>PCDL01000002.1:1200000-2400000 GCA_002778095.1 Fragosphaeria purpurea
ATTTAGTTTAAAAAGATAACGGATTTTAATAATATTAAGCTTAATAAAAGTTTTATATTTAATATAATAAAAATAATATATAAAGACGTTAAAATTAAACGAATAAATAATAATAATTAAATTATAAATAATATTTAAAATTTAATTAATTACTTTAACTTTAAAATCGGGAGATATTTATTTTACGGTTATATTTTAATATCTTAAAGTTAGGTAAAATTTAAGGTAATTTCCGATAAAGTATAATATTATATTACGCTTCTTCGAAAAGAAAATTAATCTACTCCCGCCGCGGTTTACTTATATCCGTTTTTTCCTTAAATTAATTAAAAAAATTTAATATAATTTAATTATAAACGGATTTACTTTAAATTCCCCCCGGATTAAAATTTTATAACGGGTAAAGGAAATCTAAAAAGTAAATACCTTTATACGTAAGGTATAAAGAGACCGCCTATTAAAAAAAAAGAGTTTCTTTAATAACTAAAGCGAAAAACGGTTATTTAAACGGCGAAGGACGTAACCCCGTCCTTTTAAAAACCCTTAAGGTTTAAAGTAATAGTCCTCGGGTTTTAAAAGATTATTTACGGAAGTATTAAAACGACCTCCGAGCCTTTAAACGGTAACTTACTTTTATTATTAAAAAAAGGGTTATTATTTAAATACTTATTTAAAGAAAACGGCCGAAAAATTAACGGTTATTTAATTAATTAAAGTATAAAAAGAGATAAACGTTAAAAAAAAGGGAAAAGTTAAATTAGGTTAAATAGTCTTAATTTAAACCCGTTTATAATTCTTATAAAACGATTATTCTTTACTTATAATTATTTTAATATTCTTAATTATTAAAGAGTACTTATAAACTTAAATAATAACGGTAAAATTAACGCCGTCTTTATTACTTTTACTTAAAAGTAAAACCTTTAAAAAGTCCGTAAAATTATCTTAAGACTCCGGGTTATTAATAATTAATAGGTTAAGGGATATAAGGTATTTCGGGTTCCGTTAATCTTTATTAATAATTACGGGGTTACCCGAAGATTTTCCCGGATTTACGTTAAAGTAAACCGCGTACCGGAAAATTACCCGATTTTATTAGAAATATTTATATTAATCGATTATAATATTTCGCTTTATACGGATATAAAGAGATAAGCGTACGGGTTAGATATTATTAAAATTCGGATTAATACTTTACGAAGGTTCGTTAAATATACGTTTAATACGGTTATACTTTTTACGTTAATAATAATTAAGTATTTAACTTTACCGGATAAAGACGATAAGTCGAACTACGAAATAAATAAATTTAACGCTTTAATAAATTTTAATAAGATTTTTATCGGACTTTAAGAGTTTAAAGACGTTTTCTCGCTTAAGGGTACGGCGTCTCTCCCTTTATATCGAGGAGTAGATTATATAATTAAGCTTATTTTAAGTACTTAACCTCCGTATAGTATTATTTATCCGCTTTTACCGCGTAAGTTTAAAACTTTTCGAGAATATTTTTTAAAAGTAAAGGAAAAGGGTTAAATTTAAGAGTTTAAAAATTTAATTAAAACTCTTATTTTATTTATTTTTAAAAAGGATAACTCTTTTCGACTTTATATAAATTACCGGGGTCTTAATAAAATTACGGTAAAAAACTAGTATCCTTTACTCTTAATCTTTAAAATTTTAAATAGAATTTAAGAATTTAAAGTCTTCTCGAAGATCGATATTAAGAATACTTATTACCGTATTCGTATTTAAAAAGGAGATAAATAAAAGATAACGTTTTATATTCGTTATAATTATTACGAGTATTTAATCTTACCGTTTAAACTAATTAACGTTTTAATTACTTTTTAAAGTTATATTTATTAAACTCTTTACGGACTTTTTAACGTTTTTTATATCGCGTACCTCGACGACGTATTTATTTTCTTTAAGTTAAAAGATAAATATATAAATTATTTACGATAAGTCTTTAACCGTTTAAAGGAGGTAGAGTTATTCGTAAACGAAGGAAAGTATTAATTTTACCGTAAGGAAATCGAATTTTTAAGATTTATTTTAATTTCCGAAAGAGTTTTTATAAATCTTAAACGAGTTAAAACTATTTCGGAATAAGAGATACTTATTACTTTTTATAATATATAAGTATTTCTCGGTTTTTATAACTTTTACCGATAATTTATTTATTATTACGCTTAAAAGGCGCGGTTATTAACGGACTAACTAGTCGGATTAAAAAATAGTAGGAAACTTAATAATACTTTTATAAGCCCGTTAGAAAAGTAAGCTTTTTAAGAGTTACACGACTTTTTTTTATACGCGCCGTTCTTATATTATTACGACTTAACGAAACTTATTAAAGTTAAAATAAATACGTCCGCTTTTATAATAATAAGAATTTTATTATAGTTATTTAAAGATAACCGGTAATATTTTATAACTTTTTAATTTTAAAAGTTTAAAAGCGTTAAGTTACGTTATAAAACGTCCGATTAAAAGTTAATAATAATTATATACTCCTTTAAAGAATAAAGGTAGTATTTAAAGAGAGTTACTTTAAGGTAAAAGTCTTATCGGATTATATTAATTTAAAGACTTTCGTAACGTAAATTAAGTTAAATAACCGTTAAATACGTTAATATATATATTTTACGTTATTCGAGTTCGAGATTTTATATCGTCCTAATTCGAAAAACTTAATTAATAAGTTATCGCGTCGACTAAATTATAAAAGGGATTAAAACCCGATAAAGTACCTTTTTAAATTATAAAAGAAGTTAATTAATTTAAGATTTTAATAAAATTCCGACGGGAAGTTAATAAACGACGGTCTACCTTAATTAATAGTTTAGGTAATTATAATTACCGAAAGGGGTTAAGGTAATAACCTACGCGAGGTCGAGATTACTCTAGGAATTCCTTTAAAGAACGAGCCGTTTAATATTAAAGGATAAATAATAAATATAAATATAGTAATATTTAAAGACCTAAGACTTATAATTATAAAACGGTTAATTTTAACTATAATAATAAGAGTAATACTTATAAGTATATTTTTTATAAATTTTAAAGAGTTACGGCCGTTAATAACGGTAATAGTTAAAAGTTAAAGAAACGACTTAAAATACCGGCGGATTATCGAAATAATTCGTAATAACGATTCCGTTTTTAAAAAAAATTAAATAGTAAAAGAAGATCTTTTATTTTAACGAAGACGAACCGTCGTTCCTATTAATAATACGATAAAATAAAAGGTTTTCGGACGGTATTACGATAACCCTTTCGCGGGTTATTATAAACGGAAACGGACGTTAAATTTAATCTAAAAGAAGTTTTATTAAAAAGAAATAACTACGGATATTTATAAGTATATAAATCGTTATAAAGTATACTAAGTAATTAAACTAAGAAGGTATCGACTATTCGGATAGTTAAAACCTTTATTAATTCCCGAGTTACTTTAATAAGAAATTACGATAGATTTTATTACCGGACTTTTACCGGTTTTCGATAAAATTTAAAAGCTTAACGTTATTCTCGTAATAATCGACCGACTAACTAAAATAACTATCTTTATCTTAATAATAATAACGATTACTACGTCCGAATTAATATCGCTTTTATATAATAAAGTTTAGTTAAGGTTTAGTCTACTAAAAAAAATCGTCTCGGATCGTAGCCCGATTTTTATTAATAAATATTAAATTAAAGTTTACCGTAACCTTTCGATTTACTTTAAACTCTCGACGGCTTTTTACCCTTAGACGGATAAATAAATAAAAAGATTAAACTAAACCTTAAAATAATACCTTCGCGTTTTTATTAACGAACTTTAAAATAACTAGTTAATATTACTTTAAATTATAGAGTTTACGTTTAATAACGTAATTAACGAAACTATTAATATATTACTTAACGAAATACTACTTAATTTCCGACCGGATTTTTATATAAGCTCCGAGGACGTATTTATAAAAAGGGGAGTATTAACCGTAACGTTAAGAAAAATAAAGCTCGTAACGGTTAGAGAATTCGTTAGATAACGTATAAAAAAGGCTTAAGAATCGTAAAAAAAGTATTATAATAAAAAATATTAACCGATAAAGTTCGCTAAAAGGGATTTAATCTTATTATCGATAAAAAATATTCGTTTAAAAGTATCTTAAAAAAAATTAATACTTAAGTTCGTCGATCCTTTTAAAGTCTTAAAAGCCGTAAGAAATTAAGTATATAAGTTAACGTTACTAAATATATACTATTAATTATATAATATATTCTCGGTATCCTTATTAAAACTTTAAAAAAAACTAAAAAGATTTAACTTAAATATATTAATATTAACTTTAAAAGACGACCTAAATATATAGGAAGTTAAAACGGTCTTACGAGAAAAGAAGTACGAAAACGAGATTTACTTTTTAATTAAATAAAAGGATTAACTTTACGAGTATAACTAATAGGTACTTAAAGAGGATATAAATACTTTAAAGGTAATTAAAGTTATACGGGAAAAAATTAAAAAAATAAATATAAAGTAAATTTTATAAGAAAAGAGGTAAATTAAAAGGCGTTAAAATAAAAATAAAATAAAATTTCCTTTTTAAAAAAGGTTAAAAAGAGACGTTTAAAATATTAAACGCCTCCCGTATAACGCGCGGCCGTAAACGGAAAAAATAATAAAGAAGAAAAAAAGAAAAAAAAAAAAATTAAAATTATAAATAAAAAACTTAAAAATTACGTACCCTCCCGGGTTAAAGAATAAAGAAAACCTTTAAACTTAAATTAAGCTAAACGTAATTAATACTTTACGTTATTCCTCTTCGTTTACGTACTTAATAAGCTTTTTCCAAAGTTCGGCCGCCGCCCGTTTTATACCCGTTTAAAGACGAGTATAAAATAGGTCGTCGGGCTTTAACCGCGGTAATATAAAGGCCCTTAAGGGCGTATTATTAACGCGTAACGCTCTCTAGGCGGTTAAGATTAACGCTTAATAAACGCGCCGAGTTTAAACTTATATTAATCTTATAATTTTTTAATATATTATAAAGTTAAAAGGACTTATCGGTAAGTTTTATATCGACCCCGAAAGGCCGAACACTTTATTATACTCGTATATAACGTAAACGATAAATTACGTTAATCTAAATATAATACGTTAAGTAAAGGTTTAACGTCCGGGGTACGCCGTTAACGGCTTTAAATATAACTCTTTTATCGTAGTAACGTTACGTAATAAAAAAGCGTAGTCTCCGACTATTAACTTATAAATCTAAATAGAATTTAATTACGTTAATTAACCGGAAGAAATTAATAAGAAAAGTAATAAAAAAAGAAACGGACTTACGGGTTAATAAAGGCCGAACTTATAAGTTTTACTAATATATTTTATACTAATAAGCTTTAAGGCCGGCTTATAAAAAAACGTTAAAGGTTCCGTAAAAGTTTTACGGAAACCCGTTAAAAAATACTCCGCGTACGAAAAGTTCGGTTAACGCTTTTACTCGAGGAGCGTTATTAATACGAGTAATACTAATAGTATATTACTATTAACGTTACCCTCCTCGTCGTTTACGGCCCTCTCGGCCGCGTCCTCGTCCTTATCCGTCGCGTCTAACGCCGTTACCGGATTTTTATAAGAATCCGGCGCGGTTACCTAGGTACGACGTTAAAGGGAAAAGCGGACGGAGGGATCTACGTCCGCCTCGTCGTTATTATCGTCGTCGCCGTTTATAAAGGTATTATTATTATTATTACGACGGCGGCGGCGGCGGTTATTATCGTTACTATTACTATTATTACTATTATTATTATTATCGCTCGTCGCGTCGCCGTCGTCGCTTTACGCGGCGACGACGGGGGCTTATAAGGTAGGCGGGGGTAGTACGAGAATTATTAAGTTTTTAATAGTATTCTTTTAACCGCTCGAGGCGGCCGCCGTCTTATAACGTTTATAACTACGGTTACTACTAGTCGTTTAATTAACGTTTTAATTATCGTTATTACCGTTACCCGTTAACGGCGCGTATTTCCGCTTATAAGCGGATACCGTTAGGATACCGGTAAAAACGGGTTAAGGGCGCGGGGGCCGGGGCGCGGACGTAAAAGGCGGAGGCGGTAAGGCCGCCGGAGCGGTAATTAAAATTTAATTAAAATTCTAACTTAACTTTTTACTCTTCTTTTTTTTTTTATTCTTATTTTTATTCTTATTTTTATTCTTCCTTCTTTACGGAAAGGGCGCGTCGGCGAAAAAAGGTATATTTTAAATAATAAATATTAATATTAGATTCTTTTATAACTACTTTTATTTAACCGCGTACTTTACCGAGAATCTCGTAAAAAACTTATTATAATTAAATAAGTTAAAAAAAAAAAAATAAACGATATTAAAACGACTTCGTTATTAATAAGAATAAACGGAAAACGGAAGTTATAAAAGAAAAAATAAAGAAAATTTAATTATTTTTTTTAAAAAATAAGTAAAGTTAAGGTAAGAAAAAAGAAAAATTTTTTAATAAGACTTAAACGGATTCTTAATATTTTATAAATAAATAATACTATACGTTTTTTTATAGGTTTTTACGGGTAAAAGAAGCTCGTTATTATTAAAACGATAAATAAACTTTCGTTAAATAAAGAAAAAGCGATAAACGACGAAAATAAGGTTAATACGTACGTAAACGGATTATAAATTAATACTAATATTATATTTAGTTTTTTTAATATTTATCGTTAAGTTTATTCGCCTTTATCGATAAAATAAATAAACTAGGTTTTTTAAAGAATTTTACGATACTTTTATTAATAAAGAAAGTTACCGGATATATTAACGAAGTCTACTCTTCTCCGTAAACTTTTTTTATTAAAAAGTTACCGGAACTTAAAATAATTATTATTTTCTTTTTTTCGTCTTTCTCTTTAAAAGTTAACGTATCTTTAATACGTTAACTACCTTACGATCGCTTTTTTCTTTTAACTTATACGTATTCCTTTATAATTCCTTATATATTACTTCTACTTATTAATATTACGGAATTTTTTTAAATTCTTACCGGAATTTAACGTAATAAAGCGATTAAGTTTTTTATTCTTTAAAGGGTTTTTTCTTTTATCTTTTCTTTATTTCTTAAAGGGTTTCTTTTTTCTTTTATTTTCTTTTACTTTTACTCTTTCTTATTCTTTATCGTCTTCTCGTTTAACGCGCGTTAAAGACTATACGCGTAAAAAGAGGGGATAATTATCACGGATAAAGGTTATTTTTATAAAAAACCCCGCGGATTACCCCGCGGCCTAGGATAAAGAAGTAGGTATCGGACTTAAGGTGGAATCTACCTAGATTCTACTTAGAGTCTATAGTTATTCTTATTATATATATCGGGCACCGCCCACTTTTATAAAATAAGAGAAGAGTAAGAGTTAATTTTAATAATACTTACCCTTTACGATTTAGATTTAGGTTATATTTTTATATTATCCTACCCTTACTTAATAAACCCTTTAATATTAATATACGTTTAATTATTTACTAAGCGTTAAAAAAATCTTTTTATAAAGTATATAAATAGCTTTTTAAAAGTATATAAATCCCTTTTATACGAGACGTAATAATATTATTAAAGTAAGGTTTTTAATTAACCTAAGCTTTTATTAGCTTTATTTTATATATATTAAGTTAATTACTATAAATATAATAAACTTTAACGGGCTAGCTTATTTTATATACCTTTTAAAAATCTACTACCCTTTAATCGAAAGTTACTTCGTTTAACGAACGAATAATTTAGTATTACGATTTAAAAAAAGTAAGTTAACTCTCTTAGTTTTTAAACGCTAGTTAATAGTAACGTAATATTACTTTATTAATATATTAAAGATAAAGAAGGTAAGTTAACGATAAAAAGATCTCTTCGACTACGTTAATATAAACTAAATAACGGTTTATTAAAACTATAAAAGGAAGTTATATATCGTAAACGGTATATAACTCTTTTAATTAAGTTAACGCTTAAATATAATTAGGCTCCGTCTCTCTAAATAAAAAAGTAAAAGTATCACGGAGCGGTTAGCGCCCGCGGTGTACCGTGTATTATATACGTTAGTTATAAGGAATCTTATCGCGGAGCGATAAGATTAACGATCTTTTTAAGGTTATTAACCGAGTGGTAAACCCTACACCTATTCGTAATAATTATCTTATCGCTCCGCGGGTGGTCTAGTCTTAACTCCGAAGGACGAGGGTTCGAATCCCGCTTCGAGTAAGGCTTACGTTTCTACTCACAGGTACACGCTTTTCTTATAGTATAGTGGTAATACACGGGTGTTACTACCCGAGACCCGAGGTTCGACTCCCGGTAAGAAAAGTAGCGTGGATGTTTAAGGGTTAACTAACGTAATACTAGGCCCTCTAGTGGTACGCCTGGTTTCCGGCGTGCTGGCTTACTAGATTCGGGACGAATCTATGTAAGGAGGGGGGATAGTTGTCACGGAGCGGTTAGCGCCCGCGGTGTACCGTGTGTTATATACGTTAGTTATAGGGAATCTTATCGCGGAGCGATAAGATTAACGATCTTTTTAAGGTTATTGGCCGAGTGGTAAACCCTATACCTATTCGTAATAAAAAGTAATATAAAAAGACCGTTAATACGTATTAACGTTAATTAGCTCTAATAGGGGTATCTTATACTTATTAGTCTTATAAGTATAGTTTAATAAAAGAGTATTTAAGTAAGACTGTAGATAATTTAACGAGTCTAAATAAGTAAATAATATAGCCGTAATACGGTCGTCTATATTAATAGAAATACGGCTTTAAAATCCTTTAGTCTAAAGCCTAGTTACGAAAGCGTATATAAAACTACGCCCCTAATAACTCTACCGTCTTACTTCCGTAATTTAGTTATAAATATCTTACCGCGTAATAAAAATTTAACGAGATCGGAGTAATATTTAAATCTCTTTCGCCGCTAACCCTCCGTTAACGTATTCTATAATTAAAGCTTTTTTAGACTTAGTAAGAATACGGTAAGTAAGGTAAGTTAAAGGGCTACTACTTAACTCGTGGTTATATATAAAGGACCGTTAATCTCGGTATTTTAAAGCCTAAGTACCGTTAATAGACTCCTTCGTAAGGACTAAATATAAATAACTAGTCTTCTTTATTATAGTATCCCGTTACCGTACGTTGGTTAAATCTAGCGGAGCCCTAAATCTATCATATACGTACGTTATAACTCTCCTATCTAATTTTTCTTTTCTTAAACGCCCTATAACAAAAACGTAGCCGCGCGGTGCAGCCCACTCGTTAATTAACCGGAGGAGAGCCTCTCGTAACTCGTATACGGCTTCGGGAGAGAGGGAGGGAGGGAGGGAGGCCATATCGTGGTATTTTTATTACTTCTTGGTGTGTTTTTTAGTGTGGTTTTTCGTCTTTTTCGTCTTTTTCGTCTTTCGTTTTTTGTGTTTTTGGTGATAATTCAAATCCAGGGGCTTTTGGGCTTTTGGCTTTGGGCTTTGGGCGGTGGTCATTTGGGCTGACATAATCGTTAGGTAAGCGTTATACACACCGGACCGGTGTGTCTAGTGGGAGCCTCCCCGTGTTCCCTTTTCCTACTAACAACAACCACGAGGCTACGCAAAGTGTCACGAATCATCGACTTCAACTTACGGACTGTTTGTTCTTCTGCCGTACGAGGCGTCACAACAATGGACGATTCTAGGCCAAGATAGATTACATAGTGAAGGTGTAATTGATGTTTGTTTCGTCCATACAAAAAGGACGCCCGTCGCAAAGATGGGTCTAAGTTTTGTTTCACGATGTACAAAATTCTCTTTCATCGTCTGTGAGAGCGTGATTGTGAAATCTTTCGGATAACCACAGCAATCCAGCCCTGTTTGTTATTTGCGTTGTGCTAAAATAAACGTTCAGCCTTTTGGTGACATTCACAGTCAAGCTCACCGAGATGACGCGCCTCCAAACAGCTTTGCTACTGGCACCCATCAGCGTCTTGGGAAGTCTAAATGCTTCTTCTCACGACATTTTCGACTACATCGACCCTCTCATCGGGACGGTAAACGGCGGTGAGTCTGTGAGAAGTGTACAGCGATGGCTCTCTTACAGCATCATGCTAACAAAACACAGGACATGTCTTCCCCGGCGCCAGCTTGCCGTACGGCATGGCCAAGGCCGTCGCCGACGTGAACACGGAGCTGCAAGGCGGCTTTGCCTCGGACGACAGCGAGATCACCGGCTTCAGCCACATGCACGACTCGGGCACGGGAGGTGTACGTTTTTTCAATTTTTTTCTTGATTTTTCTGCCCACAGTACGCGTGTCGGAACGCTCACCATCACAGTCCCCCAGCTTGGGCAACTTTCCCATCTTCGCGCATGCCGGCTGCGCCAATGACGTCCTTGACAACTGCAAGTTTGCCGAGCACGAGCGGGCCAGCAAGCGCATCAACGGTACCGTCGTGGCCTCGCCGGGTTACTTTGCGGTTACGTTGAACACGTCCATCCGGGCCGAGATGACCGTCTCCAACCGCACGGCGCTGTATCGCTTCACGTTTCCGTCGGCAGCCACCAACCAGAATGCGAGCATCAACGCTGGTGGTGCAAGGCGACCGTGGTTCAATCAGTCCTCGGCAGCTGTCCAGTCCCTGCCATACAGTCCGCTCGTCCTTGTCGACCTCAAGGACTTGCCGGGCAGCCGCAGCAACGGCAGCATCGCCGTGGACCCGGCCACGGGCCGCATCGTCGGCAACGGCACCTTCAACCCATCCTTTGGCGTGGGCACGTATGACCTGCATTTTTGCGCCGATTTTCGCGGCGGCGGCGGCCGCTGGTCCATCCGCGACACCGGCGTCTTCGCCAACAACCGCGCCGGCAACCTGCCCAAGTCGCTGCGCACATACCCCGACGGCGTCGACCTGTCCCCGCCCGTTCCGGCCGGCGCCTGGGTGCAGTTCACACCGTCGCCGGACGCGCACGGCGGCAGCAACAGCAGCAGCGCCGACCAGCTGCTGGTGCGCGTCGGCGTCTCGTTCATCAGCACGGCGCAGGCCTGCGCCAACGCCGAGCGCGAGATTGGCGATTTCGATTTCGACGGCACGCGCCAGACGGCCGAGGCCGCATGGCGCGCCAAGCTGGCGACCGTGCAGGTGGACGACACGGGCGTCAACACGACGTTCCGCACGGTGTTCTGGTCGGGCATCTACCGCACGATGCTTTCGCCGCAGGACTACACGGGGGAGAACCCGCTGTGGGCGAGCGACGAGCCGTGTAAGTCTCCTACGTTTCTTTTCTTTGGTCCGGATGAACACATTTCTCACAATTTCATGTACGCTACTAACTGCCGAATAGACTACGACTCCTTTTACTGCCTCTGGGACTCCTTCCGCAGCACGCACCCCTTGCTCACGCTGCTGGACCCGCACACCCAGACGCGCATGGTCCGCAGCCTGATCGACACCTACCGGCACGAGGGCTGGCTGCCGGACTGCCGCATGAGCCTGTGCAAGGGCTTCACGCAGGGCGGCAGCAACGCCGACGTCGTGTTGGCCGACGCGTTTGTCAAGAACCTGACCGAGGGCATCGACTGGACCACCGGCTACGAGGCCGTCGTCAAGGACGCCGAGGTCGAACCCCCCGTCTGGAGCGTCGAGGGCCGCGGTGGCCTCGCCAGCTGGAAGCGCCTCGGCTACATCCCCGCCGACGACTTCGACGTCGCCGGCGTGGGGCCCTTTACGCGCAGCATCAGCCGCACGGTCGAGTACGCCTACAACGACTTTTGCATCGCCCAGATGGCCCGCGCCCGGGGCCACGACGCCGACGCCGCCACGTACCTGCAGCGGTCGACCAACTGGGCCAACTTGTTCAAGGCCGACCAGCGGTCGGCGCTGCCCCTGGGCCCGCCCTTGCCACCGCCACCGCCGCCGCCACCGGGCCAGCAGGAGCCCTGCCAAGAGCCGGCGGACGAACGGGGCGAGCGGGACGGTCCGCACAACGCCCTCGTCGACAGCGGCTTCGCCGGGTTCCTGCAGCCGCGCTACCTCAACGGCACGTTTGGGTACCAGGACCCGGCCCTCTGCCAACCCCTGTTCAACTTCACCGCCTGCTACCTGACCACGACCGGCCACGAGACGTACGAGGGCGGCAGCTGGCTGTACACGTTTTACGCGCCGCACGACATGGCCGGGCTGATCGCGCGGCTGGGCGGGCCCGCCGCGTTCACCGCCCGCCTGCGGTACGCCCACGACACGCCCGACCTGCTGTACCTGGGCGACGAGCAGGCGTTCTTGCTGGTGTACCTCTTCCACTACGCCGGCCGCCCCGGTCTGTCGGCCGCGTACGCCCACCGCTACATCCCGTCCCAGTTCAACGACACGCTCGTGGGCATCCCGGGCAACGACGACAGCGGCGCCATGGGCGCGTTTGCGGCGTTCAGCATGATGGGCGTGTGGCCCGTGAGCGGGCAGAACGTGTACCTGCTGACGGCGCCGTTTTTCCGCGAGGTGAACGTCACCAGCGCCGTGACAGGCCGGACGGCAACGGTGCGCTGCACCAACTTCGACGCGGCCTACCGCGCCATCTACATCCAGAGCGCGACGCTCAACGGGCGGCCGTACACGCGCAATTGGATCGACCATGCGTTTTTTGCCGACGGCGGCGTGCTCGAGCTCACGCTGGGCCTGCAGGAGAGCACGACCTGGGGCACGGCGGACGCGGACCTGCCACCGAGCACGTCCGTCACGACGTCGTCGCCCCGAGAAGGTTGACGGTTTGAACGAGTGTTTTGGAAGGGAAGCTTTGTTTTAAAATGACAGTAAAAGTGGCAAATCTACTGTCTATTCCGTGTATGGTTTTTTTCTCTCGTTACGTCAAACTTAGACACCCCCTTCCAAATCTCCAATCAATGTCTTTCGTTTCTCATAGCTCGTCTTTGCTTGTTCCGTCCGCCACCTTGTCTGCACCGGCAGCGCTGACGGCGTCGTCCGCCAACACCTGCGCCTTGATCGTAAACGTCATGCCGCGGTCGTCCTTGTGGCGGTCCGTCGCCGTGTGCAGCGTGGTCCAGGCCACGACGGCGCCGTCTTTGGGCGTCGGGCTGTAATTGGCCAGGTCCAGGAGTTGGTCTGTCTGTGGATTAGCAGGTGTTTTCCAACTGTGCTTTGTGTGCCTTTTTGCCCGCACAGCAACCACTCACCCTTGCAGGCGCTGTCCTCGGCGACCCACAGCGGCAGGATCCGGTACAGCGCGCCCGGCGCAAACACGACGATGCGCTTCTTGTCCAGCGGCCGGAACATGCGCGCCTTTTCCAGCGTCGCCTGCGGCCGCACCGTCTTGGGGACCTTGGTGGTGCCGTCGTGCGCGCGCTCAAAGACGGCGAACAGATTCTTGCCACTTTTTGTCTTGTCGCCGCCGTCATCATCACCACCGTCTCCGTCCACCGCCCGCTCCTGCTCCTCGATCCACTCGCGCACGGCCACGGGCACGTCCGCATAGGCCATGCTCAGCAGCGGCCGGTCGTACATGTGCGGGTCCAGGCCGTCCCAGCCGCCCGGGTAGGGCCGGCCGGAAAACACGCCCTTGAGCGCGTCGGCGTACGGCCACAGGCCCTTGGGCTCGGCCTCGAACAGGTCGTGCAGCAGGAACTCGTTGGCGCGGAACGTGCGCTGGGCCGTGCAGGTGGCGGCGAGCGGCGCGTGGTCCTTGCCAAAGGGGTTGGTCCAGGGGAAGTCGTCGGCCCGGGTGGTCACGGCCTTGGGCGGCTGGTTGTGGAGGCCAAAGACGGCGGCGGCCGGTCCGGCGAGAAGGGCCAGGTGGAGGAAAGCCACCGCAGGCGCTGTGGATAACATGATGAAAGGGATGATAAAAAATGAGGGAGAAGACAGAGAGAAAGAAACAAAAAAAAAAAAAAAAAAAAAAAAAAAAACAGTGCCGTGTTAACCTGCGGAAGCAGTCAAGGACAAGATGCCATTTTTGCATACGATGACATGGCCACCTGCGACCAGCTCCAAAAAGCAATTGCTGTGCTGTCCTCATCGGAGGTCGTTTCCGCACTTTCTGCATCAGTCGTGCCGGATGGGACTGCTGAGGGCTAAATTGCCCAAGGGCCCGTCCAAGCTGTTTCCGCCATCAATGCGTGAGGCTGTCCCGTCCCGGTGTTCCAGGCGTTCGACGAGCGGGTCATGCACGTTGTAAACCATAAAAGGAGGTCTTAATATAAAAATCTGCAGTGGATTAGATGGCCTTGTTTATGGTTACGAGTAAACTTGAGAAAAAAAAAAATCTGTAAATTCTTGCAGCTGGTTGTTACTACGGTTAAATAAATCAGCTGTCCCAGTAGTTTATAATATATCGTTGAGCCTCCTGAAATGGCGTAGTTATATACATATACTTGCTACGCAACAGCAATGATCAGAAAAACACATGAGGATCAGAGTCCAGAAAACCTCCTTTTGCTTGTGAAATGAGAAAGCCAGGAAATGGTCGACCCTTCAGAAATGAGACAAGACTTTCTCTCGATAACATATAATTAGTAAAGAACAAAAGCTCAAAAGCAGCCTTGTCGATCTTCATCTGACTTAGAAGACTTCTAGAAGCAAAAGAAGGGCGTGGTCCACGAGGGACGTGCCGACACTTGGCCGGCCAGTTCCCAGTCAGCGTCTCAGGGGCTGTCAATGTCGACCATACCAACTAGCCAGAAATCGAGTTTAACAAATAAAAATAAATTTGCTGTGCATTTTTTTATCATGCAGTTCTCAAAATGGGTCATAAATTCCACAAACCGACCCATTTCCAGTCGGTAGTTTTCTTCATCCCGGTCCACGGAATAGCGGAGACCACGCGAAACCTCATCCGTCTTTGGGCCGGATCTTCCGTTAGTCGTACTAGGCCATGTGTTGTTCTTGCAGAATTCAGGGTCTGTAGTTCCTGAGCCAGGGGGGGGAGAAAGAAGACCACCCACTTCCCCAAGCTTGGTTTGGCTTGGCCTCCTCTAAACTCCCCCCTTAACCCCTCAAGCCGGCATCTAGCCAGTTGTGTCCGCTTGCACCGGAGGACACGGACGAATAAAGGGCGTGTGGTTGCATGAGCGGCCAACACAAAAAGGATCGTGGATTGGTTTTTTTCTGACGATACCGCCTGAATATATCGTTTCTCGGTGAAAAGTCATATCTAAAGGCGAGGACGGAGCCCTTCAATTTGCCCCCCGGACCACATACAGCGTTGCATCTTGTCTCTTGTTCTCCTTCGACCACCATGGCTGCATCTCTCCTCAAGGGCACCGCCTTCATCTCGGGTGCCGCATCAGGTGGGTAGAACTCTGTCTGTATGCGAGTTATTGCCCCAGGCCACCCCTAACATCCCAGGCATCGGCCAGTACACGGCCCTCGCGTTTGCCCGCCACGGCGTCCGCAACCTGGCCCTCGCCGACGTCAACTTTGCGGCCCTGCAAGCGGCCAACAAGAAGCTGCAGGCGGCGTACCCCGGCGTCGAGGTGCTGCCGCTGCAGATGGACGTGCAGCAGTACGATCAGGTCAAGGCCGGCATCGCCGCGACGGTGGCGCGCTTTGGCCGCCTCGACATCGCCGTCAACAACGCCGGCATCGGCGGGTCCGGCAAGCCGACGCACGAGGTGGACGAAGAGGAGTGGCGGCGCGTCATCAACATTGACCTGGACGGCGTGTGGCGGTGCCAGCGGGAGGAGCTGGCCGTGATGGTGAAGCAGGAGTGAGTGGATGGAATGGGGAGGATGCTTCTGTGTTCTGTGATGCCGGTCTAATCTGTTCAGAGACCTGGGCCCCCGAGAGGGCCGTGGCCGGATCATCAACACGGCGTCCATGTTCGGCATCGTGGCCCCGGGCACGTTGATGTCTCACACGGCCTACGCGGCGGCCAAGCACGGTACGTACTTCGCTTCTGAAAAAAATGAAAAAAAAAATAAAATAAAATGAAAAAAAAATCCGGCCGCTCACGATCTTCTGTCTGCCTCACCAGGTGTCGTCGGTCTGACCAAAGGCGACGGCAACACGTACGGCGCACACAACATTCGCGTCAACGCCATCTGCCCGGGGTATGCCATCCACTCCTCTTTCAGTCTTCCTCCTCCTGTATTGCCTGTTCACAAAACTAATTGATAATCCTCCTCACCCCCAGATACGTTGAGACGCCTCTGCTGCTGGCCAGCATGAGCACCGACCCCAACTCGCCCTTGAGCATCGACGTCCAGCGGACCCCCCTCAAACGCATGTGCAAGATGGACGAGATCGCCGACGCCGTTGTCTTTTTGGCCTCGCCCATGAGCAGCTTCATGCAGGGAGCAGCCCTGATTGCGGACGGCGGTTTCTCGACGCAATAGTGAACTTGCTGCCACGACGAATATGGTGGACGCTTGTTTGTTTTGCGTTTCGTGCGTAGGCCTTTGTCTTTTTTCAGTCGTATGATGTATTTTCAATTGTACATATGGAAACACAAGTACCAGATTTCGTTCATCAAGTACAGCTTTATTCATGTTTTTGTTCTTGTTATTTGTGCATCACCCCTAATCAAAAACGACCGCCGTCCGCACCGTGTTGCGCCCTTCCTGCATCTCCTGCACCATGCCCGCCAGCTGGTCCAGCCCGCCGCGCACGTCCACCACGGGGCGGATGTTGTGCTTGGCCGAGAACTCGATGGCCTTGGGAATGCGCTGCGGGATGCCCGTGCTGTCGGCCTTGATCTGGTACAGGCCCAGCACGAGGTCCATGCACGAGTACTCGAGCGGGTCCAGCGGGATGCCGATGATCATCAGCGTGCCGCCGCCGCGCAGCACCTTGGGCGCCTGCCGGAACGCCGGCGCCACGTTCGTGTAGACCGCCACGGCGTGCACGCCGCCCTTGGTCAGCGCCTTGATCTTGGCCACGTAGTCCGGGTCCGTCCGCGAGTTGAACGTCTGCTCGGCGCCCTGGTCGCGCGCCGCCGCCAGGTTGGCGTCCTGCACGTCGATCGCCAGCACGTGCAGGCCCATGGCCTTGGCGTACTGCACGGCCAGCTGGCCGAGCCCGCCGCAGCCGACGACGGCGAACCACTGGCCGGGTTTCAGCGCGCAGCTGTCCACGGAGTTGAAGGCCGTGATGCCGGCGCAGAACATGGCCGAGGCCGTGCGCAGGTCCCACACGGCCTCGTCGAGCACGATGCCGTTGTGGTAGTCGACGATGGCGTACTCGGCGAAGAAGCCGTCGACGGCGAAGCCGGCCACCTTGGCCGTGCCGAGGTGGCACTGGGCGTTGTGCAGCATGCAGCCCTCGCACTCGAAGCAGCAGTCGAGGAAGTAGCCGAAGCCGACGGCGTCGCCGAGCTTGAACCCCTTGTCCTCGGCGGACGGGTGGAACTGCACAATGTGGCCGACGCCCTCGTGGCCGATGGTGACCGGGTAGTCGCGCGCCGGGTTCTCCATGTTCATGAGGTCGCTGTGGCACAGCGAGGCGGACTTGATCTTGACCAGGAACTGGTTGGGGCCGGGTTCCGGCACAGGCACCTCATTGACCACGACCTTTTTTTGTTTCTAGGCCGGGGTGTTAGCGGAGGTAGTGGATGCATATTGATTGATGCAGGAACAGGGCATAACAGCACAAAAATAAAAGAAAAAGAAAAAAGAAAAATAAACTTACCGGGTCCCATTGGCCCGCCTTCATGGTTTTGGGAATGGGCGCCATGCTGGGCAACCTTGATGTCTCCTAATAGTGTGAGAGTCAATGATGGTGCAAGTGTGTATCAGACGAGTGGAATAAGACAGAAAACCGAGCACCTCTGTGACCCTCTGTTGGGGCGGAGGTCTGCGGAAGGAGAATGCTATATAAAAGGGGATTCCCGTTATTCGATCGTCAACTAGCGAACCACGGAACAGGCATTCCTTTCCAGCAACAACAGCGACGAGCGTGTGAAGCGTCCTTCAGCACCTCTTCACAATCCTGTTTGGGGATATTTTCGGTTACTTCGGGCTCCAACAGAGGCGTGGCTCTACGTATCCGTGACTCGTCAACTACCCAGCGTACGAATCTCACAGAAACTAAGGGATTGTGGTGTCCTCGGCCGTGTGCTCTCCAGCTTCCCCCGCAATGTCTTCGGGTCCGCTATTCCAGTTAAGGTTGCAGACACGTAGTGAGTCGTGCGTTGAAAAGGGTCTAAATTTCCGTGCTTCCCCAAGAGTAGCCGAAGCCAGAAAGGCTACGGCAACTTGCACAACAGCCTCAGCTACTCAAGGAATGACATAAACTATATTACTTAAAAGCTAGTTCCAGGCTTTGCATATCACATCGCATTAGTTCTTGCACCTCTAAAGAATTACGCGCTTTGTTTCCTTGAAGAACGAGATGACTCCAACGAACCGGCGATCACATAGCAACCCCTTCAGGCCTCCATCGTATGAAGTAAAAACGCACAACTGTACGACTCGTTCACTTTGCACAAGCTCGATTTTATTCTAAATGTTTGGAAGAAACTACGGGTAGTTCAGAGTGGCCGAGTACCTCCCTCGTTTGCTCTTTCTA
Organism: Fragosphaeria purpurea; assembly: GCA_002778095.1. NCBI lineage: Eukaryota > Fungi > Ascomycota > Sordariomycetes > Ophiostomatales > Ophiostomataceae > Fragosphaeria > Fragosphaeria purpurea. The sequence goes on from PCDL01000002.1 coordinate 1,218,521, forward strand.
AACATTTTACGGTGACCGATAGGCATAAAAAGGCTAGCACATAGGTTGCTTTACTGTAGAGCTTTCCAACAGTCGATCCCCTTTTAACGCTTCTTTACTTGTGCATGTTAAAACATTATTTGTAAAAGGGCTGCGTTGGCACAGCTCAGTTTCGACACCGGCTCTTAACAATCATATTACCTGCAGAATGCTAGGCCATGTAACCACGAATAACGATGATTTTTTGGCTTATTATCACATTGTTATGCTTTGCCGCAGCTCGTGCCGAGCAACATGTTGGAACGTGGTCGTGGGAGGTCGTCTGGGAGCAAACTGTAAACGGTTTAGCCCCAGACATCCCGCCAAACTGGCGCCGGGTATCAATAACCGACCAATCGTTAGCGTTCCCAAACCAATGATTCAGCGGCCCCGCACCAGTCTATCCCCGCACTCAACCCCTGCAACAATGCGGGGAGTGCTGAGAACTTTATCTTACTCCAATTCTTGGTTGCTCGCAGTGCGGCTGGTTTGCGTTTCTGTAGGCGAGTTATGGCAAACATACAAACGACACACACACATCTGTTCCCCTCACTGTGGATTGATAAAAAACGATCCGTCTGCCCGAAAACGTGGTTTGTAATGGCGGGCGGCGTTAGGGTATCGAAGGACGTTAAGTTCGGGTACCCGGCGGTTGTGCAGATGGGATGGGGGGAAGGGGGAAAGGGAGGGCGGAGTGAAGATGGATAGGGTTTGCCGCGAGCTTGTAGCTCCTGTCGGTGCTATGCTTCGGAACGTGTTGAGGTATGGGTCCGTTGCATAACCCTTTGGGTGTGTGTTGTGTAAAAGACGAAGAAAAGAGAGACGCCCATCCCATGTTTGAAAACACGACGGAGGCCGCTATTTTTTCCGTCTTTTCCTCTGTGAATCTGACTTGCATGTTTACTCTGAATCTACCGTGTTGTTTATCAAGGGCATCTTTAATTCAAAAAACACAACGGACCTCAGACGACTCTGAACACCAACGAAAATGACTTTGCTCGGCCCCAGCCTCAAGTCCCCGTCGGGACAGGCGTCGTTCCAGATCGAACACAACAAGAACAACCTACCAAAGCTTCTGTTCATAAACAACGAGGTTCGTACAAATTGAGGATTCACGTATCTTTGCATGACTGTTTTTCTTTCCTTTTACCAACATCCGACCCCACAGTACGTCGAGTCGAAGAACCCCAAGAAGCTCGAGCTGCGCAACCCCAAAGATGGCTCGCTGGTCGCCAACGACGTGTCGCTGGGCGGCGAGGCCGACATCGAGGCCGCCGTGGCCGCGGCCGAGGCGGCCTTCCCCGCCTGGCGCAAGGTGGCGCCGCGGGAGCGCCGCGACCTGATGTTCAAGCTCGCCGACCTGATCGAGGCCAACGGCCTGGCCCTCGCCGAGCTGACGCGCCTCACGCTGGGCGCGCCCTTTGGCGCCTTTGGCTCGTTTGAGGTCAACCTGGCCGCCGAGGCCCTGCGGTACTTTGCCGGCTGGATCGACAAGTTCGCCGGCGAGACGTACCCGCAGGACGACGGGTACCTCAAGATCGTCCGCAACGAGCCCCTCGGCGTCACCGCCGGCATCATCCCCTGGAACGGGCCTCTGGGCAACGTCGGCATGAAGGCCGGCCCCGCCTTGGCCACGGGCAACTGCTTCATCCTCAAGCCGTCGGAGAAGACGCCCTTTGCCGCCCTGGCCCTGGGCGCGCTCATCAAGGAGGCCGGCTTCCCGCCGGGCGTGTTCCAGGTCGTCTCGGGCGACGGCTCCACGGGCGCGCTGCTGGCCCGCCACATGAAGGTGCGCAAGATCAGCTTCACGGGCTCGACGGGGACCGGCCGCAAGATCCAGGCCATGGCCGCCGAGAGCAACCTCAAGCGCGTCACGCTCGAGCTCGGCGGCAAGAGCCCCGCCGTCGTCTTCAACGACGCCGACCTCGACAACGCCGTCCACTGGTGCGCCAACGCCATCACGGCCAACACGGGCCAGGTGTGCTTCGCGGCCAGCCGCGTTTACGTGCAGGCGGGCATCTACGACCAGTTCGTGGCGCGCTACAAGGCGCTCATGGAGGCCAAGGCGAACGAGGTGGGCGACCCGGACGCCGACGCCACCACGATCGGCCCGCTCGTCGACCGCGCGCAGTTTGAGCGCGTCACGGGGTTCATGGAGCGCGGGCGCGCGCAGGGCCACCTGCTGGTAGGCGGCAACCGCATCGGCACGTCCGGGTACTACGTGCAGCCGACGGTGTTTGAAAACGTGGCGCCGGACGCGGAGATTTTGCGCCAGGAGATCTTTGGGCCCGTGGCCGTGCTGAACCGGTTCGAGACGGAGGCGGAGATCATCGCCCAGGCCAACGACACATCCTTTGGCCTGATGGCGGGCGTGTTCACGCAGGACATCAACCGGGCCATGCGGGTGGCGGCGGAGATCGACAGCGGCATGGTGGGCATCAACTGCGTGTCGATGTGCTTCCTGAGCGCGCCGTTTGGCGGCAGCAAGGAGAGCGGCGTGGGCCGGGAGAACGCGGTCAACGCGCTGCGGATGTTTACGGAGCCCAAGACGGTGTTTGTCAACCTGACGTACTAGGTGGAAAGGTTGTCTATGCAATACCAGCGTACAGAAAATAATCAAAAAAATGGACATGATTTGTGCCAAGGCTACTACGACTGTAGACAAAGAAGCCTCAAGAACTGCTGGACATCGTAATCAACTTTGGAAGCAGAGACTCTACAGCAACATGACGATTGAAGACTGACTTCCTGGACGGGAGTAATGATTCATTTCCCGTTGGCGTGTGCTCGTGCCGAAGGCAGAGCCGCACAATAAGCAGCTTATTCGATGGCCCGGGTACATTGGCCTGCCGCCGATCCAGGTCTAATGGTAGTGCATTTGTAAGAGGCAAAGTAACCTGGTCTTCGGAGTAGAGGGGATTGCTTTTCTTTCGGTTCATATCGAAACAGACTTACAAGATTGCCGCCCCGCCACGTGGCGGGCCGGAAGACGCAATACTCCGTCGGTGGGTGGCGGCTATGGTTTCCCGGGCTTTCAAGTTCCTGTCATTTTTTTCTCCACACCCTCCCCCATTCTCTCCACAGCCTAGCAACTAATGAAGGAGAGAGGGGAAGAAGAAAGAGTGCGGAAAACTCCGTTTTTTCTTTCCCCAGAACTGCCGCATGATTTTCCCTCGTCCTGGCCCGTTCGCGTCAAGCTCGGCCTTTTGGGGAGAAATGGAACGCACTTCACTTGACTTTTATTTAGATGTACTCGTACTGTCAGGTCTGCGTTGATTTTTCTACGATTCCTTCCGCCTTTCCCTTTTTCCGTGGGGGCTTGACTCGCGCCAATTACACGAACATTGGTAGCGGGCACTACGGACTAGGGCCGTGAAAGAATGCATCCCATGGCCTTTTTCCTCATGCCTACATATGCCGAGCCTCTTCGGTTGGGTTTGTGGAGAAGCTGTTGCCTGTCTGGGCACTTGGAGAAGGTACAACAAAGGGATTGCCGTCCACCTTGCTTTCCGAGACCTCGTCATCCCCCACCCTCTGGGCATAAAACTGACCGGCATCTCGCTGTGACCTCCCAGGTGAGCTATGCTAGTTTATGGACACCCTTTTGCTATGCATCTTTTGGGGAAAAGAGTCTTCTCGCTTCAGTCCTTTGCATCAGCTGAGCCGTGGTGCCACAGATGCCTTCCATCAGTCGATTGTACGCAGACAAGACACTCTTTTTTTTGTGATATCTTTTGTGATTCCTTCTTGATTCCTCGTGTAATACGTCGTACTGTCTGTAACGATTGTTGTCTCCTTCCAGCATAGGAAGGTCAACTAGGCTTTGTGTCCCAGGCAAGACAATGAACATGAATCAGGTCCGTCGATGGCCGTCTTTCCTCTGCTCGTAGTCCACTGAGAATTGCATAAAACAACCAGGGGCTGGGAATAAAGAACAAGAAGGCAGAATCAACTTCCTTTATACCGAAAGACTCCTAGTGTGCTTATTTGTATGCTTGGCCTCGTACGACCTTGCTAGACCTACGGGTATGTACTTCTCCGTATGCTGTCCCCCCCCTTCCCCAACCATCATCGTCGGTTTGGGGCCGGGTCATGTAACCCGGGCTTGCCCCAATGGAGCTTGGTCGTTGCCATGCATCGAGTATAGAAAGTGCTTTGCTTCCGCCCACCTCCAACTGCTGTAGCTGCCCTCTCTAGCTTTCGTGTTGTGCCGTTGTTCCCCTCACGTTCTTCCCCTTCTCCTCATCTTTTACCGCATTTTTTTGAAAACCTTTTTTACAAACACTTCTGTATTTCCTGTTTTCTTTCTCTTCCTCCCTCTCCATATTATCTCTTCACAATGGCCGACTTGTTGGTGCCGGCCGGCGCCTCGCCGCAAAACCGGGATGCCGCCCGCCGCCTCGAGAGCCCCATCCACACCGAACGCCACATCCGCATCATCTGCGTCGGTGCCGGCGCGTCCGGCCTGCTGTTTGCGTACAAGCTGCAGAAGCACTTCAGCAACTTCAGCTTGACGGTCTACGAGAAGAACCCGGCCGTGGCAGGCACGTGGTTCGAGAACAGATATCCGGGGTAGGTTTACTGTCGGGACAGGGAATTGACAAAAAAAAAAAAAAACTGACATGCTTCCCAACACCCAGATGCGCGTGCGACGTGCCCTCCCACAACTACACGTGGAGCTTCGAGCCCAAGCTCGACTGGTCCTCCGTGTACCCCCCCGCACGCGAGATCTTCCAGTACTTCGAGGACTTTGCCACCAAGTACCAGCTGCGCCAGTACGTGCGCCTGCAGCACCAGGTCATCGGCGCCTACTGGGACAACCAGCGCGGCGGCTACGACGTCAAGATCAAGGACGTGGCCAACGGCGTCGTCGTCAGCGACCACTGCGACATCCTCGTCAACGGCTCGGGCATCCTCAACAACTGGCGCTGGCCGGCCATCCCGGGGCTCGACAAGTACAAGGGCACGCTGCTGCACACGGCCAACTGGGACCCCGACACGGTGCTCGACGGCAAGCACGTCGGCCTGATCGGCAACGGGTCGTCGGGCATCCAGGTGCTGCCGGCCATCCGCGAGAAATGCAGCAAGGTGACGACGTTCATCCGCGAGCCGACGTGGGTCTCGCCCGTGCAGGGCCTCGAGCAGCACGTGTACTCGGACGCGGAGCGCGCCGCGTTCGCCAACAAGCCCGGCGCGCTGCTCGCGTACCGCAAGGAGATCGAGACGGGCCTCAACGGCCAGTTCGGCATCTTCTTGAAGAAGACCAAGGTCAACGAGGACACGCGCGCGTACATGGTGCAGCAGATGAAGGAGAAGCTCAACAACGAGTTCCTGGCCAGCAAGCTGATCCCGGACTGGAGCCTCGGCTGCCGCCGGCTCACGCCGGGCATCAACTACCTCGAGTCGCTCACGAAGCCCAACGTGCAGGTCGTGTACGGCGAGATCAACGCCGTGACGGAGCGCGGCTGCCTCTGCGACGACGGCGTCGAGTACCCGGTGGACGTGCTCATCTGCGCGACCGGGTTCGACACGTCGTTCCGGCCGCGGTTCCCCGTCGTGGCGCCCGACGGCACCAACCTGCAGGACAGCTGGGCCGTCGACCCGGCGTCGTACCTGGGCGTGGCGGCGGCCGGCGTGCCGAACTACCTCGTGTTCCTGGGCCCCAACTGCCCCATCGGCAACGGGCCCGTGCTGTCGGCCATCGAGGCGCAGGCCGACTGGATGATGCAGCTCATCGACCGGTACCAGACGACCAACGTGGCGACGTTTGCGCCGAGCGCGGCGGCCGTGCGCGACTTTGTCGAGTTCAAGGAGTACTACATGCGGCGCACCGTGTGGTCGGACCCGTGCCGGTCGTGGTACAAGCAGCGGCCCGACGGGCCCATCACGGCGCTGTGGCCCGGCAGCACGCTGCACTACATCGAGGCCGTCAAGGAGCTGCGCTTCGACGACTTCGACATGACGTACACGGGCAACCGGTTCGCCTGGCTCGGCAACGGCTACTCGCAGACGGAGCTCGACGACACGGCCGACTGGGCGTACTACATCCGCGAGCGCGACGACGGCCCGCCCCTGTCGACGGCCGGGCGGCGCAAGCTGCTGAGCAAGAGCGGCACCGTGCAGTCGCGGAGCGCCGTGTCCTGGAGCGGCGACAAAAAGGAGGGCGATGCGCGTCCGCAGTCGTACCGTCTGTAGAAAGAGGGAAATGATGGGCTTCTTTTCATTGTGGAGTCGAGCCAAAAAGGCTCGTCCAACAAACGGCCACCACTCCACTGTCTATGTCGAATTAGCGAATGTATTTCATAGTTGTATAGATTTGTGCATCTGACCGACTTTACCTTTGTGCAAGCCCGTTTGCCGACTTGTTAGCCGACTTGTTTGCCAACTCGTTTGGCCATGCCTCTGTTTCGAGAGATGCCATTGTCCGCTCGACACATCATCAGCATCTCACTTTTTTCCTGTCATTTGTGTCTGAATGCATAGGATGGCCATCCCAATGACTCTGTGCCTGACGACATCACCGGTCTCGACCGCGCCACCGTGCGTTGTCCAACAATGGCTGTGTTGCCTCGATATCGCAGGATCATCCATTTTTGGGTGCACAATTTTTGGTTGGGAGCAAAGTTGGGATAAGAAACGTGACAGCGCACCTGACATTGGGCACGCAAAGGAGTAATATGACAGAATACGAACGGGCGCCGTTGCCTCCTCGTTGGCAACCCAACTGGGCTCAGACGGAAAGAGCGGCGCCGGGTGCGTGCCTTCTGTCATATTTTCGAACGTCGTCTCTTTGACTAATCCGTCTCGTGATTGGATTCTGCCAGCAAATGGATCAACACACAAAAACACACAAAAGCACACAAAAACAAACCATTTCGCCGTTTGCACGAATGAGCGGGAATCAGAGCTGGCGGGAAAGAGCGATGGATGCCCTCGTTGGTGGGTCGTTCCTGCCCGGCAGGAGAGGGGCACGCCGCTGAAGGCAGCCACGTCGACCAAAAGCTCCATCCGACGACAGTGTTCCGTTTTTGGACAAGTCATTTTCTGCCAACAATCGCCAACGTCAAAACAGCGAGCAGCCCACACAACGAGAGTTGCGGCGCTCTTCGTGTTTTGCTCTGGCGCGCACACAACATCGATGTCATTGCCCATCTCCGCCTGCAAGGCGTCATGTCGGGAGACCCGCTCACGACAGAAGATGACCGTCCAGAGAGCGGACGACGCAGAAACACGACAGCCAAGAAAGCCTCATTTTTGGCTCGTTGGGGAGTCGAGGAAGAGAAAATGAGAAAATGAGGCCTGCGGCAGTTTGTTTGGCTTTGGTTGTCATTGCTCGAGCCATTAGGCCGCGGACGAACAGGAGAGGGCCGTCGAAGACAACAGAAGCGAGCGGCTGGTCAGCGGCCCATACACGACAGATGGGGCCTTGACGGTGGCAGCGTCTCCACCAAGCTCGATGGCAGTCAATCACCATCGGGGAAGATTGGCGGAAAAGGGAAAAACAATGGAACTGTGTTTATCTGCTGAGGCAGAGCCTTGGGGCCGCTGCTGGTCTGGCGGTGTTGGGCAGCCATCCGGTCTCCGCCGACCTTGATATAAAGGTTGACCGTTGCTGACGACTATTTCGGGGACGAGGGAGAAAGAGGCCAAGTAAGCAGTTTACGAAGAGATAATTTTATTTTTGGTTTATTTTTGGTTTATTTTTTTTCTTCCTTTTTTGTTCGACTTTCCCACATCCCTCATCTTACACCACAACATGGCCGTCGAGGCCGAGTCCAAAGATGCCACCCAGGTGGTCGATGGGCTGGTCGGGGCCATCAAGGCCATCTCGGCCGACTCCAATTACAACCTGCTTGCGAGCATTTTCCAGGAAGTGATGCTCCTGCGCGCCAAGAACGCCGAGCTCATCACCGCCAACCGCAACGTCTTTGAGCAGTACTGGGAATTCCGGCGCGACCTGGAAGATGCCCAGGCGAAGCTGGAGAGCGCCAAGGCCGCCCTCGAGGCGGAGCTGGCCGGCAAGGTCCAGGAGCTGGCCGGCATGACGGACGCGCGCGACAAGCTCGACACGGCGCTGTCCGCGACCAAGGACGACCTGGCCGCCACGACGGGCGCCAAGGAGCAGCTCGAGGCCGACCTCAGCACCGCCAACGGCGAGCTCGACAGCCTGCGTGCCTTGAAGCAGTCGCTCGAGGACGAGCTGAGCCAGGTCACCGCCCAGCTCGAGGAGCAAAAGCACCTCTCCGACGCGGCCGCCCAGAAGAACGCCGAGCTCCAAATGTCCCTGACCCAGCGCGAGGCCGAGCTCGAGTCGACCAAAGCCGACCTCACCACCACCGAAGGCCGCCTGCAGGAGATCATCCGGGAGAAGGAGGGCCTGAAAGAGACCCTGTGCCATCTCCAGACGGACCTGGCCAACAAGTCGAACCGCCTGAACGAGCTGGACAGCTACCGCATCGTGCTCAAGGAAGACCCCGAAGACGTTTAGTACGTTTCCTTTGTTCTCTATTTTTATTTACTTTTTTTTTTCCTTTTTCATTTCATAGCTAACCTTCAGTGTCAAAATCCTCGATACCATCTGGACAAAATTGTTCGACTTGGTCGTGGCACACTTCCGCCAAGATCTGGAAGACAAGGTGCTCCACGATCCGTCTTGCTGGAACAACCTGCGGAACACCGACGCACTCAAAGGCCCGACCCAAATCCCGCTGCCGCAAACCAACTCGCAGGTCGCCAAGGCCATGCGCATCGCATCCGTGCTGTCCGTCTTGTCGCGCACGCTGCACAAGCACATCTTCCGCCCCGTGTACCTGATCGACGACGACTCCGAGCTCACGCGCCTGCTGCACAGCGTCGAGTGCGACAACCCGACCAAGGAAGAGCACATGCGCTCGACGCTCCTCGCCACGCTGCCGGAGATGCAGCGGGCCAGCGCCAAGGTCCGCGTCCGGCAGGTCGTGCGGGAGGTGTCCTGGGTGGTGCAGCACCTGCTGGGTGCGCTGCCCTTTGACGCCTTCTGCGCCGGCCTGAGCGACGTCTGCGTCTTGGCGTGCACCGAGTGGCAGAAGATCCAGCGCGCGAAGCTCAAGATCGAGCCGTACTTTGGGCCCCCCTACGACGAGTTTGAGTGGCAGGCCCTGCCGCTGCCTGAGTTCCGGGGCCGCCGCGGCTTGTCGAACAGCAGCAGCACCAGCAGCAGCAGCACCAGCAGCAGCAGCAGCAGCACCACGCGGGCCGGATCGCCAGCCCCTGCCTCTGAGACCCAACCGGCGACGAGCACCGAAGAGGACAAGACGGCGGAGACGACGACGACGACCGGCGAGACCGGCCAAACGGAAGAGGAGACGGCCACGGCCACGGCCACGGAGGCAGTCACGGAAGAAGGCACTGCCGCGGAACTTCCTGCCGAAGAAGTCACTGCACCCACCGAAGGCGCTGGTGACGCTGCTGCTGCTGCTGGCGATGCCGACGCTGACGCCAGTGGCGCAGCTGCGGCCGCAGCGGCCGCGGACGCCGAGACCGCTGTTGCCGACGACGACGACGACGAGGGCGGGAACTCTACCGCTGCGGCGAGAGGGCGGGCAACGGGAACCGCCACGCTCACCACCACAGGCACCACGGACGACAGCGACGACGACGACGACGACGCATCGGACATGGACCCGTCCGACATTTTGTTTGTCGTGTGGCCCAGCATGACGACGGTCGAGAACGGCGAGCAGCAGCCCATCACGCAGGGCCTCGTCGTGACCAAGGACCAGGCCGCGCGCGCGTTCCAGGAGATGTACACGGCACGCAACGGCTCGCGGTCCAACACCAAGCGGGCCCGCACCATGTCCTTCCCGTCCATGCCGCATCCCACCATCTCCGCCGGCGGCGGCGTCGGCGTCGGCAGCGCCAAGCCCGGCAAGCCTTTTTTAGGAGTGGGCGGTGGCGAAGAGTTGTCTGTCGTTGGTTGAACAGCCTATTGACTTGACGCCACCCACGAGCCCAGACCATTCAAACAAAGATGAGATAGTGAAACATCTGTCTTGATCATTCATCTCGATCATTCTTTTTATTACATTCTGTTTATTACATTCTTTTTATTCCACTTTTTTTTTCTCTTTGGTCAACTTCATTCTCGTTTTTCATTTCTCTTCCGCCTTGGATTTTCGCATCTGTCACTTTTCCAGCGACTTTTCTTTCTTTCTTTCTTTTTCTCGCAAATTTCATGTTTAACGTCTCGTTCTCGTTCCTTTGTCTATTTTGTTTCTCGGTTTCGAGTGGTTTGTCTCGTTGGGTCGGTGCTCTTTGGGTATTGGTTTGCATTGCAGGTGTTACTGTGGTCATCATTTTCAAGCCAGACTGTACTCATATTGTCTCTCGTGTCATTCGTTCAGTTCTTTCTTGTCAATGTATTACTTTAGTTGCTGTCACGACTAATATATGAAGCTTCTTGTTTTCTTGTTCTTAAGACTTCGCGGTCGACCATTGATTCATAAAATATTACCATAAAAAACAATTTTGCGCTCTCGTGCTGTTTCCATTCTATTTGTATTCCGCAATAAAACAAAGAAGTCCAGCAAAAAAACCACTGAATTCAATTCATATCAAACTCTCATCACAACGCCCTTCACCACTCAAGCACTGGCGGAAAGAACTCGTCGATGAGCTCCATGTAGTACGGCTGAAAGGGTCAGCAGTTGTTCTTATCATCTCGATAATAAAAAACCAAGTCCACCCTCTCGTAAACCCACCTTGAGCGCCTCCACGTCCGGCGGCGCGTCGCTCTTGCTGTACAGATCGTACGGGTTGAAAGCCCGCACCGCCGCCAGCAGCGCGTGGTCCTTGTCGTTCATCAGGTGCCGGTACCCGCCCTCGCGGTGCCACGCGTAGAACGAGTGGTACCGCACCATCGCCAGCCCTTCGGCCGGCAGCCGGCTCTGGTCCCGCAGCACGTGGTACAGGTACTCGTCGTGGCCCCACGACAGCATGACCGCGTCGAGGCCGCAGTGCGGCGCGTAGATGCCGTGGCGCGTCGCGTACACCGGGTCCGCCGCGTCCGGGTTGCCGTCCCACGTGTCCGGGTACACGATGGCCGCCCGGTCGAACGCGCACCCCACGGGGAACGTGTCGCCGACGACGCTCCACTGGCCGGGGGCGTCGCCGAAGACGAGCACGAGCTTGCCGAGGTCGTGCACGAGGCCCGTGGCCTGCATCCAGCGCGGGCGGCCGTCGCGGCGCAGGGCCTCGGCCGTCTGCAGGAGGTGCTGCAGCTGGCTGAGCTCCGTGTCCGGGTCGGAGTCGTCGGTGAGGGCGTCGAGGGTCTGCATGGCGGCCCAGATGCCGAGGCGGGGCCGGCGGCGGTGCGGGTCGTGGAACCGGGCGCGCGCGGCCCGGTTGTACGCGACGGTCTGCTTGGTGTGCTGCTCGCGGTAGAAGGCCCGGACGCGGTCGCAGGCGTCGGCGTACCGGCGGAACTGCGCGGGGTCCTTTTTGGCGGACGTCACAAGTGACGTTGACGATGGTGATGCTGCTGGTGTGCCGGCGGTGTGGTCCTTGTTCTGGGCTTTCTGGATGTTGACCTCGTCGATGGCATCGGAGATGGCCTCGAGGGCGCGGCCGGCCTTGGTCCGGGCCACGACGGGGCCGGTGTCCTCGGGGCCGTCGTAGGTGGCGGCCGGCGGCATGGTATCTGTGACGGGGACCGTAGAGGAAGACGGCACGGAAAAACGAAGACGAGGAAAAGAAGGTTGCCGAGAAGTATAAGGAGGATGTGGAAATAGAATTGGTCAAAGGGAAAGGAAAAAAAAACAAAGGGAGGCTCCGGAGGTGGACAAGGTTAAGAAATGAGAAAACGAAACATGTGTAAGATCAGATTAAAAAACCAGACAGGCCTGATTCGATAAATATATATTGTACGAGTTTTTTGTAGGATTTCTCGAAGAAACTGCAGGTTTTTCGTCAAGAAAAAGGAGGCGATGTCAACGAAAACGCAAACGTTCCCAATGCGGTAATTCCGCACTAACACCTACCCGGGACCCCCCTAAAGGCTTCCCGCTTTCGCTGATTTTGCCCCAAATGGACGAACGCGAATACACTGCCATTCTAAAATCAGGTACAGATTGTATTCTTTAATATGGGGCACGTTTGTTCCATGACGAATTCTTTGCAAGAGTCGGCGGTTTTGGCTTTCTTTGTCGAGTTGAGCGCGGAAGATCGACGGGTTTGTGGGGCCGAAACGGGAATTCTCACCATATTTGGCATTCTGGAGGCGAAAATCCCCGAAGGCCACCCTGCCGCAAACTTGCAAGTGAAAAATCTACGTGGAGGCAACGTGGGAGGTTTGGCCGTGCAGAGGATGCACAAATCCGATGACGGCCGTCTTTGAGTAAAATTTACTTGATATATTTTTTATTTTTTTTTATGTTATTTTTAGCAAATAACGTCCAGGTTTTTATTGCCCAGGACAAGACCAGAAGATGCTTTATCAAAGTTCCGGCTCATACATGGATTTAACAAGTCCTTGCGTCAAGCCCCATATTCTCAGGGGCGCCTCCATCCACTCACCCATTCTCCACCCAGTCCCATGACCGCATCAGCTGCTGCTGCACGGCCTCCGTCGGACGCGCGTGGTCCTTTTCGGTGCGGCGAAGAATGGCCAGGCAGGCCTCTTGGTCGGATCGGTCGTGGAAGCGGTCGCCGACTGCGGAGTGTGAGCGAGGAGGGGAAGAAAAGTAAATAAGAAAATAAACTGAAAAATTAAAAAAAGAAAGAAAAAGAAAAGGCTCACACGCAGTAATGGCCATGCAAGCGGCAAACAGACCCGGCGGCGTCCACTGGTTGCAGAGCCCGATGCCGCAGATTTTGCGCACCAGCTCGCGGATGCGGTCCTGGTCTTTTGGTCAGCGGGAGACTGGGAGACATATTCAACCCAAATGCGTGCATGGATGCAGCCACCGTCTGCTTACATCGACGCGTTTGGCCGCCTCGAGGCGCTGGCCGCCCACGCGCGGGATCGTCGGGTCGAAGCTGACGAGAAACAGCTCCGCCAGGATGTGGTGTTGCACGCCCGTCACTGTCCATTAGCGATCCGATCCAGATAGTAAAGCATGGAAGAAAACTACGTCTCCCACGCACCGTGCCAACTGCTGTGGTACCAGATCTCGGGAAACGCCTCGCCCGGTCCCCGTGCCCGGTGCAGCAGCGGCGTGTACGAGGGCGGCAGCAGCTCGGTCCAGCGCTCGTGCCACGCCGACAGGTCGTGCCAGGACCGGCGCAGCGGCAGCTGTGGCGGTTGCGGTTGCGCCTGCGCCTGCGCCTGCGACACGTTGCCACGGGGACGGTCGTTCCGGTGGTCACCGCCACCACCGCCACCACCCCCGCCAAAGCAAAAGTTGAGCACGTCGACGCAGTGCACGACCGCCCGGTTGGCCCAGTCGTGGTCGGCGGCCGGGCCCAGGGCGCGCGCGCCGTCGACGAGCGCCGGCACGAGCGGCGCCTTGACGGGCTGCTGGTTGACGGTGGCCGTGTACAGTTCCTGGCGGAGGCCGACCCAGAAGCTGGCGGCGCCGAGCGAGTTGGGCACCAGGCCCGGCCCGTGGCCGTGGACGAACGCGTGGATGCCGAGCAGGTAGCTGTGGGGGTCGAAGCCGGTGTGTTTGTCTGTCCGTGCAATTAGAAGAGCAAACAACATCGGACGGACAGTGAAGGGCAGGCTACGCACACTCCATCTCCTCCCAGACCCGCAGGATGATGGTGGCGGCAAACAGGTTCTCGTCGGCGGCCGTGGCCTCGTGGCTCAGCAGCGGGATGAGCACGCGGAGGCACTCCTGGTGGTAGTGGTCCGACACGTAGCGGGCAAAGTCGCTGACGTGCGCCAGGTGCTTCGCGGCGAGCGCCAGCATGGCGTTGCGCAGGACGCTGCAGGTGGCCGCGCGCTGGGGCACGAGTATGCCAAACTGCTGCGTCGGCTCGCAGAGGTCGAGCTGTTTGGTGAGTTGGGCGACTGCTCTGTGTTTTCAACGATGAATTTGGAGGGGCAACCCACCCAGATGGCGAGCTTCTGCACAAAATGGCGAAGCAGCATGGCTTCCTGTTTGTTGTGGAGGGGGTAGACGGATCGTTCCGAATACATGCGCGGGCTCGGGGCATCACCGGGAGCCGCCGACAGATGGAGGGACGGGGCCGGTTCGAGGTAGTCGTCGTGGACGATGAAGCGGTCCGTGGGGGAGTGGGCGGCACGCCCTGGCACCGCGGCAGCCAGTTGGAGACGGCCGGGTGCCAGCAAGCTATCAAGACGTTGCTGTTGTTGTGGCTCGTTCGCCGGTGCTGCCACTGTAGGCCCGGTGACGACCGCTGGCGTCTGCGTTGTGTGAAGGGTCCTGCCCGACCGGAGGCTCTGCCGTTCCCCCGGAGAGGCCCGTCCGTCGATGTCCTCATCCTCATCCTCTCCAAACTGGCTGTCGCCATCGACACCATCCACAGAGTCGGCAACAAACTGCACTAAATAAAAGAAGAAGAAAATAAGTGTTAGTTCTTATGTGTTCCACCATCACACGATCGTTGCCGTCGTGACCACAACATGCAAACACGTACGTCTCTTGGGTATCTTCAGCCAGTGACGCTTCCAGTGGAACGGTACTGCGCAAACCCGTCAGCGGAACGATATGCATCGTAGAGCAACACGCGTGGTGGATTGCGGGACAACACGCACCGGTTTTGACACGGAATCTGTAGCCTCGTTCGCACCTTTTGCCTGCGGCCACACAGCGACCACAGGCCGGTGCGCCGCGGTCACCTACGGATGTCGTTTTTTAGTCGCGGCCAGGCCCTTTACAAAAGTACGGCACCCAACGCCCCGAGTCTACGGCGTCACCCATTGTCGACTCACATTTGAGGTGCTGCTCGCGGCAGTTTTGGCTGTTTGCGCAGAAAACGGAGACGTCAGTATGTTGCGCCTTTGAGAAGAAAAACGGGGCAGCATTGCTGACCATCCAAACGACGCAGCGGAGTTGGCTAGGCGCAGCGGACGGGCGGTGGAGGGCATCGAAGAGTTCTCAAGATTGTTGGGCAGAAAAGACGAGGTTCGGCAGGACTTGTGTCAATGGCGAACAGTGGGACATCAAAAAGAAGAGCAAAAAAAGGACAGATGAAAGAGGTCAAAAAACCCGAAGAAAGCCCAACGAGGGAGAAAAGCGGTTAGGAGGGGAAGGAAAACCCGCAAACTACGACGTAAGAAAAAGAAAAGGGAAAAAAGGCTTAAATCCGCAGGATCGACAGTCGGCTCATCAACATTGGTCACTAACATCGGATCATGGACGTTGGTCATTGTCGTTGGTCATCGACTTGTTGGCAAGGGCCAATGAAAAGGAGAATCCTACACGAGCAGCTGAAGCAAAAAAAGAGCGCAATTTCCATACGGCGAACCTCGCAAGCCCAAAAACAGAATACGGTATCTTGCTAGAAAGAAGAAAAGTCACAAATATTACTACCATCGTCATCGAACGTGATCCCCTTCTCCTTGTTTTTCGTCACACGGCCGACTTCGCGGAAGCCACAGCCGCGGTCGCCGCGGCGGCGACGGCGGCCGTGACTTGGTAGACCCGGTGGACGAGCGACGGCGGCGCCGCGTGGCCGCTCGCGGCGAGGCTGGCCGCCACCAACGCGCGGCACGCGTCCGCCGACGGCCGCTCGCTGGGATGCATGCGCAGCATCTGGCTCAGCAGATGCCGGTGGTGGTGTTGGTGGTGCGGCTGCTGCTGCTGGTTAGACGCCGGCGTCGGCGCCGGCGCGGGGGTCCGCCGCGCGAGGCGGTCGGCGTGCGCTGACGTGCGCCGTGCGTACTCGGCTTCGTCGGCCAGGCTGCTGCTGCTGCTGCTGCCCTCGGCCGGCAGCCCCTCGAGGTACGCGAGGCCGACGACGCCGAGCGACCAGACGTCGGCGGCGGGGCCGCACTGCGGCGGGTGCGCGAGGACCTCGGGCGCGCAGTAGTGCACGGTGCCGCCGTCGATGGTGTCGTCCGGCGGGGCGTCCACGGCGCGGGCCGAGCCGAAGTCGGCCAGGACGGCGTCGATGGGCGTGCGGGCGCGGAAGAGGATGTTGGACGGCTGGTGGTCCGTGAGCAGGTGAAGAGAGAAGGGGGGAACATACAGCGAGGAGAACGACTACCCACCATGATGTCGCAGTGGACGATGCCCTGCTTGTGCAGATAGGCCAGCGCGTCCAGCATCTGCTGCAGGACGAGCAGCATCTCGATGCTGTTCAGGGTCTGCCGCCGGTGCTGGTGCCAGAGCGTGTCGGCGCCGCAGTGCTCCATTAGGAGGACATGGTTCGCGGGCGGCTCCCAGACGGTGTCGACGTACTGGACGATTCGAGGCTGGGAGAAACGTGGTGAGCCAGAAGTGAGACAATCGAAGAGGTGGGTGGGTTAAAGAAAAAGGCACACGAACATGGGAGAGTTTCCGCAGCAGCCCGGCTTCACGCAACACGTCCACGTCGCGTTTGGCCCGCTTGCCGGCGTGCCGCGTCCAGTTGCGTACGTTGAAAAACTCGGGGACGTTCCCGTTCCGGCCCCGGCCGATTACCCGGCCCTCGACGTACATCTCCTTGGTTAGATCATCGTTGACGGCGAAATCGTCGCCGTTCGTGACTAGACCGGACACACCGCTGACGGGCGTGCCGGGAAGGCTCTGGCTGAAGCTGATGCTGGACGGTAGCTGCTGCTGCTGCTGCTGCGTCCGGGCGTGGCAGGCAGCGCGGAACCGCTCCAGGCTGGTGTGGAAGGCGCTTCCGTGGTCCGTGTGGTCGTCCACACGCACCACAAACTCGTAGGGAGCGATCTGGACGGTTATCCGGTAGTCCGGGGGCAGAACCCAGCGGTACGGCCGGCCCGGTGTCCCCCGGCGTCTCTGCGCCTGCTGGTGGTCGTACGCCACGGTCGTGCCCACGGACGAGACGTCGTCCATGACCACGCGGCCCCAGTGGTCCACGCCGAACCGCAGGTGGTGGGCCCCGACGTGCTGCTGGTGCCGTCCGGGCGCGCCGAGGACGACGTCACACACGGCGCCGTCGCTCCCGAGAACAAAGGTGTCCCCGCCGGCGCGCGGCAGACCATCCAACGTGAGCACAACGAAAAGGCTGTCCTTGTTCTGGCCTGCGTTGCCTGCGTTGCCCGCGTTGCTTGCGTTTCTCGCGCGTGACAGATGCGGCAAGCCGTCGTAGCTGGATATGCGACGGCCGAGGTGTGGACGGTTGCGGTCGGCGTCCGCCGCCGTGAAGCCGGCGCGGAAGAAGATGGACAGCATGGCCGAGGACGGCTGGACCAGCGCGCCGGACAGCATGCGGTAGGCCAACGTCTTTTCCGGCTCGGCGGCCAACGGAGGAGGGGCCGGGGAGGCCGCCGGAAGCGTCCCGGGCCCGGGACCAGCAAACAGACTCGGCTGGCAGTAGGAAAACATGGCGTGGGGAAGAAGTGTGAACGAAGATGGTTTTTTGTTTTTATCTTTCCGAGATATCGTGAGCCAGCAGGCGTAATGAATAATGTTTCCGCGACGGACAAATACGCGCGCCCCAACCAACATCACGTTCTTTTTGTTGATGCCCGGTTTGTGGCCCCCATCACAAAGCAAGGCTGTCACCATGCAGTTTTGATCACGGCGTTGGAAACCTGATTGGCTGGGAGGAAACGCCCAACCCTGGTTCTTGCAGCCAACAGCCTCTGGGGCTGATCACGCAGCGTGTTCCGAGTTGCATCACAATTTTCTATTAATAGCCCGAAGAACGGCTTGCTGCCAGCAAAGTTCTGACTACTTGATGGCAAAAAAAAAAAAAAAAAGGGAAAAAAAAAAATCCGAAAAGAGCATCCAAAAATGCATGGAATGATGCTTGATGGACATAGTCGTTGCGAATGCAAATAAGCGAAGGGAAACATTGGGCGGACCAAAAGGCGATGATCACAATTTACAACAAGATGGGTCATTTCTACAAGAGCGAGCTATTCATCATTATTATTCTTGCCATTGTTGTGTAGTTGTGGCCGTCATACAGAGATGGATGAGAAAAGGACGGCGACCGCGGCTTGGACGATCCTGTGGGCTCCGGGGCTTGTCGACTCCGGGCTTGTCGACTCCGGGCTTGTCGACTCCGGGCTTGTCGACTCCGGGCTTGTCGACTCCGGGGGTTCCCCTTCCTTCAGTGATGCCCTCTGTCCTGCAACGACAACACTCACGTCCAGAGACTCTGCACCGACTTATTTTACGTCGTATGAGAATCAGCGGCGTGCGAATGGTAAATTTTTGGTGCGACGAGAGACTTGGTTGGCCGACAGCGGCTGCTTTTCTTAGCTCAGAAATGACGGCCGCGCTTTTGATTTCTTCTGTTTCGATTCTGGTCCTTCAGGCCGGGTTTTTTTTTTTTTTTTTTTTTTTTTTTTGGCTGTTACAAAGTCGTACTTTATGCCTTGTAGGCTAAGCTATGGACTCACAATCGTACATCCACCCCCTTTGGCTCGACTCACACTTGCTTCATCCAACGAGACCGGACCGTGGAAAAAAAAAACCGACTCTGTACAAAACGGAAATGCAGCCCTGATCCTTACGTTCACGAAGGAATAATAGAACTGGCGGACGATGAGAAAACCTCAATTGAGTATCGAGTTGTGGCAGTGTACGCTACAAGACCTCCCTTCTCCAGTCAAAATCTCACAACTGATTCCGCCGTAAACCCCGTATCCTATCCTCCCTTGACCTGTCCTTCTGTTGTTGTTCTACTACAATACATCACAAAGGTCAGTCCTCTCCTGACTTCCGGCACTCCAAATCTCCCTGATGTTCTTCCGACTCGCACGTCCACAGCATTTGCTTTCTTCATCCCAGCCACCACAACGTGTTGTTGTTGTCTCTGTCTTTACCAGTAGGAGCTGGTCAAGCTTGCTTGTACGGGAGCCGAACACCGCGGTAGACTTCAATCCGCTCAAAGTCGTGAAAGACGCCCTTGGTCACCGGGTAGTCGTAAATGAAGACGCGTCGGTCGGTGGCGCCGATGCGGCGGTTGTCATGCGCCGTTGACGGGCCGGCCGGGTGCCCGATGGCAGGAATCTCTTCTTCGCGGTAGTAGTTCTTGCCGATGACGTGATCAAAGCCGTCTTCGCGGATTTTCGAAAAACCGATGAGAGCCGTGTTCTCCGCTCCCTGGCCGATGAATTCCCAGCCGACCACTCCGAGTTGGTTCAGTCGGACCATGGCTTGCATGCTTTGTATTCCTGTTAGCCTGTACTCGAGACTGATGACCCCTTAAATTAAAGAGAAAGCGGAAAAAAAAAAAAATCAAAAAATCAAAAATCAAAAGAACGGGCCTCTTACACAAAGTCACGGCAGCCCGCCACCGTTGCTTGAAACGCGTCGGTAAGCACAAAGGTATAGTTGGTCAAATCGCCGCGGTGTGGTCCGGTGCACAGCGCGTGACGACCTCGAAGAATGCTGACCCAGTCCCCGACCGTGTGGTTTCCAAGCACCGGGAACTGGAACGCAACGGCGGCCTTCAGGCTCGAAGCGATGTAGTGCACGAGCTTGATCTCAAATTGGCCGAGGAGGTCCTGGGATGGGTAGTCCATGTTGAGCCGGCAGCTCACGTACGAGACGTCCTCGTCGTGGCCGTCTTGGCCGGCTTTGACGATGACTGGCTCCTTGACGTTGAGCTTGATCACCACGTGCGATTTGACGCTGCCAGGGCGCAAGAACTCCACGTAACACTGGGCCACTTCGCGGGCGAGAAACTGGTTCAAAAGCTCGCTCTCTTTGTCGTCAACCCACTCCAACACGAAGACGTTGCTTTCGTCCGACATGGTTGATGATTGAATAATGTTTGATGCAAAGAAGTACTAAGAAGAGAGACGTTGATGAAAATTGGCGATATGAAGAAAAGGATAGGGAGGAAAGAGGGTTGCGGTGTAGATATTTTGATGTGGAAGATGTGAAGGGAAAAAAAAAAAAAGAAAGAGAGAGTGAGAAGATATCAGCTTTTATAAAACAAAGAAAGTGTGTTTAGCTTGCAATAAATTATTCACCGCTCAGTTTGTTTATTTCGGGTAGTACAGACAGTGAATATGAATAAAACAGCGGATATACGAAGACATTGAATGCATGAAAATAGTGAATAAGTGCTAGTTGGCGAACAACATACACGTATTCACTCCACTTCCAAGGCCGTTTGGTGACAAATGCGAGCCTTTGTGCCACCCTGGATTCACGTCTTCTCGCGTTTTACAAATAACGGATCCGGTCATCCTCTGATGCAGAAGCCGTAGAAAATATGTGTAATCAACGCATCGGGAGGATGAACGGATCGTTTTGTTTTCGTGCAGGGTTGGGATAGTCAAAGGCCGAGACAAGGCAGTCAGGCTTGCTTCAAAGAAGTGCGTACGTCGGGACACGGGCTGCTCAAGTCGAGAATATAAAACGGTCTAGTTCATCAAAGAATAAGAAGCAATTCTATTCAACGTCTTCACCTGGCGTTCCCTCTTTGATTGAATGGTAGAGTTGGTGTGGAACAGTCTCCGGCGTGGCTGCTCTCAGATAAGTGCAGAGAAACAAAGAACGTCAGGGACGCAAAATAAGGAAATATGAGAGGCTGCTCGTCGTGAACCGCTACGCCTTACAAAAAAAATACGGACGAAGATATAAACAGATGTTGACCAAAGGATAAAAGCTTTCCAGGTCTGATCATCCAAAGAAAGAGAAGCTTACAACACCGTGCATAGACGATACGACCAGGCACAAAGAGATGGCTCCAACAGCAGAGGAACAACGAAAGAATTCCCATACCCAGCAGGCTTGAGCTGCATTCATACAAATTGATTATCCATCGTCACATGCAATCACGTTGCATATGGTGAATTCTCCTTTCGTAGGCGACGATTTCGGCCCTTACCTCGTTTTCTCTTTGTTTGTCGTCGTCCCCTATGCAGTAGTCTGTCCCTTTTGCGTTTTCGACCATTGCGTATCTGATGGTCTTTGTGGTGAGATAACGTCGAACTCCGGATATGTTTGTTGGCATACGGAGTATTGCTTTGTCGTTGGGGGAGGAAGTGCTTAGTCAAGCGTATATGCGGGAGAATGCACAGACAAGTGGGTCGTAATACGTATAAATGTATGCACAAACTATGTTGGTTCGTATCATCTTTTCGCCGCATGAACATTCATTGATTTTCGTCAAAACTGGCCCTTTTCAACCTGCTTTCATTCATTCACTTTACCACTTTTTTTTGCGGCGCTGGCTTAAAAGAGTCCTTTTTCTTCTTGTTCTTTTTTTTTCACTCTCCTTCATTACAAAGTGACACCCAGACCCCGAATCTTGGTCCGTCTCCCGTCAAGCCAGCGTCCGCATCCTAGACTCACAACACGTTGTTTTTCTTCTCATCCTTTTTTTTTATTTTATTTCGGCCGTATAAGACGCACTACGCTCCCTTCTAAGACGCCGAAAAATGGCACACACGAGCCATCTCGTGGAAGAGGCTGCTAAGCTCACCTTGGAAGAGCTGCGCGCCGAAAGGGAAAAGGTGGGCAACCATACAGAAGACGGGTACGCCATTACTGGATTTGTGTATCCGCCGGAGAATCCTATTTTTTACGTCAAATTCAGGCGTAGTTACGGCCTGTTGCCAGAGGCGAGGACGCAGCAGTTTGCCCACGAGGGCCTCGCAAAGATGCCGCCGGAGGAGAGGCAGGGCATTCACGTCCCGCGCATTTTACGCCTCGTTCAGTACGACAGCGGCTCGGGCTACATCGTGATGGAATACGTCCCGGGCAAGACGCTGGAGCAGATTCACCGCGAACACCAGGACATGACCCCCGAGGACAGTCAGCCATACTACGACACGATTTCGCGGGCCCTCCGGCTATTCTTAGCCATTCCCGTGCCGGCCGATGCACAACCCGGCCCCGTCGGTGGCGGCATCATTCACCATGCCCTGTTCAAAGATTTTGTCGCACCGATCAAATACGACTCGGTGGATATGCTGGAAAAACATATGAATAAGGTAACACACCCTTCGTGTCCGTTATATCGATTTTATTTTATACATAAAAAGAAAGAATCAAGACTAACGATGCCTTAAAATAGCTCGCTACCTTCCTGAACGACTCGGCGCCAACCGTCACGCTCGAGCGGGACCTGCATCTCGTGTTCTCGGATTTGCACATGGGAAACTTCATCTTCACGGAAACCGGCGATTTGTACGTGGTCGACTTTGATCACGCCTCGCTGTTGCCCTTGAGTTTCATGACGTTTACCCTTGGCTTTCCGTCCACGATGTCTTGCCGCGTGGCAGCACGAATCGAAAAAGACTTTGACCTGCCGCAAGAGAATTTCAAGGTGATGTTGAGGGTGTCTTCGCACTTTGAGCGGGGCACATGCAAAATAGGTACGTTAATTTTCCTTTCTTTTTCTTTCGGCTCTGGTTCCCTTTGATTTGTCTCTTCTCCAGCCGACGTCACCACCTCGTAGGTTCGTTATTGTTTATGATCCAGGACCGGAAACGCTGACGCCCAACACAGGACTGCCGTTGTAAACGGAACGAGGCAAGCAGCAGGTGTCCAAAAGCAACCAAAAGGGTTCCGTCTTGGGTGCGTTAAAAAAAGAGACACACCAACAGAGAAAATGCATCGTCCCGGGATGGGAGCCAGGAAACGGACGAGACGAGTTCTGCCTGTAGCGATGTCTGATCCGTCCTTTTGCTGTTAGCATTCTTAATATACTTGAAATTTGCAGATTTCTTTGTCACGACGATGTTATTGTAGGCCTTTGTCGGAAAATGCGACAACTTTATGAGACAAATTTCACAGTCCAAAATTACGCTTCATACTTTGAGTCTTTTATCTTTATGTTTATCCCGGCATGAACAATTGGTCTGCCATGTCTCTCTTGTTTACTACTTCTCCGCAGTGCGTTTAGGAATGCATCTTCGATTGCAACGAAAAAAAATCAATTTATAAGTGGTTTGATAGCACCTTGTCATTTGCATCTAAAACTAGGCACGTTCTTCATACTCCTACATCTTTCCATACTCTGGTCCGGTTGTTCGCCTCGCTGTCACAAATCTACCGCCATTAACCTATCATCTAAAGACATGGGGTGAGATAGACGACAGGACTGCGCTGATGAAATGCAAGCTATCATAGGATGTGGCTGCGCGATGAGAACAAGCGTTTACTCTTACTCGTTGTGCCATCTTTGCCGCTTTGTCTTTCGGTAGTCGGCATCTCTCGCCAGCGAGAGTTGTGATGACCGTGATCCTCTCAACGGTGGGGTCCCTCTACGACTACGTTGTTTCTTGTCCTTTGTTGCGTCTTTCAGTTCTCTCAACGAGTGCTTACAGTCAGACTAGCTCTTGGCCAGGACGCTGTCAAAATTCGTAGCAGATGTGGCAGCATGCTAACCAACGCGCCCCGACCTGGCCATCATCATTAGGCATCAGTGAAAGCTGTCTACTAAGACATGACCGTCGCATACGAATACTAGAAGGCAACTGTTGGACGGTGCTTGACTACCAGCCGACTTGTCATTTACTGTAGATTGCCCGGTCCATTGGTGAACGGCTCCGGCCATGTGTAAATTTTGTTAACTTTGTCTTGGCTTCTTTTAAAACTTGATGAACGCCTGTGGGTTTTATGAACGATGGCATTCAGATCAATTTGTTCGGTTGTTTGAAACTTTCCAATGGCCTAGAATCCCTGATGTCTCATATATCAGAGCAATAAAAAGAACCGAAGAATAATAAAGCAGAAAAAAAACTAAAGAAATCGAAAAAAGACGTCCGAATAATACCGCGCGAGAGCAGCTCATATAACAAGCACTTCTGTGCCCCCCCTCCCTTTCCCCGGGAACGTTTTCAACATCAGGCCCTACAACACGCCAACTAGGCTCCGTGTTCTTAACTTCAGTCTCGGCGGAACATGCCGTCGCGGTAGCCGTGCTCCAAACACTGCCGGGCACTGTACCGGGCTGTCGGGTCCAGCACGACCATGTACTGCAGCAGGCCCGGCAGCGGGTCGTTTTTCTTGGCGCGCACGCGCTGCTGCACGGCGTTCACCACCGCCTGCGGCCAATACTGGTTCCACTGCGCAAAATCGTCCTTGTGGATGCCCGCATAGCTGGGGAGGCCAAAAGCCCACCCCAGCATCATGACCCCAGCCGACCAGATGTCGACCGCCACGGAGTAGCCGAGGTACTCCCCGGCGGACGAGCCGGCCCCACCTGACGTCGAGGGCGGCCGCACACGACGTTGCTGGCGGTAGCCCGGATAGATTTCCGGCGCCGAGTACAGCTGGTTGCCGCAGAACGTGGTCATGAGCGATCCGGGTGTCACCGCGCGCGACAGGCCGAAATCGGCGACGCGGACATGAAAGGGCCGGAGCGAGTCGATCAAGAGGTTTTCCGGCTTGAGGTCGCGGTGCGCCACGCCTTGGTCGTGCAGGTAGTCGAGCGCGCACAGAATCTGGTGGAAGGCGGCCAGGTAATCGGCGAACCGCAGGCCGCGGAAGCCGCTGACGTTGCCGTACGGGTAAAACGGCATCACGATGGTGGGGACGGGTGTCTCCGTGTAGTCTACCAGAGACATAATGCAAGACTGATGTGGTACGCGCGAAGATGTTAGTTAGTCGTCGTCCAGTTTTTTCGTCCAGTTTTTTTTTATTTCGAGGTACGAGAGAGAGACCAAGAAACTCGTCCTGCAAAAAAAACCAGGCTCAACCTCACATGGGACAGCTTTTGCATCAGATGAATCTCCTTCTGCATCTGCTTCATGGCATGAGCCAGATCGCGGCGGGCGGTCGCGTTGCCATTGACGAGATCACTCTGATTGAGCAGCCGTTTCTCGGCCATTGCCCTGCCCGTCTGCAGGCTCACAACCAAGTAGACGGCGCCAAAGGACCCGCGGCCAATTTCCTTGCGGAAGCGCAGCCTTTCCTCGCCGAGCAGCGAATTGGTCCCTGAGCCATCCGGTGCCCTGGGCGGGTTCTTCTGAATGAAGCGGTGCAGAGCGTGCCGGTACTGTGGCGAAGCAAACTGGTGATTGGGAAAAACAATCGTGAAAAGGAAATCCTTGAGGCTGCCGACTCTCACGGTAACTTCGCTCCAGTACTCTTTGCGGCCCGGCCCTAGAGAGAGGTAGATCATGTCGCCCTTCCTAAGGGGTATACATTGGCCGTCATACGCGATAACTGTGGGTTGTGACGTCTGTTGGTAGAGTCGAACCCGAAGATCAGGCGTCAGGGAAATGGCAAAATGCTGACGGCTGACGCCAGGAACACCACGATGCCCCAGCAAAACATCAGACGTGGCGGGATCCGAGCCAAACTGCCAGCCAACAGCAGCTTTCTTGAGCGACTGGTTGGGATTGTCGAGGCTCAGTTCAATTCGGTCAAAAGGGTCGCCTTCATCTCCGCCTATGGTAATGGGCGGCGTCGGGGCTCGGCTATTGAGCGTTGGGCGGTCAATAAATTCAAGGCAGCCGGGACGATAGCACGCTTCGTTGTCTTTCAATCGGAAAACCTGGAGACACGTGCTGCTTCCTTCACCAGGGTACAGCTTGGCAAATATCCCTGGGTCCATGGCAGAGGGCGGCGTAAATTTAGAAACGAATTTAATCTTTTGAACTTCTCTTGAGATTTTTTGTTTGGCAAGACAATGGCCATGAATATTGATACATTGCAACGGGCAAGAAGACTGCGAAGTAGGGCGTCCATCATACTTAATACTGCGCAACCACCAATCCACCTCTATATCAAGATACGGCACGACCCTGGATGCCTCCCGCGGCGCATTAAGGCTCAGCAGGGGACCGCCCCCAACGGTGTTTTACATTTCATCTGCATCACACGGGCGCTTAAATTGGCGAGCATTGGGCAAGCGCCTATCCAGAATAAAACGTTGCACGCACCGTCAATACTAAAATTGCCATACAAACTACTCTGCTGCTTTGAGAAAAAAGGTCAGCGGGTGGACAACGATGGCTGTATATGTGGGCGGTCATGTTTCAGGTTGTTGTCTAGGCGCTAAGAGATATTTCGTAAATTGAATTAGTCAACATAACAATTGGCGACCACATTCCCAAACAACAACGACCGCGAAACAACCACGGTGATTTGATCGTGACCTGCCCATATCCTGTAGAGTGTCGCGCTGGCCCGGTTTGGGAAGGACCCAAGCTATTTTTATCGAAAAAACGACATTGCAGCGGAGGCGTGACCAGGTGCCAGCAAAGCCGAAGCCGCCATTTACCAAGGCCCAAGTGCTATTTTAAGCATAGTTTAAGTGAGTAAGGGACGACAATCGGCTCGGGGCTCGTATGCCAACAAAGTAGAGCACGCTGCCATGTTCCCACATTGCAAATGAATGGCCGCAACCACCACGAGCATCAAACACTTTGTTGACCGGGACCGTACATATGCAAGAGAAACGAGGGCACCATAGGAGCGTCACATGATGCAGGTGGAAAGGCGGAACATGCTAGCAGTAGAAAGGAGACAAGCAGAGACCGAGAATGTCGTCAGCTAACTTCGCAAGAAACCGAGGTGGACAAAGAAAAAAAAAGGGCCTCTCAAGAGCGACTCCGGCGGCTTCGCATGTCCATTGCGTTTAATGAAGCATACATGACTCTTGTGTATTATGTAGTAGTACAGTAACAAGCAAGCTAATTGTTTTTATGCGGGGGAGGAAAGTCATTGTTGCCGAGGAAAGCGTGATCAGAAGGTGAACTGGAAACGTGACGAGGCGACTGTGGCGCTAGAGCGGTTGAAGCCCCGCTAAACTCCCTTTTTTTTTTACTGCTGTAGCTGCTGCTGCTGTCGCAGGCCTAATAAAATAATGGCCAGAAAATACGTAATTACTCTTAACGGCCAACAGACCAAGGGGCATTACTCAACAGCCAGCAGCTTAACTGAAAAATTAGAACAGGAAAATGCAAAACAGGCGTGGCCATGAGGACAACTGCGCTGTACTTGTCAGTACGACAGAGCACAAAAGCACAAAAACACAAAAAAAAGAGGGCCCAATCGACTCGGACGAACGGGAAGAAGCAAATGGCATGAGAGAAAAACAACTGTCAGATTAAAAAAGGGTAATACTTGGCAGAAGTGTTTTTTTTTACGGTCGGGGAAGCAAAAGGGAAGAAAAAAAAAAGGAAACAGCTCAGCAAAGTGACGTAGTTTGGCAGGTTGTGCATTTTGCAGAGCGACCGCACGACGGGCGAATCACGACCGAAGGACCGGAGCACGTCGCACCTGGCGAGCAGCAATGCGATAACGTCGCTGTCGGACGCTTCCCTCTTTTCACGCAAAACGGATTTGCGGTGCCGCCAACCAATTGGCAATCCGCGCCCCAGCACATCACAATGACCGACCTCCCACGACCGCCAGCGGTGTCGGCCGCGGCCGACGGCGCCGGCTTCGACCGGACCCGGACACGGCCGCCGAACGACCACGCCGTGGACGACGACGGCGACGGCGACGGCGACGATGATGGCGGTGTGCTGCTGCGGACGGACGGCCGGCCGGCGGACGGCCAGCAAAGCAACGGTGCCGCGACGGCGGCGCCGGCACCAGCAGAGCCGACAGACAAACCGACCACCGCCACCGCCGCAACGACAACAACAACAACAACAACAACGGTGGCAGCAGCAGCAGCAGCAGCAGCAGCAGCAGCAGCAGCAGCAAACAGCTCGACGGCTGGGACCGACACCGACCCGACCAAACCCTCGTCGGCATCCACTCCATCCACTCCATCCGGCCCGCTGCGGCCCCGCGCCGCCACGTCGACGGCCGAGCTCGACAGCGCCATTGCCCGGCCGGGCTCCGTGCGCATCAATGTGCAGGGCGCCTTCATCGTCGAGGAGGAGCCGGCAGGGGCCGCTCCGCCAACGCCAACGCCAACCACCGGCGGCGGAGGAGAGACGACCGGAGGGGGCGGCCACGGCACCGCCAGCACTGCCGGCACCAACGGAGCCAACGGAGCCAACGGAGCCAACGGAGCCAACGGCCGCGCGCACTCGCCGTCCGAGCACCACCCGACCTACGACATCCGGCTGCCCAACCACCACGCCGTGGTGTCGCACATTGCAGTGGATGTACGTAGTTCGCGCAAAGGACTTTTTTTTTTTTCCTTTTTTTCCTTCTTTTTCTTTCTTTTTTTTTTCGTAGAAGGTCCACACACTTATCTCACACTGACCTACAGATCGGGGGCACGCTGGCCAAGGTCGTGTACTTCTCGCGCGAGGCGGCGTCGGCGGAGCCCGGTGGGCGCCTCAATTTTCTGATTTTCGAGACCGACCGCATCGACGACTGCATCGACTTTCTGATCGGCCTGAAGCAGCGGTACCAGGCGGCGTACCAGTCTTCGCAGGCGTCCGAGTCCGCCGATTCAGCCCACGCGATCCCACCCTTGTGCGTCATGGCGACGGGCGGCGGCGCGTACAAGTACTACGACCGCATCCGGGCGCGCATGGGCATCGACGTGCTGAGCGAGGACGAGATGGAGTGTCTGATCATGGGTATGTTGGGGGGGGGGGTTGGTTTGGCGCGCTTTGCCGCAGGAGGGACCGTCCGTCGAAAGGAAAGCCACTGTTGACCACAAGACCAGGTCTCGACTTTTTCATCACCGAGATCCCCCGCGAGGTGTTCACCTATGCCGAGACCGAACCCCTGCACTTCATCACGCCGAGCGACGACATCTACCCGTACATGCTCGTCAACATCGGCTCCGGCGTGTCCATGCTCAAAGTGTCGGGCCCGCACACATACGAGCGCGTGGGCGGCACGTCGCTGGGCGGCGGCACGCTGTGGGGCCTGCTGTCGCTGCTGACGGGCGCGCGGTCGTTTGACGCCATGCTCGAGCTGGCGTCGCGCGGCGACAACGCCCGCGTGGACATGCTGGTCGGGGACATTTACGGGACGGACTACGGCAAGATCGGGCTGAAGGCGACGGCCATTGCGAGCTCATTTGGGAAAGTGTTTCGGCTGCAGCACGAAGCGGAAGCCGCCAGAGCAGCCACGGCGGCCAAGGTGGCCAAGGTGGCCAAGGTGGCCAAGGTGGCCAAGGCGGCCAAGGTGGCCAAGGCGACCCAGGCGGCGGCCCAGGCCGACGGGACCGACGATCGTGTTGACGGCCCCAACGGCCACGACGACGACGGCGACGGCGAAGACGACAGCGACGACGGCAACGACCATGACCATGACCATGACCATGACACCCCCGCCCTTCCCTTCTCCCCCGCCGACATCAGCCGGTCGCTCCTCTACGCCATTAGCAACAACATTGGGCAGATCGCGTACTTGCAGTCGCAGATCCACAGCCTGTCACGCATCTACTTTGGCGGTTCGTTCATCCAGGGCCATCCGCCGACGATGAACACGCTGAGCTACGCCATCCGCTTCTGGAGCAAGGGCACGAAGCAGGCGTACTTCTTGCGGCACGAGGGCTACCTGGGCGCCGTAGGCGCGTTTCTGAAGCGACAGCCGCGCAACTGGGGCCGGCGGGGGAGTTTCGACCAGGGCCCAGAGCGGCGCGGTGGTGGTGGTGGTGGTGGCGGCGGCGGCGGCGGCAACGAGACGCGGCGGGCGTGAGCAAAAAGAAGAAAGGACGAAAAAGAAATGCGGGAATTCCTTTGAGAGTGGATTGAAGAGGTTGAAAACACAGCATTCAACAAACACTAGAACGAAAGACTGTATTTGTTTTTGTTTGTTTTTTTGTTTGTTTGTTTTTACTACTTACTGCATATTTTATTGGTTTAGAGCAGCGGGCCTGCTTTATCATGTGGGAAAAGCCCAGAGAAAAGCAACAGTTGAACACTGCAATGGCATTTCATAGAAGCATGGCCATTAGCAAACATGGGGGAAAGGGGATGTCGGAGCAACCGCTCTTCTTTATCTTTATGAGGGTGTTTGAACCAACATTGCATTGACTTTCCCCAGATGGGGGCTTTTTGAAACGAGCTTCTCCCCACGCATAGTTATGCAATTCGCTAGCTAAGACTCGAACTGGAATTGGAGACGCTCCCTTCTAACGAGGCAGCTATCATTCTAAGGGGGGGTTGGTTTCGTGTGATCAATTTGTTTTTTCCCTCTACTGTTGTCGTTTATCAGTCCTTGACTGCTGATACCATGCCCCCCAAAGATGCGCCCAGATATTAATGACGGAATTCCAACACGATAAAAAAATAAAAAAGAAACAGGGAATCACCACCATCGAACAAACAGATCGAAGGGAAGATGGGCAAAAAGGGAAATTTGGCGAAGGCACAAGCTGCTAGGCCAAAAGCTTGAGATAGAAAAAGTGATAGATTCTCGACTAGATAGAGGGAAATACATAAGAAAACGAGGAAAGTAGAGCAGCACGACCAAACGAGAGAAATTGAATAGAAGAAGCAATACGAAATCAAAAGGGGGAATCAAAAGCTCAACCAAGAGACGTGCTCCCGGCGTAAAATAAAGGAAGGTCCGTGAGCGAGTGAGGTTGGGGAAGAGCAAAGCCGCTTTTGTCCCGTATCAGTCTTTGTCAATAAACCAGAGCAAATGGCTAAGAAAATATGGCAGCTCGAGCCAAGTAAAAAGATCGGTTAGGAACCATCGAAAATGCAAGTTCCACAACATGTCGATAACAAAAGTGCAGTGCTCGAATATATAGGGAAACATAAAAAGGACAAGACAGAAGAAGAAGAAGGTTCCCCGCAAAAACGCTGTCCGGCAGACCAACAGGTTGACCGCCACCGAGGAGTTGCTGGCAGCGCAAGACGAGTGGCCATCAGAACGTCACGTCATCAGGGGAATAGGTAAGATGGGTGAGGAGGAAATCAAGAAGGCAAAAAGGATTTAAAAACTTGGGGGATAAAAAGGCATGAAAAGAGCACCAGAAAAACTCGCTACACCCATAAAGTTGAGGTGACCATAATTGAACCAACCACATTGCAAAAACTGCTGAACACGTCACAACTCTGTAGCGGTCGTCAGTTAGCGCCGCAAAGAGGCCTTGGTGCTTCTTCCGCCGTCGCGCTGCTTCAGGCGGCTTGTACGCCAGCCTTCGTACCACTGTTCGCGGCTGACTTCACGCAGCTCGCCGCGCCATTCGCCAAAGACGGCGTCCTTCAAACGCAAAAAGTCGCAGTGCTCCTCGTTGTTCGGGTCGGCAAAGCCCCAAGGAAACTGACGGCCAACCACACCGGGCTCATAGATGTCGGGGCTGATAATGGACATGGGAATGTAAGGCACTTCGTCGTCGTTTCTCGGGTGGTCTGGATCGCGTTGGTATCGGCGCAGCGAGGCATTCGACAGCCGCTTGTTGGCCTTTGCATTTTGGGCAGGTGGCACATACGAATCCCGGACAACCCCTTGGATGGGCAAGGTGGCGTGTTCTCCGTCCGAAACAGCACCATTGTCGGTCGCAACAGTGCTGTTTCCGGCCTCGGCGGCAGCCGTTTCCTCGTCGGTCTCCTCCTCGATACGGTTGGAGTCCGCCGCGCTGCTGCTGTCTCCGTCGTCGTACTCGTCAAGGCCAAGTGCCTCCAGAGGATCAAGGTTCGATTTCTTGAGGCTGTCCCAGACCGACTTCTTCAGCACGTTCATGTGCTTCGTTGTGATGGTATCGGCTTTGGAGATAACCGGAATAACAGTGGTTTTCCGTTGTAGCGTGCGCAAAACTTGCAAATCCAGGTCTTCGTCGAGCCCACCCAGCACGCGAGGTTGCGGTACATACTTGACCGGGCCGCCATTCCGGTCGACACCGTTGCCGTTGGCACCCTGCTCGGCTTTCGAGGCGGCGATGTTGCGGTCCAGGCGCGATGGGTCGAGGATCAGGAACACAGCGTGGATGTGCGTGTCTTGGACACCAGGCGAGCGCACAACCTTCATCTCCTCGTTGAAGGTGTCTTCAAACTTGCTTTCCAGAAAGGCGGACATTTCACGCAATTGCAAGTCAACGACGTTTTTCTCCAAGCCCTCCGAGTCCCAAAGAGTGAGGCCAATCCGCTCGCCGTCAATCTCGGTCTCAAGATAATGTGGGATGAAGTTGCCCGACGGCGGAGCCGCCGGGACAAAATCGTCTGCTTCGTAGGTCTTTGCCCGCCTCTTGGCCGGTAACGCCAACGACGTCTTGAGAAACTCGAGGAAGGACGTCTTGCCCGCGTTCCGGGTGCCCACAATCAGGATGCTAAGTGCACGGTGTTAGCGCACGGAGGAAAAATCTAACAAAGCAGTAAATTGGATTGTAGAGAATAAGCGTACTTGAACGGCGTCGGGTCCTTCCTCCGCCGGACCCTTCTCGGGCTGTTGATTGTGCTAATGGCGCTGCTGGCGTAGCTGTACCGGCCGCGATGGGTCATGCTCTCCGTGCGGGCGTAGGGGTCCACCCAAGCGCCGGTCGGCACGGGAGGCATCGGCACACTAACAATAGAACCGGATGGGTCCATAGACGGACGCGGTGTATAGTTGCTGTTGTAGTAGTCGGTTGGCGAAGCAGTGCCGCGGTCATCGGAAGCAGGTTCGCCAAAGGTGCCCTGCAGATTGGGAGCGGGGGCGCCGTTGTAGAGAACAGGAAGACGGGGAGGGGATTTGGGGATGGCGGCGTCGCGCTGGCGCTGCAGTTCTTGTTCGCGGAGGGCCTGGGCCTTTTTGCCCTTGAGCTCGCCCGATTTACTCCGTCGTAGCAACATTCCGAAACTTGAGCGACGAGTCGAGCTCATCCTTTTGTGGTTTGGGGAAAACGTAAGAACGACGCAACGAGGATGCAGGGGCGAACGAAACGAACAGCCAGACGCGCCAGAAAGACTCCACGGAATTCTGGAGCAAAGGAGAGAGATATCGGGCAAAGGTGTGAGACAAAAAAGGGGGGGGGGGGGGTAAGAGGGGGAAAGGGGGAGGGAAGGGTGCTCGTGTACGAATTTTTTTTTCCCTTGGTACTGACTGGTGTGGTTGTGACTGAAGACGTCGGATCCCGTCTCAGGACTTTTTGTTTGACCCGACCAAAGCAAGATGGGCAAGTAAACGCTCTGAAGCGTCGTTGACAGTCCGCAAAGGCCAGTGATCCAGCAAATGATAAGTAGCGCTGGGTAGAAAGCAAAATGCGCAAGGCACAACAGTCGAATCAAGGGCCACAGGTGGCAAGCCGAGTCGGGCGCGTTTTCTTCACTGCGTGGTGCGAGAGCCAAAGGCAAATGGCCTGCTTTTTCCCAATATTGGCTTTGATGGATGTTCGAGTTGATTGATGTACAAGTGGCGCTTTGTGAACGGGACGATCCCCCTCTTTAGAGTAGACAGCCCCGGCTGACAGTGCGGGAAAGGGAGGTCGGCTGGAATGGACGGGAAACGTCAAAGCACAGGCCCGAGACCGTGAACAGGCAGAGCAAGCCGGGCAGGGCTGGGTTGGGCCGTCGATTTTACCCGAACAACGTTGTTTCGATCTTCGTGAGTTGGATGCGAACGGTCGTTGGGGTGCACGAGGCGATTTCTTTCTCTCGATGGTCGTTCAGAGTTGGTCGGGACACAATGGTTGCCAGGAGGCGAGTATCTCAAAAAAAAATAAAAATAAAAAAATAAAAAACCGCGCCGTGCAGTGTTCGGGTAGCCGACAATGTTCAGCCAGGATGTTGGGCAAACGGACAGGGTAACGAAAGGCAATCCAGCTGCGGCAAAAGGGGAATAAGAAAAGAAAAAGAAAAGGAAAGAAAAAAGCGAAAAGGGGATAATCTAGTTAGAACAGTTAGATACGACGATTTTCTGCCAATGTGATACGTTTGGTTTTTGGCGGTTTTTTCGGGGACGTGTCTGGGATGTGAACAAAACAAGAAACGGCCAGTGGGGGAGAAAAGCCGACGACGCAAGGGGATTCTGGCGCTGTCTTGACTCAAAAGCCAGCGCCGCGGTGAGAGACGACGGGCCCGAAGGCTGGGAATGTTTGATCCAAGACCCCCTTTTTGGCCGCCGCCGCCGCCGCCGCCGCCTTCTTTTGTCTCGGGTTTCGTCCTGCTCGTCCACCTTGTGGGCTTGCACGAAGCCGGGTAACGGGGACAATAAGGGCGAGGCGGGGGAAGGGGAAGAACGGGAGGAGCGAATGATTTGTTGGATGGGTTTTTGTCTTGTCGCGAGAATGTGTTGATCGGAGGCCGAAGTTCACGATGATGGGTTCGTACGCACCTTTTCTATTGCAGAAAGCAGAGTCGATCCTTTTGGACAAAAAAAAGGAACAAAGTTAAAAAGCGAAACCAAAAGAAAGGATGCAAAAAAAGAAAAGAAAAAGGGTTTGGGCGTTGAAGCAGTCTGTGTTTGAAAGAAAGGGCGCCGCGTTGGCGAAAGATGGGCGTCAACGAAAGGATGCAAATTAGGGGGCTCTTGAAGAAGAATGGAAACAAGACAAAAAAAAATATGGAAGGTATCGAAGAAAGTGAGGAAATGAAAAAAGGAAATAAATTAAAAGGGGGCGACTGCGAGGTACAAAGGACGGATAGAAAAAACCGCGGCGGCGTGTTGTACTTGAGGGAGGGAAGGAACGACGCGTGGGTGGAGCACCGAGCAGGGAACACAAGCAGCCCGAAAAGGAAAGAAGGTTACGAAATCGGCAGGACCGACTGGTGCAGTATTACATACATTGTGTACGAAGTACGAAGTACGAAGTCTGAAGTATGAAGTATGACTCCCGTACCAGTGCGGCAGCATGCAGAAGACGACTATGTCGTATACGGCAGGGCGGCAAGCGCCAACGCGATTTTAGAAAAGGGGCTCAAGGAAGGAGAACGGACGACTTGCAAGCTGCATTTTTTTTTCTTTTTTTTAGTTCTTGCTTGTGTTTTGTTTCTAGCCGACTTCTTTGTTCCTTGTGGCAGCATTGAATGCACGTGGTCATACGATGTAGAAACAGACAGCGGAAGGCACGAGGCGCAATATCCCAGCTGAGGGCAAGAGCGAAGGGGGCGCATAAATGAACCAAAAAGAAGGTGCGACCCAGAAAAGCAGGCCGAAACGGTGAAGACACGAAAGACAGCTGCACCGTTTTCGTAGCCCATATACTTTGTTGTTGTAGACGAGATGTTTTCTATAAGCGTATATACAGGACAAACCAAATGAACGTCCAAAAAAACAACCTTCCAAATGGGATCAACGCACCCCTCGCTGCCCTCTCCTTTTTTTTCATCGTCGCTGCTACTTGTATGAATCTTGCATGCGCCGGGCGGCAGAAAAAAGGAGGTCGTCTACGCGGAAAAGGGGCAGCCGTGAGATTAAGCAAGACGATTGGCCCCGTCATTCCAGCGCTAGTCCCATCTTGGCTGCAAAGCAGCACCCGAACCGACGCGGGAAACTGTATGAAAAAACGGCCGCCGGCGCGCCCTGCTATGAAACACAAGTGGAGTCGATGGGGAAAACGGACCTGAATGGAAGGCGATTCAAGCACTAGCAGACGTTAGTGGGTTTTGGAGGCAATTTGGAAAAGGTTGCGCTTTCCACTTTTTGGGTTTTTGTTTCTCTATCGTATGAAGTATTACAGAGTACATACTCCGTACAGAGTACGTTGTATTCACCCATTGCCCCTTCTTCTTTCGACGTTCCACGAAAGCAAAGTAAACGCAACCCACCGCAGGCCAACCGTAGACAGGGCGGCTTTCCTGGGTTGCACAGAACCCGGCGAAAGGAAAGTACGAGCCACGAAAACGGAGTATTACAGCATTCCTTCGCAAAAAGTCGCCAACACTGTCCATTCACAGTCTGCACGGAGAGACGAGATGAGAGAGCAAGTCACGCGAAAACGACAACCGACCGCGTCGCGTTTCTGCACGGGAGACCCAGTTATACACGCAGTGGGGGCGACGCCCCGCAGTGCTGCACGAGCCCAGAGCACCCAGCGGTTCAGGGCCCTATATTATATATAATTACACCTTACATAGTATGTCATACTGTATGTTCGGCCACACCTTATCTTCGATGCGCGTGCCGTCTCGTACTCGGGATCTCGCGATGCCTGTAAGCGACCCTACGGCACCGGGGGCGAGATAGAAAGTCAATTGGATTGAATTGAAGTGAAAAAAAAATAGAACCTGGCAATCTTGCCCTCATCTTCTTTTGAGTCTTTGGGTGTGTCGAAAAAAAAAGCGCAAAAAAAGCCCTTCGCGCCTAAGAATGAGCAGGACTGTTTCCGCGATACTCTTCCACCCCGTAACCAGGACGTCGATCGCCACAATGCCTCGAGCAGTCTCGTCTTCCCAAGGCTTTGGTACGCCTTTTTCCAGGGAAACGGGGCGCCGTCTCGGCAGCCGTGCCGTGCCCCCGACGTGCGTTAGGTTCTGCAAGGAGTGGTTTTGCTCGTCCGTCCAACGGGGAAATCAAAGTGCCTTGCACGTATTCAAAAAGGATGCCGTCCGTTGAATCGTAACGCGTTGTTGTACATGCCAGCGTCGACTACATTGAGCATAGCCGGTTTCAAAACCGCATACACGGACTACGAGGGTGTTTCTGCATGCGAAACACACACTTGATTCAACGAGGGTGACAAACTGCAGCAAAATCAGCGAAAGACAGCCTACGGTCGGCCCACACGGGGCGCCGAAGCAGACGAAAAAAGTCCGTCTTCCCCGGTAGCAGTAGAGGTCGAAGACGGCGAGTTCTTCTAGGCCGGGGAATTGGGTGTGAGTTGACTTCTGAGATTCGAAAAACGACGCAGCTTGAACGTACTTGTTCATGACGACGTACAAACACGCAAACACACGGAGATCCCAATGATGAAGAAAAGACCTAAAAAAAACCGGTCAAAAAAATCGGTCAAAAAAAATCGGTCAAAAAAAAACCTAGACAAGATGGCAAATAAAGGCCCCAAACTCATATGCACACGGCAGTGTGCCGGGCGATCACGGCGGACGGGCGTATTCCGAAGGCCGTAAATCCGATCCACGGACCTTGCGAGCAGAAAAGGGTTGCGGACGGGAATATAGACATGATGGGATGACGAAAACGAGGCTCATGACCTGCACGGCGCATGTCAGCACAAAGCAGACAACCCGGCAAAACAAAAAAAAAAAAAAAAAAAAAAAAAAAAAAAAACCCGCTGATCTCGGTCGGTCTCGGCGTTTGCTTTTCCTGACTCCTCGCCCGCCCCATTCCATCAAGGTCTCGATGTCCACCATTCTCGTTGCTGGTTGTGTGGAATCATTTTAGCGTACTCTTCGGACGTATATGTAGATCCCCCCAAAAACGGTTCTTCTATGTGTAGTTGTAGCTTAGTAGCTCAAGTCACACAGCTCGAGACAAACCCGCAACAGCCCCGAAAGCCGAAAGACCAAAGAACCTCGGAACATCATGATTTTCATAGTTGTTTTTTTTCCCTGGTCATCCTTAGTACGTCATGGAAAAGTTGTATAAAGCTCAGCGTGCCGCGCGACGGTGGCCTTGGGTAGTTTGTCGAAAACCAAGTGTATAACCACAATCCATCCCCCCCCCCAACAAAAATAGCGAAAGAAAAGCGAAACGAAACGAAACGAAACGAAACGAAACGCAAAACATACAAAACCTACCACGCCAATATGGCCTCTTCCTCCGCAGACACCGCGCCCCGGCCTCCGCTGCCGCCCTTCACCCGGGAGTCTGCCCACGCCAAAGTCAAAGCCGCCCAGGACGCTTGGAACACGACGTACGTATTTGTATTCTCGTCCAAGACTTGGCGGGTTTTGAAGACACCCGAGGACACTTGGGAACATCTGAGAACGTCTCCCGGGTTTCTTCCATCTGCAATAATACTCTCAGCTAACAAACACACCAGAAACCCCGAGATTGTCGTCCCCGCGTACACCAAGGACTGCATCTGGCGCAACCGCGGCGTCTTTTGCCAGGGCCACGCCGACATGACCACGTTCCTGCGCCGCAAGTGGGCCCGCGAGAAGAACTACCGTCTGCGCAAGGAGCTGTTTGCCTTTACGGACGAGCGCATCGCCGTGCAGTTCTGGTACGAGTTTCAGGCGGCGCCCATCGACAACCACGCCGGCGCGGGCGACGACGGCAACACCGGCGACGGACACTACCGCTCGGACCTCGTCCCCGGTCAGTGGTACCGCTGCTACGGACTCGAAGACTGGACGTTCGCCGCGGACGGCCGCATGCGGAAGCGCATGATGAGCGGCAACGACGTGCCCATTACGGAGGCCGAACGGTGGTTTCGCGACGGCGTGGACGTCAATACGGTCGACATCAGCGAGAAACACTGGTAGGAGGAGGGGTGGGAGAGGTAAAAATGAAAGGAAAGGAAAAAAAGAGATCAAAATGTGTATTATCGCCGGTATGCCCTACTATACAACAAAACTCGAAAGCAAAACCGAATAGTAACCTTTTTGCCCGTGATGGGATCTCTTGTTATACTGCCTCGCCAATAGTCGACGTGTTTCCTCTCCAGCGCATTCCGAGAACCAAAATTTCCCCCGAGACAAAAAAAAACAAAAACACAGCTTCCGCAAAACACGAAGTAAAAAAAA
This sequence comes from Fragosphaeria purpurea, assembly GCA_002778095.1. Taxonomy (NCBI): domain Eukaryota; kingdom Fungi; phylum Ascomycota; class Sordariomycetes; order Ophiostomatales; family Ophiostomataceae; genus Fragosphaeria; species Fragosphaeria purpurea. Next base: position 1,257,009 of record PCDL01000002.1, read on the forward strand.
AAAAAATTAGTTGTGGAAGGCGAAATGAAAGTGAAAAAGGTAGAAGAAGTTGTCAAAAGTGGCAAAGAGAGCCCATTTCACACTAACGCCAGGGGAAAAAGAAGAAATAAAATAAAATAAAATAAAATAAAGAAAAGGGGGGACCCCGTAGAAACACACAATAAAAGGCGTCTGCATGGAAAGCGATGGCGAAGAGAATAAAGGAGAGACAAGACGAAAAAGGAACGAAACAAAATAAAAGATGGGATCGGTAACCACAGTAGACCAATGTGTTGTGCGTGTTTCTTTCTTTCTTTTTCTTTGGTTTTCCGCCCGACAAGGTAAAACTCCGTATATGCAAATATCCCACAGACAAAAATCAAATACATTCACCGTCCCCCGCCCAACCTTCTAGTGTGAAATTACGAACCCAGCAGAGTCGGTGCCAAAAGCATAATAAACAAAACAAGAAAGATCTGGGGGGGATCGCGGCGCTTGATGTCGCAACGCGTCCCCGTCTTTATGCGTAGAAAGCTTCCACGAGGTAGATGACACCGAATAGCAGGAAGGAAACGGCGCCGCCTATTGTGACAACCCTCAGGCTGACGCGGCCGGCAATGGCACGGCCGCCAATAACAGCAACGCTGGTGCAGCAAGCGTGGCCCGTTACGGCACCGAGGGTCACCCACCAGTAGTCCTGGCCGGCGGCCATTGCCAGCGTGGCAATCTGGCTGCGGTCGCCCCATTCGCCCAAAAAGGTCATGACGAACGTCTGCACCCACGCCGGGCTCAACAAGAGCGATGCCAGGTTCGACAAGCCCGTGCCGAAGCCACGAACCTTGGCAACGACGCCCTCACGGCCACCAGGGGGCGGCGACAGCGAGGACGACGCACTGCGGTTTGGTGTGGAAAAGCGGGATTGCGAACGCGGCTGCCGGCCGCCGGTGCCGGCGGCACCGGCGCCCATACCCATCTCCAGCGTGTCCGGCGAGAGCACACCACCGCCGGCGCGGCTGTGGCGACGGCCGTTTTCGCGCGCCTGGAGTTCCTTTTCCGCAAGCTCAAGCTCCACTTCCTGCATCTCGGCGGCGACGCCTTCGTCCTTGCCCATGCCGAGCCCTTCGCGCAGCATGCGGGCTCCAAAAAGAAGGAACAAACCGGCTGCGAGGAAATTGGTGAGACGCTTGGGGACGAGCACCGGCACGGCGTGGCCGAGGACGGCGGACAGCACGGTCATGGCGAAGAGCGCGCTAAAGGCCGCAGAAAACACGACAATGCGGTCGTGCTTCATGGCCATCAACGCTGCCACCAAAAACGTCTTGTCGCCAACTTCAGAAAACAATATCATCGTGAGGGAAAGCAAGAAAGAGTGCAGGGGTTGAATGAGCGTCGCGGACGCTTCGTCTTCGCCGTCTGGGCGCGCCGGCATCCGGGATTTGTCGGAGGACGATGTGGGAAGGTCGAGGTGGTCCTTTTTTGCGGAGCCGGGCATGGGCATGGTCTTTTCGTGAAATTTATCGGACAGGTCCGACGGCTTCTATGAACGGCATTAGCATACAGAGCCGCTGAACACAAGAAGCGTCGCAAAACACGCGCGGAGCAAGCCAACAATAAAAATAAAAATAAAAAGGAAAAGGAAAACGAAAACGAAAATGAAATATGGCCCTTGTCACGTACGCCAAATTTAGCCGCATCGTTGCTTGCGCCGTCCTTGGTCTTGTCGTCTTTGGCGTCTTTGCCGCCGTCTTGTCCAAAGATCTTTTCTTCTTCGTGGTGAGGCAGCGCCGGCACCTCCTTGGGTGTTTCCGGCATGTTCTCAACGCGCTCGCCCGTCTGGCCCTCCTTGGCTTTGCGCTGCTTGTTCTTCTCCGAGACGCCGCCACTCATACCCGTGGTGCCTTGTTTGGGCGCCACACGGTTCTTGTCGTCCATGACGCCGTCGTTGCTCTCGGGCACTTTCTTGCCGTCAATGTACACGGAGGTTTTTTGCACTGGCTCGTCGCCGGTGTCGGCGTTGCTGGCTTTGCGCGAATTCTCGATTTCGACAAACGGACCTTCGTGCGGCCGCCCGTCCTTGCCGTCAAAAGGGACCTGCTTTGTGCCCGCGTCGTATTTGACCTTCGTGCCGCTGCCCGATCCTGCCGCCGCAGCGGCTGCTGGTGTCGCTGCCGGATCAGCAGGCGCTGCCACGCCAGCAGCCACGGCGGCATTGGCCGCTGTCTTGCCGGTGTTGGTGGCATCATCGACACTGTCGACTACGACGTGCTCAGCGGGGTTCGTCCCAGCGACGTGTGCAACATCGGCAGGTGCCGCGCCGACGGCAGCGGCAACGACGACCGTTGGCAGGACAAGCAGAGGCAGCACAACAAGAGCGAGCGCACGCCGCCGACGAGACCGGGAACATCGCGACGGAAAACACGACGTCCGGGAAAGGAAGGGCGATGATGGAAGGTGGCCCGAAGACGGAATCGGTTGGAGCGGCATTTTCTTTAGTTTCGGATTGTGGGAGGGAGACGCAAGGTAGCGCCAGTATAGCGGAGGCAAGCTGATACAGTAGCGAAGCACGTCCAGGAGAGAAAAATGGGAGGAGAAAGGAGGGAGGCACGAGTTTCGACGTTTTTGGGATCGTTTCGCCTTTTTTTCTTTTTCCTGCTGTTGAAGGGGAGGAGTGTTGGTCTAGCCTCGGACAGACAGACGAGGCAAAATATTGCTCGATTCGATTCGCAAGGTCGGGGTTTGGACCTGAAATATTATCGTCGAAATCGCCAAGTAACAATGGAAAGGGCTGGTTTTTTGTTGGTCGCCTTGACAAGAATATAGGCGATGAGATTGTCGTTTGAAACAAAAGAAAGAAAAAAGGAGGAAAGGATTAAGCGAAAAAAAAAAAAAAAAAAAAAATCAAGATGACAGCAAAATTTCAATACGGCCAGAAATAGCAGCCAGAAAAAAAACCCCCCCGGCCGAAAAAAAGAAACGATAGGCCAGACGTGCGCCCGCAGCGACAAAGCGAGTGTGTCGAAGGAGTTGGGTGAAATGAGAGATGCAGGTTGTTTCTTTTCTCGCGATATTACTACGGCGTCGAGGAGAAAATAGGGAGAGAGACAGTGGGAAGAGAAAAAGCAAAACCGGGGAATTGAAGACAAATTGGTTGTTTAGCCCGTGTTAGCTCCTGCCACTTTCGAGTCTCGACGGACGCGTTTCTTTTCGTTCCTTCCGTCTTTTCTTTTTGGAGGTGGATTCCGCGGTGGGTCGTGTACCTAAAAAAAAACCGAGGAGACAAGGGGCCAGAAGGAGCCGTACGTAGAGTGCCCTTTACGAGGCACGGAGTGCTGCGAGAGCACGTTAGGGGGTGGGACGCCAGGTACTCACAATACCGTCATACAACTACAACGACCGTCCTTCAGGGCAGGAAAATAAGGCAAGTGCGAACGAGGAAAAATGCATTACGGCAGCAACCCTTTTCTTGTGGGATTACGTTATCTTGGTCGTCAAGATTTGGAGATCCAGACTTTCGACACTGAAAAAAATCCCTTATAAAACGGGTCGCACGAATCAATCTTCTTTCAGGTGATTTGTTTCTTTCTTTGCCCATTTTTCCCTTTTTTTGCGCCCTTTTACTTTTTCCTCCCCCTTTTTTTTGCCCTGGGTTTTCCTGTATCTGACGCAGCCGCCCTGTCATTGGCCAACTCCGCCACGCCGCCCCCTTTCTCCCAGCAGTAGCGTGGTTGGTGTACCTCCGTACCTTGTATGTTCAAAGTCGGTACTAAGTACGTGGTCTTGAGGAACTCGCACGGAGTACTTCGTACTTACGTCATACTTTCGGTTCGCATACAAGTTAACTTCGTAGTTGGGCAACAGAATACATAGTACAGAATACTATGTGTTTTAAGTTGATACTGATTTATATGCAATTTTTCTCTGGTCTTTTCGTCCCCTTTTCCCCCTTTCCTTTATCGTTTGCTGCCTTCAGTCTACATCCCACGGAATCTCGCGATTCGCGAGCATCGTTCATGTCTTTCCGCATTTGTTCTCAGTACGAAGTAGGCGTGGCCGTTTGATAAGACGCCGCATTGAGCAAGCTTTCCGACAAGGCATTCAGAAGCTGTTTTTTTTTTGCGTGCAAAAGGACTCAATTTCAATTTGGCAGGCGCATACCCTGGTGTCAACATGTTGACGGGCTATTATCAGTGCCACGCAGATAAGTGGTCGTGAGACCTGTGCAAAAGTCGGAGGATGCACCAATGTTTTGAGACTGTGTACGCACGGTTTGTGTCTTGCTTTGCCAAAAGAGGTGCCACCGGAAGGCGGTTCTGTTCTGTTCGTCCCAGAAGCATGCGCGATGAGCAAGGATGGCCTGCAAGCCCGGAAGTGGGCAACTGAGCCCCGGTTGCATTGAAATCATCGACTCCTCAGCTCTATCTATGTATTATATCAGCCCCGTTTGTCACGTTGCAGCTTTTCAGAGAAAATAGAAAAAGTACTTCGTACGTGCCGCGGAGGATTCTTGCGTTTTTCTGGTCAGGTGCCCTCATTGCAGCAACTGCTTCGCAGTAATACAACTACTCCGTAATACCCCACGCGTGGCCCATGGGCCATGATAATGACAATACTCCGTCAGCATGTAACCCCCCCCCCCGTATTCTACTTCGTACTGTTCATTCAAACAAGGCGGGGACTACGACAGAAATGGCAAGGAAATTTGGGGTGATCCCAGGCCGAGAAGCACATCTTCGCTTCGGGGTCAAAATGTCTTTGTCGTGTCGTCCTCAAGCGCAAGACAACTTGCAACATTTGCACGATGCCGTGCCACGAACATGAAGAGGCAGACGTCTTTTGCCTCCCTTCGCGTGCATCCATGTCAACGAGGGAGCTGGATACAAAACGGGAGGGAGGACCATGACCTTTTTTTTTTTTTTTTCTCTTGGCCGTTGGCACTTTTCTTCCCAACCCTCCTCCGCCGGATTGACCAATTGTTGGGGTTCTGATGGCCGTAGGATTGCAAGGGAAACCTCGAAGCGAACGCCCGTAGTGTCTCGGTGAATTAGAGCGAGATACCCCCATTCGATGGCATGCAGAGGCGACTGTGCCCAGAATTCAACGGAGACAAGAGGCGTGCGGTCATTGGACGTGCAAAAACCAGTCGGAGACAAAATAATAATCTGTCCTGTAAGTTATAAGACATATTGGCTATGCCCAATACAAAATAAGTTGCCCTCGCTTCCATTACGTGTTTTTGCATGTCCAGGATGATGCGTGCAGTATGCGAAAAGCAGGGGAGAGAAACACACACACACACACACGCACGCACGCACGCACGCATGCACCATCGCATAAACTTGCTTCGTCTGCTTCAAACTCGAAACGCGGGAGCCAATGAAGGATAATGCTTTTTATCTTTTTTCGTGCTAAATCTTATCATACGCCACCTACAGCTCCGTCGCCTGTTCTCGTCGAAATCAGCGTGTGTTGGTTGCGCTCTGGTGGTTTGGGCCATTCGTTTTGTCATTGGAATAGCGTCGGCCAATCTTTTCCTGCGTGCCATTTTTTTTTTGGTTATTTTATGTAACATATATGTGTATATATGGGTTGCTTTTTTGTTTGGCTTTTATTGTTCTCCTTGCATATGCCAATTCTCGTTCTCTCTACTCTTGCCCTTGCCTGCTCCCATGCGGCAGGTTCTTTTTGGGCTCGCCTTTCCCGCCTTTTCCCATCCAGAGAGTAAGATTCACGGTCACCACAGGGCCCTCGTCTGTTTGCAGGACAGGCTGCTCTCCGCCCCTGCAGCCAACAGCAACTCAGAACCACCACAACGCCCAAGTCACCACTAGCCGCCTGGCCAAATCCTTGAGCGTTGTGTTCTCGGTCTGTTCACCGAAAGAAGATGCCTGCAAGGAGAGCCTAGAAAACGCCCGAGGGGGGGGATGGGTGAATACAGTTGGATGAGTTAGGGGAGGGGGATCAGGTGTCAAATGTTGGGTGGGGGGGGGGGGGGGGGGGGAGGGGGAGGATAAATCAATTTTCTAGGCACGCTCCTTCCCGTTGCGCAATAATAATAGTAGCCACCGTTCTTTCACAAGGAAAGTACAGCGTAATACCATGATGCATACTCGAGGGCCAGAGAAGAAAGAGCCGAAAAGCGACGGTAGGTGGAGGAAAGAAAATCGAACAGGGAAGGAATAAAAGGGGGGGGGGGGGAAACAAGAAGGCAAAGAACAGACAAAATACGAAAAGGGAAAGAAACAAAATAATTGAAAAACACAAAGAATGAAGGAGCGATGGACCAAAACATGAGCAACGAGTCGAAAAGAAAGAAGGCGGCACCCGCAGCAATGGTAACTGACGGCAGAAACAGAAGGTGCGGCCTGCATGCAGCAATATTTGGGCAAGCGAAGCTTATTCAGTATGTGATAGAAAAAGAAAATAATAATAAGAAACAATTGCTCATTTTTTCCTTTCTTTTCTCTCTCTCTCTCTCTCTCTCTCTCTCTCTCTCTCTCTTTGTTAATTTGGTCTCCCTTCATCAACTCGTTTCCCAATTTTCTGGTTTTTGGCTTTTGGCTTTTGGCTTTTGGCTTTTGGCTTTTTAAAAATCCATCGGTTACCATCATTCGCTAGATCTATCGTGGAAATTGTTTGTCTTTACGAAAGCAAAAAAAAAGGAAAAGACAAGAAAGAGGGAAGAAAAAAAGAAAGAAACAACAAGCCCAACGACAAAAGCCCAAGGCCTCCAACACAACTTGGCCTTAGCCTCTCGCTCCCCATTTCATATACACCATGGAATCCCGTTTCCTCGTTTTCTATCAGGTGTCGGCGCAGGACATTCAGCAGCAGCAGCAGCAGCAGCAGCAGCGGGCCAGAGCCAACAAAAAAGGGAACGTCGGTTTTGCCTCCTCGTCCGGCCAGTCCATCGCCATCGACAAAGGCAGCAATAGCGGCAACGCTGCTACCGACGCCAGAGGCGCGATCCACGGCCAGTCGTCCGAGAAAACCGCCGCTGCGTTTTCGACCACGCGAGCAAGCGATGAGCCGCCGATTACGCTTTTTGAGAAAGGCGGCAAATGAAGGCTGATTGTTCTCGAACACCACGACGCAAAGACACCATTGCCCTGACCGTGATAATGTCTACTGGATTGGTATTGGTTGTGTGGGAATTCCTGTTGAAAAGTTGACACAAAGGGAACCTTCATAATAACAGAATGTTTTAGTTTTACTTTTGATTTTTAGTTCTAATTTTTTTTTGGGGGGTTATCAACACGTTCTGATCTTTGTAGTTTTTCTTTCTTTCCTTACGACAGTATTCAAGCATGTCAATGCTAGCTTTTTTTTGGCTCGTTTTGTGCGTCTTAGAGAGATTTACGTGCACGTTCGAGAAACGGAAGAGGAATATAAAAAAAATGAGACGAGAGTAAACGACCGATGTTTCATACGACAACTTAAGGTGAAGACAACATCAAGGCTGACCGATGTGACAAAAGGCTGTGTCCGAGTGAGCTTTTGCAGAAACCGGTAGGCCAGAATGTTCTTTGCTTGTTGAAAAGGCCGTTCTCCATTCCGATGCTCTCGAACAAAATGACATGGCTTGCCCCCCTTCCCGCATTGAGAACCTTGGTCAAGGTCGCCGCCTCTTTGGTGGGTGATCACCATTTAGGCAGTGTTGCCCAACCGTTGAACGGTAGGAACGAACATCGTCGTCAAAAACTACAGAGCTTGGTTATTCGAGGCATGGTACGTTGTTCTCATCTTACGATAGGTGTTGTGCCTCACTCGGAAAAGACCACTTCAAAAAAGCAACCAAGAAAAAGGCTTGGTGTGGCTACCTACACAATACGATACCAAAACAGAACGCAACAATCCAGCGACGAAAACGCGGAAGGAAAACCTACTTCGACAGATGTAAGGAAAGGACAGGAAGTACTCGTACATGAGGGTATATTACCGTGAAAGGAAAGAGAAACCGAAAGAAAACAGAACAAGACAGAACGAAATAGAACAAAAACAGAATCAAACAGAATCAAACAGAATCAAACAGAATCAAACAGAACAAAACAGAACAAAACAGAACAAAATAGAACAAAACAGAACAAAACAGAACAAAACAGAACAAAACAAACGCCGTGTTATCCGTTCCTCATCATCTCCGCTTTGAGTGCTTCGCACATATATCTCATATTTTGTATCTCCGAATCACAATGGCCTTACTTGTTTGTCCAGTGGCCGCAAAACAAACTCCCGCGTGGTCCTGTAAACGTGCAGGCGGGCTTGTTCTGGGGTGACAACATGGTGTTAGCTTTGTACGTCTCGTATTTGCGGGAGACCTTTGCGTCTGTATGTATCACTCGTACCATGTGGCGCCAAATGCCAGACCAATCGTCACACCGCACAGGCCGTCGGCACCAAAACCTTTCTACCACCCTGTGGCGTGGTAGCTCGTGCCCGAGCTCCAGCTCTGCGGCGGCACGTAGTCGTCCACGTAGTCAAAACGGGCCGGAGGCGGGACCGCGTCCTTTCCGTTGCCTTCACGCAACACGGCTCTTCCGGTGCGCCGCTCGCCCGGAATAGGCAAAAAGGATGCTGTTGGCAGCACCGTGTCTTGGGAGGACGCCGTCGGCATGGCCGGATGCGTAAACGACGGTGCTCTGTCAGGTGCCACCTGGTGGATGTCCGGCGCCGACTGTGTCCGCCGAAACTGCATGTCGTCCGGGCTGCTACTGTTAGCCGGCGCGTCGGCCTCCACACGCCGCCGGCTGCCATAGTGCGGAAACACGTAGCGTGAGTGGTTCTCCATGGCGATGCATTCCTGCAGCGAGCGGCTCATCTCGCTGGGAAGCAGCGCCCGGCTGGGCCGGATGGTCCGCGGCGACGTAATGCCCCCCGTCGACGCCAGCGGCGGGCCGAGCTGGACAACTGGATCGGCCCGCGGCCCGCTCGCGCCGTTGAACGGATAGACCAGCAGGGGCGAGCCGCCGAGGCGGTCTGCAAGCGACCGCGGCGGCGCGCAGGCGTGGAAAGCGTGCGGGCTGGCCAGCTGAGGAATGCGCATCAGGGGTGCGAGAGGCGGCGGTGCCGCGGCCGGCGCGAGTGCCACGGTGGGCTCGGCCGGCGAGGGCGGCGGGGGCGGAGGCGGCGACAGCGCAGTGACGGGCATGAACGTGTGCGCGGAAGACTGGAACGGCGACGGCGGCGTGGCCGGCGGCGTAGGCGGCAACGTTGGAGGCGGCGTGAGGGTCGGGTACGCCGGACGGTACGCCAAGGGATTGCTGGGCAGCAGCGGGCGTCTGCGGGGTGGCCCAGACGTGAGGGTCGACTGCGAGGTGTTGTTGCTGCTGCTGGCGGTGCTGCTCCCGGCACCACCACCACCACCACCAACACCACGAGAAGGCCCGGCGACCGCCGTCTCCTCCTCGGATCGGGCCTGGTTGATCATCAAGGTGAGATTGGACGTCCGCACCGTCGGTCGCACCACGTCGATGCGCTCGAAGACGATGGGCTTTGCAGGAGCCCTGCCGCCGGGTTTGGCCGGCGCATCGTTGTCGTCTTCCCACTCGCTGTCATCCTCGCTGTAAAAGGAGATGGCGCTGCTGCTGATGTAAGTGCAGCTGCTGCTGCCGGTGCTTTTGGCCACGGTGGCACGAGCGTCGTGAGACGGACCACCGTCGTCATGCGTCTTGGACTCAGAGGGAGGAAGGTTCTGTCTCGACGTGAACGCCGTGAACGAGGCTGGCATCTTTGCAGCAGCAAGCCGGTTGTCTTGCTGCTGTGGTGAGGTCTGTATTTCGACCACAGCAGACGCAGACAGCGCCTTATCCGTTGCCTTGGAGGCCATGTTGTTTGCTTGACTGGAGGGGGGAGGAAGAAACGAGCAGTGATGGGGATTTTGTTTCTCAGGTAGTCTTACTGAAAAACAAAAAACAAAAAAAAACAAAAAACCAATAGAGACTCAGTGAAGTGGGCTGACAAGAGGCAAGGTCATGGTTTGGATGCTTCGGAATGAGTGAAGAAAAATGTGAGATAGGAAACTGGGAGAAGCGAGGATTTTATGGACGCTGATACTGATGTGAAGCTCTTGTACAAGAAGGGACAGTTATGCTCTTTGAGAAAAAAAAAAAGGTGATTCGCGAGGAACCGCAAGTGAACAATAAGAAAAGGAGCCCCCAAACGTCCACAACGAACATGAGATGATGGGTTCAGCCTCTTTCCATTCTAAGACAACAAGCTGCACCTTCTCGACTTGCTGTTTCTTTTTCTTTTCTTTTTCTTTTTTTTCTTTTTTTTTTTGCTTCCCTGTTTTCGGCTTGAAAGAGCCAGAGTCAAAAAAGGGGGGAATATTCAGACCACCAAAACAAGGGGGGCCGCATTCTGGGCTTTCGTGATGCATTTTACACTTACCACAAAAATCCTGCGATCGACACGACTCTAATTGTATGAACATACGTACCAAAAAGGGAAAGGCCACACAGGAACTACATGGGTGCGTGGGAGGAGGCAAGGTGAAAACAAAAGTACATACAACCAGGTTGAAAAGCAAAAAACCCCTTCCAAAACAAATCCAGGAAGCCTTCCGGTGGCTTTTGTTTACCACACCCCTTTCTTTTTGGGGGGGCTTTTATTGGTCTTTCTTTGCTTTTTCTTACCCTCCCTCTCCGTTCTTTTGCTATCGAGGAAGCTCCTTGCCTCCTGTTGGTTTCTTTTGTTTCACTTTTTGCTTCCCTTCTTGGCTCATTAGAGCTGCTCGTCTGTTTTTTTTTTTTTTTTTTTGACCTCCTTTTTCTTTTCTCTTTCTTTTGCCTCCTTCACTTTTCCTTTACTTTTTTTTGTTATATGCTTATTTTCATTTCTCTTCTTTTGAAAAGTAGCTAATTTATTGTCGGTTTTCATTGCTGTTTTTGTTGTACTCCCAACAATTACACGAAATTGATTCCGAGGTTGCCATAACCAGAACATCCCCCCCCCCCCCCAAATGCATTCCGTGGACAAGACATGCATTGCAGTTGAACCACATAAATCCATCCCAACGGCATCCCTTGCTAGTTCTTCTGCACCTTGCACATCCGGAACCACTCCCCGCGCGCCGGCTAGGCCCATCTTGCCACGGCGTACACTTCGTACTTCGTATCTTTACCCTCCAGTCTCTCCCCTTCCCCCCCTTACTTACGTATCTGGGTACCTTTATTTCCAGCTCTCCCCTCTCTTTCCGGGGGGGGTTTTTTTGTTCTCGCTTCCTCCTTGCATCTTGTGGCTTTTGGCTCCCAGACATTTAATAACAGGATTTTCTTTTTTCTTGGCTGTCTTTTTCTGTTTCTATCACCTCGCATCGTACATATCATTTTTCTTTTCTTTTTTCCCGGTGTTTCCTTGTCTGCTTGTCTGCTTGTCTGCTTTTCTGCTCTTCATCCCCAGCCTGTTCTCAGCTGTGTTTCCCAGTCTTATGATCACTCGCTTGTTCTTCTTCCTTTTGGCTTGGTGCCTTGCATCTGCATGGTTTTGACCAGATCGGCTGAATCAAGCAAGGCATGGGGGCTTGTCGAGGCAACCCGCACTGGCAAAGACAGCGAACGAAAATGTGACTTGTCACCGCCCATTGTAAAATGACTACGGAGTATGTACGGAGCAAGACAAGCAGATTGTTGGTTCCCAGCAAACAGCCAATCGGTTCGCGGGAAACGAACATTCAGCTGAGCTGGCCTTGTTCTTGCGAGGACCTAGTACGTCTCCAAGAGCAAGAAAGATTTTCACCGCATATTTCGTTATTATTTTTATTTTTATTTTCATTTTGATTATTCTTTTTTTGCCCCTTTCGGAACCCGACATTTCCGACTAGCATAGCGGCCGTCTCGCGACGGTATGTGGAGAGCAGAGAAGCGACCGCCTCCGCCTAGGGCAGATCCTCACATCTGGCTAGTTGTACGACTGGTAGCCTGGCACCTGGGTAGCATTGCAGTAGTCTTATTTGTGCAGCTGGGTTCGACGGTGCGCGTCTGGGCCCCGGCCCCCTTCGACAACGACGACGTACGAAGGCACACAGACATCTCAAACAATACTCTACTAAGTATGTGGAGGTCGAACATGACCGGTGTCTCGCCATTTCACGCTGCGTAGTTGTACTCGCAAACCACCGCTCTGTGACTGGCCCTCATCGTCTTCCGGGTTTTCCAACCTCGTTCCGTATTATTAGTGTCGATATTGTTTTAGCTCGTTTTCAGCCGGAGATCGATCTCTTCCCCAGAGCGTTGTTTTCTATTTTATTTTCTATTTTATTTATTATTGTTAGTTGTATTTTTTTTTTCTTTCAAACCCCACACAACATCTTGCCCGATCGTCCCACGAAAAGATCTCAACGAGGGCGCGTCTGCACGGCCGCGAGCGAGCGAGCACCGCGGCTCTGATTCGTTAGGCCAGGCCAATGCAAGGCAATCCCACGCGTCCTTTGTGGCGACATCCTGGGCTTCCAGGCTTCGTTGCCATTTCTTGTGGGCGCGTGTTGAGTTCTTCTTTCTTTCCGTCGTAATACTCATTTAACTCGAAACATGCATCCGCACACCGAAAAGTCTCCAGCTTTGCTGCGTGACGGTCTCGTATCTCTTGGCCCTCGTGAATCTGATCCAATCGTTTGTCATCGTTCCAGCTGAACCGAAACCTCGCGATAATGGGAATTCTCATACAAACCAGGATTTTATAATTTATTCTACGAGATTTCACACACGGCTCATGCAGCTCGGGCAGCCAGAGAGAAACAAACCGGCAGCTGGCCCCTGACCGTGGCCACAAACACCTTCCAGTCCTGGAACGAGCTCTGGCAAACGTATTTTTTTTTTTTTTTTTGCTCGTGTCCGGCTCGGTTTCCGTCTCGCTCGTGGATGCACGATACAGGGTCCTTGTCTGAATAGTTGCCCAGAATTTCGGTTTCGAACCCGGGGAAGCCGGCACTGTTTCCTCTTGATAGCGAGTGACGAGACCGCACTTGATCCTTGGCCGGCTGTCCTGCAAGGTCGGTTATCCGTAACGTGCTAGAAGAGCTAGCTTGGTCCCGGGGTAATTTGCTTTTCATGTGAATGCATAAGCTTATCGTGAATGACCGGCAAGATACGGGAGATTGCGAAGCGCCACGCAATAACGAGCAAGAAACATTATATTCCGAAGGCTGCTCAGAGAAGGCAAAACCATGGGCCAACGAAAGTACTTCGTAGCTCGTAAACGCCTGTTATGTAAAAAAAAAAACACTGTGGACTTGTTAGTGAACAGAAACAGATTTGAATATTCAATCCAACGGAAACAGAGGCACAACACAAGTATCTCGATCAGTTCTTCCCTCCTTTTCCGCATACGGGGCGCAAGCACCCTTCTCGGAAGTCAAGCATTGTATATTATGGAAGTCATCATGTGAGATTGCTGGGCCCCTTTCCCGTCGAATTCAGCCGCACATACAAAAAAGAAGGGAAGAATAAAACCTACCGTAAAGATCATCAACCAAGGCCGACATAAAGGTCAATTTGTCTCGAGGGCCTGTTGTTTCTCGGGCTTTGAATCACGTCTGAACCAGGCGAGATAGTCGCCGAACAAGAGAGAGAGCCTACCTATCCCGAAACAAAAAAAAAAAAAAAAGGCTGACGACGAACAAAATCGACAAAAGCAGAGACAACGAGGGACAGCCAACCGCTGGCAAACAGACGTCTACCAGAGCGGTCCATTTAAAAGCCTGTTGACTGTACTTCGTACTTTGCAGAGAATGAACGCGCCATGGCCAAAGGAAGCAATGGCCAGTGTCGATCATGGCCAATGTCGATCAATCAAAATGTGGCCATTGCTCGCGGGCAGAGATGTTCTGGTTCGAGTTTTTTGCTTTTTCGTTCGGTGTGCAGCTCGGAAATTTTTTTTGTATGTTTTAGTTTGCGGGTGACCACTAGTTTAACTGACTAATCACACAGTGTTTGTGTGGTGCCGCTGCACGGGAGCCTACGGATGCTGACTAATTATTGAAGGGGCTGAAATGGCAACATTAACTCAGCGAAGAACGTCCAGTGTGCGAACACGATAATAAATGATTTCGGGTTGTTGTTTTTTTTTAACGTTTTGCAAAGTTAGATCCCGTGGCGTTGTCGTTTCCTCTCTTCATTGCCCAGCGGACTGCGATTTTACCACGCAATAAGCCCATCCTGGTTGGCGTACACACACCGCGCTCTAAAGGCGGGTTTCGTAAATGTGGCTCGAGGTAACAAAAGAGCTGGCTTTCTGTGGGCGGTCAGGCGAGTGGATGCTGTATAGCGGATCCGTAAAAGGGGGGCGTAGTGGAGACAAACTTCCAAAAAGAAAGTAACCACACCGGTCTCAAAAAACCAAACCTCCCCAAAAACTAAATAAGACGTGTGTATATGTACCCCGTAGATCTGCAGGACATGCGTACGAAGTAGAGTACAAAGTATTATGAATGATGAAGTACGTGCCGTTGTAGTGTTCGTGCAAAGTAGTAATATTTCGTATTACCCTGCACGGCTGGCCTGTCGAAGCTCATTACCGAACGACCGTCTTACATAGATGTTGCCTTCAGGGGCAGCAACCTTCACCACAGCAAGATACGCAAGGGACAAAAGCTTGGGCATATTTTCTAAGGCCCTATGCGCTACGCAATGCTACGGAAAAGGAAGCCAGATACAATGTAAACCGGTGTTGCATCTCGTTAAGCGATCTCCCAAGTTTCGGCTTAAGGGACGACCTCTGTGTTATTGGGCCCCAGATCTGGGATCTCCCGTGCAACACAACAGCGAGCACATTAATACGAGGTTCTATTATTTTGCACGCTTATGTCGATACAATCTCTGCGGGTACATATGCGTTCATGGTTCGGGTGCCAACCACACTAATTCGGCGGAACTTGCCGCCAAATCTCCGCTTTATTTAAAGCAAAATTGTCGCAGCAAAGGGTTTGCTTGCTGTGACCGATTTGCAGCATAAGACACATTTTCCCACCTTGATTGTCAAGAGGCACGAGGCAGTACTTCGCAGTACATTCTTGGTGGGAGTATTAAGCCGCGGTCATGCCGGGGGTTCACACAATTCCAAAGAAAAAAATGGCTTGGCCAATTACAGTACGTCATTGCCGTTCCCGGGAAGCGGGGCGGCCTTCCCGAGCCGTAGCGCAAACTTACTCTGTATGGAAACCTACGACTAGAGCGAGATGTGGGGCCGATGGCAAAAGACGAGACGAACCATCTCGCGCAACTGCGCGCAACAGCATTTTCCTCCTACGAAACTGAGCTCTTTTACTCCTTACTCCGTACGCACCCGTTCTATTGATTTTTTTTGTGTGTTTTATTTATCTATCCACTTGCCACTTGCTTCCCTTGCCGACCATACAAGCGACACCAAGTTGTACTCCATATACTGAATACTCGTACAATAAGGGCCATGCAGGTAAATAAAATACGACCTCGCAACAAACGTGGTAGATTGCTTTGTTCCTTGTCGATACGGCTGAGAAACCCCCTTGGACAAAAAATTTGCCACGTTTTTTTAACTATTGCAAATTTGCGCATGCCATCGGGAATCCTTCGCTTCATTGACCGTTGCGTCGGTATTGTGCGGACAACCAACCGGACGTGCAACGTGGATGCTGTAGCAAAACGCGACCTGGCAGTCAAGGCAGCCGTGCAATCAATGATTTTATATCGAGTCGGTGTAATGATTTGCTCCATTTTGCGTGAAAAAAATTTTTGTCGGAAAAAAACTCTTCACGGGAGAGCGGTTGCGCCCCTTTTTGATTTCCCATCAAAAAAATAAGCTGTAATTATTTTCGAAAGCTGGTCCACAGCGCTCGCCCCGATTATGGAAGTCTTACCTTCTGCTCCGCAGTGAAGGGTGTGGTATAATCGGTATGACACGGATCCTGTTTGAGGGTCATATCTGTATTACTTCGTACATGGAGCTCGCAGAAAACAATACGCCTGTCCTTGCCGGCAATTCGTTGGGAGGGGCACTTTCGGCTCTGCTACCGAAAAGTGCCGCTCTGCGGTTCATCTCGTGTCGCACGATCTTGGAGAAGGTGTGTGCTGCGGTGTCGAGGGCATCCGTGGAAGGCGGCAGAGCCAACAGACAGCCTGGGAATCCATGTGATGTGTCATTTTCTATGCCGTCGCGGTGATGCATTTTTCTGGGGCATACTCGATCTAGATTTGCTTGATCGCTGGATGCAATGCAACGCAGAAAAAGAAATAGCATAGAACCAGTGAACATGCAATTTCGCCGCCGCACAGAGAGTGTAGAAATAAGACACGAAGATAGAAAAGCCTACAAAGTCGCCATCAGAACACATACAGTCAACGTTTTTTCCCCCTCCACTGCTCAGTTGCTATTTGCTTCTATCAAATAAATTGTGTTTCCGGGCGAAATTCTACCTTCTTGCTGTTAAATCCAAGACGTGGTATTTCAATTCATTCTAAGCCAGGAAAAGGAGTCAATGGACATACGCCTTTATTAATCGCCTTGACAGAATCCTCCACCTCGGCGGAACAACGAGCCGTCATGGAAGGATGGTTTGGCCTTTGTTGCACTTCAACATCTACAAAAAAATAAGCGACCTGGGTTAATGGGAGTGTCCGGGCCAAAGCGGCGCTTCTACAACTGATCCCAGCCGCGTTACGTTCGAGAAATCCAAAATTTGACAACATAGATGTACTTGTTGCAACAACATAAAGCACACAGATGCAAGATAGAAGTGTCCTACTCATGCTCGCAGATGCGAATGCCCATTATCTTCGTCTCCATCTTGACTTCGTCCTCGTCATTATTCAACATTTAGGTGGCCTATAAATTTCCCTCTTGGAGTAGGAGGCGGCATTACGCCGTACGATCCGTTCTCCCTCCCGCGTCGTCAATTTTGCGTCGTGCTTCTCACCAATTCTACGCCATGTCAGAGCCAAAATAACTGACTTACGAGTCTCGGCATTCCTTTGAAACTCCGGTAGCGCAACAAGTACGCCGTGGTACCCCGTACGTCTACGGTATTACACCGTTTCCTGTCGGAGGAGAAAAACACGCCGGCGCCGCATCGTACGCTGTAATCTCTCATCTCGGTGATATTACTCGATGCTCTATGTCCCCTTTTCCCACGCACTTCCCTGTTGTCCCGTACTCTGTGCGGGCGCTTGCATAGGTCTTAAGGTCTTACATTGTATCAAAATTTCGAGCTACGACTGCGACCATTTTGCAGGGCGACTTGTACGATTAGCGAAAGGGAGCCAAAAAGAATAAAAAAAACCCACCAAAAAAAAAAACCTAAAAAGCGGCTGACTCGCTTACTCGTTTTACTAGCGATAACCGTCGATCATAGCCCGCACTGTCTTTCCAGGGCATTATTACAGGAACTGCCGAGGTCATGTTTGCGGTTCTACAGTGCATTCCCGTGCGTACGACGTGCTCGTACATGCAACCCAGCACTCGAATTGCGTCTTCGTCTTTGGCGGTTGCTTCGGCCTTACCCCGTCACTAAAAACGCTAACCACGGCAAAAAGAGAAACGAGCATGCCTGCGTCGTTGACGGGGATGGGTGGAAGCGGCGGGGATTTCGCATTTACTGACGGACGTACGCGTTACCGTCACGGAGCACGACGCATCGTGTACCCGTATGAAACGCCCATCTCGCCAAGGTAGAAAAGGGATTTCGTGGCTGCACACCAACTGATTGCTGTGGCCTGCGCAAAGTCTTGGACCACGGGGGCATGATGGAGGAAACAAAAAAGAGAAAACCCCCTTTCCTCCAACAAGAGAAAAGAAACTTAAACATAGACGGTTACCCGAATTTGAGCGAAACTCGTCACTGACTACCGACCGCCCCCCCCCCCCCCCCCCGATGCCAAGTGCTTTCCCCCTTGAAACGGACGGCGTCATCCGCAACAAGAACACCAAGCGCAAACGCTAGCATGAGCGCGATTCTAGCGTGCGTTCGTGGATACAGCTACTGTACAGCCGATTACCGAGCAATACTACGGAGTAGTGCTTACTCTGTAATGCTGCAGTAGACGAACGGGTGTACGCTCGGTACCGTACTTCGTAAAGCAAACGACCACGACCAAACCGGGTTTTGCGCGGCGAGGCTGCCACCCCCTCCTCCACCCGCGCCGCCGCTGCTCGTTCCGTGCCGGTGGTTGGCTTTGTGAGAGATCGGTTCGAGCTTGTGTCGTAGCCGCTGGCCGGCCCGGACAGACTACCACCATGGAGTGACGCCAGACTTTGTAATACTCACTCATACATACTGTACATAGCATTCCGCTGGTGTTGCCTCCCGTTGCCCTCTCTGTTCGGCGTCCTTCGTATGGCCAGGTCGTTCGATCATGGCGGGCACGTACAAGACAACCGTTCCCGTTGATGGGTTCGCATCTTACGCGCTCCGTCTGGACGCAACGTACGACGCAGTTTTGCCACAAGGAAAACTGCCGCGCACTTCGCGCATACAGTACATTGGGTACAACTACTTGTATGCAAAAAGGCAGTAAAACAACTTCCACACGTTGGAGCCCGTCATAAGTCTGATGTTATGGAGCAGAACACATGTATATTCTTTTTCTCGTTGGCATGGCCGCCGAGGCTCTTCGGTGGGCAAAGGGGCGCCTTTCAGGGGTAGGGGTGACGGGATGATCGACGTCCATAGCGAAGGCCAAGGCGGGCTCGGGCTTTGGGGAGGAGGAGGAGAGGGAGAACTCGGGGACTGGCCACACCATTGTCGGACAGCTGCCGAACGACGCAAGGAGGCTAACAATATACGAGCACACGTGCTTCCTTCCATATGTACATATACAGTATGTCGTTGGCAGCGCTCCTTTCGACGGCAGCTGTTGGGAAAAGCTTCATCAGCCAGATACAAAGTTGAACAGCCGTCGTCGTACGACTCGCGACTCTGTCTCGGGCCATGTGAACAGGCAACCCGGCGTTCGCCACGGAAAAACTTTGCCCTTTCGCCCCAACTGTTTTTTTTTTTTTCTTGGGTCTAGTTGGTCTTTCCGGACCCCCATGTCTCTCCCCCTTTCCTCCCCAGGGCACAGAGTAGGCACACGCACCACGAACCCGAAGTGTACGATGTAATGACTCGGCAATTATACTTAGCAACTGCTGTGTGTAGGCTTCGCTAAGAAGCGAAACACGTCGATGGGGCAGCAGGGCTGAGACTGAACCAAAGAAGGCGAAAAGCGGAAACGGGTCATTATGTGACCAGGAGCACAAAACAGAACAAAACAAAAACAGGGAGAAAATCAAGGAAAACGAAAGAAGAAAGAAAAAGCGAAATGAAACACCAGCAACTAGCAACGAATCACCATCGGTCAATCCCGCCACGCATCTTTCTTGCTTGTTCTGGCCCCCCCTTTTTTTTTGTTTTTTTTTTGTTTTTTCGCGTGCTCACGTCGTCGTGGTATGGACTTGGGGTGAAGGCCACAACGCCGTCTTCTATGGTCAACAGAAGGAAGACGGCGTGGGACTCCGTATGTACTCCGTATGACTCCGTGCAAGGGTGAAAAAAACATCAAACCAACCTCTCGCCATCCCCAGCACGCCCAGGTCGAAAGAGAAAATGCAATTGGCTGCGTCGCCAAGACATCCAATCTGGGCCCAACTGCTCGCACTCTCAGAAAAGAAAGTCGAGGTTGCTCGCCCCTCTCCTGTGTCTCTCTCTGCACACCCTCTTGATGTTCAGCTGAAGCACCAGGCAGGGGGGTTGGTCGGTGATTGGTATGGAGTATTACTCCATAGTTGTACGGAGTACGTGCATTCATAGGCACAATAAAACACTCTTATAATTAGTGGAAATGACAGGTCAACTTTCAATAAACAGAGGATATCATCCTCTTAAAAAAAAAAATCGGATCCTCAGTTGCGAGCAACGTTCTGAGCTAAAATAATATTGAGAAAAAAAAAAAACAAAACAAAATAACAAAGAAAAAAAAAGATCTACCTAGAATAAGGAAAAAAAAAACACGCACGAAGAGGCAACAATACGCCACACCGGGTTGACAAAATGATCAAAAAATCAAAACAAATAGAAAGGGGAAAAAGCAAGCAAATCAAAAAGTAGGAGCGAAAAAGACGCCGAAAAACCACAACCAACAGAGGAGCTTCCTTTACGTATTGGTCGACGTGCATGTTCCAAGGGGGAAGCGGTAGCTGGAATGCTGAGAACAATCGTTGCTTTTCCCATCTTTTGTCTTGCATGGGCACCGCACTCCGTATTCCGTATCTGGACACCGTACAACGTACACTACCCCCCCCTCCCCTTTCCCTCCCAAAAGACTCCCCCCCAGCTCTGGGAACAGCTCAGATCACAAGGCACACAATACCCCCACGCAGCTTGTCCACTCCATGGATGCAAGGAGGCCTTGGAAGTGAAAAGCACGAAACGAAATGCGCGGCTATGGCCATGTGACACATCGTTCATCTTCTCCTGCACGAAGTACAAAGTACGTGCATCTGCTCTGCCCCGTACCCCGTGATGCCCCGTACCGGTACTTGCATCTATCCAAGCTCCGGAATTTGCACTGAGACCCGGACTGGGCCTCTCCACACCACCCTCCTCGTAGATAAAGGGGGAGAGAGAAAAAGGTAGGGATGTGCGAGAGTGATGGAGGGTATCTGGACATGCATCGCCAGATTGCAGCTGCTATCTGCCGTCCCAAGCTTTTTTTTTTTTTAAGTTCTGGGAGTTCTCTCTCTCTCTCTCTCTCTCTCTCTCTCTCTTCGCAACGCACCAAGCCTGACCATAGCTTGAAAAGCTGGTACCGAGTTGATTTCACTACCCTGGACCCAACAAATTTCTGTGATGAGCGTGTGGCGTCTTGGCGTTTCTCGTGGCGTTCTGACGTTCCTCGCCATTTCGGCCATTTGGCCATTTTTGCCTTTTGCCTCGTGCCTTTTGGATTATGGATTATGGCTTTTGGCTTTTGACTTTTTGACTTGTGCCGTCTCCGCGTTTTGCGAGAAATGCACCTCTCAGCTTGCCGCCCACACCGTGGGAAACCCACTTACACCATCGTTGTACGTAAAGAGTACATCGTTGTACGACCATGTATGTCCTCGAACACCGACAACGTATCCACAAGTAAATCATACTCAGTACAACGACAGAGTGCCTGGATGTGTTCGTCGTATGCTTTACGAGTACTGCATAGGGAGAATTCCGTACCTTTCTCGGATACATTCACCCCCCCCCCCTCTCCAGGCTTCCCTGTCTCCCATCTTCCTTCTTCCTCTCTTGATTACATACAACCTCGTCGGTCGTTTACCTTTTTTAAATCATGCTCTTGAGCCCTGTCTTTGACTTGGTGAGTAGGCAATGGACTCTGGCCAACAGATGTATAAATCTGGAAGGCAAATGGTAAAAGGAAAGCAAAACAACAACCAAAACAAGTCTCTATTCGTCAAACACATATATAGTCTTTGTGACAGCCATTTGCTTTTGTTTTTTTGTTTTTTTTTTTTTTCACCCTTCTCGTTTACTGTTCGTTCTTTGATCTACAAAAGCGAGAAAAAAAAACCTTCTATAACTACGAAGCACGTTTATCCTTCGTGAACAACGGCCGCCCGCACAATGTGCCATTGGACCCAGGTAAGTGCTCATGTTTTGGTTGCTTCAACGCCAGCATGATGAAAGGCCTTTGCTAACGACGCCGTCTTTGCGCCCCAGAGAGAGTACGGCTGCGGGCACAACTGGCACATCGCCGCTTACTGGTGCAACTCGTACCGCCTCCACAAACGCCGTTGTCCGACAGAAATAGCCTATCATGAATACAGGTAAGACGAAGGCATGTGTAGGCCGAATTCCTGCGGAAGTACACCTGTTGGGCTGACGATGCTTGTCTTTGATAGAACGTCCGAGTTGTGTTGTAAGTTGGTGCAAGAAGCCATTGGCTTTCCTTTATGTTTCCAGCGTTTTATGTTTTATTCTGTTCGGTTCAGTTCTGTTCTGTCCTGTTCAGTTCAGTTCAGTTCAGTTTTTTTTTATTATTACTATTTTTTTTTGCTTCCCCCTTTGTCCGTATCTAACGTATATACAGTCAGTTGCCGGCCACGCCAAGTGACACCGCAGCACGCTTCGTACCTCAAGAGCGTCTACAAGGACCTCTGCCAGAGATATCCCAGCAGAAACTGGGAATACATCCTGCTCCTGGCGGATCCTGACAGAAAGAACCCGACAGAAGGACACTCGATGGGAAGCAACAACACGCGTCCTCTGTCATAAATCAGGATCCTAGCCTGTTTTTGTTTCTGTGTCTCGCACGCCGACTTCTTCACCGAAGACGTAACCGTTTTTCGAGCATCGGCAATTGCTCTTCAAAGGTCCGAACGGCAAGGACAAAAAAAAACAAAGAAGAAAAGCACGGGCATTCACATGCCACTTGGTATAAGGAGAAATCGGCGAATGCAAGACGGCAGGAGCACAGTGCCTTTTCTTTTCTTTTCTTTCTTCTTTTTTTTGGTCAGGGATCACGGAGCAGTGCGATGTCTTGTGGTTTTGGCCCTTGTTTTTTTGTTTTGTGTTTCTACATTTTTTTTTTCTTTCTTGGGTGAGCTGCTAGGCTTCACAGTACTGCAGTTCAAAGTTTTCTATGACAGTAGCGAGCACGTAAAAGACCGACAGATTGAACACGGCTCTTAGAAATACTTTCCGGCGTGATAATGATGGTTTTCGTATTCGACGTGCCATTCCTGCGATCTGCTCTGTTCGAAACGCCCAAATCCCGAGCATTGTTCTACGGGATACGGCTACATACCTTCTCGGCCAGTTTGTTTTTTTCTGACACGTCTTATTTTTTTTGGGAGGGGGGGGGGGATTTCGCGTGTCTATTCCGGGACGCAGACCAGCTTTCAGCACAAGGAGGTCTCGTCCTTTTGTGCCTGGCTTGCTGTTGTTGCTGTCCAACCGACAGTGCAGCGCCGGAAGGGTTCGCGTCGTATTCCAGTTCAGCCACCATTAAGCGAAAAGGATCATCTGCCATCCGCCCGTCTGCAACCCGTTTGGGAACAAAGGAAAGGTAGAGGAGACACGGACGGGGGAAGGGGCTTGTGGAATCCGATGATTCAGGGCCTCAGGCCAGGGCCATGATTGTAACCCCAAGGTCTGTGACCAACAGCAAAACAGCCCAAGAAACCTTGCTGTGTCAGAACGGAGGCGAAATGGGATGTGACAGCCCTTTTTAAAAAAAAATAGAACTAATAAAAACATCGAAAGGGGCCCTGATTTACTGAAAGCTTTTTCAGGAACAAGGCCCTGTGTGTAGCTGAAAACGGCCCTCTCATTTCGTTCTGCCTGTTTTTCCAACGACCGCATATAGCAAAACGCCATGCCAAGAAGTGGTGCAAGGACATTATTACATATATCACGGAGCACGACCGCCGTGCCCTGTCCTGTCATCTGCGGCTGAGCCTTATTGGCGGCATCGGCATCATCGACTAGAATATGGGCTGGGAAACGCAATGACGAGGGCCCGTGGTCAGAGAGAGCCGCTGGTTGTCCTTGGCAGGAGAGCAACAAATGTCGGGTTCTCGTTCCATGCATGACTGCTGTGTTGAAAGGGGGATCAGGCTTTCTTGAAGCACGTTCAACTACAACTACTCGTAGTTGTACTCGTGGCTCGTATCTTGGGTAGAATGACAATAATAGGGCCTATTTACGGGGCATTGCCATGGCAGCTCATCAGAAGAAGACACTTTCGCTTCTGAAGCCGTGGCCCATCTCCCCGTTTTGGATCCTGTTGCGGGCTCTCACAAACGCATATCCGAGATGCCCAAAAGGGGGAAAACGAGCGGGCAAGCAACCAAACACGCGGAGGGTGCCGGTCCCTTGAACCTGCAACATCGTTGTTTTGTGGTGATAGACCAGCCAACGCTGCATTGTGGGGGTATTAATAATTAATAATAAAAAACCCGTACTCCTGCCATCGTAGCATGCCACGCGTTGTAGGCTTCGAGCCACCGGAGAATCTCGCCGTTGTTTTGCTCGGTGTGATATGGACGAGGCCGCTCTGCTGGACTGGCACTGTTGCCATTGCAGTCTTTATCAGCGAGATATCCGGTGGCAAGGGGGTTGTTTCAAGCGTCCACCGGACGGTCGTCTTACAACGCCGGCAGAGACAGCGAAAAAAAAAAACACATTCCCCAGGTATGAACAAAACACACGCCTCTACTCCCAGATTACTCCGTACGTCGTAGTCATACCCATACAGAACAAACCAGCCTCGTGACAAGCAAAAAACCACCACGCGTTGTGCTGCTCGCTCACAATCAACCCCATGCTCGAACGCGTGCTCCGTATCTGCCACTTTCCTGCCCATGCCCGTGTCTGTGGCCGCGATAGATCGGCTCTTCAGCTCTCTCTGAAAGGGTTTACAAATGGGTTCACGACCCACGACAATGTAAAAGAAAAAGAAAAAGAAAAAGAAAAAGAAAAAGAAAAAGAAAAAGAAAAAGAAAAAGAAAAAGAAAAAGAAAAGGAACAAGAAACAGATGAGAAGGGAAAGCTGCCGCGAAGTGCCGCACACAGAGAAAGACATGTGAAGAATCATTCGACGGACACACCTGTGGTGGTATTACTCCGTACTCACGTACTCATCAAATGTCTTTCTGGCTCTCTTCCAACTATCTAGAGTCCAGCCGAGAAAAGGATTCCATGTCGGGAGACGGCAGCTTGCAGATATAATAGGCACATGCGTGATACTGCAAAGAAAACATCGCGGTGGAAGACGAAGAGAAAAGGCCAGGCCAGAGACAAAAAAGAAAAGGAAAAAAGAAAATGAAGACGAAAGAGTTGCAAGAAGCAAACAGACAATGCAGGCCAGAAATGACAGTCTACAAAAAAGAACTCTTTTCGCCGGATTGATGAATGCTGTATGACTCTGTCTTCGGAGCGACTCTTATACACGGTTCGAACCAACCCGAGGGACACTGTTTCCTACAGGCTTTGGCTTTTCGTTTGATTTCTCGCTCAATTCGAAATAGCAACAAAACCGGACTTCTTCATGCGGGTGAGCGAGTCGTTCGATGGAGGTGCACAGCTGGGGCGTTGGCAGACAAGAAAGTTTCTTACCTCAAGAAGGGTCTCTGCGCCGTTGCAAGGCAAATCAAAGGAGCAAAGAAAACGCTCCGCGTCCGTGTCCAACTCCGTCCTCGCCGGTCATGCTGCAGCTGTCCGTCGAGGACGCCCAAGGCGTCGAAACGAAGTTTTCCAGGAAAGAAAGGAAGAAGAAAAAAATAGTAAAAACAGAAAAACAAAAACGAGGCGGTCGCACATCGATTGGCTCCTGTTGTCTCGGGCGGGATCCAGCAGCTCGAGGCGGACAGTAAGACCCCCTTCCCCCCCCTTTTTTTTTTCTTTTTCTTTTCCAACTTTTTGTTGTCTGCCAGCAGCATCATGTGGACTTGGTTTTGATTGATTTGGCTTTGATTTTTTGTTTTAGCTTATTCTTGATTTTGATGTCGTGCCCGTCTGCCAACCAATTCCTCCATGCCACATATTCATGCAGGGAGTGTCTCTTTTAGATGTCATGCGTGCATCCGTGGACAAGACGCAGGCTTCGGGTTTGACAAACCTGGCAACACGAGGTGACCACAAGAAGAGGGAGATGGCCCTCGCCGTTCTCGTGTCTTCTGTCCCACTCTGTCCGATTTCTTCGTTCTCTCTTCCTGGCCGCTTCTTGCCCTTCCTCCTTGGCTACCTTTTGTTCTCGACTCATTTTGCCCTTTCGCTACGATTCTCTTTTCCCTCCCCCCTTCCCCCCCCTTTTTTTTTTAGGGGGCTGATTTGCAGGCCTTAACACGTATCAACGATAGAGATTCTACCCCTTACTTGCAGTTGTTTTTCTTTTGGTTTGGGCTTGGGTTTTGTTTTTTTCTCTTTTTTTCTTTGCACAGCCTAGAGACCCCGGGAGAGGGCTTGCTGCTGTCACCGAATAACGGAACGAACACAGAGATAAAGCGAACATCACCCGATGCGTTTAGAGCATTCTGCAGTCTGCTTGCAGCGTGCGTCTTCCTCCTCGTCTTCGGTTCAGCAGGATGCACGCAATGCGGCAGTACGCAAGATTCACACCGCTACTTCTCCCCCCTTCCCCAATAGGATTCGAAAAAAGAAAGAAAGAAAAAGACGCATCGAGATGCCCAATAGCTCAAGACAAGGATAAATTTATGATTTAGTGCAGGATTCCATGTAAAGAAAGGGGAAGACGGGGTGCGTGGTCATCGAAAATCAAAGCAGACAATAAAAGAAAAAAAAAAGAAAGAAAAAAAAGGGGGGGGAGGCGGAAAGCCACAGCCTGCAGCAAGGACGTGGCAGCCTGGATGTGGACAAATGGTTGCAGCTGGATGGCGACACAGCGTCCATGAGAAAGGGAGGGGATACGACGAGGCTGCTCTGGACGCTGTGAGGTTTTTTTTCTTCTTTTTTCTTTTCTTTTTTTTTTTTTTTCTTCTTTCTTTTTCTTCGTCTCCCTGCTGTTCGCCTCGCTTTTCTCGTATTTCCTTCATTTCCCCCTTCATTTTTATCTTCATACTATACTTTTTATTTTATTTTCTTTCTAATTTATTCCCTTCTTTTCTTTTCTTTTCCTTTCTCTTTCTCTGCCTTTCTTTTTCTTTTGCTTTCCTATTTCCCCAGAAGAACTGGCAGGTTAATTATTTTAGCAGGCAAGCAGGACGTCGACATCTGTGTCTGCTTACTCCGTATTCGTTTTTCTTGCATTCGTACTTCTTGGTTTGTGTTTTCGTCGTTTTCTCGTCCGCCGTCGTCTCCTTCGATTTCTCCGCGTGTGTGTCTCCTTGTCTCCTGTCGACGGCCGTCTCTTTTACCCCGTATTACCCCGTCTCCCGTTGCCTGTAAACGTGTATTACTCCGTAGCCTTCGTCCTTACGTGTGACCCGTCTGTGTGACAATGCAGGATGCCGACTGTCGCTGTCCGGCCAGCGACAAGAAAATATAAAAAAAAGGGAAAAAAGGGAGAAAAAAAAGGAAGAAAATAAAGAAACAAAACGACAGAGCCAATGGCAGACTGACCGCCTGCATATTGTGCTTCCGAATGGCGTGCACAATGCTACGTATCACAGCGGACGGCAGCAGAAAACGGAGGAGGACGGATGCAACTCCCCAGAAAAAGAAAATGAAATAAAAAAGAAAAGAGAGATCAAGGTAGCGTATCCGCGGCCTCATCTAGATGTGATTGGTTCTTGAAGACCGAAAGGATGGTGGTTGCAAGCCGGCATCGACTGCATATGCTTTTCATCCTCGTCGCCTCGCACAAAGGGCGACTGTAGATATCGAGCACGAACAAAGACGGGGCGTAGATGGGAACGGTTATCAATATTTAAGTCGTCCGGATTGTTGTTGTTGTTTTGTTTCTTGTTTGCTGGTTTTTATCTTCCTCTTCTTCTTCTTCTTCTTCCTCTTCTTTCTCTTGTCTTCTTTTCTTTCTCTTCGCTTCTTTTCTAACCTCATTTTTGTTTTCCTGGTATTCTTGTTATTCCGTTTATACATCCTCCAAAGTTTACGACCCCTTTTTTGGTCAGGATCTATAAATTGGTCTATACCTTTCTAGTATCACGCAATAACTGCAGTGCTGTGATATTGACAGCAAAAACCACACAACAATTCATTTGATTTCCACTCCCTCTTCTGCTTCGTTCTAGATAGACGAGTCATTCATACTCTTTCCTACCGCTAGCATGTTGGACATCTACGACAACGACACCCTGGGCATCTTTCTCTTGCAGATGTTCCAGTTCTGGCACAATGCCGCCCTCCTGCCGCATCTCGGCCTCGGCGACGCCGACGTGTCCATGGCTGCCCACTTTGTGCGCCTGCTGCGCGCCCTCGAAAGCGGTCCGCTCGCCCCCGTGGTGACGGCCGCGCCACCTTTTCCGTCCAAAGACGCCCGCGACGTCAAGGACCTCGCTGAGGCCGGCTGGAGCATCAAGAACATCATGCTCGACAGCCTCGATGCCGCCGAGGCCCACCTGCAACTGGCCCGGCCCAGCTCCACCAGCATGGCCGGCCGCGTGGTCGAGGTGGCCATTGCCGTGTCGAAGCGTCTCGACGCAGCCGAAGCTACAGCAGCAGCAGCAGCGGCGGCGGCGGCGGCGGCTGCGGCGGCTACGGCGCCGGCGGCGGCGACGCCACTGCCGAAGCCTAGCTGGATGATCTCGGGGCCTCCACCGCCGGGACAGATGCATCGGCCGGCGAACTCGCCATTCCCCGGGCGTCCGTTTTCGACCAACAACAACAGCAGCAACAATGGCCCCATGGGCAACGACATGCCCCGGTTTCCCGGCAGCAGGCCGTCTCTGAACAGCGGCAACGGCAACGACAGTTACAACCACAACGGCCGCCAGACGTCCTCCATCTTCTCGTCAAAAACGTCGACAACGACGTCGACGTCGCCGTCGCCGTCGCCGTCGCTGTCCTCGTTCACGCCCACGGTCATCGCCGTGATCCGGGAGGAGTACTTCCGGGGCGCCTTTGACAGCGACACCATGTCGCCCGAGCGTTTGTTTGGCATCGTGCGGCTGATCGCGCCCGAGGCCGCCTTTACGTATGCGCGACCGCTGCCGGCCACGAACGTGCCGGTCCTCGTCTGCGCAGCCGCCGCCTGGGGGCTGGGCACCAAGGCGCTGCAGCTGCCAGCTGGGCGGCTTGATATTCTGACCTACAACCAGGTCATCAACATGCTGGTCCTGTCGGGCACCATGCTGCACCGCACGGCGCCGGACGCGGCGGTGCCTGCTGCCGCGATTGCAAGCGACACCCCCAAGCCGTCCATTCTCGGTCCCCTCGGTCCCACAAACAGCAGCAGCACCATCAACAACAACCCAGCTGGCACCCCTCCCTTTCTGTCTGGACCGCCACCGCCGCTGCCGCCGCCACCGCCACCGCCGTCGTCATGGTTCAATAGCACCAACAGAAACAACAACAACAACAACAACAACAACAACAACAACAACGATGGCGTGCGCCGTCTGCCACCCCTGGGCCCGCCGCCGCCACGCCCACCCGTAAGCCGGCCAGGGCAGCCATACCCGATTCCGCTGGGGCCGAACCGTGGGTCGTATCCCACGAGCCGACCAAGCTACTGGGTGAGCAACGGGCGACGGGGCCGCCACAGCGCTGGAGGGATCCATCCGGTGGCGCCCCCGGCGCGGCGCCAGTGTGGGCGACAACGCACGCTGTCATCGGCCTCGGTTACTTTCAGCGACACGGCAACTTCCGCCAGCGAGACGGACGCGACCAACAGCGATACCAACAGCGACACTTCCAGCGGCAGCGACAGCGGCAGCGACAGCGAGAGCGACAGTGACAGCGGCAGTGACAGCAGCAGTGACAGCAGCAATGGCAGCAGCAGTGGCAGCAGCAGTGACAGCGACGGCAACAGCGACATTGGAAGCGACACGGAGGACGACAGCGACAGCGGCAGCGAGGACGAGCTGCTGAGAAAGCCCAAGATCAAAAAGAGCAGCAAGGGCAGGGCGAACAGCAAGAGCAAGAGCAAGGCAAAGAAGAACAGCGGCAGCAAGGCCAACAAGGCCAAGTCGGGGTCCAAGTCGGGGTCCAAGTCCAAGTCGACGACCGAGAGCAAGTCGAAAGTCTGGGACTGGGACCTGGCCAGCGACTCGAAGACGGACGTGGCGTCTGACGACGAGTCGGTCGTCGACGACGTCTTGTCGGTGCTGACGGCGTCCGGGGACTCGGACGACCCGGACACGGACTCGGATGCGGGCTCGGCGAGCGAGACCGACACGCACATCATCAAACGCCGGTCCCACGGAAGCCGCCGCGGCAAGAAGGCCGACAACGGCGGCGGCGGCAAGGACAAGAACAAGGACAAGAACAAGGACAAGAACAAGGACAAGAACAAGGACAAGGGCAAGAAGATCAAGGACATGAAACAGGACAGAAAGAGCCGTCACCACGGCAAACACAACGAGAAAGACGGCGGCGGCGGTAGCAGCAGCACCAAGAGCCACAGCAAACGCCGCAGCCGTGACGACTTTGTTGTCGTTTGAAGGTAAGAGTAGAGAGTTCAAAGTTGAGCCAAAAAAAAAAAAAAAAAAAAAAAAACATGAAAAAAAAACATGAAAAAAAGGAAACGGTACAGAAGAAAGAAGAGAACAGAAAGGAGTTGTGTTTTGGTATTGTCGTTTGCCGCTAGTTCGGCCATCATGTTCTTTGTTTGCTCTGACCTTCTTTTCATTTTCCTGTGCTCGCCAAAGGTCACGGTCATGCCGTTCTGCGATTTGTTCTGTGTTCTGTCTCATGTTTTTATTTCTATTTTTTATTTATTTTTTTATTTTTTTTTTTCATTTTTCTACTCTCGTTCGTTGCGTTGCTTTTGCTTTACTTAACGAGTTTAACGGCCGAACATGTAAACAAAGAGACCAAACAATGCTACCAGTCGATTTGTTGTCATTTATTGTTCTCCTCTTGTTGTCGCACTGGTCACGATGGTCGTGATCCTGGAGCCTGTGCTTCGTTGGCCTCGGCAAGATATACGTGCAGACCGTAGGACGCAATGCTGCTGCTCTACCGGAGTCGGCGCAATGCCAACAATGGGTGCATTCAAGTCTATCTTCAGTACTTCAGTATTGTCCGTACCCTCTATTCGTCGCTGCAATGATGGCTGGCCGTGTTCGCTGTGCTGCCGTTGTTGGCAGCGTGCCCTTTGCGGTTTGCACACCCGCAACGCACGTCAAGGCCGCAAAAAAAAAAACAACAACGCATAACGCAAAAGAGGGCCACCCGCCCACCCGCAATTCCTTCACAAAATGGAGTTGACCACATCGGCACCCGCCGCGAAACCAGCGCCCGTGATAAACGCATTGCCAAACTTGCCGCCAATCTTCTTGCCGCTCGCCTTCCATTTGTCGCTGCCTTGGCCCTGTCCGTGGCCGTTGTTGTCGTCGTGGTCGCCGGGCGGCTGCTGCTGCTGCTGCTGCTGCTGCTGCTGCTGTGGAGGAGCTGGTGGTGGTGGCTGTCCATACGGGGCTTGTCCGTAGTTGTAGGGCGGTTGTTGGCTGTAGGAGGATTGTCCGTAGAGCGGCTGGCCGTACGGGGGCTGACCATACGATGGCTGGCCGTACGGCTGCGGCGACGGGTATTTGGGGTCCGACGGTGGCGGCGGATTGCCGTACGCGTCGTAGTACGGCGGTGGTGCACTGCTGCGGCCACGGTCATTGTTGTTGTTGTTGCTGTTGTTGCTGTTGTTGCTGTTGTTGTTGCTGCCACCACCGCCCCAGCGGTTCTGGGCGACGGCGGGCGCGGCTGGCTGGTCGTCGGCCGACGGCAGCCGGCCCGTCCGTTCCAGGTCGGCTAGCACCGCCTCGGGCTTTACGTACTGCCGCGGGAAGATGCCCACGTCGCCCGTACGCACGTTGCGGCCCAGCCACCAATCGTCGTTGACCTTGCTGTACACGGCGAGCGAGTCGCCGCGCGCGAACGCCAGGTCGCCATCGCTCGGGGCTTCGTAGGCGTACTTGGTCGTAGCGTAGCCGACGATGCTGCGGCCGTTGTTGTTGTCGTCGCCGTCGTCGCCGTCGTTGTCGTTGGCGCCGCCGGGCGTCGCTACGGACGTCGGGGTGGGCGCGTGGTTGCGTGGAGGGAGTGCGGGCTGCCGTGCCGGCACGGCATCCGTAGCCGTTGCTGCGGCTTCGGATGGTACCGCCGGTACCGCCGGTACCACCGGTCCTGCCGGTGTGGCCGGTGACGCGGACGCCGCCGGCGACGGCCCGCCGCCCCGGAGACTCCATTCTTGGGGGAGCAGATTGTGAAGAGCCTGGAAAGCGTCGTCGGTGATGGCGCCTTTCTCGAGCAGCGTCTCGAGCTCCTGTCCATATTTTGTCAGCTCGCTTCGTTATCCGGCAAAAGCTCTCGTGGATGTTCTTTTCCGTCTGTGTGTCTCTGTGATTTCTGTGTTTTTCTCTTTGCCTTTGGCCTCCAACGAGAAACGCACGTTCTTGATGCTCCGGAGAGACCGGTTGACGTCCATGGCCGTTTGGCGACGGGACCCGCCGCCGGCCGCGGACGCTGCCGGGGAGTACATATCGACGGATCCTGTTGCAAGTCGTAGAAACGCCGAGAATGGGATGACCTCGGGACAATTGCTAGCAGGTACGCGAAAGGGCGACGAAAGGAGCATATGGAGAGAGCCCCCCCCCTTTTTTGTTGGTGCGTTGTAGAACCCTGGATTTGCAGTTGCCTTGCTGCCTGAGTAATCAGGCGTCAATTTTGCAAGTCTTGCATCGGGCCCCAAGGGCGGCGCGTTCGGACTGCGCGGCCTGACAGCCCACGATGTTCGTGTCGAGGTCAATATTCCCAAACACTGGAGGTGACGTTGTGTCTGCGAGCATCAAGGATACAACAAGACGATGGGATGTGGGCGTAGCGAGCGATGAAAGGCAGGCCCCCCAGTTCTGCAGCCAAAAGGACGGGGCCGGGCGCCTCCAGCCTACGAAGGACGAAGGAGTAGGCAATACGAAACGAAGATGGAACAGAGAAGACAAAGAGATACAGAGTTCTTTGGTTCTTGCCTTGCTTTCTGTTGGTGTGGCGCTGAGTTTGGTGTGCAGGAGTTCACGAAAACGCGCTTTTTTCCTTTTCCTTTTCCTTTTATTTTTTTATTTTTTATTTTCTATTTTTTATTTTTTTTATCCCCCCCCCTATTCATGTTCAGGACGAAAAGAGAGAAATGACAGCGTCGCTGATCGAATCATGGAGACACTTGGGCGGAAACCCGCCTGGCTGGATGGATACTTTGTTGTGATGTCTACGCTACGCCTCGTCAAGGACGAAGCTGCTACGTGCCTTGTGAACTCACAGACGAGGACATCATCTGGTTTTACAATCTTGGTTATGTAGAACAAGCAATCCACTTCGTTGACAATGGTATTTGTGCCTTCTGGAATCAAGAACCACTCGCCTGAGCAGCCCACAAGTCCTAAGAAAACCCTCCGTATGAATGAGATGCATTCCCATTCCTATTCCCATTCTTATTCCCTATTGTTTTCAATCTGCTTTGAAGGTGTCCGATCCTTGACGTTTGCTCCCTCTTTCCCCTCCCCTGCAATTGTCCTGCTTGTGGTGGGAAGACGGCCTCAGCCGGGCAGTGGGCGAAACAGCTCACAGACGACGTCTTGCATTTTGTGCTCAAGTCTCTGCTCCTTTTTTTTTTTTTTTCTAGAAGGCAGCAGAAGGGTCTGTGTCTCCCTCTCTCCCCTCTATTCTGGCCTCGTCTGCGTCGTCGTCATGGTTGACGATAACGCTGTCCTGGACGCTGCCGTCATCGACGCTGACGTCGTCATGGACCAGCAGCGTCGCGCGACGGTCGCGGTATGCGCCACCCCACACAGAATTTCCGGGAGAAAAAAAAAAAAACAAGGCGACAGGGCGGCCAACAAGGCAGCTGCCTCGGCTGCGCCCTTCGTCGTGGCCACTGCCACTCGTGCACGGCCGGCAGAGAGCACGGCCGGACCGCGGTACTTGCGCAGCCGCGTGCGGATCCACGGGTCGTCGGAGTCCTTGCGCGCCGCTTGCTTCATCGGAACAAACAAGAGCGCCGGGTCTTGGTCCTGGGGCAGGAGCGACTTGGAGTACAGACCCGCGCGCTCCCGGGGCCTGGCCGCGGGCGGCCGTCTCTACCAGGCAGCGACTGTGCACCCTGCGGCGCACACGCTGCCGTCGCCGTCCAGCTTGCGCTGGTGGCGGCTGTTTGCGGGTAGGCATGCTGTCTCTTTTCTGCTCAGGCGCAATGCAGCGCGTGGCGAACGCGCCGCAGCGCACGCCGAAGAAGGGCACATGCTCTGCGCGGAACTGGCGCGCAGCCAGCCGCAGCCAGCGCCGCTTGTCCATGGCGGTCGAGCGCCGGTCGCTGGCGAAGAAGGGCATCGTTGCTGGCGCGGCGCTCTTCGGTTTGTTCTTGTTCTTGTTCTTGTTCTTGTTCTTGTTCTTTCGGCAAAGACAAGTCTGTTACGATGGAGGCGGCAGACGCGCACAAGGGAACAATGCCCTCCGAGCAGGGGACGACCACCACGGCCTTCCTGGCAGAGACGGTCTGGATGGCGACAGCCCGCTCTTCCACGGCCGCGTGGCCCTCAACGAGACGCTGCGAGTTGGCAAACGAGACGAGCATGGTTTGTGTTGGTCCCTGCCAAGTGGTCTAACAGTGCTCTTGAAATGTCTTTCTGTCCAAAAAGGTGGTCAAAATGCCCCCGATGGTTCAGGTTTTGGCAAAAACTTTGGCAGGTCCTTTGCTCTCCGGGATTGGTTGTAAGAAAAAACCAAGAAGAGGAGGTCTCTGATCTGGTCGGGGGGGTACCGCATTCTAATATAGACGTTTGGGCATCGGTCCATGGCCTTCGAGACTTTTATTTTTCATTTTTTTTTTTTTTTTTGCTGACGTGAACATCGTCCACGACACGATGACGGTGCTGAAACGGTACGTGGGCGTCATGGACTCTGTAATCGAAGCCCGTTTGTTGCAAGGAGAAGGTGATTGCACGAGTTTGCACGAGTTTGCACGATCGTCGACCAGGTGTAGGTACGAGTCATGCCAGCGGACCTTTGTTGACGCAAGGCACAGCTGGCCAACACCGCAACGCCGTCCCGCATCAGTCGGGACCCGTCGTTGTTGTGTCGTTTGGCTCACAGGAAAACGAAAGAACAGCATGCGGCACGTTCGATCCGGAGTTGACGATGGTACGCGTAATCGAGTCCGTATTCGTTCATTCAATGTTTCTGCGGAAATGCAAACGAATGCGCCCACAAACCGTCACCTGTCGTGGAGTCTTCGTTGGTTCAAACACGAGCGTCCCGTGTCTGTAATGGATGATGCGTTTGCAGTTTTGGTCTGCCGCGTCATTGATTTTCGTTCTTTATCAACAAAAAAAAGAAAAAAAGAAAAAAAAGAAAAAAAGGGGAAATAGCAGACTCGGGTGCATGGCCGTTTGGTCTCTCACGTAACAAACGAAAACACAATGTTCCTACTGGTAACAGACACAAGTATTCCAGGAAAACCACGCAAAAGCAAGAAAAGACACGCTCAAGAACATTCAAACGCCATGACCCAAATTCCGGCGCCCAGAGCCTAAAATCAAATGTACAACCGTTTCCACGGGTACATGTCGTTTCTGAATGTTCATCGACTCGTGATACAATCGATTCACTCTTCGGCCTCCTCATTCACAAATGGGTATCCCTTGGGCGGTCTGGGGAGCATGTCGTAGAGAAGGCTTATCGGGATGTAATCTTTGGCCGTCAGCACTTGTGTTCTTGAAAAAAAAAAAAAGAAGAAAAAGAAAAAAAAAGGACAAAAAAAAGATACTCACCCTTTCCACTGCCCACTTCCGGCCGCGGGTAATCTTCCTCCGGTAAGATGCTGAGGTCGCGGCGGATGTACATCTTGCAGCAGGGGCACGGTCTGTTGCGGTACACGCCCGGGAGAGGGAGCGGCGCCGTGTTAGGGTCGATGTGGGCCTGGTCGACGGCGATCATCTCGACATCGTCGCCGTCGCCGCTGCCGCTGCCGCTGCCACTCCCAGAAAAACTCCCTGCCGAGCTCTGCCTCGTCCGGTCAACGGTCAGCAGCGGCTCCCCCGAGTCGAGGCGCCGCAGCCGCTCGCGCGCCGCCTCGATCGCGTTGCGGCGTGCTTCGCGGCGGTACTGCCGCGCTTCCATCACCGTGCCGTCCGCGGTGGCAACCAGGCGGTTGGACCGCGATACGAGGACGGTCGGCGATTGCTGCCGGTGAGTGGCGTCTTGCCGTGTCTGTACATGCTGCGGCGGGCGGTGGTGTTCATGCTGCATCTGAGCCGCTTGTCGCTCGGGCGACTGGTTGTCCTGGTTTTTTGGTTCAACAGAATGCTGCTCTTGCTGCAGGTGCTGCAGCTGTTGTCGGTATTGTTGCTGTTGCTGTTGCAGTTGCCGCCGTTCTTGTTGGGCTCGTTGACGTTGCGGTTGCTGCGGCTGCTGCGGCTGCTGCGACGGCTGTTGTGGTCGCAAACCCGGCAGTGGCTGTTGCTCTGCGGGCAGCGAAGAACGCTGCTGACGCAGCTCTTGGAGCGCCCGCTCCCAAAAGGCGTCAAACGCAGCCGGCGAGCGCGCCGTTCCTGGGTCTGTCGGATCGGCCAAGTCCACGGGATTGACCGGTGCCAACCGCGGCGGCGTTGGCGTCGGCGCGTGCACGGGCCGCCGTGTCGGAAGTGGCCGGCGTATGGGGTGCAGCGGACGGGATGGCCCTTGCGGGAGATTCCGGTTAAGCCACGGGTTCGGGACCCGCCGTCGCGGTACCGAAGACGGCAGCGGATGCCTCTGCCGTTGTTCCAGGTGCTGCAGTTGTTGCTGCTGCTGCTGTTGTTGTTGTTGTTGTGGTTGTTGCTGCTGCTGCTGCTGCAGCTGCAGCTGCAGCTGCTTTTGTTTTTGTTGCTCTTTTTGTTGCTCGAGCTGTTGTCTTTGGATGTGCTGGATCTGCTGTTGTACTTGGGACTGCATGACCATTGCCGGCTGTAGTAAGTGCCGTTGCTGTTCCTGTACAAGGATTTGCGCCTGGGCTCGCTCCAGCTGTCTTTTCTGGTGCCGCTCCGGCGGCAGTTCTGGTTCACTTTCTTGTTGAAGCCGTTCCCGGGTGGATTGTGGCTCCTGCTCTTCCTCCTGTCTTCGTTGTGGCTCTTGCTGTGGTTCCGTCGGCGTCAGTTTTTCGTCTCGTTGCTGGAGTGGTGACGGACGGCGAGAAGACGTGTGAGTCTGAGGAGGAGCGCCCGGTACGGCCTCGGGTACCAGATCTACCGCGGGGGAGATGTATCCGTCCTCCTCATCGTATTCGATTTTGACAACGATGGTGTCTTCGTCGCACATCAACACATCGAGTGACGGCTCATTCTCCTGCCGAGCCACCGGCTCTGGAGTAGGTGTATCTGGGATGTGTGGTTCACGTGGTGGACTTGGGGGAGGCGAGGGTGATGGCTCTGTTCGAGCCGAGAACACGTTGATCGAGGTCATGTCAGCAGCAGGCGAGGACGATGAGCGTTGCTGCTCTGATTGGTCGTGGTGGTCGCCGTCGTCGTTCTGCTCCTCTTCCTCCTGTTGATCTTCGTGCCGGGCATCCTCGCCGTCCGCGTCGTCCTCGTTTTCTTCACTGGTCCGCTGCTCGTCTTTTTTTCCTTCATCATCCTCCCCGTCCCCTCCGTTTCCGTCGGCCCCCTCGTGCCCTCCGTTTTGCTGGTGATCTCCGTGGCCGCGCTCGTCTCCGTCCCCACCGCTCCTCTCCTGGTCGCTCGTGTTGTCCTCTCTTTCACCGGATCCCCTACTTGTACCGTGTTCTTCTGGGCTTCCTTGTTTCTCTTCGCTTCGTCTCTCGTTGTCACTGTCTTGGCTAGCATCCAGCCTGCACTCCCGATTTCGCAGGGTCCGGCTATAATGTCCTGTGACCGGCACTGCCTCGCTTCTCCCCTGCTCGTATGCCACAGGCAAGGATGGGCTACGAGAGGGGTAGAGAGACCGTATCATGTTGTATTGCTCCTCCAGCAATTTGCGTTCTGGGGAGGGCTGTTAGTTACAACTGAGAAACGGCCAACGAAAAAAAAAAAAAAACCAAGGCCTAGACCAAGCAAACGTGCTGTAGGATACAAACCCACCATTTCGCCGTGCTGCCTTGTTCTTGCGGTCCATGACCCCTAGCTGGCAGCACGGGCAGTTGGAGCCTTTCCTGGTCAAGCCGTGTGGCCACCGTGTTGTCCAGCCGTCGCTGGCCGGCATGCCGATGCAGACACGGCCGAACGACGAGACACTCCCACGAACAGAGCGACCTGGTGACGCAGGCCGCGTGGCACGCGCAGGCAACACGTCGTCGTCTCCGCTGCCGCGCCCAGTGGATGTGTCGTTGTTTTTGCTTCTGGTT
Organism: Fragosphaeria purpurea; assembly: GCA_002778095.1. Lineage (NCBI taxonomy): Eukaryota > Fungi > Ascomycota > Sordariomycetes > Ophiostomatales > Ophiostomataceae > Fragosphaeria > Fragosphaeria purpurea. The sequence goes on from PCDL01000002.1 coordinate 1,294,886, forward strand.
TTGTGTTTGCTTTTGGGGTTGGTTTTGTATTTGTTTGTGCTGCTGCTTCTGCGGCGGCTGTGGCCCCGGAGGACGATGCTCTTGCTGCTGTCCCCGTAGCAGCAGCTGCCACTGCGGTTCCTGTACGCACTCGTCTGTCCCCTGTGCGCCCTGCCTGGCTTTGCGGTCTCGGGAAAAACGACCCAACACACGGCTGTGGTCGACGGGACACGTCGACTTTGCCTGTATTCTGCTGTGCCGCGCACTGGCGGCCGTCGACGGGTCAATGGCTCTGAGTGGCAGCAGATGCGAAGACGAGAGCGGTCGAGCATGCTGGTTGTGAAGAGGAGAAGGAGGGAAGAAAGAAGGAAAAAAGAAGGGAAAAAAAGAGAGAGGAGCAAAAGAGGGCGAAGGAAGGGGGTTTTAATAGAGGTTGAGAGGAAAAAGAAAAGAAAGGCAGAAAATGCCAAAAAAAAAAAGAAAAGAAACGAAACGAAACGATCTTCGACCTGCGTCGGCTGAAAGATAACTGAAAATGAGCTGAAAAGGAAGGACACCGCAACACCACCCACACTCGTTTGCTCCTTCCCTTTGCAAGTCTGTAAGTCGGATCTGCTACCAATCGGGGCAAAACCAGAAAGAGCGCCTTCTGTTGCCCTCGATGTGCACGGACCAGCGCCAACCAACACAGAGCTGCAGGGAGCTGGCTGGCGGCGGCAAGGGGGGCTAGCGGCTGGCGAACGGGGGGGTGGGGCTGTTGTTGTTGTTGTTGTTGGGCAGGGGCTGTCCACAGGCTAGCCGCCGGGGGTCTTGGGGGAGGGACGCCACAGTAGGCGATTGGACAGGAGGGGCTAGAAGGAACAAAGAGATCTGAGACAGGGTGGGCAGCTCAGCCAGCCAAGAGCGCTAGGAGACGCGGGGAAGCGCAGGATTAACGGAGTTGGTCGTCTTCGTATGCGTATTACTTGGTAGATTATGGGGGCGTTGCAGGGCCTGTCGTGGGCGGTTACAGCGAGGAGGCCAACACAGCGGTCGGAATTGTAAAGGAAGAATAAAATAAAGAGGAAATAAAGAAAAAATAAAAAGAGCAAAAAGAGAAAAAAAATTAAAAAAAGATAATAGGAATGAAAGGGAAGAGGAAAAAAAAAAAAAAAAAAAAAAAAAATTCAGAAAATCAAAAAATCAAAAAATCAAAAATCACAGGAAATGGCGTGTGAAATGAGGCGGATTTGCGGCGGCAACGAGGGAAGAAAAGAAGGAATAGAGACGACATTGACGTATAGCTCGTTGCCGATCCAAGAAAAGAAAAGAAAGGAAAAGCTTCCGTTCTCGTGGTCATGGCGGTCCTACGAGCGTGGTCTGGGTAACTCACGCGCCTTGATTCACCCGACGCAGACCGCAAGGCTGGCTTTGCCAGGAAGAAAACCCTGTTTGCTGCACAAAATCGACTGTTTCAAATACCTTCACAAGACAAGACGTTCGAGGAAAGACAAACGACAAAACGGCGCAAAACGAAAAACACCTTCTTTGCCCCATCCATCGGACGGCATTGTGGCGAGGCTGTCGGACCGGCACCAGCTTGTTGTTGGCTCATCTCGTTGACTTGACCCGACTCGATACTCCCTTCGTACGTCGTTTCCAAGACTACTCTGTCCTGTCTTTGTCTTTGCCTTTGCCAGCCCAACCTCGCGCGCTGGTCTCTCTGTCCTTGCAACAGATCCAGCACCGCCCAAACCAGCCGTCGCTGACACGTTTTGCGGGTGAAGTGGACATAGACATGTTGTTAGTTTATAGAAGAAGAAATAGAATAAAAAAATCAAAATCAAAGTAACAAAATGCAGTTTGAATTCTCGTCGGTAATGAGAATAATCCTCGGATTTGGTTGCGTTGCCGCTTATACGCTTATACCGTAGTGCACTAACAGCGCCGATTCCACACGACTGACTAATCCGGCTCATTCCACGTCCCCCTCCCCTTCGTCCCCTATCCGCTAGACGTTGCTTCTTGCCTGATTCGGCAACGACCGCAAAAGGACCAACAGGACCGACGCTCATCGCTCGCGAAAACGGCACAAAGCATTCCAGTTTCCTAGCACGCACTCTCGCCGCCGTGACCACGACGCCGACACGATCCTCCACGCGTGCCCTGCCGGGCATTCTGCCAGACCGCTCTTTTGTTTCCTCTCCTCCTTATCTGCCTTAGTGATCGTCCGCGGGACCACTTGCCGGCAACGATCCTCTTCGACGTTTCTCTTCCTCCAGCCTCGTCTGACCACCTTTTCTCTCGTCTGATTCCCCCCCGACCAACGCCTTCCCACCGCACCGACCTCCATGCCCTCGTTCGCAGGCTTTTTCGGCCATGCGACACCGCCCACTTCGCCGGCCGTAGCGGCTCAGCCAGCATCGCCCGCGTCGCCCGCGTCACCCGCGTCGTCCGCGTCGCCCGCGTCGCCCACTGCTTCAACCATGCGGCCGGTCCCCCCCCGTTCCATCGCTTCGTCGTCCGCCGCCACCGCTGCAGCAGCAGTTGCCGCTCCCTCACCGCCGTCCCCCCTCCGCACACGGAAAGCCCACGAGGCCGTCCCTGCCGATGCCCCGATCCAATACAGCTCGTTTCCGCACGCTCAATCACCACCATCGTCTGCTTCCGTCGCCGCCGCCGCCGCCGCTGCTGCTGCTACTACTACTGCTTCTGCTTCTGCGTCTTCGCCAGCGCCGTCCACCTCCCGGCCACCCTTCCGCTTTTCCCACGACGATACCGAACAGTCCCGCCTCGCCTACGCCACGCTCTCCGCCGCCGCCAAGGCCTACCGCGTAGCCCTGGGGCAGCTGTCGGCGGCGGCCTCCAACTTTGGTGCCGCCCTCGAGGCCTGCGCCCGTCTCAAGGAGGCCCGCGCCCAGCCGTATCCACCCGGGCCCTACTGCTACGCCTTGGGGAACAACAACGCCAACGCCAACGCCAACGCCAACGCCAACGTTAACGCCAACGCTAGCCACCACAGCAACCACAACCAAGACAACAGCAACGCCCTGCTGCAGCCTCACAACCACGTCGAGCCCGCGTCGTGCACCGCCGACGTGCTGCTGGCCGCCGCCGGCCTCTACTACCTCGCCGCCAACCAGCAGGGCATCCTTGCCGAGACCGTCTACCGCGCGTTCGAGCTGCCCGTCGTGCACGAGCTCGACCGCTACTGCGCCGACGTCGAGGCCGAGCAGGCCAGCTACGACGCGGGCTTGCGCGCGGCCAGCCGCGACATCCGCGCGCTCGAGCGCGAGGGCCACCAGCTGCGCAAGCCGCGCGCGCGCGACGTGGGCCGCATGCGGCGCCACCTGGCCGCCATGACAAACGCGCTGGACGTGCTGGCGGCGCGGCAGGGGACCCACGCCGAGGCGCTGCTGGCCCAGAGCCGCGACATGAGCGGCGTCGTGAGCCAGGCGAGCCGCACGCTGGTGCGGGCCGAGGTGGACATTCTGGACAACCTGGCACGCAAAGGGTGGCCCGGCGGCGGGCTGGACGTCGTGCTGGACGGTGCCGAGGACGTGTTCGCCGCGGGATCAGGTGACGACGACGACGACGACAACAACAACAACAACAACAACGTGGTTGGCGGCGACGGTAGCGGCGTCAGCGGCGTCGTGAGCCAGAGCATCGGCGTAGGTATCGGCGGCAGCGGTGGTGGTGGTGGTGGTGGTGGACCGATTGCACGGGGTTTGCCGCGCGGCATGGTCCGCAGCCCGAGCCCGAGCCGGAGTGGCAGCGACGATATATTCGGTGAGAACAACGATGGTAACGTGGACGACGACAGCGACTCCTCTACCATTGATGGGGCTCCGATACGCGGCCCGGGAAAGGAGGCACCTCCACCGGCCGCGACGGCGGGCGGCAACCGTTTTTTTGGTTTCTTCTCGGGCAGTCGCCCCCTCACACAGGAGAACGCGGCCGCCGAAAACAACAACAAAGACAACGATGCGCCGTCCGAGTCCCGCGGTCGGTCGCCGCGGAAACGGACGCAGTCGAAGCAGAGCGCAAATTCTGAAGACAAAGCCGAGCAGCAGCAGCAGCAGCAGCAGCAGCAGCAGCAGCAACAGAATGAGGCCGATCCAGCATCGCGACATCGCTACGTGCGCGCCGACAGCCTGTCCGTCGAACCCGCATCCCGCTACCGCCACCGACCGTCCTACACGCACCAATACGAGAGCCTGGACCGCTTGACGACGTTTGCGGCGGACGAGGCCAGCCCCGTTGTCCCGCCGGAGGACACGAGCGGCGACGATGCGGAATCTGCAACACCGATGTTGCCGTCTACGGTACCGGCGGCTACTGCTCCAACAACAGCAGCGGCGGGACATTCCCGCCCCACGCCCGGCAAAAGCAGCAGCGGCCTTGGCCGCGCCCGGCCGTTTTCGCCCCGGCGCGTGGCCGTCGGGCCACCGGAGGACGTATTCACGGGGGCGACGACGACGACGGCCGCCGGCAGCGTCAAGCGTTCTGTGTCGGACACGCAAGACGGCCAAGGAGGAATACCAGAGGTAAAGACCATGGCGGACGCGGGCGAACGGGGGGGCGGGGAGGCCGGACTGCTACCGGCGGATGTGGACAAGGGCAAAGCCACCATGGGGATGGCGGCGACGACGCAGGGCAGGGTAGAATCACAAGACACGGACGAAGGTGTGCACGCATGGCGACAGCAAGAATCGGACCCGTTTTAGAGCGTCGGATGGTTTTCTGGGTGGCTTGGGGCCGATCTCCCAAAGCATCCATTCTCCTTTTATTTGATTAGTTTCATTCGGTGTACATATCTATTGGAACGCAGAAACCGTGATCTATTGAAGCAAAGGTACTTAATACGTCCCAACTTCGTTGCAAAAATGGCGTTTTAACAAGGCAAAGCATGCCCATGCAAAAAAGTGGTTGTCGGACTCTCGGGCTCTGATTGGCCCCTTATTTTCTACGGTGGCCTTGTCCAACGGTTCTGAAACAAGCTTGCCTCACAACCCCCCCCCCTTTACGGCGACCACCCGTTTGTCGTTGTGGTACCGTTGTCCGTGCCATTCATATAAAGAATTGTTTGTACTCTGTACCGCGTTCCATGGCTACCGTAACGCAAAAAAAAAAAAAAAATGCAAGGTCCCTTGAACACGGCGATCTCTGACGTTTCACGTCACAACTCGCGAAAAAGGGGGACAGTGGATTCTTTTTGGTGTCGGTTGACCTCTACGTTTGTTTTCTTGTATTTTTATGTTTCTTGTCTTCGTAGGATTCGCGTTCTCTTCGTTATCTTTTCCTTTCTTTTCTGCCGATTCATTTCTCTTCGTTCATGCTACTTGATTTTTGCGTTTCCCGTCTACCATCGTCATCTACCAGGTGTAGTTTGTCTTCTATGCGCAGCCGGTCTGGTGTTCTCTACAGGTATATACATACATATATATATTCGATTTTATCTTTCGGCCGTTCTTTCTCTTCAGCCAACAGAGACCACTTCTCGCCATGAAAGCTTCTCTTCTCGCGTTGTTCGCGGCGGCCGCGTCGACCGTCTCGGCGGGCGTCGTCATCACGCCCGTGTTCGAGAACCAGGTCGTGCCCAAAGACAGTGGCGACTGTTTATTTGGCGTGACAACGCCACAGGGCTGCGCGTGCGTCTCGACTGAGTCCTTTGGGTGTTTTTTTTTTTTTTTTGCTTTTTTTCCTTCGAGTCGGAGACTGACAGTTTTGGTTGTAGACCTCTTCGCAAGTCATCGTGAGACAGAACAAATGCGGCCGCGACAACGGACGACGAACGACAGACGAGGGACGACAACCTAGAAGAACGCAATGGCAAACCCGAGAACAAAAACGACATTGAGCCAAGCAACCGGCATATGGATTTCGAAAATCCAGAGGAAACAACTGGATCGTGGATATGACCGTACACAAACGACCATGGAGTACGCAGCCGGTATTTCTGTTTTTTTTTGTACGGCAACCAAAATAAAAATACATATATAAATAACCATTCAACATCAATGTCCAATCTATCTTCGGCTGCTCCTCTCCATTTCCCACGTTCGAACGAATTGTCTTGCTCTTGACGTTGCCAACCGGGCTGCTCGTCGACGGAGTTTTATGTTCTGGGCGGCGGCCCGTTTTTGCGGGCAAAAGAAAGTCGAGCGAAGATATATGCCAAATTTGCCGCTTTTACCTCTTTCACTTACGTTTGTTTCTTTTCTTTCGAGCTTTCCTTTCGTTCTTGCGGCCTTGGGGAATGTATACATGTTTTCTTTCTTTTCTTATACCATACAAAGGTCACGCAACTTAGGCAGATTATTGAAAGCAAGAGACGTGTCACTTGTATGATTTGTATTTCGGTCTGGTATACCAGGGTTCCCGCGGCCTACATAATAAAAGCCAACGAGGCAATAGACGTGCAAGTGAAGATGCGTATGTATGTAGATAGCCTCATGGGACAAAGCCAGACGCCGATGACCTGGAGACAGTGCGAAGAACACATATACACTATGATACACTGTGCCAACACACAAAGAGATTGTTCTCACGGTGAAGCTGCCTCCCTAGACAGACCTTGACCACAACGTTTTGTGCACAGCTCTCTCCGCGATTGCAAGTGTAACTTTGGTTACCTCCAGGCTTTCTCCTCAAGACACTGTCCGAATCGACCCCGGCAGCTGCCATGCCACAAAGTCGTCCCGCAGGTCGTATTCGTCCACTTCGCGCGTCCTGCGCAGCGGCGTCGGCTGGTCTTCCGGCCCGCTGCCGTTGCCGCCGCTGCCGACACGTCTGCCTGACGGCGTAACCGGGCGGCCGGCTTCGCCGCCGGACCGCAATGTCAAGTCGAAGGTGTCGTTGCCGTTGCCGTTGCCGTTGCCGTTGCCGTTGCCATTGCCGCCGTCGCCAAAGTCTCCGTGCCTTTGTACCTGGAACGACGTTTGCGGGCCGGGGCTGCTGCGGTGGCTGCTGTTGGCTACAACAAAGGACTCGTCGCGGCCGTGACGGTAACCTCCGCCACTGCCGCCCTCTGGCGTAATGGTCCGGTCGCTGAGGCCGCTGTCGACGCGGTCCGGCAACCGTGCGGCCGTCAACACCGACGGCGAGGACGACGACGATCCTAGGGCGGGCGACCCGCAGAACCTCCGCAAATCGCGCGGTCGCAGGGTCGCGTGACCGCCGCCGGCAAACCCGTCCCTGTCGTCGTCGTCGTCGCCGTCGAGACTTCCGCCGCCGCCGCCACCACCGCCACCACCACCGTCATCTCCGCTACTGCTGCTCGTCGTATGGCCGCCACTCACCGCGCGGTTGCTGCCCTTCGTGGGCGGCGGTGGTGGCCGGCTGCCGTGTGCCTGCGTGATGTACGCTGGCAGCGTCTTACGCCGGATCGGCCCCGGGTTTTTTGGAAAAAAGGGGGCCGTCTTGCTGCTCCGCGATGCAGTTGTTGTTTCGTATGCGTACTGGTCCGCACTCTCATAACCACCACCGCTAGCAGCGCCATCCACGTCGTCCTCGTCTGTGCGTTGCCACGTGCTCGGGTACGGCGACGGCGGCGATGGGCCCCATCCGGGGCTCTCCGCCACCGCTTTTAATGAGGTCGCGGCGGGCCGCACCATCCGGTGCCTTCCGCCGCCGGACGACGAGGACGAAGACGACGGCGAAGACGGCAATGCGGCCACGCCCGCTGCTCCGCCTCCTCTCCCGCCAACAGCAGCGCCCGATGACGACGCCGGCGGCTGCCCGGCAGCACCCCACGGTCGAAACCCGTCGCCGCCCTTGAAGATGTCTTCGATGCATTCGTCTGCGGGGAGTTCGCCCGACTGACACGCCCACGAAGCCGCCAGCGCGCGCCGGTAGACGTCTTGGATCTCGGTCGTCTCGCGGCCCTTGGCGGCCGAAGCCGAGAGCAGCACGCTGCCCACGAGACTGTTGGCAGGGGGGTCATCGGACCCGTCGGCGCCCTCGCTGCCACCGCCACTGCCACTGTTGAGACCCCCATTCAGGACCTCCCCGCCGGCCATGATGCCGGCGATGCCGCCGAAAACGGGAGCATTCTTGAGAGCGGGCGCCACGTAGTTGCGTTCGCCGCCGATCTGGATCATCAAGATGCCAATCTTGAGCGTGCTGTTGATCTTGCTGTCTTGCATCAGGTACCGGCGGATGACGCCGTCCTCGACGGGCGGGGCCCCGCCGCTGCCGCCGCTGCCGCCGCCGCCGCCGCCACCGCCGCCTGTGGTGGAGACGGACCCCGTCGACGAGCCGGCCGTCGACGACGGCTCAGCGCCGGTGGCGGCGCCGGAAGCAAAGTCGAGTGTCGCAGGGCTGCTGCTCAGGCTCCCGAGGGTGCTTTTTGTCGTGCTGATGGAGCTACGTGCGCGGCCGTGTCCCAGGCCCGCTGTTGTGGCCGTCGTTGTTGCCGCTGCTCCTACATCAGGTTCGTCCCATCCGCCGCCGCCGCCGCCGCCGCCGCCACCACCACCACCACCACCAATACTCGCGCTGCGTTCGGATGAATCTCGCCGCCCTTCCCGCAAGATGGCTTCGCTCTCAGCGACGTACTCGGCCAGGTTGAGCGAGAGCTTGCCGAGAACAATCTTCTCGTCGCGGCTGGCGCCGTGGTTCTCGAACTCCTGTGTGACCTCAAACTCGATGGGGCAGTCGGCCAGGCGGTTGCTGCGGTCGACGACGAGGCGCAGGGGCACAATCTTGGCGTAGTTGTACTCGACGCGGTGGTTGGCAATGGGCCGCTTGTGCGTGCGGCCGCGGTGCTCCCCGTGGATGCTGTGTGGTAGGTGCCATTTCACCATGGACACGCCCGACACCAACGGGACATTGTTGAGGTCGTAAATCTGAAGAATCCGACGGATGTCAAAAAGAAGAAAAGAAAAAAAAAGGGACCAAAAAGACCAACCTTGAAATGAAGCTCAAACTTGGGCTGAGAAGCAATGAATTGAATATGTTAGTCCTTGTGCATATGGGAAGGCTTGGCATCACCAACTGGGCGCCGGAGAACCGCCACAACTGCTTGTATGCACTATCAACCGAGGGCTTGCTTTCTTTACCTTTCTCGATTTGTTGACTGCGGGAAGAACAGCCAGGTCAGCAATGGCTTTACCATTGGATGGCAGTTTGAAAGAAACCATGACGGATGTGCACGTGTGTGTGGCTGTATGTATATGGAGGAACGGAAGTGTGCAAAGGAAAAAAGATGGAAAACGCTCGTGAAAAATATAAGACCACAACAACAACAACAACAACAACAACAACAACAACAACAAGCCGACCGTTTTCGATATAATGTTTTTAGCCCAGACCCGTAAAGAAGACACACAGCAACCCACGATCGTTCAGCTACGACGCCTCCGGCGTCCAGTTCCCGGAGGGACAAGCTCCCCCTGCCCCAGGGACTCCCAGATTATAGCCACATGGATTGAGAAGCTATGTATTGGTTCCTAGAGAATGGGGGTTGCGATTGGCTCAGAGAAAAATGGGAACAGGAGGAAAACTCAAAAAGGGGGGGGGGATGAAAACGCGAGAACAGACAGACGAAGGCCACGGAAAAGACAGCGGCGAGTGAGGTATGGAGTTAAGGAAAAGGAAACGGAGGGCAAGTATGAGCTAAACAGAAATCAAAAATCAAAAAAGAAGAAAGAAAAGCAAAAAAAAAAAAAAAAAAAAAAAAAAAAAAAAAAAAAAAAAAGATTCGTAAGCTTACTGAGAGAAGTCATGATGATGATGGGAACCCACGGAGACGAAAACGCGGAGCCACCGTCCCAGAACTAAAAAAGCTTGCCTGTTCCGGACAGCCGCCGATTTTGCTCTGTGTGTGGGATGATAAAAAGGAAAAAAGCTTATTATTTCCGGGGACGATTCTGTGTGGGTGCAGCCATCTGAGACCATGGAACGGCCGAGTCGTTTTTTTCTATTTCGGCGTTGTTCCCCCTCAGGCTACCGCCCCCCCCCTTAAAACGTGACGGATATTTCACGACAAACAGGCGAGGCTCTTCGTTTGGGGACGGTGCAGTGAGCCGAACGACACTTGCAAAGGAAAGGAAAGGAAAGGAGTGGCCCAACACACAAACCCAAGAGCAGACAACAAAGTTCGTTGCTGCGAACCAAAAGCTTCTCTCTCCCGAGAGGCGCTGGGCGGGGACGTAAAGCACGACCAACCCGGTCTAGGCCGTCGTTTGTGTGAGAGAGAGAGAGTGAGAGAGAGAGAGTGTGTGTGTGTGTCCGCTGTGGTCGTCCGTGTGTCGTTGACAAGCAGAGCTGGTGAGCTGGTGATGAGGAGGTGGCGAGAGAGTGTCTGGCTCCGTAGGCATGCGGCTAACAACTAGCGCGGCGAGACACGAAGAGGAGTTCCCGAGCAAGGCCCCGGAAGACAGGCAAGAGACAGAAGAACAAGGGGAGGTCAAATAGGAAAAAAGGGGGGGGCAATGACAATGCGTGATATCAAATCGTGAAACGACGAAGAACGGTCGTTTGATGGTGGGAGTTCGGGTCGACGGTTAGCATGACGGAATGAAGTAAAAACAAAATAGAGAACTGAGACAAACGGAATCTTGAAACAAAAGAAAAAAAACAAAAAAACTAAAGATACGAAGCCGCTGTGGTGTGTTGCCGTGCCGGAAGCAAATTGGTGTTTGCTGGTGGTTTTGGTGATTCCCACGGCGCCCTAACCGACCAACCAACCTAGCTAAACACGTGCCCCAACCAGAACGCATACCTGTTATCTCCGGCGCATCCGAAGGGGGGACGTCATTGTCTACTTGGTACGAAGTCACATGATCACGAATCAGGCACTGCAGTACGGCGTATTGTTTACCCGCCTGAGGCTCGGTTGGCATCACGATCTTTTTCGGGGCACGCCCCGGAGACCCCGTTCCAAGATGCATGTTGATGCTAGTGGCTGTTCTCGTGGTTCTTCTCGTGGTTGTTGCTATGTGCCCCGTCAATCCTTCCCCTATGCAACTGGCCGCACTTCGATCTGGTCGGCCGTGACCGCGCCCTCCGTCGCCACCAGGCCGACGCCGCCGCCGGCGTACTCGGCCGTCCGCGGCCGTCAGCGTGACGCCGTCGACCGTGGCCGTGATCGTACTGCCCTGCACCGCCACGGAGAAGTCCACGTCCCGGTCGCAGGCCCAGTCCAGCGGCGTCGACGCCAGCTCCGTGCGCGCCGCATCCCGTGCCTTGACGATGGTCACGCGTTTTTTGCTGTGGCCGTCTGCCAGCGGCACGCCGTAGTACCGGTTCAGCCCCCTGCACGCGCACAGCGCCGTTCACCTCATCGAATCCGCCCACACGACGCCGTCGAACGCGGCGCCCGCCACCAGGCCGATGCCGAGGTTCTGGATGGGCTGGCTGTGGAAGCTGTCCGGCAGCGTCCAGCGGAGCGTCGTGGGGGCGCCGGTGGTCAGCGTCGTGCTGAGCCCCGCGGACGGTGACGAGGCTGTCGTGCTTGCCGTAGACCTGCAGCGTCAGCGCCACCTTCACGGGCGTAGCCGACGCGGCAGCACCAGCAGCACCAGCAGCAGCCCCAGCGCCACCACCAACGGCGGCAGCGCCGCGCCGGGGGCGGACCTCGGCCGTCTGGCCGGGGTAAACGAGCGGCGAGGCCATCAATTCGTACGTCTTCATGCGCAGGACGTCTTTGGCTGTGAACGTTTGCGTCACAACACGCACACCGTTGCCACCGCCACCGCCGCCGCCGTCATCATCATCGGGGGGCAGCCCTTTCGCCGTCAACTTTAGTGCGGGACCGCGGAAGCCGCCCGGCGCGTCGTCGATGGCCTGCGCCACCGTGACCTTGTCGGGTGCCTCCGACCGGAATCCCTGGACGCTGCCCGGCAGCGTAAAGCGGAATTGGGCGCCGTGTTTGGGTGGCGGCAGGCGGCCGAGCCCCGCGAGCCGGCGGCCGGTGTTGACCACGTCGAGCGCGATGCGGGCCGCGTTGTTGATGGCGTAGCCGCCGTCGGCGCTCGAGATGAGCGCGCGGTCGGCCAGCGGGCCCGTCCAATCGTGCGTCGCGTCGCGTCGCGGCGCAGGCCGTCGAGGCCGTGCATCAGCGCCACGAGGCAGCCGACGTTGCCCGCGTTGCAGTCCGTGTCCCAGCCGCACGTGCTGACAATGTGCACCGCCGCGTCAAACGAGTGCCCACCGCACAGCAGGGCGAGCACCATGACGGCGTGGTTCGGCACCACGTGGCACGCGCCCGGGAATACCCACCGGCGCACGTCGCCCACGACGCGCGCGATCAGGCAGTTGGCGGGGATAAACAACAGGCCCGTGTCGAGCAGGTGGTCGACGTCGCTGGACAAGAACGCCTCGGCCTCCATGGCGGGCCCACAGCTGCGCCGCGTGCACGCTCTCGCCGTCGTGGCTGACGCGGCCGGCCTGCTGCGCGAGGCACGCCGCCTGGCGCGGGTTGCCCGGCGAGACGAGCGCCCAGCCGTCGATGAAAATCTGGGCGCCGATCTGCTCGGCCACGGGTCTGGCCGTTTTGCGGCGATGCTGCCGCTGCGGGGGGCCGGCACGCCGCGCTTGAGGCTGAGCCACGCCGTGTGCTCCGTCGACATGCCGCGGCCGCCCCACCAGAAGACGGTGCGGCCCTCGATGGTGCTGTTGAGCCAGGTTTCGCCGATCTCGCGGGCCGTGATGCGGGCGCCCGTGTCGGGATGCTCCTCGAGCGCGCGGACAAACTGGAAGGTGCCGGACACGTCGTCGACGGTGATCACCAGGGGGTCGTTGAAGAGCGGGTGGTCGTGGACGTCGTAGAACACGGGGCCGAGCGTCTCCGTGATCTTGGCGTAGGTCCAGCCCTCAAAGGGGCGGCCGAGGTAGACGCCGATGAGCTTGCCGAGCACGCCGGCGTAGGCCCGCGCGAGGTAGGCTGTGGGCAGTTCGGTCATCGTGGGAGGTGCTGCCCGATGGATGTGGCGGGAAGGGATCATGTTGGGTAGCGGATGAAGGATGGAGCCCGCCCAAACCCGACGAAAAAAGCAGTTGTCCAAGCAGAGTGTGAGACGAGAGACTACAAGAGGTCGACAGCAACAAGGTTGGACGGGAGAACGGACAGACGGGGAGATATCAAGACGGTGGAGGGGGGGGGAATCACCCAGTCGAGGTTCATTCAGTCACGGCTCCGTCGTCGGCCACTGACACGGACTTGGCCACCTTTGCGAGGCCGCGGACCGTTTCATCACGGAATGCACACCCCGCTTGATATACGAGATGACAGGCGTGATTTTCGCTAACCCTATCAGGTACTCTTTCGACGCGCAGGACATTCATCCAACCCCGGTCTAATACTCGCCTTATATCCATGTGGGGAGGCCGGGTCAAGTCTGGGTGGAGGCCGGTTGGAGGCCGTGTAAAGAAGCCGGACTTAGGCATCGTTTGACTCCGTTCATATCGGACTTCTACAAAGTAATGAAGGTAGTCTTTACACCAGAAAATGGAGCCGGGAGTTGACCAACCGGCGAACGAGCAGGCGGACCTCTGGCCATCATCGCCTGGAAGAATAAAAACAGAAAAAAAGAAAAAAGAAAAAAAAATAAGATAATTGACCCCGAAAACAACACCACCAAAGGACGACGAACACGGCGCAGGATACAAAAGAGAACAACAACCAGACGGGGAGCATAACGGGGGTTCGGCCTGCGTCGAGGTGCTCCGGCGGTTGGATTCGGCAGACAGAACTGCTGTGGGCGGGTGAGAACACCGAGCAAATATCACGCAACGAAAAGCAATATGGCCGCACTACCCATGTACTCCTCCGGGCTCTCGTCTCCGCCCGTCGTCCGGATGCGGCATTGATCCTCGCGTCTGTAGTTGTAATGTGCCCAACCTCGCAGCCTCGTTGTATCTACTCGCAGAGTGAGAGTACGATGGAGTGTTACATGGCTTCTGGCCCACGACACGCTCGGATGCTAGCATCTCTCCGGGACTGGGGAGGGGGGGACGCCCGTTCGAGACCCAGCCCCAGGCGTCCCCCGGAGACCCTACGGAGTGATTCGCTCCGTAAGTACAGCGCAGTTGTACGAGTCCCTCCTAGGATCACCATGGCTTTCTCGCCGATCGTCGCCTCCGGTGGAACAATCTCCCAGAAACGATCTCTGGAGACGACGGCCAGGTATGGGCGGCCAGAGGTCAAAGCCTCCCTACGTTTGTATGCTTAGGTCGTTCGTTGTCCGCGTGATCTTTCTCTCACCGATCATCGGCGCAAAAACCACTTCGTGCTCTTCTTGTGCCCACGTCGTATCGTATTACCTACGGAGGAGTATCCCAATCCTAGTGAGGCCATTTTTGGAACTCTGGGGGTTCTCCGCAGACGTGGTGCAAAACATGGCAACGAGAGTGCAAGAATCGTTCCGCGGGCAATCCTAAAAGCGAGACAAACAGCCCTGGACTGGCGTGCGTATATATATATATGTGTGTGTGTGTGTCTGTGTAGACAATATCCACGGGAAAGCCAACTCCTCAGTGATTGCCGTTGTCATTGCCAAACGGCCTCTGCATCCCACCATTGGCTTTAGTCTTCATTTTCTTTTCTATCTCCCTTGTGGCTTTGCTTTGCCCGTACGGGGGGGCCAACTGTCAAGAACTAGCACGCAAACGAAAACAATGGCTGCCGTGACGCAAGAAAAGCGCTTGCCGGAGGTCGCCGGTGGTCCGGACCAGCTGGACCCGGCCGCCGCCATGGCCACCGAGGATGAGCACAACATGACCGCCTGGGAGGCCGTCAAGCGCTACCCGACCACCGTGCTGTGGGCCATGGCCATGTCGTTTACCATCATCATGGAGGGCTACGACACCATTTTGATTTCCTCGCTGTTCGCCTTCCCTTCCTTTGTCAACAAGTACGGCCAGTAATTACTACCCGGGCATCGACCGGATGGAGCTCGCCGGTTCCTGGCAGGTCGGCCTCGGTGACGCCGCTAAATGTGGTGCCGTCGTCGGCTTGCTCATCAACGGCTACATCACCGAGCGCTGGGGCCACCGCCGCGTCACGCTCGCGGCCCTCGTCGTCATGTGCGGCCTGGTCTTCGTGTCCTTCTTCGCCCCCTCCGTCGAGGTGCTGCTCGCCGGCCAGGTCCTCGTCGGCGTCCCCTGGGGCATCTTCGCCATCGTGTGCTCCGCCTACTCGTCCGAGATCTGCCCGCTGCCCCTGCGCGGCTACCTCACCTCACGTCCTTTGTCGACATCTGCTGGGTCATCGGCCAGCTCGTCGCCGCCGGCGTGCTGCAGGGGCTCGTCAACAACACCACCGTCTGGGCGTTCTGCATCCCCTTTGCCATCATGTGGGCGTGGCCCGTGCCCATCTTCTTCCTGGCGTTCTTCGCGCCCAACTCGCCCTGGTGGCTCGTCCGCAAGGGCCGCCTCGACGACGCCGCCGCGGCCCTGAAGCGCCTCTCGGCCAACCTGCCCAGCGAGCTCATCCGCCAAAAGGTCGCCATGATGGTCCACACCAACAACTTTGAGCAGTCCCTCAAGATGGAGTCGTCGTACCGGGACTGCTTCTCGGGCACGAACCTGCGCCGCACCGAGATCGCCTGCATGGTGCTGTCCGCCCAGAGCCTGCCCCGGCCAGCCCATGTGCTACAGCGCGTCCTATTTTTTTCACGCAGGCGGGTCTCAGCGCCGACAACGCCTACAAGCTCAACTTTGGCAGCATGGGGCTGGCGTTTGTGGCCAGGTGCGTTTCGTGGGTGCTCATGGCCTTCTTCGGCCGCTGCCTGCTGATCATCGCCGGCCTGTCGGGCATGACCGGCCAGTGGGCGCAGTCGGCGCTGGCCATGGTGTGGCCGGATGTGTACTCGGCGACGGTGGGCCCGCAGTCGTTTGCGCTGGCGGCCGAGGTGTCGGCGACGCGGCTGCGGTCACAGACCATTTCGATTGCGCGCAACGCCTACGCCTACAACGTAGTCAACATCGTCGACACGACCATCGAGCCGTACTTGATCAACCCGACGGAGGCGAACCTCGGCGGCAAGACGGGCTTCTTCTGGTTCGGCATCGGCGTGCTGACGACGCTCTGGGCGGTGTTCCGGCTGCCCGAGACCAGCGGCCGCACCTACGCAGAGCTGGACGTGCTCTTTGACAAAAAGATTCCCGCGTGGCGCTTCGCCAAAGAGCTGACCTGAGGAAGAAAAAGAAGAAGAAGAAGGAGAAATGGAGGATAGAAACCAAGGGGGTGAGTATAAAGAAGGCTCGGTAGTCCAGAAAGCGGTATGAACATATATATGAATATACATTTATATTTAGACCGAACAAGTGATGACGCTGAGCATGGAATCGTTCACTGTCGCGACATGGCTGTCTGGCAAAGTTCGTTGTTATTGAACGAATTATCATTCCTTTCTGTATCTGTATTCTGTATAGATCTTTCTGTATCTTGATTTGCGGCGTGAACTGTCGTGAAAGCATCGCGCGGCTATCTCAAACCAGCGCTGGCTGGCCTGCAAAAGGACAACTGATTGATTGCGTTGTCCATCTGCAGGGCTTCTTGCTCCATAGTAGAAAAAAAAGAAGAAAACAAAAGAACAAACGAATGCAAAATTCCATGAGCATGAGCAGCATAAGGAACAATATAAAAAGAAGAAAAACGAGAACCCCCGCCACCAAGAAGAAAAAACGTTTTCAGTTGCCTTGTGTTGATTTTTTTTGTTGTCGACTTTCTTTTCACCCTCTCACTCCTCTTCGCTGATCTCGCTCTCCGATTCCGCCATGAACTCGGCTTCCAGCTCGGCCTCTAACGCCGCTTCCAGCTCCTCTTCGTCTGTCCTTTTATACTGTTGCTGCTGTTGCTGCTGTTGCTGCTGCTGCTGCTGCTGCTTCTGCGCCTGTTCCTCTTCCTGCAGCTCCTCCAGCAGCGCCTCTTCCAGCTCGTCGATCTCGTCGTCGGCGCCAGCGCCGAGGTCACCAGGACCGGAACCACCCGCATCGGCACCACCATGGCTCTCGCTGTGGCTACCAGCCTGCGCTGAAGCCAGGGCCTTCGGTGTCGCTGCTGCTGCTACGTTGTCTACGGCAGCAATCGACGCCACGGCCGCAGCCTTGGACGTAGTTGTGCCGGCAGCGGTGGTGGTGGTGGTGGTGGTGGTGGTGGTGGTGGGGACCGTCGCGGAAGCTGCTTTCTCGTCTTCGCGCGGGTCCCAGTAGCCCGCCATGTCGTCGTCGTCGTCGTCGTCATTGTTAAAACCGGCTTCGTAGGAGACCCCGTCACCGCCATCCTCCCGGAGGTGCGACCGCTGGAACTCGTCAAAAGTGGGCATGTGCAGCTGCGGCGGCGCCGGTTTGGCCGCGACTGCCCCGTGACGGCTGGCGCCGTTGCTTGTCTTCGGGTCTTTGCTGGTCGGCTGTGCGGGGCCTTCGGGATACTCGATCACTAGGCCAATGTCACCGTCGTCGTCATCGTCGTCGCCATCCTCGTCGTCATCCGCGTCCTCGTCGTCCTCCCGGCCCCAGCCGCGGCCCTTCTTTTTCTGTTTGGGCACCGGGGATGGTGCTGCGGCGGCGGCACCGCATTTTGCCCCGCCCTTGGGCACTGCAGTCGTGCCGCCCTCTTTCATCATGCGCGCCTCCGGGGCCTTGTCTCTGCTGGCCTTTGGGCTGTCTTTGCCAGGCCGTCCGCTCGTTTCCTTTGTTTTCCCCGCCGCCGTCTCCTTCGCCTTGTTGTCGGACGAGCGCTGTTTACCCTCGTTGAACAACGGCAGCGCCTTCGCGGCTTTGGGTTTTGCATCGAGTGTTTTCGCCTTGAGCGACCCGCTGCTCACGTTGTCTCTTGCCGTGGACGGCGCGCCTTCCGCTAGCGCTTTGGTGGATTTCGCCGCAAGGGCGGGTGAGGCCATTCTTGCTGTTGTCGTCGACGTCGTCGCCGCCGCCGCCACCGCCTTGTCGCGCGCGTCCCGGTTGTCGCGCGCCTCCTTGAGGGTGCTCGCCTCGCGCTGCTCCCGCACTTCTCTGGCTGCCTTGGTTTCTCGGTCTGCGTTGTGCTCGGGAACGGCTGGCATCACGCGCTTGTCGCGCTTCTTAATGTCGTGCGAGCTGCGCAGCACGGCCGTGGCCCGGGGTGAGGGCCGCGCCATGGGCTTTTGCATGGGCCGCAGAGGGCCACCCGGGGCCTTTTTCACACCCACACCGGCGCCACCGGAACCAGCGACAACGCTGCTGCCGGGCCGCCGCAAGAACTGGCCCACGCCGCCCACGCCGCCCACGCCGCCCACGCCCCGCGGCGGCCGTGGCCGCCGCGTCGTCTCGTCAATGTGTGCGTACTTTTTTCTCAGGGCCTCGGCGTCGTGGTTGGTGGGCGTGTCGGTCATGTTCATGACGAAGAGGGAGTCCAGCCGGTGAAGAATGAATCGCCGGCGCTTGGAGTCGAAGACGAGGACATACTTGCCAGCCTTGGACACGCGCGTGCCTGCGTAGACGTAGCGACCGCCGCTGTTGTCCCGGAACGTCACGTCAAAATCGCCGGCATTGCTGGCATTGCCGCTGCCGGGAGTGAGGAGGGACGTGCGTTGGGTGGATTTGTCGGTCAAGTGTTTTGGCTTGAAGTTGTCTGTCCGATGGAGGTCAGGATCAAGTTCTCGCAGACGCAGCGCAAAAAAAAAAAGAAAAAAAAAAAAAAAAGCCGGGAAAAATGAGAGAAAACGAGAAAATGAGAAAACGAAGAAAAACACGCACATCGTATACCGGTAAACGTCCCCTTGGAAGGGTCACCGCCGCTCCGGATGTCCTCGCCCAGGATGACCGGATAGGTAGCGGGCTTTGTCGGGTCGATCAGGCCGGCTCGCGAGAGCGCCAGAGAGGAGGTCGCCATGGCGCCGGTGACGAGGATTGCCGTAGCACTCTGGCCGTCGAGCCCGTTGGACGCCGCCCCCGTCAAGATCTGGCCACGCCAACGCTTTTGTCGTCGTCGTCGTCGTCGTCGTCGTCGTCGTTTCGTTCTGAAAGGAACCGAAAATCAAAAATTGCTGAAAATGAGGCTCTCGAAAAAAGACGCGAAATGACCAGGGAAGAAGACAAAGAAATAAAAGCCGGGGAACAGTAGCCAGCTGGGAAAGGCAGACAGAGCAGGGCGTTTGTTATGGACAAAGATTCGCCGGTCGGCAAGTCGTAGGTCGAGAAAGTTGGCCGCCGTGCGACGATGGACGACTCTGTTCGTCGACTGAGGGCCATTCGAGAGGCGGGAAAATGGGGCTGTAATGGAGGGTAGGACCGAGTACGGAATCGGGGGGGAATGGGGAAGGAGGGAGGTCAGCCCCACAATGAGGACCCGCTTTTTATAGTGCATCAATAATCTGTAACCCTCCAATGGCGGAAAGAGGTATTGTCGGTTAGCGTGGTACGGCAATTTCAATACAGTTTCTATGCAGAACAAGGTAGACCCGAAACCAGCCCTGAGTTTATTGATTTTCGACGACAATTTCAATTTTCAATGCTTTTCTTCGTCTTGAAGGCTTCAACTTGTTGCCGTCCATGATAGATTTTCCATTTATTTGAGTTTTTTTATGTTTTTGTGTTTTTTCTAATGCCTTTGTTGTTTTTTGTGTTTTTTATGTTTTTTTGTTTTGATGTTTTTTTCTCTTTTCCTTCTCTATTATTTATATATTTATTTTTTCTCCTAGAAATGTCTCATTCATTTTTGTCTTACGCTTTTTGGTCGTGAAACTGGATATTCTTCTTCCTGATTGTTTGCTTTTAACGCCTTCATTCTTCATCATTTCAGCCTGCCCCTGTTTATTTTATGACTTGACGTTGTTCGTACCCCCTTTTTGCCCGAAAGGCACCGATGAGAGCGCATCACCGGCCTACCTAAAAGGTAGTGTGACGAGGATGGTCGACTGCTTCCCCGGTCTGTCTTTGTTTGAGCTATGGTCCAATGAGACGTACGCCCTCTCGCAACATTTTCGGTATCTCGGACGGCGGACAATCCAGATCGTCCATCGTCTTCGGCTCTTCTTCTTTTTCCTTTTCTTCTTCTTCTTGCCCCCCTCCTCCTTCTCCTCTTCCTCCCCCAGTAATCTTCGTCTTCAGGTAGACACGTCCGCCACAAACCGCTCGCTGTGCTGCTGCTTCTGCAGCCACGCCTCGGCCTTCGCCTCCGTCATGTGTGCCGCGGCACCGTCGCCCGCCGACTGGCCCCGCCTCCAGAACCACCGCCCGCGCCCGCTGCCGCATGTGTACACCTTGGCACCCTGCTCCCACAGCCGGATCATGTCCGCCGCGTCCCTGGGCGTCCGCAGCCGCTCGTACACGTACCGACAACCCGCTGCCAGCGGGTTGTCGGGGCGTTCCGAGAACGCGTAGCGCACGCCGCCGTACTCCGCCATGATGTCGTCGCGACCCCAGGCGTCTGGCTGGTCGGCGTGCAGCCGGTCGGCATCCGGGTTACGGCAGTCACGGCAGCCGACAAACAACAGCGCCAGGCCGAGTCGGCGGCCGCCGTCGCGGATCCGTACGGCGCGCTCCTCCAGAAACCTCAAAAAGGGGGCCAGCCCGGCACCCGCGCAGACCAGGATGAGCGGGGTGGCGGCCGGATCGGGCGGCAACCAGGGCCCTGTCGCCGACGCGCAGCGAGCGGAGGCACGTACCGGCGACGCCGTCGAAGGGGTTGCCGTTGCGTGGTGTTGGTAGTAGTGTCTTTAGTTAGACCATTGGTGGCACCGTTGGCGCCGCTGTTGCTCTTGTTCTTGCTGTCGGCCCACGCGGGCCCCTAGATAACACTATAGCAGAGCGCGTAGCTATTGTCTGAGTGCGCGAGGGGCAACGAGGCGATGGAGGAGTGCGGCCGCACGCGCAGGGGCGGCAACATCGCTAAGAAACCGGCCAGCGGTAGGGGCACACCGGGGTTCTGTTCGAGGAGATCGAGCAAGGTCGTGAGTCTTGCGAGGGCAATGGCCGCAAACGCATCCTCGTCGCACAGGGCTCGGAGGGGCACTGTCACTGCGGCGTCGGTCGCCAGCGCGAGCAATACGTCGACGTCCTACTTGGTCAGTCGCAGAGTGAGAGGACAAAGGGAGGAAAAAAAAAAAAACTAAATTCAAAAAAAAGTATGTTTTGGGGAAACGTGCCTTTCTGGTGGCGGGTACGGCAAGCTCGACATAACACCCAGAAGTAGCTCAAACAGGGACACGGGCACGTCCGTAGGCAGCAGCGTGGGCCAAGCCTTGCCGATGGTGACGGCGGCGGCGTCCCACGGCAGGCCAAAGTGCCGGAATACGCGGCGCACATCGTCGTCGAGATTGCCCGGCAGCACGACTAGGTAGCCGCCGGTCTGCTAGGGCATGTCCGGTGGTAGCTGAAAGGCGATGTGGCGCTTTTCGGGGTGGTGGCAGTCGGTGGCGAGACCCCTGTACGAGCGCCTGGCAGGTGTGCCGGTGTTCGATCCGTACAGGAGCGTCTGCCGGATCTGCATCTGGTAGTTGGGTGTTTTCCAGGGCCGTCACGAGCAGAACTTCCTGCCAGGCGAACGCTCCATCCTTACCTTCCACGCGTTCTTTGGCGGTTTGCTGAAGTTTTCGTCTAGCATTCGCTCCGGCCTGAATGGTCCGCGTTGTCGGCCCACACTTTCGGGTCTCGCTGCATCTTGCCGAGAAAACCGAGGAGCGCCGCGCAGCACGGAATCTCGTATTTTCCATCCGCCGCCGCCGCGACGTGTTCAGTTTTGTTCTCGAGCCGCACGCCGCGCGCAAAGCCGGGCGCCGTGGATGACAGGCGTAGGGTTTCCCGTAGGACAGCTTCGAGGTAGGGACGCCTGGCTAGGTGTGTCGCCTGGACGCGGTCCTTGTCGACGACGTGCTCGACCTCATTACTGCGCAGCAAAGAAATGAGGATGCAGAGCACCAGCCCCCAGTTGGGGTCTTTCTCCAACGCCGATGCGAAGAGACCGCGAGAGCCAGGCGGAGCGTTCTGCGTGAACGCCGGCGGTGGAACTCGGAAAAAAACGTGTCTCGTCGCAGAGCTCGCCAAAGATGTCGAAGCCCGTCACGATGCAGCGGTCTATGCCGGCTAGATAGAGTGTCGTGATCGGCCAATAGATGTCGCCGAGCCGTTCCGGGGCTTCGATGGGGACCTCGACCTGTACGTCCAGGAGGTTGCCAATGACCGGCCACCCCGGAGGACTCGGAACGGGTTCGGTCATGACGATGGGTGTGTGTGTGTGTGTGTGTAGACGTCGGGCCCTTCAGTCACAACTTCACAATGCGGCTTGCTTTATGAACCAAACGACGGGCTGGACATTCGCTTTGTTTCTTTTTTAGTGAAAAAAATGTCTAGACGAGGCGTTGCGTGTTTAGTGATGGCCGCGATGCATTTTCCGCTTCTCCCTATATCGTATCTTCCTGGCCGGCTAGCAGTCGACGCAAAACAGCCACCAAATGCAGCCATCGCACAATGGCGACACAAAAGAGTGCCGGACCCTGGGCCCGCCGACCACCTACACCACAACGATCACGGTCATGAAGAAAAACAAAACAAAAAAAAAAAAAAAAACCAAAAAAATAGCACTGATTAAATCCCTCCTTCCTCGTTCCACTATGCCGCGAGAATCCGAGAAAAGATGGAGCGGATTCACGGTAAGCACAGTTGGTCTTTGCTATCTTGTTTTTTATACAGCTCTATTTCCGCTTCTTTTACTACCGCTTCAGAGATCGACGCTCCCGTCGCTCTCCTTCTCGATCTCGCATTTGCTTGCAGTTGAGGTTGGCGGTTGGCGAAAAGAGTGGGGCCCGAAGTTGGGCGGGCAACTATTGCTTATTTTCGGATCGGCGGGACTTGAACAGAGACCCCGGCACCCGGCTCCTCTATTTATGCGCTTATCCGATATGCTATTATCAGATATATGCCGTTATGCGTATAGATGGAAAAAGGACCCCGCGGTCTGGTCCCGGCCTAGCAACCAAAGTAAACAGATCACCAGAAAAGAGCAAAACGGTTTCGCAGAGACGCGCCCAAATAAGGCATCGATCGCGACGGAATACGACACTCTTGACTGAATACCGGCGGCCTTTTTTTTTTCTTTTTTTTGTCTCTTTTCTCTCGTACGATCAGTTGCCGCTGTTATGGTGCCACCCGCAGAAAAGGACAAGGACAAGTCCAAGGTCCACAAGCTGTCCATCAAGGGCAGCGCGAAACTGGTGTCCGAATTTGTAGGCTTGTGTCGGAAAACAAAGCGAGAAAAGCGATTGAACGGGTAGCTAACCCTTCTTCCAGTTCCAATACTCAATACACACGATTCTGTAAGCTGCTATTCTTTGTGCGTGCGTCCGTCAGCCGATCGCGGCTCACCTTCTACCCAAGGTTTCAACGCGGTGTCTATCCCGCCGAGGACTTCACCGCCGTCAAAAAGTACGGCCTCAACATGCTCGTCTCCGCCGACGACCAGGTCCGCGCGTACATCAAGAAGATCATGGGCCAGCTCGACCGCTGGATGGCCGGCGGGCAGGTCCGCAAGCTCGTGCTCGTCATCACCGACAAGGACACGGGCGAGCACGTCGAGCGGTGGCAGTTTGACGTGCAGATTCTGGCGGCCAAGAAGAGGCGGACGGAAAAGGGGACGGAAAAGGGGACGGAGAAGACTTCTGCTGCTGCTTCTGCGACGACGGCAACGTACAACAAAGAGAATGCGGCCGACGGCAGCCACGGGTCGCCGGCTCCGCCCGTTGACAAAACCGAGGCCGAGATCCAGGCGGAGATCGCCGCGCTCTTCCGCCAGATTACCGCCTCGGTCACCTTCCTCCCGCAGCTGGCCGGCGACTGCACGTTCAACGTGCTCGTGTACGCGGATGCGGCGAGCGAGGTGCCTGTCGAGTGGGGCGACAGCGACGCGAAGGAGATTGAAAACGGAGAGCGGGTGCAGCTGCGCGGGTTCAGCACGTCGAGCCACCGGGTCGACACGCTGGTGAGCTACCGGTTGGCGGATTGAGGAAGGCGGCGACAACGGGGGGAGGACGACGACGACGTTGCTGTGCGTTTCTTGTACATACACGGTTTGGGTCTCGCTGGCTGCGTGCTTATGTTTGGGGACCTGGGCCATGGGCGGGCATCCAGCACTTCCATGTTGCGATATCAACGGCGTTTACCGGGACGGTCAAATGGCAAAATGAAGCATCCGCTGGTTTTTTTTTCTTTTTTTTTCTTCTCTTCTCTTTCCTTTTTGGCCGCAATCTTAGAGTAATGATCGCTGACGTAGAGTGAATAGCCACTACCATGACTACGTATTCACTACTTAACGAGCGGCTGATGACGAAGTTGCTATTTGATTGCTATATTTGTTGGGCATCCTCATTTTTTTTTTTTTTTTCTGTTTCTGACTGTGCCATTCGTTTCTACTGCAGTACACATCCCACAACGAAAGAAAACGCCTCAAAGATGTTCTTTCTTTTATCTTGCCTTGTAACCACATGCTAAGCCGCTTCGACTCCGTTGACGCCAAAGCCCCCATTTCATCTCATGCGAATAAATCAACAACAACAACAACAACAACAACAACATCGCTTCTAATTTTCTATACGCGCTTGAAAAAGTAGATGTACGCAAACTTTTTCATCTCCTCGACGTCCACCACCTCGACCACCTTTTCGTCGTTGAACAAGACCCACGACAGTTTGTCGTCGTTCTCCTTGAGCTTCTTGCGGATAAACGCCACGTAATGCCTAGACGGTTAGCATTGCCAAAACACCTGATTCAATGGATACATATATATAGAAACCTACCCAGCGTGGATGCTCGTGCCTTTGTGGCACACGATGCTTTGCAGCCGGTAGTTGGCGGGCGTGTCACTGGAACCCGCTGGCGGCTTTTCTTGGGCAGTGCCGTCGGGGGCGTCGTTTCCGGGAGTACCGTCGTCGTCGTCGCCGGCCGCGTCCGGGTGATTGAACAGCCACTCCACGGCTCGCTCGACGTTGCCGGC
The DNA here is from genome assembly GCA_002778095.1 of Fragosphaeria purpurea. Classification (NCBI taxonomy): domain Eukaryota; kingdom Fungi; phylum Ascomycota; class Sordariomycetes; order Ophiostomatales; family Ophiostomataceae; genus Fragosphaeria; species Fragosphaeria purpurea. The sequence continues at coordinate 1,319,760 of PCDL01000002.1, forward strand.
CGTCTCCCGCAGTGCCCGCCTAGCCTGCGGCGCTTCAAACCCCATGGCGCCGAGCATCTCCACCTGTTCCGGGTCCGGCGCCGGCACTGCCGACGCTCCCCCGCTGTCGTCGCTTGTCAACACCAGCGGCGCATCAATGTCCGGGTCGTCCATGTGCGCAAACAGCCACTCCATGGCGGCGTTGGCGTCGCTGTTGCCCGTTGCGTGCAGGGCTTTGTCGCAGCGCACCCGCGGGAAGCCCATGGCCTCCAGCTGGGCCACCGCCTCGGGGTTGGCGACAAAGGCGGGTGCCGCCCCAGAAGCAGCGGCGGTGGCGGCGTCCTCGGGCAACAACTCCTCGTCCGGCTGGGGGCCCCTGGCCAGGTACGCATCCAACGGGAACGGCGCGTCGTCCACGAGCACGGGCACGTCGACCTTGACGGGCACCCAGTTGATGAGCGTCATTTTGCGGGCGTTCACGACGAACACGGTCGGCAGCGTCTGGAAGAGGGCGCGCTTCGTGTAGCCGTCCTTGCTGCCACAGGCGGAGCAGGTGAGCTCGACCGTCTCTTCGCTGGTGAACCGGTCCAGACACTCCTGCAGGGTGACGGGCCGGTACGCGGTGCCATCGCTGCTGCTGCGGCTGCCGTCTTCCGCGGGGAGCTTCTCCAACGGCACGTCGATGAAGATGCTATCTTGTTCGTTGGTGGTGTAGCGGACCTTTTTGCAGCTCAGGCACTGCAGGCGCTGCTCAAGCACGAACCGGAACGCCGTCGTCGGGTCGTCGGCGGCTGACCGGTGCTTGGATCGCGTGACGAGCTTGATGATGTGCTGCAACAGCTCAAAGGCGTCCTGTTGCCGCATCGTGGAGAATTCTTCGTGGCCGCGGCCGATCAGGTGCTTGAGCATGGCGGGCGCCAGTCCGCGTTGGTACGGCAGCTCGGGCGAGTGCTCCGAGGCCACGACGTCGACGTCGGCGTCCGGTTTGGCGTACCGGCCCGACAACAGACCGTCGCCCATCTTGCGCAGCTGCGTCTCCAGGTCGTCTGCCGGGTCGCGGGTGCCGGCCGCATCGTCTGCGAGCGCGCCGTAGCGCGTCTGGAACGACGGCAGATCGTACAAGCACTGGAGCACGCTGGCGAGGTAGCAGCTGTTGCCCAGGTTCTTGAGCCCGGTCAGCCCCGGGCCGAACAAGGGTGTCAGCTCGGACCCGTCCTCGGCCGTCATGGAAAACTCCCAGCGCAGGTTCTGCTCGATCTGCAGCTCCGTCAGGCTCTTCTCCGTCTTTTGGCGCTCGGCGAGCACGATGCCCCAGTGGGCCAGGTGCAGGCCTAGGTCAGCGTCGATGCGCTCCTCGTCGCAGGCGTAGCAGTACACGTCGGCACCGCCCTCTGGCGTGATGGAGCCCAGCTTGACGGCGACGCCGTGGCCGGACGCGTCGGCGTGGGCGAGCGCGTGCGAGTGGCCTCCAACGCCGCCAAACTGCGCGCGCCCACAGCCCAGGTTGCCGCACTGCAGACACAGCCACAGATTCTCGCGCAGGCCGCACTCGGCACACTGACCGAGGTCCTGCGACGCGATCGTCCGCGGGGCCGCCTGCTGGAGGCCCGTGATGTGTGCGCAGCCGGTCAGCTCCTGCTCCCAGGCCTTGATCTCCTCGCGCCGGGCAAACGTGCTGGCCCGCAGGATCCCCTCGACAACCGGCGCGAGCTTGGCGTCGGACGCGTGGTCTAACGTCCGGTCGCACTCGAGGCACATCACCGTGATGGCGGTGTCGTAGCGGTCCGCTTCCGTCTCGGCGGCGATGGCGAGCTTGGACATTTTCGGAGGGGGCTCGTCGCGCACGACAACCTTGCGTGTCCGGCGGATATTGAGGGCCAGAGGGTGTTGCCAGAGGATGTTGTGTAGCCTGCCGTGGTGGCGGTCGCCGGCGCAGCCGCCGTTGAAGCACTGAAGGCAGACATCGAGGCCGTCGGGGTCGTCCTGGGAGCATTGTCAGCAGGCGAGAGAGGCGAAAAAGGGGCGGAAAGGGGGAGGGACGGGGGACACGTGCAATCGAGTCGAAGCATTGCGTGCAATCTTCCCGGTACACCGACTGAGTGGCGGAGGGCGGACGCAAACCTAGAGGCAGAGAGAAATGGTCAGAAAAGAGCGGCACGATGAGGTCATGCGAGCAAAACCGGTCGTAGTCGAAAGAGTGAGGGCGTTTCCAGCGTACTGATTGAGGCCAGATGTGGGCAAGCCATGGTTTCTCAGCGAGTCTGCAGCAGGCCTGAAGAATAGAGTTGAGGCAAAGCAGAGGTTTTGAGGAGGACAAAGTGCGAGTGAAAGCAAGAAACGAAAAGTGAAGCCTTTCGCCCTAGCAGAAACAAGGCTCTTCTTTCTTTGGTAAGCTATCGCGGGGTTCCAACTAGGCAGCTGGGGGAAGTTCGCCGCCCGGACGCAAGGCTGACGGTTTCCGCCCGCCTCGCGCCTGATTAGTAATTACTGACCTCACATACTGAGAGAGAGCAGCGGATCACGCAGAAAAACGTCAAGACCACCAAAGCTAGCAAAAGCTCCTGGGATGGATCCGTTGCAGTGTTTGGGCGACTGTAATAGCGTTTGGTCTTTTGCCAAGCACAAATTACCCAGTGCATTGGCTCGTCTCCTCGTGTGTTATGTGGTCGCTCTTCTTTTTTTGCTACGTCGTAGCCGTGGTACAGCTGCCGTTGAAGAACTGCTCCGTGATAATGCCAACCCGCAGGACGGGGGGCTGGGAAATCATGATGATGCGTTAAGAGCTGTTCATCCGTTCATCATCTGGAGTTTCTCGGCATTCCATGGCCCATGCGACGAGGCATTGAACCAAGCACCGAAGGTCTAGGAGCTGAGCTGCCGGGCCGTGCTGTTTTCCTGGAGGGCCGCTTCGAGGGCAGTCATGCGGTGACGGGGCGTATCACGCTGGACGATGCACGTCCGTTGCTGTGTCCCGTCAAGCCGGTCAACGCATACGTGGACCAGCTGGTGGGTGGAGGTGCCACTGTGGCTCAGCCAAATCCCACATGTTCAATGTGCGGGCCGCGGACAACGTTTTGACTTGAGCGCATTCACATCTGCGCGAAAAGTGGTTCTTTGGTCACTAGGTCGCGCGGAATCCGCGGCTGGAGCAGCATAAAGTGCACACTAGTCGAAGTTGGTGTTCATTCGTCGTGAACGTCGTGGCCTCGGTACGACCAGGAGGGTCAGATGGCTTGAGAAACGAAAAGATGACCTTGTTCCTCACATAGACCCGGGGCAAGGGGGGGACCCTTTTCACATTGCTCGTCAACTGGAAAGGGGTGTTGGTTTTGCATCCAAATAATGGCTTTGGACGAAAGCGAGCTGCAGAGGAGACGGAGTTTACCGTATCTGTAGGTTTTCATTCACGTGCAAATCATAGATAATATGTTGAGATTGTTGAGCCCAATATATCCCTTTTTTTTCGACAGAAACACGATGGTAAAATGGCAAAGCAATTCTTCTTCTGTTCAACTGACTTGCATTTAATCTGCAAAACGTAAAAAGAAGACGAACATGAGCAGAAAAAGCAGACCCAGTAGACAGACGCTGTAAACAACAAACCAGAAAACGCCCCCCGAGATGCACCGGTTTGAAAAGGGGTATATGCAACGTAAATGACTGACGAGAATGAACAGCAAAGAAAATGCATGAATGGACCAAAACGCCGGAACCGGAGTCAAGGCTCACAATGAAAAAAGAAAAAAAAATGGCCTCCACAAAGGTGTGTATATAGCCAGTCAAAGAAGCACGGAAGTGGTGGACGAAAAAAAACGTGTTTCTTTACGTCGGAGGCTGAAAACGGAGGAAAGATACCAAACCCAAAGCAAAATGACTGCTCGGCTTTGGTCATTGGTCGTCCAGGCCATCCCGCAACGCCTCCGCATCCACAGTGTCGGGATGCACCTTGCTCGGCGCGCCGCGTCGTTGCTGATTGGCCCAGTGCTCCAAAAACCCGGGTACAGCACCTGGCTGGTTGATGCCAGGCGACCGCACAATGTCACGGTCCTGCAATGACGCGAGGGTGCTGTGGCTGACCCGCGTCTTGATAGCAACCGGTCTATCGTTGTTGTTGTTGTTGTTGTTGTTGTTGTGCTTGTTGTGGTGTATCAGCGGAGTAGAAATAATCGATGTCGATGTCGCTGGAGTGATGTCGATCGCCGGCGCAGAATTGCCTGTTGGGCCAATGGCGTTAGTGGTCACAGCCGTGGTGGCTGTGGCTGTGGTCAACTCTGTTGCTGCCGTCGGGGCTGTTATTGCAGGCGTTGTCTCTTGCGTTACCTCGACCGTCGGCGCGCCCGTGGTGCCTCCCCATGGCCGCCACGCCACAAACTTGCCCAGCTTGCGGGTGGCTGCCATGGAAGCAACGCCCGACAGTGGCGACGCGGATGCGAGAGGGTTGGACACAACCCGGCTGCCTCCTCTGGCCAGGGGCCCGCCGGGCGCGAGGCTATCGCGCAACAGAACATCGCTCTTCATGGGCCCCAGGGCGCTGCGCGTCAGGACCGGTCGCGCTGTGACGGAGCTGACGCCGGTGTCGGCCATGACCGTACCGAGTGGCCGCAGGGTGAGTTGGCTGGGCCGTACCTTAAGGGTGTGGATGTCGAGGCCGCCACGCAGTGAGATAATGGACTCGTGCGACACGGCTCGGTGAAGCGTGCGAAGCGTCGTGGTGGCGCCGGTTGGTGGTACATACTGAGCAACACCACCGTCCCCGGTGAGGTCGTGGGCGTAGTCACCCGATGGCGCATCAAGCAAGGGAAACGGGGAATTTTGCGTGGGAGTCGGCGCTGCGCTTTCTGAGGACGTAGAGTGGTCGGCAGTGTCTGTGGAACAGAAATCAGAGGCTGGGATGTCGTCTGTGTCGTTTGCACGCAAGTCGGACGAGTCTTCATCGGCAATGGTTGTCTTGTCCTTCTTGGTGGTTGGCCGCAGCATCTGTGACTGATTGGCGGGCAATGGAGCTGCCGGCGGCGGCGGCAATGCACAGCTCAGCGAATCGTGTATGCCCTGTACGCGCTTGGCAGTCCGCCATAACGGGGACAGCGGGTCGACGCTGGTTGTGGGCGATACCGGCAACGAGAGGTCGGACAGAGCGGTGCGGTCGAAGACGGAGTAGCGCGGGTTTGTCTGCGGCGAACTGGGTCCGGAGGACAGGCCAAGATCGGACGGTTGATCCGAAAACACAGAAAACCGGTTAGACAGGCCGGACATCGTGGTTGACTCGGAGTCTTTGCTCATGTGACGGGAGGGGAAGCTGCGCGGCGACGGGGTGTCCAACCTAAACGGAGACATGGCCGCTTCGGGGGGGTCTTGCTGGCACGGAAGGGCCGAGCGAGAGAAGGGGCTGGTAGAAAACGTAGTGCTGGGCGGTGTAAATACGCTGGGCGTCAAGCTCGTGCGTTTCTTCCTGGCCTTCTTCGGCTCGGCCTTTTTGCCGACGTGGTAGTAATGGTGGACGCGGAGGTCCTGGGAGATGGCGTGTTGGTGCAAATGGAGGTGGGACGAGGTTGGCGTGGAGGGCTCCCTGGCCGACTCGCCAGGTGTTTCGGGCGCATTCACCGTGTCTGTTGTTGAACCCTCAACCTCCAGTTCCGCCCGCAGCGTTGGGGTGGCACTGGTGGCGCCAGCTGTTGTTGCGCCAGCAGCATCGTCGTCCGCCAGCGGCTGGTGGAACATCAGCTGATCGCGCAACAGCTGGATTTCGTCGTTGGAGGCCATGAGCATCGCGCGCAACTCGCCTATGCCCAGCTGCAGGTTGGCGTTGTCCTGCAGCAGGTCGCGCACAAAGTGGGTGACCACGCCGCTGCCATTGTGCCGGTTGTTCTCCTGGAGCGAGCGGGCCGCCGCGGCGCCCTTGAGACGGCCGGCGGCCGTGTTCAGCTCCTTTTCGACGGCACGCTGCCGCTCCATGCGACCAACCACCTCGAGATGGCGCTCTTGTTCTTCGCGGGCCTCTTTCTCCATCTGCTCGAGCTGATGTTGCAGGTCCGCAATCCCCCGCTCGGCACGCTTCCACCGCTGGATGGCGTACCGGGCCTCGGACTCGGACGTCACCAAACTATTCTGGAGGACGGCTTGTTCGGCCTCAAGTGCGGCCAGGTGCCGCTCCATGGCCTCGGCGCGCTCAGCCGCGCCCTCGAGCCGGCGAATGGTCTGCTGCGACGACTGCAGGGTCGCTTCCAACAAGGTGACGTGCGTGTCCGAGGCGGTGACGGCGTTGTTGAGGGCCTCGAGCTGGTCGAGCAATGCCCGATTTTCCTCGATTTTCTTTGCATTTTCCGCCTCCAGCTCCTTCTTGTCCATCTCGAGTTGCTCGACCCGCTTGACCAGTTCAGCACGGTCGCGTTCCGCATCGGCCATGTACGCTTCGTGGCGTTCGAGGAGAGACTGCAGGAAGGGAAACGAGGGTCAGCGGACCATTGTATAGGAGGAGCTTGCAAGTTATTGCATGCGGCTGGAACGAGCGCTAGCATCACGTTCTGGCCAGACGCATTCCAAGCATGCAAAATAGCTTTGGCAAAAAAATAAAAAATAAAAAATAAAAAAATTAAAGATAAGAAGCAAGAAATTTCACAGACGAATGAAACTGACGAGGTCGCTATTATTTACTTTCTTGCTCCCATGGCGAAGAACGACACAAACTGCTTACCTGGCCTAGTTTTGCCGCGGTCCGGACGTCCTTTTCGACGCCCTCCAACACCGAGCAGTTGTGCAGCAAATAGATGCACCCGGTGCGCCCACAGCAGCATTGCAATGTGGTGGTCAGCGGCTGCTGGCTGCGAGGCAGATAGGCCCCAGGACCCGCCGTGCCGGCAGCAGCACCAGCAGCACCAGCACCAGCAGGCCGTTCCGGATCGCGCTGCAGGCGTGGGTCCGTCATGTCTGCCATGGCTGCCCGACGAGCAAGGAGCAGGAACGTAACGTCGGCCGAAGAAAAGACGCTTTCGTCAAAGGTAGCATGCTGTGGTAGGAAAGGGATGGTTTGTGGGTAGAAGAGACCAAGGAAAAAGCAAAAAAAAAAAGAAAAGAAGAAGAACAACGGCGAGGGAAATAAAGAAAGCGTATACGCCGTCGTTGCAGGAGGCAGCTCTGGAATGGAAGCGGTCGAAAAACGGGTCGTAATCTTAGCAGGGCGAAATGACGAGTGGACCGCCCGACGGGTTGGAAGAAACGCACAGAACAGGCAACAGACAAGTTCGATACGACGGGCTCCTCACAAGAATCTGAGACCGATCGGAGTCGAAGCCGTCAGGACCGATCGTTGGGGGAGGGGGGTGGATCGGGTTGAGAACGACAATTGCCGTCGCTGTCGGTACGGTGTGGGCTGGCCGTCGCCGAAGCAGGATTATCCAAATATGCGCGGATGGAAAGCCGAAGACCAGAAAAGAAAAAAAAAAACAGCAATCGTCAGAAATGGACAAGGCTGGCGAAGAAGAACGAGAAAAGGCACACGAAAATCGAGGTCGGTCTCGAGGCGCGACTCTTGTCCGTCTGATTGACGCCGTCCTCGAAAAGAGTCGTCCGTCCGTGGCGTCGGCAAAGCCTCGGCCTCGTTTTTAAGGTCGGGGCGTCACGATATGCCGTGGAAACCGTGGTTGCAAAAAGGAAAAAAAAAAAGGAAAAGACAAAAAAAAACATCAACAATTTCGACGGTGGCTGAAGGCAGGCCACAACAATGACTAATGATATATGATTGACGTCGTCAAAGAGACAAAGAAGGAAGGCGCAACACGAAAACGGCAGCCACGGATGGGCGACGCGACTCGGGGTGTATGTATGCTCATATACACACACATATGTATACGAGGGTAGACTCGCACTGTCAATACTCGGCAAAATACCTCGATGGACAACGCACCAATCTAATCGCGGCGTTGCAGGGTAGGTGCTTCGCGTAGGCGGCGCGGGAAGGCGCGGGGTGTGTTGTTCTTTCCTTTGATCGTTCTTCGCGTGTCAGTGTCAGGCTGATTCTGGTTGGTCCACAGGCGGCCAGGTGGCGCCAGCTGCCGCCCAGAGGGCGCCCCGAGCTGCCCGTAGCCAATGCCAAAATAATGTTGTGTGGGCTGGCACGTGACGTGTGTCACGTGCTGGCCCACACCGGTTATAGCCCAGCCCACAGGGCTTCTGTTAGAATAGGAAGATAGAGGAATACACACATCTTCGCACTTTCCACAGGTTATGCGCCCTTCTTTTCCGTATTTTTCATCAATAACAACATTAAAAAAGCGATAATAAACGCGTTTTCCGAATCTCTGGCCTCAGGGCTACCGTCTCCTTACTTTTATTCGAATTTTTTTCTATTTTTTCGTTATTTTCTAACGCGAAATGGCTTTTATTTATTTGAAAATCTGAAAATTTTTAAAATTATCACGAACTTTTAAAGCTACGAGATCGCACTTCGTAAGCCCTTTTCTTAGTTAATATGGCTTTAAACGACTATACTATAACGGGCGGCCTGGTCCTTCATCTACCAGAGCTTATACGTACGAACTATTAATTTTGGCTAAATAACCTATACGTTATCCTCGACGAAAAAGATCTTACGAAGTACGTCGACCGAAACGTCCCTTACCCTCCTACTATTACCGATATAGACGGCTACGAAACTTAAGCTTTAGCGGAAGCCCGTAAGACTTAGCGATAGTAGAGCCGATCTATCGCTATAATTATTTATAACTTAGCGATAAAATTAAAGTCGTTTTTACTCCCGTACGGTTACGAAGCTACCGAGTTAAATCCCTTCGTATTATTTAGGGCGATTAAGGTAGCGTTAGGGACCGTTAACGTTATTTCTCTTAAAGACGCTTTTATTAAATTTTACGTACTATAGTTAGTATAATACGCGTCCCTTATCGACTACCTTATTAAATTTTAATCTTTCGCTAATAAAATTAAGGGTACGGGTTACGATATCCTAGATCTCTTAAAGTATACGTTTCTTCTCCGTAAATTTAAAGCGATTAACCCGGTCCTCGTCCGGTAATTAAATCGTAAATTAAAATACGGTGAAATCGATTTATCGAAGTTACTTAAAGAGCTTTCCGAACGCTTTACTTAAAAGATAATAAACCGCGCCTATACCCTTTTTAATAAGGTAATAGGCTAGAAGGGCCTTAATATATAAGGTAATAACCGTAATAAATCCGGCCCCGTTAAGAAAAACGAAGGTAACCGTAAGGTTAAGCCGCTCCGTAATAAAGTTAAATTAAAATAATAATAATACTTCGAATAACGTTTTTTTAATTAACCGGTCTACTTTAAGTGTTTATATAAATACCCGACGAATTAAGAGTTTTACCCTAGTTATAGGTTATACTATAAAGGCGGCGAATTAACTTATTTTTAAAAATATCCTTATCTCTAAGAATAGTGGTAGGAGCGCCGACGCGGTATATAAGGCGGCTAAAATAATTATAATAATAATAATAATAACGAGGGTAACGTTTACTCGAACTAATAGATAGTTTTAATATAATAGCCCGTTAATTTATAAGTCGGCCGCTTCGCTTCTAACCTCTCCGGTACGTCTTTCACTTTAGTTAACTTAGCCTAGTATATTACGAAAGACTCGGTAATATTAAACTCCGGCGCGTCGTATAATACGTTTAACGACCCGGCTTAATTCGTAACTCTAGAAAAGCTAGATAAACTTATTATAACGAACGCCGTTAACGATCTAGAAATCCGGTTCGAATACGTCGGCCGTATATAATTTACGGCTCTTTCGTTAACGGGCTAAACTAATATAATTAGCCTAGCTATTACTTACTATCTAGTTAACGCCCTTATTAATATAGTCTTTACGGGCTATCTACGTACCCGTAACGTTTACGTTAACTCTTTAACTAGTACGTTATTCTCGTAGTTAAAAAATATTAAAATCGCTATATTAAATTAGTACTCGAATATCCCCTTTTTTAATTAACCTTAATTAGAACGCTATTAGTAAAAACTCTTTTTAGCTAACGTCGACTTTACCGTTATATATAAACGTTTACTATACGCTTCTCCCGACGTTATTATTAAAGCCTATAAAACCGTTAGCCTAACCGTAACTAGGGAAATAAAGTACTATCCGACGTATTATATAGTAAAGTTAATTAAAATAATTAGCCGAGCCCCGGCCGCGAAGGTTACTACTCCGGGCTAGCTTATTCGTATTAACGTTATTATATACTAACTAGGCTATCTAGGCTTTCGTTATATAGTCCACTTTATTAATTAATACTCGGGATACTACTAGGTTAAGTTTATAGTTTTAAAAGCCGACGTTTTTAACGTAATTTTAAAGTTCGTAGCTTATTTCGAACGATAGTCTAGTCTTCGAGTATAATCCCTTAAACTAGACGGTGGTAGTAAGTTCGGCCTCTCGACGGTACCGTTTAGTGTAAGCCGTCTCCGGGACTAGGTAGGCCGTAAGGGAGTTAATCTCGTTATTACGACGCCGTATATATTTTATATAAATAGTCGCCCCGAGCGGGCCGGGCGTATAATTTATACTAAAGCCCGCTTATCGCTTATTAAAGTTAACCTACTACTCGTATTATAACCTTTTACCGTCGAAACGGTATATACCGTTACGAATCTCCTATTAATAACGGTAAATCTTAATAATTAATCGTTATATAAACGATTATTTCGTACTCTAAACCTACCGGAAAAGGTTATAAAGCCTTATATTAACTACCTTAGGGTATACGGTTACCTCGCGTACGTTTATATTAAATAAACGTACCGTTAATAATCCGATAAATTCGGCCCCCGGGCTACCGTTAGCCGCTTAATCGGTTACGACGGTTAGTATAACCGTATCTTTTAGGTTTATTTTCCGGATATACGGCGTATTTTTCGCGTCTTTTTAGTTCGTTTTTACGAAGGTTAAGTACCCTTTACTAAAGAAGAGTAAGAAGTTTTAAAGGGCGAAGTTAATTTTTAGAAAGACGTAGACGTACGTTAACTAATAGTAGTACGCCGTAAAAAAACCCCGGCCTCCGGTAAAAAAAACACCGGACCGGAGCCGGTAGCCCTAGTAATAACCCTAGTAGTACCGGCGGCCGCCCCCCGATTTACTACTCCCGATTATACTAATAGATTATAGCTATTAACCCTAGGATTAACGCCGTACGGCGACCTTATAATAGAAGATAACGATTTTATTTTACTCGACGATAACGAATCCTCTCCGATTACCGAGAGAGGTTTACCGATTAATCCTCCCTCCCTACCGTCTCCGACGATATAGGTTATAAATCCCGATATTTAATACACTAAAGACCCTACCTATAAGCCGTTAACCCCACCGATTTTTACTTAAAAAGCGGCTATTAACGAAAGCGAATAAAACGAGTAAATAGATTAAATTATAAGGAATATTAATAAAGACTAAGACGGAGAAGAGGATTCGGATAATAATTAAGGCGTCGTCTCCGGGGTAAATAATAACGAGGATAGTCTATCCCGTTAGCTGTTACTAGAAGGCGGCTTATATACCGACCTTTAACGACGTAAACGTATCGACTATAAAAAGTTAAGTAACGTACGGCTTAGAAAACCGAATAAAAAAAAAACGTTAAAAGGTCTAGCTACGATATTAGTTAAAGAATAGAAATACTATCTTTCGAATATAAACTTCGGTACTTTAGCTAAAGAGCTAGAGTAAGAGATCGACGATTAGTTACTTTACCTTTTAGCTAAGGCCGCTAAAATTATAATTAACGGCGTTCCGAAAACCTATCGTAAAGTAGTAAAATCCCTAGACTTTACTATTAAGTAATAACTAGCGATAAAAGTATAGATCGATAGCCTTTTAGTTATAAAAGCGTAGTAACTAGTTAACCGTCCGGCCGGTACTTAGGTCCTACCCGGCCGCTAAGTCCTTATATAAAAGCTTATAGGGCCTAAAGTACGCTAGGTCGTTTACGGAAATCGTAAAAAATAAGACACTTAGTCCGCCGAAAATATATTTACGGCCGTCGCCTTATCTACGGCCCTTAAAGTTTTTCTAACTTACGTCGTAGTTAATAATCTCGAATTAAAGTAATTCGACTTTACCGTAGCTTTTCTTAACGCTTTTCTACTAGACGGCGTCGATATTTATATAGCCTAACTTATTAGATTTTCTAACGGTATAAATAAGGTTTATAAGCTTAATCGGGCCCTATACGGACTAACGCGTAGCCCGCGTTAATAGTTTAATATACTAAAGCTAGCTATAAAAGCTCTAGGCTTTACCGTTTTTAACTCCGAGCTATATTTATTTAAAAACGACGAAGGGATCGTTACTTTAGTGTATATTAACGATATATTACTAGCCGGGTTAGACTTAGTAAAAGTACGTTATATTAACGGTCTTTTAAACGAAAAGTTTATTATAAAATACTTAGGCGCGGTTATATCTTTTCTAGGCTATAATATTTATCGCGATAGATTTAATCGTATAATTTTTCTAGGCTAATAAATATATACGAAAAGCCTTTTAGAAAAGTTAAATTATAACGATCTTAACGGTACGGCCACCCTTTAACCTTCGGGATTTTAACTTCCTATAGACTAGGAGCTAGATATTCTTCGTTAAAAAGAATATTAAGAGCTTACGGGCTCGACTAACTACCTAGCGGTTTATATACGCCTTAATATCGCGTATACGTATAATAGACTCTCCGAAGTTAATAAAGGCCCCGATAAAGCGTACTAAACTCTCGTTAAACACCTAATAAGGTATATTAAAGCGACGGAATTATACTATCTAGCCCTAAAAGGTAATTAGTATATTAAAAATCTATCACTTTTAATATTTAACGATACCGCGTTTACTAATATACTCCCCTCTCGCCGTTTAATTAACGGCTACGTTATTTTTATAACCGGAGCCCCTATTCTTTAAAAGTCTAAGAAATAGACTTTCGTAACGACTTCTTTTACGGAAGTTAAATTCGTTAACCTTACACCGGCTATTAAAGCCCTATAATAGGTTAATAATATACTAACGGACTTCGGGTAATAATAACCGGCGCCTCTTCTTTTATTTACCGATAGTTAGAACACTAAGACTATTTACCTTAACCCTTATAAAAAAACACGCGCCCGTCACCTCGATATACGGTATAAATAGATAATTAAGTAAGTGGAGGATAAAGTTTTTATACTATAATACATTCCGGCGGCCGAAATAGCGGTAAACGGTCTCACTAAGCCCCTAACGAAGGCGCTACACCAGCGTTTTATTCACCTACTAGGCCTAAAGCGAGTGCCATAAAGTAAATAACCTGTCCGCTAAAAACTCTTTCGACCACTACATTTATTAACGTCTTTAACTCTTTTTCGTTTATTTTTTCCTTTTTCTTATTTATATATAACGTCCTAGTTAACGATAACCCTAGGAGCCTGTACCCTAATTTTTTCTCTATTTTTCGTGCCGTTTTTACACTCATGTATGGTTAATTTTAACCCCTTTTATTTGTTTTTATACCGTGGCCATGGGCTACGGGGCAGTGTTGTGTGGGCTGGCACGTGACGTGTGTCACGTGCTGGCCCACACCGGTTATAGCCCAGCCCACAGGGCTTCTGTTAGAATAGGAAGATAGAGGAATACACACATCTTCGCACTTTCCACAAATAAGGCATCTACGGGGAATGCTGCCCACGCGGCCGCCGCCCTCAGTTGGCACGGCGTTTTTTGGGGACGAGGAACTGGTTTCTTTACTTTTCTTTACTTTTTCCTACTTTTCTTTTCTTTTCCTTTCCTTCATTGGACAAACAAACTATGAAGAACGGAGTACGATAACGCAAGTTGCCAGCCGCAGCCGTTGTCACGTGAAAAAAGACGGCCTTGACGAACCGTCTTGTAAACGGCGATGAAAGGACGGCTCTTGAGCGGTAGACGAAAGTGAATCAACCGACGAAGATTGGCTTGTTTATTTTGTTTGCTGCGGTTGCAGAGCCCTGGGGTATACGGAGCACATGGCGTAAACGCAAATACGCGGAACGGGTCACGAAGTACGTAGAGCATACGACGTCCGGTGCCAGCCGAGGCGTGCTTTATTCTCCGGACTAGAATCATCCCAGTAATTGGCGTGTATAGCTTAACCTTCGAGCAGAGCGGCGGTTGTGTAACGTTCTGTTCATTTACCCGGCGCACAGCCTTGCCTGCGGGAGACACCCAACCGGCGGGACGACAGCTGTGGCATCGTGATGAGAAGGATGCACATGATACAGCTGTCGTTGCAGAGAGCCAGCTCATGCAAACTGAGCAGCGTGTTGATGAGCTCGTGTGGTGTGTCTAGCCCCCCTACTTCGGAGAGTCCGATGTGCTCATGTTCTCGATGTTGGTGTCGTGGTAGTCTAGTTTACGCATCGCCTGCCCTGAAAGAGCAGCATTCACGCCCACTAGTACCAGGTTAAAGATTGTTGTTCTAGCTAAAGTGGTTAGCCCAGGGGCCTGGTCTCTTTGATTGATTGTCTTTGCTAGGAGTCTAGTCAACGTCATCCAGGATGGGATGGCGTTGACTGTACTTGCATTGGTCGTCCTTCTGGGTTCCTCGAGACCATCCCGTTTTTACGCGTGCAGCTGATGGTCCAGCGAACGAGTTGGCCTTGCGATGCGACGGAGTCCGCCGTGTCGAGCGGTCAGAGAGATCATTGCTTCCCGGAGGCTTGCTCTCCTTCACTCGACTAAAACCAAGCCTTGTCCACTACACGTCCTCTTGTGTGGATTTCTCATACAGAACCATCGTCAACCAGTCCATGAAACCAGACCGAATTTTTGCTTTGAAACGTGTCAAAGAAGATGGACACACTCTCACACTCCCAGTCTTGTGAGTGAGATGGTTTGCCTTGCCCGGTTCCGATGCCGGATACCTCTGATGCGGTCTAACCCACGCTCTTGTTCACCAAAGCACAGCGGAACGGAGTTCGGGGGTTATCCGGGATGGGTTATGTCTCTTTTGCATACAGTAACACGTCGTAGAACGACCCCAGTGCTGCTAGCCGCCGGTGGAACTTTCAGCAAGGTAGGATGAACAAGCCCGACCTGTGTAGCGCGACGATGTGACCGGACAACCTGCTACGGACTGATTTTTTTGGAGAAGTTCGAGTCATTTACACCCAGACTCGTTCCAGCTATGGCCCTATGGCTTCCACCGGAGGCTTGACCTAGCCACGCATCCCTTTTCCAGGAGCTACTGCAGGAATACTCCACACACCAAGCGGTCCCCCCTCCAGTACTAAGCCCCCCCCCCTCGAGTAGCCTTGAACTTCACCCTTCCACACGACAGCGAAGCTTCTAAAGTTGGTTGGGGCGCGTGCAACCGCACACATGAAGGTATGGTTAGTCTGGGGTCTGGGTCTGGGGTCTGGGTCCTGGGGTCTGGGTCCTGGGGTCTGGGCGTCAGAATGGACATAATATTAGGCCCACCAAGGAAGTGAGCAACAGGCAGGTCTGTTTTCGGGGTCGACTATATATACAACACGATGTTGCTGTGGCCGCCAAGATTCGGAACCTCACGATCGATTCCGGTAGAGCATTGACAGAGCCAAATTGTCTCTGCTTCTCCTCGACGAAGTTTCTCCTCCCCCATCTTGATTATATATCTACTTTTGAGGTTAAGGTCCGTCCGCCTTCATGTTTTCCACGTTGTTGGGCTTGCTGCCCCTGGCCGGAGTGGCCCAGGCTCTATCCATACCTAGGACAACAGGAGGTGACCAGGTTGAGCATGCCTTGTGGCACTGCAACGCCGCCTTCTTCGAGCAGGCCTTGCCGGAACACGCTGCTCTCGAGAGAGTCGAGACCGTGGCCGCAGGCGGCACCTTTGGCGAAGGTGCGGCAAACCTGCCCTACCCAGTCGGGCCAACCAACCTGCCCCCTCTGTGCGCCCTCGTCGTGAACGTTACCAGTTCCCCTTCGTCTTCTTATCGGTTTGGCCTTCTCCTCCCAGACGCGTGGAACGACCGGTTTCTGGCCGTCGGCAACGGCGGGTTTGCCGGTGGCATCAACTGGCTGTCTGCGGTTAGTCGTCCACATGTAGTCCTGGTAGAGTTTTCTCCAACCGAACATCTGACATCTGTCTTTTCTTTTCTTGTCTTTTTTTCTTCCCTTTTTTTTTTTTCTCTGTCGTATAGGGTTCGGGAACACACTACGGATTTGCCGTCGTGTCCACGGACACAGGCCACAACTCGTCGGTCACCGACGCGACGTGGGCGCTCAACGAACCAGAAAAGCAAGCAGACTGGGGCTGGCGCAGCCTGCACGGCTCCGTCGCCCTGGGCAAGACGCTCACGGCCGCCTACTACGGCAACCGCATACGCTACGCCTACTACAGTGGCTGCTCCACGGGGGGCCGCCAGGGCCTGAAGGAGGTGCAGATCGACCCTGACAGCTTCGACGGCGCCCTCATCGGCTCTGCCGCCTGGGACACCGACAACCTGAACACCTACGTCACCCAGCTCGGCATCTACGACCTGCCGGTGGGCGCTCCCAACTTTATCAACCACACGCGGTTCCCCGTCATCGGCGCCGAGATCGTGGCCCAGTGCGACGGCGCCGACGGCGTGCTGGATGGCATCGTCAGCGCACCCGAGCGGTGCAATTTGGATTACAGCCGGCTGCAGTGTGGCAGCCCGACCTCGGCGCTCAACGCGTCGGTGTGCTTCACGTCGGAGCAGATCCAGACCATCCAAAACGTGTACAGCGACTGGCGCTCCAAGGAGACCGGTGATTACCTGTATCCGGGTTTGCTGCCCGGGTCCGAGGACATGTGGTACGCCGGTACGCTGCTCGGCGGTACGGAGCCGTCGCCGTTCGGCGTCGGCTTTGCGCAGGACTTTTTGTATGGCGATCCCGGCTGGCAATGGCAGACGTTCAACGACAGCATCGTGGCCGATGCCCACCGTGTGCAGCCCGGGCAGGCCACGGCCGACCTGTACGACCTGTCGGCCTTCCGCAACGGGGGCGGCAAGATCATTATGTACCACGGTCTGGCCGACGGGCTGGTGCCGACCAAAGGCTCCGAGCTGTACTACAACCGGACGGAGCAGGTCATGGGCAAGGGCCTTGACGACTTTCTGCGCCTGTACCTTATCCCGGGGATGCAGCATTGCTACGACACGGCCGTCGACGCGCCCTGGTACATCAACGGCGAGTTCCAGGCCGACCTGATGGGCACGGATGTGTGGTCCGTGCCCGGCTTTGTGGACGCCAAGCACGACGCTCTGCTGGCGCTGCTGGAGTGGACGGAGCACGGCCGGGCGCCCACGGACATTGTGGCTACCACGTGGGTGACGCCCACAAACGCGAGCTCGGGCGTCCTGCGCCAGCGGCCGCTCTGCCCGTACCCGCAGACGGCCAGATGGAACCGGTACTTTGACATCAACCGGGCGTCCAGCTGGTATTGTTCCGACTAGCCGGTCGCTTTCGTTGGCGAAGCAGAGAAGAAGGACTAGGGACGGAAGATATAACGGTGGCATACGCTGTTGCAAGGTTCAAAGGCAGCAGAGGCTGAATGCGAAAGCAACGTGCGTTGGTACGGAGCCTTTGCAGAATCCACGCACGTACTACTACGTAGCGCGACCGTTCAAGAACGAAACGGATATAAAAAAAGAGCAATAACGATGCAATCGAAATGCTATGCGTAGCCGAATCTACGACTACCAAGAACGTAGTAGTGGATATGAGGGCATAAAGTAAATAGGAAGGTAGAAGCCGAAGCTCGAAAACGGTGCTGAGGGTTGTGTATAAAGAAGACTCTAGGCTCGGTCTTTTTACAGAATACAGAGCAGGACGTGATCCGTCGTTTTCAGCATTCTACAAGCAGAACGAGTATCCGTTCGCGAAGACGGAACACAAGGTGTCGCGAGGCTGTCGACGGACGAGAAGGGCGACGGGGACGTTCGTATGCACGACTTGCGGACCGGGCTCGGCCACAGCATATTCGCTTGCCACTGCACGCTCGGCGCGAGGACGAAACATGAGGGAGCGAATTTTTTTGATCTGGAAAAACAATAGTCTGTAGGCTCCCGTTGATAGAAGCACATGGGAAGGAAAGGGGCAGGACCACCGCGCGGCGGACCATGAGCATCAAGATGCAAGCCTTCCTCGTCGATATCGGAGTCGAGCAGTCTCGATCGCGAGTCCGCGAATTTCCATTCAGGACATTTACATTTCTATGGGCGGTTGAGACGTTGGTCCGCCTCGCGTGAAGCAGTCAAGCATCGCAACCGGAGTAGGAAGAACGTAAGAACGACCTGCGGTGGGTGCGCACCACCACCAACTCCGAAACGTGCTGAATTCGAAAGCTCTTTAGCTACAATCTATAGTATATTATTAGACAAACTATAGCTCCATTTTGATGCGCCGGTTTTGGTGAGAGCGGTCAATATAACTGTGTAGCCTGCCAGTGGTCCGACTCGGAGAGACAACGTCTCACGGTAGAAGGGCCGCACAAAACACTGAGCATGCTTTCTCGCTTTTAACGTCGTCCTGTGGAACGTATGGTCCGCTTGTGAGACATGAGGCTGAATGAATGTATCACGCAGTCATTCGCCATCTTCAGCCAAGCGAGCAAGACACTGCTTCATTTCTCACTCTCGATTCTCAACGCGGAGGTCCGCGGGTGCCTCAACATCTTTTGCCGTCTCCGGCCCACGCGCGCCGTTGGATTCGGAGAGCCGCGGGTTGTCACCGAGCTTCTCGTTGACGATTTCCTCGTCCATGCGGGCAAACTTTTCCGGCCGCTTGACGGAGGTGGCCTCTGTGGCAAGGTCATCGCCGTTAGTCGAAGAAACAACCAGTCATTCTCTATGCAAATTCACGCATGAGAGGAACGAATGTTGCAAGGGTATAGCAGAACATACCCTTGTCCCAGGCCACAATGATGCCTGGTTTTCTTTCAAAGTACCGGTCGATGTCTTCCAAACTGCGGCCGGTCGTCTCGGGATAGAACAAATACGTGATTGGAATAAAAGAAAAGCAGATGACGGCCCAGACAATCCAAAAGCGCCAGCCAATGTTGGCAATTCCGGGAGGCGTGACTTGGACAACCATGTAGTTCTAGAAGAGAAGGAGGGACGTCAGTAAACGGGACAAAAAAAAAAGTTCTGCGTGGTATTCTCATTTTCTAGAAGATTCCTAGAAGATTGGGGAGCTTGCTGACAATGATCCACTGCGCAGCAGCAGCCAGGGACGTTCCTGTTGTGCGCATTTCAAGTGCGTTGATTTCCGTGGCGTATACCCTTTTGGCAACATTAGCATCGGTGGAACACGAAGTACGAAAGTGATGCATATCCGCAAGATCTGTTTGTTTGCAGACGTACCAGGTAACGCCTAGAATGCCCATGCCGAAGGACGCAAAGAACACAAAGAAGAAGGTGACGGCGACGATGCCCAAGTCGTGGGAGTTGCCACGCCCCGACTCAAAGAGCGCGAGCATAATGGCGATGATGACCCAACACAGCGAGGTCATGGCGGCCGACGTCATCATGACCCTGCGGCGGCCGAACCGCTCAATGGTGAAGTAAGCGGCGCACGCAAAAAATAGGTAGTCCATGCTGGAGCCGGCGGCAAGGAGGCGGGAACGGAGACTGTCGAACTTGAGGGCGTTGATGAAAATATACGACATGTAGTAGCTGCGGTGTAGTCAGTAAGAGAATCATACGGAAGATAGGAAAAGAAAAGAAAAGAAAAGAAAAGAAAGAAAAAAAACAGCCGCAGCTTTGAAAACGTACGACGTCAGATTGATGCCGGATAACTGGTTCATGACCTGGATGCAGACACCAAGAATCATACGTCTCAGCACACCGGCGGGTCCTACGTAGACCACCATATTTAGTACGAAACATTGCAGCGGCGCATTGAAAATATATATATATATATATATATATATATATATATATAAATCAAAAGGCTCACCCTTTCCGGACAGCAGCTGCAGCCACGAGTACGCCTTCATGTTCTCGCTCTCCAGCACGGTGTAAATGACTTGGTACTGTGCGCGTACGGACGGGGAGTCTCCGGTGGCGCCGTTGCCGGCCAGAGCGGCCAGGACGTCGAGGGCCTCGCGGTGCTTGTTCTTGCGCAAGAGCAGCCGTGGGGATTCGGGCAAAAACGGACACAGGCAGCAGATGATGGCGCTGAAACAGACTTGGAAGGCCAAAGGAAACCGCCAGGCAACACTGCCTTTGGCAAACGACAGGCCCAGGGTCAGCCAGTTGGAGATGGCAAAGCCGGTGATGCAGTTGGCCATCTGGATGATGATCAGCTGGCCGCGCTTGGACAGCGTGCTGGTCTCGGCCTGCCAGATGGAGGCGGTGGCGGTGTTCATGCCGGTGCCGACGCCGGCGACGATCCGGCCGACGATCATCTGGGCGATGGAAAAGGACGAGGCCTGGATCGTGGCGCCGGCGGCCAAGATGATGCTGCCCAGCAAGATCTGGCGGGGGCGGCCGATGATGTCGCCCGACCAGATGGTGCTCAGCGAGCCGACAAAGGCGCCGATCGTGTACAGGGACGAGATGGTTCCCTGGAGGTTGGTGGACGGGTTGCCCATGGTGTCGAGGAAGTTGTCGTTGATGAGGACGTTGCCAAAGACGCCCTTTTGGGTCATTAATATCGACACGTGTTGTATGTAAAAAGAGAAAGAAAGAAAAAAAAAAAAAAACAATAGAATCCATACCTGATCATAGCCGTAAAAAACTAGAACCGTGGACGCGGCAACAGAGATCCAGACTGTCAGAGCTTGGCCGGAGCCGCCCAGATATTTGCGTGCCATGTCAATATTCTTCTTGGCCCGCGGTTTGCACAAAAAGTGAGCCAACACTTTGCTCTCGTTGTCACCTATACCAAGGAGGACGGACCGTCAAAACAACAAAAGAAAATCTTTGTCTCGACGGACAAATCGTGTTACCTGGCTCATCAACCGAGTCACCAGCCCCTGAAAGCTACCGTCCGTCTTATTTATATATATATATATATATATATATATATATGTATGGGCGTTTGCTGGAGCCATAGCCTGCGCCTACGGTCCCATCGTCTCTGATCTCCGTCCTCTTTTCTTGCGTCCTGTCGGCGTGCGGGGAAGAGAATCATACCCCATGGGGGAAACGCGTTGGTCTTGCCAGGGGTTGTGCTTTCTCGCCGTTCCGGTTGCTAGCGCTTCCGGTGGAGGTGGTTAGGTTACAAGAGGTCCGTTATATCCGGCCGATCGCGAGTCGGACCAAGAAAATGGGAACTCTTTTCAGCAGCAGTGCGTGAGCCAAGCACAACCCCCGTGGTTTGAAAGTGACACGGGACCAAATAGGAGACGAATTTGGACATATTCGTGAAGGGGGGGGAGGCTTGACGGCTCCGCTGAGCAGTCTAGAAGACCGGTGAGTGGCCATTTTTCCTGGTAGATCAACGTGCTCGGTAGTTCACTGGAAGTTGTTTTGTACTTTGTCTACGTAACACGAAGTATGAAATCTCTCGGTCTCGACTACCACAATGAAGGGAAAAAAAAAAAAAAAAAAAAAAAAAAAAAAAAACGGCGGTCTGATGATAAGTTATAGAACAGCTAGGTACAGGACACATTTGCGTATGCTCGAAGCGCTGTTATTTACATTAGAAGGTTTCCCTATGTCAACCCAGACGAATGGCCCGCTGGTCTCTCAGATCGGTGGCCCCCTTGGACTCCACGATGCGCGCGTCCACGATGGCTCGGATATCAATGTCGGCCAGTTTGGCGGCAATATGGTGCAGCGTGGGCAAGTCCGCAAAGCCAAGGGCCCGGAACGACAGGCTCGCGTGCTTCGCCACAAGAACCTTGTCGCCGACGGACGTGGGTTGCGCCTGGGGCGGCGCTGCGCAGAACGTTGGATACTCAACGTCGGCCTCGCCAGGACAGCCCGTCCGTGGGATGTACTTGTAGTGGAGTACCCCCTGCGGTACCGACGACGAGGACGAGGACGAGGACGGCCAACCCGCTGCTGCGGTCGCTGCTGTTTCTGCGTTGGCGTGTATGCGCGGCGGAACATCCGACAAACCCGTCAGCTTGATGTCCCCGAACACCGCCCCCTCCCACCCGATGCGCGCCGCAAATGTGTCGACGCCGTCACCGGCGTCCTGCACCGCGTCGAGAGACGCAAACACCTTGGCGTAGCCCAGCTCCTCCCGTCCGCTCACAATGGGGTCGGCCCGGTTTTCGAAGAGGACGCTCAGGTACTTGCCGCCCACCGTCTCGTCGGCCCCCCGGCAGACCACGTCGTGGATGTACAGTCCGGAGAGGTTGTACCCGCGGCCAGCGAGCCACGGCAGGTTGTGCAGCTCCGTAAAGGTGAAAGACGCAGTGGCGAGGTCATCGTCCGCCGAGCCGTTGTCGATGTGAAAGCACGGGTGCGGCAGGAAGCTGCTCAGCTGGTTTTTCGGCGCTTGGAAGGTGATTGTGGCCGTTCTCACCGACGACTGGTCCCAACCGTCGTGAGCAACTCCTTTGACTGTCTGCCTGGGCCCCGGCATGGGACCGTACCCGAGAGGCATGCGGAGGAAGGTTCGGTTCTGTTCCATTATGTTGTCTATCTGTGCTGCTGTTCACCAGGGAAAAAAAATAAAAAATAAAATAAAAATCACGCCGAAGAGGGAGGAAGGCTAAGGAAGCCC
Source organism: Fragosphaeria purpurea (assembly GCA_002778095.1). Lineage (NCBI taxonomy): Eukaryota > Fungi > Ascomycota > Sordariomycetes > Ophiostomatales > Ophiostomataceae > Fragosphaeria > Fragosphaeria purpurea. Next base: position 1,342,405 of record PCDL01000002.1, read on the forward strand.
ACAAGACCGACTTCATATACAAACAGTGCTCGTCGTTCGGCCCCGCCTCGAACGGCAAAATCCGTTTACAGAGCCTCCATGCCTCTTTACAGAGGGGGAGTTTGCCGAACGATGAGTTGGGCGTGGCCGTGAGAGGCATAGTCGCCCACGGCCTCCACCGGAACAAAGAACGCTGTAGAAGTTGGGCCTAAACATCGAGGTCACAGAGCCTGCCATACCGAACGAGTCATGGGCAGCATGTCGTGGGATATATTATAGCATGATATCAGAGCTCATTCTAGCTCTTCACCATGTCTCGTGCGTTAACATATAGCTCCTTTTCCAGTTGGTGTTAACCAAAAAAAAAAAAAAAAAAACAAGATGGCTGTAATACCGTGGCAGTCCTTACAATCGACGGCGCGGCCTGTTGTACTCCTCGGTGCCGGCGTCCTTGGCCGGCGCATCGCCTGCATCGTCGCGGCCGCCGGCTACAAGGTGCACCTACGAGATCCTTCCGCTGACGCACTCGAGGACGCCGCCGCCTACATCAATGCCCACAGAACCGAATATGCCCAGTATGTGCGCACCAAAGACGGCAAGACGACGGAGCTGGGCCGTGGACACGGATGCTGCGCCGTTTTCACCGACCTCGCCGTGGCGGTGCGCGATGCCTGGCTGGTCATCGAGGCCGTCCCCGAGCAGCTCGACCTGAAGACGGAAACCTTTGGCCAGCTCGACGGTTTGGCGCCCGCGGATTGCATTTTCGGGACCAACTCGTCGTCGTACAAGTCCAGCCTGATGCTCGACAGGCTGAGTCGCCCGCGAAAGACGCAGATGCTCAACATCCACTTCTCGATGCCGCCCACGATCCGGACAGTCGAGCTGATGACGGACGGGTATACGGCACCCGAGGTCATGTCCCTGGTCAAGGCCTTTCTCGAGGACTGTGCCATGCTGCCGGTTGTAGTCAGCGTGGAGTCGACGGGGTACGGTCTTTATTCACTGAACACTACCCATTCCTTTTTTTTTTTTTCCTTCCTTTTTTTTCTCCCCCTATTTTGTCTTCTTTATTAACCTCGACCAGATTCATCATGAACCGGCTTTGGGCCGCCGTGAAACGTGAGATCCTCCTCATTCTGGCCGAAGGCGTCAGCACACCGGACGAGATTGACATGCTGTGGGAACACATGTTCCGCGCCGGCCGGCCTCCGTGCCGCTTGATGGACGAGGTCGGGCTGGACACGGTCGCACTCATCGAGGACCATTACATCCAAGAGCGGCAACTCGACGGCCGGAAAACGGTGGATTGGCTGCGGGAACACTACGTGAGCCAGGGAAAGTTGGGCAACAAGAGCGACAAGGGAGGCCTCTACCCTTGAGGACAGGACACGACAGCGGAGTGTGTAGGTTGAACGCGTTCACACGGATTCTGGTTGATATCGAGCTCTCCGTTGGCCCTCCAGCCGTGAATAGGAACACTGGAAACGCACCGAAGCAGAATAGAACGAGCCTTTGACCGCATAGCGAACGGAAAATATATGCTCCATCCACTCTGTCTCTCATGCTACGACGTCAGCGCTGAAGAGTCTGGCAACGCTCCTGTTACAGGATTTTCTCCAACCGTTTGCCAACATGGCTCCCATCCATGGCGACGCTCGAAGAACGTACTCGGACACAACGGCCATCAAAGGTTTTACAGCTGCCAAAGAAGTCGCAGTCGCGTGGTTGAGAGCTGATGCACGCCTCCAATCTAGGTACGAAGTAGAAGTTTCGCTCTATACGTTCGACCACAGGGGTTCACCGACTTTACCGACTTCTCCTCGGTTATCCTTTATTTCCCTTGTATGCAACATCACACGTTCCCCGTAGCTCTACGGTAAATTGGCTCCGTACTATGTCCGGAGCAAGAGAAGAAAAGTGGAGGCTAGGGAGCGGTCTTCCGTAGCATTTCTTTGCTTATTTTTTCGTCTCTCTCCCCCTCTCTCTCTCACTCTCCTTGGATGCTACCTTCCGCGGCTCCGGTGGAAGATTTCCTTCTCGTTTCTCCTTTCATTGCATTAAAGCGGCGGGCTCTCCGAGACGACCGGCAGTGTATCTCCCACCGGTCTTCTCTTGCAACGCAGCGATGCTTTTGAGACAACAATACGGAGGATTAATGCATTGCTCGCCATTGTTGAGAACGCAACAAGCAACACGCCCTCCGCCGGATCCGACAGAAGAGCAACACAATGATACCCCAGAGTCGCGTCGTCCGAGCCTGCGTGCGGTGCCGGAAGCAGAAGCTCAAGGTCAGTGGCACAGGACGCCGGGCGTGTGAGATATCCCAACCATAAACGAGGACGACCGATGCTAATGGTCTCTCCAGTGCGATGCGGTACGGCCCTGCACGCTGTGCCAGCGTTCCGGCGTCCCCTGCGAAGCGCGAGACGCTCCGCTGCCGCTCACCAAGCCGCCAAGAAAACGGAGGCGGCAGACACGCCCTCTCACAGCTACTGGCCAAGCACCGCCGGAACTTGAGCAACGGCAGCAGCAGCAGCAGCAGCAGCAGCAGCAGCAGCAGCAGCAGCAGCAGCAGGAGACGCAACAACAACGGCAGCATGATTGCGTTTGTGCCGCACAGGCCATATCGGCGAGAAGCGTGCTTCCGCCGCCGTTGCCTCATTCGCCGGTGGACGTCGACGCCTTCCGGTCGCCCGCCGTCTCTTCGCAGGTCTCGCAGACCCCCAGTGCGTCCTCCACGGCAGAGCGGCAGCACTTTGGCGCCAACAGCTCTGCCGTCGGATTTGCCGCCCACCTCTTTGGGGACTCGGCAGCCTCGTACTCGAGCGGTGACATCGCGAGCATCCCGGGCCATGTTGGACGGCCCGGGCGTGGACCAACAACGGCCGCGGCTGCCGGGACCGCGGCGGCCGAGGTCCATTGTGGTACTGGTGTCGGTGCAGAAGCTGCTACTGCTGCTGCTGCTGCTGCTGCTGCATCGTGGTGGTCGCTGGCAACCATGCGTGATCCTCCGCCGCTGGTCGTGGTCGAAGCGCTGCTCGATGCCTACTTCGACCGCCTGCACTGGTTTATCAACATTTTTCACGAGCCGACCCTGCGCCAGACAGCGCGGCGGGTATTGCTGCGTTCGCGTTCGCCGAACAGCAACGCCGACCGTCATCGGTGGCCGCGCGGCGAGCTGGGTGCCGTGTTGACAACGCTGATGGTGTCGGCCCTCAGTCTGCAGTGCGTGGCGTCGGACGTGTTGTGGCCCGGCCACGCGCTGCTCGCGGCCGAGCTGGCGGGCATGGACGCCGTGGCGTTGCGCGATGCGTTGATTCGGGAGGTGCGTGTGCATCTGCTGGACCTGCTGGACGACTGCTGCATCGAGACCGTGCAGGTGTGCAGCCTGCTGGGCACGTATTACATGTTCCACGCGTCACCGACGCTGGCCTGGAGCATCCTGGGCCTGTCCGTACGCACGGCCTACGCGCTCGCGCTCCACTGCGACGACAGCAGTGACGGTCGCGAAGGTCACGATGCGCTCGATGGTCACGATGGTGGGAATCAACGGAACGACACCAGCAAGTTGGATCCGGTTCTCGCTCAGGTCCGCCGACGCAACTGGAACCACATCACCGTAGCCGACACCTTCGCCGCCATGATCTACGGCCGGCCGGCCTCACTGGACGCCGCGTTCTCCCGCGTCCAGCCGCTGGAAGACCTGGACGACACACGCCTGGGTCCAGGCCTGTCGAGCCATCCGATGATGGCGTCATCGTCGTCGTCGTCATCGTCGGTGTCAACCCCCGTCACCCGACTCACCTTCCATGTTCTCAAATTTCGCCTGTACGGCGTCATCCGCCAGGCGCTCAACCGCTTTCGCTTGCTGCGCTTGCAGAACCCCATCTCGCCCGGCGACCTGGCGTCGCTCGTGCAGGCCGTGCAGCACGCCCGCGCGCAGCTCGACGCCTGGCGCACAGAGCTGCCGTCGCTGTTTGCCATTGACGAGTCGGCGGTATCCGCTGCGTCTGCAACGGGATCCGCAACGGCCGTGTTCGGCGAGGAGGCCGGGCCGGCCATGCCGGCGCAGCTGGCGGACCTGGCCAAAATCACGGGGCTCTCGCCCGACGAGCAGGCCGTCCGCCGCCACCTGTCTCTGCAGATCCTCACCCTGCACGCCACGTACGACAGCGCCGTCATCTTCGTGCATCGTCCGCTGCTCGAGTACCGCGTGGCCACCGCGGCCGAGCGCGCGTCCCGCGCGCCGCTGCGCGCAACGCTCGACGTGGTCACGCAGTCGCTCGACCTGTCGGTGCAGGCGGCGCTGCGCATGTCGCAGGTGCCGGTGGCGCTGCTCGAGCGGCAATTTGTCATCTCGTTTGTGCTGATGAACCTGTTTACGGCCGGCGTGATCCTGTGCATCCCGCCGACGACGTGGCCGCGCAGCGCCATCGCGCACAAGGCCAAGGCGAGCACGATGCGCATCATCCGCGCGAGCCGCAGCCTCAAGCACGTCAGCCACATTGCTGTGCACACCGAGAAGCTGCTGACGGGGCTGTTGCAACTCTGTCTGCAACAGGAGCTGGACAGCGGGCTCCAGCGGGAATCTCGGCGTGCCTCCAGGGGCGAACAGGAAGCCGAACGCTCCAGCCGCGAACGGAGTCAGCTGCAACCGGCACCACAACAACTACGACAACAACACCAGCAACAGCACCAACGATACCCGCAACATGAGCAGCCTCCCACTGCTGACCTGTACGACGACACACTGCCAGAGCTCGTACAGAGATGTCCAGAGCAGCAGCAGCAGCAGCAGCAGCAGCAGCAAGAGCGCCAGAAGGCACAACCAGACACGTCACTCCAGGCATCCCCCGGGCACGCGGCGCCACCAACATCGTCGCCGCCTCTCGCGCATCCGCCGCCGGCGACGATGGTTGCCACACCCCCGTTTCTGCTTGGGCACAATGCCGACGCGGGCACCGGCGGGGAGCACGTCGATCTGATTCCGTCGACCACCAGCGCCGCCCTCTACTCCGACGCCCAGCTGGCTACGGCCAGTGCGGACGTCCGACGGCCAGCCCTCGAATACTACTACGCCGAGCAGCGACAGCAGGTAGACTCGCAGTTAGACGAAGCGTTTGGCACCTTCGGGCAGAGTATGGAACATTGCTGTCTCATTTATTACAACCCCCCTTGACATCCTGCTAACATGGATTCGTAAAATAGTCCTCTTCAACCTTGTCCCCGACGATCCTTACAGCGCCTGGAATTGGGGAAACGGGAGCCTTGGATGAAAAGGAAGAAAGAGAATAAAGGAAAGGAAAAGGGGGGGGGGGGAAACGAAAAAAAAAAAAAAATAGGTCGGCTACGTTATCTCATTGTAGTTTTCAAGCTTACTTTTAGCCAGCCACGCTGCGAAGCGGCGAATTTTTCACGAGGAGATAGTTCCCATGCCGTTCCTCTGCAGACGCAGAAACCGTGGGAAGAAAACGAACATTGTAGCCCTCAACGACATAAAATACGGTCACCTTCAGTTCATCCCCTGGAGCAGTGCAGTTCTACCCCCGACGCGTCTGCCTTTTGTTTCGTTGAAGATGCGGCCGTTTGGAAAGATACTGAAAAAAAAATACAAAAAAAAAAAAAACTGCATCTCACTGCTCAAAACAAAACTTGGGTTGCAAAACAGAGTTGTACATTGTCAAGCGCTCGCCACAGAAGCATTTTGAGTCACTCTTCCTGAAATCACATCAAAACTTCCATGAGCATGGAGAAATCAATATACTCTGCGTTCTCCTCACGCATTTTTTTCCCCCCACACATTGGACGGACCTTCGCATTGCCAACGAACTGAACGACGCTCGTGCTTACCCATCATGGTGGCCCAAGGGTCAGCACATCCAAGCCGCTCGCCAGTTGGCTCTTGGACGGCATCTTGCCCGCCCCCATCAGCTCGGCGCTCTGTGACACGACGGGGTCGCGGTTTGTCGTCGCCACCGCCACCACAATCTCGCCCTTGGTGTAGAACGCCGCCCACGATCCTTCCTCGAAGCTGCCCTGTACCACGACGTCGTCCCACCCGGAGGCGGCCGTGTTGCCGCAGTACCGCAGCTGCGAGGCGAGCGCCGACCAGAACACGGGCGTGAAGTAGGCCGCCTTTCCGGCTGGCAGGCCCGGGTTGACAATGTGCTGGGCGGCGATGCGGCCGGCCTTTTGCGCGACGTTCCAGTGCTCGATGCGCACCGCCTTGCCGTCGGCGCCCGGGCCGTGGTAGGGGAACGTGGCAATGTCGCCCACGGCGTACACGTCCTTGAGGCCGACCACGGCAAACGTCTCGTCCGTCTTGAGCGAGCCGTCGGCCTCGAGGCGCACGACCTTGTTGTCCCGCAGGTACTCGGTGGCCGGGGCGACGCCCACGCCCAAAACCACCAGGTCTGCCTCGAGCCGCGTGCCGTCCTTGAGCCGCACGGCACCGACCTTGGCCGGATCGGCGGCCGACGGCTCGGCCTTGTCGACCGCGGCCGCCATGTAAAATTTGACGCCGTTCTTCTCGAGCCCGCGCTGGGCGGCGGCGCCGACGTCAAGGCCGAGCACGCGCTCGAGCGGCACCTTTTCCATGCCGACGACGGTCACGTCGTGGCTCTTGGCCGTCGCGTTGGCCACCTCCATGCCGATAAAGGACGAGCCCACAATGACAATCTTTTTCTTCGCCTGGGCGGCTCCCTCGCCGCCGGCCTGCAGCGCACCGACAATGTGCTGCACGTCGACGACGTTGCGCAGGGTGAAGACGTTGCCGAGCACCTTGAAGCCCTGCAGCGGCAGGTTGCGCGGGGTGCCGCCCGTGGCGAGGATGAGCTTGGTGTAGGGCAGGTCGCCGTGCTGCTTGGTGTGGACGGCCTTGCTGGCAAAGTCGACGCCCGTGGCCTCGTCGTGCACAAAGGCCACGCCGCCGGCGTCGAACCAGGCCTGGTCGCGCAGCTGCACCTTGGCCGGGTCGGCGATCAGGGCCTTGGACAGCTTGGGCCGGTCGATGGGCAGGTAGCCCTCGGCGGAGACGACGGTGATGCTCCCGGCGAAGCCCTTTTCGCGCAGGGCCTCGACGGCGCCAATGGCGCCCGAGCCGCCCCCGACCACGACCACCTTGTTGCGGTCGTCCTTGGCGCCCGTGAGCTTGAAGTTGGGCTTCCGCCGGCCGGCCTTGATGACGTCCCGGTCGCCGGAGATGTAGACGCGGCCGTCGCGCTCGGTCACCTTGAATGTGGCCAAGCAATCAAGCGCGGGCGCATCCTCGACGTCGCCCGTCTTGGCATTGAAGCAGGCTGGCAAAGGGTCAGCACGAGGAACAGCGTCTGAGGAACGCACAACCGACCCCTCCCTTCTTCCCGCCCCCCTCTCCCCACAAACTCACCGCCGTGCCACGGGCACGTAATGCGTCCGTTGGCCGTGACGACGCCCTTGACCAGCGGCGCGCCGTAGTGGGTGCATTTGGGCCCCGTGGCGTAGACGCCGCCGGCGGCATTCACGAGCAGGACCTTGGCGTCGTCAATGCCCTCAACCTCGAGTTCCCGCTTGTCGCCAACCTTCAGAGAGGCCGTGGACTCGATGCCCTTGAGGCTCCAATCGGCCATGGCTCGGGAAGCGCACGAAAAGGAACGCGAAGAAGGCAAGGGAGAACGAAAAAAAGCAGTTTTTTCTCGAAAGACGGTTCTCGAGCAGAAACGTTGTGCAATGGACGTAGGTCGAAGACGGTAGACGACGTGTTTTGAACAATTCATGAAGAGTGATGTAAGAGAAAAGAAGAGAAAGAAAAAGAAAAGAAGGGGGGGGGGCCGCAAGAGGGGAAGTGTGTGTAAGGCACGGAACGAGACACAAGGCGGGAAGAGATCACGAAACGCTGACAATCACGACAGCTACGCAAACTGGCAGGAAAGGAGCCACGCCTCTCGGGTGATTTATCAGCAAGAGCCAGCGAGTATGCTTATAGAGGTGAGATACGACTACAGAATTCTTGGGGGAAGGCGCGCAGTTCGCGGTTTCCCTTTCGCGAGCATTGCGGCCGTGACACGCCGCAGGCAGGCGGAGGAGGAAGGAGCAATCATGCCGTTCCCACTCTAAGCCGTCGTGGGCGGGGCCGTCGGTTGCGTAATGCCGTATTGCAAGCAATGTGACTGGTCCGACAGACAGGGTGATCCTGCGGAAACGGCACAACCCCCATGTACGCGCTGCACTTCGGTCGGCCGTATGACGCCATGGGAAAGAGCTGCTTTTGGGTGCTGCGATCGGGACCGTCGCGGGGTTGGGGGGGGGGCGGGTGCGCTAAGGTAATATTCCGTAAGCCAATCGTCATCATCTCGTATACGGGCGGCCTGCCATGGAAATCTGACTAAGACCTAGGATAAGGAGATGGATAAGCACAGTAAAAACACACAGTGTGTATAGCTTTTTACGGCTTGAGTTTGAACAGTGAGGACATCACAACGAACACGCAAACGGACGACGACGAACCATGAGAGAATGGTGGTTCCGGCTTTCTGCTGGAGCACGTATGCTCGCTTTTCTTCCCAGTCTCGTTCCCGTATGCATATACAGAGTGTTTGCTGTGTCGTTGCCGCGGCAGAGAAACGACCGTGTTTTGGTACCGCAGCGCTGACGGCCATGGCTCGGACAGATGGGACTGTGGTAAGAGCGACGACTGTACATACAGGGAGCAGATGTAGTTGATTGCTTGCTGCGGACGCTGTAGAGAATCCCGAGCCAAAGGCTCCGCCTCAGCCGCCCACAGGGCCACCCAGCAGACCGCGGCTACCCAAGCGACGGCTTCGGGGGCTGCCACGGCTGACTAGAGCAACAGCCTTTGAGGGCATATAAATATGTATAAACGGAGGACAGGAGATAGGGTGGACCACTTGTCGTCTCGCAACCGTCATCGGCGAGAGCCAAACGAGTTCACACGTGCAAACTTCCGTGATGCGGCGTCCGAAGAAAGGTTGCCAAGCAGCGTCCAGACGACGGCAAACGGTTGGGGGTACGCCCAGCAGAAAAAGTACGTTTAGAGGCTGCAGCTTTCATTTTTATGTTTTTTTTTCATTTTTTTTTTCATTTTTTTTTGGCCACAACATTTCCATCAAGCCAAGACGAACCTGGCGGTTCGTCCGTACTTCGTCCGCGGGCGGCCGAAACGGCGTTATTCGCTGCTGCTGCTGCTGAGTAATGTCGCCCAATACGGCCAAGGGGTCTTTCTCCAGAACATTGAAGGAGAAAAAAGAAACGAAGAAACAACACAGCAGGAAATAGAAAAGAAGAAGAGAAAAAAACAAACGAGAGAAAAGATTCAAGATTCAAAAGCAAAAAGAGGTGTGTTCCCGTCTGTCAATTGAGCGGCAACAGGATTGTGGGAGGTTTGCGTGCTCCTCTTATACCGTGGACCTTCCCTGGAAGCTCGACGTTCGTCCGCCGCATTTCGGCCGTGTTGTCCGGAGGTTGACACGTCTGACTCTCCTTTTGTGCTGATTTGCAGGTAATAGCGTCGGCCCGCCTTCTCTTTCCCGCCAAGTCCGAGGCCAATGTCATTGCCTCCCGCAAGTCGCTCCTCGGCCTTGAGCCACGAGGCTCGGCGAAGGAAAGTCCGCAAGGGCACCCACAGCTGCTGGGAGTGTAAGCCCCCATCTCTTTTCTTTTCTCTTTCATTCTCTTGTCCTATGTTATACTATACGTTGATGGTCCCCATAATCTAACGTACCAGGCCGGCGCCGGAAAATCCGCTGCCAGTATGCGTCCCCCGACGACACCGTCTGCATCGGCTGCCGTGCGCGCGGGTCTGCCTGCCGCAGCCAGGAGTTCGCCGACGAGACGCCGGCGCCGCAGCAGATGCCGGAGCGCAAGGTCTCGCAGCGGCTGCACCACCTGGAGGTCATGATGGAGCGGCTCATGGCGCACATGATGAAGAAGTCGTCGCCGTCAACCTCCAACGGCGGCGGCGGCGGCGGCGACGACGACGACGACGACGCCGACGACGCCGACATGACGGCTACCCACGGACAAGGACGCGGACGCGGACACGAGGGCGGCCGTGGCGCGCCGTGGTCGCCCACGCCGACGTCCTCCGACACCGACGACGGCTTCTCGCGCAGCGAGTCCGTCTGCAAAAGACATCTAATTTCAAGTTATGATGCCGCTGGCGGAGTGCCCGGCGAGGACGTCATCTGCCGCGACACAGAGCAGGTTGTGACCGAAGTGTGTCCTACGGCCATCAGCAAGCGGCCGTACTCCATGATGGACGTCCTCGACACCTCCACGGCGGGCGACACCCCCGTTGCGGCCCTGTTGGGCATCCAAGACTCGCTGTCCAAAAACTCGGCCGCCGCAGCGACGGCGGCGGCGGCGGCGGCGGCGGCGGCAGCAGCAGCAGCAGCGGCTGCTACTGCATATAGCCCCCACACCACGGACACGGCCAGCGCCGGCAACAGTCGGACCAGCCCGGCAAACGGCGTTCGTGATGGCAACCACGGCCGCATCGAGGGTCCGAACGACGACGACGGCGGCGGCGGCGGCGGCGACGGCGCAATCGGCGTTCACGCTGCAAACGGTTCCACGACCAACGGCGACCGCAACACTCGCGGCGGAACGACGGCGTGGACAGCGGCCGGCGCTGCAAGAGCTGCCGTTCCGTCGTCGGTGCCCCGGACATTGCAGCGCTACCGGAACCTAAGCAAGCTTTTGCACGCGCTGTTCCCCTCGCAGGACGACATCAATGCCATCGTCACGGGACCCGTCGCGACGTACGCCCTCACGCTGTTCCACAGCAAACACGATATCGCTCAGGGCCGCGGGGAGCTGCCCGCGCGCCTCACCGTCGTGCCGCCGCCCACGAGCCACCCGGCCCTGCTGTCCCGCCGCCTCCTGCAGCTGACCCTCTGCATGCAGCAGATGGCCCCCTGCCTGCTCGCGCAGAACAAGCTGCACCTCGCCGGGCGCCTGCCGGACCTCATCAACCGCATCGCCACCGTCGTCGCCCACACGGTGGCGTCCAACGACGAGCTCGTCGGCAACGTCGAGGGACTCGAGTGTCTCGTCTTTTTGGGCCAGCAGCAGTCCAACGCCGGCCAGCTGCGCAAGGCCTGGCTGAGCTACCGCCGCGCCATGAGCCTGGCCCAGCTCATGGGCCTCGACCGCGGCAACACGCGCGCGCTCAAGTCGGTCGACACCGACCCGGCGGCCGACCCGCGCACGCGGCCCACGCCGGCGGCCATCTGGTACCGCATCAACGCCTGCGACCGCTACGTGTCGCTGCTGCTGGGCCTGCGCGCGGGTTCGCACGACGACGACGCCTTCTTCCCGATCCACCAGGACGGGGCTGACAGTGGCGGTCGTCGTAATAGTAGCGCGATGAACAATAGCCACGGGTCGGCTGCGGACACCGACACCGCCGTGGAGCGGCTCGGCAGGGCGCACACGGCGCTCACGGGCCGCATCATCGAGCGCAACCACAGCCGCGCATCGCTGGAGCACACGTACGCCGTGACGCAGGCCATCGACGCCGACCTGCGCGCAGCCGCGGCGCGCGACCTCGACCCGGCCTGGTGGGAGGTGCCAACGTACGACCCGTACGCAGCCCCTGAGCAGGTCTACGACGCCATGGAACGGTCCATCTTGCAGGTGCACCACCACTGCATGCTGGTCCTCCTGCACCTGCCGTACATGCTGCGCGGGCACGATACCACCATCACTTCGTCACCGGCCGCCCACCACGACGGTGGCAGTGCTGAAGCATGCCTGGGCGGCAACGATGACATCGTCACACCGCTGACATGCCCATTGTTGTCTACGCCGCACACGACGACGACAACTACGGCGAGGGTATCGTCGTCGTGCCCCGACGCACTAGCACAACCCCGGTGTGGCACGAGCAACGACAGCAACGGCAGCAACGGCAGCAACGGCAGCAACGGCCTCGCCTACAGCAAGGACACGTGCATGGCGTCGAGCCGCGCCGTGCTGGAGCGGTTCATCGACTTCCGGCTGCTCGTCAACCCGGCGTTTTCGTGCCGGCACGTCGACTACGCCTCGCTCATTGCTGCCATGACGCTGATCATCGGCTACCTCGGCCCGCGGCCGGTGGCGGACGCGGTCCAGGCCGTCCACGACGCCTTTGACTGCCAGCTGCGCGCGGACCGCGCCATGGTGGAACAGGTGCGCGACCGCATGCAGCACATGGGGCGGGCCAACAACGACAGGCTGTCGCAGGAGTCGGCAGCGACCATCCAGCAGCTGCTGCCCATTCTCGACCTGGTGGCAGCGCGCAAACCAGAGCCCTCCGGCGGCAACAACACAAACGGCGCCGCTGTCGTGCCGTTGGCGGCGCCTGCGACCGCCACGATGCCCATGGCCAACGCGCCGGCGACGCCCAGGCCTGTGCGTTTGGAGCCGCCGAACGACCGGAGCGAGGCGAGCAACCACCACGGGCCCGTTAGCCCAGCCGGCCCGCCTGCATCAACGGTCCGCCTGACTGTCCCCTACTTTGGCACGGTCAACATCCATACGAACACACCCGATCAAGTGCCCGTTGCCAGTACCACGTCTTTCTCGACTCACTTGTCCGACCATCAACAACAACGACAACAACAACAACAGCAGCAGCAGCAGCAGCAGCAGCAGCAGCAGCAGGAGGCACAACAGCAACATCCGGTGCAACACACGCCCCAGCAGTTTGCTTCTCCGTCTTTGGCGTCCTTTTCTCTGTTTTCGCCTCCTTTGGGTAACGACCACCAACGGCACCAGCACCAGCACCAGCACCAACCATCTGATTTCATCTGGCACGGGAATTCCCCTTTGGATTTACAATCGCATGAGACGCACGAGCCGGCACTGGCATCGCCGCCGCCATTTACGCCCGGCGATGTTGTCGATCTCAACGCCATGCTGGTTGACTTTGCTCCGCTGCCGACCGCCGGCGACGATGGCAGCAGCAACAACGCCGGTGACACCAACACCGGCGACGGTGTGTTCAATTTCAACTCCACCGATGCGTTTCCCGACATGACGGGTGCCGTAGACGACTGGGTCATGCAGGGAGTCGACACGACATACTGGTCTCTGTTGAACGGCGGCGGAGGCTCCTTCACATCGTTTGGGTAGGCGTGTATGCGGTTCTTAGGCCGGGCAAGGTCTTACGGAGTCGTCGCTGGTTGCACGAGTCTACGCATTTTTTGGCTTTCTAGTTTTACTCTGTTTTACTTATTATATTTTTTGGGGGACTCGTGATGATGGAGTTCCATGAAATATTTGCATCACCATCACACGGCCAAGCAGCGATTTGTGGACAAACAAAATTATTAAAATGGTATTTCGTTAATGAGACACAACCTGTGGGAAAGTCGAAGATGGGAAGAATCGAGGTGGTGATATTTCAAGTAGCAAAAAAATAAAAAATATAAAATAAAAAATAAAATGCGACTTTCGTGAATCGAACACGAACCTTTGTGGTGGAAGCACAAAATCCTAACCATTGGACCAAAGCCGCTTAGGTCAGCTGAAGGAAATCTCACTCTTTTACTTATATAAAGGGACGACACAGATCTTGAACTGGGTCCCCAAGATGCTCAGCATCAATTTACATCTCCGCCTGTTGCCCTTGCAACTTTATGAAAGCCATACTTGATCATTGAAATTGTTGCCCTCGCATTCCCTGATTACGAAGATCACATAAACCCACTGTCGAGTAGTAGTTTCTCCGGTGGTTGGTGAAACAGAAGTCATACAACTTAAAGAGACCGTTTCAAGCCCCAGTTAGCTGAAGGCTTTGCGGCTCTTCTGCCCTTCATATATAATTTGGAGCCCATATCCTCAGAATTGTTCGCTTGCAGACGATCGTCTGGCCCGACAGTCTTGTGACCCCGGGCCCCTCGAAGCCCGTCGAGAAATAGCCCCCCTCTTTCCTCGAGGTCACTGCACCCCCCGTCCCAATCCAAACAAGACAAGATGAACCAAAACGGACTGAGATGACTCTTGGAGACTCCATGCATTGCCCATCTGGGAGCAGACTACCACGGAGTCCACGGCTCCGAGTTTTGGCACCGCCAGCGACACCAAGCTGCGGACCGCACCCCCGACCCGCGGAGGGGAGGGCACTGTTTCCTGGAGTTGGCACCGGCAGCAGAACTCGGATAGTCCGTAGAACCCACTCTGTGCCTCGTGCCGGTCCTCTATTCGCATGACGGAAAAGCGAATCCGCCATCTGATCGTCCGTTGTTGTTCATGGCCCGCCGAGGGACGCACCGGCTCGAGGTACCAATTCAAGAGGGGAGTTGCCGCGTTTATGCGGTACACGGCCGCCGACGACGTCCGCGATCTCGATGCACCCGACGACCATACCCCGTGTGTCGTTGGCACAGCCAAACAAGAGGCGAACAACATTCAACGTGGTTCCGACGATGCACGCAGCAAACGACTCGTCGAGAGCCGAGAACCGCCGGGGTTGGACCGTTCGGGTGCTCAAGCGTCCGTGGGACGAAGACGCCGTAAAAACGAAGTGGATCACGTCTGCCAAGCCCATTCCTGAGCCACCTTGAAACAGCGGCAGCAGTGATGGCGGCCATTACAAACGCCTTCGTCTCTTTCATCACCACTTGATGTTGTGGAACGGCCGCGGCATCGCTGCTTCTTAAGGCGGCCAAAACAACCGCTGACGCTCCGATACGGTCTGCACGAGGCTCACCAAGTCTAGATTTCAGCTGTGCGATGGGTTACGTACTTAATCCATGAAAATGAAAAATATTGCATGCGCTGTCAAGGGAAGGATGATGGAGGAAAAGAAAACAAACATGGAGGCGGCTCGACGCACTAGTTGGATATGTACGGGACGGACTCGAAGGGGCCAAAAGAAAAGGGGCAGAGAATACAAGTACGAAATACGTGACATCGACGTGGATCGAGTTGCGGTCTTTCGTATCATTCTGAGCAAAGAGTGAAGAACATAGTTTGACGTTCTGGATAGTTGCCATTTTAGGCATTGACCCGGGCCTGTTGCCCTGTGGGGGTTCCTCTTTTGGTGACGTAATATAGCGCGGGTCGGTGGAGACGCGAAATCACAGCGCGTCATCAGCGGAAAAAAAAAAAGAAAAAAAAAAGAGAAAAAAGAGAAAAAAGAGAAAAAAAAGAAAAAGAGAAAACTTCATCACCACCCGCACCCGCGCTGTGGCTTTCAACGCCTTCGTGTCGTCCCACATTTGCATTTTGCGTATCCTGAATGCGGAGGTAAATGGCGTGTTTTTCTTCTTGCCGAGGTCAAGAAGCATCGCAACATGGCCCCCAAAACCAGCGACAAGGTCGTCGATGCCATCGACGCCGCCCAGCAAGCGAAGGAGCCGGCCGCCGACTCCCTCGACCTGTCCGTGTTCCTCGCCTCGCTGCACAAGGAGATCAACAACCTGCACACCAGCATCAAGGCCAGCCGCGATGATCGTTTCGAAAAGGCCTTTCAGCGGCTGCCGCGCAGCATGCGCCGCCGGACCGCCAGCCACAACGCCAGGCGGCTGCCGCGGCGTCTGCGCCGGCAAGCACAGCGCGACCAGGCCGCCGACAACACGCCCAGCGCGGCGCTTGGTCGTGCGAAGCGGCGCAAGGCCCGGCCGGCCGGTGCTTGGGTGTACGAGAACACCAAGAAGCGCATCAAGCTGCAGCAGGAAAAGAAGCTGGCCGCCACGGGATTCGAGGACGTGGAGGGCGATGTGAAGAAAACAAATGATCACGATGATCACGACGATCAAGACGATCACGACGATCACGATGTCGATGGACAACCGGCCGGAGTGGCGGTGCCTACGGTTCCGCGCCCGCCACTGCCGATCCACAATCTGCGGCTGCCCACGCACCGTTGGCAGGCCAAGCGGGCGCACATGGCAAACCCGGGCCGCCTGTGGGACGCCGTCGTCGTGAAGACGCCCGCCAACAAGACATACCGCGCGTCCCTGCGCGCATCTGGCCTGAAACCGGGCACATGCGTGTGCTGGGACACGAGCTACCTGGCGACCATGTATCTGAAGGGACCCGCACCGCAGCTGGACGCGGCATTGACGGCGGTCGTAGAGCCGCATCTCTTGACATCAGCTGTGCGTCGCGGATCCTCCTACATTGATGCGAAGTTGCCGCGATCGTTCAACTACCAGCACCACCACCACCACCACCACCACCACCAGCAGGAGCAGCAGGAGGAGCACCAGCAGGGTACGTGCAGCGAACTGGCTGGACCAGGCAACTGTGGCGCCATGACCCTCGTGTACAACCCCATCAGCGAGACGATTACGGACGACACCGTGCGCGAGGCATTCCTACGGGTGCACCCCGTCATTCACTCGCACGTCTGGACGGCCGTGCAGAACAAAGTGGCTGAAGAACAACTTCGCGTCGCCGTGCACGATTTCCGCTTGGAGGTGGGCAGCATCGACCTGACGGGCACGGCCGCGGCGGAGGCTCTCGCTGCCACTCTCTTCCCCTACCACGCAGAAACCGCGCCACTCGAGCCACACGGCGCGGATTTCTTGCAGTTGCGCCGACTCGACACAACCGCTCTGGCCGGCGCCAGCGGTGTCTTGCTGGCATTCAACATTCAAGACCCGCGCCTGGACGAGCCCGAAGCGGTCCCGACGTTGGAGGAGTCACAATCAACGGTGAGTGACGGTGGCGGTGGCGGCAGCAGCAGCAGCAGCAGCAGCAGCAGCAGCAGACTACTAGCAGAGTGGCCGGCACACAGCGTGCAACGGCGGTCGTCATCTCTGTTTGACCATGCCCTGCGCCAGCGGGCCACTCGCCAACCTGCGCAGGCTGCCCTCGACAAGAAGCGCGGGCAACTGGCGCCGGGCCAAAAGCTGCTTTTATCGCCAGACGAGAGCAACAACGCCCACGCCCCACACACCGTCAGCAACAGCCCCCCGATCCCAGTGATCCTCGCAGTGGCGGGCGCCGCCGTGCCTGCCACGGCCGACCCGTCTTACCGTCACCAGCGCAGCAGTGCGGCCGCCGCCACCTGGACGCTCCTGGCGCCCCGCGCTTGCGTTGACTCGATCTGGACGCGCCTGCATGCTCAACCTCTCCGCGCCACCGGCCGGCGGCCGCTGTGCGCCGGTTTGGACGAAGAGCGCCATATGGCGCTCGAGCGGGGTCGCCCGTGGTTCCCGGCCGACTTTCCAGGCACGCATGCCGGGTGGGACTGGGAGCTGCAGAGCCGGCGGCGGTTGCAGGACGCGTGGCAGGCGAAGCCGCCCTCCAAGCGGACGCAATGGAACGCGGTCGACCTGGGCAACGGGGCGAGAAAGGGCGAACTGGGGTCCGGCTTCGCCTGCGACTGGGAGTTTTTATTCGGAGTGGCCAGTGTACCGACGACTCTCTACGATTCGACCGACGAGGAGAACAAAACACCCAAGGACGCATCGCTAGAAGAAACGGTCCAGTTCGCAGCGCTGCGCCCGTCGAAGCAGCCCGAGATTGTCCACGGTATGCAGCACGTCTCCTGGGCCCACGTGCGGGCCGCCGTCCGGGTCGGCCAACTCATGCGGCAACCACACCACCCATTGCCGGCGTGGCACACGCCCTACCCCCTGCTGACCGTCTCCGTACAACTGCCGTGGGGCGGCGTCCCCCACCCACTGGCCCGCATCTACCGGCTGCCGGCAACGGCCACTTTGCGCCGGCTCTGGTTGGCGCAGGCCAGCGACACGACGACGCGATTGCGCGAACCGCGGGCGCCGCCGCCGCAGCGCATGCCGGCGGACGCCGATTTGCCTACTCGCAAGAAGCTGCTGGCGCAGTCGCTCCTGGCGACGCCACCGCTGCCGTACCCGCGGCCGCTTGGAGACGCTGGCGTCATGTTGCCGCTGCCGGACGCCGCGGACCTGATCGGGTTCGTCACCAGTGGGGCCCACCGGTTCCGAAGCGGCAAGGGGTTTGGCATCGGGCATGTCAGCGCGACGAAGCTAGTGGAGGCGGTTGTGGCGGCCCAGGCGGCCGACAGCGCGGAGGGCCTCGAGACATCCATGGCGACGGGCCAAGCGGATGCAGACGCCGGGCCGGACCAGGTGTCGTTGAGCAAAGAGGCCCGCTTCTGCGTCGTGCGGAACGCGGGCGAGCGGGTCGGGCACCTGGCGCGGTGGACGCCGATCAGCAACTGACGGGCTTGAGAACCAAAGGCAAGACAAAGGGCTTCCAAACAAAACGTCGATTGCAAAGGATACCAACCAATACTACTACGCCAAACTACATACCCGAAAACTGTGCACAAACCGGCCGAAGACTATTTTCCCGTAAATACTAGAGCTCTTGAGGCCCGCTGTCTTCCCGCGCCGGCAGCACGAGGTGGAACTGCTCCTGCCGGCCGTGCACCCACTCCCACATGCGCGTGTCCGCGTCCCAGTAGACGTCCTCTTCGAGCGGGAACACAAACGTGGCGTTGCGCTCGGGCACAAAGTACTCCGCCGACAGCTCGATGCTGTAATACATGTTCGGCAGCAGGGGGAGGTCGCCCAGCACGGGCACGCCATCCTGGAGGTTTGTCATGCCTGGCAGCCGGTGAGCGAGCGGTCTATGGACGAAGAGAGGGATCTTCAGAACAAGGGACCTAGGTCTTACCAATCAATGTCCCCGCCGAGTGGCCCCAGTCACCGATCGGGTGCGAGTAGATCTTGCCCGGCAGGTTCCCGTGCGCCATGGCCGCGCGGATGTCCCGCAGGATGGCGTTGCCGCTGCGGCCGAGCGACTGGGCCATGGTGTGGCGCGTGAGGTCCTGCAGCCGGTTGCCGCGGGCGAGGCCGTCGCGGAAGCCCTGCGGCACTAGGCGGTTGTGGTCGTGGCTGCTGCCGGCGGCGGCCACCGCCTCGGGCGGCACCACATACGCGAGATGCTGCGTGTCCGTGTTGAGCCCGAGCGCCGTGAGGCCAAAGTCGACGTGCAGCAAGTCGCCGTACTTGATGACGGGCGCGTACGAAGAGGAGGAGGACGCTTCCTCCTCGGCGTCCGCCAGCGGAAACGGCTGGCCACCTTGGAGGACCGACACCGACGGGTGGAACCAGGTCGTCATGTTCTGCGCCTGCAGCCGCGTGCGCAGCCACCACTCCACGTCCGTGGTCGTCGTCGTGCCGGGCACCACGACGCGCGCGCTGAACGCCTCGGCAATCGCGGCCCACGCCGTCGCCTGCAGCCGGCGGTACCACGCCAGCCGGCTGGGCACCATGGTGGCGACGAGCTCGACGGCCAGCAGCGGCACGTCGTTGACGAGGTGTGCCGCCCACCGGGACCCGAGCCCGCGGCGCACCGCGGCCAGCTCGCCGGCGTGCAACCCGCCGGCAAAGGCAATGTCCTCGGCGGCGTTGACGGCGATGCGTGGGGAGAAGATGGTATCGTCGATGACGACCTGATTGTTGTTGTCGACAACGCCGCCGCCGCCGCCGCCGCCGCCGCCGCCGACGGTAGCAGCGAGCACAGCGCGCAGGGCCGGCCACAGCGTGGGCGTGTTCTCGATCCATGTGTACTCGGTGGCGGTACGGGCGGATGCCGGTTCAACGAGAACTTGGACGCGGGGCGGCGATGGAAGGTCGGCGAGGTCGACGCGGCCGCTGGCGTTGCCGGCCACGTACAAGACGGTGGTGCGGCGGCGGGCGGAGAACTGCTCGGCGGCCTTGAGTGACCAGAACACGGTGTCTTCGGCGTATTCGCGCTGGCTCATCTGGGAACGCAATTAGGACCGGGCGCTACCTACGCCATCTGTATCGGTCAAGCGAGGAAAGACCAGCACCCACCAGCCACGCGTCGACGCCGTGCTTGTGCAGCAGACCCGGGATGAGCGTCTTGCGTTCGGCCGTCCAGGCATTCTGGATGGCGGCCTGCTCGCGCAAGGACGGGAGCGTGTGGTACTGCGGCGGTGGCGCGGACGCGGCTGCAAGACCGAGAGCGCTTGCACAGCAAAGGAGAGCACGGAGAAGCTGCATGGTGGAAGAGCGGGATGCAAGGCGGTTGCGTATTGGTACATGTGGATGGAGGGAGGGCGTCCGGAGCCGATCAGCTGGCGGCAGCTGGCAACGGGAGATGTTAGACTGGGCGTCGCGCCTGCCGCGGCCGGCCGGGCGGAGCTGGCGCCGTCGTAGTGGAGCCCAGAGACTAACCCCTCATTGGCTGGGGTGGGGATTGGCTCTCCGAGGCGATCAATTGCCCAATAGGCGGGGCTGATGATAGGACTGCTTTGCTAGCCAAATCCAACGTACGGGGAGCACGGGAGCATCACGAAGCAAAGGAAAAAGCTCACGCATGCATGGGGCGTTCAAAACAGCCGTACCGCCCATTGGGATTGATGCTGCAGCATTTGCAGCACTGGTGAACACGTGACGTCGTCTGTATATGAAGCAAATCTGTGAAATAAAAAAAAAAAAAAAAAAAAAAAAAGAAAAAAAAAATTGTCGAATTTTGGATTTTTGGACGTCTCTCGTAGAAACTACAAGCACGGCATGTCTCAACTGGATCTGGAATAAGCCGAGGATACGAATCAAGCGGCTCGCATCATGTTACATGCTCTGTCGTGTCTGGCTATCTCCATGCTGCCTGGCTTGGACCGTTCTCGTCGCGCGCTGTTGTGGCGACGGTGCGGTTTCGGCCGACGGATGCCGGTGCTGGTGGGGACGAGCCCCGCTATAAGAATAAATATGCCTGTAAATCGCCTGCCCCTTCTGGTGGGCCCTGTGCCTGTCAACCGACCGGTGGGGCTCTCGGCTTGCCGCGGTAAAGCATTTCCTTTGCGCAGCGAACGGCTTCGTTTTCGAGCAAACCGCTGGAGAGCTTTGAACGAGCCACACACCAGGAGACAGGCACACACCGCAACGAAGTAGGAATTGACAGAAGCCGAAGGCAGGGTTTTACGACAAAACTCTCCAACCGAGGAAAACAGTGTTCTGCTCGCCCGTTGGCCCGTTGCTGTATTCCCAAGCATTGATTGAACCCGAGGTCGGAGAGACAGAAAAAGGAAAAAGAAAAGAAAAGAAAAAAAAATAAAGAAAAAAAGAAAAAAAAAAGAAAATAGTAAGTATCGCGAGTTTCCTATTTTCTTATTCAGTCCCTCCCTGTTGTGTTCTTCATATAGAAGGGCCTCTTTACAGAGAAACAGACGCTATACGTCCGCTCTCGCTTCCTCTTCTTCTACTTCGCCGTCGTCGTCGTCGTCGTCATCGTCGTCATCCTCCTCCTCCTCCTCCTCCCCCCCTTCCTCCTCGTCATCTTCTCACGCTCACAGCTATGTCGTCTGCCACGCGCAGCCTCCGTCTTGCTTCTCGTGTGCTGCGTCCGCAGACACGCTCCGCCACTGTTCTCTCGTCTGCTCTGCTGCGGTCGTCGTCCGCTGGTGCTTCCGCCGCCGTCCCGCCTCCGTCGCCGTCGCCGCCTCGCTTTGCTTCGCCGAGCCTCCGTGCCTACTCCTCGGCCCCGACCCCGAAGCCCAACATGGCGTACGACAAGGAGATTGACGACATTGCGTCGTACGTCGCCGACGTGCCCATCGACTCCGAGCTGGCTGTACGTTTTTTTTTTTTTTTGGCCGTGGCGAACATGGTCGTTTCGTCTCTCCGTCCTTCTCCGGAATGTTTCTCTTGTTCTTTTCTTTTCCATAACCGAACTAACATGCTCGGCAGATCGACACCGCCCGCTGGATCCTCCTGGACACGCTCGGCTGCGGCCTCGAGGCCCTGCGCTTCCCCGAGTGCACCAAGATGCTCGGCCCCATCGTGGACGGCACCATTGTCCCCGCCGGCGTTCACGTGCCCGGCACCAACTACGTGCTGGACCCCGTCAACGGTGCCTTCAACATCGGCGCCATGATCCGCTGGCTCGACTACAACGACTGCTGGCTGGCCGCCGAGTGGGGCCACCCCTCGGACAACCTCGGCGCCATCCTGGCCGTGGCCGACTGGATCAACCGCACGAACAAGAGCGGTGCGGCCCACAAAAAGCTCGCCGGCGGCCGCATCGTCACCGTGCGCGACGTGCTCGGCTACGCCACCAAGGCCCACGAGATCCAGGGCAACCTGGCCATCCTCAACTCGTTCAACAAGGTCGGCCTCGACCACGTCCTGCTTGTCAAGGTCGCCAGCGCCGCCGTCGTCGCCGACATGCTCGGGCTCGGCAAGGACGGGATCGCCGCCGCCGTCAGCCAGGCCTTTGTCGACGGCCAGAGCCTGCGCACCTACCGCCACGCGCCCAACACCATGTCGCGCAAGTCGTGGGCCGCCGGCGACGCCTGCCAGCGCGCCGTCACCATGGCGCTGCGCGTCGCCCAGGGCGAGTCCGGCGTGCCCACCGTGCTGACCGCCAAGACCTGGGGGTTTTACGACGTGCTCTTCAAGGGCCAGCCCTTCCGCTTCAACCGCGCCTACGGCAGCTACGTCATGGAGAACGTGCTCTTCAAGGTGTCGTACCCGGCCGAGTTCCACTCGCAGACGGCCGTCGAGGCCGCCGAGAAGCTGCACCACCAGCTCCTGGCCGCCGGCAAGTCCGCCGACGACATCAAGGCCGTCACCTGCCGCACGCACGAGGCCTGCATCCGCATCATCGACAAGCAGTTCCAGCCCCTGACCAACTTTGCCGACCGCGACCACTGCGTGCAGTACATGGCCGCCGTCATGCTCAAGTACGGCCGCCTGACGGCCGCCGACTACCTCGACGGCTCCGAGGCCGCCAGCAGCCCCGCGCTCGACGCCCTGCGCAAGAAGATCACCTGTGTCGAGGACCCGCAGTTCACGGCCGACTACCACGACCCGACCAAGCGCACCATCTCCAACGCGCTGACCGTCGAGCTCAACGACGGCACGACGCTGCCCGAGGTCGTCGTCGAGGCGCCCCTGGGCCACCCGCAGCGCCGCGCCGAAGCCAAGCCCGTCATCCTTGAAAAGTACAAACGCCACCTGGCACCGCACTTTGGCGCCGACCGTGTCGAGCAGCTTGTCGCGCTGAGCACCGACGGCAGCCGCCTAGACCAGATGCCCGTCGACGAGTACCTGGACCTGTACGTCGTCGAGAAGAGCAAGTTTGTCAAGGAGAACAACTGAACAAAAGGTGATCGATGGTGATGAATTTTTTTTTTTTTTTTCCCCTCTTTTGTCCATCTATTATAGGTGTGTTTCTTCTTGGATCAAACCAGAGAAAAATTGATAGATAAAGAATTATGTGTGCCCCTGGGCGATCGTGACAGGGACGATTAGCGCTATCGAAATAATTGCTCAGAGCCGTATGTGGTTCAACGCGTGACAACCCTCGCTCTCTCTCAAACCTAAAAAAAAAAAAGGAAAAAAAAAAAACAGCGTGATTCCCCATCCTTAAAATGCGAAAACGCCCTGACTCGCCCTTTGCACCTCCGGCCTTCCAAATAGAATTTTCCTCGCAACCGTGGCCTAGTCGTCCTTGTTTGCGTCCAAAATCTCCCCCGCAAACAGCGCAAAGAGAAAGTCGAGCCACCAGATCAGCTTCCAGTACAGGTTCGCCTTGTCCCAGTCAAACAGCCCGTTCTCTTTCCGCGGCACCTGGTTGCCGATAATCGTCCCCGTCAGCCGGTGCAGCAGCGGCAGCCGTTTGACGAACCGTCGCGTCGCCGACTCCCGCGGCAGCAGCGCCTGTTCCGGTGATTTGAGCGTCGCCCGGCGGGCCGTTGGGATGCTGCGGCAGAATTCGCTGTTTGGCACGGCCTGTGCGCCGCTGGCATCCACCTTGTTTGCGGCGGCTGCGCCGGCGCCCGGGCTGCTCCCCTCGCTGCCGTTCCGGCGGCCCGAAAACGTGGTGGATGACGATGGCGACCCAGCAGCACCGCCGCGGCTCCGGCCGCCTTCGCGCGTCACCGTGCCCGAGTCTACCGTGTACGACGAAAAGGAGCCGCCAGCACCGTCGAGACCGTGGCGCGCCAGCTCGTACTCCATCAGTGCGCTCGGGTCGGGCACCGCCACGTCCTGTTCCGCCGGCGGCGACGCCCCGCGGTACGGCTCCGCCGTGACTAGGTAGCCCAGCACGCTCTGCGGCGACGCGTACAGCGCGGCGTCGGCCGCCTGCGCCGACTCGAACGTCACTTTGACCCAGTGTTGCCCGCTGGCCGCGCGCTGCATGACGGCCTCCCGCTCGGCGGCCGTGAGCGCTGTGCCTTCGTGGTCGCCCGTGCCGCTTGTGGCAGTGGCCGAGCGCGCCGCCGCGTCCCGCAGGCTCGACCGGTACCGGCGGCTGGCCACGGGTGGGTCGCGCGGGTAGTCTTCGCAGATGCGGCCGGCGATCTGTTCGTAGCGGTGGAGGGCGGCGTATTGGTAGTCCGGGGAGCGGTAACCGCGGAGGACGATCTCGGTCGGCTGGTTTGGGGGTTTTTGCTTTAGGGATGACTGTTGCGTTTGTTGTGGTTGTTGCGCCGGTTGTGCTTGTTGTTGCTGCTGCTGTTGGGCGGTGGCAGAGGGGCCCGTGGCATCTTCGACGGCCAGGGTGCCCAGGCTGCCGCTGCTCATGGTGCGCCCACCGCCGACGGACTCGCCTGTTTGGCCTGGCTGGTGTTGCTCCTCGTACAGCGTCTCCTGCTCTTTCTTCCACGTAGAAAACACCACGTCGGCTGCCATGACCGTCGTTGCGGTCGCCTTGGCGCCCGTCTGCCTCGTGCGTCCGCTGCTGGGCCCGACCGAGCCGGCTTGTTGCCGCGAGCGCGCCCGGCCAAAGGATCCGTGGTTGGTAGCGGCCTGCCGCCGCAGGCGTGCCGATCGCCGTCTGCTTGAGAGAAAAGGTGTTAGTAATGCAAGGACGTCCAAAGGACGGCAGGACGAAGCCGCGGACAGGAACATACTCATCGGCGGCCCCAACGATAGCAAACGGCCGCGTGACGCCGTCTTTGCCCGTGTACAGCTCATCGTCCGGCACGTTGTGCAAGACCAACGGCGCCATGTTGGGCGGCGCGACGGAACCGCGCGACGAAGAGTGAAAAAAACAAAACAAAACAAAAAAACTGCTGCAAAATTACCGCCGAAGATGAAAGTTCGAGCCAGATGTACCGGGTTTGGATGAATGAATGTTTTGGTCGCGTTGGACACGCCAAAAAAAAAAACGGGTTCTAGCGCAGAAGGCATCCCAGCAACAAGCTGGGGAATCTAACAATGAATATATGACTAATCGTATTCACGCTCTTCACAAAGTCACGTGCCAACGATCTCGTGTTGCCGTTGTCTCAACAGGCCTTTGTACCTATGTACATTAAGCTCCAAATAACGTGCAAATAAGAAAAGACACGGTGCAAATCGCGCTAGCTCCTTTTTCGTCTTTTCATACCTAAAACTTTTTTTTTTTTTTTTTTTTTTTGCTGCCCATACAAAATCTGCAAACATAACGGCCTCACCTTACCAACCAACCTTCCCCCCTGGGTTCCTCTTCGCGCCCCGACATACGGCCCAGCTAGAACCCTTTTCGCCCTCTCGACCCTGTCCTCGCCTCACACCAAGCACACAAATGGCTTCAGAAGGGGTAACGCCCCGATCGGCGACGCGGTTTGCGCCCGAAGACCGGACGGCTATTGGCATCTCCTTCGGCAACACCAACAGCTCGATCGCCTACACGTTCGACGACCGGGTGGAGGTGATTGCCAACGAGGACGGTGGTATGTAACCTGGGGCCCGGCACGTTGCCATGTGCAGTCTGGAGGCGCACCAGCTAATGTGTTGTAGATCGCCAGATCCCGACCATCTTGTCCTACGTCGACGGCGAGGAGTACTACGGCCAGCAAGCGAAGAACTTTCTCGTGCGGAACGCTTCCAATACCGTGGCCTACTTTAAGGATCTACTCGGTAGAGAGTATGTTTTCTTTGAAACAGTGGTTTTTCCTTTTTTTTTTTTTTTTTTTCTGTTTTTTTTTTTTCCTTTTTTTCCCTTGGAGTTTTTCGAGGCCGGCCCATGCTAACCTGACAGTTTCGCCGACATCGACCCGACCTACTGCCATGCGTCTGCCCACCCGCAAAAAACGAACGGCGAGGTGACGTTCTCGATAGTGGACAAGGCTGTCGGTGGCGTCGACGCCGAGGGCGGGAGCGCGTCCGACACGGACGGCAAGCCGTCCGCGGCGCCCACGCCGGCTGAGCCGTCTACCGTCTCCGTGTCCGAGGTGGCCACGCGCTACCTGCGGCGCCTGATCGGCTCGGCCTCCGACTACCTGGGCCGCCAGGTCACGTCGGCCGTCGTCAGCGTGCCCACCAACTTTACCGATGCGCAGCGCCAGGCCATTGTGCGGGTCGCCGACGCCGCGGGCATCGAGATCCTGCAGCTGATCACCGAGCCGGCTGCCGTCGCGGCGGCCTACACCGCGCGCGTCGAAGCCGAGGCGGCGAATGGCACCGCCAGCCTGGACAGCAAGGACAAGGTCATTGTCGTCGCGGACCTGGGCGGCACGCGATCCGACGCCGCTGTCGTCGCGTCGCGCGCCGGCATGGCCACCGTGCTGGCCACCGTGCACGACTACGAGTTTGTGGGCGCCGCCCTCGACAAAGTGCTGATCGACCACTTCGCCAAGGAGTTTGCCAAGAAGAACCAGGGGCTCGACCCGCGCGAAACCCCGCGCAGCCTGGCCAAGTTGCGCCTCGAGTCCGAAGCCGCCAAGAAGGCGCTCAGCATCGGTGCCAACGCCGCCATTGGTATCGAGTCGCTGGCCGATGGGCGCGACTTTACGAGCACCGTCAACCGTTTCCGCTACGAGACGCTGGCGCGCCCCGTGTTCGAGGGCATCGACCGCCTCGTCGAGACCGTCGTACACAAGGCTGGGCTGGACCTGATCGACGTCGACGTTGTGCTGCTGTCGGGCGGCACGGCGCACACGCCGCGCATCGCCGAGAACCTGCGCAACCTGTTCGGCGCCGGGCGCAGCAGCAGCAGCAGCAGCAGCAGCACAACGCTGGTGGTGGCGCCGAGCACGGTGCCGACGGCCACAAACCCGTCAGAGCTGCAGGCGCGCGGCGCGGCGCTGCAGGCGAACCTGGTGCGCGACTTCGACGCCGACGAGATCGAGCAGAGCGCGCATCCGATGGTGCGCACTGTGCAGCACACATCGCTGGCGGTCGGCGTGGTGGCGGTGCCCCTTGCCGCGGACGCCGCTGGGGGGGACCAGGAGGTGTTCACGCCCATCATTGCGGCCGAGTCGGCCGTGCCCGTGCGGCGGGCGGTGCTGCTGCCGGGGCCCAAAGAAGGCGGCGACGTCCTTCTGCGGTTTGCCGAAGGTAGCACCCACGTGCACACCATCCCGGCGGCGAAGAAGGCGGACGAGGATAAGAAGAAGAGTAGTTCTGCAGACGATTCCGACGCGTCCGACCTGGATTCGGACGACGACTTGGACGAGGACGAGGAAGAGGACCAGCGGAAAAGGGGCTGGAAAGTGCAAGGCCTGCTAGCCGAGGCGGCGTTGCGGGGCGTGAAGAGGAATGCCAAGATCGAGGTGGCCATCAGCATCCGTGCGGACATGGGCGTCAGCTTTACCGCAAGGGAAGTGGGCGGCAAGGCGGCCATTCGTGGGTCGTTCTAAGCAAGAGCGGGGACATACACGGGCGTATTGTTTTCGGCGGGTGTTTGGATGGTATATAAGCAGAACACGACTACTGGCGGACTAGGAAAAGAAAAATGGCTTGACCCGCACGCATAGATATAAAGAGCGGTTATAGACTTGGGCTACGTTATATCGTCGTCCGTCAACAAGGTGCTACTTACTGAGCAAAGGAACAAGACAGCCTTGCTGTGCCAGTGGCATTTCGTGGTATTATGTTATTCGGTACGTACAATATACAGAGGTATACAAGTTTGCGGCGACACGTCATTTTGACGATCCAAAACACACGCAAAGACCCTTCGTTACCTTTATCCCTCGCCGTCTTCCTTGTGTAGGAACAGTGTTGTATGCATGCCTCGCACAAAGCACCCGTGCACACCACAACACACTTGTCCTCGTTCGCCTCTCTCTTCTCTAGCCGCGAGATTCTCTTGCATTCTCGGACCCAGATCTCAAGGGAGGTCGTCTTATGCTACCGGGACGGGCGTAGACGCGCCAGTGTTTGCCTGCGCTTGGTTGGCGCCGGGGGTTGGGAGGAACATCGGAAGGTACGTGACGACCAAAGCCATGACTAGAGAGTGGGCAGAGTAAGCGTCAGCAAGTCGTACAAGAGAAGTAGACGGAGCGTTGTCCGGCCCAAGGCACGACATACACGACATGCCAACGGAAAAGTAGCCCGGCGTGCTGCCGTTCTTGCGCGACTCCTCGCTCTCGCCGAGCCAGCTCATGATGCTGAAAATGACAGAGCCCCTGGATGGAGAGTTAGTCCTGAGGCAGCAGCTGTGGGTCGATAAGATGCAACATGCAGTGTTCACGGCAACGCACCAGCCAACGAAACGGTTGCGCGTGATCATCGCGGCCATGGGCATGATGGACGACATGGACGAGGCGACGTCCGCCGCGTCCTTGGACGGGGCCGGTTCCTGGTAGGGAACGACTGTGGACGGTTAGCGACGCTGTTGTAGCGACACCATGGGGGGGACAATTGGCAGAGACACAGGATTATACTAACCCAGGTTGAGCCGGCGCGGATCTTTCTTGTTGGACGACATGATGATGGATAAGCGGCGCGATGGAATGAAAGGAGGCGACAACGAGCTTCTGCGAAAAAGGAGGCTTTTGCGCTTTTCATCGCGGTCGCCGCGGCATTCTGTAGGAAATTGCATTAAGCGGGTCGGAGAAGAAACGCAACGCACGTGCATATGCAATTACCCGGGCTCCGTTTCAAAATGAACCCTTTCTGCTTTGGGTTTCACAGCAGCAGCGAGCGGCGGCTGCCGGGCCGACAAAATCCTGACAAATATAGTGCGTAGTTCGCTCTTACCCCACACACCCACCCACCTTGACAAAACGCTCCAGCTGGATAGCGGGCTGACCAGGTCCCCAGCCGAAACGGGGGTCTGCGCCTGCAGCGGGATTTTTTGCTGGGTCCGTCGCGTGACCTCATTGGCTGGAATTTGCGGCGAAACGGGAAAGTGCGGTGACAACGGCGGGACGGATGGCTGTATCTCTTTAGCCCCCACCCTAGCGAAGGAAGGCGCAAACCACAGGAGTATGCTGCGTCGTATCACTTTCTTTCCTCCGTATCCCCACATCAAAGGCGATAATATATTGGTGGTGTCCCCGTTTTAGTAATCGCAGCGAAACCAAAACCCAAGGCCGGTCCTTTAATACCTGCATCGCACGATAACCACAAAACAGGACCTTGTTGTACGCACGTCGTTGCATACCTACAATCGTGCGAATTTGTATGTAGGACGGGTTTTTTTTTCTTTTTTTTTCTTTTTGTCCGCATTCTCCGCATGCATCCCACGACGAATCACGGCTAAAGCGCTGAGCGCAGAAAAAGACAAGATCGACAACATTGGCAGATTCACGGTATCACGATCACGATACTACCACGATGGTTGGGTTTCTTTCAGGCCCCGTTTTCGCCTCGTCTCGATAGGCCGCCCAATCTCGGAATCCATGCGAACCAACTGACACGATCGTGATCCGCCGTCCGACGCTGCTTCATCCTGCTGGGCCGGTCTGTCGGGTTTTCTCCTCGGCGTCTTCGCTTCCAGCGGCTTTTCGGACAAGCACTGCTGGCATTTCCGCTCCATTCTGGGCTTGGTCGTTGCTTTTTTTTTCGTTTCCCCGGACCGCCGTGCGTCGTTCACCGGTATACGCCGGCCTCTCTCTTAGCCGCAGCCGGTTTCTCGGGCTTCGACGCAGAAGAGCCGAGGCAAGGGAAGATCTTCGATGCGGCTCGGCTCACTCTCTGGACTTAGCAGCAGACAGAGACGGCGACACGGCCTTTGGTCCCGGCGCATATGGCAAGTGAGGCACGTCCGGCGCGGCCCGCCGTGACCCCGGCTCCGGTGCCCCGGCGGACGAACAGTACACAGCAGGCACCGCCACCGCTACCGCCGCCGCCGCCGCCGCCGCAGCAGCAGCAGCAACAGCAGCAACAGCAGCGGATCGAGAAGCCGACGCCACAGAAACTCCTGCAACAGCGTCTTCACCAACAGCAGTTTCAGAAACAACAACAGCTGCAGCAGCTGCAGAAAAAGTTGCAGAAGAAACAGCAATTCCAGCAGTTGCAGCAGACGCAACAGCAAGGTCCGCAAGGAAAACGACCACAGCAATTTCAACAGAAACAACAACAACAACAACAACAACAACAACCACCACCACCACCATCGTCTTCTTCGTCAGCACGGAAACAACCGCAGAGGCCGGGGCACGGACAGCACCACAAAACACGCCAAAAACAACCCGTCCAACGACCACTTCCCCCTGGATTATATCAGGCAAAGCCCAAGGCGCACGTTGTTATTTCGACGTGGCCCCGGCACCGCAGTTTCTATAGAAGCTTCGACTCGGAGCCGGATCTCGATGGGTCCAAAAACGAGGCAAGTGGCCCTGTTTTTTTACATGCCTTCGCTATTTCGCCATGACTGTTGTTAACCAATGTTGTCCTCGTCGCAGTCCTCGTCACGCACGAACGCCACCACCGATGTGCCCTCGGAACAACAAGCACCGTCGTCCGTCGATGCCACGCCGAAAGCAACAGGTAGAGCGAAGCCCGACCTTCCGCTCTGTTCGAACCGTGGCCGGGCAACTTTTGCGGAGTTTACGTGGGCAAGCGACCCCCTAGGCAAGGACGGAGACGGCGCAGCCGGTGCGCCTTCGGCCTCTGCTTCCGCCACCTCCTCAACCACCGTCGCCATATCTTCGCCAACAGCCACGACCGGTAGCAACGGCGGGAGTCTGCGGGCGTCTATATTCAAGAAGTCGACGTCTCTTGTGTATGGTGCAAGCTCGACACCTGGCCAAAGAGACGCAGACGGCATAGACAAAGACGGGCGGCCAAGGCCGTGGCGGCCTGAAGTGCCTTCCAACGTGCCTTACTATTTTGTACCCCCTCCCGGCCGGCGCTTCGGCGGGCTCGCAAAAGCCGGACCGAGAGGGTATGCGCAGTCTCCTGCGCAGGCACCGCCCGGGGGGCATGGCCCAGCGGGGCGATCTGCGAGCGGCAACAGTATGGGCGCCTATGGCACGGCTGGGTTCGGCAACGCGCGCAGCAACAGCAGCAGCAGTAGCGGCGGCGGCGGCGGCGGCGGCGGCGGCAACAATATGCAGGCACGCAACAGCGCCAACGCGGCAAGCAGTGCCAGCGGCTCCGCCAACACCGCCGCCGCGAACAACCGCGTGCAACAGAAAGCGCCGGTTGTCAAGTACGCCGACTTCTACCCCTGGAAGGGACGCCACCCCGAGGACCGCTTCACCGAGGCCACCGTGCGGGGGGGGCATTACGACCGCTTGCAGAACAGCCAGTCCCACAACGCGGAGACCAGCTCGGCGCGCGGGTGGTTGCCCATGTTGCTGAAACAGAAACACAGCATCGCGATGCTGGGGCAGGCCCTGGCGTTGGCCAATGCCTTGTCCCGCGAGAAGAACCACATCGCACCGGCCTCGCAGTTCAAGCTGCCACCGCGCGTCACCGTGACGGACACCCGGCGCGAGACCTGGCTGCGTGATCTGACCAATTCGGCCATTCCGCTGCGCAAGCTCAGCCGCACCATCCCCCATGGCCTTCGTGGCCGGGTGCTGCTGGAGCAGTGCATGCTCAAGTGTGTGCCCGTGGACCGCGCCATGTGGCTGGCTCGTTGTGTCGGTGCACAGGAGCTGCGCGCCTTCAAGCGGAAGGGCACGGCGTCAGTGATTACCTTGGCCGAATCCGAACTGCGCTGGCTCAAAGACTGGACCCTCACGGTGCAGCAGTTTCTCGAGGCGTTTCTGGCAGAATTCGATTTGGACAAGGACACGGGCCGCGATCGCCTTCTCTATGCGGTCCGCTTCGCACGCCAGCTCTACCTGGAGAGACTGGTGGACCACGACCAGTTCTTGAATTGGATGCTCGCGGGTTTGCGGGGCGCCGCTCGCTTGCCGGCAGCCGTTTCCCCCGTCCCGTATTTCGACCTTTGGCTGGTCGTCGTGGAAGAATACTTTCACGACCTCATGCAGCGGCGGAAGACAAGCAGCCACCTGGCCGTGACAATCTTATCTCGCCTTGAATATGTGAGTTTTTTTTTTTTTTTTTTTTTTTTTTTTTTGCCCTCCTCGCCAACGCGCACAGCCCCAACCCAGCCCTGCAGTGCTCTTATCTAACATCTCTCTCAGTTATCCCAGTTTCGAACGGCACTCGTATCCTCGGCCCAGGCCAAGAAGCTGTTAGAGCGCATGGTTCAGGGCCATCCGGACGCATTTGTCTGCCAGGCCGTTTGGCCGCGTTACGAAAAAATTATAGCAGACCTGTCTCTTTCGCCTGCTTCTGCCTCATCAGAAACCTTCCCGCACGCACCTTTGCTCGCTGTTTCGACCATTCGCCATCGCAACGACTGTCTGCGGCCCGAAATGCCTGCTGAAATGGAGCAAGTAGCACGCAAGCTCCTGCCTCTAGATAGTTTCGTACGCCGTCCGGTCGACTTTGACTCTCACTTTGCCGACTTTCTGCGCCTCGACAGGAAAGAGGCAGTTCCGTTTGTCATTCGATGGTGCGCATCCATACACCGTCTGGGCTTGGCCAGAGTTTACGTTGCTGGGCGGTTGATCCGCGAGTTGTGTCGGGACGATGCAAAGCTCGCGACAGACTTCGTTCTCGCGTTTCTCCGGTCGAATCTAAAAGACAACGACAACGGAGACACCGCATCAGCGGCAGCAAAAACACTGGCGCCTGTAACGGAGGGCAACCACCACAACAAAGCGGCGTCAAAAGAGCGGCAGCAGCAGTCGCGTCAGTTCCAAGACAAGCAATCAGAAGGCAGCAAGGCGTTTTACCAACTTGTGGGCCATCTAGTTTTGCATGGGGCATTTATGCCGGCGCAGTATCTAGCGTGGTTGATCCTACAAAGTCGCCCGTCTGACGCCGACAGCGTTGTTTCTGATGGGCAGCCCCATGTGCGCCTGGTTGCTGAGCTTCCCGTCCACCTGCTCGACCACCACATTGGCAGCCTCCGTGCCAACCATCTTCGGCGTCTGGGTTACGACACGGATCTCGAAGCCAAGGATCTTGCCGCCATTCTGCGTGACGTCCAGGCGTCGATCAATGTACCGCCAACGACCTCAGCGACGGCAAAACCGGCAGAAGCGCGACCGTCCGGGCGCGTGCTTGCCTCCGTCCTTCGTCGGATCCAAAGCAGGAGCCGCAATGTGAAGATGGCCGTGGCCGACTGGCTTGAGAAGCACGTCGTATCGCCTTTGGGCGCGTACGAAGCAAGCGGCAAAGCAGGCGCGATTCCGCCCGCAAAACCCGGCATAAGGTCGGCGCCTTCAAAGCAGATTGCATCTGCGGACGAGAAGGGCGCTACGAACCATCCCGCCAACATGCCCCTCGACAGGGTGGACGCAATCCGCGCGCTAGTCGAGAGCACCGACGATTTGAAATTGCTGGCCGCGTTTATGCTTGCGCTGGTGAGCTGCCCGCAATCCATCAGCGTGATGGCCCTGTGCGCAGACACGGTGAACTTGTACCTCCCGGCGTTCCTCGCGCTAGGGGACGGACGGCTTCTGTACGATCGAATCATGGACCGTGCGCTATCCATGACGGTGGCTTTGGACGCCGGCGCAACCACGGCGTTCCAGACTCTGTTGCCCGCGGGCACAGACTTGAGGCCCCTGATACTAGCATTGCCGGCCCTCGCCGAAAAGATGCCACCGCCAAAACCGGGCACGTTGGTTTTTGGGGTGAACAGGCAAGCATCGCGGTGGATTCCCACAAACGCCGGTAAGCAAAGCAAGGTTCCATCGGCCGTCGACGGTGACGTTGCTGGGGAAAGGCATTACGACGCGGGCTCGGCCGTGGGCTCCGAAGTTTACACTCGGCTGCTGGACCTAGACCGGCGCCTGTCCATAGCCACGTATGACGCAGACTGCTCGCCGTTGTCCGACGGCCGAGGCCCACCGGCGTCCCAAGAGGACGCCGCCGCCGACGAGGTCCGTGATGAGATGACGAAGCTGGCTAGCAGCGGCACGAGCATCGACAGTACGACGATGGACCGCCTATTTGGCACCATTGCCATGATCAGCCAGGAGCGATGGCGGCTTTTGTTGCCAGAATCAAGTGGCGGCGGTGGCGGCGGTGGCAGTGTGGGGGCCGGTTCCGGCGCCGGCGCCGGCAACGACGACAGCGAACCCGCTCGAAGGGGCCGTGCCCGCGACAACCTGCGTCTGTCGGCCAGCCTCTTTGCGCGTCTACGACGGTTCAACACAATCCACTTTGACACCATCATGATCAAGTGGCTCAAACGCCTGCGCACCATGCGCAACCGACCGCCAATCCGAACTGTCTACCCCGTGTACGTCGTGTTGGGCTGCTTGGATCTGGCCAGCCTCATGGCTACGACGGCCGACGAACAGGCACGCGAACCGGGCGCTATGCAGCAGTCGCCGGCGCGCAACACCTGGCGTACCGCGTACCTACAGGACGTTCTGGCTCTGCTGTCCGCGCCCTTGGCCGACGGCCACCCGATGTTGACCTGCGATGAGGTCCAGCGGTTTCGCCTCTTCCAGAGTGAGGCCCCACTGTTGGCGCCGGCCGGCCTCGCCGCGCTGGTCCGGAACGCCGTTGCGGAGATGACGTTGTGGCGGCATCACCAGCGGCGAGACGGGCAAGGATCAATTGTAGCGACGCCTTCAGCCGCAGCGGCGGCGGTGGCGGCATCGGCTGCAACAACAACAACAACAACAACAGCTGCAGCCCCTGCCGCTGCAGCTGCCACCGCAGCTTCTCGGGCACCCATTGATGCACGCTGTGTATCGCAGCTCTTGCGCGCGGTTGCCGTGGCGGACGCACCGGCCGCAGCACACGCGCTTGCGAAAACTACGGACCAGACCGTGCGCAGCGGGCTGTGGGAGATGACGACGCTGGCATTGACGGGCCGGGTGCTGCCGGCTAGGACGCCGCTTGCCATGCTGCGGGGCCTCGACGTCTTTGCCGCCGGCGTCGGCCAGCTAGCGCTGGGCCTCGTCGTGGGGCCCGGTCCCTACGCGTCAGTAACGGAGCGCGCCAAGGACGCCGACCACTTGACGAACCTCATTCTGCGCGCCGTGTCTGAGTTTCGCTTCTCCAGCCTCCACGTGCTACACAGCTTGCCCGCAGACATGGCTGCGAGCCTGAAGGATCACGCGCAGGCGCGGTTTCTCGACCTAGTGCCCACGCGGAAGCTCTTGGCCGCGTCTGCACCGGTTGTGGGACTCGGAATCGGGATGAACACCGACGCGGCGACCGACACGGTGCCCAATTTTGCTGTGGCAAGCGGTTTCCTTGACATTGTGCGCGCCATCATGCTGAACCAGCAGCAGCAGCAGCAGCAGCAGCAGAAGCTGCAGCTGCAGGTACAACAGGATACCACTGCCGCTGCCGCTGCTGCTGCCGCTGCCGCTGCCGCGGCCAGCGCCTTCGGAAACGCCAGTCTCACAAGCATACCGCCCCCGTCCTCGCCCGGCTTGCTGCCAACTCCAGTCGCCCCGCCCTTGGACGCGTCGGTCGTGGACAAGTTGGGCGAGCTTTGGTGCTTACTTCGAGAGCCAACGGGGCCATTGCCCGCACAGCGCGACGCGCAATCGTCTAGCGAGGAACCGGCCCGGATCCACAGCGTGAAGCAAGCCGTTCTGCGGGATTGGCTACCGGCTTTGCTGTCGCTGATCATGTTACACCTGCCGAACCGGGATGTGGTCGCTCTGGGATCAGACGAACGGCAGCAGCAAAAGCAACAGCTGGCAGCAAGCAGCACGGTCCGCGTCGGCGTCGGCTCTGTTGCCGACACAAAGGGCGCCGCCGCGCTGTCATCCACGACCTTTAAACGGGCAAATATGAACGCCACCGCCAGCAACAGCGCGGTTGGACTGCTCGGCCTGCCGCGGTCGGCTCGCGACCTCGAGCAGGAAGCCGTTCACGCGGGGGCGTGCATTGCGCTCGCCAGCCTGAGCATGGAAGTGCCGTCATGGGCAGGTGACGACGAGGGCGACAGCGACCAGAACGAGGATAAAGGCAACGGTAGCAGCAGGATCAACAACGCGGACGGCTCCAGTGCACAATGTCTGACACTGCAGAGCCGCTTGTTCGACGCGGCGCTGCTGCTCGCGGACGGGCTGTCCGACGAGACGCGGCAGCACTGTGTGCGCGCTCTACGAGACGCCGTCGCGGGAGCGGGGGCCAGCGCAAGTGTCGGGGCAAACGCACATGTAAAGGCGAACACGATTGCCGCGGGCGGCGATCTGCCACCCATACTGGCTTACATGCTGTCTTGCACCGCGGCCGGCCCCGTTGACTACCCGCGCCTGTACCTGGAGCGCGTGCCGCCGACACTGTTTAGCCGGGCGGCGCCAAGCCATCCGACGACGACGACGACGACGACGACGACGACCCGCGAAGTTTCACAGGAGGGCGGTGGACGCACCCCGACACCGACCCCGACGCCGAACTCGACCCCGACGCCGGGCACGCCCGGACCGGGCCAGCTGAAGCGCATGGCGGCGAGCATGGGGTTCGGCGGTGTGCTGGGCAACGAGCGCAACAAGCGCGTGCGGTTCGGGCTCAAAACGTGGGATGCGGTGTCGGACCCGACGCCAGCGGTGCAGGACAATGACACGGCGGTCAACTTGTGGTTGCTGGAGGCGACCAAGGTGGTACGGCAGCGCCGGCGGTGAAGGGAACAGAGTTTGTAAGAGGGTAACGGAAACGAGCGATATGTGCATATAGAAGTCGATGTTGTTTTCTTTTGAAGAGGGCTGCTTTTTTTATTGTTGCAAAGGGGCATTGTTTTGTCGCAGGGACGTGCATTAGCATGCTAAAGAGGGGTTTCTGTATGTGTTGGTGTGTGTCTTCATATTTCTGTGTTGGTTTTTGTGTGTCCATTCCTCTCGTCATTTGCTGTTTCTATCACCACGTATTTTCTTTGGCATACCTAATGCACCAGCTCCGAAATGGCGGCAACCACATACAGCATTCGGCTGTACTTCATGAAGGCATACTCTCCGTCGTATTTTGGGAGTCCTGCCGTAAATTTTGCGTTCGTACCTTTTTGTACGATGCGGAATCACAACGTCTATGTTCTCTAAATGATGGAAAACCCTCAATTCATGCTACTATTGTCGTAAACGTTTTGCATCAAAGCCCAAAGTAAAAGGCAAAAGCGTCCTGATTGCTGATATCGCGAGCAAGATGTTCCTATAAGACTCAAGGAGAAAGACCAAGAAATATCCTAGTTATTCAAAAAAACTATCAAAGTCTACGTTGCCCGCTGCCGCAGGGCACCAATGGTCCCAATGCAGCATCTGTGCTTTTGCCGTTGCCGTGTCCCCCGCCTGCGATGCTCACGACGGTGTCTTCCACGCGGCTGGCCAACGCCTCGTCCACAACCGATTGCGTAAGTGAGACGTCTTGAATGTTAGAAATATAGTGGGTCTTGAACTGATAAAAGGAGGGGGGGAAAAACCCTACCATCCAGATCACTGAAACTGCTGCCCATGCTCAGCGTCGTGCCCGTCTCGCTGCCCTCCCGCGACACGCCCGGCACGCCTTTGTTGGCGGCGGCGGCGGCCGCCGCCGCCGCCGCCGCCGCCCGTCCCGAGTGCACGTGGTGCAAGACAGGCGGCGTCCGCACGCTAGGAAGGCGCGAAGACTGGAGCCGCGCGGCGGCCACAGCAGACGCCGTCGCCGTCGCCGTTGCAGAACTGCTTCTGGCAGCCCCGGGGCTGACGGTGAGAGTACTCGACCAAGAGGTATGGCTCGTCACGTCTTCCGTTATTCCTGCGAGGCTTTTGAGGGCTTTGATCGCGGGTAAGGCCGACGCTGAGGCTAAGGCCGACGATGAAGACGGTGGCGACTTTTCCTTCTCCTCCTCCTGCTGCTGCTGCTGCCGCGGATGCCGCCCACCGTAGCGAAACGGCCGGCGATAATCGCCACCACCGCTGGATTTCTTGGATAAGGCCGCCAGAAGCGTCGGCGTCTTGAAGGGCAGAAATGCGGCTTGTGTGTCTGACTCGTCGCCGTCATCCGACCCGCCTGACGACAGCACACTAAAACCCGCACCGTCACCACCTTTTCCACCACCGAGAGTCTTCGAGAATTTTTTTGACCTCCCAGCCACGTTATCTCTTCGCGGCTGCGGCTGCTGCTGTTGCTGCGGCTGTTGGTACCCCGGGGGCCGCTTGAAGATGCGTGACGTAACCGGCTCAGACGGTGTCGATGATGAGGAGGACGAAGATGAAAATGTGGCAACCGGAGATCTAGAATCGCCTCTCTCTTCCCTTGCTGCCACCTCCTCGTCTTGGTGATTGTTGTAGAATCTGTGTTGGCGGCCACCCGTGCCAGGCGATGGGGTCGGATAGATCGACAACGGGGAGAGCAGGCGTCGCGATCGGATGCCGGTCTGTGCGCCATGCGCGACATTCACGGCAGGGAGTGTAGAGTTGCTTGACGACGCATTCTGGTTGTTGAGGTAGCAACATGCTTCCGAGTTGTCGAGGGAAACCTCTTTGGGTCGTGGTGGACGGGCGTTGTCAGGCTCGTGGAACGGCCGGAGCGAGCCGCCGCCGATGGATGTGCCGGCACCGCCGCGGCCAGCCGCTCGGGGTTGATTCAGTCCGGAACCCGCATAATCACCCCCGGACAGCGTCTGGCCCATTTCTTCGGACGATGGTATGCTGGTGCGTGACTGAGCAGTAGAAAAAGGAAAGCGGGCGTGTCTCACGACCTCCGCAGAAGGTGGCCGGTCGCCGCCGCGGCCGAGAGTCGCACGCGGCGGCGAATTCAAAGGTAAGTTAACGCGGGCGTCGCAACCGAGAACGGCGACTCTGCGCGTCTGCGTCCGCACCTGGGAGACGTGGTGCTCGGTGAGGATGGTCGCTTGAACCAGGAGGAAGTCAACGGGAACGTCAAACTGACTTGCGCTGGAAAGTGTCAGTGGAGAGGAGAGAGCAGAAATGAATTGTTTGGATGGAACGGCGGCATACAGTTCTTCCCCTGGACGTTGAAATTGGTCAGTCATGGTCCTAACAAACATTGACAGATGGGCAAGCACGATGCCGAGAAATGCGATTTACAGTTAATGTCGTCCTTTGAGCCCCCGGACAAGACCCCCCAGAGCACATCGTCCTTCTCGGGGTTCCAGTCAACCTAAAAAAAATCCCGTAAGCATCTACCAGCATCTGTTCCTAAATATTATCAAATATCCATCCTTACTCGTACATCGGGCGGGTCCACGAAGCCGTCGCGAGGTGCCGGCACTCGAATGTAGACGGTATATGTCGGCGACAGGGGAGTGGGTGGCCGGTTCGGTGAGTCGGCCCCGGGCAATTGGCCTTGTTGTTGCTTTTGTCGGGTTGGCCGCTGTTGCTGCTGATCGGCTAGCCATGTCACCGTCGTCGTCGCCGTCGCCGCTGCCGCTGTAGCGGCAGCGGCATCGGCGGGAAAACTAAAGGGCAGGTTCAAAAAGGTATCGTGTTGCGGGCCAGTGTCCATCGTAGACGGAGATTTCAGACGACGAACGTCGAAAGCGACACAGAGGCATTGAGAAACAGGAGGTTTTCGAGGGCGGAGGGGTTGAGAAGAGATAAAGAGGAGTGCGAGCTAGAGAGAAGATGGAAAACGTTGGCAGCTTTAGTAGTGGAGCCGCCGGTTGTCAGGAGGTATCGATAAATAATATCTGTGAATTTCTAATAGTGGGGCCTCATCCATTTTTGGTTATTCGACACCTGTGACAAAAGCTGGATTAAAGCCCCGTAAGGCTGGGACTGCTGTCAAGTGTCACTTCGTCGCCTTCTCGCCTGCTGAGGGCACACACTCATATTTTTAACGACCGCCTTCGAACTGAACACTACTATTCTAGGACTTTATTAGT
The DNA here is from genome assembly GCA_002778095.1 of Fragosphaeria purpurea. Lineage (NCBI taxonomy): Eukaryota > Fungi > Ascomycota > Sordariomycetes > Ophiostomatales > Ophiostomataceae > Fragosphaeria > Fragosphaeria purpurea. The sequence continues at coordinate 1,382,314 of PCDL01000002.1, forward strand.
AGCTTAAAAGACTATATAACTTATTACGTTTTATTTAGAATTTTTTTACCTATCTCTGTTAACCATGGCTCTCCTCGACATGGAGGTGGCTTTTTCCGTTTGTCTTGCCTGGTATTATTATCAATCACGGAATGGGTATATACTATCGAATATCAAAAATGGATGAGATCCCACTATTAGATATTTATAGATATTATTTATCGCTATATACCTTTTAACATGTACCTGCAGTGCACGTACGGCCGCCTCACTATTAAAAAAGAATTTTGAAGTTCCTTCCTATGCGCATTACTTATAGTATCGCCTTCCTTCGTAATCATACAACGCCATTACTACAGTTGCTAGGCGTGATTATTATGCCCTTTAGTATCGATATAATTCCAGGTAACTGTATGGAGGCTCGATGTGGGCAAATCTGAAGATTTATAAAGCGTGCCGATGCGACGATTGTCACATCGTTTTTGGAATGAAAAGGGGAAACAGAAAACTGTGCTTCGATCCAACGCACAAACTTGCGCTAAAAGCACACTTTGCGGGCTTTCCTTATTTCATGTGCCCGGAAACGTTACGCTTATAGTTGAACATGTCGACCCGCGTCCGCAACACCTGCTTCTTGTATATATATACATACATAATACTGTGCTATGCTTTTGGACAGGACTAAAAAGGCGCAGACGGAGACGGTACGGGAGACGGCCGAGTGTATGGCGTGTCTACACATTGTATTGAGACAATTGAAAATAACCGTGCTTGTTTGGTCTATTTAAGGTACCTATCCCAGCCACTGTAAACCGGCCGCCTTTTTTGTGGATGTTTGCCGCTGTTGGTCACGCCCGCGGTGCCAGCCCGTCTTCGCTTGCGTGATGCTCAAGGCGTCGGCGCCAGCGCCTCTGCCGACGCCGGCGATCACGTCGATGTTGGTAGCCGCGTAGCTGGCCGTATCGACGCCCGGTGGCTCTTTGCTCCTTTTCTTGTTGCTGGCGGACCGGGCACAAAATCCACCCGAGAGGCGGTCGACACGACAGACGGAAGGACAACGTAGGCAAGGGCGGCGATGGCGAGCAACTGGACAATCGACCGGATAAGCGACACCAGGGCAGAGACGGCAACGGCCACCAAGACGACGAAGACGGCCGGTGCCAAGGGCCCGCGGACGAAGGGAGCGACAGCGTTGCTGGCTGCGTGGATGGTGTCGGCGTTGTCGCGGTAAAATTGGCGGACGCTCGCTTGCAGGTTCAGGTTGGCAAAGTTGCTTTGGTCTGGCTCCGCCGATGAGGCCGCCGGTGCAGCCGGAACCGGCGGGTTTGTAAATTCTGGTGGCGCATCGAGTCCGCACATGTGCCCCAGAAACTCTCGTGTGTGCTGCATGACAAGGTTGTGGTGGTGGTGGTGGTGGTGGTGGTGGTGTCGTCTTTTGACAACACAGGCTTTGTGTATGGATGCTCGGGATCTGATGAGGGATGTCAGAGAATACACGCTATGCGTACATGCGTACATACACAATGATGAGGAAGGCCTGGCGACTTAATATAATCCCGTTTCTTTCCCATTTGCGGATGGTTCCGGGGTGAGCCTGTCCGCAGCCGTGGCTGTGAACAAGCAAGTTCGCACGCGATGTGGGCACTACGATGACGCCGAGGACAATGCGTGAAAGGGTCAGGCGCTGTTGTACTCCGTAATCAAACGCTTAGTTTGCGTGGTTGACGACAGACACCCACCAACAACGCCTCTGTTTTTTTTTTTTTTTTTTTTTTTTTTTAATACTTTTTCTAGTATTTTTTCTTGTACTTTTATTTATCTATTTTTGTTTTTTTTTCCTCGTCTTGACGTACGTCTAACGGCCAGCCGGAGGGACTTTTGTTTAGTGGCTTGATTTTCTTTGTGGTCCGCAAAGAACGTCTTACATACAGACGAGCAAAGGCCACCGCGCCTCCGTTGCCACAGGCCGCCACCGAAAGCCGTAAAGCCGGGCAAGAGACCCAAGACGTCATAGCTAGAGGAGGATAACCGTGTAGCGTGCGCCACGCCTTATCATGCATGATAGATTTACGATGGTCGTTTCCCAGGAGCTTCGAACCAGCCCGAGGTCCATGGCGAGAGGAGGGTCTCACCACGACATTACTATCCGAGACAAAGGGCCCACGAACAGGAAGAGCAAGATGACGACCCTGCATGAGCAGCACCCCAAAAAAAAAGAAAAAAAAAAGGAAAGGGTGCAATGGAGGATTTCTCTCCTGTTCTCAATAAAAGGGAGTTGACGTCAGTGCGTCTTCGAGGTTTGAAGGAACAAAGAATGTGAGACACAAAGGGACGAGTGGACACAAAGGAGAAGAAAGAAGACCCCATTCAAGACGCTAGCACGCATCCACCACAGGCAACAGCCAAGAAAGGACCCGACGCGACGGCGCAGTATGACATACCACACAAGCTGTGACGTTCGTAGTCGTTGCGGCGTCAACGGCCGTTCCGGACCCCCGGGTTTTCGGGTCCGTGGTGAACAAGCCCACTGACATGTGAAGGTCTAAGACACAGTACAACAAAAATACCCCCGGAAAAGCAGGGAAGGGGTCGCATTTGACGTACGATGGCGCTTCTTGGAGAAACTGTCTCAGATTTGTTTGTCTGCGATATCAATGCTTTCGTGTTCCCTTTTTTTTTTTTTTTTTTTTTTGATCGTACCTCGTCTTTATCCCCCCTTCTTTCCTCCCTTCAAGTTTGCTATTTTATACCCACCAGACATACCGCGAGAAACCATGACTTTACCCAGACGAATGTAATATTCATGGTGGCTATGACTTTCAACCAACGGACGCGGAGGTTCGCAGATTGGGGAGTTCCCAGCAAGCAAAATACGGTACAGTGTCCTATATACTGTGTTCACACTGTACCCGTGCTCTTCTCGCACCGATTTTTTTCTTGATTTTTCCATCGCCTTTTGTGTTTTCCTATGGTTGGTGACGTTCTTGTGTTTGCAGGGGTGGGTAATTGTTGAAATTTTGAGAGACCGCGGCGGATCATGAAATGCGAAAGACATACACCGAAAAGCCGCGGAACGAAATGGGGGCCGAGATCCAAACCGGCAAGCTCCCCAAAAACGAGACACGGCGTCAACATCCAATAGCTGCTAGCAAAAACCAACAAAAATACGATCGTATGCCTACCCATCATACTAACAATCAGTGTATCGTCTGCAACGCAGCACGCAGCGGTGCATCGGGAGCCGCCGTGTCACTGGCGCCGCCACCGCCGCGGTCCTCCTCTACCGCGGCGCCACGTCCGGCGACGTAGACGACCACGCGTCCAGCTACAGCACGTTCTGTAGTAGAACGTGCAGCGACAAGTGCCGGCCGATGCGGAAGGTCACGGCGGCGGCGGCGCTGGACGCGAAGCTGGCCCGGTTCTACCCGGATGGCATGGACGCGACAACGGGCCGCAAAGCACGCCGCGTACACGGCGACGTTGGGCATGGACCCGGAATCTTCGCAGTCACTGTTGTCGTCGTCGTGTCCAAGTCCTTGGTTGCGAGGAATGGTGACACCGGGGGGGAGGGAGAAACGCGGCAATTGCCGCTGCGGGCACTGCCGCTGTCGACGGGCCGGGAGCTTTTGTGGAGCCGGTCCCGGACGTCGCTTCCTGAGGGCGGCGAGAAAGGAACGAAGGAAGGAAGCTAGCCACCAGAAAAATGGGCGAAGAGCAGAGCAGATGTGCGCGCGCCGTCTGTGGCGTTCTCTGCGTCTCTTATTTCGAGGTATATGGAGTAATAGAAAGTTCTCCTTCAAGCTAATGTTGGGTGCCACGGCCTTCTTTATACCAACCACGAATATTATGACGCGGGAAACAGAAACCGTCTTTTGACAAGATTCATGCTATTTTTCTTTTTTACCCTTTTCCAATGCTTCATAATGCAGTTATCAGGAGTGAACCATCCCACTCTCAAATCGCCCTTCACATCTACTGCCCACTGCTTTGCCTCGTACGTCCTACTCGCAACTGCATCCCACACATCCTCTCACCACCGAAAGCAAAAAACATACGCTTGTCAATCATACATACATATCAGGTACTGCATAGACTTTTTTTGCTATTTTTCTATTAGGACTACATACTGAACCTGCTTCCGAGCTTTTTAAACCATCCTTGTGATCTCTCTCCGAGATCTCGCCACCCTTCCTTGGGTGTTGTCTTCATATGTTCGTCTCTTCTCCATCACACAATTCGTTCCTCACTTTCTTCCCTACCACGTCACTTTTCCTCTTCTTACTGTCGGCGGGTGTATGGGCACGCACGGGTCCATGTTTTCATCATCCCAGTTGCTGCACATCACTTTCAGGAGTCACACTGCATTGCATTTGGAGAATCTAAACTCTTACAATTTCATCGTTGCTCGTTCATGTCTGTCGTTGACCCCGGGTATCTACAATCAAGGATTTTTTCTCTTATTCGAACCCGACTCCCATGCTAAACCAACCAACCAACCAACCAAAAAAAAGAAAAAAAACCCATACACACAAAACATGAACAGGAAACTACCATTCCAGATCCCGCAAGCCTCGCCGCGCCAACAGGTCCATCAGCGGCACCTTCGCCTGTGCCGCCCGCGCCTGCACCGCCCGCTCCGTTCGCACAAAATACACGGGGCACGTCAGGTTCTCGCAGCGCACCTCGTCGAGAGGGCCGAGCCCGGCGCAGCTCCGGCACCCGTCCAAGACCGTGCGGTACGCCCGCTCGGCGTCACGCGCCCGGCATTGCAAATCCACCAGCGTGCCCAGATTGTCCTTGCCGCAACTCTTGCACAGGACTGGCGTCTTGAGCGGACCCGGCGTGTTTTTCTCGCGGTCGTGTCTGTCTACATCCCCGAGCTCGCCGTGCGCCACGCTCGCCGCCGCCACGGCAGCGTCTAGCGCGTTCTTACGACGTATGCCATACCCGCGGCGCCGCTTTCGCCGAACGGGCCGGTCGCAGCGCGCACAGCGCGACCCGCGCAGCCAGGTATCCAACGTCTGCTGCCCCAAGTGTCCGCCTTTGTATTGCTGCTGCGTTGGCGCGGGGTCCATTGTCCGCAGTGGCATGCGGACTCGCGGCATCTCTAGGTACCAGCGTTCGACGTCGACGTCCATTAGCCGAAAGATGCGATCTAGTGGTGGTATAACGCTGTTTTGGATATAGTAGTCCGAGTCGATGCGGAGGTGGCGGTTCCCGACAACGTCCTCCGGGGCGACGGAGCGGTCCCGCAGTGGTGTCCCGGGTGGGCCCGCTACCACGACATACGGGACGCGTTCTTTGTAGAGCAGCAGAGCGCGGGGATCCCGCGCCAGACGCCGCGACGCTACGACCGCGCCGGGTGGCGGTGCGCTGTACGAACCCGGTGGCCGCACCTCTTTGGCGAAACAGAGATCCGCCAGCGACAGACGGTCGTGGATGATGTCGTCAAAGCGTGCCTGCACGTACGACTTCACGCGGCTCAGATCCGCCGTGTCAAAGAGAATGCGCAGACACTGCTCCAGCATCTTGGCCGCCACCGGCGAACCGTCACGGCGCACCGTCTCTATGCCCTTGGCGTCAAAAATGGGTTCCGTCTGGTCTGGCACATCAAACTCGTACCCCACGTAGCGCTTCTTGGCCAGCAGCACGCACGGGTGGTACACTTTTTCAAATTTCAGACGGACGGGGTGCGGGTTGGCGGCCGTCACCGCGTCGGCCATTTCGGCCCCAATCTGGAAGGCTTGCTCTCGCGTCCGGCCGGGCAGGTGCACGAACAAGCTGTCGGTGTCGCCGTACACGACCTCTGCGTTCCAGCGCTGTACCGAGTGAATAAGAGCAATGGCGCGGTCAAGGGTCTGCCGCCCCGTCTGCACAATGCTGTCGGCCACCTCGACACAGGGCATACGGCCCGAAAACGACGCCGACGTATAGCCATATGTGACGTTGGCTAGCAGCTTGAGGGCCAACTGCCGGTTGTTCAGCCGCTGGCGTTCGGCCACATTCGTCGCCGGCGTCTTCTTCATCGCGGCTTTGACCATGGCGCGCGTGTCCAAAATCTCGGCCAGCATCTTGGCCAAGAGAGATTGCCGCGTTCTGGCACTGACGTACATCATGCCGGTCGGCGACACGACCAAGCCGAGCTGCGACAACCGCTCTAATAAACCGGAGGGACGCTGGTACGTCGTGAACCCCATTTTGTTGGCTGATGCCTTGCGAAATTTTGCAATCATGTCCGCCGTCTCCTTCGCCGCCACGTTGACACCACTGCCGTTGTCGTGGCACCGGACCGTGTCGCCGCTCTCCAAGTCAGAACCGCCTTTTCCCTCATGTGGCCACACCTTTCCTGATCGCTGCGGCTGCTCCTGCTCCTGCCTCGGTTGTTGCGCCCCGCTCTGCTTCTTTTCGTGGTACAGCGGATCCAGGCGGCCGGCAAACGTCGAATAGCAGAGGTTGTATGCAATCATCAAGCTGGGATACAAACTCGTGAAATCCAAAACGACGACAGGGCTGCTGTAAAAAGCGCTCCGCGGCTCCAGCACCATTGGTATGCATTCGGCCGCATTCTGCTGGCCGACTTGTTCGTGGCTCGGCGAGGGCATGACGAAATTTTCCGGTTTGGCCACGCGCAACATGACCGACTCCACCTTGAATTGCGACCCGCGATCGAGAACAGACGCAAAATCCACACCAAGAATCCGTGCCTGCTCGCTTGTGCGGGACACGAGCTCGATCGCATCGATCAGCGCCTGGCCGACCGCCGTGCGCAGCCGGTAGTAGCGTAGAACGCGACCGAACTCCCGCGATCGCCCGCTCAATGTCCATGCGGTCAGTACATGCGCGCGGTACATTGGCACACGGCGGCCGAGCACGTGCCACGCGGCGCTCTCCAACGTGTACTGCCGCAGATCGACGTGTCCCCGCAAAGTCTGGCCGATGGACAGCATGTACCGGCCGGTGACACACTGCCCGCGTTCGCAAAACGGGACCACCCGCGGCTGCGACACGCGCGACAGCAACTGCCACAAGTCGAGGTCATACAGCGCTGCTCTTTCGCTTAAATAGCCCCACGACGCCGCAACAATTTCGTACCCAGCGAGAAGGTCGGGGTCCAAAGAGTGGGTGAGGCGCACGACGCGCAGCAACAGGTCTCGTTCGTCGGTGGCCACTTCCACGGAGAATTCGTCGTGCGTTGCCCGTGACACTGTGATAACACCGGCGGTCCTTCTCCCGTCGGATCTGGAGGGCTTGCCTCCGTCGTCACCGATGGCAGTGCCACCCCCGCCGGCAACCTTCCAACATACACACTGGACGGCGTCTCGCTCTGGGTTTGGCAAGAAAGTGCCGCGCGAATTGGCATGCACTTCCAAACACAGCGTGCGCATGTCCAGGTCTAGAGTAGGCTTGCGCGGAAACACAGCGGCGCGTTCCTCCTGTGACAAGCTGGCCCCGGCAATACGCCGATGTACGGACTGGGATTCCGCAGCGTCCGCCTCTTTCGCGGCTGTTTCCTTGGCGGCCTCGCTTGCCAGCCAGGTTTCGACGTCTTCAAAAGACGGTGGTGGCGTGGCAATCTCCCAAGAGCAGATTGACGATGATCGTAGTTTTGATACACGAGATTTGTTCCCCTGCTGAAGGTGCGCTTCTCGACGGCCGCAGGGATCGAAAGCAGGAAGGAAAAAAGCCGTTTTCCCGATGCCCGTTTGACGTTTCTTGGCTTTCGGGATGTCTTTATCGTCCCCGTAGTATGCCTTTTGATGGATTTCTTCGGGGCCGAACTCCGCGAGCGAAACCATTACGTCTTCCATTGCCGGTGGACGGCCCAGCATCACTACGGTCTGATTGGACCTTGAGCGCGCAAGTGTGCTTGTCTCGGCGGACCAGCTGTCCACTTCCACGCACGCGTCCTCCGCTGTGTCTCTCGTTTCTTCGGTCGTGTTGGAAACGGCGAGCGCGTCTCCTTCAGACGTCGAGTCCCTGTCATTATGGCGTCGAGCGACCAGCTGACCCTCGGGCGTCGAGGGAACGGCCGCACCGTCGCTGTTGGCTGCGCTCTCGCTGCCGTCTTCGGATATGACTGGCAGCGCCGTTTTCTCTTTCTCGCGTGGAAAGGCGGATTTCACAACCGGAAACGTCTCGGAAAGAGAACGGTGTGCCCCCCTTGGATCGCGCTGGTGTCGCATCTTAGGAGGCAATTCTTGCGACCGGCGAGGTTCCTGTCGTTGGCTGCGCAGCCAGTCGTTGCTGAGCTGGACGGCTGCGGAACCCTTTTCGTGCCTGTCAAGGAGCATACCCAGCTGATGCTCGAAGTCAGGAGACGGAGAGGGGCCGGCATCGTCTGAGAAGAAATCGGCTACGTCGTCGGAATTTAGTCCTCTCTTGCGCTTCCTGTTCTCGGCGCGTTCCGTCGCTGGGTAGAAGTCTTCGACCGATTGGCGCATCGTTGGCACACAGTCTTCAAGTGGGTCGCGAGGACGGGGAGGGGAGCGGGCACGAAGTTGTTCTGCTTCGATAATGTCGGCAACCTGCTCCCGGTATTTTTCCTCGTGCAACCACGGTGCAGGCGTCCGTCGCGGATCGGAGGACGACGCGCCCAGCTGGGCAAAGGCATCTTGGGTGCTGATCGTTTCCCACGCTTTGCGCTCTTCTGCGCTCTTCTTCCCCTGTTTGTCGTATTTGGCCGCCATTTCCCGCCACACCGCCGCCATGCTGTAGACGAGGCGCTGGTCCGGGTTAGTGGGCACCTCCGGGAAACTGTCGTGCTGCCACCGTTCCGGCACAGCATCCCGGTTGCGGATGCTGTGGGCAAAGATGTCCACCTCCAACGGACAGCTACCCAGCCCGGACCGCGACGGCTTCGGCAGGGCCTCGGTGGCCTTGAGCGACCCGCAGCCGTACAGGTTGTAATCGGTCATGAACTGCAGCAAGAACGGGATGTGCGATTCGTGTGGCTGGAGTTTTGGGATGCTGGCAACGCGGCCCTGACGCAGCAACTCGGCGACGCGCGTCATAAGAGCCGGGTCGAAGAGGTAGATCTTCAGGTACAGTTGGAAGCCAACGTGGAAGCCATAGAACGGTACGCCCCGGACAAGCGTAATGGCCAGCACCGTGGGCCGCCCCACGGCCTGGTCAATGCCATTGCGAAGGGCGACAATGACCCGGTCGGACTCGGAGAAGGGAAAGTCGGCGTACGGCACATAGAAGTACGGAAAGACGCCATGGATGTGGGCGCAAGCAATCCGGCCGGTCAGAGTCCTGCCAAAGACCCGTATAATGGGAACACGCGACTCCGACACTGCCTCCTCGTTGCCTGTCCTGGCATTGCTGCTGCTGTCGTTGCCGTCGTCGCCGTCGTTTTCTCTGGCGATGCTGTTCTTGTTTTGGAGGATGGGCGCACGTGACGCAGCAACATCCGTCTTCGTAGGCCCTGCCAAACAGTAGTCGATGCAATGGATGCGGATGTCGAACATCGCAGCAACAAAAGCATTGTGCCTGTTGAGGCAGCCTGCATTCTGTGTCGAGCGTGGCCGAATTGTACCTGTTGTAAGACGCGTCTTTTCTTTTGTTTTGGTTTTGGTTGGTGTTTTTTTTTCTTTTTGAAGACGGAAGATGGCGCGCGTGCAGCAAAGTCGCGACTAACCAATGCTGTCATCATCAGCCGTCGTCGTCCCCACTAACATTACATAATGGCGACTACTCGCTGTATTAGGTAACTCTGCCGCAGCCACGTTTTCCCGGTCGCCGAAACAGCTGACGCCGCAATTTACGTGTCGACCCGAGGCGCGCAGCTGATTAATTAGCTTCATCTCGAGGCAGCAACAATTTGGTGTGTACCTCTTCCGCCCGCCTCCTGTCACCTTGAACGTCAACTTGCCGCATCATCGTGCGCCATCTCTTGGAGGCATCAAGCCCGGGTTGTATTCTTATTTTTAAAGAGGTTTTAGGATATCTGGTTTTGGGCTTTTTGTGCCGTCGATACCACACCTCCCGCGGCAGCTGAGACCATCCGGACCATCCGTGATCCTCTCGCAGGACGGCTCCGGTCAACATGGCGACGCAGGGCCATGCAAAGTTTGTTTCTTCTCTCTCCTGTTGCTTCTGATTCTGCTTCTGCTTCTGCTTCTGCTTCTGCTTCTGCTTCTGCTTCTGCTTCTGCTTCTGCTTCTGCTTCTGCTTCTGCTTCTGCTTCTGTCTATTGTTTCGTTCTCTGTCTTTTTTTTTATTTGTCTGACGACTTGTTCTCCCTGGTGCAGGACCGATCGCGAGCTCGCAGTTAACATCCAAAAGGCGACCAACCCTGATGAGACGGCTCCAAAACGCAAACATGTTCGCAGTTGCATTGTCTACACGTGGGACAACAAGTCGTCCATGTCTTTCTGGGCGGGGATGAAAGTGTATGTTCAGCATTGTGCTTTGGTTGCCTTTGCAGCGGAATGCGGCTAACGAGACCTTTCTTCTCTTGTCGTTCTCGTTCTTCTTTTTCGTTGTGCCTTTGTTCAGCCAACCCATCCTCGCCGACGAAGTGCAAACGTTCAAGGCCCTGATTACCATCCACAAGGTCTTGCAAGAAGGGCACCCGATCGCGCTTAAGGAGGCGATGGCCAACCGGTCGTGGATCGAAACACTGGGCCGCGGTTCCGAGGGCATGCGTGGGTACGGCCCGCTGATCCACGAGTACGTGCGTTATTTGCTCGCCAAGCTCGCTTTTCACCACCAACACCCCAACTTCAATGGCACCTTTGAGTACGAGGAATACCTTTCCCTCAAGCTCATCAACGATCCAAACGAGGGCTACGAGGTCATCACCGACCTCATGTCGCTGCAGGACAAGATCGACACTTTTCAAAAACTCATCTTTGCCCACTTCCGGCACTCGGCCAACGAGTGCCGCATCTCGGCTCTCGTGCCGCTTGTGCAGGAGAGCTACGGTCTCTACAAATTTGTGACGAGCATGCTTCGTGCCATGCATCAATGTATGTGAAGGTTTTTTTTCATTGTATTGTATTTTCTTTCTCTTTTTGCTTCCTACCCCGGTATTCGATTCCATTTCCCTAATTGCACACCCTCTAGCCACTGGCGATGAAGAGGCGCTCGAGCCTTTGCGCGAACGATACGACGCAGAGCACTACCGCCTCGTCAAGTTCTACTACGAATGCTCCAACCTGCGCTATTTGACCTCGTTGATCACGATCCCCAAGCTTCCCCAAGAACCGCCCAACCTAATGGGCGAGGATGGCACGGCGCCTGCTCTGCCTGCACGGCCGAAGCAGGAAATTGAGCGTGCACCGTCCCCGCCGCCGGCTGCGCCCAAGTCGGATGAGCCGGACGAAATGTCCGAATTTTGGAAGACGGAGATCGAGCGCCAGAACCAGGAGTTCGCCGACCAGCAGCGGGTGCTCGAGGAACGTGCCCAGCAGCAGTCATTGGCGCAACAACAGGCCGCTTTGCGTGCGCAGCAAGAGTTTGAAGAACAGCAGCGTCTCTTGGCCGAGCAGCAACGTCGCGAGCAGGAGGCGCTCGCATCCCAACAGGCGCAGTGGCAGACGCAAGGCCGTCTTGCAGAGCTGGAGCGGGAGAATTTGAACGCCCGTGCTCAGTATGAACGGGACCAACTCCTGCTGCAGCAATACGACGCGCGGATGAAGGCGCTCGAGGGCGAGCTGTTGCAGCAGCAGGAGAACTCGTCGCGGCAGCAGGGTGCCAAGGACGACCAGATCCGCGCGCTGCAGGAACAGGTGAACACATGGCGGTCCAAGTACGACGCGCTCGCCAAGCTGTACGCCCAGTTGCGGCACGAGCATTTGGATTTGCTGCAAAAGTTCAAGCAGGTGCAGCTCAAGGCGGCGTCGGCGCAGGAAGCGGTCGACCGTCGGGAGAAGCTGGAGCGCGAGCTCAAGACCAAGAACCTCGAGCTGGCTGACATGATCCGCGAGCGCGACCGTGCCTTTCACGACCGCGACCGGCTCAAGGGGTCCAACAAGGACGAGCTTGACCGCCTGCAGCGCGAGCTGCGTCTAGCACAGGACCGCGCCGACAATCTGGAGCGGTCCAAAGGCAACGAGCTGTCGACCATGGTATCCAAGTACCACCGCGAACTGGCCGATTTGGAAGAAGCGCTGCGGCAGAAGACGCTTGCGCTCGACGAGGCACGCAGTCAGCTGCGCAACGGCTCCACGGATCTAGAGCAGGCTTTGCGCGAAAAGGAGGACGAGCTTGCCGTCTACAAAGCAGGCATGGACCAAGCTTTGGAGGAGCTCGAGGTGATGAAAGAAGGCCAGGTCCGTATATTTTGCTTTTCTTTAAACCGAGGGGGCTGTCCTCCCCCATCCTCCTTTCAACCCTCCCCCGATCTTCTAACATTTTTGGGGAACAGTCTGCCGATCGCGAGATCGATACATTTGTTGTCTCCAAGCTCGGCGACTTGATTGACGCCGTTTTGGATGCTGCAGCCACTCGCGTCGACGACTCTCTGTACGAGTTGGATTCCACCTTGCACGCTGGCAACCCTTCGGCCATGCCGCCGTACCTGATGTCGCAGGTCGAAAAGGCGTCTTCTGCGGCAATGGAGTGTGCCACGTCGTTCAACAACTACATTGCCGACGGCCCGAACACGCCGCCTGCGGCGTTGGCGGACTTACCGAAGAACATCTCGACGTTGGCCAGTGCCGTGGCGGATCTCGTGCCAAGCGTCAAGGGCATCGCGCGGCGCACAACCGACGACGACAAGCTGGTCAACGCGGCCCGCGTGGCCGCCCAGGCGACGGCGCGGTTTTTCCGCAATCTGCAGAGCTGGCGGCTGGAGGGCCTGGACGCCATCCAGAAGACGGACGTGGTCATCAACGGCAACAACGACGTGCAGCTTACGCTGCAGGCTCTCAACAAGCTTGTGGACGTGCTGCCGCGCGGGTTCACGCTCGGAAAAGGCGGCGACCCGGGCGAGATCGTCGAGAAGGAACTGGCCAAGGCGGCCGACGCCGTCAAGGCGGCCGCGGCGCGTCTGGCAGCGCTGCGCAACAAGCCGCGCGACCCCTTCGCGGCGTACGAGGTCAAAGTGCATGAAGCCATTCTGGACGCGGCGGCGGCGGTGACGTCGGCGGTGGCCGAGCTCGTACGGGCGGCCACGGCGGCGCAGAACGACATTGTGCAGGCCGGCCGGGGGGCGTCGTCGCGCACGGCGTTTTACAAAAAGAACAATCGCTGGACCGAGGGGCTGATCTCGGCGGCCAAGGCGGTGGCGGCGTCGACCAACACGCTGATCGAGACGGCGGACGGCGTGCTGTCGGGGCGCAACAGCCCGGAGCAGCTGATTGTGGCGTCGAACGATGTGGCGGCCAGCACGGCACAGCTGGTAGCGGCGAGCCGCGTGCGGGCGGTGGGCGGCCTCGCGAGCCGGACGCAGGAGGCACTCGAAGTGGCCAGCCGGTCTGTGGGCTCGGCCTGTCGCTCCCTGGTGCGGCAGGTGCAGGCCCTGCTCAAGCCGGAGGCAGAGGACGCGGAGGACTACACGAAGCTGGGTTCGCACGAGTTCAAAGTGCGGGAGATGGAGCAGCAGGTGCAGATCCTGCAGCTGGAGAATGCGCTGTCGGCGGCGCGGCGGCGACTAGGTGAGATGCGCAAAATCTCATACCAAGAGGAATAGAAACGTGTATGACGCGGGCCATTTTGAATAGTCCGGGGCAGTTTGTCAAGCCCACCTTGTCGCCCCTTTATTCATCGTGTTCCATTGTCTACACGGCTCCCCTATGTACCTTTTTTTTTTGGTCTTCTTTTTGTTTTTGTTTTTGTTTTTGTTTCTGTTTCTGTTTTTTTTTTTCTCTGTTTTTTTTTGTTCATTTTACAAGTATGTAGGTTGTATATAAAAAAGAAGGAGAAATTGAGGCGATACGAGAGTTCGGTATTGCAAGGGAGAGTTTCACGTGATGTGCATGGATGGATTTTGTTTGTGTGATGTTCCCCACCAGAGGGGCCTCGTTCATGCAGGGCCAAAAAGGGGGATCGAGGGATCTCGCGTGAGGCCCCGCAGCGGTGCAACTGTGGGGTAGCTTCGAACGGCCAACGGAATTTTTTTTTTTTTTTTTCAATATGCCACAAGAAAAGTTGGTGAATCGTCAAACAGTGAACCACAGCTTCCAGAAGCAGTTGATTCGCCGAGGCCTAAGTGGGGCTTGTTCGAGGCACGAGCTCATGAATCACTGCTCTAGACTAAATTAGAGGGAGAGAAAGAAGAAGAACATCGAGAGCAAGAGCAAGGAAGCTTTCCCCGAAAGCAAAGTGGGGGGGAGGGGGGGGCACCTGCCAGATTTTTGCGTGCCCTGCCGTTTTCGGCTTACCCAGCAACCCCCCCCCTCATTGGCTGCCCGCCGAGGTCTAGACAGGTACGGCGCGGCATTAGGAGGAAGTTTGCCTTTTGCACCTTCCTCGCCGGTGGTTTTGTCGTGCGACCTTGTTTATTCGCCACCGTACAGTGGCTCCCTAGTGACAAGGGATGTGCTCCATACAAAGGAGTAAAACGGTCACACAAAAAAAAGGCCTCAATAGGAAGCAGGGATGCTCAATAAGGAGCAGGGAAGCTCAATAGGGAGCTAAGGGCGAGCTAGTCGCTAGGCAGCGAGGAAAAGGTGGAGACGGTGGAGAAAAACGAGGAAGTGGAGGAAAAAGACCAGCCACCTACCTTTTGGCAGGAGGCGAACGACTGCCTAATAGGGCGAAGAAAGGAAAGAGGAAAAAAAAAAAGAAAAAAAAGGAAGGAAGTAAGGGAAGTGGCTGGGAGAGGGCAAGAGAATGTCTGCTCTGGTATGGCAAGCGCGACGGGTGGTGGGCTGGTGGGCTTTGGTGCTGGTTCTGCCACTGCAAGGTTGTTCTCTCGATGGATCATCCGCTCTCCTTGTTCCCCGGATTTTCTTTTCGTTGGCGATCAGCGGCCGTGCTCGCAGTGGGGGGGGGGGGCCTTAGTGCCGATCATCCGGGACTTGGGCGGTTCTTGTTTTTTTAGTGGCCTTTCTGTCCCCTGACTTTGGCCCACACCAACGACAACAGAAAGGTGGTTTCACTGGTCTACAGGCGGCTGCAAGACCCGTTTTACCCTGTGAATATGTACATATAATTACACCAGGCTTGCGACACGGCAGGAACAGCGGACAGAAGTCTCTCTCCATCTCAAAACACCAATCACGGGCTGCGTTGCACGGCGCACGGATTTTCGCAAATAACCTTATTGTAACGACGTCTGTCTCGTCGAGACTCGCCCTTCCGGCTACCTACATGTAGAATCGATGACAAAAGACAAGAATGCTTCCGTCCGTTGTTGTTTTCCTCAATCTTGGTATGTCTGCTGTAGGCAGCATGCGTCGTCCAGAACGCCGAGAAGAAAAAAAGGAAAAAAAAAAATCAAAAAACAGTTCCACTCCCGATCGCGAGCCTGCAACTCTTCCATGCCCTGTGTGCTGTCTCGCTGTCGTGCTGTTGTGCTGTCCTTCTGTAATGCCACGCTCACCGTGTTGCAGCATTCTGCTTGTTCCTCTTCCCTTCCGTCTCGGTCTCCCTTCATACGGGCTGTGCATCGCTTCGTCTAGTTCGTCGGCCACTGAAGAAACGGCAGGGGCTCGGTGGTGTCGGCTGTAATCACTAGCAAGCTTTGGTTAGCAGCGGGACATTGAGGAGCTCGCTGGGACTAAGACAGGTGCAACCTACCGCTGGCCCCCTCGTCCTCGGTGAAGCCCAACAGACGGTCCAGGCTCGCCGGGTTTGTAATGTCCACAACGCCAACGGACGGGTTCGGCACGTCGCTGAAGTAGTCTGTAAGAGCCGCCGTATTGGCACGGGTGTCGTGCAGCCGGGGCGGGGCTGTGGAATATGCGTAGCTGGCCAGGTCGGCGTCGTTGCGTTTCCCGTTTCCGTTTCCGTTTCCGTTTCCGTTGCCGTTGCCCTTGCTGGCCTGCAGTACCTGGTCACGGTAGGCCTCGCGGAAGACGGCCGGGCGCTCACGGCGGGCCAGCTGGTCGCGGATCGTCTGCTCGTCGACGCCGTACACGTTCATGAGGTGGTCCAGGTCCTCCTGGAGACGGCTTCGCTTTGTCGCCCGGGATTGCACAAGATCATGGTCGCTGCTGCCGATGCCGTCTTCTGGGACGACAAAATGGCTCGTGTTGTCGCCATCGTTGCGGCCATGCTTGCCAAGACTGCTGCGTTGCGGAGGCTGCCGCGCGGTAAGGTCAATGAATGGGATGCCGGAACCGCCATTGAGATCAGTGTCTGCGTCAAACGAATTTTCGAGCAAGTGGTCCCATGCGTGGCTGATGGGCTGGCTGTCGTTGTTTTCGTCAAAGACAGCAGCGCCCGTCGAAGCATCCACAGGCTCGCCATTGGGCCAAGCGTGGTCAGGAAACCTGCCTAAATGTTCTGTGACTTCAGAATCTGCGTCGTGAATAACGCTATTGGCGTCGTCGTTGGCCTTCTCAACAATCATCTCGTTGTTGTGCGTCGAAATCGCGGTCTGATGGCGATCTGGGGCTTCAGAGTTGACACCCATCTGCATAGGGAGAATTTCTTTATCCATTTTATAGCTGTCAGTGGGCAATGAAGGTTCAGGACTATTTTCCAATAGCGAAGCAATGCCGTTGCTGGGCTGGCCATTGAGTGAACTTCCAGTCGAGCCACCGTTGCTCGAAGGGCATTCGAATCTCCCAACGGCACTTTTGGACGCGCTTTCCGAAGCGAGATTGCTGTTGCTAAGCGACGAAGGTTGACTGCTGAAGACATGGAACTGGCCACCATTTTGTCCAGATTGATATGTCATATGCTGTGTATATGTAGGAGTGCTGTTTCCGTTTTCATCATTTTTCTCATATTCATCGCCCAACTGTTCTTCGTGGGCTTGGGGTTCAGATGCATAGGAACCGGCAACAGCTCGGGCTTCCGCTGTCAATGTGCTGGCTGTTTGAAGCACGAAGGCTTTGTCGGTTTCGTCAGGATTAACTTGGCAAAAAACATGATTCTTGAGACGGCCCATGTCATCAACAACTAGCATGTCGAAATCGAAAGCTTTGTCACGGGAAAAAAGCTGAGCCACAGCTGCAATGGGGTTGTGCATGATAGTTTGTGAGAATCCTTTGGTCCCCAAAATTACTGGAAACTCGCCGCCAATAAGCATTTCGTAGGCTTTCGAGTACAATTTTTGAACAAGCTGTTGTTTTTGGTCGTTTTGAATCAATCCCTGGTCGTCGTTATCCTTTGGAGAGCCCAACTGTAAGCCTCGGTCGAACACCGCTTGCAGAAGCTCGTGCTCAGCATAAAGGCTGGCAGCTGCTTCCTCATCAGCGACATGAGATTTCCGGGGAAATGCCATGTGGAAACCGTTGTTGCCTGTCTGCTGCGCTGCGAAAGCACCGGTAGCTGCCACAATATTTTCTTTGTTTCTTTCTTTGAACATCTGAAAGGTGTAACTTTGCGTGAAAGACTCGTTTTTGCCGCCGTTCGTATTTTTGTTTCCATGAGTGCCAGAGTCTGACATTTTGATGTTGGAATTTGTTGTGGCGTCTGGCTCAGTTGGCGCTGCGAACTTGATCAGGCTAAGTTGACCGGTCATATTTTCCAGTAGTGTAAATCCTTGTTGTTCCAAATATGTATCGAGTGGTGGAATTCCCAAGACACTGCAAGCGTGCTCCAGGAAGGATGCCAAAGACACCGCATCTTTTCCCAATTCCGTTCGAAGGTAAGAGTAAACTCTGGCTATCATGGTCCATTGGTTTTTGCGCGAATCAGCGTTCCAAAGTGTAGTCAACACTCCCGAACGTTCTTTTTGTTGCATGTTGGGCAGCATCTTGTTGTAGAAGGCTACTTGAAAAGTTAGCATCAATTCGAAAGTGTTTTATTCGGAGTTACTGACAGCGAAAGGCCATGAAAGCATTCAGCGGGCGTGATTGTGACGATGCTCCTTCATTGTTTGTAGAGCCACGATTGCCGGGCGTCGATAGCGACATGGTGGTTCTCTAGAATGTTTTGTCTTGTTGTTTTTTGTATGCTGCTTGCGCTTTGTGAAGTTTTTCTGGGAGGTTCTATGAATGTGTGAGGTGGTTGTTGTCCAAATGGATGTAGTTGTTTCCTCTAGTTTTGGGGGAAATATGTAGTTGCTTTCGGACTTTAAATGCAAGGAAGGGATGGCGGGAGCAGGGGCTTTTTATTTGATTTTTGATATCGCTGAAATTTTAGCTTGGAAATCCACAAAAATAGATATTAGCTCATCTAGGTCACGTCGTTCTTTGTCTACTTTTTTTCAGATATTTTTTTTATCTTGTCCCTCGTTTTCAATAGTTCATCAGATTCTACTAATTTTTTCTTCGTAAATTACAATCAAATACCGTCTCCCCCACACCGGTTTTTTTTTCCCTCCCTTGATGACAATACTTCTTCAGATAGCTATGAAATTCCCACTCCTGTTTTTTTTTTTTTTTGGCAAACTCCAGCCTACTTCTGTTCAGGAAAAACATAAACGAAACGCTCTTGTTGCTGGATATTTTCTACGTCGAGTACTCCAGTAAAAACCTCGTCAACCTTAGCGCTGATGTGTTCGGGACGAGGAATTTTCGAGATCGGTTTGTACCTGCCCTGTCGATTGTCAAAAGCTGAAAAAAACATGTCCCAAAAGATATAGACACTTACGAATGGCTCATTGATGATGTTTTCGACATCTAAATCGTAAATGGTTCTCTATGTAAAATGCATTAACGCTAGAACGTTTCCAAGAAAGAAAAATTGCATTAAGGGAAAATTGCATACCTCAAGTTTGTTGACTCGGAGAAGGGGATACGGCAGTCCTGTATCAACGGCAAGCTGTTTATTTTTCTTCTGCTCGACGTTAGCGGAATCCTCAAATTACGCGGCGCGGGGGATTGCTTACCCAAATTTGTCGACGGGAGGAAGGCGTTGTCTAGGTTTCTGGTCAGACATCAATCATAACTTTCCACACAGCAAGGTGTTTTTTCTTACTTGAATCGGAGCTTTGACTTGCAAAAGCATCTGAAGGGAATCCATAGACTCTAGAAGCATCTTGGCCGGTGTCGCATGAGCCCAGTCAATGAAGGTATGTGCATCTTCACTGAAAAATTCTCCATTGACCAGCTCGTACGAGAATTTTCCCCAGTTGCTTCCAGGAACTTTGCGGCAAGGATGAAGATCATCCGCGTATTCCCAGGTATTTTCGTCGTCGCTCCAGACCATTAGGTCTCCATCTAGATCTAGTTTGATGTCTTTTTCTAAGACAAGACCATACTCTGCACCCGGCGCTTTCATATCGGAGCAAGTGTTCATTTTTTTTTGTGTTTTTCGAAGCTTGATTTTCATTGCAGCACAAATTTTTTGTTGCCCATGGATGTACTCGCTCAACTCGTTGACAACGGGTTGATCAACGACGCTTTTGAGCGCATTCAGTCTTCCTGTAAGATCTGTGCCATCTTGGAGAAGTTCGTCGAGAACTGCAATTGCTTCTTTAAGACAGATTTCGAAGTCTGCACGGTTTCGAATCATAAATTGCAGGGCATGGTGAAGACTGCCTTCGGCGTTCTTATTGAAAGCAACCTGTTTTGCATGGACGGATTTAAGCTTTTCCGCCATGGCACCAAATCGAATTCGATTCATTTGGTGAGCAGTGATTCCAGAGACGAGCTTTTCCGCGAATGTAGTTGGTTTGGATTCCCCCCCAAATTGGTTTTTGCAGAGAGAAAAGGCCTTTTCCGCTGCTTGAAGGATTTTTGAAGGCATGATGGCAGACGCAGCAATTGCTCGCAAATTCTCGTCCATTTTGAAAAATAAACGAAACTCAAAGTAGTAATAGCGAAAATTCTGGGCATAGAAACTTCGACGTTTCTTACACGATGTGATTTTGTTGTTAATGTATGTCACGGAAGAAGAAACTAATCCAGGAAAACGATTTGGATGCGGCCAGACCACTTATACTAACAGCTAGACGGGGTACCTTGCTATTCTCCACTTTTCTTAGTATTGTTCCACTTTTTTAGCATAAGCTCGTGCGAGTAAAGACAATACTAAGAAGAGGCCTTCAATGTGAATATTTTAGTGATCAATCGAAACACACTTTTTCAAGTCATTTTAAAATTATATAAAAACGTGCAATTCCTCTTAACACATATTTTATTTTCCTCTATTTTGCAAATTTTCTAGAACATACACAATATAAATCTACACATTCAGCATCGTGATCTTCTTCGTTCAACCAAATTCCGTCAACCATCCCACCAGTCTATCTGCAGCACTGTCGTCCATCATGAACTCGACAAAAGAGCGTCGAATTTCTCTGCTTGTCAACGATGACAAGATGAAATTTGCAGTGGTTATTCCAGAGGAGCTTATTAGTATTGAACAGTTGCGCATTGTTGCGTGCAATTATCGGTAAGACACAAATTCCTGAAAAAATCCTGTGTTTTTTTTCTAACAAACAAAAGCTTCGTGTCAGATGAAGATTGTTGCATTCTCTACGACTCTCAGTCCCAAGCATACCGGCTTGTGGAGTTGTCCGATAGCAAGGCCATTGATGCTGCTCGCTTCCGCGTCATTGGGCATGCTAAAGGTGAGATACTATGCTCCTTTCACGCAAATTTCTTCAAATAGCTGACGACTTACAGAAGCTGTCGAAGACGAGGACGACGAGAAGATTTGCTCTAAAACTCGAATTCCGCGTCCGCCGAACGCCTGGATTATTTACCGGTCCTACAAAGCCAAGGAGATTCGCAAGAAGGTTGCTAATGTAACGGCGGGCTATATCTGTAAGTCATCGACGTTTTCTTTCAGAAAAAAAGGGCATGGCGCGCGCTAATATTATAATGCAGCTACCCTCGCATCGCAGATGTGGAAGCAAGAAAGCCGAGAAGTTCGTCTGCAGTACAACGCGAAGGCAATTGAAGCACAAAAAATCCACAGACAAATGTACCCGAACTACAAGTATAATGCAAATCTCAAGAAGACGAATTGAGTCATGCCGGCCCGGTGTTACGAACACCCAGGGCTAGGTATGTCTTGTTGCTTCTTTGTTTTTGTTTGAATTCAGCAGCTAACAAGCCTCTTCGCTTTTCTTTTAGGGCGGCACTGGGCATATTCGACTAGGCACTGCCGACATGACCAAACGATAGAATGAAACAGCCACAAGGCAGCGGTGGAGGAAACACTGGGCGGCCGGAGGGAGAATTTGGTCTTTGGGGGGGTCGACACCTGTTGCTTTTTTCATTTTTTTTTTTTTTCATTTTTCTATCTTGTCTCTTTCTTTCATGTGTTCATATCGAACCATGTTCTTGCGGCAAGAAAACGAGAAGCCAGCAGACAACAACGGCAACAGCGGATAGGAAGGTGGACGGATTTTTCTTTTTTCTTTTTCTTTTTTCTTTTTCTTTTTTCTTTTTCTTTTTTCTTTTTCTTTTTTCTTTTTTTTTTCAAATTGTCGGCTTTCTTTTCTTGTGTCTTCTGACGAGACCTGGGCTCGACGACAAGGAATGAACGGGGAGGAAGGATTATGGAATGGTATTAGTCGGCTGCGGCGTGGTTATTTGTCTCGATTTTCAGACGACAACGGATGATGATGGCAGCCGGCCACGACAGGAAAACGGGGATCAGAAAATAAGGGAAAAAAAGAAGAAAAAGAAAAAGAAAAAAAGGAAGAAAAAAAAAGTAGGTAGATCATCCCAAGAATGAAATGAACTAGTATTCATCCAAAAAGCCGCTCCCTCTCTTGTTTTATATATATACCAGCGAGCTGGCGATGTCGTGATGTTCCCAGTTTCTTGATTGAGTTCTGCGAACAGACCGAGACAGGTACAGCGGGAAGCCGCATCAATTGGCATATTCGAGGCGTTTTGTGCATCTGCCAGAATGGCAGCCAACGTTGTTCCACCAACAGTTTTTTTTCTTTTTTTCTTTTTTTCTTTTTTTCTTTTTTTCTTTTTTTTTTTTTTGTCTTTCCATTTTTTCCATTTTTTTCTCTTTTTTTTTCTTTTTTCTCTTTCTTTCTTCTTTCTTCACCCCCCGAGCTCCAACAATACAAAAGAACACGGCAGGCTTTTCTTGTCCTACGCAGTGTTGCTCGTTGGTTTCCACTTGTATTCTCTCTTTTGGATGCAGTCCTTAGTTCAGTCTCTTGTCCGGGACGACTTCTTCGCAGCGGCCCTCTTCACCCCCCCCCCCCCCCTCACTTTGCTTTTTCTCGTCCCCACCCCCCCAACGAACTGCAAAACCGCAAAACAGCGAGAGATACAGCAGAAAACAAAGCCCATCCTGGTCTCCCCGTCTCCCCGTCTTCCCGTCTCCTTGTCTCCTCGTCTCCTCTTCCCAGCCACCTCAACAGCTCCTTTTTGCCTCTTCTTGGCTTGTCCAGCTGACCCGCTTGCAGTCTTCAAGGTCCAATTTGCTTCTTCCCCCCCTTCCTTTCTGTCCCGGTGTTAGCACGTTTTTACCGTCTCGCCTTTTAGTTTTCCTCTCTCTCTCTTTTTTTTCTTTTTTTCTTTTTTGTTCTTCTTTTCTGCATCAGCTATTGAACGTCAGCCATTTATATTTCTTTTTCTTGCCCACCACAAATCCCATCCCTTGGAGACAAGCCATGCAATTTTTTTTTTCTTTTTTTCTTTTTTTCTTTTTTTCTTTTCATGTCATCGCTTTTCTTTTCTTTTCTTTTCCTTTCCTTTCCTTTCTTTTTCTTCTTCTCAACCAGACCAATAGGAACACCTCCTACTCAATATCTTTCATTTCACGCTGCAGCTTTTTTGTCGCCTTCGGCCTCGGTCTCTTTTCTCCTTCAGCCTCTTGGAAGCTCTTCTGTCGCCACTCATCACAGCTGGGCGAGGGCCTCCTCTCGTCAGTTTTTCTCTCTGCATCTCTTTTTCCTCCCTTGCAGCGCTACGAACCTTCCCCCCCCCTCTTCCCTTCCCCCATACATCATCAATCGTTTCTTCAGCCAGCCATCCAATACGACACATCGCTTCTGGTCCCCGTTTCGGCTTCGTGGCATCATGGATTGCTGCTCTTCGTCTGGGCTGGCGAAATTGCAGGAGAAGAGTGAAAGACATACAGTCCACTTTCAGCGTTTCAGGAAACAACGGCGAGGTTACCGAGGTCGTGATATTTTTTGGGCTTTTATTTTTCAAGAAAACGAGAAAAAATGGAGAGAGAGAAAGAGAGAGAGAGAGAGAGAGAGAGAGAGAGTAACTCTCGCCAAGCAATCTTCGTACCTCGTGTGCCACCCTTTTTTTCGTTCTCGTGTGCCTTTTTCTCTCCTGATTTCGACCCCCTTCTTCTTTTCTCTCTGCATTAGCCGTCAAGTACTTCGTAAACTTCTTCCACACAGCAAATATTCCCTCGCTTTCTCGCTTCATCTATTTGCTCTGTTTCTGTGTACACGTCACTTTTTTTTCGCGATGCTTCGGTCCCTCATCCCTTCTTGTCTAAATACGGAAACATCTCCCGCATCATCACGTTCGTGTTTTTTTTTTCTTTTTTTAATTTCCCTTTTCATCAACACGCCGCCACCCCCCCTTTGCCCGTTTCTCCCTTGCGTCTGCTTCCCAGGCTTGTTTGGGCACGGGCCAATGAACACATAAGAACAAGCGGGAGCCAAAAGAAGTAGCTTAGAAGTAAAAAAAGAAAAAAAAGAAAAAGAAAAAAGAACGACTGAACATGCGGCGACATGGGTGACTTGCACAGCATAACGTCGGCTTTCTTCGTACGGCGTTCTTTGAAAGAGGCGGAAGGCAAAGGGATTAAAGCAGTTACCATTGCTGAAAGTAGCATGAAGCAATGATCTTGCGTGCTCATAAAAAAGAAAAGCAGAAATGTAAAGAAAAAATAAATCAAAATAAATAAATCAAAACAAATCAAAACAAATCAAAACAAATCAAACCAAAATCGATAGATAAAGAAAGCAAGAAAGAAAGTACAGATCCGCAAACCCCCAAAGCCAACAAGAAAACAAGTCGGGCCAGGTCCACGACGTCCTCTGCCCTGTCGGGTTCCAAAAGTCGGATGTTGGCGCTTGTTTTTGTTCCTTTTTTTTGCAGAAATATTTCAACGACAGGCAGACGATGGATGTACCGTCACGCTTCGTCCTGCCGCTTGTACTCCTTCGAGCTGCGTCTCCTCTGCCAACTCTAGATGCATCATGTTTTTGCGAACGCCGTGGCCAGCCTGGCTTTGCATCTGTCAAATCGCCTCCGCTGTTCCCCGTTTGTTAGCAAACCGTGCCAAAAGTGGACACCCCAACGATCAAATCCCACACCAGCTGGGCGCCTCCCGGTCGACGCTGGCTGATCTTGTTGGTGATATGACATGACGGGAACAGAAGCGATGGACCTAGTACTAACACTAACGGTTACAGGTGAGACAGGGCGTGTTGGTTCTAGACGCGCAACGCTAACGGTTTTCAGTTCCCCTCCCGTGAGACCTTCAGGCCGAGCCGACTTGCGAGGTAAGTCTCCCGAGTGCCACGGCGTTTTTCCACGATGTTCTTTTCTTTTTTGTTTTTTTTTGTTTTTTTTTGTTTTTTGTTTTTTGTTTTTTTTTGGCTCATTTTCGGGGAGATCATCTGGAAATGGAGGTGAATGTACAATGCCCCGTAGGCTAGCAATCACGCCCCCCCGAATTGACAACAGAGACATGGCTTCCGACGGAACGCCAACAGAAAGTGGCTCTCCGTAAATTGTGCTGTTAAAACTGTAGTGCTGTGGTGGGAGTCCTTTGACGACGGACTGGGTTGACAAGGTGGGAGGGCTCTCGTTTACAGAGTAATGTTCCGTACAGTGCATTGAAAAAACAACAGCGCCCCTGCGCAGCCAGAGTAGATATATTGTAGACGCCAAAGCGGATGCAACTCCAATGAAGTTGTGACTGTGATAAAAAAAGAAATGCGTAAAATGGCGAAATCAACGCAGACGGGGACGAGAAGATGGATGAACGGTCTCACACAGCCCTGAGAAAGGAGAGAAATAAAAATAAAACTAAAAATAAAAATAAAACTAAAAATAAAATAAATGAAACTCAATTCGCCTGGGGCTCCATGAGACAAATCGGACACGGCTGTGCCGTTTGCTGGTTGTGCTGCAGTGTGCCGCACCAGCACACCCAGCGTGATGTGCCATCCAGCGCATACAACACGTCGCCCGGGCTCAGCAGCCGCGACTCGACCGCGCAGTCGAAGCAGTACCGGTACAGCATCTCGAAGCTGCCCGGCTGCGCACCGGGGCCCCGGTCTGCCCACACGGATGAAGGCCGTTGTTGCAGCAGCCGGAAGCTTTCGCTGAGTGTGTCGGCAGAGGGAGAAAGGGAGGCGGTAGCCGTGGTGTCGACGGTGTCGACCGGGACGACGGGGGGGCGCCCATACAACGGTTGCAGCCGGGGAAGAGGTCGCATGTGCGTGGCCGGCCGTGGGCAGTAAGGCAGCCGGTCCGCAGGGACGCCGTAGGACAGCATATAAGACACACATTCCTTGTCGGTGGGGAGAGCGAGGTAAGGGGCGGCTGCGTGCACTGTGGTGGTTTTTGACAACGACGACGACGAAAACGATGTCAACGGCGGCAACATGGTGTTCTCCGGGTCCGGGTCCTCTGATGGCGAAAGCGGCGCCCACACCAACCCACCGTAGAGCCGACGCCCCGTGTACGGCTGGCGCACATGGACCTCGGCCACGCACGTCTGGTGGAACGGCCGGGGGAACTGGCATTGGCCGCGCAAGCGGAAACAGTGGAAGCATGCTATGTCTGGGTAGCCCGTCTCCGGCAGGAGTGGAGGCGTTGGTTGCGGCACCCACCGTTTGCGTACCCGCTCTTCGATGGCCACGAGCGTCGCCATGCGTACGTGCACCGGCACGAAGCGCTCCAGGCGCACGGCCGCAAACAGCCGACTGACGCACGCCAGCCGAAGTAGAACGCGGTAGTCGCAGAAGATGCCCATGCGCGCCCAGAACGGCGCCGGCAGCCGCAGCAGCCACGGCGGCGACGATTGCCCGGCAGCATCGGCGCCCCCTCCTGCCGCTTGCTGAGCAACTGCCGTGTTTTTGCTGCGCGGCAGGGCAAACGCGCACACCGGCATCAGGGCCTCGGGCGGCGGCGGTGTTGGCGAGCTGGGCGCGGCCCTGCACATCCTCGTGGCGTTACCGGAGTGGCCCGTGCAACTTGGATCCGTCTGCGGCGGCGGCACGCGGTCGAGCGTGGCCGCAGAAGCATCCGCAACGTCGTCGGCGCACGCGACGGGCGACGGCGCGGTTGCAGAAGCAGTTGCTTGCCCATTAGCATCCAAGCTGCCGGCAGCTACCGAAACGCGCTGCGTTGACTCGCAACCGCCGACGGCACCGGAAGCGCTCAGGTGCGTCTCCGGGAGGGAAGCAGGTGCCGGCGTACCAAGGCGCGGTTCAGGTGCAGCGCCACACCGGCCAGGAGATGGGGATGATTCGGGAATGGCTGGAGGCGGCTGGGCTGCTGTGGTTACCGCATCGCTGTCCCCACGGTCTGCCACGTGCACTCTTCGGACCTTCCGCTTGCGCTCTTTACGCGCCAGTGGGTGTGATGGGCGCGATGGGCGCGATGGGCGCGATGGTTGGAGTGGCGCGGTTTGCCGCGTTTTTTTACGGCGCGCCGGCTGCGACCGCGGTGTGCTCGTTTTCGACACGTTCGTGGTGGGCGCAGCCGCAATAAGACGCGCCTGGCTTGGAGCCGGAGGAGACGAAAGAACGTCTGTGGCGAGCGGGATCTCCGGGCCCGTGGTGGCAGCCGTCGTATGAGAGACGAGCAGATCGCCCTGCTGAAGTGTTGGCACGGGGGCTGGCTGCTTCGGGGAAGGGATCGGTGGCTGCGCGGGCAAAATGGCCGCGAACGACGGTCGCGGGAAGCAAAATGTTGCGGCGGCGTGGCTTTGCGTATGGGAAGGCGATGTGGCCGTTTGGGGCGGTATGTATGACCCCGGTTGGTATCCGTGAGGAAAAAACAACATAGGAGACGGAGCCGGAGCTGGAGCCGGAGCTGGAGCCGGAGCTGGAGCCGGAGCCAAAGCCGGAGCCAAAGCCGGAGCCAAAGCCGGAGGTAGAATGAATGAATTATGCAGGACATTCGTTAATGGCAAATTCATCCCGACGCCGGCGAGCACTTCTGTGCCATGGGTTTCACAACCGCCGTCTATGGCTGCGGCCATGGTGTCCTTGTTGCTTTCGTCGATGTCCGTGGATTGGTTGGGAGGCAACGAGGCCGCGTTGAATGCCGCAGTATGGCACACGCCCAGAGGGAGGGATTCCTCGCAAAGGTCAACCACACTTTCTTCCGTGGTCATATTGATCAACTGTGTTGGCGCCCTGATAAACGCCTAAAAAAAAAAGAAAAAGGAAATGAAGCGTTAGCTGGCTATTTAGAAAAGCTAAAACGAAAGGAGAACATATTCGAAGCGTTGATTGTATCAGTGATACATTACATGAAGTGAACGGAAAATGACTCTGATGAACCAGGTAGAGTAAACTATTTATGAAATGATGACTGAATGTGAGAAGATGAAGGCAGTTGCTGCGTACCACAGAAGTGCAAGATGAAACGAAATGAGAGGCAAGTCAGGTCAATGATGACGATGGTAGATGATAACGACACAAGCGTGCGTGACAACGAGGTGACTGGTGACGTGGCACCGTGTAGACAAAAAAAATAAACTAAAACTTGGAGAGAAAAAGTTCGTGGACGTGGTAGACACAAAGGTTGGATAAACGGATGTACTTGTTATAGGAAAGCGAACGAGAAGACAAGCTTGTGCAGATGGGTGATGACGGGGTCTCTGCCATATGGAAGACAGTGGAATTGTAGAAAAGTGAAGAAAAAGGAAAAGAGTAAGAAAAAAAAGAAAAGGGAAACGTGAAGTGCCTCGCTTGCTGCTCTCTGGCGAAAACATCTGTTATATATGTGTGCAAGTGCATTCATAAAGACGCGGAAAGCGAGGAAGACAAGAAAAATAGGAATGATAAGAAGGGTTTGTTTAGTCTACCTTTCTCGTTGCATCAGATGCGTTCCGTGGGTTCGGGGAAAGGTTTGGAAGGGCTGGGTGCGAAGAATATTTTTTTGTGATGTGTAGTTTTTTTTCTTTTTTCTTTTTTTTTTTTCTTTTCTTTTTCCTTTTTCTCATCCGTGAAATAATATGAAGGAAGGGATCCTGCATGCATCAAATGTGATCAGTGTATGTAGAGTTGAAGCGGAGGAAAAAAAGAAATAAAGAAATAAAGAAATAAAGAAATAAAATAAGTAGCAGGAGCATGTGAAATTCAAGCCTAAGAGTAGAAATAATAAACTTCAAGATGAGGAGGCTGGACCATGGGGGACATGTTTTGGGGGTTGTTTGAAAAAAAGGGG
The DNA here is from genome assembly GCA_002778095.1 of Fragosphaeria purpurea. NCBI lineage: Eukaryota > Fungi > Ascomycota > Sordariomycetes > Ophiostomatales > Ophiostomataceae > Fragosphaeria > Fragosphaeria purpurea. Next base: position 1,410,657 of record PCDL01000002.1, read on the forward strand.
GGGGGAAAGAAATAAAAAAATAAAAAAATAAAAATAAAAACCAGAAAAAGTATATCCATTTTAGACTTGTTGCAGAAGCCATCGACACAACCTTCCCCTCCTTTTCGCCCTGCCTGCTGTGCCACAAGACGGACGGGAAGCCGCTTTAGTACTGTCGAAAGCGTTTGCAGCTTTTTTTATTGTTTCTCGTTTGTCGTCCGTCGTTTGTCGTTTTTCTTTCCATGGGTGTTTGCTTGGGCTGGTGGACAAAAAAAAATAAGTAAACAGAATATAATAAAGAGAAAGTGACTTGAGAAGACGAGTTTCTTGGCAAGCAAACGGGTGCCACCATATGCAGAGACGACTTCATGTCGTCGCTCAGCGAGCGAGGGCAAAACCCGAAAGCATTGATGATTTGGTTCATCTCTCACGAAAGAAACCAGAAACCAGAAAAAAAAAATCTGAGTGGAAACAGAAACGCGGGCGGTTCTGGATTAAGCGAATGTGAAGCGGAGATTATGAGGCTAAGCAGAAGCGTACTGCAAGATGAAGGTGAGACGAAAAACTGCATGACAACAACAACAACAAAAAAAAACAATCAAAGCGGAAGAAAAGCATAGACTGGCCCAGCAAGCCAACACGGCACCGTCGTCCGGCAGCGTCTTCTTTCTTTCTTTCTTTCTTCTAGACTCGTCACGGGTTTCGGATACCTCCCTGGACTCTTCTGATCGAGACGTTAAAAACGAAAATACGACGAACGGCGTTTTTTTGTCTACAAAAAAATGCGGAAGCAACATCGATTTATATCCCCAAGAGCATTGGAGGTCAAACCTATGAGATTCTTACAAGTCCACAAAAAAAAAGAAAATGCTGTTTGCAATATAAACCAATTTGAGCGAGGCACGAAAAAAGAGATGAGGAAAGGCCTGTGAAGATGAGGCATTCAGGAAGAATAAAAGAGAGTGCAAAAATAATGAAAGAAAAAAGAAAACCAACTGAACGCATTGGAGGCGACACCATAAACCCAAAGAACAATCATAATCACACATCCACGGCCTACATAGGATTGTTTTTTCGTGCTCATTTTCAGCGCATCAAAGTCCAGCTCCCACACCAACTATGCGTCCTTCATAATCTTTTTTTTTCCGGTTGCCATGTCGCTCCAATGCCTTGCCCCGTTGAGGTACCGGCATTCTACCTTCGGCGCTCCACTAATAGCAACCACGGCACGGGCTTTTGTGGGATGCAGCTTCCTGTGATTTTGTCTCGAGTTAGACGAGCAAATGGAAACGAGGTGCGAGAATTCCCTACCGCACGGCGAGTCCCTAACGCGATATGGTGTCAGCGTAGTTCACGACGTGGAGGTCAGGACTGTGATTTGGCAATACAATGAAGACAAAATGAAAGAAAACAAAAAGCTCGAATGGTAGCGCAACGAACTCACTTGTACTGATGAAGCACAATGTCCGTATCTTTGAGTTCCCGGATCGTTGGTATGCAACGTTTCCCTGAGACCAAATAGCGTTCACAGAGCTTCAGATACACATAACGCTCGTGGCCACAAAAATAAACGAGCTACCGAGCGGGATCATAGCACCAGAATTGTCTCATTAGTATATTGAAAGCTTGTGCAAACAAGAAAAAAAGGGTGAAGGGGGGGGGGGGGGGGTATAGCAAGAATCAAAAAGGCTAGAGTTAACTAGAATATAATCTCGATGGAAAGAGATGGGGCGTATACCTGGATAATGGCACACATGATGTGAGGCCGTGGTCGATAGAAGCGTACGTTTCGCGGTTGATTGAAGACTTGGAGACTCATCCGAGTGAAACTATTTCATGGGGTTGATTAGACAACACTCAGCCTGCCTGTACGCTGCTCGTTCTGTCCTATGATTCAAAATCATGGCCAAGATAAATAATTCCCAAGGCAAACCCTTTGCTATATAGCTGTCCGCCCCCCACCCTCCATTCCCCTCGAACAATTTTCTTTGCGGAAACTTGCGAAGATGGTGTTGATGCTCACCAATACGGGAGCTGTCTGTTCGGTCATTTGCGAAATAAGTATGTGGCATGCAACCCGATCAAAATAATAATAAAATAAAATAAAAAATAAAAAATAAAAAATAAAAAATAAAAAATAAAACGGAGAAAAAATAAGCTAGACGGACTCGGAGAAGGGTACGGCAAAAACAAACAAACGGGCTTTCTGTGGCAACTCTCAACGGACTGCCCTGCATACGACTATCACACGGATACGTGTAATTTGAGGAAAACGAACAAGATGTGAGGCTGCAGGACCAAAAGAAATACTCGGCAAACAGCTGGCGAGTCGACAATCGGCCATATTGGCATCTGACTGGAACAGAGCTTGGCCATCTTGCTGCAAGTGACGAAAGCAGCTCGCCGGGGCGGAAGACAGCCGAGACAATTCACGGAGCCAATCGTATGTCGATTGTTTCCACAGTTACCCACACGGCTGCCAGCGAAGCGAAAAAAAAGCAAATTATAAAAATGAAAGCAAATTATAAAAATGAAATGAAAATGAAAAAAAGAAAAGAAAAATAAAAAAAACCCCTCAAAGCGGCGGAGAACCCGAGTCGTCAAGCAAGCACGACAACGAACAAAAAATGACGAGGAAAAAAAACACAAGAAGACAAAGTCGACCTTCCGTCTCCCGCGGCGCTGCAGAGCTGGGATGCAAAGGAGTCTGCTGAGAGCCAACCAATTCCATGTAGGGATGAAAAAGCAATATGCTCTACCTTTCGTGACAGGCAGCCCACGGCATCATGTACGCGCTGTGATTTCGTTGTAGCAGACAATTTCCAATAAAAAGGCAAGAAAACTCGCGCGCGTGGAAGCACAGCATACAGCCGCTCTTCCTCTTTTTTTTTTTGTTACTGGAGGAATGGGGGCTGAGTCTCTGTACGAAGCTGAAAGCCCTCTAGTCGTCATGCAGGTTGCAGACCATCCCACTTCTCGTCATTTTGCAACGTATCCGACAACCAACGCAGACATGCAATCGATTGGAGTTGAAGTTCGTTCCTCCTGCAGATATGACAAGTGAGGGAGCTCTCAACTTCGTTCCGTGATTGCTGGTCAAAGTAAGACAGGCAGAAATTGAAACGTTTGATGCAAGCAGCCGTAGATGCGGTGGGTGCCGGCATGTAGCATAAACGGAGGCACAACCGTTGTCACCATCTAACGCAATAAAAAAAGAGACATGAAGTGCTGCCTAGGTCGAGAAAAGGGTACATACAATTCTTCCCAAGAAGCGGGAATGAAGATATACCAAGATTGGGGGGGGGGGGGGAAGTAATAACTAGCAATGGCTCGGTCCATGTAGAATTTGAAAATATGATTATTAAAAAAAAAAAAAATTGAAATGAGCAGTAAAGAACCAAGTTGGCAGCAAAGACGTGGAAAGAAAATAAGGAAAAAATGAGGTATTAATTGCACTTTTGCTTTTTTTAACGTCGTGTAACCCTAACGCGCTCCTAAGTTGCTGACAAGAGAAAAGAAAATCGTATGTTGCTCATGCTCGACGCAAGGATGCAACCAATGCAGACTAAAATTGAAAAAAAGGTCGAAAAAAAGAAAAGAAAGAAAGAAAACAGTCGTCTTTCGTGGGGTGTCGGGTTGTTGAACAAAGAGAAGCCTTCGTCCTATGTATGCACGTTCTGTGTGATAACATGAAAGACACGTTTTGATTGGTGCCACAACGTATTATATTTCTTTTTGTTTTTTCATTTTTTTCATTTTTTCAATGCAGAATGGTGACACGGTGATCACAGATGGAGGGTGTAGGGGGGAAAACAGGCGGCATGGTCTGGGTGACGCGAGAGCAATGGCACGGCTGGCTGCATCGATTGCGGAGTTGCAGATACGTGTAGGTACTGAAAAGGTCATGTTCTTCCAGGTGGATTTCAGCTTTCGCAGACTGTTGTCGACATGCCGGTGATACAGCATTGCGTGACATAGAATAATTCAAACCAAAAGACTCTGGACTTCAACTCGCCTCCGCTCTGAGGAGCACCAAAAAAAAACAAAAAAACAAAAAAACAAAAAAACAAAACAAAACAAAACAAAAAAACAAAAAAACAAAACAAAACAAAACAAAACAAAACAAAACAAAAAGTACCTAATCTTCCCTTGCCCATTCGCCTGTTCCCGTAACAGCTTTGCACTTTTTACGAAATCTTGCTTCAACCTTCGTGTTTTCGTGGGGAGCAGAATTCCTTCGACCTAAACGGCCGCACACAAGTTCATCCGCAGGGGCTTTTCCCGACGTTCCAAGGCCGAATTTCGCCCTCAGGTTAGAAGGAAGCTATTCTGCGTTTATGGAAGACCAAAAAGCCTTGTGTCTGTTGCAAGGTGCTGTTGAGAAAGATGGGAGAGGCTCCTGAGCAGGTCCGCTCCCGGCTTGCTAGAATGACAATGGCAAGTGTCCGTGACACCATCGGTACATCTGAGACGTTTGCCAGAAGAAGGTCCTCTTGCTGGGTTCAGCCGGGTTGCTGTTGCGTCTATCGTATGCTGCTACCCGATGTCTTTTTATTTTTATTCTTATTTTTAATTTTATTTCTCGTTTCGTTTGCAGTTTGTTTGTCTCCTGGTCATTTTAGCTAATTTATCCTGTCCGTCTTCGGTTTTAGCTTTTTCTTTTTTTTCACCCCTTTGCCAACGCAAGTCTCGGCATCACATCTCATTTTTGATCCTCCTCGGTTACCAAATATGAACAATATGAGATGAATGAGTGCGGCATAATGCTTGGGGAGTTGGCTGCTATCACACGGGCTGTTGCGTAGCAGTGACGCAAGGGAGTATTGACACGTGGACATTCATTATTCTTGCCTTGCCTTCGTCTTTCCGGGTTCGGCGGCGCTCCAAAAAAAAAGAAAAAAAAGAAAGAAAGAGAAAAAGGAAAAAAAAAAAATAAAGGAAAGAAAGAGAAAAAAAATCAAGATACTCACAGTATCCCGTCTAATGGTGGCTTCGGTTCAGCTTCAAACAAAGACGTCAAGATAGATCAACATGCGCTAAGGTTGAGGTCGGTCAGACGTCCTGTGTGGGTTGCATTTTTTCTAAATAAAAACACGCACACACACACACACACACACACACACACACACACACACACAAACAAGGGAAATATGTACAATTCTTTTGTAGTTGACTTATGCGGTCCGCCTTCGCCGCCAGACCCAAATAGGATCTCCTCCATCAATGACCACGTCACCGACCACTTTGCTTTCTTTCGACCCGTCCTGCTGTCCCACACATGCTTTGTTGATCGTTCAAGGCGAAAAGATCCGTGATCTACACGACCTTGTCCTTCTTGTGGTAGTTGACCTTGTCGTTCCAACTAGAAGGAGAAAAAGGGGCCAAAGAAAAAGATGGCAGAGGAAAAGTCAGACAAGCGTGCACATGGCTATGCATCCCCAGGGATTCTACCACCCACTTACAACAGGGTCTTGTCGCCGTCGCCCCAGGAGAAGTTCTTGGTGCGGATGTTCTGGTACGGGTACTCCACGCGCTCTTCCAAAGGCGGCAGGTGGCTCCAGTGCTCCCAGTGCTCGTTCCACAAATAGTAGGCGTTGGCACCGGCACCAATCAGGGCTGGGATGCAGACGCTTTTTTGACTAATCAGTACGTATTTCATAACACAACACAGACCACGCGACGAGAACGGGAAGGAGAACGCGACGGAGAACGAGAATGAAAACAAGAAGGCCACTTGTGAACCAGGGACGATATGAGACGAAGCAGTACGAAAAAGGTGGTATCAGATGGCATAGACGAAACGATCACACAGCGAGGGAGTGGTTCGACAGCTTACAAGATGGAAATCTTGCGCCACAGATCTGGTTTGGTTTGGGTTGGTTCGTTAGCATACGCCGTTCGTTCTCAACGATGACGTGAGATACAAAATAGGAAAACAAGACGTACTGGCCGATTGCGCCGCGTGCTCCTGAACGGCCCGGCGCTCGCGCACGAACGCGTTCTCGCCGGCGGCGCCGGCGGTCGGAGCCGAGTAGAAGCGGCGGGCGGCCGGCATCGCACGGCGAGCGATTGCAGAGCGGAACATGATGAGACAAAAAAAAAAACGGACGGAATCCGATACGAAAGCTGTTCGTTTCTAATGTTCGTTTGGGGCGGGGGGAGGAAAAAGGGTGGAAGCTTCAATTGAGGTGACGAAAACGCTGAGGAGAGGAAACGAAAAAGAGTTTCGGTTGGTCGTTCGGGGGAGGGTTCCACACAACAGATCAGGCCACGCCCAGCTTCCCGGAATAATGTTCGGGCCGGTCTTCTATGCCAAGACACAAACGGCGTCATTCCTTTTGGTCATTACTAATCATCGGTCACCGCAGAGCAGTTCTCCAGCACAGCGCCTTTCACGAAAGCACGAGCAGATACCGACGTTGGTATGACAACGAAACACTCGCGCTGCAAAGAGAGATGGAGCACCTGAGGAGGTTGGTTGGCGTTGCGTTCCGGCGCCATCGCGATGTCTTGCCACAAATAGAAGAGAAGGAAAACAAAAAAATGGACAAACTCAAGTGCGGGCGTAGCCAACAGACGTGAAAGAAAAAAAGGAGAAGGAGAACGGAGGGAGCATACCGAAAGCACCGATTATCATAGTTACGGTGGTCTGGACGCTGAAAAGAACAAAAAAATAGACTTGTTCCTTCCCTCCGAGGCAACGTGAGTGTGTTTCCTCGGTATTGACGATAGTCAACATCGGTCCCAGGACACAACGACAGCGTGAGAGCTGGCCATGCTACGCGCGACGCATCAGATTGATTGCCAAACCAAATTGGCGCCGGGATGGTTCATGAAGCTGCCGTAGCTTCACGGTGTGCGGTCGATGGGCGGTATCGAGTAACTTACGACGCCAACAAGAAGCCCAGCAAAACGGACTCGAAATGAGGGATAGCGGGTGCTGAGAAAAGCAGTCCCAACCACAAAGCAACTCCTGCTCTTCGAGATCCAGGTTTGGCTGCCACTGATTCACACTATGACAGCATCGGAGGCTGGAAGCAGACGGATAGGTTGGCCCATTGGACGCCGTCGAAGCCAGGAACAATTGATCGTCGTTGTTGCTTTGGAAGGTATGTAAGTTCCTCTAGCCATACACAAAACACCATGCACCCTGCGGCAATATCGCCAGCTGCAGGGCTTGATGAGCCATGTCTTTCTCCGCGCCATACGTTTATGGGACCATCCTTTTATGCTTTCCTATGCACAAGTCGCAAGAGGCAAAGGCATACGGCGCTGGTGCGATTGCAAGGCCACGTCCCGGCTTGCACAGCCGGGCGTCCCCGGGACCCCCGAGAGGTTGAGCTAAAGCACAAAGCACATCTCGAGCAGCCGGGCTAGCCGGTGGGCGGAGTCGGCGCAGAAAGTTCAAAACGCCACTGGCAAAACATGTTTTGCAAGACATGGGGATCCTGAGAAGCCTGAGCAACTTCAGCGCGCATGAATCAGAAAGATGAAATCAGAGCCAGGAACGACGTCTGCCTTTAAAACAAGAAGACGTTTGTCACGGCCACGTCCGCCCGATTCACACCCATCACGGCCTTTCAATACAGAGCACATGCAATTAACGAAGACCATCGGCGGGCCATCGCGGAATTTGAGGAGATATGGGTTTTCTCCCAGGACGCTCTCCTCTCTAACCGTGCCGTCTTTTCTGTTTTTCTTTTTTTTATTTCTCTTTTTTTTTTTTTCTCTCTTCAACCGTATTTGTTAGGAAAACAATTGAAATATCCTAATAACTAGAAGCAAATACTTATGTTGCTTGCGTAGGAAAAAAAAAAGAAAAGGCTGATATTCTGTGGCCCTGGCGGGAACTCTTGCCATGTATGCACGTGCTTCGACTCCCATATACACAAAACGTACAAAATTATGCATATCACGTGTTTGTCTGAAGGCATAAACTGACCGGCTGGCTTCCGTCCTACTGTCTGTTCGATCGCCCCTTCCCATTCTGACGTATTTCTGTATTGCTTTTTTTGGGGGCGATTCCCGTGTCGCTTCCCGTTTTGTTGCTGTTCGTTTCTCGTTTCTCGTTTCTCGTTCCTCTTCCGATTTCCAGCGTCCTCGACAAACATCGTGGCATCACCCCGTCCACCTCTCCCCCAACCGATAACACACTTCCCGCATCGCCATCGCGGCCGCTGGCCGAGGAGGCACGGCATCGGAAGCCAGCGTTGGTTTTCTCGTCTTCCCCCGCATTCTTTTGGCAGCGCGTGGTAGCCTTCGCCGGGTGGCTCCAGCCGGGTCGTGCCATCTCGTGACATTTCCTTTCCGATTCGCTTTTTCTGCCTTTTTTTCCTGTTTTTTCCTTCTTCTTCCCTCTTCTTCCCTCTCCTTCTCTTCCTTTTTTTCCTCTTTTTTTCTCCTTTTTTAATTGTTTTTTATTGTTTTTCCTTTTTTTTTCCTTTTTTTTTCCGATTCTGTTGTGCGACGCGGCGACCCTCACCGTCTCTTCCTCTGCTGTCGTTCGACTGACGACGTCGGGCTCTGCGCGCTCTCGTTCCCTCTCCCTCTCCTTTTCCCCTCTCCCCTCTTCCCTCTACCTTTACGTGCTTCTGCTTTCTTCTCTCGTGCGACCGACCGCTCTTTTCTTGTGTGCCAGCTTTTCGCGAATACCACCCACTACCTATTCAGCGCGCTTTTCCAGCCCTCCGACGACTTTCGATCCTCATCCGGTCGTTTTCTCCTTCGAAACAGCGGCCTCTTCTGTTTTGAAGCGCGTGCCTTCCTGCCGCCGATTACGACGTCTTCCAGACCGGCGTCTGTGCCCCGTTTCTTTCTCCGACGGCGGCTTTCTTTCTGTCGACTTTCTTCTTCTTCTTCTTCTTCTTCTTCTCGGGGTTCTACCTGCGCAAGCCTTGGCCCCTTAACGCTTCTTTTTTCCCCCGCTCCTACGACAACCGTTCGCACGGCTGCGTGCATGATCACCCCATCCACCCCACTGCCCTACGCAGTGGTTGGCCGTTAAGAGAGGAAGAGGTTGAGAGAGGTCGAACGTTCGCTTGTCGGTTGTTGTTTTACGGGAACAGTGCCGTCAGCGGCTGGACCACTTTGCGCGGATTGCGGCTTTCCTCAACCTGGGGGCCGGCAACGCCGAAAAAGAGACAGGCAAGTCCACTCAAAAATCGGGGGAACAAAAGGAAGCAAACGCATGGAGCGACGAGGAATGCTTTGTATAGGGCACCCGGCGTGCGTGCAACGCTTTCATTCGTACTTCACGCTGGCTGTTGGTGAGAGATGAGCTGTCTTCTAACTTTTTGCGTCTTCTTGCGCCAGACCTCGTACGGCTACCTCCTGCACCCTGCTTTTCGACGCCAGATTTGTTGTCTTACCTCTTCTAAACGCACCGACAGCACGACGATTGCATTACCTTAGTTTTTGTAGCATTTTACGACATATTCATATTCTTTGGCGCTTGCGCTTTGCTCATACCCCTTGATCGCCTTTTTTTTTCCCCCCCCTTCCCCCACGGTCAGACGATATAACCTTCCCCCCCCCTTTTCGGCCCTCGCCCCTTTTCTATTCTTACCATGGCGCTGCTAGTCCGCGCTCTATCTGTGCTGGCCGCGAGCACTGTGACCGTCTTCGTCATTGTTCGGTCCATGGCCGCCACCAACTACCCTCTGCCCTCCCGTTCCAGACCCCTCAGTACCGTTCCGGCTTTCCAGCTGTTCCCGCCGAATGCGGCGATTTCTTTGACCGAAGACAACAGCACGTTTTTCCCCGCTCGTCCAGCCGCGTTTGGAGCCGCCCTCCCTGACAATGGCCTCAGTGCTATTCTCTGGATCGGCGCAGGCTTCGGAGAGGACGAAGTCGAGCCACAAGGCGAGCTGGGCTGCAGCGATGTGCCTGGCTGGGATGGCCGGCGCGCCGCCGACGGCGCTCCCATTTTCCCGGACGAAAAACGTCTTGACGATGGCACGGACAACTACCTCGAAGACTTCTCCACGGGTGCGTACTACCGCAACCTGCACAAGACCGTCCATGCAAAGGCGGCTGTGGCCGTTGCCGCCGGTCACGCTTCCGACCCCGCCGATACCGACGTTGCCAACGTAGCGCCCGTCATACGGGGCTCGGCACCGCAAGCAAGCACAAAAACGGGCAAAGAAGTGGCCCGAAAAGAAGCGTTGCGCAAAGGCGCGTCACGCAAAGACGCGTCCCGCAAAGACATGTCCCGCACAGAGGCTGGCCACAACGAGGTGCCTCACCATGGCGACATCCAGTCTCTGCAGGAAGGAGCGGAAATCGCTGGGAAGATTGTGCTCCTTAGGCGGGGCGGCTGTGGATTCTTGGCCAAGGTTATGTGGGCGCAGCGGCGGGGGGCCGTCGCCGTGATTGTTGGCGACGATCGCAAGGGCGGCCCGTTGGTCCAAATGTATGCTAGCGGCGACACGTCTTTTGTCACCATTCCGTCGGTTTTCACCGCACACACCACGGCGCACCTCCTGACGGCGTTGGTGGCGTCGGCCGTGCAGGACGACGATGCGGCCTCCAAAAAGGAGGCAGCCGCCAACGAAATCGAGACCGAGACAACGACAGGGACAACGACACCGCAGAAAACCGAGACGGCCGACTCCTGGTTTTGGAAAACCCGGCCACGGGAGTGGGTGCTCGATGAGTACGTGCCCACGGAGGCGACGGCAACCGCAACGACCGCCACGAACCCCACCGACGCCAACGCAAAGGCGACCCCCACGGAGCAGGCTGGCGGTGGCAGTGCCAGTGCCAGTGGCAGGGGCAGGGGCAGGGGCAGCACCGGCATGGATAGCAATCGTGTGCTGTACGTCACCATTGCGCCGACGCGCGGTGGCCTGCCGCTCGTCGACACATTGCTGGTGGTTGTTGCCAGCCCATTCCTGGCCGTTTTGACCATCATGGGCGTGTTGCTCTTTTTAAGAACACAGTGCCGTTACCGCGCCTGGCGCGCGCCCAAGTCGCTTGTTGCGCAGCTGCCCGTGCACGTGTTCATGCCGCCCGGTGCACCCCCACCCGGCCCCGTCATGGTTCCGGCCGGTTCTGCCGTGGCTAGCCCAGCGTCGTCGCCGCCGTCGTCGCCACGGTTGCCCAGTTTGGAGCCGTCCATAACCACGCCGCTGCTGCAGCGGCCGCGGTCGCGCACGACAACCGGTGTACCCGGTGACGAACGCCGCATTACCATTTCGTTGCCAGCACCCCCGCCACACGCCCCATCACGCTATTTTCAGGCCGAGTGTGTCGTGTGTCTGGAGGAGTACGTCGCCGGAGACCGCATTATGAGCTTGCCCTGTGGCCACGAGTTCCACGCCGCATGCATGTGAGTAGCCTGAGTCTCTTTCATCCTAAAGCGGAAAGTAAAAGACAGGAGAAATGCTAATATGGCTCTGCAGCACCCCGTGGTTGACCACGCGACGGCGTACCTGCCCGATCTGCAAGGGTGATGTCGTAAAGGCGGCCGCGGGCGAGTCGGCATGATCCAAGCCTTGCCAGGTTTTTTTTGTCACGCTTCTCTTATTTTATGGTCTCGGGGGTTTCACTTTCACCTACTTTGTTTTCCCTTCCTTTTTTTTGGTTTTTTTTTGTCTTTGGTTTTTCTCCTTGGGAAGTGACAGGTAATAACTTGGGGAACGGGGAACATATTTGGAAAGACGGTGTCTGTTCTTGACTGGAGTAACAGTGTAAAGCGTGGTGTAGGTTTTCATCTTTATGTTTATTTTATTTTTTCTTTTATTTTTTCTTTTTCTGGTTTGTGTCTTGTCACGCCCCTCTCTTGTTCCACATTCTCATCCTTCCTCGTCACCCTGTCCTTCTGCATAACCCTCTCTTTTCCTAGTTTATGCGTGCTTTCCTCTTGGATGTCTCTTAGTAATTCGGTAACGCAGACTCGCCCAATAAGCCCACCAATGAATTCATAAGACGTTTCATCCGTTTTCGAAGCTTTCATTGTCGGCTTATTGCTGGTGGATGGACTTGACCCGCGTCACCGACAACGAAGCTGAATGGATGAAACAGAGTACTCCCTGTACAGCTCAAGATGGTATCGGGCTTCTGGAAATAGTAGAGTAGCAGAACCAAAGCCGTACATATGCCAAAAAATGGTGGCCCGTTGTTAGGCGGTGCCTTTGTGTACATTTACCAGCACCCATCATCCGTACGTCGTACTCCCGTATCCCCGTCATGCCGGCCGTTCTGGCTTCCAATCGCGGCACCATACAAATGTTGTGCACTGCCATGGCGTGCCCTTTTCTTTTCGGCCCAATGGGCCTGGCGGTCGCGCGCACATGTAAAATGATCGCCCGCTGTTCACGCCCGCCTTCTTCGTCACAAAAGTCTTGCACGGCTCACCGTGCTCACACCGCGGCGCCTGGTGCTGGCCCAGGCCCAAGCGTGACCATGTCGCCTTAGAGGCGGTGGCGGTGGAGGTGCAGTTGGGGTCGTTGTCGTCGGCATCGGCGCTGACGTTGGATGAAGAAGAGAGCACACCATCGTCAGCACCGTCAAAGCTATTGTCGACGTGTGAGGGTTGCGGCGCATGCTCCTTATCGTTGTTGTTGTTGCCGCCGCCGCCGTCATCGTCTCGTGCTGATTGACCTTCGGGCGGCGCCTGCTGGTATTTTACGTCTTGGCTCCCGCCCCGAGCCTGCAAAAACATGCTGATGGACGTCTGAAAACCACTTGTTGCAGATGGTGTCGCTGCCGTCGTTGTTGTCCCCGTCTTCGTTCGTTTCGCCGGGCGCGACGAGGACGACAAAAAACCCGGTTTACCTGTGCTCTGGGAGCGGGCCAATGGTCGCCGGGTCGCCGCTCTGGGTTTTGGAAGGACAGTCAAATGTCTGCCGCCACCGACAGAACAGGCCGTCTCACTCGAACGTGCATTGTCGTCCTCGGAAATTGTGTCACCTTCCTCGGCAAACAAATCGGTGAATTCGGAGCCGACCGACACCGCGGGCTGTGCGCCGTTATTCATCCCTCGGGGCGTATTGACAGAGGCGGCTCTGGTAAGAGATGTACTCCGCGACACATCTGATGGTGTTTCGGATACCGCGGCTGCGTTCCGCAAAGACGCCACTGGCTTTGTTCCTCTTGGGTTGGTTGGCTCTACCGACTCGGACTCGTCGTCTGCAGCTAGTAAGCAGGACGGTAAGTCGTTTTCGACAATGTCGTCTACCGCACCGTCGTCGTCGTCGGACGACTCAATGTAGGCCACAGAATCCGCTCTAAGCGCGTCAGGCAACTCTTGGCACGCCGCAGCCGTACCGCGCGCTTTGCTATCCACGTTGTTCGCCGCCGCCACCGCCGCCGCATCCCCCTGGGAGACGGGCGGTATAACCGACCGACGAAACATGTTGCCAATGTGCTGGCGGTTGGCAAACTGCGGCATTTGGCGAGCTGACTGGGGGAACCGTTTGACTAGCGCCGCGTCTTGTTCTGGCGACAAGGCCGGTTGCCCGTCGACAAACCGCCCAAGCGGGTTTAGGTAGTCGAGAACATGTGTGACATGGCCTGCGTTCGCGTCTGATATATTTCCCGTCCCCGCCCCGTCACTCGTTCCCCCTTCACTCTGCTCCTTCTCGTACTTGTCCTCGACCGTGTCGCGAAATACCACATACACTGGACAATGATCGGAGCCAATGAGATGTGGCTGGATGTCGGCGTCCACGACGAGCTGCATGAGCTTGGGGCTGCAGAGAACGAAGTCGATGCGCGAGCCGTAGTTTGCGGGACGGTGGTTCTTGCGCGTGTCCCAACACGTGAACATCCCCGTGCGCGCGGGATGCTTCTCGCGGGCGGTGTCGTACAGCAACGGCGGGCGGCGCTGTTGCGTCTTTTCGTCCACAAAGGGGGTGCCGGTCTCGGACACGGTCCGGCTGTTGAACAACAACTGGTTGAGCAGCTTGGTCGACGGCGACGAGCGATAGGTTTCGTCAAACTCCATGGCCTCAACCGGCAGCTTCTGGCCTTGGTGGCCCCAGATCCCGGGCGAGTCCAGCTGGTCGCGCATAATGTTGAGGTCGCCGCACAGGACGACATTCTTTCCCGCCGCCGCGAGGTTGCGCACGCGCGCGTCCACAGCCACCAAGAAGGCGTTACGGAACCCCGTGCGCTCGAGATTGCGCCGGGCCGGGCAGTAGACGTTGATCAGCACAAACAGGGGGAACTCCACGATGAGACAGCGCCCCTCGGTGTCGATGGCTTCGCGGCTGACGGCGGCCTTGCGCAGCTGCTTGTCGGTGGGGTAGCCGCCGACCTGGTCGTTGGCTGGCAGGTCCAGATAGCGCGTCTGCGTGCTCGGAATCTTGAGAACGCCCGTCACGCCCTCTTCCACGCGGACCGGGATGCATTTGCTGTCCCTTGTGTAGACAGCGACGCCGGAGTAGCCTGTCCCAAGTTAGTTGGCAGCGGAAGGAGGATGAAAAAAACGCTCTGTGTCTCATCGCGCGCCCAAAGAACAAGCGCACCTGTCTGGCTGTGTGGAAAACTGTAGAAGGTGTCCCAACCCTGGACAAAAACAAGGTCGTCCGTCATATTTGGCTTGGGCATCTTCACTTCCTGGAAGCAAACAATGTCGGCCTCGAGGATATCGAACATTGCCTACATACCGCGTCAACCGTAGCACGATGCTGAAAAAAAAAAGAAAAAAAAGAAAAAAAAGAGAAAAAAGAGAAAAAAAAGGAAAAAAAGGAAAAAAAGGAAAAAAAGGAAAAAAAAAGAAAAAAAAAGATAGCAAAAACACATACCTGCAACGTCCGATTCCTGTTCCATGGCAAATACTTGAAGGGATTCCGAATGCCGTTGACTACACATCCGGTCAGTTAGCCACCAGCATACCGAAAGCCGGCTCAGCCCAAGACAAGTCATACCATTCCAGGTGACGATGCGGAAAGGCATCTGGATACGTCACTTAGTTTAGCGCTCTTTCGTGTCGCCTATTACGAGTAAAGCAATCCTGAAACCAAAAGGGGGACATGGCTTCAGCTATCACAAACCTTGCCGGCATCAAGCATCGAAATCAAAGAAAGGCCAAACCGTCAGATGGCACGGCACGGCAGCAAAGGCGCCGTAAAAGAGGCATCGATGCCGTAAGCGGGATTCCCGCGCAGACGACTCAAACACAAACAAACCGACTGTATGTATTGTCTGTTGCGTGGGGTGGCTCCCGTACGAGGAACGTCGGATGTCACAGCTCCATCGCCGAATGACGACAGTCGGCTGGAATTGTTTGAATTGCGTGGCGACGCGCAAAGAGAACTTGTGGAGCCCATCTCCTCTGTCAGCGAAGATCGCCCCGCAACACGAGGTCACGTGGGCGCGTTTGACAAGTCGTGCTTGATGCCCCAAATTTCGGGCAGCAGTTTATGCCGATGTCCACTGAGGAGGAAAAAAAAAGAACCTCCCATCACGACACGGGATGTACTTCGAGGAGATTCACCCACTGTACGCAAAATCCGAGAAAGATTTCTCAGCCGGTGTTCTCTTTGCGCGGCGCCGTTTCCTTACATCTGATCCGTGAAGGCCGCCGTCGGCGCTGGTAGACGGGACAGTTGCTGATAAAAGGGGGAGGCTTCTAAGTGAAGTGTACCAAAGAGGCAGGCACGTTTTCAGGGCACAAAAACTTGCATATGTTGCACGTGCAGACAGGAATCACACGGGTAGCGTAGCGTGACATCAAAATCGTGAACGCCAATATGGGGAACATTTCCACATGATGATCGCCGACCCATAGCCGCAAACCCTACCGAAACCCCTAAATGATTGCCGTTCAAATCAAAGCACCTTATCCGCCGCCAATCCTTACTCCGAGAAACCTAGCCTTTTCCAAACCCTGAGACAATATTGTCTCCGTCTTGTTTATATTTGCCGAGATATTCCAACGCCGGACAAGTGGACTCCTAGCCGAGAGAGAGAGAAAAGGAAAAGCAAAAGAAGAAGAAGAAGAAGAAGAAGAAGAAACAAATGAAGGCTGAAAAATCTTAGACAGGCATGAACGGGGAAAAGTCCTGGGCCAAGAGCCTCTCGTCTGCGAGACCGTTCGTCTGCGAGACCGTTCGTCTGCGAGACCGTTCGTCTGCGAGACAGTCGGGACTCACACATTCATCGCCCGGGAGAGCAGGGCGGCGACGTTGCGGGCCATGTCCGACTTCTTGCCCAGATACCAGAGGGCCTGGATGCACTCTTCGCACTGCCGCATGCTGTTTCGGTAGGCGTCGCGTGTGGGCTGCTGAGGCCGGAGCGTGTCCAGGTCCTGCAGGTGCAAGAGTGCCGCCTTGGAAAACGCGCGGATGAGGAGCTTGGTCCAGGGCTCGGTCAGCACGGTGCCTTCGCGGACGGCAAAATGAAAGTCGGGCATCTGGGGGGCGGCGGCTGCGTCCGCGGCGCCCGTGGCCACACCGAGCGGTGTGGCCACGCGTGCGAGGTCCGCAAGCTGCGCTGCGCTCGCCGCGCGAATGTGGGCCACGGTGTTGGCGCTGGCGCGCTGCGCCCGTCCGTCCCCGCGGCCGACACCGTACTCGTCGATCAGCTCGATGGCGTCGGCGAGCAGCAGCGCGGCCAGGTGCCAGTGCGCGCCGATGCAGACGAACCAGCCGCGGAGACGCGCCGGCACAGCGGCGTACTGCACAACGAGGTCGCGGTAGAAGGGATCGTACGTGGTGTTCCAGTAGCGGTAGACGAGTAGCGCGTTGTAGATGGTCTCTTCGACCGGCTGGCCGCGGTGCAGATACGGTTTGCGCAGCGTGTTTTGCAGGTAAAACACGTGGCGAAACAGCAATATCTTGACGGGCGCCGACCGGGTCAACGCCCGTGCTGCCTCGTCGTACGAACACGGCCAACGGTAGTGGACTTTGGCCGCGACGGCGGCGCGCTCCGGATCGTCCTGGATGAACAAATCAATCCGCCACCGCGTGCTGTCGTGGCTTCGCCGCGCGGGGGGGCCAGAGCCGGGAACGTGGGTGATCTGGCGATTAGAACTCCCAAGGCTCCTGTCGTCGTCGTCGTCGTCGTCGTTGTCGTTGTCATTGTCGTCATGGCTGTTGGCGGCGGTGGCGCTGCTGCGGCTCATAGCGCGGAACGACGCGACGTCGTTTTCTTGAGGAAACATGCGGTCGTGCTCGGCCGCCTCGTGCTGGCTTTCTTCGTCGGCCAACACGACAGGTCGCTCGGTCAAGGAGGAGGAGATCGTGTCGAACATGACGGCCAGCCAGAACAGCAACCCGACCGTTTGGCCTTCCTCGGGGCTGAGCGATGACGGCGCCGTACCGGGCGCGTCCGAGTTCGGCCTCTGCGCGTCCGGTTCGCCGCCCCGT
The DNA here is from genome assembly GCA_002778095.1 of Fragosphaeria purpurea. Taxonomy (NCBI): domain Eukaryota; kingdom Fungi; phylum Ascomycota; class Sordariomycetes; order Ophiostomatales; family Ophiostomataceae; genus Fragosphaeria; species Fragosphaeria purpurea. The sequence goes on from PCDL01000002.1 coordinate 1,427,951, forward strand.
TTGCCTCCCAAGAGGCCCAACTCGTGGTTGTCGAAGTCGACCTTGAGCGTATGGATTCTCCGCGCCGCGCGTTCAAAGAACGTTGGCGGACCGTCCTTTTCCAGGATCTCGTTCAGCTTTGACAAGATCAGTTCACGCGGTCGTTTGCAGAAGTGCGCAGCAGCCTGCCTCGCCGTGCTGTCCCCGTCCTCGGACTGGAAGGCCGGCCGACCGAGGTTGTTGAAGAAGACACTCAAATCGGCGAATTCGTCCTCCTCCCACGGCCGTTGCGTCATGCCAAAGATGACCTCCGCACACACAACCCGGTACGACTCGATGTCGGCGCAATCGTGAAGGGCCTGCCGCGCCTGCTGCCACAGCGCTCGCTGGATGCTTCGATCGAATTCCTCTGTGGTGGCCTGGTGGGTGAAGCCCGACGCGTACGATTCTCGCTGGCGTTGGCTACCCTGCGCCCACTGGGTAGCAAAGGCCATGATAACCAGGTGGAAGGCCTTTTGGCTTGCCTGGTTCTGCGCTGGCGTCAAGCGCAAGATGCCGGCCGCTTGCGCCGCGCGATCCAGATTGATAACGCGGCGGTAGATGCGGTTGGACCAGTGCGGCCCGAACTGCTGCTTGTAGTGCGGCTTGGGGGTCCAGCGACGCCGGCCTTCCAACGCCGCCGCGAGCGGTTGTTGCTCTCGACGTGCCGGGCTCTTCTGCATGGAGGGCGGCCGGGCCCAGACGTTGTAGGGGCACGTTTCCTCCGCCATCCAGCAGGTGAAGTTGTGCTCGAGCACGTCGTGGTAAATTTGCAAAAGATTTTCCGAGATGCTCTGGTTGTTGACGCGTGTGACCATCAGATACTCGGCGTGCGAGGGCGAGAAAGACGCAATCTGGTGCGCGGCCGCATATTGTTGATGGTATTGCGAAAACGTGAAGGGGTGCACGGAGGAGGAGGAGGAGGAGGAGGAGGAGGAGGAAGCGGAGCCGTTGGCAACGGCGGCAATCGAGGACACGTTCGGCTTATCATCACATGCAGCCGAGAAGGCCTGGGGTGACGACGACAGGTCAATGACGCCGCGAGCACCGTTGGTGGCTGGGTCCATGTCCGGTGCTGAGACGGAATTGGTGGGCACGCCCCATATCGCCGGCTGGTCCGCCGCCAGGTTGTAAAACGCGGGCCGCGACACCAGGCCGACCGTGGCCGCGGGCAGCGGCGCATCGCTGTAGGGCAAGCTCACAAACCCCGTCCTCGGTTCCGCGACGCTGGTCTGATCAAAGCCCAGCAAGCTGGAACCGGTATGGAGCACAAAGTCGCCTTGGGTGGTCGGCGCCGCCGAAAACCCATAAAAATCGGGGACGATTCCGAACGAGGGCTGCGCCGGATCCCAGAACGGCATATGGACCGGGAGCGCAGGAGCCGGAGTCGGAGCAGAAGCCGGAGCAGGAGCCGGAGCGGGAGCCAGAGCAGGAGCCGGAGCAGAGGCAGGAACGGCAGCAGGAACGGCAGCAGGAACCAAGCCGTGCGCGGAAACAGGGGCGGAAGCAGATGTTGTGGCATGGCCCGAGCCGGACGCCAAGGGCAGGGGCAGAATCGACGTCGGAGGGCGGTCACGCGCCGACGCGGGATCGGCAAAGACAGAGTGGTTGTCGTCGATCCGTTGGCGTTTCGTTCGGCGGTGTTCGCGCGCCCGGGGCCCGGAGACGGCTTCGGCGGATTGCAGCTGGGACCGCGCCCAGTTCAGCGTGCAGCGTTTGTTCGTCTTGACACAATACGAGCATGGCAGCATGTAGTCCAAATCTGATGCGAAAGATGCGACAGCAAGAAAACCAAGAGGAAGCGCCGTATTAGCCAGCCGATTTCCCCAGTTGGGCAACGAGGGACAACGCAGCAACTTGACCGGCCTTACCGTGGACGACAACGCCGCCGTGGCCCGCCTCACTCCGGCAGGATCCGGCGACGGATGTCCGACCAGCCGCCGCCGTCTCGCGCAGGGACGGCGCGTCGCAGGCTCGCTTGGCCTTGCGACATTGGTCGCACGAGTGGTTCTGGCGGCGCATTCTGCTTTCAGGGGTGCGTGGTCGTGTGTTTTCCTCCGCCGTGGGGGGGGGGACGCGAGATCGCCCCGGATCGCCGTCGTTCTTCCGGGGCCGTGACGGGGGGGGGACTCGATTTTTGTTTTGGTGTCGTTTTTACGTCGTCGACCGGACGAGGATGGCGGATGTGGCTTGGAGATCGCGTTTCGGGATGCGCTTTGATAAAAAAGTGGAAGAATCGATTTTTGACTGTTTATTTTTATTCCAGAGGAAGAGCCCACCAGGCCAGCCCAAACACATCCTCGCCCGCCCGCCGGACTGATTATTACTACTACAGTAATACATGTAAGCGGCCCTCCGAACGAAAACGGTCTCCACCTTCCCCGCAATTACCGCCGGACTAGGCAAAACGCCGATCCTTCCCTGCGAGGGGAAATGGCAAAATCACATGAGAACGCACGGAGAGAGCGTTACGCAGCAGCGCAGCTCTGGACGTTGGTTTTCATGAGTTGGCAGCGTGTGCATGGCAAGGTGTTGCTACATACGCGTTGCTTCGGCCGTGATACAACTCGGCCAGAAACGGTTTCGATTGGCTTCCTGTTCCTCTTTTCTCCCTTTTTTTCCTCCCTTTTTTTTTCTCCCTTTTTCTCCTCCCTGTCTTTTCTCCCTGTTCCCCCTTTCCCCCTTCTCTCTCTTCTTTTTATTCCCCCGCCCCTCCCAATGCGCGGTCAGACTAGACAGACTGGTCTTCACAGTGCGAGATAGAACCTTGTATGTCCAGGTCCATTTCCACCGTCGAAGGGAGGTCAAGAATAGCCGGTACTCGCGCGACCAAGAACCGGCGGTGCCGCCATTGAACAGCACAAAAGTGAGCCCTCGTCTCTGCGGTGGGCTCCCGGTGACGGGGTCCAGCCACCCGGTCCGGCTTGCACCGCCGGCATTGGGGAACGGGAGACTCTTGTTGCGGAAGATCTCGTCCACCGTTTCTTTGCAAACCGATCTGGTGGCCCGTCCGAGGACATGTGCCGTCTTGTTGAGGAGGATTCAGGATTCCTGCATGGGTCAAAACCAGCGCTGTTTGTGTTTAGGGAGGGGGGGTCTTTTTTTTTGTCTTTATTGTTTCCTCCACGTTGGGCTTTGTTGCGGAAAAGGACGGTGGCTCAATAAGCGGACAGAAAGCACCGAAGATTATCTACCTATCCACCTGCCTACCTGCCTATCTCTCTCTCTATATATACGTATACACGGAGGAACTAGCCGTGCTGCGCGAAATCCATGTTGTTTCGAACATAAACTGATATTCTTCCCCCTGAACTTGGAAAAGGATCACAAGCAAATGGCCAGCTACAGCACTTTGTAGACAACCCTGCACCCTTGCCGCCTGACGCAGCCTCTCGAAATAGTTCGCGAGCCGGATAATGCAACGGTTGCCTTTATAAAACAAAGAAAGCCAAACAAGCAACAAACGCCATCCAAGGAGTCTGTCGGCCTGGTTTTTGCCCGCGGCACGACCTGTTTTCGGGTATTTCTTGCTCTGCAGGAGGATGCTGAAAGAGATTAGATGGACGGATTCCAATCCGCCAAGAGTTGGTAACACATCGTCCACTGCAAGTAACGGCCCCGAAGGTCACGCGGTGAGGTAGGAAGAACGCGGGACGGACTCCGTATCTTCGCGACGAGGACGCTTGCCCGCTACAACTTTCGACGACAGCTGCATTGTCCTTCCACTTCATGGTCACGTCCTATCTAAGTCCTGTACTCTGTCTTGCCCTCTCGCATCGCCCCGCTCTTCCCCGGATTCGGAGTTTGCCTTGGCCAGAACGAATTATGGGGTAAGACGGAGCGATGCAGCGAACTACGGAGTACACACAAATATAGATATATATATATATATATATGTATAGAGGTACAACTACTCCGTAGAAGTGGTGCTGCGGGGAAAGAGGCAGCCAATTTCTGGGCAAGTTGTTTTTTTTTTTGCTGGGGACCCAGCGTTGGCATCTCAACGGAAAAAACGTATATCGGCTTTTTGACCAAGGTGATATCACAAGCCAGCACTAGTCTACGAAACCATAAGGGAGCTGTCGAAAATCGAGCAGAGAAAAGAAAGAAAGAAGAGTGCTGCATACGGCCGGAAGCGAGCTTTGAAAACTTGATATGGCAAACAAGGAGGCCCATTTAAAGCTAGGCGCGTCCGGAAAATTGCGCCGTTAACTTCGGGATATCCAAAGGGGGGGAGAGAGAGGTGATATGTTCCTAGCAAGCGCTGCGGCCAAGCAATGCACAAACCGCAAACAAAAACGAATCCAGTGCAATCTCCGCAATAGGATCCGCATGGTTGAAATTCTAGGCAAGAGAGGGGGGGAAAAAAATAGAAACAACAAACTATGGAGGTGGTCTCGTGGTTTCTCGGGGACAGAGCAAATTCCGGGTTCGACCAGCGGTCCGATAGGAGGCGTGTTAGAGAGACGGAGTGGTTACGCAAAAACAAGACGAAAGACGAAAACCGACATACGTTAAACACAGGTCCGGCATCAACACCAAGCACAACGCTTCCCTTGAGAATATGCAAACGTCCGTCCGCCCGCCCGTAGCAGCGGCTCTACATATGAGAAAATCTATGAAAAATCTATAAACAAAATAACGTACCTATAAAATACGAACCTCATGTGCAGCCGGAAGGGCCTCGACTCGAGCACCGAGTACACTAGCTAGCAACATACTCGATTTGGTAACCCGGCCTCTCGGCCTATGTGCAAATCATTGCCACCCCCCCCCCTCCCGGCAACCGGCAGACCTCGCCCCCGCACGCGTCTCTACGAGGTAGATGCTTTGTCTCGGCCCCTTAGACCGACCCATACGTGGTAAATCAACTACTAGACAGAGAGCTTGTTGCACCATTTTTACTCCAGTCGTCTGCTTTCTGGATGCGGAGAACGCACCGATCTTCGTGGCCCTCGTGTTCTGGATGCGGCATCGGCGAAGATCACGATGTCACCTATATTAAATGTTGTTTCCTGGTTGCTGGCTCGTGTTTAAAAAGCCTGGCGGCTTTCCATCATTCTGCAGGATGAAACTTCTCTTCTATCTCGACTCTCTGCATTTTATAGCACAAACACCCCAAAATTTGTTGTCTCATTATATCCTGTTTATAGTTCGTGCGTGTTTGTGATTTGAAGACAACAGGCCCGAAATCACCACCCCCCCCCTTCCCCTTCACAAGACAACCAAAAAACAACCAAATCATGGGCGACGCAGACGCAACACCGGCCGTTGGCAAAAAGTATAGCACGGAACTCACAGACTACTCCGAACGCCCCAAAGAAAAAAGCGGCCCATATGCCGAGAATCTAGAAGTCGATGTCCTTGTCGTAGGAGCCGGGTTTTGTGCGTATAGTCTCTTTCGCTTGCTTGTTTGCTTTTGTGCTTGCTTGTTTTTTTTTTCTCTTCCTTATTGTTGTTGTTGTTGTTGTTGTTGGATCTTACTCCGGCCGACCGCTGACCTCGAGTAGCCGGAATTTTCATGCTCAAAACCCTCCGGGAACGCGGGCTCAAAACGGTCATCTTCGAGGCCGGCGGCAACATCGGCGGCACCTGGCGCTGGAACTGCTATCCCGGCGCGGCCGTTGACTCCGAGGTGCCCGAGTACGAATTTTCCTTTCCTGAGGTATGGCAGACCTGGAGCTGGACGACCAACTACCCGGACTACCACGAGATCCGCCGCTACTTTGACCACGTCGACAAAGTGCTTGAGGTCCGCAAAGATGTGGCCTTCCATACCGTTGTCGTGGGTGGGCAATTTGACACCACCGAGGGCCGTTGGCACATCCAGACGGCCGACGGCCGGACAACTAAGGCCAAGTATCTCATCGCAGGGACTGGTTTCGTACGTCATTTTTTTTCCCCCTTCTTTCTCCCTTCGGGATTTGTCTGTTGTTTGTTTTGGGCACCTTCCTTCATCCACCCCTTATTTTTTTATTTTTTTTTATTTTTTTATTTTTTTCCGGTACAGGCCACTGACAGAGACAGGCTTCCCGGCGCTACATTCCAGACTGGCCTGGTATGGACACTTTTCGGGGCGTCATCCACCATTCCTCCTTCTGGCCTGACGAGCACATTGACGTCCGGGGCAAACGCTGCGGCGTCATCGGCACGGGCGCCTCCGGCGTGCAGATTGTCCAGGCCTGGGGCCCCGTCGCTAAGGAGCTCCTCGTCTTCCAGCGCACGCCCAACCTTGCCCTGCCCATGCGGCGCCGGGCCATCACGCCTGCCGAACAGACCCCCGAGTTCAAGGCCTTGTTTTACCCGCCCCTGTTCACCCTCCGCGAACGGACGTTTTCCGGGTTCCGCTACGACTGGATGGAAAAGAACACGTTCGACGACTCGGCCGAAGAGCGCGAGGCCCTGTACGAGCGCATGTGGCAGGCAGGCGGCTTCCGCTACTGGGTCGCGAACTACAAAGACACGCTCAAGGATGCCAAGGCCAACCGCGCCGCCTACGACTTCTGGGCGGCCAAGACACGTGCCCGCGTCGGCGACCCGCGGCTGCGCGACTTGCTCGCGCCGCTCGAGCCGCCGCACTACTTTGGCGTCAAGCGGCCGTGCCTCGAGGCCACCTACTTTGAGCAGTTCAACCGCCCCAGCGTGGACCTGGTCGACCTGCGCACGAACAACATTGCGCGTTTCACGCCCACAGGCATCGAGATGCAAGACGGCACGCACTATGCGCTCGACACCGTGGCCGTGGCCACGGGCTTCGACGTCGTCACGGGCGCGATGACGCAGCTGGGCCTGCGGAACCTTGCCGGCCAGACCCTGGGCGAGCAGTGGGCCAAGGGTGCGGACACGTACCTCGGTACGATGGTGCGCGGGTTTCCCAACATGTTCCACCTGTTTGGCGCGCACGGGCCGACGCTCTTCAGCAGCGGACCGTCGAGCCTCGAGGTGCAGGGCCGCTGGATTGCCGACGCCATCACCAAGATGGAGCGCCAGCAGATCCGGTACATGCAGCCGACGGCAGCCGCCACGGGTACCTGGAAGAAGCGCATCTACGAACGGTCGGACGAAACGCTCTTCCCGACGGTGAAGTCGACCTACATGGGCGGGACGGTGCCCGGAAAGGTTTTCGAGCCGGTGTGCTACGCCGGCGGCATCCCTGACTACCAGGACGACATCCGCAAGGCCCTCAACGACATGGGCGGGTTCGAGATTGTCAAAACCGATGGGACCGTAGTTGTCGGAAGACCCGGGGTAGCCGCTAGTGAGGTAAACAGTACGTAGGCTTTGAGGCGGTCTTCATGCAATTCATGTAGCAAGCAAGCAACTTGTCGCGATAATGTGAAATGTAGCCGGCTGGGGTCGCGTCCGCGTCTTCCGAAGCTCTGCTACGCTGCCTCCTCCGCTATGCGAGTGCCATCACCACCATACATTCACGCTAGTTGAGAAGCCAGTGTCCATATCTACGGTTCCCCAGACTGCCTCGGTATCAATGGCGGCGTTGGTTGGGCAGTAGCCGCAAACCACCAGAGGCGATGCTCCTGCGAAACGCCGGCATATAAAGTGTCTGCGCCGTAGTCGAACCCTCGGCGTTGGCTTTCGGTGGAGGTGTTTCTTCTGAACCGATGTACGACGTGCACAATAAGAGCAAGCTGCCGCCTGTGCAATAAGGCATGGGAGAAATACGCAAGCTTATCCAGCCGTTTTGCGACATGGGTTTGCACCACGAAGCAACTCGTTCCGAACGAAGTCCTCCGCCACCTTTTGCGTTTTCTTAGCTGAAAATTTCGCCGTCTTTCTGGACCGTTCTGTCTCAATACAGCCGGGTTCACGCAGCCAGCGTAAAATTTTCCAGTGCACGGTGTTTCCGAGGAGGATCGTCAGTTCTGTTCGCCACAGAGACGCCCCGATCTGCGTATAGCCCGTACGAAACAAGCATGGCCCGTAATCTCCGCCGAGAACATCCTGCAAGAGCAGGATACTACACATCGTCCACAACAATGCCACCGACGCCGTTACGATGAACAAGGTGGGGTCCCTCGTCACAGGCGGTCAGGTTCCTTCAAATAGGCCTGAAGGTTGTGGACTTTGGGTAGTTGTGCCACTTGGGATGTTGGAGGCCACCCCGTTCTCCCCAGTCCGGCCCCACAATAAGTCCCAAAATGGGCTAGCGTCCCGGTTGTAGCCTTTCTCCACAAAATTTGGGTTTTGTTTACTTTCTCACGGTTCTCCCTTGCGACTTCCCGATGCGGCAGACGAACCAAACGTTTTATCCATTCTGGAAGGCACTCTCGACTCGCCGGGTTTACTTCAATTTGCAGAGCTTCTCCACGCAGCCTTGAACTTACAACGGCACAGACGTGCCCAATTGTCTATATTCTCTTTTTCTCTGAGCCCTACGTACCTCGGCTCGCATCACCCAGCATGGCCCGAACGCGAACGGCCCTGGCCAGTCCTGTGGCGTCCACGCGCACAACGCGATCAGTTGCCGCGCGTCAGTCGCCTCGTGCGACCGTGTCGCCGCAAAAATTGCCCAAAGCAACCGCACAGAGCGGCGACAACGGCAACGGCGACAGGCTGCTCGACGGACTGAACACGCCCACTGCCGAGAGTGTCGACCTTCTGCACGCGGCACACATGGCCCAGTTGGCACCGGCCTTGCGGGCCTTGCACGCGTTGCCGGGGCTGCGGCGCCTGGACGGCAGCGACGACGACGACGACGACGACGACGACGACGACAACGACGATGCCCTGCTAATAATGAACAAGAACAGCCTGCTCGCCGACAGCAACAACAACGGTGAAGACACTCCAGACTACCATGCCGCCCTCGACGAGCTCGCCTACCTTGAAGGTCTTTTTGCCAAGCTGCGCTTCTCCTACCGCGAGCAGCTCACCAAGGAGACGGTCGTGCGCCGCATTCTCGAGCTCGAGCTACCCCTGCTCCACGCCGCCGACATCGACCGCATGGTGCAGGATACCGAGGTGCAGCGCCAGCGCCTACGAGCGAGCAAGAGCGCCATGCAAGCCCAGGGTGCCGCCGCCGAGCGGCTCGTGCGAACGCTGGCGGCAGAGCGGCAGTCGCTGCGCGTTGCAGCACACGCGGCAGCGCACAACCTGCCAAAGCGGCTGCGCCGGCTGCGCCACCGATTGGCGCGGCTCCGAGTCGCGCTCCGAGCGGAGCTGCAAGCGGTGGACAAGGCGATGGCAGATGCAGCAGATGGAAGGACGCCCGAACCAGCGCCACGTCCGTTTGCGTGCTCGGTATGCAACCACCGCTTCTATGCAGAGGCTTTCCAGCTACTGCACCAAGCCATGCACGCAGACGTTCAGGAGGGTGAGGGCTACAGCGGCATCGATGTGGACGACGTGGATGCTTCAGGAATGGTGGACCAGCATTACTTGGGGTTGTGCACGTGCTCTGGTTGCGACGAGCAGGTACCCGCCGTGCTCCTGGACCGCTTGCCAGCCCCGGAGGCCGGTGAGACGCACGCGGCCTTTCACGCGCGCCTGCAGCAAGCGATGGCGCACGCTCAACAGACCTTAGCCACGCAAACCGCAGTGCACGAGGAAGACCTCGCGCTGCCGGCCGAAACGGCCGCCGTGGTGGAGGCGCTTGCCCAATGTGTGGCGGAGGCAACCGCGCAGGCCGACGAAGCGCGGGCGGACGCAACGCGGCAGGCGGCTGTTGAGCACGAGACGGCCCAGGCACTGGCGCATCTGCGAGACGCCGTGGGTTGCGTACGCGCGGAGATGGCACGCCAGGAGCAGGCGGAAGCTGCCGACGAGGACGACCGTACGGTCCCACAGGCCTCAGTAAAAACCACCAAGCGAACGCACCTGGGTCGCACGCTGCAGGAGCAGGCGGACGTATTCGGGGTGCTGCTGCAGGAGGACAACGACGACGATGAAGAAATGATGGAGTGAACGAGTTGACTTCTGGTTTTTTTGGGGGTTTTTTTTTGTTGTTGTAGTAGCGAGAACACCAGTTTCGCTTCTCAATTATAGCCTTTTTCCCTTCGATTTCCGTATCCGATCGTACCTAGGTATATGAAGACTAAAGCATTACTCGCCCGCTCCCTAATCCCGCTTATCGTTTTTCAATTCCCCTTTTTTTATTCTTCAACTCCTACCCTCCCCCCCCCAAATCCCAAACCACCCTCCTACCTCAACAGCGACATCATTCCGCCATGCTCCCCTCCAGCCGCTTAGCGGCCGACAAAATTATTTGCTGTTTCAGTGTCAGATCCCCTGTCGTTATCTCTCCCGATCCGGCCGACCAGAAGTGCGCCTGTGCCTGGCCGAGACACCACCACGCTTGGCCCAAGTAATGCTTCATTTTTATTTTTGGTCCTCTCGCGGGCCGCTGCGCGTTCGGGTTGGCCGGCGGCCGGGCCTGGCCCGCAAGCCCCATGTAGGCGTCCGCCAAGTCCTGGTACAGCGCCGCTGCGAGCTCTGTGTGGCCCGTCTCCAGCGCGCGCGGCACAACAGCGACCAGCAGCGTGCGCGCCGCGCGGAACTCGCCCACGGCCACCAGCAGGCGCGCCAGGCTACCCGCAGCCTCCCACAGCAGCAACGGGTAGCGCCGACGCAGGCAGGCCTGTACGGTGCGCACGAGAAAGGTCAGCGTCCGCAGGCCGCGGCCCGCGCGGCCGTACAGCGTGCTGCGGGCGAGCGCCATGCGCAACTGCACGTGCAGATCACCAACGCCGCGGTCGTATGCGGCCGCCAGCGCGTCAAGCGCAGCGCGCGCCGCCACCAGCGATCCACCGCCGCCGCCACCGCCGCCGGCGACTGAATTCTCTGCGCGGCGCGCTAGGGACTCCACGTGCAACAAGGCCGCGTGCGCCGCCAAGTCGGCATCCATCTGCGAAGGACCTTGCGCGGGCCGTGTGGTCGACGGCGGGGCCGACGACGGATAGCCGCCGACACCGACGACGTCGTCACCGTTGTGTTCGCCGTTCTTGCTTAGCCACGTGGCCGGCAAGCGGCGCAGCAGCAGGTCGTCGGCTGCGTCGAAGCGGTGCGCACGCACGGCGTTGGTGGCAGCCACAACGATGCGCACGTGTCGGAGTTGGCTCTGCGGTTTCAGAGACGGCGGCCCCGACGTGGCCGCCGCTTCGGCCTCCGCGGCTGGTACGTCGAGCGGCACGGCCAACACGGACGCCGCCGTAGCAAATGCGCCACTTTGGGCGTGCTGCAGCGCTAGGCGGGTGGCCACGCGCACGGCGTCGTCAACGGGGACGGCGTCGCGGCGCGTGCGCATAAAAGCGCGCCCGTGGACGACGGCCAATGGGCCGTGGCCCAGGCGGTCCCAGGCGAGCATGGTGGTGCTGGCGACCTGGCCTTCGAGCGCGGTCTCACCGTGGGCGGCGACGAGGCGGGCGGCCGTGCGGAGGCAGGCCTGGGCGACACAGGGTGGACGGCCGTCGCCGAGGGCGACGCGCGCCTCGAGGGCGGCAGCGAGGGCTTCATGCGCATGGGCCGGCCCTGCCACAGCCGACACCGACGCCGATGTCGATGCTGACGCCGACGCCGATGCCGATGCCGATGCCGATGCTGACGCCGATGCCGATGCCGCCGCTGCTGCTGCTGCCGCTGCCGCCGCATCCTGACGCACATAGGGCAGCACCTGCGCGGCGTCGGTGGGTTCGCCTGCGAGTCCCTGTAGCTGGTGGGGGCGGATGTGGCGGGGGAGGACGCGTGCGTAGAGGTACAACCAGAGCAGGGCGAAGCGGAGAGCGTGGTAGTCGCGGGCTTCGCGGCCGGCATGGACGGCGTCGAGGACGGACAGCAGGTCGTCCGGGTGCTCGCCAAAGTCGCGCTGGACGATGCCCTTGTTGAGAGGGCCCATGTTGTAACCGAAAACGGCGCCGACGCCCTGGCGGGCGACAAGGTCGAAGTAGCGGTGCAGCTGGTCGTAGGCGGTGTTGGCGTCGCCCATGCGCCAGGCGTCCATGAGGCGGTAATACGTGGCCTGGGCGGGGATGAGGGTGGCGCCCGCAATGATCTTGTCGGTGGCGGCGCGCACGTGGTGGTCGGGCCGGAAGCCCACCCGCTCGCGGTCAATCAGCAACGACACCAGCTTGTCCGTCTCGTCGGAGCTGGCAGCCACCGAGCGGTCCTTGAGCATGCGGTCAAAGACCACGCGGGCCAACGAAGAAGACGGCGGCGTCGCCGGTGTCGGCGCTGTCGGCGGTGTCGGCGTGCCGAGTGCAGCAGGGCCGCTGGCACAAGCGTCCCAGTCGTGCTGGTGGGCGGCCAGCACGGCGTCGAACCGCAACGGGCCGTCGACGGCAGGCATGTGGTCGTGCGGCCACAGAATCTTGAAGTCGGTCCGCGTCGGGTGCCGGTAGCGCACAAAGTCCTCCCAGAGGTCGCAGCGGCCCGCAAAGGAAAGGCGCGCAAACTCGATGCACGCCTGGTAGACTAGCTGGCCGAGGGGCGTGCGGCGTTCCAGTCGCAACACACCGAGCTGATCCGCGTCGTCGTCGTCTCCGTTATTGTTGTTATTGTTGTCGTTGTTGTCGTTGTCGTCACCGCCAAAACCGTTGCTCCCAGCACGCTCGCGCTGTGCTCGCCGCTCCGCGTAGGTCGGCGCAATGAGGGTCTGCAGGTGGTCGAAGAAGGGCACCATGGCGTCGAGGCAGGCGAGGCGCAGCCAGAGGCGCGCGACGAGGTCGTCCCAGAGGGTCACGCACAACGGCGGCAGAGAGCGGTTCGGGCGCGCGCCGCAACTCTGCAGGGCCGGGCGCAGGCTGCGGAGGTGGGCGAGCAGGTCGATGTTGAGGTAGGCGCGCTGCCAGCGGGCGAGGTAGCGCTGCCGCCGGTTCGCGGGGCGGGCATAGCTGTCGTTGAGATAGCCGTTGATCAGCTGGAGCACGAAGTCGTCGTCGGCCTCGGCGACGGCGTTGCTGCAGTACATGTCGATGAGGGTGAAGAGGACGATCCTCGCGGGCGAGATGAAGGGTCGCATGGCGGGTCGGAGAGCGCTTTGCTCGTGCGGCGACCCACCAGTCTTGGCAGTGTGTGTAGAAGACGAGAGGGCTCGCTCGTTCTGGACGTCGAGATCGTTGGATGCAGGTTATATTTGTGAAGTTGAAGGAGAAAAAAGAAAAGAAAAAAAAAAGAAAAAAGAAGAAAAAAAAATAAGAAGAGACGAAAGAAGAGAAAGAGAATAGCTGGGCAACACGCAAACCAAAAAAAAAAAAAAAGAAGAAGAAGAAGAAGAAGAAAACCTGCAATGCCGTACAATGCAAACCACGGATTGAAATGGAGGTGGACCAGACGTTGGCGATGGTGCACCGGTCGCCGCGCAGTCGACGTTTGACGGACGTCAAAAAGCGCGATGCTCGACGCGTCTCGATGCTCCTTCTTCTCGACGGGATCGCGGGGCAGTCAGGGCTATAGGTAACCGTCCGCTATAAATTGCCCTAAACCCGATGCCGTAAACCCGCTAAGCGACCCACCAAAGAACCAAAGGAAAGGCAGAAAACGTAACGGTAGCGAAAAAGTACAGCAGGGGTTGCAGAAAAGAAAATAAAGCAAAACAAAAGAAATAAAAAGCACCTAGAAGCCAGGGGGAAGTTAAAAAAAAACTAAAAATTAAAAATAAGTGAAAGAAGAATAAAAATAAAAAAAGAGCATAAACTTAATGCGTCGGCCGGGAATCGAACCCGGGGCCTGTCGAATTCTATTTTGGCAACGACAGATTTTACCACTAAACCACCGACGCCTGGCAAGGGGGAATACCCCTTGTTACAGAACTACGACGTATCTAGGCCTATATCGACTATTCTTAGTGCTGATTTCGACGCTTTATGTAGGCACGTGTTATCACGTGCTACAGTGAGGCGCGCCATTAATTTTTTGAGGCGCGTCTGTATTAGCTCCCGCCAAAACAACCATAAGCTCACCACCAAAGTACGACCATCAGAGAGAAAATCAGGAATGATAGAAATGCTGACAAGGGAAGAAACAGAAAAAGAAGCGAGTTGGGGCCGTAGCCAAAGTTAGGGGGATCCGAGAGAGATGGTCAGAGCTGAGAGCTGCTTATAGTAGCAGACATACATTTTAAGACTCTGAATTAAGGATGCAGCTTCGTGAGGTGTTTGCGTTTGCTTTATAAGGAAGAGTAGAGCAACATGAAAGGGGGCAGGAAGGAAAGAGAAGAGAAGACCAAGACCGTGACCAAGATCGAGACAAAGACGAGAGAATAATAGAATAAGTAAAAAAAAAGAAAGACGGAAAATGCCTAGAAATATATATGTATAGAATACAACAGAATACAACAGAATACATCGCTTAATGGATCCATCACGATCACTGGTTATATAAACATAAAAGGACAAAACGGTAAGTATAAAGACTAGTTGCTTTACCTACGAAGTAACATAAAAACCCTGTTGTCCTACGGAAAACCCGACGAGACCCTTTAAGGCCATGTGGCCATCATCTGTGACCTTTTTTTTCTGTCTTTTGTGATACCATTTAATGCCGGCAATGCGGCATGCATTCCTGCATTTCGATCCTGTAGGTTTTGTCTCTTTTTCTTTCCCGTTGGTGTCACAGGCCTCCCTTTTCGAATCGCTATTTTGCCCATACATGTCGAAGATAAATATTGTCATTTCATTTTATTTTTATTTTTATTTTTATTTATTTTTATTTATTTTTATTTATTTTTATTTATTTTTATTTATTTTTATTTTTACCGCCGCCCGGCCGGAGATGGCGCGCCCTCGAACAGGCCCGCGTTGAGAAGTACGACCATCGTGTCTTCTCGGTATTCTTTCTTTGTCGGCCGGTCTTTGGCTGTCGCGTGGCGGTGTTCGGCCTGGAAGGGCCGTTTCGGATCGCGGTATGTATGCCCAACAGCGCTGAGCTGCGACTTCTTTTGCAGCCGTTCGGTTCGGTTGGGCCCGCACGTCTCGTTGCACGCTGTCGGGGCTGTGCCGGTGAGTGTGATGCAGCAACATCCAACCTCGCTACACGAGGCTGAAGCGGACAAAGAGGGCGTCGGCGGCCGTCTGTTTGCCACTGACGGTGTGGACGGTTGTGGTTGTGGTTGTGGTTGTGGTTGTGGTTGTGGTTGTGCCTGTGCTTCTGGCTGCGCCTCTGGCTGCGCTTCTGGCTGCGCTTCTGGCTGCGCTTCTGGCTGCGCTTCTGGCTGTGCTTCTGGCAGCGGCTCTATTCTTTTGTCCTCTCCCGGACGGATCAAACGCGAAAGTGCATCCCTCTGCATCGAACCTGACAACGTCGTCGATGACGGGCTGTGGTTGGGACATGGGATGGGGTCAGCATGGGCATTCTCTCTCGTCTTCGTCGTCGTCGTCGTCGTTGTCGTCGTTACTTCTGCGGAAAATTGTGCATCGTCCCGCCGTTTGCAGCGGCATTCACAGGCGGATTTGCATGGACTGGTTCTGGCGAAATGGCCGGAGCGGCCCCCAGTGCGGTCTGTCTCCTCGACGTGCTGCAGCGCCTCAGACTCTGCCAGCCCTTGTTTTTTGAACTGCATGGGCAGTTTCATGCCACGCACTGGTTGATCTCGATCAGTTCATTTCCATGAAAAAATCAAAAACGTATACAAACATTGCGGAAGCGCGGAGGTTGCTTACCGATTCGCAAAAATGCCCCTTTTCGAGGCATTGTGAGATCCCTTTCAGAGCTGCAAAATTCTATCAAGGCTGACAGCGAACAAACTACCACTTGACGATAAGTTTTTTTTTATTCTTCTATACTAAGTAGAATCCAATTTGATTTGATTTCTCTTGCTTGTTGTGTTTTCAAAGAACTGTTCATCACGAACTTCCGGTGTGGTGACGTCGCTGACTTGAGATGGTGATGTCAACGACCTTTACAACACCCCGGGAGACGAGACTCATGATTTTTTTTTCCTTCTCGAAAAACAATGGAATCAGTTCGTCATATACGACACGTCTTTATCTTTACGTGCAATCTTTTGTTTTTTTGGAAGGGCGAGACAGACCTTTCTTGCGAGAACATGATGCGTTGCAGACATCGTGTTTCGCTCAGTCTCCTCTCTGCAAGGAAACACAATCGGCGCAAGTGGTCCCTCGTCTCTCACATGTAGAAAATAAATAAATAGAAAGAAAGAAAGAAAGAAAATAAAAATAAAAATAGAGGGAGAGCAGTAGTGGGGAAAAGCACATACATCGTCTACTCTTGTCATAATGGGAACGTCCGTTTTGATAGTGGTAAAGGACCGTTCGTGAGGGCACCAAGCCACCTCATTTTGTGTATTGCCAAAACAACTGATGTGTTCTTGAATGCAGCGTTATGCTTGAACGCAGCGTTATTCATTGCTCCAGGGTGAACAGCTTTCACAGCTTGTCCGCGATTTTTTGCAGCTCATAGCAGATAAACATGCAGAGGACGTCTCAACCATGCTATAATCTCATGGCTCAAAGAATACGAGAAAGCCTTCCCTGATGGGACCCGATAGGCAAGTTACGCGGCCCCGTAGGGTCGCCTTCGGATGCCGTACGGTTGCATGTAGTCAATGTGCGGACAAAACACTCGGGCCGGGACCCGTACATGAACAGCAAACGTCAAACTCGACGAAAATTAAAATAAAATAAAATAAAATAAAAAAGAAAAACAGATAAACTCTACAACTCCGCCTTCTCGTTTGATGGTGACGCGGTACGCCTCGTGCGCAGCCGCGGTGAACTTCCTGTAGGTTGCCGCCATGTACAGCCCAAAGTCGCGGGTTGAAGCAACGCATTCGCTATCTGTGACGCATTTTTTTTTCACACAATTGTTTTGGATGGTCCCGGACACGCTGCTTGCTCTCCGAAACGCCTTTATTGCCGGGACCATGGATAGGACACTCATCTGGGCTAGGAACTGAACTCGACGATGGTCCCGCGGGTATTGTTTAGTTCCTATCGTTTCCAAGACACCTGTTGGCATTGTTGTGGACGGTGTCGAGTCGAGTCAGGGACAGCGTGGCTGGATTCAGATTGCCTGGCGAAGGGTTGTCGTGCCGCACGGTGGGCTTCCCACAAGACAACACATGCCATAGTCACCAACACGAGAGAGGTTCACTGTGCTTTCGTGACTGCTCTGTCCGGGACGGCAAACGGGCAACTGACTGCTGCCCGGTTGTACAACTCAACGGGTAGTGGCCCCTGGTTGGTGGTCGCTAGGATGGGCGGTGGTTGCGGCAGCGCTGGCGTGTGGGCGACCGCGGCCGCGGCCGGGGATTTTCAGCGTCGCTGTCCTGGTCGCCGTCTGCCGTGTCCCGCTGCGGCCGACGTACGGTGGAGTCAGTGTCGTTGCAAGGACGGCGCCGCCGCCGGGCGTAACGTCCGGCAGGCCATGCACCGCGGACACGCAGTTGCCCGGATATGTCGCGGCGCGAGTGGTCTCGGTGGGCGCGGTCCGATCCCGGTTCCGGCCCGGATTCCGGTTCCCATCCCGACGCACCGCTCGACGTGCTACCCCCAAAGTCGCTGTCTGGGACCGAGTCGTTGTCGGGAATGTCGTCACTGAAGTCGTCGAGATCGCCGCCAAGCAGGGCGGCCACGGCCACGATGCCAAGCAGCCAGCCAACCCCCTGGTTGTGGGCAGGCGGCGGCTGGTGTTGACGTTGGCGGCGCCGGCGCCGCCTCGTTGCGCGTCTCCAAACCACGAAGGCGACGGTACCCAAAAAGAGCCAACTGAAGGACATGGTCAAAGAGGAAAGGTGGCGTGAGAATGCAAAGTGCATCGGTTGGCGTTTGCAGCTCTCCCGGTTCGTTTGCAACTCTCCCGGTTCGTTTGCTTCATGCTCGTCTTTCACACATGAAATACAGCGAAAAGGAAAGGGACAGTGACAAAAGCTCGCAGTAGTAGGCCGTCACGATGAAGTGAGTAAAGTGTTAACGGTTCATTAAAAAACGCGTTTGTGAACAAGGGCAAACGCACAGAGGAACTGGGAGTTTTTTTTTTCTTTTTTTGTTACGCACCGCAACTTTCGATAATTAAGGGACGCTGCGAATACGTCCAACGTCTGCAAAAAGCTAATAAGTCTCTCAGAGATGCATTTCGCGGGAAAGAAAAAAAAAATACTATAAGCCAACATGCCCTTTCAAGACTTCCGTGTGTTTTGGCTAGCCATGTTTGACGACCATCGTCCTGTACACCGAGGATGAATGACAAGCATCCGTGGATAAATAAGCGGAAACACAAATTCATTATCTTTTTTGCAGCAAAATTTGTATGGATAGAAGCACCGCATACATACACCTATGGGAATCTGGAGGTTGTATGCGTGGGCCGCCGCGTGCTTGTTAGGTTCCGTGCTTCGCCTGTCGACATCTCTGCCAGGCACAGACACGTCACGGGAACAATGCGTTGCATCTTTTCGTTCAAGGGCGTCCACCGCCGCGGCGCTCACGACGTCGAGATCCAAGACACACCCATCCTGTTCAGAGGCTGCGTCCTCGGCAACGGTGACATCGTCTATCTATCACGACACGACCTCCAGTGGGCATCCACGTCGGCGGCGCCACCCTCGCGGTTGAGCTGCAATCGTTCCAGTAACATGGAACCACGAACACCAACAAGAGACCCAGCCCCACGACTGTCGTCCGTGCATACGCATAAATGTACGACGGCGGCGGTGCGAGCAACAATCCAGCTGCAAGGCAAACGGTTCTGAGTTTTGCTGTAAGGCGATTCGTGTTGACTGATTGACAACGCGAAACCAGCGCGAAGCACGCCGGCAGCGTAGGCGCGGTCAGCGGTTCCAGGCGTGGACCACGCAGAGGTAGGCCGTGGCAGGGCCACCGGTACCTGGTCGACTCCGACATCCCGACAGACGAAACTACGAAAGGAAAAGAAACGAGGGACAAAGGTTCTACTTGAGTAAATATTGGGAAGGGGGGAGGGATTGCTTATGTTAGTATAGGACAACCTGAGAAGTAAACTAACCGGTTCATTGTTTTCAAACTTGCACTTGTAGATGGCATCGATTGGGGAGTGAAATGTGTTTGATTTTTTTTTATTTCTAATTTTTTTAATTTTTTTTCCTGGTTGGAGGGGGAGGATTTGCCATACATCCTTCGTTCTGTCAAAATCTCAGAGTGTAAAACAGAATCAAACTATGCTACCATACTAAGGGGGCACGGGGCCTGTCTTCAGTTTAGAAACCACGAATCGCATCATAGAGCTCAGACGCCAGCTGCTTGAAGGCAGCCAGCGTGGAGAACGTAAGCTGGTTGTTCTCCTTGCAGGTTCTGGGAAATACGGTGGCATAGTCCAGGAGCGTCGGCAACCAGCCGAGAGGATAAAAGCCATCGTAACACAGGCCACGGTGGAGCTTCTCGTCGTTGCTTTCGGCGACGCCAGATGCGCCGGATGCGGCCGGGGGGGTCCAGTTTTTCTTGTTGAGCATCCTCGTATAGCGGCGGACGAGCGTGTTGAGTTTCGACACGACCCTGTGAACCTCGTGCGCGAAGTTGTCGGGCACGAAATCCGCGTCCTCGGCAAACTCGGATTCCAACGCGGAGAAAGCGGTGTGCCAGGCCTCCAGACGGTTCTTCAAGCGCTGGTATGCGGCCTTGTTCATAGTTTGATTCCTGATGTCTACCTCTTCGAGAAGGGACTCAGCCTGCTGCGACGCCGCCGGGTCTGCTCCGTGGCTGCTGAATCCATCCATGTATGGAGGCAGCCCACGGGCGAAGTCGACGAGCGCGGCCACGGTAGCATCACCGTTGATGGAGTTGACCAGGCTGACGTCCAGTTCTCCGTGGGGGTTGGGATCGTTGAAGATAAGGTCCTCGACGGTGTGCCCAACGAGAACGTCGTTTCCGTTGTTACCGTTGTTACCGTTGTCAGCCATTGGATCGAGGGGGGGGTCTTTGTTCGCTGCTGGCGTTCTTCTTGTAAAGCGGTTTCTTGTTGCTTTTTGGACTTGCTTGCCAGGGTTGATTGTTTGATCCGAAGGTGAAGATATGAAAAAGTCAAAGGGAGAGGAAAAAAAAAAGAAGAAGAAGAGAGAGTGCTTC
Organism: Fragosphaeria purpurea; assembly: GCA_002778095.1. Taxonomy (NCBI): domain Eukaryota; kingdom Fungi; phylum Ascomycota; class Sordariomycetes; order Ophiostomatales; family Ophiostomataceae; genus Fragosphaeria; species Fragosphaeria purpurea. Next base: position 1,447,975 of record PCDL01000002.1, read on the forward strand.
ATGAAACTTATATAGGGACCTTGTTTTCGGTGTGAAAACATTTCTGAACAAAATACAGCTCGTTGAAACGAATCTGAAAAGTTGCTACAACAAATATAAACAAACCGACAGGCAGAAGCCCTTTGTTCGTGCTCGGCTGCTTTTGTTTGTTCCCCCAAAATAATGCGTTGTGAACGGATCAAAGAAATATATACGGCAAGGTGAACATGAGGTTGTTTGTTCATCTTTGTCCGTGTGTTTATTGGCAAAGTATCTTGAGAGTGTAGGATTCTCTGGATTTGGACAGCCGATGGTCTCGTTCGTGACCTCTCGGTCTGGTTGTGCTCATCCACGGATGTACATTCAACCCGACAAGAAGTATATTCTACCCCTGAAACCGTATTCTGTGAACGCCGATCGAGCCTTTGAAAGGTGTGGACAAAACCGACTAGCCACACCTCTGAACAACTTTTTTTCAATTGTCGCTGCAGGATGGTTCTCGATAAGTATCTGTCACGTTTACTGTTATCCTTTGTGGGTTCGAAAGCCGCGTTCATAATTCAAATACATACGTATCTACCATTGCGTTTTCCAATTTCTGGGCTCCTTTGTTGGGAGCTTGCAGTCGGCAATCGTAAAATTCGTCCTTACAAGAATCGTTATTTCAAATGTTTTCTTTTTTTTATTCACTTGCCAGCTCAGATACTTCAGAGAAAAATAATATTATTGTGGGTTACTATCAAGAACAACTCGGTGAAGTGCGATTGCTACTCGGCTACTTTTTGCCTCCTTACTCTGCCGTCACCAGCCGGGACATGCTACACATCCAGGACCTGCGCAAAGCGCAGGACCATTTCTTCCAGACGCCGAGCCAACGTCCCGTAGCTTTTCAGCATCTCAGACGAACTCTCATTCAACGCGCCGTTGTGGCCTCCTTGTTCGATCGCAAATCGGAATGCGGCTGCGAGAAACTTGGACATGCTTTCGCGGGAATAGAAGCCGTCCCAAAAAAACCCGTTGTGCACGGCCACGTCAAACGCGATGTCCCCGCCGGACCGGTGGATTGGGGTGCCGGCCACAGCGATGCTGGCAACGTCGACGTAGCGGAGGAAGAGATCATCGAGCGTCACCAGGACGGCATCCATGGACGAAAAAGTGGCTTCGAAGGCGGGATGGTTCCTGTGCGCGCTGTACCGGGTGCTGACGGCCCTGAACGCATCACGCCAGGCCTTGGTACGCACCGCCAGGCGGATGTAAGTGTCTCTATGTTGCATGTCGCCCCCCGTGACCTCTTTCTCCTCGTACAGGTCCCGCTCCGATGCGATGGTCAGTCCCGACGAGAACCAGTCACGTTCCGGCGAGGCAGTGCCAATGGCGGTAGTCTTGTTGTCGACGCCGCTGCGGTCGTCCTTGTGGCCGTTGCCGTCGTTGGCATCGTTGCCGTCGTTGCTTCCGTTGTCCGCCATTGCGTCCGTCACTTGTATCCGGTCGTTATGGGCGGTTGATGCAGTCGATGCGGAGATGTGGTGATCTGGTGATGCGGTGATGTTGTTGGCTTTGATAGCATTGGTCTTCAGAGTAAGGTCAACATCAAAGGTATTAAGTGCAAAGAGAAAGGGGGGTTGTAGAAGATATATATACTCGGCGCCGATGTGAAAATTCTAGTGAGTGAATCACACTCTTCAAGCAAATAGAAGTACTGTTCATTTTTACGTCAACCTCTTCCAGTGTTTTTTTCTTTTCCTTTCAGTTTTTTTTTCATTTTCTATTTGAATATTCAATAAAAAAAACGAAATTGCTCGTCGACACATATAAAAAGCAGATAATAATAACAACGATAAGAAGTGAATACGAAAAATTAAACGCCTCTATGCAAATTCTTTTTTTGAAAATAAAAACGCTTTTACGGACGTCCAAAAGACTTATATTAATTGTCTACTTATTTCTTCACTAAGTTGAGGGTCCGCCCAACAAATGAACTAGAAAGACTATTCACTAACGAATAGAAGATGAGAAAGAAAAAAGAAGAAAAGAGAAGAAAACAGGAAGGTAGTTGATCCTGAATTTCTCAGAAGAGGCACAAGGCCTGCCTTTTGTTATTTTATTTTTCTACGGCAAAGACACATATTCGTCGATTACATTCTCTAGCGCCTTCACTTTCAATATTTAAGGTTGTCTTCTATGACAATGCTTTTGAGCAATAATTTAAATCATAAGAGCTATTCATTCACTCTAAACGATGCCACTAATGTACCTGGATATAGAGAAATCTATCACTGACTTCACGCTGCTTGCTTACCTTTTACACGAAAAAAAATTGATAATAATAATTGTATTCTGTTTACCTAAAATGAAAACAAGGGGAATGAGGAAATGGGGTAGATCAACAGCCGAACAATTTGAAATATGAAAAGCAAAAATCAAACAATTAGTCAAGTTTTTTTGGTTTTTTCTGTTGTTTTAATTTTTTTGATTTTCATTTTTTTTCTTCTGTTTTGTCTCCCCTCTCAGAACCGTTTCTCATGTAGGAGTTTTGAGTTTCGCAACATGACAGGCAAAATGCTAGCCCGTGTTTGTTTGTTTTATTCAAATCCCCATTACGCCCCCTCGGACATGTTGTCAGACATATCCCCCGACTCGCCCCCAGCATTCGCCGGCGGACTCATCGACATGGACTCCGGGCTGGCCTCGGAGCTGACCCAATCGAGCTCGTAGTTATGGAGCGCAGCGAGCGTTGCGGACCGCAGCCGGTGAGCCAACACCGCTGCCTCGTATGCGCGCTCTGCGCAAGCATCCTCCGGCCGGCTGCGGATTAGCAGCCAGTGCAGCTGAGCGGGATAATTCGAGTGGACACGTCCAGCGAACACGTTGTGGACCGTCGCATCGATTTCGCGGTCGGCCTCCTGCAGCCCACCCACCAGACCCGCTTGCATGTTGCCGTAGAGGCGGTTCGTCAGTTCCTCCAGGACGTCGAGAGCCTCCTGGATTGTGGCCGTATGGCTCGCGTACTGTGCATCGCCCTCGTAATGCGAGCGCTGCTCCGTCAGCGCATCCGTCCATTCTTGGACCGTCGCGAGCAGGCGCTCGTACGTGTCTGGGTCCATGTCGTCGGCCGTCAGCCGGCCCGGTCGCCGAATCCGAACAGGCTGCAGGGCAGCAAAGTTCGGCCGGTAGCTCTCATCGGTGCTGGACGGAGACGGACTCTGGGACCGTCCCGCGTTGTAGCCCTGGTCGCTCCCAGCCCCGTTGATCATTCTATCACTGTTCTCAGACATTTCTGCGACCTCGTCTTTCGTACTTTTTTTGGATGTTGTTAAGACGTTTTGTTCGTCAGAAGTAAGAAGAGAGCCGTTAGTTGTTAACTGTTTGGTTCGAGGCCGTTGAATGTTTGATTAAAAGATGGTGATGAAAAAGAAAAGCAGACGAGAAAAGGTCGGCTTCCAGGAGATATATGTATGTGTTTGGTCTGGATCAGAATAGCATCTTGAAGTGAATACACAGTAGTGAACAGAATAAAAAAGTCAGGTTGACAAACACGTTCATTTCATGTTTATTGTTTTTCTTTGCGGATATTTCATGTTGTAGAGGAACAACAAAGAACTTGCTTACAACAAAATGAAAATTCACCAAACAAACGTTCTAAGCATCGATGCAAGATCTTTGAATTTTCAACGACACAACGAGAAGACGTGAGCATGAAAATAGTTCTTTGACTCGTAATAAAGTTTGCCAGACGTACGCAAAGGCTAAACCGGCAATGTTCATTGAGCCTTAGGTTATTCTTTGAGGTTTTTTTCTCTCATACGATACAGGGGGCTTCTTTGACGAAGATGAGGCTTCAGACTTTTCTCTAAGGGAACAAAGGAAAAGAAACCTTGTTCAGCCATTTTATTCCACGACGAGGAAAAGAGAAATTACTTCCACATTCAAGGAGAGCTTGCGTTGAGAAGTGGATTGCAACGTGAGGTTTTTGCTGCCTTCTAGGCTTACGCTGAGTACGAACACGTCGAAATGTTGATTTTGTTGTTCAGCATTAATTTTTTTCATAGGAAAAAAAATACACGCATGATTGGAGTGAACAACTGGCTGTTCGTTTGAAAAAAAAAAAAAAAAAAAAAAAAAAAAAATGAAAGGACAACAATGAAGCCCTCCAACCAGCACAAATAAAATATATCTAAGTCAACAACTGTTTTTTTCCAGTGGCGAACAAATTCACTAAAAACACAGAGCTGGTTCTATTCTTGTTTTTCAAACCCAGCTGTACAGACAAGAGTTCATATTCACTGTTATTTTCTGAGCCCATAGTCGAAACCCACTGAGGGCGAGAAGACCGTCAAGCACGTATAAATATCTCGGCCCCAGTGACCTTCTTCAGGACTTGGTTTTTTTTTCAAACCACCCTCTCTACTGTCTACAAAACAGCTTTTTTGCAGACAGCAGAATTCTCAAACCGTTCGTTTGCAATTAAAAAAACAATCATCAAACAAATAACAACAAACAACCCTGATCAGCAAGAAGAAAAAGAAAACCACATATCCGAAATGGCAGACAGCCGTGCCGGCAACATCGCTCCGGCGCGGTCCTTTACTGCAGATGAGATGGATGCGGATGCTTACATACGTATTATCGAGCGCATTGACCGCTGGATCGACTTGTTTCGTTTTCTGATTTCGCCTTACGAACACTGCAACGACCGGGATGAGCACTGGAACGAGATCCGCCCTATCAACTCGATCGTCCGGTACCTCCGAACCCTCAAGTCGGTGTACCTGCACTGTGCGGAGGAGAGCCTGACCGGATCCGTGAGCAGGAACAACCGCGCGGACGATGCTGTCGTGTACAACATCTTTTTTGGCCGAGCCTTGTATCCGTATGATGTGGTCCATTGGTTCAACATGTTCCGCGATCTGGCAGATTCGGCACCGAGACGTGTTGAAGACGAAGAGTCGTTCGAACATTTGATTGATGTCCTGGTGGCGGCAGCTACCATTCTGCACATCGCCCTGATTCTTTCCACTGGTATTTTCCCATGAAGCACAATCCGCCGAATTGGACGTCCACGTCGAGGACGAAGAGAGAGAATTTTTTTTCCAAAGGGGGGAGGCGAGACAACGACAAAAGCAGGAAAGTGGAGGCAGGTGGAAGGATGTCGGTTTCATGTTGTCTTTTTCCTTGCCCCTGACTATTTGAATTTTGTGTCTACTCTTGATGGCCTCCAAATTGTTGCCTCAATTTTTTTTCAATGTTCAACAACCCCCTTTCTCAATTGAAAAACAAAAAATAAAAATAAATCATTGCTAAAAACTTTGTGACAAGACTACTCAATGGAAGTGAATATCTGTGATATATGATCGTATGAAAGCCCTTGTTGATTGGAATAGCTCTATTTGCCAGAGAACAATTTTGGTAGACTTTGCAAGGGACATGACTGATCTAATGTTGGTAAAGGCAGCATACTATTGACAGATCGTTCAAGATATTTAGCCTACCTGTCTTATAAAAACTCACAGCTTTCTTGAAATAAACTCTCCAGAAAAGCTAAAGAACATGTGACAGATCAAGATGTAGAGCGCAACGAATGCCGAACTAGAGGTCCTTTGACATTGTCATAATTTTTTCCTTTTCTGCTGAACTTCTCGTATATATTTTTGCTTCAATTTTCTTATTTTTCTGGTTCTATTTTAATTTTCCAGATATAATTAACTCTTGCGGTTGTGATAGTAGAATTGCTGGACCCTATTTTTTTAAGAAAGACTTTACGGAATATTATTTATAAAAGACACAAGGATAGAGTAAGTTTGCTGCGTTTAGGTTCAGCATCGAGTCTTTAGATTTTTGTTTATTATTCTCAAGGAAATTCTGCAGCCTTATAGTAGTTTGTGAATACGTCGACAGCAAATTTTGAGAATAATGTTATTCGGAATTTTTTTATGAAAGAACGGGAATTTCTGACAACAAAGGTAATTATGTCTTCTTCTTTAATTTGAATTATTGGTATTATGTACTCATGCATACAAAAAAACCCCATTGTTCCCTACGAGCTTGCTGTTTGAGACCAACAAAGGGCATACATCTTCCTTTGATTTTCCTTTTTCTTTATTCTCAACAAAGCCTTTCGTTGCCAATTTTAATTGTCGTAGTTTGTAATACATACAAAGACAATAGATTTTACGGGAGATAAAGCGGTTCCTATTCTTCAGCAAGAATACAAATACCAAATCATGTCGTCTCTTTTTCTCTTTTTCTTTTTTTCTCTTTTTCCCCTTTTCTCTTTTTCTTCTTCTTTTTCTCGTCATTTTCCTTCACAACTCATTTCTCACAACCACAGACAAGCTTTCAGCCTCATAGTGTCTGCAGCTGCAATACCAGCTGCTATTCACAGTGTTTACTTACCCACAAAAACAAAAGGACTGACTGTTATTCTACGCTGTTAACTTCTTTTTTTCCTGCGTCTTCTTCGCTTCGTCTTATCCCACAAAAGGACACTTTACTACAAACAACCAAACACAAAACACAAAACAACAATGCCTTCCGCCTTCCGGTACATTTTGGTGAAGGTTCCGGTAGACGAGAGCGACCCCATCGGCCCGGTGTGCATGTCCGTTCCGGGGCTTACGGCCTCGGCGCTCGAACAAACGGCCCATTGTCAAGGCTGCCGCTGCCAGGAAGAAGAAGAAAATGAAAATGAAAATGAAAATGATGACGATGAAAATGTGGCCGGTCAAGCGAATCCGACGCCCGACGGGGACGTGCATCTCGATACCAGCAGCCATGAGGCCAACACACCGCCTCCATCCTGGCCGTTGTCGTGCGACGACTTGGGCATAATCACGTCGCCTTCGGATCTTCTCCCGCCGGCGCCACCTCCGTCGCCAATTTTCTTTTTGCCCTCGGCATTGGCGTTGGAACTGGGTTTGTCTGACTACCTGCCTCCCCCAGCGATGGCTTCGGCACCGGCGACCTCGGAGCCGCCGTCCCACGCAACTCCCGTGCCGGACTCGTTGGAAAGCGGCCCCTCTTCGCCTTCCACGCTGCCGCTTTCGTCGGCTGATGTGAAGCAAGTACCATCCGACTCCCCGGAGCCGCTACCGCCACTGCACGCGCCCCGGGCTTCTCCACGCTCTTCGTGGCCTTCGAGTCCCGCGTTGACCGTGCCTTCGGCTCGGCATCCAGCACCGGCCCCGTCTGTTCAGATGCCGTACGTGCCAGGTCCTCCCCCCTACATTTATTCTGTGGGCCGTTGGCCGCCACGTCCGGCCGGCCGCCAGCGAACCACACAGACCGGATGGACGCCGCAATTCACGACCAACTTTACGTTCTCCCCAGAAGCCATGTCGTCTCGGGCGTCGACTGTGAGTTCGACTACGAGCTCGACTGCGACCGCGACTGGGCCTTCTGCGTTCCCTCCTCCCAGTGCGAAGACCGCCCGGCCGTCTCCCGGCCCCGAGCCGAACGACGCCACGGAGCTCGCTCAGATGTACTCCACCGTAGACACAAACTCTGCTCACTTGTTGCAGGCGCATGATGAACGCCGGCAACAGCCGCGACCATCGCCGTCGCGGAAGCGCAAGGCGGGCAATGCCTCGTCTCTTTCGTCGCTGCGGCTGGTCAAGCGTGGACGCAAGGGGGTCTAGAGTACCCAGCGTCTACTGCCTAACCCAAGACTCCAGGTCCTTCGTTTTCCCAGAGAATTTGCAGCATCGGATTGCCCGTGCTCTTCTCTGCAAGGTAAGTCGCTGTAATCAGCAAAAAGTTAGGTCACATTCCGTCAATCTTTCCGTATTTTGTTTACCATGCACCCAATGGCCTTTTATTCTACGTTCCGTCGCCTTTTATTATTCAGATTGTCATATAGCCAACATATTTTTACATTTTAACACAATAACAATTTCAGGGTGCCTATAAGGTACGTATTCTGCTTGCTCGTAGACCCGCGATAAAAAACAAAATAACTGTTGATAGATACAACGCATACGCCGCGCATTGCCTCCCAGCCTTTGTTCGTTCCTATTTGTAGAAATTCCCACACCGTTATACTGACACAAACATCTTCCATATCGACCGTCTCACTTATAGCATTTTCATACAGTCGAACGACCGACGCACAGCTGGCTTCCAGAATCGGGCCTTGTTAGCCGTATCGCAGTCTACGAGGTATCACGAGGAAGTTGAATATCCCATGTGGCACTCGGAAACCAGTTTTCCTGCAAACAACCTTTAAAGATCGAGTGTTCAATGAATTGTTGACTCAACAGCATCACGGCGAGTCAGCAAAAGAATGCATACTGTGGGTTCTAACCTCCATGTAGCCTGGCGTAAAGAGCTTAGTTTGCGGGGAAGTGCCTGGCGAAGAAATGGGGAAGACGGGGTAGGTGTCAAAAAGGGGCAAAACAAAGAATTATCGAATGGAAGCACAAGCTAGTAAATGGGAGACAATACTTCACGAGGAAATCTAGAATACACGCTCGTGTGTCTATGTTTTTTTGTTTTTTTGTTACGTTCCGGACGGGCTCGGAGCGGGATAATAAGAAACGAGAAAAATAAAAAGAAGACCAAATAAAAAATATTATATGATTAAAATATTATATTTTGTTTCTCTTCGGTATATAAAAAGTCCCTGCCGGATATCTCATTTCCAGTTCTTCATTTTTATACTATATTACTTTTCTTAATGTTCTTTTTTTGAAACGAACTCCACGAGCTTTGACGCAACGATCCTGTGGACTGGGGCAATAATCATTACTTGTTGCAAACAGAACCATTTGGGCCCGTTGCTCTTTAGAAACCTTGTGCATTCTCTGCTTCTTTACTTCACGGCGGCCTGAGCAAACATGAGTCTGGACGCGTCCCACGCGGAGGCGGGAGAAAAGGCCGAGTATGAGCACGTCAACAAAGAGCCATCGTCGGACGGCGACCAGGAGACGTCCGTGGCCCGCGGCGTCCAGGCCAACGACATTCCGGCCGGGTACTGGTACTCCTTTCGCATTCTCGGCTCGTACGCCGCCATCCTCCTGCTGGCGTGCGCGCTGTTTATCAACTATACCATGCCGGTGAGTGGAGGACAAAGCACGGTGGCCCTGCAGGCATCTCCGTAACAAATAGCTAAATACAGATTGGTCGCATCATAGGCCAGCGCCATCACCGTTATCAACGCCGAGCTCGGCTACTCGCCCTCGTACATCTGGATCAGCAACGCCAGCATCGTCGTCACCTGCGTCGGCACGCTCATCGTGGGCCGCCTGAGCGACATCCTCGGCCGCCGGTACTTTCTCATCGTCGGCGAGGTCTTTGGCATTGTCGGCGCGGCCATCCAAGCCAAGGCCACCTCGATCAACATGCTGATCGCCGGCTCCACCATCTACGGCGTGGCCAACACGACGCAGCTCTGCTTCCCCTACGTGCTCATGGAGCTGGTGCCCAACAAGTACCGGCCCCTGTCCCAGGCCATCATCACCGCGATCATCGTGCCCTTTGCCGGGTTCGGCTCCATCATCGCCCGCTCGATGATCTCGTACACGGCCCTGGGCTGGCGCTGGGTCTACATGCTCAACGTCGTCTTCAACGCGGCGTGCCTCATCCTGCTGGCTTGTTTTTATTTCCCGCCCAAGCTGCAGCATCTGCACTCCGGGTGGACGTGGAGGACCGAGTTGAAGAAGCTCGACTACGGCGGCATTTTCTTTTACTCGGGCATGTCCGCGTTGATAGTCATTGCTCTCAGTGCGTTCTTTGTTTTTTTACGGCTTCTCGTTCAATTATGCTACATCATCATTTTGTCTCGTTATTAACTCTGGCTTTTTCTTTGTTAGACTGGGGTGGCAGCACCTATCCTTGGAAGGATGCCCACGTTCTTGGCACGCTTGTTGTCGGATGTGTACTCGGAATTATTTTTGTTGTTTACGGTCAGTACGCCTTTCATACGGTCGACGAAAACGAGGTAAAAGTGGATTTGAAACTGACTGATGCTTGTCCTGCAGAAGCATTTATGCCGCTGGAACAGCCCCTTCTGCCCCTGAAGCTGTTGAAAAACCGTGGCTACGTGTGCGTCGTCTTGTGCGGCTGCATCGGCCAAATGTGTCTGTTTGCCCTGTCCATCCTCTGGCCGCAGCAGATTGAGTATTTGTACACCACGGACAACATCACGATCGGCTGGATGTCTGTAAGTCCCAACTCTGGAATTCTCCTCTCTTTTTCCCAGTAAGACACTGAGACGCCTAACGCCTTATCTAGATCACAACCGGTCTATCCCTCATCGTCGGCGAGGTCATCTTTGGCGGGTTGATGAGACTTCTGGGCAACACAAGACTGCAGCTTATCGTGGCCAGTTGCATGATGTTTACCTTTCTCGCTGCCATGGGGGGGACCACGCACAAACCACAAAACTACCCGCTGGCGTTCAGCACTCTGGCCGGCTTCTTCTCCGGCTGGTTGGACGTGATCGCCACCGTCGGCAACGGTCTCCTCAACGAGCCTGGTGACCTGGGCCTTGCCAACGGCTTTCTCGGTTCCATGAGGCAGCTTATCGGTGCTGTTTCCAGTGAGTCAACCTTGTTATTTTTTTTTCTTTTTCTCTCAACAGTAATTCTAACTCTTTGTTTCCTCTTCTCCAGTCAGCATCTACGTCGCCATTCTGTCCAACCGCTACCCCGTCAACTTTGCCAAGGACGTATCCGCGGCTGCCCTGGGTGCCGGCCTGCCGTCCGGCTCGCTCGAGGCGGCCCTCGCAGCGGCCGCCAATGGCACCGCTGCGGCCTTCGAGGCCGTGCCCGGCATGAACGCCACGATCGAGATGGCCATTACCGGCGGTGTCAAAAACGCGTGGTCTTCGTCGTTCTCAACCGTTTACTACAGCTCGCTGTCCTTCGCCGGCGTGGCCATCATTTGTGCGTACCTCAGCGTGGACTTCAGTCACAACTTTACCGACTACGTCAACCGCCGCATCACCGGCACGGAGGCCGAGAATGTGCCCGTCGAGCGCACCATTAAAAATCGGCATCTGTCGGATGATTAGGCTTGGACTTTTTTATTTCAATCGACCTGCATGGTGTTAAACAAAGTATTCACATATAGTCTGAAATAAAAGTGCCGTCCTTCAGCAGTAATGTACGCAACTCTGATCGCTTGAGCATCTTTATAACGTGATTCGCTCGGTGCCTCTCTATGCCTGGATATATCACTACGTCATATTGTCTTCTCAGACGTACCCTGGTCTTTGGGTTGGCTTACTATGATATTTTGTCACGCATTATTTGTATGGGAACGTTTGGAGTCTTCTGTAGGTATTTTATTGTTGAACAGACAAAGAGCACATCTCGCAATGCTCTGCGGGTGCATCTAACTATCCATTCATAAGAGAAAAAAAGTTCTATATTAGAAAAAGATAAGCTCCATGTAATGTAGACGGAGTCACCCTTTTCCGTGGGTACACTTCATGCAAAAGAAAAAAAAAAATTTGTGGTCCAATCTCAGGCAACGGACAAAAAGAAGATGACGGGGCAGCGAAGGGGTGTCTTCGTTTATTTCGTAGTGCACTCGAACACACAAGAACACGCAGACGGGCCGGCATGCCCCGATCGCTTGGATCGCGAGTGGAACGCACATGCTTTTCGGTTGATACGGCATTCCACCCACGCCGGCGTGTGGCGGACCAGGCGAAGACCGTTCGCGAGGAGGTCCGGGCGGATTTTCTCGGCGAAGCTGGCGCCAACGAGCACGCCGCTGGTCTCCTCGAACACCTCCAAGCGCGTCATGTTTTTATACCGAGTTGAGACGTGTTGTGCCGCCATGTTTGTGACGAACCGCTCGAGAAACTTGGCGTGCTCGGCGTACAGGGTCGCCCGGGCTTCCTCCTTGGTCAGGCCCGCCGAATTCTGTGCAGACATTGGCGGGCCCGATTCCAACAAGGCGATGAAGCGCACCAAAGGATCTGTCTCGAGAAGCTCCACTTCATCCTCCGTTTGTTCCTCTTCCTCTTCGGCGCCTTCCGTGGGATCGTCTTTAGCGGCGGCGGCGGCTCCGGTGGTGGACGCGGCGGTGGCAACGGCCGCCTTGGGCGGGTCTTGCTCGTCGGTGAGCGCTGGAAATTTTCCCCGTTCGGGATTCGTCTTGGCAAAACGGCGGTCGAGGTCGGGCTGGAAAGTAACGTCGAAAATGGCCGTCACACGTATAGCGTCCAGTGTGTGGGTTTGGACTTTGATGGTGACCGTCTGCTCTTTGGTCGAGAACGCCGTCCACCCCTGGAGCGGTAGGACGACGATGGAGCGGCTCAGCGTCAGTTTCCCCTTGCGGCTCTCTTTGACAAACATCTCGTTTTCGTCGGCGGTCACCAGGCGGGTGCCAGTCCAGGACTTCTGCATTTTGAGCATCTTTTTTTTGCTTGGACTGGGCCGCCAACAAAATAAAAAGAAAAAAGACATGCAGAGAGTGAAAGTCTGGGATTGAGAAAGTTTTTTGACGCAGGGTTAACAGTCATTAACGGTAGACAACATTTGCCTCGAGTTGTAAGGGTTCTAGTTATCCGAGGGTGAGCCAAGTAAACAAAGTTGTTTCGAAAAAGAAAAAAAAATAAACGAGAGAAAGAAATTTGTGTACACAAAGCAATGCGCAGTTTTCTTTTTAGGGATACAAACGGGGATTGAACACGCGGCTATCCAACATGAACAGGAAACATGGACGTGAATGAACAGAGCATGACAGTCTGTTCAAGTGAAGAAAGATATAGAAATAAATAATCTGTATAGCTTCTGCTGCCTATTTTCTGCGTTACATGAAGTATGTTTTCTTTGAATTATTCGCTGAACAAGTAGTTTATTTTTGGACAGCAGAACCAGACGTTCAGTTTCTGTGTTTGTAAGAGCGCCATGCCATACCAGCTTAATACTTCAGTTGCATTCATCTCAACAGAACCACAATCATCACTTTATACAACCATTCACTTTAATAAAACTGAAGAACAGTACAAATACAATAAAGGAAAAAAACAAGAGTCGTCAAAAGATTACGGGTTTGAGCAAACCAAGGACGTAGAGCCCGTCAACGTTTATTCCCTTTTCCTGTCTATTTAGTTTAGCATTGTTTTGAGAACATTTGAACTAATAGAAATTGATATATGAAAATCAAAGAGAAGCAAAATCAAAAGAAGTAGGTCGGCACGTACTAAAAGAAAGCCGTTTTTTGAATTATTCTTTGTCAGTGAGGAAAGAAAACAACGGGGAGGTTCAGTTGGTTGTTCTAGTCATTCCCTCCATCAAAAAATTAACTCGAAAAATCAAAAAATCGAAAAATGGTCAACTTTCATCCTGGCCACGCCAAACATCCAAGTCCACATGCGTCGAGACGAAGTTGAAATCAAAAAGGAGACAATGAGGTCTTGAGGTTCCGAACTACCCCTGATTTTGCACCTTCTTAGTGTTAGTAATCAATACTAGTACAACGATCACGTAATTGCATATCTGGTGTCGGAAAAGTTTTGTTCCTGGCCGACAGAGCTTTCCCCGCTGGCAACACGGCTGCAGCGTTCTTGTTGGGGGCTGCGGTACGCCATCACCACTGTTGCCTCTTACGGAACATTCCAGCTTTTTTGCTTGCCTCTTTGTTTTGCTGCAAAGTTGAGACCGCGGCCATTTGCCCCAACAGTCGACGCCACTGCATTTCATTTCGTCGCAATACTCCTTTTCTGCTCGACTCTACGTTTCCGAGCTTCGTTTGCAGCTTGTCGTGTCGTTACCGCGTCCATCCGCCGGTCAACTTCGTTCGACCTCGAAATCTACTTTCCCCAAGCTTAAGCTCTCAGTCGACATAAGTACACAACAAGCTTCCTCTCGATACTTTGCATCACTCACCTTTCTTCTTTCTATTTCCTGCCTGTCCCTCCTTTCGTCCGTCCAAAATGGCGAGCATGGACGTTGACAAGGCAGACAACGCCTCAAAGTCCGTTGTCAATGGTGCGTATATTCAAGAGCGTGTAGACGCGCGCGGCTGCTTTTTCTGGGTGTTGTTTGTTTTTCAAAATCCTATTTTTCTTCTTGTTTGCGTCATTTCTGGTGCTAACAGACCACCTGCAGTGTCGATTAGGCACCAGGGAAAGAAGTATGACGTCGACGTCGACGTGTCCGAACCAGGCGCCATCTTCAAGTACCAAGTCTACAGCCTCACGGGCGTCCAGCCGGAAAACCAAAAGATCTTGATCAAAGGCCGCCAAGTCAAGGACGACACGGACATGGCAAAGCTGGGCCTCAAGCCGGCCCAGTCGATCATGGTGCTCGGCCAGCCCGGTGCCGCCCCGACGCGTCTGCAGGCGCCGACCGAAAAGCCGCGCTTCCTCGAAGACCTCAGCAGCGAGGACGCGTCGCGCCAGGACATCCTGGCCATGCCTGGCGGCCTGACCAACCTGGGCAACACCTGCTACCTGAACGCGTCGCTGCAGGCCATGCGGTCGATCCCCGAGCTGCAGGACTCGCTCGTCAACCGGTTTGACGTCGCCCAGAACGACGTTTCGGCAACGCTCACGCAGCAGCTCCGCGACGTGTTTTTTCGTCTGTCGAGCTCGCACGCGACCTTTGTGCCCCACCGCTTTCTCAACACGCTGCGGACGTTCAACCCGCGCTTTGCCGAGCGCTCGCGCACCGGCCAGGGGTTCGCGCAGCAGGACGCCGAAGAGGCCTGGACGTTCATCATGGACAACCTGCGGAGGACGCTGTTGATCAAGGACGCACCAGAGGCGCAAGCCGAGGGCACTGCATCTGCCGAAGGCGCCGTCACGTCAGCAGACGGAGCAGGTGCTGCCGCCAGCAGCAGCAGCAGCCGAGAAAGCCACGGCGTCAGTGTGGTGAAGCGGTATTTGGCGGGCGAGATGGAGAAGAGGCTGATTTGCGACGAGCCCGGGGGCCGCAGCGACGCCGACGAGACACCGACGCGTGAGTCGTTCTTGACGCTGCCGTGCCACATCAGCATCAGCATCAACCACTTGCGTGACGGGTTGCTCGCGGGTCTGACAGAGAAAATTGAAAAGCACTCGGAGGTGCTGGGGCGCGATGCCGCGTTCACGGCGACGATGAAAATCGCGCGTTTACCCAAGTACCTCACAGTGCACTTTGTGCGCTTCTACTGGAAGCGTGACATCCAAAAGAAGGCCAAGATCATGCGGAAAGTGACGTTCCCGCACGAGTTGGACGTCTCCGAGATGTGCACGGACGATCTGCGCGCGAAGCTTGTGCCGGTGCGCGAAAAGGTGCGCGAAATCCGCAAGGAGATTGAAGAGATTGAGCGCACCAACAAGAAGCGGAAGCGGCGTCTGTCGTTTGAGCGGAAGGCGGCGGAAGCGGGGGCGGGAAGCAATAGCAAAAGCAGCGACGACAACAACAAAGGTGACGACAGCGGCAGCAGCAGCAACAACAACGGCAAGAAATCGACCGAGGACAAGAAGGACGGCGAGACCAAGGCCGAGGGCGGCGAGGACGTCGAGTACAAAACCGATGCGCAGATCGACGCGGAGAAGCGCACAGCGCTGCACCGGGCGAAGGAGGAACTGTACCAGCTGGTGAAGCCACGGTTGGAGGAGGACCGGTACGCCAACCACACCGGCCTGTACGACCTGCGGGCTGTCGTGGCCCACCAGGGCGCCGGCGCGGACAGCGGTCACTACACGGCCTTTGTCAAGAAGGGCTCGATCCTGAACCCGAAGAACGGCCGCATGTCTGAAGAGGACGGCAACTGGTGGTGGTTCAACGACGATACGGTGACGGAGGTGGGCAGCGAGCGCATCGACGCCCTGGCCGGCGGCGGCGAGTCGCACTCCGCGCTCATCCTTCTGTACGGCTCCGTTCCGCTGCCGCTGCCAGAGAACCGCGTTTCAGAGCAGTTTTCACAGCCGTAGAAGCCCCACCGCACCTAGCTATGTTGAATTGATGATGTACCGAACCATGTGACACCGGTTTTTTTATTTTCATGTCTTTTTCTATTTTTTTTTCATGGAACCTCTGCATGGCTTTTACACGGACAAATAGATGAACGACCCGAGGATGGCAACGAAAAGTATTGAAACCGGGAAGTGTCTTTCGAAAGGAAATCAAAAAACACCGTCGAATTTAAGTTGATATTGAAAGCTTTGATGTTGTTCCACGTACATCCCATGTGAAGTAAATTGTTTCCTTAATTGCCAGCTGTCAAATAAACCTTCTGTCAGCTGTCCCCCAGCCATGTCACGTGCATTCTGCGGGGACCGCGGGGCATAGTATGTACGCGGCTCCCAGTAAACGGCGGCCTGCGACAACCTTGAATTGTCCGCGCCCGTCAACCCCCTCCATCAGCTCTCCCCAATACTGCGATTGCGCATGCGTGGACCAATTCGGCAGCCCGGGAGCATCAAAGCAAGGAACAAGCGATAGCAAAAGGGCGCCGTACAGAGACGAGCGCACGGCGAACGGCGAACGGAAGCCCGGGCATGCGGGACAGCGGATAATCCTGACGAGAAGCATCAGTTCAAAACGACGTGAGACAGAGACCGGGACTCTCCAGCGAATTGACGACCGCGCGGTGACACTGCAAAGACGCCCTCCTCTGTTGGGCTTTCTTTTGCCTCTTCTATTTGCCCGTAAGGGGCTCCGTCCGACACACTCCTAGCTGCGAGTCCAGCAACACAGCATCATGGTGCGTCAACCTTGCGGTGGAATGGCCGTTGAGCAGTCTCCTGAACGTTTGTCCCGCGGAATGTGTATGCTAACGCACGTGTTCTCTTTTTCTCTCTCTCCTCTTGCCCAGTCTCAATCCTTGCGGCCCTACCTGCAGGCCGTCCGCAGCAGCTTGACGGTCGCGCTCTGCCTCGGCGACTTCGCGTCGCAGGTCGCCGAGCGCCACAACGTGCCCGAGATCGAGGCGCGGTCGTCGCCCGAGGTGCTGCTCGCGCCGCTCGTGGTCGCGCGCAACGAGAACGAGCGCGTGCTGATCGAGGCGAGCGTCAACAGCGTGCGCGTCAGCATCAAGATCAAGCAGGCGGACGAGATCGAGCACATTCTGGTGCACAAGTTCACGCGGTTCCTGACGCAGCGGGCCGAGTCGTTTTTCGTGCTGCGGCGCAAGCCGGTGCCGGGCTACGACATCTCGTTCCTGGTGACGAGCGTGCACACGGAGGCGATGCTGAAGCACAAGCTGGTGGACTTTATCATCCAGTTCATGGAAGAGGTGGACAAGGAGATCTCGGAGATGAAGCTATTTGTGCGTTGTTCTTCTGTCCCCCCTGATCTCCTTACCCCCCATGGTTTCACTTTTTCTTTTTTTTCACGGCCTTTTTCAATTGGCATTCTTCTTTTCCGGCCTAGTTTACTAACAACAAGCAAACAGTTGAACGCACGCGCACGGTTCGTGGCCGAGTCCTTTCTGACACCGGTACGGTTAAACTTTCTTTGTCGGTTTATGGTTCCTCGCCTGCGAAGTATATGTTGTGGCTAACGTACCTGTCTCCCAGTTTGATTGAGTTTTTTTTTTTTTTTTGCGGCCACGCCTTGTTGCCTGTCGCTCTACTTGGCCCTAGCCACCACCGAACCCTGTGCCATTATCCTCAAACCATTTGGTTTTCTAAAATTTTCCTTTTTCTTTCGAGGCAAGGGTGAGAGGGCATCGGAAAACACGTTGCTTGGCCTTGTATAGGTCAATTGAGACCGTGATGGGTTCCGTCATTTGATAGACGTGCAGCGGGAAAAGGGGAAGAAGCTGAAGGCGAGGCTTTCTCGGCGAAAAGAACTGGCATAGCAAGAATTGGTAGGGGAAGAATGAAGGGAGGGTGTGATTATGTGATAACATCGTTTTAGACCAAAAAAAACCGTATTTCTCGTGAACAGTCAACCACACGAACTCTTCGGGCGTATTGTTCTTTAACTTCTCTGGCAAAAGCGAGGAAATCATCCTTGATATGTATGGTCGACGTTCGCTCTCGACATTGGCTCGTCACTGGCATCTTTGATTCATTGTCAGGCTTGTCGATTCATGAGACAATAGTTGCATGGAATCGCGAGAAGATACGGACAACGCCTCCGGGCGGTAACTAAAGAGCATTAAAAAAACCGACTGAAAAACGTAGTCGATACAGCCCGTATGGAAAGCATTCGAAGGATGTACAAAGACAGACGAGCACAGATTCTGTTCAAGAGTATTGGCATCTAAAGATTCTATTTACAAAGGCTATATACAAACGAGCACAAAGACGAACAAAACAAAAACCCCAAAACCCAAAGATGAAAAAGAGTTGCAGGCCCGATACACCTTGTCCACTATTGTTTTGATGCCCTCCTCTTTCCACAATGTCCTATCCTGTCCCTTGAAGGATGCTTCTACAACATGGTGTCCGTCTTTTTTCCCATTTTATACGTTCATTTTCCTTCTCTTTAGTCGTTCTCTCGTTCATTTCATTTCCCGGAGAAACAAGGTTATTTCTTATTGCAGGGGGTGAAAGTAGGATTTTTCATTTCTTTTTTTTTCAGTGTTACTGGCGTTCTTTCTTTTTTGTGTGTGTGTGATTTCAAGAAAAAGCTTGAGCATTTTGAGCGGTGTATGCAGTGGAAAGGGTGCGGGAAAGGGGGAAAAGACAGAAACGGAGGGATAGAAGGGGGTGGGAAAAAAAGGGTCAAGGAATCTATCGACAAAAAAATAAAATAAAAACAAGAAACACCCTTTTTTTTGTCCCCCCCTCTTGTAACATCCAACGATGGTTTTTGCCAAAACTTCAGACACAAGACATAAAATATATCAATAGATATGTAAGCTGGCGGTGGTGACTCGGCTTGCATGTACTTTGTCAGGTCTTTCGTGTGTCCACGTCCCTACTGGTTGCTTTGCTCGTATTGCTCGACCAGCGCTCAAAATTGATCGATATGGGTGCAGAAAAGGAGTTAGACGCATCCAACGATTGCGCCGCCTGGAGCAACAGACTTCTTCAATGCCTAACTTGAAGGAGGAACGTTGGCCACCGGGACGCCGTTTTCGGCCAGCAGCGTTCGTTGTTCGTTGAACAGAATCTGGGCAGTCTGGGCCTCCCGGTCGGCCTGGGCATACACCAACTCCATCGTACCTCGTTCCTCGGGGGCCAGGTGGCCCACCAGCCCAGCATAAAACTGGGGTTGCTCTCGTTCCAGTTCTGGTTGTGTCAGCAGGTTGCAATACGGGAAAAAAATATAGATCTCCATGATATAAAACAAAAGCGCTTACGGGAAACAGCGTTCCGGAATAGCTGATACGGCTCGATCTTGTCCAGAGATGATTCGAGCAGCAGGCTCTCTTCGCCAAGCTCGTCGGTCGATTCGGCCTGGTTGCGCATGCGCTCAATCTTCTGCGCTTCTTCGCTGAGGAACTCAATGTAGGCCGTGTTCTCGTCCTTGGCCTCGCTTGCTGCTTCGTTGGTTTCCTCCTCTTCCGCCCAGGCATCATCGGCATCGTCCCACTCGTCATCATCGCCACCATTACTGGCGAACTGGAAGTCGTCTTGCAGGGCATCTTCGCGATCTAACAAAAGGGGTTAGTAAAACTCGCAATATTGGGACAAGCCATTGGTCAAACTTACTTTTGATGGCAGCCGGTAATGTCCGGAACATAGCGAGGGCACCCTACACCCAAAGTTAGTCAACATAAAAACGCCGAGGGGTAAACAAATAGAGATGGACCCAAAATAACACGAAAGCAGCGTACCTTCAAAAGCCTTGGCCAGCCGACGGAGACACTAGCGGGTATGCTGCTGGGTGGCAAGGAGAGAAGAGAGACAATGGCAGAAATGCACAATTTTTTGTCATGGACGCGGCTGAAGACGTCCATGTTGCCGAACCACATGGTGAAAAAGCGGTTTGTCCAGCCGATCGTCTCCAGTTCGGACAGCGCCAACAAAGGGTTGTAGTAGATGGCACTGATGACCATCTCCATGAGATGGACCCGGTAGGACCGCGGGTGGACTTGGTGGACGGACAGCGCCGCGCCCGTGGACAAGAAGGCTTCGCTGGGCACAACAGCGCCCTCGGCGCTCACGGAACCGCCAGACAAGCCGGCCAGTGCGAGGCGGATAAAGCGCGAGACGAGATCGTCAATGGCACCAGGCA
Organism: Fragosphaeria purpurea; assembly: GCA_002778095.1. Classification (NCBI taxonomy): domain Eukaryota; kingdom Fungi; phylum Ascomycota; class Sordariomycetes; order Ophiostomatales; family Ophiostomataceae; genus Fragosphaeria; species Fragosphaeria purpurea. The sequence continues at coordinate 1,468,026 of PCDL01000002.1, forward strand.
AGCTCACCATCATGGCCTCGGCCAAGCGGCAGGCGCACACCCGGTCCGCACCGCCCACCTTGGGGTCGGCGAAGAGGTCTTCTACCATCGAGAACAACGCGTCGATGCGCGGCCGGTTCTGCCGCAGGTGCTCGGCGCCAAACTGGACAAAGTTGTCGAGGGCTGGCAGCATGTCCTCCAGGTACAGCTCGGCGCCACCCTTGAACGTAGCGTGGAAGAGGTCAAAGGTCTCCCACATGACGGGCGAAATGCTCTTGGCCGAGAACGTGCAGCTATCAACAATCTCGAATACCTCGTTGAACAAATCGTACAGTCGGTTCTCCAGGGTGACGCGGATGACGGGCATAATGACGCTCTCAATGTGGTGCAGCACGTCTGGCATGTTCTCCAGGGTCAGAATGAGCGTGCCGGTCGTTTGCAACACGCCCAGGGCGGTGATGCTCTTGTCGTCCACGATCTCGTTGGCCTCGGCGTCGTCCTCCAGCCGGCTGGCACGGTCCAGCAGCTCGCGGACGATGCGCAGATATGTGTCGCGCAGCTGCTCGCTCAGAGCCACGGCAAAGGGCGTCAGTTCTTGGGAAAATACCTCCACGAAATCCTCCATCACGTTCGCCAGAGCATCCACGTCGGCTTCGTTGGCAAGCTTCAGCAGCTGGCTCATGATGGTGGGGATGTTGGCGCGCATGTGCTCCCGAATGGCCTTGTGGCGGATCAGCGGCTGCAAGGCCAACGCAGCAGTAATGCGCACGGGCAGCTCGCTGTCGGCCATGCAGTCGATGATGCGCTGGTAGACGGTGAAGAGGTTGGCGGGATCGCGCCAGTCCAACGACTCGAACTTCTCAATGGTGTCACAGGCCCGCGCCCGCAAGATGCCCACGTCGCTCGAGAAATCGGGCAAGACGTACCGCACAAGAAACATTTCGACCTGGTCGGCGATGGGGCTCTTTTTTCCGAGCAGAATCGGCGCAAGCGTGCCGATCAGACGCAGCGCACCGTCCTTGGCAACGTAGTTCTTCTCCCCTGGCGGTGCTTGCTCGTACGTGTTGACGATGTTGTTGACGAACTGCAGAATCTCATACACTTGCTTGCGCTTCGTTTTGGTCAAGCACACGAGAAAGTTGGTGGCAGAGACGTCCGGCGAGGACACTTCTTCGTAGAAATTCAGCTTGCGGTGGAGGTACTCGTCGGGTTCGTCGGTAAAGCTGGCAATGTCTTCTTCCGACAAGCAGAGCAGGGGGAAAAGCAGGTGGGTGAGCAGGTTGGGCAGGTGTGGCTGCAGGTGCGGCCACATCTCCTTGGGGCGAATGCACTCCTCGAGGAACACAACCGTGTACGACAAGCATGTGCGGCTCAGCCAGATCTGCTTAGCGACCCATTTCTCGATTTGCTGCAGGTACACCTTGAGGATCTCGGGCGCCACCGTCGCGGTGAATTCGTTGGCAAAAGCGATCTGCTCGCGGTTGTCGGTCGAAATAGTGAATGTGTTGCCGTGTCTATTTTCGATCAAGGCGTCAGCAAACTTCGTATATTTCGTCACGACAAATTCCCACCCTTGGCTTGGTCTCAGCCAGGAGCAGCACGCACCTCATAAACAAGCGGTTGAGATTGAAGTACGCCCACTTCTTCGCCTTCCACCAGTGGTTCTTTTCCCGGTCGGCCGGTTCGTCCACCATGGAGCTTGGTGGGGGGTCTTTGGAGACGGTGCGCAGAAAGACGGTGCACCAGGCGAGGTTGTCGGTGCGCAGACGCGGCGGCAGTTCGAGCCAGGCGGCCTGCTTGTAGATCTTCAGGGCGTAGTGCAGCATCTCGCCACCCTCTTCGCTGTTCAGGTCGAGCAGCTGTTGGCAGAGATGCAGGAGCTGGGCGAAGGAGGCGTCGACAATGGCGTTCAGCTCGTCGCGGCTGACGCCGGCCGACGCCTTGAAGCGGTAGGTGCGGCAGACGGCCAAAAGGCACTGGATACCCGCCAGGACGCCCTGGGCGTCGTTGGTCGACAGCAGCTGCATCGTGTACTCCATGTACGTCGGCCATCGCGCCGGGTAGTCCCAGTGGAGGATGCGCTGCAGGAGCGGCACGAGTTGTTGGCGCACGAGTCCGGGTGACGCGCCCAGGATGGGCAGCAGGCGGTTCCGCACCTGGGCCTTTTCGTCTTCGGTCAGGAGGCGTTCGTCGGGGTAGACGTCGACAAGGGTCCACGCGCGGTTCACGCGGTTCTTGACGTAGATGGCAGCTGCAGAAAATCCCCAAAACCAAACAGGTAAGCCTTCTTTTCAAATCAATGTTTTCCTGGTGTCCGCTTCGGCGGACAACACTCCTCCCCAACAGAGAGCAGCTGCGCTGCGCTGCGCCGCGCCGTGCCCCAATTGGTTTCCCGCAACAAAACAAAGGGCAAAAGAGCGTATCATGCGTACCAGAAAGCTTGACATTCTGGCTCTGTTCGGTCTCGAGGATCGTCAAAAGGATATCGGTGAAGCCCTCATGCTTCTCGGCCTAGACAAGCGCAGAACAGTTAGCGAAAAGAAGCGACAAAGAACAGCACGAATCCGTAAGAGACGTACGTTTTTCAGCTGGGCCTCGGCCGCCTGCCGGATGCCGCCATCCGGGTCGAGCGTTGCGACAATCCAGCTCTTGATGCTTTCGAAGTCCAGCGACATGTTCGTCGATGGAAATGTGTGTCGCGCGAGCGACGTGCGTTATAGACACGGTGGCCGAAAGACAATGCGAAAAGACGATTAAGAAGAAAGGAGTGAAATGAGAGAGGACAAAAAAGAAACGAAACCGCAAAAATGGAAATAAAAATGGGGGGAAAAAGGAAAAATAAAATAAACAACAAAAACTCGAAGGAGGGGAGAAACGCCGAGGAAAAAGGGTAACCAAAAGGGTCGCAACAAAGTCAATAAAGAGACAAGAAAATACAAAATACGAATCCGGTGGGACTCGTGCTGTCTTCGCCTTTGTTTTTTTGTCCTCGTCAAGCGGAGTTGCGCGGTCGCCTTTGCGTCGTCTTCGATTTTCTTTCCTTTCTTTATTTCTTTTTCTTTTTCTTTTTTTTTTGGTGGCCGTTTTCTCTTTGTCCCTCTTCACTGTGTTTCTGCCGCGTCTGGGCTGCTTCTGCGAACTAGCGCCGTCCTTTCTTTCCCTCTCTTTTCCTCTTGTCGAGTCGCGTCGCTGCCCGCAGGTTGAAAAGCGATTTGTGTGTGTGGTGAATGGTGTGCCTGTCCAGTGTTTTTGCGGTATCGCGAGACCGGTTCGGTAACACATATAAAATAAATATGAATAAAATAAATAAGAAAAAAAAAAGGAAAGGGTGAAAAAATTTAATCCTTTTCCCTTGCGAATCAACAAAATCGGAAGGGGCATTCCACCGCGGGGAACCCCTAGAAGGTGCCTTCCCTATCAGCACTAATGCCCAAAGGTTCAAAAGGGTCGCTCAGCGTCCTTAGTTGTTGCACCAAATGGCGGGGCACAGGCTGCGTATCCAGTACCTGGGTAGGCGGTAAAGGTGCCTGCGTTGCCTGTGCTCTGGCGTCCCGCCAAGGTCTTGGGGGGGATGTGGCGTCAAGTGGCGGTGCACTCACGCGCAAAAGCCGTGAGAACGGAATCCAAGAACGGCCTCTCATGAACGACAAGAAAAAACAAAATTCAAGCTCTGTGTGAAACAAACTTACGGCGTACATACAAGCCAAAGCAGTCAGATCTCGCAGCCTCTGTCGTGTAAGGTGATCTGTTGTGACGAAACTTCGGGGAATCTGTACTGTGTGTAGAACCCAAAAGGCGCATCATTCAAGAGCCGTTTCACACAGTGCATCCGTATCACATGACTGGCACAAGAGCTGCTCGCTTGAGCGCTAGCCGCATATGGCAATCCCCGTTGAGACCTCAGCTTGGTTTCGCGAATTTTGTCGTCGATCTCGTTTTTTTTTCTCATCATTTACAGCGACGCCATTGGCAAAAAGGCGGCCACATTCTTTTGCACAACAACGCCATTGTTTTTCTCGCCCTTTTGGTGGTGTACCGTTGCATCCGTATTACGCGGACTTTTTCTCGTTGTAAACGTGTGTCGCTTGGCATTCCTTCAAACGAGGCACCGTTCTCCTCTCGACCCGCCCCCCCTTTTTTTCCCTTCCACGCTCCGCCGGAAAATGGCTGCGGCCCAAGCGAACAACGCGGCACTGGCGGCCGCCGTGGCCGCCGCTACGGCAACGCTCGACCGCATCAAGCCGCCCCCCGGCGTGATCGTGCCGCCGCCGGGCGAAATGCGCGAAGTCATCGAGAAGACGGCCGGCTACGCCGTGCGCGGCGGCGCCGGCATCGAGGCGCGCCTGCGCGAGCACCACAGCAACAACCCCAAATTCAGCTTCGTGACGAACCCCGACGACGCGTTCCACGCCTACTACGAATGGCGCAAAGAGGAATACCGGGCGGGGCGGGTGACGGCCGTCGCGGCCGGCCGCGTGGGCGAAGGAAGCGGTGCAGCGGCGGCGGCAGCGGGGGCGGCGGCCGACGCGGCCGGCGCAGAAGGACCGGTGGGCCCCGAGAAGCCGCCTGACTTTGAATTTTCGGCGCGGCTGCCCATCATGAACGCCCGGGACATTGACATTTTGCGGCTGACGGCGTCGTTTGCGGCCGTGCACGGGCGGCGGTTCCTGACGAACCTGGTGCAGCGCGAGGTGAACAACCCGCAGTACCAGTTCTTGCTGCCGAACCACTCGCTGCACAACTACTTCCAGCGCATGGTGGACCAGTACACGCTCATCAACAAGGATTTGGGCGTGGCGGTGCCGGGTGAAGGCGAGGGTGAGAAGGAGGGTGAGGGCGAGAAGGAGGGCGAGGGTGAGGTCGAAGGCGAGGGGATGGTAGTAGACGGCGACGGCGACGGCAACGGGGACGGCACGAACGGCGTCGGTGCCAACAGCGCAAGCGCCCATGGCGACGGCAGCACGAACGGTGACGCCAACGGTGCGGCGGCGTCTCCTGCTACCGCCGCTAACGGCAACACCGCTAACGGCACCACGCCCGACACAGCCGCCACCGCCGACGCAGCCGCCAACGCCGCCGCCACCACCACCACCACCGCCGCCGATGCCTCCGCCGCCCGCCTGGCTACCCTCCGCCGCAACGCCGACGACCGATTCTCGATTCTGCTGCGCGCCAAGCAGCGCATCGCGTACGCCCAGTGGGCCGAGACGCAGCGCAAGAAGGAGGCGTACGCCAAGGACGTCGAGAAGGAGGAGCTGGCGCGCATCGACTGGACGAACTTCGCCGTGCTCGAGACGATTGTGTTCAGCGAGGCGGACGACAACGAGGCGCTGCCGCCGCCGACGTCGCTCAACGACCTGCAGTACGCGTCGCTGGAGGAGAAGAGCCGGATGTCGATGGCGGCGAACCGGATGATCGAGGAGGCGTTCCCGTTTGAGACGCCGGTGTACGGGAAGTAGTGTGGTCGGGGGTAGCGAGGGGGGGGAAAGAGAGAGAGCACGACGCATTGGAACAACATGATACCCAGACGGTTTGCAAGTTGGGGAAAAGACAGGAGAGGGCCGGTGCATCTTTGTTCATCGGAGTAGTCAGACGAAAGCGAGCGGGGGCGGTCGCAAAACAAATTGTGGGCATAAAAAAAGGTGCACAGGTGAAGGCGTTGGTTGTATTTGGCGCACGATAAAAGTAGGTTTTTGTAAATGGGATTCGTTATTCAGGGATTTTAACAAGATGTCTTAAGGGGAAGAGCTATAGGGTTCTCGTTTTGTTTTGTTTTGCATACATCCACAATCTTAAATGCCTTTTCACCCAGTTTATCACCAAGTTGCAGGATAGAGAAGTATCAATGCTCAATGATACAGACGATAGCAGAACCACATACGAGATGCCAGTCATTTTTTTGTTTTCTCTTGTTTGAAAAAGTCAGCTCGCGTTTCCATTGTCTCATTCTTCAGCCATGGTGCGTTTATATTCGGACGACTCGCCCGACTACCACCGACCTTCTTGCCATCAAAACCAACGAAAACAACGCATGGTAGAGAAAGTTGGGCACCAAAAGAGCTCGAAACAAATGGTGATGGGCTTTTGAACAATAGACGCCAGTTCGCCAAAGCCTGTCTATCTCATGCCCCAAAATTTTCTTCGTCTAGTTTGCGATGAACAAAAATACAACCCCGTGTTGAACAGAAAAAAAGCGAATAAACAAGGTAGCCTCAAAACCAGCAAGTCAAACCAGAAACACGCGTATGTATGAAAGACAATCGGAGTATGCCGGCCCAACGTGACAAAAACAAATAAAGGAAAAAAAAATCCCAAAAATAACCGAAGTATGATGGTCACGTCGCCAGCCTTTCTAGTTCAGCGCTGCCGTTCAAAATCCTCCCAAAGGACACCAAAACGCCCCAAAAACCAAAGTCCCCTCGTCCGTTTCGTTTTTATTCAGCTAAGTTGATGCAACATGGATCACGTCCTCGGCGGAGCTGACAGCGCTACGGCCAGATTTCGGTTCCTCGTCCGCTGACTGGGGCGCGGCGCCATCGAGACCAGTAGATGGGCCAGAAGTACTGGCGCTGGGTGCAACCGCAAGCGGCACTTTTCTCGGGCGGCCTCGTCCCCGGCGAGGCGGGTCGACAACCGGAAACATGAGCTTCTGCTGAACGAGGTGCGAAGAGGAAGCCGAGCCGCCGGCCTGTCCCGTCTTGTGACCGTTGATCTTGGCTGCGGCCTTTGGCGTAGTTTCTGGGACGGTTTTCGCGAGGGCCTCCCGCCTCAATTGCGCTGCCAGTTCTTTCTCTTCTTGCGCCATGCTGGCTGCAGTTGTCGTCTTCGCCGGGAAGTGCGCCTCGATCCGTGTAGCAGCGTGCGTCTTTGCCGCTACCTTAGACGTAAGATTGGACGTTCTCTTGTTCTTTGCCACCGATCCTTTGGGTCTGCCGACGGGTCGAACCACCACCGCCGTCGCTGTCGCCGTGGGCTTTTTGCCTTGCGCCAATCGGGCAGGAGGTTTGGGTGTGGTTTTTGCCGCCTCCTTTGCAGCCTTGGCCAGTGCCTTGGCCATCGGAGTAGCATGGGACTTGGTTCCGCGTGCGGTTTGGCCCGGCGCAAGCGGTGCGGCGGCCCTGGGCTGTTCGGCGGCGGCTTTCGTTGGGCGCCCACGACCTGCTTTGGGTGACGTGGCAGCCTTAGCAGCACTCCGCGCAGACGAGGCCCGCTTAGCAAGAGGAGGTTTGGGCGCAGTTTGTGCGCCAGCCACCTTCGCCGTCTTCGTCGTTTTTGCTGCTCTCAGGCCCTTGGCTGTCCTGGTCACCTTGACAGTCTTCGCGGCCTTTACAACCTTCACAGCCTTGGTGGCCTTGGTCGCTTTGGCGGCGGCAGCACCTGCTTTCACGGTCTTGCCTGCCTTCACCACTTTGGCTGAGCCGGGCACTTTCGAACCGCTTGCAGCCTTGCCGTTCTTCGCGTTGCTCGCCACGCCTGTCGGCTTCCCAGCCTTGCGAGCCTTTTCGGCTTTCGCAGCCCTCGCGGCCTGCGCTGCTTTGGCGGCCCTTGCTGCCTTTGCTGCCATGGCAGCCTTGGTGACCCTAGCTTTCATGGCTGCGCTGGCAGCTAGTGCTTCCAAGGCGGCCTTGGTTGTCGTTACCTTTCTCGCTGCGGACGACTTGCTTGCTTTCGTTTGCGGTTCCTTGCTGGGCTCGTCGTTCCGCGGCCGGCCCGGGCCCCTCTTCGGATCCACGTGGATACGCGCTTTCTTGGCGGCGTGCGCAGTCTTGTTTGCTCCGTGCTCGTCGTCGTCCATGCTGTATGCATCGTGGCTCCGCTTCCCCAGCTTCACATTTTTCGTTCGTTTTGCGTTCTTGGCTGCTGCGGTTTCGTTCTTCTTCGAGCTCAAGGCTTCTTTCGCCTTCGCCGCAGCCAACTTGTCCGCAGCAGCCTTGGACACCGCTTTCTCGCTCTTTCGGGGACCCAGGACACCGCGGCAATTCTCGCTGCCACATAGGCACGTCTGCACATTTTTTGACGAGTATGGGTCGAAGTTGTAGTCGTATGTCAACTCCTCGCCGGTCATGATGGGTCTATCCCCAGCGAACAAGGCAATCCGAGGCTGGCCCGAAACGATCCACTTGATCATGCGGCAGTTAGGCAAGCACGAATGGTTGACAAAACGAGCGATGCTACCGCTTGTTCCGTCGATAATGAGAGATTGGTCAAAAGACATCAAGTAGTAGCACTAAAACCACGTGTAAGCAATAGCAACGAAGGAGAAGAAGACAATAAAAAAAACCACACAAAAAAGCAACCTACCTCGTTGTCTTTGTATAGCTCATTCATCCGCCGATCAGACTCCTCTTCGGTGATAATCTCGCCGATGTATTCCATGATGATTTGCCCGGGCCGGAAACTTCGGCTGGCACGAATGCCATGTCCCCGGTTAGGTGTCTTGAATACCTCCACACCAATGTTGTACGGGTTCTTCGACGCGGTTCGTTCGGCAAGCCGCTGAAACTCGCGGTTGTGGCACAGCTCCGGGCCAACGTTGCAAATCATATCGTTGCATTCGTAGAGCATAATGCGGTTCTGGCAGTCTTCGTCGCAGCCCGTCTCAGGCTTGCACACACACTTCGACAGGAAATCGTCATAGTGCGGGTTCTTCCGCCAGATGGAATGGGCCTCGCCGACGAAACGGTCTAGTTGAGAAGGAGGGAAGGAACAGTTAGTGTTTGTTTTGCAGATGCTAACGATGGCAGTGCCGAGAATCTTTGGCACGCCAGGGCGTACAACGGACTGGCGGAGACACCTACTTTTGCTGAATCGGCCGTATTTGACCGGCTTTGGCTGGCCCGGTGGCAGTGGGTGAAAGACGTCGAACGGCAGCTTGAAGTCCCGGCCCTGCAGCAGCAGGCGCAAACCATTGTAGATGGGCTGGGGCAGAGTTTTATTCGCAGGGTACTCCTTCGTCAACTCGGGCAGTTTCGCCATGGCTTTCCTTTCGGTCGCAGTCAATCCATGAAACAGCTTCTCTGGCATTGGCTGGCCAGCATAAAGGCCCTTGTTCAACCACTTTTTCACCCGTTTGAGTACGGGCGGTTTGGAAGCACCAGGCTCTCCGTCCCCCCCAGCGACTTGCGGTGCACCAGCACCAACCGCACCAGATTCCCCCTTGAACTTCTTTCTCAGGGGTTGACCAGCGTCTCCGTCCCGGGAGGTCTCACCGGCACCTGAGTCCGACGCATTTTTGGCCGTCTTTGCCGCTGCCTTTTTGTCCGGCAAGGGCTCGCCAGCGGCGTTCGCAGGCACGTACTTTCCGTTGCTCCAAACTGTGTATACAACCGGGCTGTCGTCCACGTGTGCGAATTCTTTGGTGTCTTGCAATCGCCGAAGCTCGCGGGGGATGTCGGGTGTCGATGGTTTGCGGGAATCTCTCCGTTTGCGTTTTCCCAGTGAGGTTTGCGGCGTTGCGGACGTTGTTGCGGTCGGTAGGCCCAGCCCCGACAAGCGGGTCACGCGTCTCTCGATCGATGCCGCACCCGATTTTGCAGTCGCTTTGATGGTCGGCGTGGCCTGCTTCGTAGTAGGTGATGCCTTGCCTGCTACCCGGCCTGCCGTTTTCACGGGTGTGCTGGGTTTGGACTGTGCCATCTTTTGCAGTTCCTGCACCGCTGACCGACGTTGGCGCACCATTCTGAGCGGACGGCGCGAGGCAAGTGCTTCTGAGGACGATTCAAAGTTACGTGCTGCATCGTGCGATTCTGGGGATGAAGCGCTGGGGGTCAACAGGGGAGCGACAGCGTTTGCTGGTTCGACTTCGTTTGCGTTGGAATCAGAACTGGCAAACGACGCGTCTGGAAATGCAACCGGCTCTGCAAGTGGGACGGCTTCTATGGATCTGTGCTCTGCATGCACGGAGCCGCGGGCTGACTTTTCCCCGTGGGATTCGACGCGTGTAGGAGACACAGACCGCGTCGCCGACGCAGGCGAAAGCTCCGCTTCGCCGTGCTGCCCGTTTGGCGGTCTGTCGTCGGATGTCCGACTCGCGACATCACCGGCAAGGTCGGCGACCAGCGTAATAGCCGCGCCCTCGGCGGCGCGGTGGTTGGAGCGTGGTTCCGCGGGTTCGGGAAAATGTGGTGGCGGTGTTGCGGGGAGGGAGAATGGCGTCGCGGGAAAAGCATCGGAGAGAACCGTGACCGACGCGACGGTGGCGGCCGCAGCAGACGGCGACAAGAAGATGCCGTCGCCTTCCGGCTTGGTGCCGTGCGAGCCATTGGTGAGCGTGGACGCGGGCGTGGACTGGGCCGAGTCGCGCGTTCCCGAAAAGACCGGCACGTCCGATATGCCGGTATCAGCCGGGCTCTCCTCTTTCAGAGGAAGCGTATCGGCCGACATTCTGCAACGGCGCGTCAGTACATGCGCAAGCGACGCGAAAGCCATAGAAGCGACGGTCGAGGCATCAAAAAAAGAGAAAACGGGATGTGTCACAAGACAAATGTGAAAGGGAAAGAAAGAGGAAAGGGGGGGTAAAGAATGCGTTTCCCCGTTTTCTGCTTCTTCGAATTATTGTGAATTCCTCTGTTCTGCCTTATTTGCCACGTTTTTCTGTTTTATTTGGAGTTTTCTTTTTTCATTTCTTTTCGTTTATATGGAGAGTGGGTTCCGCGCGGTTTGGCCGCAAATCAACGCGTTTTAAGGCCGTGCAGCATTTTTAGTCGCGACTGGGGGGGAGGGAATATGACAACATAGGACGCAAAACACGCGTTCAGGACAAGGCAGACAAAATAACAGAAATGCAAAGAAAGAGAATTGACAAAAACATAGAAAATAGAAAAACAATGGCACGTACATAGTAGCAAAGGTCGCCAGTGGAGTTGGCGATGGCTGTGGAAAGAAACAACCCAATTTCAAAAACTGAAGAGAAAAAGAAAAGTTAAGAGAGGAATGGAGAAGACAAGAAAAAACTACAAAATAAAAAGGAAGAGAAAAAAAGGGAGGGGTGTGGGAGAAAACGTGGAAGGGTAAATAAAAAGAAAGGAAGAGAACGGAAAAGGAAAAGAGAATGGATGGCAGGGAGAGAGAGAAGAGAGAGTGTGTGTGATAGAGAGTTGGGCGTGGGAAGGAAGAACGACAATCCGGGTCGCGTCAACAATAAGAAGGGGGGACCCGGGACCGGGCAAAGTGGAAGGAGCGATAGACTCGCGCGCCTAACAGAGCAATGCTTGAAATTGGGAGTTTATATATACCTCTTTTTCGTCTGTCAGCAAAAACAGGAACCGGTGGAAGGTGCAATCGCGAGAATTGTGGCTTGTGCGTTGTCAGCAGCTGGAAAGGAAAGAAGGAAGGGGGTTTGAGGGGGGGAAAAAGACGTTTGCGTTCTGGTTGCGTTGGGTATCGTATTGGGAAGGGCAGGCAGGATGGATGTGGCTTGAACGGAAAGGGAAAGGCCACACACAACAAGAACGAGGCTTTGTGACGAGGAAAAAAAAAATCAATTGCAGGGCAGGGAGGGACGAAAAAAACAACGACGACCGACGTTCGACGCGTGGAGACTAGTGCACGCTTTCTTCGGTGTCGTTAATTACTCCATACCCTCAAATCACGGACAGCCCACGAAGGGTTTGCGAGATGCCGGCGTCAGTATGGAAGGGAGGAAGGGAGAAAGGAAGAAAGCGGTCAGAGCGAGGAATAAAAGGAATAAAGAAGAAGATAAAAATAGGTTCAAATGCGTGCGCGTTGATTCGCCTGGATCTGCTCAAATTGTTTGCGGTTGTCTGCTGCGGTGAAGCAAAGGAGTGGAAGAAAGAAAGGAGAATTAAGGGAGAAGAGTAAAAGAAACTGGAAAAAAATAAAGAAGGGGGGAAAGTCTTTGTGACTTACTGTAGGCAAGCACTAGGATCGAGACAAGGCTGTTCCACTAAGGAGCGAGGCGTAAGCCGAGACGACGTCGACGTGATGAGAAAGGAGGCGTGAGACGGGAGACGAAGGTTGGACGAATGCAAGATCGCGCCAGCATGGGAAGGATTGATGAATGAAATGAAGGGCAAAAAAAAAGATGCTCGAGACACGATCGTGGTTTGTTTGATGGCTGATATGCCCGAGGCAGGGCGATCGAAGCGGCGCGACAAACTGATCGATACGAATACAAACAGGCCACTGGATCGTGATAGACCGAAACGAGGCAAGCAAAAAGGTAGTTCAGGATTGTTTGTGGAGGGTTGAGGATGAGTGCGAGTGCGGTTTGTGGGAAGGGAAAAAAAAGAATAAAGCTGGCGATGAGGATGAGGGCTTGCCAACAAAGGAGCAAGCGAAAAAAAGAGCAAAAAGGGGGGAGGGCTGCGGGCCGCTTAGCTCGGGCGGGACGCACGGGGGGAGGACGAGGGTAATGAGAGGGCACGAAAGGAGGGACAAGGACGGCGAGACATTGGACAAGCAATAACATTGAGAAACCCAGCACGAAGCAAGAGGATACGTGAAGCAGTGTGGGCTTTTGGATTTGTAGACAATTCGGACGGAATATCAAAATGGGTTTCTGAAGTTATTCTCAAGTTTTTGTTTCTGTTTTATTTTTTTTTCTTCTTTTCCAGATACAAACCTTGTCATTCTCTTGTCCAGCTGTTCTGTTGTCCAGCTGCGTGACGTTTCTGGTTTTGACCTGAGAAAAAACGGTGGCCACAGCCAATTGAGACCTGTCACATTGCAGCAGTACTCTGTACGTATTTTTATTTTTGTGTTGTCCTCACGGTCAAGGCTGAGGAGACCAGCCAGGCACATTCAATGTTGCAACCTCGTCCTTGTCACCGCACGTCGGGGAACGAAGCTGCGGTGTCCGTCTTGCTAGAACACTGATACGTCTGTTTTTCTAAAATTCTTGACGATCGAGGCAAATATGAAGTTGTGTCCTGTTGTTTTTTTTTTTTTTTGCTGGTGCTTCAGTAACCCTAACACAGCTACGTCCAACGACAAAAATTCAAAGACATGAGGCACACAAGAACACGTAACAAATTCAAAAAAGCCCACTCGACGTAGGCAAAAAAAATCTTTGTATCTCTTTTGTAAAACGAGCAGCCATACGTCTGTCGAGCATCTTTTCCTAGATCGAGAGTTACAACAGGAAGAGATTTTTGTCCAACGCACTATTATCATCACAACATCCGCCCCAAAGGGCAGGGCAAAAATAAAAGAGGTTGAAGCATGACGGGGTTTATTTTGTTTTTCTTGTATTTTTTAGTTGTTGGAAATATCTGGATGGTTCAGCCTCGCGGAAAGGTTTCGTCGAGCAATTACATATACGAGATGCCATCCGGCACACGCCATTAGGCGCAGCAAAAATAACGCTGAAACTGGTCGAAGAGAATATCAGTTTTCCTCAAAATCCACCCGTGTGCAAAGAAAAATGGTTTCTCCCAAGTATTGCGGTCTGGTGGAATTTTCCCTTCTGCTGTGGCGTTCATCTCGTTTGTGTTTTTTTTGTAATCCGTTTCACTCGTGCGAAGAAAAGCCCTCCCGCGAAAAACAAACGAACTGCCCTGTTACATGAGAAAAAAATCGTATGAGACAAGAAACGTGCGATATGCAACGACGATGTGTATTTCACGAGATGTGGCCTCTTTTGAGGCCCAAATGCGAACGTGTTTAAGTCTTTTGGACTTCTCCCAGGGACACAACATCGTCACAAACGGCAGGGCAAGAACATTAGTATTTTGCCATTTCTTACATCTCGTAGAACATGGACATTTGGGTTGAATAAAACTTTCAGGCGTAATAGAGAGACACTGGCAAGAGACACTGGCACTGCTGACGACGACCACAGAAATAGATGCTGGTGCAGAAAATACTCGTCATTTACCATCCTCCCCGGTTCCATTAAGCGCCCTCATCTCGAGAAAATTGTCGATCGACGTGGAGGTAAGCGACGAGTAAAACGAATGCATTCGTCTTTGATACCGAATCTCTAAACTATATTTGAGTGAAAGATCCATGGAGAAGTGCATTTTTCGCAATTTGATATTGTTACAATAGGCACAAAAATCGTCGAAGTCAATATGTTTGCAGGTCATACGACACTGCCAGCCACCCTTCATAGAGCACAAATCTTTGAAAAATGCTAGGCAAGCAAAAAAAATGTAGAAGCTACAGAAAGTGACCAGAATTGATCCCTCGCCATTTTTTCTTGTTCCTGTCTGTTGAAGACAAAGTACAATTTCGCACTCCACGACTATAGGCAGCACTGCCGCAACTTCACGATAGTAACGCGTGGACGAGGTTGGAACTCCAACAAAAAAATGAAGCATCCGTATTCTACATAATTAACATAATTCGACAGCGTATTCTATACGTTTTACGATTGAAAAAAAGCGAATATAATGACGACAATTCTTTACCTATGAAGACCTCCCACACTGGCAAACCGAAACCCGAGATGCCTTCGCTCTCCAGGATGCAGGAAACACCGCAAAATTTGTGTAGACAACCACGGAAGAGCGCCATGGTAACTACGCGAGGATTGTGCCTTTCAAGAAATGCTCGCCAAAATTCGACGGCGGACAAAGCTGTCACAGAAGAAATCAATACATTGTGGTGGTTGCCTTCCTAACAGAGCCCCGAGTTACGAAACACACATAGTAATTCCAGCAGAAAAAAAATCACGCGCAAGAAAGAGAGCAAAAGCAAAAACAGGCAGAAAACCATTCACCGACTTCGAAGATGGTAGTGTGTGCTGCTCACAGGTTGTGTGTCGTGCTCAGAAGAAAAAGGTCGCCAAATCGAGGGGCTCAAACGACAGGCAAAAATGGGCGAATGAAAGGACCTCTGGGAACATAAACAAAAAAGGGATGGTGGGCCGAACAAAATAAAAAGCGTCCCATGGATGAGGTAATACGGAGTACCTTTGGCAAGTACCTCCTTTCCCCACACAGAATGTAACCCAAGCAGCCTGGCGGGCCTGCCCCACTACCGCCTTTTTTTTCTGCCAACAAACCCATCGGACGGGGTAGGCCACCAGTGATTGGTCCTGTTTTCGATTCGTCTTGTGAACCGACAGAGCTTCGCTTTCTTTCTTTGCTATCCCCTCCCACGATCGACCGGCGTTCCCACGCGACCAGACCCGCAGTGTTTGAATCGAGAACATACACATACACGACTTTTGATCGGAAGCAAAGTCAATTCATACGGAGGCAGATTGAAACACGGCAACCAGTTCTGCGATTCTTTCCTCCCTCCCTTCCACAACCCCAAAACACAGCCCAACAACCATGTCTACACCATTCCGCGGCCGGTACAGCCCGGCCTCTAGAGGTGGCGGTGCTGCCGGTGGTGGCGGCGGACGCGGCGGCGACTACCGTGGGGGCCGTGGCGGTGGGCGCGGCTCGTACGGGCGCGGTGGTGGACGCGGCGGCGGCGGCGGTGGCGGCGGGTTCCCGCGTGGTGGTGGCCGTGGCGGTGGTGAGGGCCGGGCCGGCAGCGGCTTTTCGCGCGGCGGCCACGGCGGCCACGGCAGCGGCCACGGCGACAATAAGGAGGCGCCGCGCAAGGAGAACATCCTGGATCTGGGCCAGTACATGAACCGGGCGATCTACGTCAAGTTCAACGGAGGACGGGAGGGTAGGTTGTGATGTTGCTCGCTGTGCCCTATCCCTTTGTCGATTTCCACAATTAACAAGACTTCACAGTCACCGGCACGCTCAAAGGCTTTGACCCGCTGCTCAACATGGTGCTCGACGACGCCCAAGAAAAGATGCGCAGTACGCTTTCCCTCTCCTGGACGTTGTCCTCTTTCTTCTCTCTCGACAGTTTCGTCGTTCATTTGCTAACAATCTAGACGCCGAAGGCGAGGTCAAGGCGCGCCCGCTCGGCCTGGCGGTCGTGCGCGGCACGCACATCACGACGCTGCACCCGGTCGAGGGCAGCGAGAGCATAGCGAACCCGTACCTGGCGGCGGCAGAGGCGGCGTCGTCTACAACGGCGGGGGCGGCGAAGGGCGGCGCGGACGGCAAGGTGACGCCGGCGTACCAGTACACGCCGAAAGCGGAGGAGGAGAGCGACTGAGAGGAGAAAAGTAGGAAAGGTCAATGGGTGGTACAAAGGAAGACAGGCAAAAAAAAGAAAGAATCGAGAAAGATACCATGGCGAATAGAGGGTCGCTGAACACCGGAGCGGCTACAAAAGGAGCATACAAACGAACGCGGAAAAGAGTGCCCCCAGAGCGAGCAGGCAAAACGGTGGGACGGCCGCGGAGGACAGGGGAGGGAGCCGGGCGCCTGGCGTATCGCATCTTGTTCTTACCTTTTGCTTCTCTAGTCCGGCCTGCTATTCTTCCAAAGGGGAACATGCAACGCCGTTGTTCAAAATGGCCAGAAATCTGCCGGGGGTGCCTAGCAGAGCGCCCGGGGACAGAAATGTCGAATGGCCTGGAAAGAACAACCCGCTTTTGGTGATAAGCAACCGCTCACACGAATGGCATGAGCCCGTTGGCAAGAATGGAAAAGGAAATCTAATATATGAAAAGATTTTAACATTTTTTTCTGCGCTGTCTCTACTTGTTGCTATCTTGCCTTTTGTTTCCTTGATCCCGCCATCCGTCAGCGAAGACAACCTAAATCGCAAGCCCCCCGTGCAAGCCAACATAGCCCTTATACGCGCAAAACAAACGGTAAAAGAAAAAATCTCAAAGAAAAAAAATAGACAGCAAGACGGAAGAGCAAACAAAGCACAGAACAAGACGTTGGTACAAAGACGTTGGTACAAGCCAACCCAGCGTCACCAACTCCGCGCTCAAGAACCGAGTCTCTCGCATATCCGTTGCGACGCATACCGACTCCTTCCAACGCGTATTCCCCTTCCGCTCGTATATTCATGGTAGACTAAAAGTTCTCGCCGTGCATTTGCCGAATTGGCTCTCTGTATAGACCGACGCATCCTCAAATTGGGAGCCAAAATGGCTGTAGATATCTTCTGTAGGTGGTAGAAAAAAAGAATAATGTTGAAAAAAATAAGATGGGCGTCGTGGAAGACATCCGCTGTTTGGCGTCGACTTTTTTTTTCTCTTTCTTTTTTGTTGTTTCAGCATGTTTCGCCGCATATGGCAAACGTTGCGGACCCTGTTGCAGTTGGGCCGAGAAAGGCGGACGTATGATGTGACAGATCAATGAAGTGAGAACGAGGACCGCCTAGTTGTGGCGCCGCCCCGCCCGGATGAGGTCGTTGAAGGAGCGCTGCACCATCTTGTTCAACTCCTTGTACGTGACAAACAGGTTCGTGCGGCCGTCGCGGCTGGACAACCGCACCACGTCGTTGGACGCCGCATCCAGCTTGTTCAGGCACGAGAGCATGTGCCACGCGTCGACGACGGGTCGGCCCGCCTCGTCAACCTGGTGAAACACGTAGTCGCGGAACAGCTTGAGCGGGTAGCGCGGCCCGTGCTCGGCCCAGGTTGCGTCGCGCTGGTAGCTCTCGCGCTCGTTGATCGTGCCCAGCTTGAGCAGCATCCGTGCCACGCGGCCGTTTTCCACCTCGCGGAACACCATCGACGTCAGGCCGTCGTTCTCCTGCAGCGACATGTCGAGAAACTTGGCCATCTGCGTGGAGATGCCGTTGATGAGGGTGTCGATGTTTTTGGTGCTGGCCGGGTTCGCCCCCGCTGAGCCGGCGGCCGACGACGCCGGCGGCGGCGGCGGCGGCGTCAGCAGCCAGACGATGGCCGACCGGAGCTCGTGCGAGTAGATCTCGGGCAGCCGCTCTGCGGGCGCCAGGGGACGCTTGAGCTCGTTGGGCGGCGTGTAGGTGGCCAGCGCGTACATGACCTCGCCAAAGTGAATGAAATCCTCCTGCTGCAGGTCGAGCACACGGCGCGCCGGGTCGTAGTTGATCACGTCCTGCACGGCGCAGCCGCTGAGGCGGATGCGGTTTTTCCCCGTCCGGATGATCTTGGTGAGGTCCACGGAGCGGGCGGCCAGCCCCGTCGCGTGGATGGCGCGGAGCGCGTTGGCGATCTGCACAAAGTAGCCCCACAGAATGGTCTCCTGGATCGTGACGTTGCCACGCGGCCGGCTCTGGTTAAAGGTCGGGAAGTGGTACTGCATGAGCGTGACCGACAGCGGGAAGTAGTCCATGGCAAAGACGACGGAGCTGTCGCCAAAGGCCCGTG
The DNA here is from genome assembly GCA_002778095.1 of Fragosphaeria purpurea. Classification (NCBI taxonomy): domain Eukaryota; kingdom Fungi; phylum Ascomycota; class Sordariomycetes; order Ophiostomatales; family Ophiostomataceae; genus Fragosphaeria; species Fragosphaeria purpurea. The sequence goes on from PCDL01000002.1 coordinate 1,486,138, forward strand.
TGGTGAACGCCTCGTGGACCGTCACGACGCTCCCGCTGTTGACGCGGCGCCAGTCGCGGGCCGCCCGCAGGGCGTTTTCGTTGCTGACGCGGAAGTTCTCCACGCGCCGCAAGCAGTAGTGCTTGCCGTTCTTGCTAGCGACGGCCTTGTACAGCCACGTGATGCGACCAAAGGCGCCAGCCACCTTATGGCTGTTCGTGTCGAGCGGCGTGAGCGAGTGGTAGCTTTCGACGTTGACGGACACTGTGAGGGGGTCAGCGAGCTGAAATTCGGCATTGATCGATCACAGCAAAGAATTGGAAAAAGGCTTACACGTGAGAGCAGCCTGATTGCCAGCCCGCGCCTTCATATGGATGTCCTGGCGGAGCTTCTCAGGCAGGAAGAAGTCGTGGACCGCCCGCTGCCGGGGGAGGAGATCTTGGCGGTGGGGTCCTTGAGGGAAATAGAGATGTTCCGCCAACTGAGTACTCTGTTAGCAAGAGACCCGGCAAGAAAAAAAAACGAACCTGGCGAGAGTAGTATACAAGAAACTTACGGGTTGGTGTTGGGTTGTTGCGAACGGCGTCTGTCCCTGAAAATAGGCTGCTCCTTCGCGGCCAGCGCCAGCCTGGCTGGTGCTGGCATATAGATTGTACGGGGATGTGGTTAAGGCGGAAGCCGGGGCGCCTGGCGGGCCCACGCCGAAGGAGTCGTAGAGACCGCCGGCGTGGCCCATCTGGCCTTCACTGCCAGGAGACAGACCGTAGGCGATGCTGCCCATGCCTCCGATGCCGCCCATACCCATTGCGGCCGCACTGTTCGTTCTGTTACTATTTGCATGGTCGACTGCGTTGCTAGCATGGTTTGAACCCCGTGAGGGACCAGTTGGGATCGCCATCTGTGAGCCCTGCGCTGGTCCGGTGGGGATTCCAAGATGCGCGGTTTGTGAAGACACTTGCTGTTGCTGGAGGTGAAGGTGGTGTTGTTGTTGGTGCGATGTCTGTGGCGGCGACGAATGCGCCTGGCTGGGGAGAGAGGAGGTCGAGGTGGGCGTTGCGGACGGGGGGAGGGCGGTTTGCGACTGCGGCCGAAATTCGACGGCCTTGGCCACGTTGAACGGCGACCGGTCGCCGCCTCGAGGCTGGAACTCCTTGGCCGAAGCTAAATTGTACGAATTTCCTCCTGTCTCGGAAGCCCGGGGGACAAACTCGCGGACAGTTGCAAGGTTGAAGGCGGACGACGACGCGTCGGCGCGCGGCACCGTCTGGCTGGGCTCTTTGTAGGTAACGGGATCGCGCAGCTGCTCGCGCGGGGAGGTGGAGGAAGATGCATTGCTATTCGACACAACTGTGGGGAGACCACAATGTCAGTCCAAGGTGCGTTCGTTTCACACCGGCAGGTGTAGCGATGATTGTAACCAAAAAAAAAAAAAAACCCCCAAAAAAACCACTCACCACTTGTGCCACGGGGGGTGAAGGGAGCGGCATTGGCCGCTTGGAGAGGGAGTGCTGACGACTTCCTAAGGGGCGAGTTCCCCGGCCCGGGCGTGAAAGCCGGAGAGTCTCCGTTCAGCGCCTTCTTTGCGGATCTGCGCCCTGTCAGCTTATCGTGTCTTCCTAGGCGATGCGGTCTTTGCGTTGTTCATTCAGTTAACGTGGTCATCTTTTGGCAGAGCAAAGTGAACTCAGGCAATAATACAATACATACAAATCTCTGGATGCCATGACCTCGGTGGTTGATGTATCATGGCTCTGAGCAGCAATACTCGGGATATATGGGTGGCGGATTGGGCGGAGGCTGGAGCTTCGTCGTTGTCTAGCAGTTGGGATATCGGTTCGCGGGTGAGCAGATGCTGGGTCAATGAAAACACGGAAAGCGTCTTTCTTCCAGAGAGGTGGCTCCGTCCCACATACCATTGCCATTGACGTGGTGATAGGGCGAGCTATTGTTCTTTCCTGCCGATGCGCTGGGCTGGAAAATGGTCGGTCTGACGTCCGAGGACCCGTTCTAGAGGTTCTGTGGTCGTTGGGGGAGAGTGTGAGCCAAAGGTGACAGCGGGACAAGAAGGCGATGATTGCCAAGTGGAAAAAAAAAAGAATGCAAAAGAGGTGGACTATGCCGGGGCGCGTGTCGAGGTGAATCTTACTCGGTGGTTCCAGACCTGGGCATCCATAGCGCATTCAGTCTTTGCTTTTGCGAGCACGAGCGCGAGCGCCGTGTAGTGGTTGCTGGCCAACAATCAAATCGAAGCAAAGTGCGAAGACAATATGTCGTTGCATCCAAGGTCTTGGTTGACGTTGAGCGCGGAAAAAGCAAAAAACGCGTTGATCGCGACAATTTTTATGGGGAAAAATTAAGGATGCTGTAATGATGAGCAAATCCCGCTGCCAAGCAAAAGAAGAGGAGACAATTGATGGCAGATCAATGCGACCAAGTGCGAGAGTGTGTAGAAAAAGCGAAGCGGCGGCGAGGATGGGCAGGTTGTTAGGAAGTTCGCTGGTGAAGTCAGATCTCGGTCAGGAAGCTCGTCGGAAGTGGATGAGGTCGGTCGTATTAAAGGCCCAAGAGAGAAAGGGCGGAGAGCGATGAGCGGAGCCGGAAGAACATGGGTTTCTTGGGGAGGGAAGGTGGGAATGGGGAAAAATGGGACTAGGCCGGGCAGGACACGGCATGGTTGCGCTTTCCGCGCACGACGTTAGTCTTTCTGCGCACGAAGTCCTGGCGATAACAATATACCCCGCTGACCGCAGAAGCAGGGGAGAGGGGAAGACGTTATTGGTGTAACAAGTCGTACGCACGGAATAAGTACCTCGCAGCTAGCGGCTACAGATGTGCTTAGTACACGTAATCAGCGCGTTATCGAACGCTTATTGAGAGTCACAAGCGCAAAATTCATGGACGACGGCATCGCCGACGAAAACCCATCTTCAGGTTGGACGACCGACGGTGTAAAAACCGAAGAAAGTAGCACGACAGCGGCGAGCCACGCGAAAATGTAACAGGAAGTCTCGTACTCGACAACTGTGTCGCTGGAAAAAGTGAGACCTCGGGCGCCGGGGAATGAGGCGACTCGAAGCTGCAAGCAGCCGAGACGGCGGCCCTTCGGTCTTCCCCGTCGTGCTGTACGTGGCCAGCCACGGCCGGCAAAGGCGAGGCAACGGCTGTGGTGCTGTTTGTTTCCTTGTCCCCTTCCTTCTTGTGCAACTGGACAAGCTGCTTTACCCAGCATGAGATGCGCCGTTGACCGGTCGTTGAGACTTGCTACAATTTAGTTACGTAGATGTCGAGCTGTCGTCGGCCTCAGATTCGTTGAGAAGTATGTTCTAAAGACCTGGCCATAATATCTAGATAAAAAAAGCCAACAGAATTAACGGCGCATTGCTGTAACCTAGGCCAGGGAAGCACTTATGGAACTGTTATCTCGATTGGCTTGACGGGGAACGGCTGTCGAAATGGATTTGATGTCAAACGGAACGAACTGAAGGATACCACTGAACTTCCTGACATACTCTCCTGGCTCCTCTTAATTTTTTATTTTTTATTTTTGATGCTTTATTTATTTCTTGATTTTTCTTGCCAAAGCCCAACTTCCGTCTTAGGTTTGGTACAGTCCCTACTACTTATCATTGGCCTCGTTGCCCATGGACATCGTGCCCCCGTACCGGAACGTTTGGGTACCGTATCTAGCGTTATAAAGAGCCATGGTGATCGCCCTCAGGAACCCGTCGACATCGTCACGAGCCATAAAATACGGGGTGTGGCCGAGGGCGTAGGAGTTCTCAAAAAAAAAAGGATTGTGCTGGTCACGCAGGAGACAACGAAGCAGCTGTGGTGAACGTCGATGCGGTTGTGGCGCTACAGACGAGCTGGGGTCGGACAGAACTAGACATGAAGCTTGTTGAACTACCCTGACGGTGCTGGATGTGAACGGTGCAGCATCGATGTATTGCATTCTATTTCTTTTCTCATTTTGAGGGAGGGAAGGGAAGAAGGGGGGGGGCGAGTTGGAGGCTTGCGTCTTGTTTATGGGACGGCACGCAAGCACTGCTCTCGCTGTGGCCTTTGGTGGACTTCCAGTGTGGAAGGGGTGTCTGCCTGATTTTCCTGCCCTGTCACGTTTCGAGCTAGCGCAACACCACTCTGCTGTTCAATCCAGGCTCGGTCCTCCGGTCCAAACGCCTCGCGGGCGGTCCGTTTTATGGCCTCTAGCACGTCCTCTGCGGACGCCATCCGAGCGTGCCAACATCGGTGGATGATGTCGGCAAACATTGGCAGCGGCGTGCCGTCCGGCCCCGCCGTCGCCAGGTCCGGGAACTCGCCGCGTTCGTAGCGCTCCTCGACTGCCCTATGCTGCAGCGGGTGCCACGGCGGCCGGCCCGCCACGATCTGGAAGAGGCTGCTGCCGAGGGCAAACAGATCGGTCGTCACGCTGCAGCCCATGTCGCCGACGACACGCGCTTCGGGCGTGCGCGGCATGTAAAAGGGTGCGCTCTCAAGCGAGAGCGCGGGCGAACCGCGCAGCGAGCAGCCAGAAAAATCAATGAGGCGCAGGCGCAGCTGGGCGTCGAGCACCATGTTCTCCGGCTTGAAGTCGGCGTGCACGACGCCGTGCGCGTGCAGCATCACGAGCGCGTCGGCGGCCTCGAGCGCCCAGCTGGCGCGCTGCCGCCGCGCGATGGCGCGGCCGCGTGCCAGCTCGTCGGCGGACGGCTTGGTGTGCGTGCAGCCGCCCACCAGGTAGTGGTGTAGCGTGCCCTGCGGCATGCGCTCGAGGACGAGCGAGACGTCGTCCTGGCCATCGTCGGTGTACTCGAGCAGGCGCACCAGCCGCCGGTGTCCCGCCGGCAGGGCATGGTAGACATCGATCTCGCGACGCAACTGGTTCCGTTGCACGCGTTGGTCATACGCGCCGTGCCACGGATACGGCGCCTTGCGCACGCGGTGGCCGTCCGGCAGCGGCATGACAATGCCCGTCTGGCCTATGCCGGTCATGGCGTTCTAGAGAAAAGCAAAAGCTGTGGCAACGGGTGACCCCATGGTAGATCGCTGAAAAGAAAGCCGTTCAATGCTTACCAGCATATCAAACATCTCCTCTCTAGGAAAATCCTCCCGACATAATCCTTCCATGATTGGTGTCGTTGTGCTTGCCGAAAACTGGAGGGTGTTGCGGCACACTCGAGGGTGTTGGCATTGTTGTTCTTTCAACAAAATGCGTCTCAAATCTGTGCCAAAAAGCACCTTTCCTTTTGTTGAAAAGACAGAGCGGTACACGTATTGGCCCTGGAAAAAGTTCGTGGAGATTGCTGTCTCATTTGACGCTGGGAAAACAATGCGACGCGTTGGTGCAACGGGACTGGCCGAAGAACCCGCCCACTAAAATCCAGTCTTTCAGTTGGATACACACATCATACCTTATTACATTCCCCTGCCCGCATCAACCCTACAACTGTCACAAAAAACTGGACCATACACGGCATTGCACAGATGGAAAGCACACACGTTGACTCGCTGCCTCATTTGGCGACGTATACCAAGCAAAACATTTGCGACAACACGTTGGACGATGCGCAGCTGGCGAGACGTTGCCCGCTCGACAACGGGCGATTCTTCGACGCGTCCGTCCGCGCGCCTCGTTCTTCTGCCGGCCAGCTCGACTGGCTTCCCCCAGAACTCTTTACCCAGGTCCTTCTCTACACTGACCTCCCGTCGCTGACCCGTTTCCGGCGCGTCTGCCGCCGCGCGATGGAGCTTGTCGACTCGGTCCCCCAATACGCCGCCATCATCAGGCATTGTCCTACGATCGTCCGTGCCATTCTCAGCATCCAGGCGGACGGATTCGGCTGCGGCATGTTGTACGCAACCCTCTGTACAACGCGCTGCTCCACGTGCGAGCGCTTTGGCGACCATCTCTACCTCATCGACTGCCGCCGGGTCTGCTACTTCTGCTTCACCCAGCGGCTGGAATACCTTCCCCTCACAATGGGCGACATATTGCGTTGTTTCCTCCCCCGCTCTACCGGGGCGCAGCGGCGCAGTGCTGCCGCCACCGGCAGCAGCGGTCGCCAACGCCTGCGTGAGGCCAACCCCCCCAGTGTTCTGAGCCTCCCTGGGCGGTACTGTGGCGAATGGACTAGAAATGGGGGCTATCTGGTGCGGAGGCGGCTTCGCCTCATCGACCGGCGTGCAGTGGTCCACGATCTGGCGCGTTCTTGTCTTCCAAAGGCAGACAAGACCAACAGAGAACCGCGGCGGTTCATGGCTATTGTGACCGCACCACATCTATTTGATCACGGCCGGCAGGCCGACTGGGGCTACTTCTGCCTCCGTTGCTCGGAGGAGAAGGAGGAGGAAACGAAGCACTTCAGGATCAAATACACAAAAGGAGAGGTCTTGAAGCACATTGCAAGATATGGGCCTGTGAAGGAAACGCCAAGAATACCCCGCAGGTACATGCACGTTGCTCAAGCCTGACGAAGAGGTCGGACTCTTCTTCCATCTTACGGAGAGGTTCTAAATCCTCGGTAGAACTTGTTGCTTCCGTCTTAGTTTTGGCGGCTCGTAGGACAAGCTGATTGGTGTGTTGGGATGCAATGCTTTTGAGGTAGCTATCGGCCGTCACAGGCCACACCGACACCCACACACACTCAGAGATTACCCAACCAAGACACGACATCGCGGAGAACCTGCTCCAATCGTTTGCGTTTCAGCATTCCAGGCCTTTCCCACGCTCTCCTGGCGAAACCATTTTATTTCCGTAGCTCTTATAAGATTTTCTTGAACACAATCTTAAGAAGTCGGGCTGCGCAGCAGGCCGTTTGCGTCTAGAGCGGTTGTCTTTCACAGGCCCCGTTTTCTATTGCCCCAGCACCTCTCCTCTGCAATGACCGACCTTCAACCAAAAAACGCCAATGTTGACCTTCTTGCATGTCTCGTCGACGACGATGACGCGGACGACAGCGACTACCGGTTTCTTGTCGACGGGCAGCATGTGAAGTATGTCACCACGGCGCCGGGCACGTTTCGCGGGGCCGAGGACGACCGCACCTTTGCGCCCATTTTGCTCGGCGAGCTGCTTCCACCCTTTCCAGCCGGCAACTGGAACAAGGGCCGCGTAGCCAGGGAACCCGAAACGGGCAAAACGGCGTTTGTCCGGACCGAGACGATTCAGTTGGCTGGGGTGACGAACCGCTGGCATCCCGTGACGCTCAACGAGCTGGATTTCACGCGACGCGACCGCGTGCGGCAGCGCGTGCACGTCGCCACGCATCCCCACGTCCTCGACGGCAAGACTCCCGTGCTCCTTAAGCTCGCCGTCTGGCCGTGGGAGGTGCCCTTTGTGGAAACGGAGACGACCGCCTACGAATGGATCCGGACGGCGACCGGTGTCGGCCCCGCGTTTCTGGGCCATGTCACCGAGGGCAAAGACGGCCGCGTGGTCGGCTTCGCCACCGAGTGGGTGGAGGGCGCGCGAGCCGCCGGACCGGGGGACCTCGCCGGCTGCGCGGAGGCATTGGGCCGGTTGCACGCGCTCGGGATCAAGCTGGGCGACATCAACAAGCACAATTTTCTCGTGCGGGAGGGTCACGACGTGGTCTTGGTCGATTTTGAGACGGCGACGCGGGACTGCTCGCCGCAGGAGCTGGCGGACGAGATGAGCGCCCTCAAGAGCAGCCTGGAGGATGCGAGTTTCCGAGGCGGCACCGAACCGGTTCACGAATAAGAAACACAGACTGTAGTGACAAAAACGTCTACCCTTTTTTTTCTTGTTCAATTAACACGATGCATGTCTTCTTTTTTTATTTTTTTTTTCTCACGAAAGTGCCCGTGGACATTGCCGCCAGATGCAACCTTTTGTGCACGAATAAATGATCCCAGTGGGTTGCACAGCGCTTGCAACAACAAGAGACACCAACCTAGATTTCCTTTTCCCGTACCCGTGTCGTACGTTTTGTCTGCGCTCTCCCGTGTTGGATGCACTCTCCGGCCTTGATGCACTCTCCCGTCCGTAGCCTTGCCCGCTTATTGGCAAGAAAGCTTCCAAATCCATTATGTAACCACGCAAGGAAAGCTTCTAGCTCCTCCATGCCCGCCTCCACCAATCAGCGCCGTCTATTGTGCCCTCCCAGCCAAGTTGCCAGATGCGTCCCAAACAGGACTAGAACCGACCAAGCCGGAAGACCAGCAGAGCAAAATACGGGAAAGAGCCTGGACGCGGCAGTCAGAGCAGATAATGGTTCCCCATTTTGTCGTGCCTTCTCGTTCCTTTCCTTTTCTCGCCGATTGCCGTGAGAGATGATTTGAACCGCCAGAAGTCAGCCGCGCCCACAGAGACACCACCGCCAGAATATCGGATACGCAGAGAATAGCCAAGGGATAATCGTTTACAGGTGGAAGACGTCAACGACATCTCTCGTGCCGCACAGTATTTCTTTGTGGATCGTCCTTCGATCGCTTCTGTCACCCTTTTTCGATAGCGACTTTCCTTCGCTCGAGCCTGGATCCTCGCCTTTTCCGTCTCAAAGACTTGTGGTCTTACATATCGAGTTCTCATTTCAAAGCCAACCCGTCTTCCCCCCCAAAAGCGGGAGCGCAAGCAGCATCCCATGGCAACACCGGCGGCCAGCGAGGCGGCACCGCCGCTTTCACCGGACCAGCAGCAAGCCCTGGAGCAGTTCATGGCCGTGACCAACCAAGACCAGACCGCATCCGTCGCCATCCTGCGGAGATCAAATTGGAGTGTTCCGGTACGACGAGGACGAGCTGCTGGCACGAACTCTTTTTTATTTTTCTCCCTTCTGACCAAAGGCTTTTTTTCATAGGTTGCCATTGCCAAGTTTTTCGACGGCGAAGATGACGCTCTTCAACCCGAACTCGAACGGCCGCCACGACCGCCGCGGGACTACCCACCCGTCAACAACACCTTCGCCCAGCCGACGATCGTCGACACCTTCCACCGGGCCATGGTGGCCGCCGAGGACAACCACCGGCGGGTGGCCGTCGAGCGGACCGTGCCGGCCCGCCGCGTCGTGCCCACACCCCCCGCGCCCGTCTGGCGGCCGCCCTTTCTGCTCGCCGTGCTGCTGTCGCCGTTCCACCTTGGCTACCGCCTCCTGGCCGCGCTGTGGCGGGTGCTGCAGTACCTCTTTGGGTTCGTGCCCGGGTCGTCGTCTGTGTGGCCGCGGGTCGCCGCCGCCATCGGCCTGGGTAGTGGTGCCGGCGGCACCAGCAGCCACAACAGCGCTGCGCACAGCCGCCGCTACTACGACCGCCGTCGGCAGCTGAACCCGCGCGACGCCGCCGTGCGCTTCAAGCGCGAGTTCGAGGAGACCTACGACGCCGACAAGGTCCTGCCGTTTGCCGAATCAAGTTACGCGCAAGCGTACGACCGCGCCAAGACGGAGCCCACGTACCTGCTCGTGGTGCTGCTGTCGCCCGAGCACGACGACACGCACAGCTTCGTCCGCGAGACCCTGCTCGCGCCCGAGGTGCTCGACGTCATCAACGACCCGGCCCACCGCATCATCCTGTGGGGCGGCAACGTGCGCGACACCGAGGCGTACCAGGTGGCCGCCGAGTTCCAGTGCACCAAGTTTCCCTTTTCGGCGCTCGTGTGCGTCACGCCCAAGGAGGGCGGTGGTGGCGGTGGTTCGGCTAACACGCGCATGGGCACCGTCAAGCGCATGCTGGGCCCCATGCCGCCGCAGCTCTACGCCGCGCACTTGCGGGGCGCCGTGCGCAAGTACGCCGACGACCTGGCGGCCGTGCGCGCGGTGCGCGTCGCCAACGAGACCAGCCGCTCCATCCGCGCCGAGCAGGACGACGCCTACGAGCGGTCGCTGGCGCGCGACCGCGAGCGCGCGCGGCAGCGGCAGGAAGCCGAGCGGCAGCGGCTGGCAGCCGAGCAGCGGGCCCGCGAACGGGCCGCCGAACGCGCGCGCCAGACGCAGCTGCGCGCGCAGTGGCGGACCTGGCGCGCGGCCCGCCTGGCGCCGGAACCGCCCACCGGCACGCCCGGCGGCGCGGTGGTGCGCGTCGCGCTCAAGCTGCCGGCGTCGCGGGGCGGCGAGCGGCTGCGGCGCAGCTTTGCGGGGGACGCCACGGTCGAGGACCTGTATGCCTTCGTGGAGTGCCACAACGTGGCAGTGGAGGACGGGAACGGGGACGGGGACGAGGACAACGGGTCCTCGGCGGCGGCAGCCCCGCCGGCGGGCTACACACACGACTACAAGTTCCGCATCGCCTCGGTGCTGCCGCGGGAGGTACACGAGCCGTCCGAGACAAAGACGCTGCTGGAGGCCATTGGCAAGTCGGCGAGTCTCGTCGTGGAGGACGTGGAGGACGAGGAGGACGAGGAGTCCGACTCAGATGGCGGGCACGAAGGAGACGAAGAGAGCGAGGACGAAGCGTAATGGCGATCTAGTACAGTTTCCATATTTTTGCTTGTTGTGTACCGGGACTAGTTTCATACGGTCAACATGGAACCGCTTGTCTTAATGGCCTGGACAACGGCTCCAAACAAAGTTTCTACTTTCTACATACGGATCCTTAGTCGAGCGAAAGCGAAACAAGTCATGCGATTTTTTCTTTTTTGTTTATGCATCCAAAGTCTGTGGGGTATACGGCCGTCGGCAGAGAGGTCTTTCCTTTCGTGTACACGAGACAGACGACTGCCTTTCGTTGGTAAAACATAGCTGGAAACGCACCAGCCAGGGCTGCGTGGGTTCCGTTTAAAGCCAGCGCCCTTGGCCTGCCTGTGCCGCTTTCATGAGACCGCTGTCACGTGGTACTGACGCCTGGGACAAGCCGCTAGTTAGTGTCCCTGGTTAGCCTGCTAGCCTTGTGCCTCAGCCTTGTCTCCGCCTGTTGTTGATTCTGTGTGCCGGCACCACCCACCCACATTCAACTTTCCGTGGCAAAAGGAGCATGCTCTCCCAGTGGTCATGACGCGATGCCAAACGTTACGGCATTCTCAACCAAATGCACAGTGATTGCTGGATCCGCAGGGTCGTTGCGGCGCGGCAAACGATCAAGGGCAACTGCCTACGGGCGCAGTCGAGACGGTCGCTGAGGCGAAAGCCAGAGATGCCAGGAACGAGGGCAACAAGGGCAAACGAGGACACGAACGACCCAGCGTGTGGAGCTGCAAACGTCCAGCAAGCCCGGCTGCTCGACGTATGATTGAAGCCGTTTGGAACAACAGACCCAATGTGTGTGCGGCCGTAGTAGCTTGAAATGGAGTGATTGTATTTATAAAGCAACAAAAAAAAAATTTCTTCTAACAACTGGCAGAGGACTGAGCGAGAACTCATCTTCTTTCATAATTGGTGAATCGTTGTGTATCCTGCTGATCACGCGGAACTCGTTCCCAAACCAGGCGGTCTAGGCGTATTTACGTCACGAGGCCGTTTCCCCTGCAGGTTTAGCGGGTTAGCGCTCCAGGGCAGTGGCGGACCTCACCGAAAGGGGCCCCAGGCACAGGGCAGGTCCGGCGGGCAGCGGCCTAGCTTCACGGTTGCACTTGTCTCTGTACGCGCCGCTAGCACCCAAAGCGGCCTACCCGACCACACAAATGACTTCATGGGCCTTCAGAACTTCCTTCACCTGCTCCACACCGAATCCCAAGCCCGCACGATCCGATACAACTTTTTTGTCGTTTTATTATTGTGAACAGCGCCGGTTTTTCTTGTTTCGTTGCATCTTTGTTTATAGTTTTTGTTTTGCCTTCTGTTTGGTCTCTCTTTCCGGATTCTGCCTCCTCCGCTCGTTTCGGCAATGACGTCCAGGTACCGCGTCGAATGTGAGCCCAAATCTATGTTTTTCTCCAGCGGAAATATCACGGTCTTGCTGACTGTGGATTGTTTGCTTCGTTAGACGCCTTGAAATCCCACCGGCGGGACCAGTTCATAGGTAAGCAACGTGGTCAGCTTTCTTTTCGAGCGTGCTATTTCATCGCTGACCACCCCCCCCCAGAATGGGTCAAGGGCCTCTTGATCAGCCCCTTTGTCCTCTTCTCCCAGCCGGCCGGCGACTTCGAGGCCGTCGACGCCGTCTTCGCCAGCAACACCGCCGAGGTCCGCCGCCGGTATGCCGAGATCATGCGCGACATCGAGGCCATGATCGAGGAGCACCGTCTCCTGCAGACCGCACAGGACCCGCGGCCGTCCCGCCTGCAGCTGCTCGTGCCCACCGTGGGACCCTTTTTCACGCCGCTGCCCCTTGAGGCCGCCTTTATGTACCAGGACGGGCGCCGGCACATCTCGTCGCGGCGGCTCGTCGCGCCGTCGTTTAACGACGTGCGGCTGACACTGAATACGGCGCAGCTGCTGGCGTTGGCCGGACGGGCGACGGTTACGGAGACGGAGACGGCGGCGGCGGCGGCGGCCGGCGCGCCGCCGGCAACCCACCGCACGGACCGCCTGCAGCTCGTCACGTTCGACGGGGACCTCACGCTGTACGAGGACGGCCAGAACCTGGTGCCGGACAGCCCTCTGATTCCGCGGATTTTGGGTAGGACCGGTCTGGCATGAGAGTTGTAAACAAACGTACGTGAGAAACGACCGGCCAGCCAGCTAACAACGACCACCAGCTCTCCTCCAGCGCGACATCAAGGTCGGCATCGTCACCGCCGCCGGCTACGACGCCGCCGACAAGTACTACGAGCGGCTCCACGGCCTGCTGCAGGCCGTGCACGCCGCCACCGACCTCACCGACACGCAGAAGCACAGCCTACTCGTCGTCGGCGGCGAGGCCAGCTTCGTCTTTGCCTACAGCGCCTCGGCGGCGCCCGCACCCTTGCTAGCGCCCATCGACCCGGCCGTGTGGATGCCCGACGCCATGAAGGCGTGGCCCGCCGCCGACGTCGCCGAGCTGCTCGACCTCGCCGAGACGACGCTGCGCGCGTGCGTCGAGCGCCTGCAGCTGCCAGCACAGGTGCTGCGCAAGGCCCGGGCCGTCGGCATCGTGCCGCTCAACCGGCGGACCACCGTCGACGCGGGGAGCGGCTGGACCGGCAACGCCCAGCCCGCGGACACGGTGCAGATCGCCCGCGAGAGCCTCGAGGAGGTGGTGCTGACGGTGCAAAAGCGGCTCGAGGTCAGCGACGCCGGGCGGGCTGGGCGCGTGCCGTTTTGCGCCTTCAACGGCGGGCGCGACGTGTTTGTCGACGTCGGCGACAAGAGCTGGGGCGTGCTGATCTGCCAGCACGCGCTGTTGTTTCTGGGGATGAACTCGGCGGCGCGGGCGACGTCGTCGTCGTCGTCGTCACGGGCGACCTTGGCGGGTGGTCATACTGCCTCTGGTGCTGGTGCCCATTCTGGCACCGGTGTCGGCGCACGTACCGGTGCCAGGACCGGCAGCACACCGGGCCAATACATCAAAAACCCGCGCGTGGCCCAGCCCTGCACCACGCTGCACGTGGGCGACCAGTTTTTGAGCGCGGGGGCCAACGACTTCCGGGCACGGCGGGCGGCCACGACGGCGTGGGTGGCCAACCCGGCCGAGACGGAGGCCTTGCTGGATGAGCTGTTGGCGTTGCTGGAGTAGAGACGGAAGGAGGACTGAGGCCACTTTGGGCACACGAAAAGGTATAGGACATCAGATTGATTTTAACGGGGTCAGGCGAGATACGGGGCATTGCTTATGAACTTTCTCACGAACTTGACGTCGACAGCGAGGGTTACAGGGTCGGGACACGACGGCATAGCATTTTCAACACGAGCATACGAGGGATAGCATAGATTGGAACGGTGTTTGTGTTGTTTGTTATGAGTATAAGCTTATGAGTACTAAATTGATGAAACTTTTCATAACCAACGCAGTTCTTTTGCAGTTATTACGAATGAATGACGATGATTTCGGTGGGCGAAAAAAAAATATAAATCAAAATCAAAATCAAAATCAAAAAATCCAAGAGAAAAAAAACGACCAGCGTTTTTTATATTTTCTTCTTGTTCTATCTAATACAACTCGGTACTTATTTCGGACGTGAATACCCGACCACATAGTTCCAGCATTGCCTTATTAGTTTCCCATATCCGCCTTCCTCCTTGCCCAGGCCACCATCTACTCTCCGCTGTCTCATCTTCATCCATTCCCCCCTCCCCTCGTCTTTGTTCTCATCCACTACAAAGACAGTATTCAGTCCACCTTTTCACAAGACTCGCACTGCTTGTGGCCACACTCGCTGCAGCCGTCGTCCTCTTTGACCTTGGTCTCCTCTTTCTGGGCCTTGCACTGGCAACAGTAGTACATGGGGCCGTCTTCCTCGTTGCTGCGGTCGATATCACTCTGGTCGCTCCGGGGCGATTCGGGCGTGCACTCGCCATCGTCGGCGTTGTCCTCGGCCGTGGCCTCGGTGTTGTCGTCGTCGTCTTCGTTGTTGTTGTTGTTGTCCGTCATGATGTAAAATTCTTGAAACGAGAGTTTGCTTGTTAGAAGCTTGTTTGAATTCCAAGATAGACAAGAAACCAGAAGTATAAGAACACAACTAACAACTTAGTTGGACGGCAAGAATGCTGGGTTTTTGGTAACAGCAACCTGTGGGCATATTTTTTTTGTGCGCTGCTGGTTGCGGCTGCTGCTTGTCCCATAAGCCCTCCTTCCATGTTTTCAACGCCCATCACGACAGTTTATATAGTTGTTGAGAATCCTCGTGGCCGCACTTGCTTTGCCCTGACTCGTTACTTGCTGGCATCGCCTGTCTCTCGTTCCTCCTCAAGAGCCTCTTCGACATGTATGGACCCGGAGTGGAGTTTCCAAGGCGTCGTTATGCCCATCCCAGAGACGACGATGAGCTGATTGTGGGCCACGAGACAAACCAAAGATGTCCTGATGTCGTGGCCGCCTTTTTTCCTGGTTGACAATAGCTTCACGGACCCGGAGGCCTGTCGCTTATAGCTTGATTTGTGTCACTCTCGTAGTTTCGCCTCTCATAGACCGTTCTCTTGCACGGCCGTCTGTAAGGTTTTTGTTCGTCTCTGGTTGCCTCTCCATTGACCGCTCGCCTTGTATAATGCCTCCACCGTGCTTTCTATACTCTCATTTTGCCCCCTTTTTGCACCATTCGGCGGGACCGAAAGAAGAAGAAGAGAGAAGAAGACGAAAGATGTACGCTGAAAGGTGCTCTTCTCACGTTTCGCGACGAGCAATCCATCGTGAAGTCAGTAAACAAGGCGAGAGGGAGCCGACGACAAAACACGGAACGGGGGAAAAGCAAGATTATGTTGTTTATACGAAGCTAGTAAAAAAACGTGGTTCCATATGTGCACAATTCTTAGCATAGAATCACACCGAGCGCCCTTTTTTTGCACGCCAGTATTTTTTTACAAGAACACGAAAAGAAAGCGCATGAAGACGTAACAAAGGGACTCAGAGTAGCGGCATTACTGTATTTTTCCCGAGAAGAAAGATTTTGTTGTGCTCCAACAACTTATTTTTGATTAACGTTGTGAGTTTTTTCGTTTTCTAGAGTTTTTTTCTGATACAATAAAAAAAAAAAAAAAAAAAAAAAGAAGAAGAAGAAGAAGAAGACAGTAATAGATGACACTCCTAACTTTTTCATATCACGAACCAAACCTAAAGAAAACATACGTTGAGAAAGCGTTACGGAGCCCAGGCCGTTGTCATTCACCGAATTTCCTTTTGCCGCCCCGGCGGTCAAGCCGGCGTGTTGCACAAGAAGTTCACAGAAACGGTTGTCATATTGGCCAGTACATCCCCAAAACAGTAGATCAAAAAATAGAACGGAACGTACCAAGACGTCCAACTCGCGCTTTGGGTTCGCTTTGTTTCCTCGTCCTTCCCGTGTTCTCTGGCTGCATTCGTATGGCGGCTGTTTGTCGTGCTCTTTTTGTTATTCAGGCAGTGTTCACCGTAACGTAGACACAACATCTGGAACTACAAGACAGTGGCCGTCTGCTTTCAGAAAATCACTCAAGCGCAGCAGAACTAAGTAAAAGCACAAGTTGCCAAAAAAGAGACGAACAAACACGTCGACACGATAGCCTGGTAGACTAAAAAAGTAAAATCTCAACCTTTCGACAGACCAAAAAACAAAAACAAGGCGACTAGTTCGAAGATTAAAATAGACCAGCACATTGGCCACATGGAATCTCAAATCAATACTCAAATTAAGCCTTTCTACACGCACCTTCTTTTGTGCGTCCCACCGGAAGTGAGGCTCTACGGCATTCCCGGTGCCATGGATGAGGCAGCCAGCCAGCCAAACCAAGAAAGAAAAGTCTGAAACACGGTGAACAACGGTGTGCTCTATACAGTAGATTCCACGTTTTTCTTTTGGTTGGTCCACGTCGTCTCGTCTATTTTTTGTCCCTCCTTTTCAAACGCCGTCGCCACGCTCGCCCGAATTTCCCCTGACGAGACTGACACGTCAAACGCGGTACGATCGTGCACTCCCGGATGCATTCGTTGGCGTTCCTGCCTAACAGAGATTCGGTACCTGATATTCGCCACGCCGAGGCAAACAAGCCCGGTAGAGGAAGGGCGTCTGTGTTGTGCATGCCCACGTTCAGATCCGGCCGGCCGGATCATGCAAGGCTGTGGGTTGCGGCTCGTATGTCGGCGGCTTTACTTACAGGAGGGAGGCCCCCTTGCGCGCCGGCCACTGTCTCGTTTCCCGAAAAACCAGGTGAAGGGAATAAAGCAGAAAATAAATAAATACGAGTAAAAGGAAAAAAATTCAAACATTTTGTCCGAAATTTGGTTACGTGTTTCAAGGGGTGGAAACAAAAATCTAGTCGAACTTAAGCTGCTTAGTCAACCGACGTTGAGGCTCAACAGCCCCTGAGCGCCGTTTACATATATCTTCCTCCCGAGACAACCCAACCGGGCCGGCGCACATGGTGGCAACAAGATTGTTTTCCCGTCTGGCCTGCCGCAAGATGGGGCCCATGATTTTCCAAGAACTGGCTTGAAGGGCTTCGTGCGTGGGTAAGAGGCCTCTCGTGTCCCAACAGCCGAGTTGGAAAAGGGGGAGATTGGGCTTTGCCAACATCTGAACCGTTGTTTGCCAGAGAAAAAAATTGGTAACATTGGGACTCAAAAGTTGTGCAGAGGCACTCATAAGAGGTTAGGTATGGGACGGTCGATGGGTCGACAAAATGCCGCACTCTGCGGCGGTCAATGTTGTAAGAGGACTTTGTATTTTTTTCCCGTCTTTTTTTCCTTTTTTTTTGGGTTTCATGGGAACTTAACACGAACGAGCCATTTCTCTTATTCGTTGTCGATTTTGTCTCGTGGTTTTTTCTTTCTTATTCTGACAGTCCGTTACAACCGGTGACAGAACGACCGCAAAAAAAAAAAAAAAAAAAAAAAAAAAAAAAAAAAAAAAAAAAAAAAAAAGGGGGGGGGGGAACAAAAGGAGCAATACCTAACCCACTTCAAGCATCGGAGGAGCAACAAGATGTTACAACGAACAACATGGTGTGGTCAGCCTGATGCAATAAACGTGGGATGAGTTGGGGTTGGAGACGGAGTACCAGTCTGTTGAATCCCATTGTTTTTTCCTCCCCCCCCTTTTTTTCTCACCGCTTCTTCTGTTTTTCTTAATATTCACTCTATGCTGTTCAACAATGGCATATTCATCTCTAGAAAAACCAAAAAGGCGTTGAACGAAAACCGAAACAATTCAAGGCGTCCATAGGAAGAAATAAACCGAGGGAGAATGCTAAATGTAAGACGTTCTCCTCGTGGTCCCTCGCTTGCAGAGTCCGAATCTCGCAACCGGAGGCTTCGCGTAAGGTAAGCTGACGGTTATGCATTCCTCGTGAACAGCCCCATGCTGTTTTGAACCGTATTTGAGTTGCATTGCCTCTCACGGCCGCTCACTGTGAGGCTTTTAAACGCTGGCGGCCGTAAGGGAGGCACAACTCAAAACAAGTTTCTCTTTATACTACGGCGAGGCCATAGAACCGGCTTTCCAATACGACGTAGAGGGAGTGTAACAACATTAAAAACAACACATCGTCAGACCTGCGAGTACGTCAGCTTGCCATGTTGTTCGTCTGTGCTTCCCAATGAGGAGGCACCTCGGTCAACGCATTCGTTTTTTTCTTTTCTTTCTTTTTTGCTCTGCATGGGTCACGCGCACATTGACTTCTTTTGGACAGTAACAAAATGACGAGAAAACGAGAATGAAAGCCACGATGCAAATCACAACGTCTGTTCTCCGTTCTGCATACCCTTTTCACAAAAAAAAACTCTTCACGGTGCGACGTGCTGTCGTCCCCCCTGTTTCCTTATTTGGCTCTCGGTCGACGGAACGGGCGCCGATCGCGTTGCTTTTGCTTGCATATATATCGAACTCCGTACCCCGTTCTTCCGTGATACGTCGTAATACGGAGGTATGACAGGCTTTGCAAGGAAAGCGGGTCCTGCAAGATTCTCTCTCTCCAGTCGTATTACTTTGCAGAAACAGCGGGCACTTTATCGGCACCGGTTTTCACTTTTTGGCGTCGTATCACAAGAGGAGAGCCCTCCCCCCCCGGGCATTGCGTGCAACTGCAGACTACAGGGGAAGAATCCACGACCCGCAGACGCTGCAGAATCCCGCTTTTGTTGGCTTGCAGGTTGCAGGTTGGTTTTCATTGGACGAAATGGGAACGCGGGCAGGAAAGACACGCTCCCCCATATTGCTGGCAAGTAAGCTGCGCGAGAGTACTTTATATTTACCCTGTGTGGTTCAGACATAGGAACGATAGGTGGATGCTTTGGGACGGCTGCAGGAGAATGGGAAAAGCCGGTACAGTTTGCCCGGGTTGATTGAGCGAAAGGGGCACAAATCGAGGAAATGGCTGGCCATGGGGAGACGGAACTTTTGAAGAACAAGACCGAAATGGTGAGACCGAGACAAGACACAAGTATCGTGAAGGATGGTCAGCCTATTTTTTTTGCCAGAACATGGCTTTAAAAGCATGAGATTTCAACAGCACGTAAGGTTTTCTTAAAAACAAGATAAGAAGGCCGAAAGCTGGCGGCCAGTTTGACAAATCGAATGTCCTCGAAGACAGGCCTCAACGTGACGATGTCTTGGCTGCCACACCCTTTTTTTGTCTTTTTCCCCTTCCCCCCATTTTAGATTTCCCTTGGCCATCATCATGTGACGACATGAACCGTCCTCACTGGTCTGGTTTGTCGACGCACCATTTCTTTTTTTCTCTGGCCTTTCTAGCTGTGTTCCGTACATGCCCTGGCCGTGATGCTGGGTTCTCTTGGCGGTCGTGCCGTTCTGGACGTATGACGAGTCATTCGCGCGAGATAAAAGAAAAAGAGAACGACCTTCTAGACTTTGTTTTGATTTCTTGTCTCGCTTGCTAGAACTCTTTATTGCCATGTGTGTTTCCCCTCCTCAATCTTGACTGCCATCCCCAAGCCCAGCCAAGCATGCTGAACCGGGCTTGGTATAGTCTGTCGTCATCTCGTTTTCCTGATGCCAAAAGCCGCTTGGCGAGCGGCGCACAAGAAACGACGAGCAAACGTGCTGCAGTTTGTCTTGTTGCGACTTGTTGCGAGCCAAAGGTGGTGCTTCTCCTTGGCGATGAGTGTTCGTCGACCACGCAGAAACTGTCCACGATACGAGACCGCCGAGAAATACCCAAACCGTTCTACGAGCTATTTTTTACTGGCTGCTAACAACGCCGCAAAAGAAGAGGAAAACCATTTCCCGTGAACCCCTCGGAGAAAGACCAAACAAAAAAAAAGTAAGGAACTTCGACGGCACCTCATGGACAGTTCTGCCGGTTTTCGTTGAAACAACCACTTCCCCAACAGGAAATTCGTCTATGAAAAACGACTTTCATGATACGATACTCCGTAGATCAGTTTGTCCACGTTCTTTCAAGGCGGCCAACAAGGGGACTATTGTACTAAGCAACGCCGTTGATCTGCTTTTTGCTCTTCTAAGAATATGCCGTTACTTTCACCAACAAACATCGCGCGGCGTCGCGCAAACCGGTAATGCGTACCTACTAATGCTTACCTACGACTCTGCCGCTGCTGCTGATAGAGATACGATCATACTTCGTCCTCAGACGGCAGCATGACTACTACTCTGCATTCCGTGCCCGGTCGATCTCTGACCCCCACGAGCGGAAAGAGTCGGAGACGATGCGGGCCAACGGGGGATTGCAGGACGTGGAAGCGATATGGGCTTCATTCGTCGTCGGCACGTTTGTCTCACGAGGGTTCTCCCTTTCGCTCAACATTGCTCCGTAAACAAGAGGCAAAAAAAGAACAAACGACGACGATCCCATTTCCCATGCCGCGCCGCTGGGCCGCAGCAAAACGGGACCGACCTCGCCTCACGCTTCAGGCGGACCAAAAGATGCGACGTAGTATCGAGTACGATCGGCCGTGTCCTGTTTCTTGTCTTTTTTTGGCGGTAATTACTGAGTCCTCGTAATGTTCTCTTGCGGTGTCTCCATGACTCTCGGCCGTGTCGTCTTGCAAACGGGTGTAGCCCCCGATCTAGAGCAAAAGCTACACCGTACTCTTAATCTTACATATCGACAAACAACACGCCGTACTGCCTTCTGGCTGGCGGCCCTTGCCCAAGACGGTCAACCGGGGAAATGGAGCCAGTCTACGACTGGAGTAGAGAACGCTAAGGAAATACACACTTTTGCTCAGCAAGACCCTGAGACGGGCGTCGTTTTACTGGAAAGGGCAAGACCGCACGGCGACGGTGCACGATGTAGTGTGCCCGCTACAAACAATGTTAGGGGGGAAAGTGCAGTGTTCAGCGTGTTATTCGCTCCCCATACAGAATAATTAAACGCCCCGCCAAAAATACGACAAGAACCCGGCATAGAGGAGCCAATAAGGCACGTCATCGTTGGGGAAAGGGGCAAAGGAGCAAGAAAAAGTTCAAGAGCTAAAAAAGGCAAAAAAAAAAGAAGGGCGGAAAGCGACCAAAGCGCGAAGAAGGCAAAATAGTTGCAGCCCACTTTTGGTTTTCGGTTTTCTTTTGGTGGGTTTTGGCTTGTTATTCCCTATCTTGCTTGCCCGTATTAGCGCATCGGAGTGCGTAATAGTGGGTTTGTGGGTAAGATTAAGGTGGTTCGACGGCGTACACAGGACGACAGCACCGCGTACGGAGTACGTACGGTTTCGCGGACAGTGGTAAGATGCCCAAAGTAGAGCGTACAAGTGCGAGTACGCTCAGCACTCTAGTGCTTTACCGGCCGCTGGCTGCGACTGGCTGCGACTGCCCGCCAGGGCACGCAGCACCCGTGCCGAGCTTCCCGTGCCAGCCAATGAGCGCCGGCGGCAGGTTGCCCTTTTTGATGAGCGCCCTGAACAGGCCTACGTGCAGCCTATGAAGTATTACTCGTGCGTGTACGGCGTGCGTGTTAGCCGAGGCCGGCGTTCAGCGCGACAGAACGATTCGTATCAGAGTACGACGGAGCACGGAGCACGGAGTAGCGACGACAAAAAGCGCGTCAGCACGGAGGATGTGTTATCGTGACGTGCACGAAGTGTTCTCGTCATCCGTACATTTAAAATAATTAAAAAAACACTGTAAACCACCAGAAACACCATCTTTATCGCCGTGCTTACAGAGCGACTTCTACCAAATGGACAACCGGCAGAACGATAACCAGAAGAAAACAAAACGGCGCCAGCGAAAGCTGAAACACGGCAAGTGAAGAAAGGGCGCGGAAAGGCGAGTCGTTGATTTACACGAAGAACGAATTGTGGTACGGAGTAATACTCTGTACGAGTAATTACTTCGCACAATATCTTCAGGGTCGTGTTCTGCCCCGCTCTCTTTGGGGCTCGCCTTCACGTAATCTTCCCTGCTCGCTGGTCCGCGCCGTCGCCTCTTCTTTGTTGAGAAACAAGGGCGCACGAAAAGGGCACACGGAAAAGGCGATCGGCAAAGAGGGCAATTGGGCAAAACAGCGAATGGGCAAAGAAGGTGCAACAGGGGCCCTCTCTGCAAATCAAGCTGCGAACAAGGGCCTGCGCCGATTCGGGGTTGGCATGCCCCGCCAAGACCCGCCCTGGGATCCGCCCCGCAAAGTGGCTCTTTCCCTTTTTTTTCTTTTTTCGATTTCAAGCCTCGTCCTTTTTGCTGTCTCTGCGCGTTCCTGAGTTCTGCGACCGTTGCGTGCAGAAACAGCACGCCCACATATCTCCGTGGCCCCGTCGCAATATCCCGAATCGGCGGACGAACGAATTCCCGCCATTATCGGACAGTGTGGTACACAGTGGCTCGTTCGAGGAATCCTTTCCGAGTTACGAAGTAATACATTTCACCAGTTCAGTTCGCGTTTGTTCAACGTTACCAGATATCCCTCATACAAAACGCTTCCTCGCACGATGCACACAAAACCGCTTCATGCATCCTCCTCCTCTTTCATCTCCGTTCCCCGCCCAACGAAACGAACACCACCCTCAGAGCGAAGACGGAACCGCTGCGCTATATATGGGAAGCTGGGGAACAAGATTGAAAAGACTTGGCTGACGAACGGCATGGGGTCTTGCATTTCCTGCCGGCCGAGGAGATGTCTGCAGCAGAAAAAGACCGCTCGTCTTTTTTGTTGGTGGGTGCCGGTCGCACTGTTGAAGAAATCCTGTAACACTAGAGAGTATTACAACGTACGCAGTTGTAATTGTACTCCTCGTACTCCTCGTCACGGCAGGTACGCGTACCAATGTATTACAATGCATCCCATGGCTGCAGCTTCCTGTTCCAGCATCGATTACTCGCACAGCAGACAGAGTACAGTGTTTCGTCCCGAGCAGTGGTAGTGCATCTCCCGTTTTGCCTCCTTTTCTTAGTTGTAACAGAAAACGACGCATCCCAATCCACACACACAAACGCCCCAAAATGGACAAAATAGAAAATTGGATTTTTTTCGAGTCCAGTTTTTTTTTAACCTTTTTTTTTATTTCGCGAATTGGCTTGCCGCCGCGAAAATCTATGTGTCGTTTCCCACTGTAAAACTGCACTACCACGTATTATTATTATTATTATTGCGATTTCCCTCGTCTGGGGCTCCTCTTTTTGTTTCGTTTCAAAGATATTCTTATTCTTCATTTTCCTTTCCTTTTTTCTTTTTTTCGATTATTCACCGTTGCTTCGTTGGTCTGTTGAAGATTGGCGGGCAAAAGTGAAAGCACGACCAAGAGTACCCCAGACGGAGCAATACGAATAGAAATACACTTGCGGGCACGTCTCAATTATAACATCCCGGCTTGCCTCTTTCTTATTTTCTTCTCTTTCTCTTTTCCCCGTCTTTTTTTTTGTCACTCTATTCTCAGTCCTCTTTCTTCTCTCTTGCTTTCCCTTCTTTTTTCTTTCTTTCCTCTTCCGTTTCTCGTTCTTGCCCTTTTTCTTAAATCCTTTGTTTCTCCCCCTGTGCCTTCCTCTGCTGCTCCTTCCCCTCTCAGCGTGTAAGTCGTCCTCATTCTCTTGGCGACTTCCTTCTCACTTCGATTCGCCCGGCCTCCTCGTCTCTTTCTTTTCTTTTTCCCCTTCTTTCACTTCTTCCACCAGGTACGTTCACTGCCCGCCAAGGCTTTGTCCTCGCACAAAGGCATCGCCAAGGCCTTGTCCTCCCCCCCCCCCCGCCCGCCTCTGCCCCTGCGGATGAGATGATTCTGTGCTGCCCCCTTCGTTGTTCCCATTCGCGACTCCTCTCCCCAACGATCGCTGTTTCCTTTTTCGGACCAATTCGTCGTTTCTTCGGGTTCTTGGCATTGTTCTTTTTCCCCGTCGAAATTGCACTTGCACGGCAGCCACGATCGTCAATCGTTCAGAAACAAAGCAAAACAAAGCAAAGCAAAAGAAAAGAAAGAACAAACGAACGAAACGAAAACCAGTTTGGGAAACCACCGACTTGCCAAAAGGAAACACTATATTTACCTGCATCCTGCATCTCCTCCGAAATTCCCTGTATCGCTCCGCATCGTTCTTTGTCTGCACTATTTTTTTATCCAACTTGGAACTTGGTTATGCCCGTCCTTCTCCCGGAAGTCCCGGCTCTGCACAAGTCCGACTTAACCGCCGACACCACGTTCCTTGCCGCTATAGCCAGTTCCCCAAACCCACCACTCAGCACTTACACCTGCTCTATTTTCTTTTATTTTTAATTCCTATGTTCTTTCTACTGCCGTGCCAACTAACAAAGGACAGCGGCTTCCTTCAGCGGCCTACTACCACCCGTTCAACGCAAAAACCACCTGCGCCGCCCGGAACAGCGTAACCGCCCGTGTCGCTTCAACCCTTAACTTCCTCCTCATTCGCCTTTCAGCATCTTCCATTTCGTCGTCGACGGCGCTACCGAGAAAAAACATCAGCTCTCAGCACGCTAAAACCCTCAGAATCAACGTCACCCAACTTTCAAGTTTCGATTACTTAAGAAAGGTGGAATTCCCACTGGCAACGGCGGCGTGTCTCCCTTTTGACCTTGCCCACACACAATCCACAGCAGGAGCCTTCCTCTGCCTCGTGGCTGCCTCGTTTGTCGTGGCTGGCCTGTTGTCGCCACTCTGGTCGCCGCCACTACCACTACCACGACCGTTCCCGCTACCACCACTACTACTACCACCACCACCACCACCACCAAAAAGATAGCAACGGGCCGATCGCATTTGTCACATTCCCCCTCTTTCAGCGCCAGTCGGTGGTCGTCATTCGCTCCTGCCGACTCCTTCTGACGTTGTTGCCCGTTTCGGTTCCTTGTTTTTCTCGCCCTTTCGTTTTACCTTTTTTTCTGTTTCCGTGACTTTTCCACCATGGCGGTCGCAACCGGTGTGGTGCCCGCCATCGCCCAATCAGCTGCGCCCATACCATCAGGTAATCCTTTTCTCGTCTCTTCTCTTACACGGCTGCATCAGCTGCTTCTTGCATATTTCCCTTTGCGGCTTTTTAGCGAGTTCCTTCCTTTTCTGGACTTCACCTGTTTCCCCCCTTTTTTCTTTTTTGCTCTCTCTGTTTTCTTCTTCTCTTTTTTTTTCCTATTTTAGAGTCCGTCTGTGGCATTTTCCTCTTCCGTTTTTCTCACCCGTTTTCTCACAGTTCCTGTAGGTAGCGACGAAACAGAGGACGAACCGCCGCAACATTTCCCGTTTGAAACCCCGGACCTGCGCCAAAGCACTCGCACAACGCCCCGCCAAGAAACGGCGCAGCAAGCCACGAGCAACCAATCGCAGCGCCAATTCATCAACAAATACGCCCACGCATGTCCCGACAAACTGTCCGACGAGCACGTTTGCGACGCTTTTGACGACAGCAGCGACGTCCGGCACCACCAAGAAAGCAACAAACCCGCCCAGCCCTCCTCCTTCTCATCGTCATCCTCGCTCTCATCCTCCTCCGTTTCCTCGTCCGTTGCCTTTCCGCCGATTTCCACCTCGGCTCTGTCCTCGTCACCTTCGCCTCTTTCCCCTCCCCGTCAGTTTCCTACCGCCGACGTCGAGGTCCACGATACCATTCCCGAAGAGAGCGATGAGACCGACTGCGACACGCCCGATGAACCTGTCACGCCAGTGAGCGGCCGCCAATCCCGGGACAGCTTCCCGCCCGCCGAACCGGAGCCCGTGCCCGAGACCGAACGACTTGTGTCCGAGCTCAAGACCGGTTCCCACGCCGTCGCCGTACCCCTGACGATCCCCATCCCGACTCGTTCCCTTGCTCACCCGCACAACACATCACGGACACATCACGGCCAGAACAACCATCACAACCATCACAACCACCACAACCACAACCACCGCCATCCACATCCTCGGCACCCCCACCAACAGCAGCACGCTTCCGGCAACGGTTCTGTCCACGGCGATACGAACGGTTTCTGCCAGGTTGACTGCACTGCTTCGGCGCCCGCAAGCGACGCATCCAAGCACAGTCTCCCTTCGTTGTCGACGTCCAGCCGCACTTCCATCGACGGGAACCCCGAGACGCCCACGACAACGCGTCCTACGACTGCCGTAGCCGGATCGTTCTTGATCAACCCGCCGAACGGGTACGCGACAAGCGGCTCTGGTATTGCTACAGACGCCAGCAGCGCCATCACCGCAGTCAACTCCGCTGCGACCACCGAAGCGCCCCCGAGTCCCAGTGTTACGCGCCGGCCGTCACGCACCAATTCCTCCACCAACAGCTTCAAACGCACCATGTCGAACCTCTTCCGCCGCAGCAGCTCGCAAAACGAGAAGGTCGCCTTTGGCGTGCCAGACTACAACAACATCGCCTCCGACACAAACCTGGTCACAATGGCTGCGGGTGGCGGCAGCCACCATCGCAAGACGCCCAGTCGCCGCTGGTCGATGCACCGTTCGCTCGCCACCAGCCAGTCCAACTCCCCGCCCTCGCCTGGAACGCCGCCGCTGGAGATGGCGTTTGACCAGGCCGCTAAACACGGCCCGGCTGGCGCTTCTGCTTCCGCGGTTACGGCCGCTTCTTCGGGGCCCTCTGCCGACCCATCTATCGGGCCGTCTGCTCGCCCCTCTGCCGACGCGGCGGCGGATACTAGTACCGATGATGCGACTGCTGGGGCGGCCGAGTCCGACTCGGCTGCGTCCCGTGCACGCTATCAGCGCACCGGCCTGCCCACCCAGGACGACTTTTTGCAAAACGACAGCAAGAAGCACCGCCAGCGTGCGTCCACCGGCCTGAGCATCCACCACGCCATCCACATTGTGACGGGCGCGTCCAATCCGCTGGGCAACCGCCGGAACAAACACAAGAACAAGCGGGGCGAGACCCGCCGCCGCGCCAGCAGCTTCGAGCATGCCAGCCACAATCCGCCCCTCGAGCTTGGCGGCGAACTGTGGGCTCTGCCGGCCGAGGCCGGCACCGGTCTCAAGGCTCGCCGCATGAGCCTCAGTCTGCCGGACGATTTCACTGTGGACGTCTGTGATCTCCACGCCGAATTCGATTACCAGCACATGTTGGGCCGCCACCGCCGTCATCTCGGCAAGGGCGCGACGTCCAAAGTGACGCTGATGTTCCGCAAGGGGTTCGTGGACGAGCTGTACGCCGTCAAGGAGTTCCGGGGCAAGTCGTCGAGCGAAACGCGCGAGGAGTACGAGAAGAAGGTGAAGAGCGAGTACAGCATCGCTAAGAGCCTGCACCACCCCAACATTGTCGAAACCTTCCGCCTCTGCACCGACCACGGTCGCTGGAACCACGTCATGGAGTACTGCCAGGAAGGCGACTTGTACAGCCTGGTGGAAAAGAAGTACCTGACGACCGCCGAGCGCGAAAAGGACCGCCAGTGCCTGTTTAAGCAGCTGATCCAGGGCCTGAACTACCTGCACACCCACGGCATCGCCCACCGCGACATCAAACTCGAGAACCTCTTGATCACCAACAACTGCAAGCTGAAGATTACGGATTTTGGTGCCTCCGACATCTTTTCCGGCGTCCATCCGGGCCTGCGCGAGGCGGGTGGCGAATGCGGTCGCCGTATGGACGGCCTCGTGCGGTTGAGCAAGCCGGGCATCTGCGGCAGCTTGCCGTACATTTCGCCCGAGGTGCTCGAGGCCAAGACGCCGTACGACCCGCGCAAGCTGGACGTGTGGGCGGCCGCCGTGGTCATGCTGCATCTCATCTTCGGCGCCCCGTTGTGGGCTGAGGCGCGCATCAAGGCGAATCAGCCAAACCCGCAGTACGCCGCGTTGCTGCGCGGCTGGGAAAAGTGGAACGCAACGCACCTGGCTGGGAAGAAGGAGGCAGAGAAGCAGCACGCGGAGAAGCAGCAGGCCGCCGAAGCCGCCGAAGCCGCCGCAGCGAAGGAGCGGTCGGACAACCAAGACGAAGCAAGCAAGGAGCCCGAAGCGAACGGTAGCGCTGGTGCTGCGGCGGCGGCGGCGGCCCCCACTTCCAATGGTGCCACTTCTGTCCCTCCAACGGTCGCGCCGACACCGGCGTCGACGGCTCTGATACCGGCGGTTTCTGCCGTGCCTGTCCACGCAGAGAGTGCGAACAGTATCGTGGAAGGCCCGTATCCCACGGTAGCGGCGTTCGATGCGTTTGTGAACCCGCCGGTGCTGCGGCGCATCCTGCTGCAGATGCTCAACCCGGACCCGTCCCGGCGTGCCACCGTGGCGCAGGTGGCCAATCTGCGCTGGTTCCGCAACATCGAGTGCTGCCAGCAGGAGTGCTATGAGGACTCCATGGCGGCACCGAAGACGACGGCGGACGCGCACCCCATCGACGCTGCCAAGCGCAGCACCGCCAACTTCAACGGGCAGAAAATCTACTGCCACGACCACATGCCGCACAAGACGCACGCACACACGCTGGGCCGTATCGGTTAGTGATCGGTACGAACAGTGGCTGTGGCGCGCGATTGCGCTCTCTTTCTTTTCGCCCTCCCTTCGGGTCGCTTGACGGCTTTTTACGTTACGATATTATTTTTTATCCACTTTTCCTATTTGTGCGAAGATTTTGGAGGGAATTCTGGTTGGTTGGCACGACCCGACGAGCCACAGAGGCCATTTGATGATGGCTATGAGAGCCCAATGAGGGCCGGCTTGGTTTTTATTTGACAGGGCATTTTCGGCATTTCCCCGGGTTACTGCATACGGGCCTGGCGTTAGACATGTTTTTATTTACGCGAAGGAAGCGCGAGAACGAACGGCGTATGGTCGTTTGCCACCTTCGGACATTGAAGGCATTTTTTTGTAATATTCCATTCAAACCTCTACTGTCCACCGTACAGAAGAAACAAAGGAGGCAATTTGATTGATTTATTTATTATTTCTGTTTTTTTTTCTCCCGTCTTACCCACATACATACATACCAGCGGTTTTGTAGGCGGCTTTTGAGCGTTGTTTTCCTGTGGACTTCGTTTGTCTCGAGCGTTGCTTTCTTTTTATTCTTCTGCCTTCTGCGAAGCTTTCTCACGCGAATAATGAAGAGACTACAACCCTTGATTTCCTGGCCTGGTATTCACACAAAACGGCCTTGCTGATGCAGACGTTCAGGGGAAGGCTGCTTTCTCAGAGAACTCTCAATTGAAGTCTAATTACTGAGTCTTCTTGCACCTCTACACGGATGACTGAACTTCACCGGTTTGTGACAGAATTTGAACTGCTCGTTATTGTAAACTTGGACGGAAGCATGAGGAAAGGCCCCCCTTTCTGGCGCTACCGGTCTTCCCCCGTCTTCTGTACTACGAATACGGCTCAGCGCGGTTCTCGGCCCTGGGGTTTTGCTGCGCAGCTCTGTCTGCATCTCGATACGCTTTGCGCCTTTCTTTCGGCAGAGGCCTCTAGAGCCCCTACGCGATGTTCGCTGAATATGTGGCGGCGACGAAGCTGGCCCTTACCATCCAAAGTCGGAAAGACAAGAGGTCCCTCTCGTCTTGGACGTCGTTATGCATATAGAATCGCTTCATCAACGTATTCTTTGTGTTAGCATCTCATTTCCTTCGCGAAGGGGGTCACATTGTGTGACCCTCTTGCCAGAAAAAGCTGGTCGCCTTGTTCTGTGCCGACGGATTTTGGGGGCACGTCTTCTGCGACCACCCTGCCCCTGCTTTGTGTACATCAGTCGAACGCATGGATTGCTCAGAGGTCGGCAAGTCGCGGAATGCAACCGTTGTTGTCGCACCGCCCGTCTTCGCCTTTGCAACAGCAAACCGCCAATGACAAAAGAGCACCGGGCAGCCATGACATCTGCCGCGGACACCACGACGGAGCCCGGCGAGGCGAGCAGGCACCTGCGGACCGTAAAAGCGGAGACATTGCCGTCCTAGAAAGCCGGTGGCCACCTCCTTCCGGATCGGTACCCACCGGAGCCGGCCGGGGACGACTGCGGCAAGCTCCTCGCCAAAGCAGGTCGTCTACTTTGCCGCCGACGACTTTTACGAGAACGTCTTGATCAAGCGAACCACCCACCGCGACGAGCGCGGCCTGGACTTGTATGGCAAACCGATCGGGCCCCGAGATACCATGCAGACCGCCTGCGCAACGAAGCCGCCGCCCTGCCGTTTGTCGCGGCCGACACCACCATCCCCGCCCCCCCCCCCGCTTTCTCGGACTCCGGGAACAGAACGGCCTGCATGCTCTGGACAGAATACAAAAAGGAGGTACTTGCAACAAGCACGGGTAGAGCAGTAGTGCTCATCCACTGCAAAGCCGGTAGCCCTGGAGGGAAGAAGCTGTTTACAGGACCGGAGCTTTCGTACGACGTTCAGGACAAAGAAACCAGACTGTCATGGTCCTCCCTCACACAACAACACCGTCCCACCAGCCACCCAACCCGCAGGCTAGCCAATACGCCCCCATTTGTCGACCCGTCGGCCTTGACCAGAAGCGACACGATTCGGTAGGTGTGTGTGGTTCGTCTAGCTTTTCAAAGTACAGCTGGAACGTGCCATGGCGTCCGTGATGGTCGGCCAGTCGATGTTCGGGCCCTACAGATGCAGACCAAAAACAAACAGACAAGAAACAACGTAGACATACATACACGGAAGAAAGACATGGTTGAATCAATAGTCGGCAAACAGGACGACCTTTCCCACAAGATGATCGACGCCTGCGAGTTCAAGCTCGGGCGCCATGTCCATCTCCATCGTCGAGAAGAAGTCGCGTAGTGTTTGGAGAGCTGCACGGGGGCCAACTGGTGCATCAGCCGCACCATATCGACGCGTCCGAACGGCATCGCGAGCCTCTCATCGAGGCTTTCATCGAGGCTTTCATCGAGCCACTGCAGCACGGCCCGTGAAGAGCGTCTCGGCATGATGGCGGGCATTATCAGTCGTGAAGACATCCATACCAGAAAAGGTGGATTAGCTTCATGTTTCGTTTAAAATGGACTAGACTTGACCACCTAGAGGCCGGCTTTGGAACTTAATTGCAGTGGAACAACTGGACGAGACACGCAAGTTGAAGAAAGGTGCAAAAAGGGGGGGAACGTGATCTTGGGTACAGTGTGTAAATATAAAAAACTGTAACAAAACACTGTGTTGCCCAAGGCTGCAGTGCCATCTCGACACGTTGTCGCGTCGGGTCTGGAAGCTGGCAGACAGAAAATGGGAGGATACGAAGTCATGTGATGGAACGGCATGAATCTGCATGAAAGTAACTGTAATGGGCTAGTGCTGAGGGAAGGGCCCCTCAGGGGCTAAATCCCATAGAAATAGGGGGTTTTTAGGTATAGTCTGGAGCTCCCACGCATTTTTGGTATAGATAGATAGATCAATCAACTTCTCATATTTTCGACAGAAGCTGCTCCTACGATTTTCAAAACAAACAACTTCTACTACGTCCACGCCTTTTCCGAGCGTCTTTCTGTTCTCGCCCTCCCCGATTTGGCCTCTCAACCATGCCGCCGTCCGTCGAGGATCTGCTACGCCAGGTCGAGGCAGCCAATAAACAGGCGGAGGAGGCCCGGCTTGAGGCGGAGCAATTGAAGCGCGAGAAGGAGGTGCTGCTGCAACGCCAGGCGCCGTCGTGCTTCCTCGATTACGTGCGCTGGACCGAGGAGCTGCTGTTTCGGACCTTTCACATCAAGCCGGCGTTGCTCGCGTCGGGCAAGTCGTCGAAGAGAAAGAAGTCGGACACGAAGTCGACGGGCAAGACGTACACGACAACGAGCGTCAATGGCAAGTTCTATCCGCAGCGTCTGCGGCAGTGGGATTTTGAGAGCGTGCACGCCGCCATGTTCCCGACGCTGGTCGCGGCCTTTGGCGACGCGCCGCTGTTCCCGGCGCTGACCGACGTCTTGGGCGTCAGCCGCGATCTGAGCCCCGGGCCGGCCGATGAGCAGGACCTGCGTCCGTTCATCCGCTCCGCGATCGAGAAGCCTACCGCGCGTGTGGTCACCGAGTATCTTCGGTTACTACGAAAAGAAAAAAAAAAAAGGCAGGAGGAGGAGGAGGAGGAGGAGGAGGGCGACGGTGGCGACGGTGACGACGAGAGCGATGACGAGAGCGACGACGAGAGCGGCGACGAGAGCGGCGACGAGAGCGATGACGACGAAAACCGAGGATTTCTAAAAATTGCCTTTCAAAACAATGCCTTCGGGCTTGACCTGGCTCAGGAGGAGCCCCCCAGCGAGATGCCCAGTCCCAGTGGCGACTCGCTGGCGGCAAAGCTGCGGCGGTCGCCGACCAAGACAATTGGTGTGCCCGACCGCTGGTGCGTCGGCGTCAGCCGCGACGAGAGCATCACGCATGTTCTCGTCGGGGAGTACAAGGCCGCGCACAAGCTGCTGGCTCAGAAGCTCAGCGCGGTCCTTTCGCGGCCGCCGGCGGAGGACTTCTTTGTTCAGGCGATCAAGAACAAGGACGTCGAGCTGGAGACCGTGCCGGAGACGGCGGTTGTCAGTGCGGCCTCCTCCTCGCCTGTGAGCGTTGGCGAGCGACGCAAGCTGACGCCCGACGACGTGTTCATCGCCCGTGTCCTCTGCCAGGCTTACCACTACATGATCACCTCCGGCCTTGAATTCGGGTACGTGGCATCGGGGGACGGCCTGATTTTTCTCCGTGTCCTCGAAGACGACCCCCGGACCTTGTACTACTTCTGGTCCGTCTTTCCCGTGCCGCCCGTTGCGGGACGCGGGACGACACAACAAGACAACGACGTGGCAGCCGCGGCCGAGACCGATATGAGCCGCTTTCTTCGCGAACCACGCCAGACGGCCCTAGCATATCTCACGAGCCTTGTCATGGTAGCCATGCGGTCGGCCGTGCGGTCCCTGTCCTGGATGGATGCCTGCGAAGCCGACCTTGCTAGATGGCCGCATCCGTACAGAAACGCGATGCCGTTACCGACCATGGTTCTCCTGCCGCCACCCCCAGGCTCGCAGGGCAAGGATGGGGATGCCGGCGGAGACGGCGGCGGTGGCGGCGGTGGCAGGGGTGGCCCCAGCGGTAGCGGCGGTGACGGCAGCGGTGACGGCAGCGGTGGCGGCAGCAGTGGCGGCAGCAGTGGTGGTGAAGAATCTCGCGGCAGCAATTCGAAACGGCCGCGTTACTCGGATGCCCCCGGAGGCGGTACAACGACAAGGACACGGTTTGTCGTCGAGCCGCCGCGTCTGCCCTACTGCACCCAGGCATGCCTCCGGGGCCTTTGCGTCGGCGCGTCTCTTGACGATCGCTGCCCGAATGTGGCACTACACCGCGCAGCGCGGCTGCGGCAGCTGCAGGTGCAGAAGGAGCAGCCGCCGCCGCCGCCGCCGCCGCAGCTGCATGCGCAAGCGCCCGACAACGATGACGGCCATCCGCTCACGGCCGCAGAGGTGCGCGCACGCATCGTAGCCCAGCTCGCTCAGAACATGGACAAGGACTGCGAGTGCTTGGAGAAGTGGGGCTACTTTGGCCGCTGCGGCGTGCTCTTCAAACTGGCCGTCACGGACTACGGCTACACCTTTGTGGCCAAGGGCGTCCAGGCCCCGCACCGCGCCGTCCTGGACGACGAGGCCGCTGTCTACACGGCCTTGGCCGCCTACCAGGGCCGCCTCGTCCCCGTCTTCCTCGGGGTCGTCGACCTGGAGCGGCCCTTGCCGCTGCACAGCCGCGCACGCATACCGCACCTGATGCTGCTCTCGTACGCGGGGCCGCCGCTGCGGGCCCGTCGGGACTGGGAGGCCGAAGCAAACCGCACGGCGATCGAGCTCCGGGCGGCCGGCCTGTACAACGACGATATGCGCCGGGACAACCTCGCTTGGAACGAGGAAGCGGGCCGGATGATGCAGCTCGACTTTGACCAGGCTTATGTGCGGCTGCCCACGAAGCCGCCGGTGGAGCAGCCGCCGGTGGAGCAGCCGCCGACAACCGCACCTGCACCGTTGCCACCGGCGCCCGCGCCGCCGCGTTCGCCACTGTTGGCGAAGCGAAACGTAAACGCATACTACAGCGGCGGCGGCGGCGGCGGCGGCGAGCGCGGCGAGTGCGACGACTTCCCGGTCGCTAAGCGCGTGCGGGAGAGCAGCGCACCGGCTTAGACCCGGGCAGCTGGCTTGACCATACGGAAGCAGATTTGAGGGCTGCCGATGGCGTTCGTTTTATGCTACCAGTGATGAACCGTAGGCACGTTGGCTTTTTTTTTTTTTTTTTTTTTTTTTTTTTGGCGTTTCACGTCTCTTACACAGGCGTCTTGCCCGCCGGCGTAACGCTGAATGCGAGTTTCATAAAACGGCTTTTAAAAGCAGGCAAGCACTGGCGCTGCTCATGCCGCACCCAGCGAAGACGGTAGAATGAACGGGGAGGGTCCGTCGAGGGCTGCCGGCTGCTGTATCGGTTTGATCGTGCGGCCCTCTCGTATGTACTTCTTTGTATCTTAGGCACGGTTGGTCCTTTTCTCTCTCTGTCTCACGCGCCATGGTCGCCATTACGTCGTAGATTCCATCGTAAGAAGGAAGAGAGACAGGGAGCGGAAGCGAGAACGGAAAAGAAAACAAAAACAGATCGACATAAGAAGGCACAACATAACGGCCTGGCTTTTTCATAGTACGTCTATGCTGTACTAGACCAGGCACTGTATTTATTCTATTTTCATGATCTCCCGGCACAGCTCGTCGCCGGTCGAAAGAGCCGGGTCGACTTGTACGGACAGTGGGGTGTAGCAGGTACGGGCGCTCCAAGTCCTCCGTCCAGGAACTTATTCTTCATCCGCACGAGAAGAACTCGCGCTGTCCGAGAACTCGGATTCCGGCTCCGAGTCTTCCACGACCTTGCCGTCTTCGTTCCACGGCGTACCGTCCTCCAGCACCATCATCGTCCCCGTCAAGACGTCGAGCGCATGCACGCGGAAGTCGGGGAGGGAATGCGTCACGATCCGTACGGTTTTTGGCGATGCCATCCGGTCCGCGAGGGCTTCTGCCTGTTTGTGCATGTCCGCTTGCAGTTGCAGCATGCCGGCGCCCGCGGGTCCGCACCGTCGGGCATGCGCCGCCGACGTGATTCCTGGCCGGTTGTCCAATAGACTCAGGTTGACAACCACCTCGCGCAGACGCAGACTCCGCCCGGGACCCGGAAGTTCGAGCGCATCCGGGCATATCCGGCACATGCGTAGGTGAAGGATCCCGAGAGACGGAAGAAGCGCAGCGATCGCAGAGCAGACATGGCCATGCTCTTCCCGCTCTCCCGGCGAAGCCCGGAGGCCAACCGTTGTGTCCAGCACGAGGACGTGCAGATGGTCCATGGAGAGCAAGCTTTGCAGCGTGGCCCGTGAGAGGTAATCATCCCTCTGGCTGGCGGGCCCAGGAAGAGCAGCATGGCCGCAGGTACGGATGCGCAGGGTCCGTAGTTTGCGAGCTTGTTGCGCTATAGCAGCCAGCTTGGCTAGGTCGTGCTGTAGGACATGGAACCACGTCTCATATCGAGGCGGGTCGGGGGAAGCGCCGATTGTCGCGTCATCCAACTCCAGCGGAAGCGGGTATTCGTCCAGATAGCGAGCAGCCGCCGGACCCGGATACCCCGTCAGGGTCAGGTCGAGGGATTCCAGCGTGTTTTTGAGGGGAGCGAGCGTCTGTTGATCCCCAGACGAGACGAGGCTGCGCAAGGTCCTCTGAGAGAGCCCAATGCACGCCAGGCAGCGCGGAAGCGCAAATGCCAGCCATTGCTTCGAGACTGTGAGGCGGCGCAGGTCCGCATGGAAGAACGACGAGCCGACGTAGGCGAAGATGGCGTGTAGCGTCTCGGGAGGCAACTGCAAGAGCGACATTGTTGAGAGCAGCGTATTGGAAGGCGAAGCATCGAGACAAAAGAAGGAGACCGACAATGAAGAGATAAAGAAAAAAGAAAAAAAAAAATAAAAAAATAAAAAATAAAAAATAAAAAATAAAAAATAAATGCTTCTGCGTCCCAGTCCGTTTACAGTGTGATGTCCCCTGGGCAAGTTGCCCTGGTTGATCCGGGCCACCAGTCCCGACTTTGACTTGACACAGATCTCACAGCTTTTTCACATCGTTGCAGATTGGCATTCGGGTACGACGTTGTGTCTCGGCCGCTTTTGATTCTTTGTGTCGCTATATGTGGTTACGGTGATCAGTTACAAGGGGGCCAGTGCAACCCCCTCCAGGCGTAAGGAGAATTGTTCTTCCGACCTCGTCCTTCCGGCGCCGTTTTGCTCGAAAGAAACCACCCGTCGCCTTTCTTCACGGCCTGTTCGTCGGGTTTGGACTTTCCGTCATGACCAGCCAGGCTGACAAGAAGATTTACCTCATCGGGGCCAAACAGATTGGCTACGAGGAAGCGCTCGACAGCGAGGCCGACATCCTTCGGAATCACCAGCAGTTCGACGAGTCGCTGGCCTTCAGCCAGGATCTGTACTTCAACAAGAAGAGCGCGCTGGAACGGCTGGTGGCCTTCCACGTCGGCGTTGATGCCGCCCGCGTGCGGATCAGCTACCCCAAGCAATGGCGCCGGGGGGGGTTCAATGTGGCGATCCCGATGATTGTCTTTGGCGATGCTGGCCGCGCGGAAGACCAGACGGCCGCGTCGGTCGAAGCCGAACGGATCGACGACGACGTCGCCCGGGTCGTGCTGCTGCGCTGTCCTTTGCCCGCGCGGTGCGCCGAGACGTTCCACCCGGGCTCGGTCCTCGAGAAGATGCGATGCGAGATGGCGTCGTACGTGTGGATGCAGCGCCACTGTCCCCAAGTGCGCATCCCTCATTTGTATGGGTTTGGCTTCCCTGACGGTCACCACGTATGCGTTTTTTTTTGTTTATCTTTTGTTTGTCCTTTTTTTTCATTTCTGTTTCATTTCTTTGTATACCGATTTCATCTAATAAAATAGTTTGCCTACGCCAGCCGTTTCTCGCTATTTCGCCGGGCCATCCTATACATTCGACAAGCCTGGGCGTCATTCCTGCGCCGACCCCTTCCGTCCAACTACCTCCCTGTGCAGATACCAGACTGCCCTGTCAACGTGGGTTACATGGTTATCGAATTCTTTGGGCCGTCGTTCGGAAAGCAACTGCCCTTGATGGTCCAGAAGCAGCCGCTCGCCTCGGAACCAGCCAAGATGCGCAACTTGTTTCGGGACGTCTCGCGCCTTATGCTCGCGGTGGCCCGCATCCCGCAGCCGAGGATCGGAGCCTTTCGCTTCAACTACGACGGCACTATCTCCCTCGATAACCGGCCCGTGACGTGCGATCTGTGCCTTCTCGAGAGCGAGGGTGCGCCGAGGACGATGGCCGTCGACCGCACGTATACGAACGTTGATCAGTACGTCTCGGACCTTGCCACGTTTCACGAGCAGAGGTTCCTCGCAGCGCCGAATGCGGCGTTTGACACGGTCGACTGCGCCGTCCAGATGGGCGTAAAGGCGTTCGTCCGTGCCGTCGCCCACCACTTCACCAAAGGACGCCAGCGCGACGGGCCATTTGTCCTTTACATGTCAGACCAGAACGCGGGAAACATCATGGTGGACGACGACTGGAACGTGACGGGCATATTCGACTTGGAGTGGATCATTGCAGCGCCCGTCGACGTGCCTCGCACACCCAGTTGGTTGACCTGGGACGCCATCGACGTTATGGCTGGTGCAAGGTACGAGGCGTACGACACGGCGCGGGGCCTCTTTATGGACGTGTTTAGGGAAGAAGAACGTCTGGCCGATACGAGGGCGCTGGAAGAGGCCCTCTGCGGGACCACATTGAGTGCGGCCATGGACACCAGCTGGTCTTCCGGCCGCTTCTGGTTCTACTCCGCCCTCTTGTCCGTCGATGGCATGTTCCACGTTGTACGGCGTCGGCTGGTCCCGCTATTTTACGCGGGCAAACTTCCTTACGCGGCGTTCTACCGTCTGTTCGACCCGAAGCCGGCGGATGTCGTGCGGCAAAAGCTGGGCAACCGTGCGACCTATGAGACGGACCTTGCAAAGCTGTTTGGACGCGATGCGCCGTCGCCGGAAACAAATAAAGAGGCCGTGACGGCCGAGATGATCGATGCAGAACTTGTCAGAGTTCATGGGAAAACGGAGACGCGAGACGCAGCGACCGCAGCCGCCACAGAAAAGGCAGTGGAAGACAAAGACTAAACGACGACGATGCGCTGCTGCGGATTTTTTTTTTTTTTCATTTATTTATTTATTTTTTTTTGTTTATAGATTAAAGCGAGGTATACCCTACTGTGTTTATGAAAAAAAAAAAAAAAAAAAAAAAAATCCGTACCGCGGTGTGCCTTACTGCCTTGATATTTTTATAACACACTTTGTTCCGTACAAAAGACCTGCGGCATGATCGTCACGCCTCTCCCCCTCTTCCTCTTTTCTCAAGGGCTTGACGCGCGCTCGACGTAATGATCTGTAACGTAGCACTGCCAACGCCCTCAAACAACGTCACCATATCACCGCTCGTTGCCTCCGCCCCAGCCTGGCTCTGCTGCGTGTCGTCC
This sequence comes from Fragosphaeria purpurea, assembly GCA_002778095.1. NCBI lineage: Eukaryota > Fungi > Ascomycota > Sordariomycetes > Ophiostomatales > Ophiostomataceae > Fragosphaeria > Fragosphaeria purpurea. Next base: position 1,524,437 of record PCDL01000002.1, read on the forward strand.
CTTTTTCCCACCCTTTCAACGGTGACTTTTTTGGGAACGGCCGCCTGTGCCGTGGTCGCCTCTGCCGACTTGCCGCTGTACGAAGTAGAATCGTTGTTCTCCGAGACGCTTTGTTCTGTCGCGGCTTGGTTGTGAACCCCAAAGGTTCCGTCGCTCCAACGGTCGGTCACGGCCTGGCCCGTAGAAACCGAAGCTGCAGCAGCCGGTTGCATTGTTGTAGCAGGCGACTGTTTGTGTTCCGGTGCGGTCAAATGGGTCCGCTTAGGAGCCACAACAGACGAGACGATGATGTCCGAATCCGGGACAGAAAAGGTAGCCGTGGATTTTCCCGAGCTGTCTGCAGATTGGGCGCTGCCTCGCTTTTCGGTGTCTTGGCTCATGATGACGCTGTCGAAATGCCCTGGCTGTGTGTACGAATGGGATATGAGAGCGGTGCGAGATGGCTGAAGAACGTGTGGCTTGAATTTGATAAAAAAGGCACGTACGGATGCAGAGCAGACGGGACGTGGACGAACGCGGCAGAGATGAGATGAACGACAACGCAAGAAAAAAAGGCACGTACCGCGGCCATCTTAAAGAATCCATGGACGGCTGCCTGACTTTCTGTGCATGGTCTGCATGCCCCTCCCTTTCGCATATCATCCAACCAAAAGCGAAGCCCAATACCACGCTTTGAAGCCGCAACCGAAGGGGGGGGGGACGCGAGAGAAACGAAGCCAAATCTCTGGCCTGGTGCCGTTTGCCCAGTGTAAGAAGAGATGACGGGGGCTTACCGATTGTTTCATACTGGGTATCTCTCTTTGCTTGTCTCGTATCCATGTGCATCGAGCACGCCCACAGCGATGCTCATCTGTTTTGTTTGGCAAGCGACCGGCTGCGGTCGTCTGTTGGATGGAGATGCAAAACAACGTCGGCGGCGTCCTCGTTTGTTTGAACAAACACAGTTCTTTCTATGAAAACCACTCTCTAACACGATATCTGTCCTGAGAAAAAGCAAGCCATAATTGCCAAAGTTGAGTCCGTTGCGCCAAATGCAATCCCCAGTCCCGTCGAAACGCGCACGCACCTCTCCACGGTCTAGTCTAGTTACTGTTCTGCATCGACTGGATCGCCGCGACGCTGCCGGTCCCCCGCATGTACGCCGTGCCGTTGCCGGTCGTCGTCGTCTTCTTCGGGAGCAGCACGGGTTCGCCGTTGCTCTGCGGCTGCGTCGTGGCGTCCGCGGCCGCGGCGGCGTCGGCCGGCAGACCCCACCCGCCGCCGCCGGGCGTCATGATGACCATGCGGTCGCCGATGCTGGCCTGGATCGAGTTCTTGGGCCCCAGGTTGATCACGCGGTCCTCGCCGTTGGGCAGCTTCTTGATGAACAGGTTGATGCCCAGGGCGCCCGGCGCGCCGCCGTGCAGGCCGTACGGCGGGTGCGCGCGGCGGTCCGACAGGATGGCCGCCGACAGCGGCGCCCGGAACTCGATGTCGCGGATGCAGCCCTCGCCGCCGTGGTAGGCGCCGGCACCGCCGCTGCCCTGCCGCAGGCTGAACTCGCGCACGAGGCACGGGTACCGGCGCTCGAAGATCTCGGCGTCGGTGATGCGCGTGTTGGTCATGTGCACGTGGACGCCGTCGGTGCCGTGCCAGCCGGGCCCCGCGCCGGCGCCGCCGGCAATGGTCTCGTAGTAGCCGTAGCCGGGCGTGTACTTGCCGTCCGCCGACAGGCGCGAGCTCTTGCCGAACGTCAGGTTGTTGAGGCAGCCCTGGCTGGCGGCGCAGGCGTCGAAGCAGCGCAGGATGACGTCGGTGACGCGCTGCGAGGTGACGCAGTTGCCGCCGACGACGGCGGCCTCGGCGCTGGGCGACAGCAGCGTGCGCGGCGGCATGATGACGTTGATGGGCGTGAGGCAGCCCTGGTTGAGCGGGATGTCCTCCTTGACGAGGCAGCGGAGCACGTAGATGATGGCCGAGTAGGTCACCGACGTCGGGGCGTTGGTGCTGCCTGGAGGGTCGTCAGTATCCATACACTCCTAAAAATAGGTTCTCTCGGCTCAGTGGATACACATACCGTAAACCTCCGGGCCGGTCCCGGTAAAGTCAAAGTCGGCCGTGCCGGCCTCGCCGTTGATGGTGATCTTCAGGTGGATCGGGCTGCCGTCGTCCATGTACTCGGTGGCTTCCACGGGCTGGCCGTTGAAACGGACGTACGTCTCCTTCAGCAACCGCCGGACGGCCACCTCGGCGTTGTCCTGGATGGCCTTCATATAAAACTGCACGCCGTTAGCTTCGTTTTGTGGTAGCCTTGCGGACAAAAAACTCTTTCCAAATACATACCAGCACCGTCTCCAAGCCGTACTCCTTCACCAGCTGGCCGATCAGGTTGATGCCCTTTTGGTTGGCGCCCGTCTGCGCACGGAGATCGGCCAGGTTGTCCGACAGGTTCCGGGCGCCGCTGCAGTTGGGGTACTGCGCCGGCTTGACCAGCAGGTGCTCGCGCATGGCCTCCTCGTTGAACACGCCGTTCTCGACCAGCTTCACCGACTCGATGGCCGCGCCCTCTTGCCACAGCTCCGTCGAGTTGGGCGGCAGCGAGCCGGCCGAGATGCCGCCAATGTCGGCGTGGTGGCCGCGCGAGGCCACGTAAAAGACAATCTTGCCGTTGGAGAAGAAGGGCGTGATGACGGTGATGTCGGGCAAGTGCGTGCCGCCGCAGACTGATAGCTGTTAGTATTTCATAAAAGCAGTTAGGGGTTCTCCATGAATTGAACGTACTGGGATGGTTCGAAACAAGGACGTCGCCCTCCTTGAGCTTGCCCTTCCAGTGCTCGTGCTGCCACAGCACGGCGTACTGCATGCTGCCGAGATGAACGGGGACATGGGGGGCTAAAGGGAAGAACGTCAGCATGTCTCCAGTATTTATTCACCTTTAGCCAAGAAAGACTCACCGTTGGCAACCAGCTTGCCGTCCTCGGAGAAGAGCGCGCACGAAAAGTCCAGACGCTCCTTGATGTTGGTGCTGACGCTCGTCTTCTGCAGCGTGCGGCCCATCTGCTCGGCGATGCCCATGAAGCGGTGGCCGAAGACGGACAGCTGCACGGGGTCCAGCACGGGCCCGCCGGCGGGCGCCGACAGGGCGGCGCGCGTCGACGCCGCGTCGTCGATGTCGATGACGACGTGCTCGCGCAGCGCCGTCGCCACGGCGTGCGGCGCCACCACGATCGTCTGCGTGTTGTCGATGATCATGGCCGGGCCCGGCACGCGGTCGCCCTCGCGCAGCGCCGTCAGCCGGTACACGGGCGTCGGGTGCCAGCCGAGGCCCTCAAAGTAGACGTCCTTGCGCATCTGCACGGCGGACGCCGGCGCCGGCTGCTGCGCGACCCGCTGCATCTCCTGCGCGGCCACCGTGGCCTCCGTGCCGGCGCTGCTCTTGCCCACGGCGCGCACGCGCACGTCGCCCACGAACACGTCGCGCGGCATCGTGAAGCCAAACTCCTGGCGGTGGCGCGCCACGAACTTGTCGGCAAACTGCCAGTCGTCGTCATCGCCCTGCGCGATCATGATGAGCGTGTCCGACCCCTCGTAGTGCATGTGCAGGAACAGCTCGTACTCGGTCCGGGTCGCCGGGTGCAGGCCCTGGTCGCGCAGCTCGGCCTCGGCCTTGGCGCGCAGCTGCGCGGCCGTGGCCTGGATCTGCGGCAGGTTGGCCGCGTTGAAGACGCACGCCAGCGGCGCCTGCACGTCGGCCACGACGTCGGCCAGCGCCATGCCGTACGCCGACAGGATCGAGCTGAAGCGGTGCAGCACGACGCGGCGGATGCCGAGCGCCCAGGCGATCGCGCACGCGTGCTGCCCGCCGGCGCCGCCGAACACGGCCAGGTCGTGGTGCGCGGCGTCGTGCCCGCGCGCCTCGGTGAGCGTGCGGATGGGCCGGCACATGCTCTCGTTGGCGACGCGCAGAAACCCCAGGGCGACCTCCTCGGCCGTCAGCTTCGCCGCGCCGGCCGCCAGGCTGGCGTTGACCTCGTCCTTCATCTGCGCAAAGAGCGTGCGCGTGACCTCCACGTCCAGCGGCTGGTCCTCGGACTCGCCAAAGATCTGCGGGAAGAACTCGGGCACGAGGCGGCCCAGGAACAGGTTGGCGTCGGTCACCGTGAGCGGGCCGCCCTTGCGGTAGCACGCCGGGCCCGGGTGGGCGCCGGCGCTCTCCGGGCCGACCTTGAACAGGCCGTTGGACCAGAACAGGCGCGAGCCGCCGCCGGCCGCCACCGTGTTGATGTCCAGCTGGGGCGTCTGCAGGGCGATGCCCGCGGTGGTCGTCTCGAAAATGTGCTCGTAGGCGCCCGCATACCGGGAGACGTCTTTGAGAGTTAGGTCAGAAGTTTAGACGCTTAGAAAAGGAAACAAAAAAAAAAAAAAAAAAAAAAAAAACGCACCTGTGGACGTGCCGCCCATGTCGAAGCCGATGATGGGCTTGGCGGACTTGGGGTCGTAGGACGTCTGCGCGTAGCCGACGACGCCGCCGGCCGGGCCGGAGAGGATGGCGCGGAGGCCGGAGAACTTGCGGAAGCTCACGAGGCCGCCGTCGCTCTGCATAAAGTCACACCGCGTCGTCGACGCATCGTCCAGCTGGCCCACGAAGCCCTTCCGGAAGTCGGCCAGGTACTTCTTGATCAGGGGCGTCAGGTAGGCATCGGCGGTGGCGGATTGACCACGCGGCACCATTTTGATCTGGATGATATTAGTTTACAGTACAGAAAATTTGGTTTCCCTCCTGAAAGAACACACCATCGGCTGCAGCTGCGAGCTGACGGACACGCTCATGCCCATGTCCTCGGCGATCTTGGCCACGGCCAGCTCGTGCTCCGGGTACGTGTAGCTGTGCATGAAGCAGACGCTCAGACTGCGGAAGCCTTCGTCGTAGAGGCCCTGGACGGTCGTCCGGATGCGGTCGAGGTCCGGCTTCTGCATGATGCGCACGACCTCCTGGGACAGGCCGACGACCAGGTGGTCCGGGTCGCTGCGGACGTCGATGACGGTCTTGTCCGGGTCCTCGGCGAAGCCCTCGAGCGTGACGCGCTCGTCGATCTCGATGACCTTCTCGTACAGGACGCCCGGCTTGGCCACGGTCAGGTCGAAGATGTCGGGCCGCGCCTGGTTGCCGATGACCAGCAGGTCGCGGAAGCCCTTGGTGATGAGCAGCGCGGACCGCTCGCCCTTGCGCTCGAGCAGCGCGTTCGTGGCCACGGTCGTGCCCATGCGGATGCTCGCCACGGCCGACACGTCGAGCGGCTGGCCCCGGGGCACGGGCCGGCCGAGGGCGATCTCCAGCACGCGCCGGATGCCCTCGGTCGGCGCATCGGGGTAGTTCTGGGGGTCGACGGACAGCAGCTTCAGCACGATGTCGTCGGCGCGCCCGGGCACGATGGCGTGGACGTCGGTGAAGGTGCCGCCGCGGTCGATGGCGATCTGGATGCCGTTGACGGAGGACGGCATTTTGTGAAGGACAGAAGGGGAAAAAAAAAGAAAAGACGAACGACGAAAAAGACAGAGACGGTCTTGGGTATCAAAAAAGGTTGTTGAGACGAGAAAAAAAATAATGCCCTTGTTCTTTTACAAGTGTTGTCTCGTGTCAGATCTTATGTCTCGTACATAGGACACCAGCATTTATTCATGCTTGAAAAAGAATACGCTTATACGACTACGTGCCGGTCGCTACGCACTGCCTTCATATGCTGCACGTTCGACGAGCCAGCCGCAAAGCATTGCTGGCCCGCCGTGAGTCTCCGATATCAAGCCGTCGGCGAGGGTCGCCGAGTCCACAAAATGCTTTCACCATTTTGCCCCCCTCCCTTTTTTTGGGCACTCTCCCCTCTCTGCCTTATCCTGAATTCAAAAGCCGCCATACAAAGTCGCGGAAACCATTAGAAATGGTAGAGAAAAAGCGTTCTGGATGTTGGCTGTGGCCGCCAAAACCCGGCGGCTTCGGGTGCAAGCAGCCGCCAAGCGCGGCGCCGTCCCATCCACGGCGGAAGGCAAGCAACCCGCGCGTGTCTCCTTCGCCACCACCCACCCACACTTGGCACGTTTCTTGTATGCAAAGCGAGGTCTATACCCGCTTTTCCTGTTCTTCAGCGGTGTGGTTCAGGTCCAGCGCGCCCGAAGGCGCGACACGGGGAACGAGTTGGGCACGAGTTACAGATACGGACTACGGATCTCCCTTCTTCCACACCATCTCCACAGTTTTGGGCATCCTAGGCTTCTTTTTTTACATATCTTTTATGTAAAATATACACAGAGTACGGCCTGCCAGCTGCCGACAAGATCGGCACGTCTTCTCCAGAAAGACACGTCTTGGCTTTTGTTCAACCTCGGAGACGATGTGCGATGTGCGATGCTAGGACGAGAACGATGGGATCCACAATAGTCAAGGCTCGTTTCAATTGCTACAGTACATACGCCGCACGTTATGAGGCATCGCCGGTGCGCAGGTTGAGGACCCGCACGGCGTTCTCGCCCATGACCAGGTCGTAGCCCGCCGCGTCGTCGGCGCCCGCGGGGAACACGTCGCGGGCCGCGTCCCGGTTGAGCGTCATGGCCGGGAACGTCTGGCCGCCGTCCAGCGGCGCAAAGAACGGGTGGTCCGTCCCGAACATGACGCGGTCGACGCCGCTGGCCTCGATGGCCGTGCGCAGGCCGACCTTGTCGAAGATGACGCCGTCGAGGTAGATGTTGTGGCGCAGCGCGTGCCACAGCGTCGTGCGGTCCGCCGTGAGCTTGCCCTGGGCTTCCCACGTCTTGTCGTGCTCGATGCAGGCCTCGACGCGGCCCGCCAGGAAGGGCAGGCAGCCGCCGCTGTGCGCGACGATGAGCTGCAGCTGCGGCACGGCGTCAAAAGCGCCCGAAAGAAACAGGCGCGTCAGCGCGATCGTCGTCTCCATGGTGAACCCCAGCGCGAGCGGCAGCACCTGGCCGTACGCGCCGCCGCGCGGGCCCCACACGGGGCCCGGCAGGCCGTAGTTGGGGTGCAGGAAGATGGGCAGCGCGGCGTCGGCCAGCGCGCGGTAGACGGGGAGCAGCTGCGGGTCGTCGAGGCCGTTGCCGAGGCCGCCGGTGCCCATGACGATGCCGCGGGCCTGGCTGAGGGTCTTGAGGCGGGCGACCTCGGCGAGGATGACGGACTCGCCGCCGCTCAGCGGCAGGGCGCCGAAGAAAAACAGCCGCCCGGGGTGCTGCCGGCAGAGGGCGTCGGTGGCGTCGTTGATCTCGACGGCGACGGCGGCCGCGTCGGCCGGCGGCAAGAAGTCCAGCCACGGGTTGCCGAGCGACAAGACCGAGACGTCGATCTGGTGGTGGTCCATGAACGCAATCTTCTCGGCGACGTCGTAGTAGTGCGGGTGCAGGATGCGGCCGGGCGGCACCTTGGACGCGGCGCTGTCGCCGCCGCCGCCACCGCCGGCGGCGGCTTGGCTCGTATTTTGCGGCGGCCGGTTGCACAGGCACAGCTGGTTGGTCGGCGGGAAGGGACGGACGTAGGGGATGTCGGTCCGCTTCTTGAGGAGCTCGATGTAGGCGGACGGATAGAGGTGGCTGTGGACGTCGACCACCAGCTTGCGGGCGGCCGAGGCGGATGCAGCCATGGTGTGTGTGTGTATGTACGTTTGCCGAAAGTATAACAACGTGTATCCAAAGAGGTATTCCAGACGATGGAGACACAATAAACGACAAGAAAGTCGTGATATGTTGGAAAGAGGAACAATTTGATTTTTTACACCACTTACATAACGGCTTCCTCGTGGAAGACAAACGATGATACGGACGCTGTACGGGGACTCTTACAGCGTCTTACGGGGTGATCTCTATCACTAGTTGAGTGAGCCGCGCTTGGCCACAGCCGAGTTATTTGCGGGTCGCAGCGCTATCGCCGGAGCTTACAGCGCAGTTCCCCCCAGGCGGGGCTCGGCTGCGGCCTGTATGCAGCCGGGAGCGGCTTGCCACCAAGCGTTAGGCGCAACGCGGCCGGTAGCGAAGCGCCAACGTGGCAGCCACACTTTTTGGCCAGAGAACACCGGCACTCCGGCACTGCAGCACTGTTGGGGGGATTCAGCTGCGGGTTGCAACACTGGGACCGGTGCACCCACGCCATAGTATGACTGGGAAAGGGAGAACGGCCTGTCTGCTGGGACCTTTCCGTGTTGCGGCTGCATGTTGGCTGGCGCCCACGGAGGCGAGAGGGAGCGAAAACGGGGAGTCGAACGAGCCCAAGCAAAAACCGTCCCATTCTTTTTTTCTGGTTTTTTTCTTTGGTTGGCTTCGTCCGACCAGGATGGGCCGTCTTATAACAACGCAGGGACGATCCGGTTCAGTCGCCGGCTTTCCCACGGAGCGCGAGGGATAGGTAGCATCGTCAGTCGGTTTCGAAAGCATAAACCCTTCTTCCCTTTCTTCTTCTTCTTCTTCCTTTTCCCTTCTTTTGATTCTTCTTTCCGAAGATATCAAAACAGAAGGACATGGCCTCTGGTTGCTTCGGTGCTCTCTCTGCCTTGATCAACTCGTTCCGTTCATCGTCCACATCGTCGACATCTGCTTCCAAGCAACAGGAGCAAAAGACCGCTACGGCGTCAGAGACAGCTGTGTCCCCCGGCCTTGCTGCGGACAACTCCCCCAAGATGCCGCACTCCGTGTCGTCCAACGACGTGCCGGCCTTGGCCGGTCTGGCCGCCGGCAGCGAGCCGCCGGCCACCGCCGGCCAGCCCACGGCCGCCGACCTGCCCCAGAACCCGCCCTTCCACATCGCCATCATCGGCGCCGGCATCGGCGGGCTCGCCTTTGCCATTGGCTGCCTGAAGAACAACGTCTCGTACACGCTCTACGAGTCCGCGTCCCAGTACAGCACCGTCGGCGCCGGCGTCGGCCTCGGCCCCAACGCCCTGCGGGCCCTCGAGCTGATCGAGCCCGCGCTGCGCGCCAAGTACGACGCCATCTCGTCCGGCAACCTCACGCCCAACAAGGACCACGTCATGTTCGACGCCCTGTACGCCGAGCCCAACTTTGGCCGCGACCGCGGCTGGGAGCCCGCGCCCTTTGGCGCCGCCTGCTACGACCGCACCAGTGCCCACCGCGTCGACCTGCTCAACATTTTGACCAGCATGATCCCGCGCGAGACCGTCCGGTTCAACAAGCGCGTGAGCACGATCGCACAGGCACCGGCGGCGGACGGTGCCGACGGCAAGGTCACGCTCACGTTCGAGGACGGCGAGGTCATCCGGGTCGACGCCGTCGTCGGCAGCGACGGCGCCAAGGGCCCCACGCGCGGCTTCGTGCTCGGCGCCCGGTGGCCCGAGGAGGTGCAGGCCCGGTACAGCGGCAAGTACGTGTACCGGTCCATCATCCCCATGGCGGACGCGCAGGCGATCCTCGGCCACCACGCCGGCGACGCCGAGACGTTCCTGGGCAAGGACGTCAACTTCATCACGTTCCCCATCTCGCGCGGCACGCAGTGCAACCTCGTCGCCTTCAAGTTTAAAAAGGGCGAGCCGTGGACGCACCCCCAGTGGACGAAGCGCGTCACCAAGGAGGAGATGCTGGCCGACTTTGCCGACAACGTCGACCCGCGGCTCGTCAAGCTGCTGGACGTGAGTTTTTTTTTTTTTTTTTTTTTTTTTTTCCGTGTTGTTTTCCTTTTTCTTCAGTTCCCTTGTTGTTTATCAAGTTTATGCTTCCACTAACATCTCAGTGGGCGGACCCGCTGCAATGGTCGCTGCACCACCACATGAACACGCCCATCTACTACGACAACCGCGTCTGCCTGCTCGGCGACTCGGCCCACGCCACCACGCCGCACCAGGCCTCGGGCGCCGGCCAGTGCATCGAGGACGCCCTCGTGCTGTCGCACGTCCTGGGCCGCGTCCAGACGCCGGCCGACCTGACCAGCGCCTTCCGCGTCTACGACAGCATCCGCCGCCCCCGCGGCCAAAAGGTGGTCAAGACCAGCCAGGAGGCCGGCGACCTGTACTCGTTCAACCACCCGGAGTGCGGCGACGACATGAACAAGATCGTGGCCAACTTCCGGCAGCGGTTCTTGTGGATCTGGGAGCACGACCTGGAAGGCGACCTGGCCCAGGCAGACGACATGTTTGCCAAGTTGACGGCGGCCTAGACCGGCGGGAGTTGGGAGCAGAGATGGATATTTCGTGTAGAATAGTTTTTCGATGTTGTGAGTTCACGTATCGTATGATTTACTAGCCGCATACCCCTAGAAGAAAGCAAAAAGAAAAAACACAAAATAAAGATTTACGAAAGTATTTTGGACGTGTTGAGACGTAAAAATCAGATATTACAATGTGCTGATTAAATAAATATATTCTATCCTAAATCTTTACGGACATGGAAACACGAGAACGCTTTTGGGCTCGATAAAGGGAAAAGTACAGAAATTAAATGGATAAACAAGAGCAAGACAACGAGAACAACAAAAAGCCACCCAAAATGCCGACCAAAATACACCCAGGCGTGTCCGCCTTAGTTGTTCTTCTTCGACCACCGGAACAAGGCGCCCTTGCTCCGGATCTGCTCGCCCTTGAGCATGAACGGCACGATGAAGACGGGGAAGAGCACGACGGGGAGCAGGCCGTAGACGATGTAGGGGACCTTGGCGCCGTGCTGCTGGATCCACAGCGGCGTGTAAAAGGGCGGGTGGAAGCACATGACGTTGAAGAAGAACTGGAACACGATCGACACCTCGGCCGCCTGTTCCGGGTAGCAGTCGCACATGTACGTCATGATGACGGTCACCAGGATCTCCTGGCCGAAGACGAACAGCAGGATGCCCGACAGCGGCGCGGCCCAGGTGTGGCCGACGTCGTACTCGACGCCGTAGATGATGAGGCCGACCGCCAGCGTGACCAGGCCCGTGATCGAGAGCTTCAGCAGCTTCTCGGCGCGCCAGGGCTCCTCCTTGCGCAGCGTGCGCTTGACGACGAAGTCGCAGAGCGGGCCCGCGCACAGCTCGCCGGCCAGCGCGCCGATGAAGCCGGCAAAGTAGCAGTAGCCGACCTGGGCCGTGGTGAAGTGGTACTTGCTGGCGGTGCCGAAGTTGAGGGCGAACCCGGCCGTGTTGGCCACCTCGGTCATGACGGCCACGGACACCCAGAACGACGGCAGCACGACGGCCGGGTAGACAAACATGGCGAACGGGCGGCTGAACGTCTCCAGGTACGTCTCGCCCGTCGGGTTGGTCGGCGTGCGGAAGCCCAGCCGGCGCCAGATGGTCCGCTTGTTGGCGGCCGGCTCCGCGGCGACGACCTCGCGCTCGTAGATGGTTTCCGGGACTGTACGGTCAGAGAAGAAAAATAAAAGTCAAATCAAAGACAAAAAAGGACAAAACACCTACCGAAAAAGAACTGGCCAAAGAGCTGGAAAGCGTAGCAAATGGCCGCGACGTACATGGACCACCGCCAGCCGAGTTTCGGATTTTGCTGAATGGAACCGCCAGCCACGCCGCCTGCGAAACTTAGCAACTCCTCTTGTTTTTATTTTCTTCATCCTTTTCACACCGCTTGAAGGACAGATACGTACCGACATACGGGGCTACAACGAGCAGGATACTGTTGATGCCCATGCGCGAGCCCTTTTCGTGCAGGAAGAACATGTCCGAGATGGCGGCCGGGCCGATGCAGAGGCCGCCGCTGCCGCCAAAGCCCATGATCATGCGGCAGACCATGGCCTGCGCGTACGTTTGGGACCGGGCCACGCCGATGGCGGAGATCATGGCGATGATCTGGCTCATCAGCAGCACGGGGCGGCGGCCGATGCGGTGGCTGACGGGGATCCAGAAGATGGGCGCAATGGAGTAGAGGATGGACTGGGCCGAGCCGATGTACGTGGCCTGGGTGGGCGTCACATGAAAGTCGATGGCAATGCGATGTGCGCCGGGGGCCTGGAAGGGTGATGGCATGTTAGCAAGGGCGGTATATCATGTGCGTGTGATGGAAGAGGCCAACGTACAATGAGACTGCCCGAGAACTTGACAAGCAAGGACTCCAAGGCGAGGAAGAACATGGCGGCATGTTTCTTGGTGAAGTTCCAGTTCTGAGAAATGTTAGATGATTTTGACGCGCTTTGCAATGTTGAACAGTGATAGTGATCGGTGGCTTTTGTGATGCCTACCAGAGGGTCGTCAGGATCGTCGCTGGGCTGCGGGACCAGGACGATGCCGTCCTTGGTGGTTTTCAGCAGGGGCGATTCCACCTTGTCTGACGACGATGACGGCGGCGGCATCGCGGTGGACGGCATCAGCGCCTTGTCCGTCGCAAAGGCGACCTCTTTAGTGTCTGACATGACGCTTCGCTTCGTCCCGTCTTCGTCCAGGAGCACAACGTCCTTTCTGGTTTTTTGGATGGAGAACCAAAAAAGAAAAAAAAAAGAAACGAAGAACAAGGATGGGCAAGAGGGGAAAGAAAAGGAAAGAAAAGGAAAGTGATGGACAGACAAAAACAAAATAAAAATAAATTACGGAGCAATGACAAAAAAAGGAACAGGGGGTTGCAATGTCGGTAAACCAGGTTCTTTATATCTCAAGAAAACAGAGGAGATTCTGCAACCAACTCGCCCGGTATTTGCTCGTGTCCCTGTTATCAATACCCGCAAAGAGAAAAACGCAGACGAGGGCCTCGATGGGCTCTCGCATCGTTCGTTGAGCCGGAGATACAACTTCTGGGGACGTTCGACCGGACCGGATCCCAACTCCAGAATCGGCTGCCAACAGAACGCACCCAAGCGACCGAGATAGGGGCGGGGATGAGAATGGAGAAGGCTACTGAATAAGAGTATGACTACGAGAGTCGTGCGTAGCTAACTACAAAGTACATCCCTCGTAAATAAGTGTCCGTCTTTACAACCATGTGGCTCGTCTCACGCACTCTGGGCCTGGTCGGTCGCGTCTCCCTAGTCCCCTCCTCGGCGACCAGGACTGGTTCTCCATACACAATACGAGTACGCAATAGAAATACGACGTACGAAAGTACGAAGTAAGCAGAAAGCAAACAACATGCATTGTTGGGTAGCAAGCCGCTGGCCCCGGCGGACGGGACTGGGGGGGAGACGGGGGAGGTGGCGGTTTGCATGCAAGCCGCAAGCAAGCAAACCCGCTATTGCCATTGCCACCGTGACCAATCAGGTGGGCCTGTAGATAAGGAGTCTGGGGGCATGTTTGAAATCAGACAAAGAAAGGCCCCGTTTTCTTTTGTTTCTCACCATTTGATAATGAAATAGAAAAGCACATCTCGAGATAAAGAACACGCTTGTTTCGTTGATTCACGGGCCGTGTAATATTTCTATGAGAGCGTGCCGTCAGCAAACGAAAGCTTGGTTCGAAACAATGAGCCAGCATGCTGTTGGTTGTGTCGTTGTAGTTGTGGTGGTCCGTATGCAACACTCCACGGCATCCTGCAGGCAAGAGGATGGGCTGCAACGCCACGCGGAGACAACGGCAGAGACAGGGTTCCCGGGGCTGCCGTGTGTGTGTCACGTGATTTAATGTAGGGAATTATTCGGACGATAAAGCTAGAAACGGCACTACAAGGCTAGCGGGCTTGGGCTTCTTTTAGTACTCCGTATGGGCCCGCCAAGGCCTCCGTTCATATAACAACGGCGGCCTGCATGCAAACCGCCCCCAGGTTCTTGCCATGGCCTAACGCGAACGACGGTCCTTTTCGTTCTCCATTACCTGAGACATTTTGCATTGACCCACAGAAGATAACGAACGAGACGACGGGAGTTGAGCGTTCGTGCCAAAAAAGAGGGTTTCTTGTCCTTTATCTGCTGTCCTCTTCGCATCGACAAACAAACCGCAACTCTCCCGTCGGATGGCTTAGCCGGGCCACCGCATGTTCGTCTACACACTGCCGCAGAGACCGTAAGAAAAGACCGGACCGGAGAAGGACGGAGAACGGCTGAAAACCGGAGAAGAACGGAGAAGAACGGCAGACAAAATAAAAAAAAACTGCCGCCGCCATGGGTCCGAAGAGTCGCCGGGTTCCGCAGGAGCTGCGGCAGCGGACCGAGCGGAGCTGCGACCGCTGTAAGAGCCGGAAGCAGAAGTGCAGCGCCGTCCTGGGCCAGGACAAGTGCAAGCACTGCCTGAAATACGGCTACGACTGCGTCGTCACGAAGCCGCGCAAACAGCGGCTGTACGGCAGCATCGAGTCGCACAGCGCGCGCATGGCGCTGCTCGAGAGCCTCGTCAAGGGCCTGATGCCCGAGGCCGACCTCACCAGCCTCGAGAGCATGCAGGACATGGGCCGCTCGCTCGGCATTCCCTTGCCGGAGAACACCGGCGGCGCCGACGGGGCGAACGGAAGCAACAACAACAACAATAACAGCAACAACCACAACGGCCGCGGCAATGGTGGGGCCGCTGTTGCCGGCGCCGGCAACGGCAACGGCAACGCGGGCAGCGAGAACGAGCATCTCGTGCACGACCTGCAGGGCCAGGGCCAGTACATTGGCCGCGCCAGTTCCTACTTTTTCCAGATGAAGCTGCGCGCCCTCGTCGGCAAGAGCCGGTACGGCGGCCCTGCGCTGACGGGCCGCATGTTGCTCTTCGGGCCCAATCCCGCCGACGGCGGCCGGGGTGGTGGCGGCGGCGGCCCGGGGTTCCACGACGGGGCTGCCGGCGGTAGCGGCTACGGCTACCATGCCTTGCCGGGTTTGCCGGCCCCGGGCGTTGCGTTCAGCGACGTCACCGACGCGGGCGACCTGCGCTCGGTGGCCGACGTGTCCTCGCCGGGGAGCGGCAGCCAGGGGAGCGGCAGCATGGTCCCGTGTCCGGCGTCCGTGGCCGACCTGCTTCTTCCGCCGCAGCACCAACAGCACCAACAGTACCAGCAACAGCAGCCGTATCCGCATCAGTATGCTCCGCCGCAGGCCGACCGGGCCGTCATCGTCCGGCTAGTGCGGACCTTTTTTGACCGCGTCAACGTCGACTACCCCGTGCTGCACGAGGCCACCTTCCTCGAGCAGTTCGACGCGTGGTGCCGCAACCCGCACGAGGTCGACCAGGTGTGGGTGTGCTGCCTGCTGTGCGTGCTCATGCTGGCGCGGCGGCTGTGCGTGTTGCCGCCGGCGACGGCGGGGGCGGCGGCGGGGGCGGCGGCGCTGCTGCAGGACGAGCGGCAGGAGGCGCGCTGGTGGCGCCAGACGCAGGCGCTGCTCTCCAAGGTGCTCTTCACGTCGAGCCTCGCGTCCGTGCAGGCCCTCATGCTGGCCGCGCTGCACCTGCACAACACCAACTCGCGCGACGTGTGCTGGACGCTCACGGGCGCCGCCGTGCGCATCGGCTTCGCCATCGGCCTGCACCGCGACGACCTCGAGACCGCCGACGGCATGACCCCGCTCGCGCGCGAGATGCGCAAGCGCGTCTGGTGGACCCTGTACGCCTTTGAGCAGCTGCAGGTCTCGTCGCACGACCGCCCCAGCGCCGTCGACAGCGCCAAGCACCTGCTGGCCGGCGCCCCGCGCGAGGCCATCCTCGACACCGGCACCCACAACGTGCCCGAGTACATGCACTGGTCCAACCGCCTCGTCGTGCTGCTGGGCGCCGCCTGCCGCGCGCTGCCCGAGGCCGCCCGCGCCGCCGCCGGGGACGGCCGCGGCCCGCTGCCGCTGGGCCCGCTGTCGCCGGCCGCCGCGCTGCTGCGCGACCTCACGCGCTGGCGCACCACGCTGCCGCGCCACCTGTCCGTCGACCTGATCGACGCCATGCCGCCGTCCTTCCAGCGGCCCCTGCTGCTGCTGCACATCCAGCACCACTACATCGCCGCGCTGGTGGCGCGGTACGCGCTGCTGTCGCGCTTCACGGCGGTGTCCAAGGAGAACAACAACAGTAGCAGCAGCAGCAGCAACGCCAAAAATAGGTCGGGCACGGCAAACGACAGCAACGGGAGCAGCAACACCGAACGAGACGGCCCGGCGGACAAAAAGCACAAGCCCAAATCCGCGTCCTCGGCGCTGCAGGAGCCGCAGGCGTCCATGTCGGACGTCTGCATCGAGTCGGGCCGGCTGTCGTGCGAGCTGCTGCTCAAGCTCGACGCCATCGACAGCTTCAACGCCGTCTCGTGGCTCGACTCGTACTACCTCTACTCGTCCGTGCTGGTGCTGGTCCTGGGCATCATCTGCGACGTCAGCAGCAGCAACAGCAGCAGCAACAACAACAGCCAGCCGCACGGCCGAGCCAGTGCGGCCACGGAGGAACGGCAGCTGCTGGCCCGCTGCAGCGACCTGGCCGCCAAGCACCGGGCCAACCCCATGGTGCCGGGCACGCTGCAGCGGTGGCTGACGGTCGTGAACGAGCTGCACGCCATGGTCAACGAGTTTGCGTCCGGCCGCCACGGCGGCGGCGGCGGCGGCGACGACGACCAGCAGAATAGCAACACCAGCAGCAGCACCAGCGGCAGCAGCAGCAGCAGCAGCAATGACGGTCATGGTAGCAGCACCGAGGGCAACAACGCGGTGGGCGGCAGTGGCATGGCCGTGGCGCCGTTTGTGTCGCCGTCCACTTCGTCGGCGTCACCCACCGGCACGACGGAGGAGGACGAGGCCCGCCGGCCAGCGGCTGCGTACTACCAGCCAAACGCGCAACCGCATCCGCCTGCGCATGCCTACTACCAGCACCCTTCCCAGCACCAGGCCGCCCAGCACCGGCCCAGCCAGGACCACTACCAAGACCCGCAGCAGCAGCAGCAGCAGCAGCAACAACAACAACCTCGCGTCGCGGGTCCGCTTTACCCACCCTTCCTGTCGGCACCACTGCCCACCCCGTCGCTCGCACACCACGCCGCCGCCGCAGACGCCCGCGGTCCCCCACACAACGACACCGCCGCCATCGAGCTGCTGATCTCGGCTAGCGCGTCGTCGTTTCACCACCACCCCCAGCACCCACACCAGCACAACGGGCCCATGGCCTCGGTCGCCCACCACCACCAGCCGCACCACGGCCGCATCCTCGGCGAGGCAGACGCCGACGCGGACGCCGATACGTCGGCAAGCATGAGCGGCTCGTCGCGCGATGACGACGGCGGGCACGGCAGAAGCAGCAGCCACAATCACAACAACAGTAACGCCGCAGCCGCAGCCGCAGCCGCCGTTGGTCCCGGCACCACCTCGGCCCATGGAAGCGCTTTGGCCTTTCTCAGCGAGCTGGCGGGCGCGTCGGCCCCAGGCCTGTCCACCGCCGCCGCAGGGACGGCGGTCGGCACGCGCGGTCCGGCCGACGTATTTTTGTCGTCGGCGGCGGCGGCGGCCGGGGCGGGCATGCGCGGGATGCCCACAGCGACCGACGTGGTTGACGCCAGCGGCTTCGGGCCGTTCCAGGCGACGGGGGATCCGGTGGAGACGCGCTTCTGGCACGAGATGCACTGGGAGGGCATCAGCGACATGCTCCTGGGCATCGAGCCGCGGGCGTGGAACATGAACATGTAAAGGGCTCTTTTGTGATTTGCAGGCGTTTACGCGCGCCATTTTTTTGTTCGATACCAGGATTTGTTTATGGCTCTCAAATGTGTTTCATAGTTAATAAAGTAAAAATACAATTATTATCCCATACATAATTTACTGAACAGTCGCCGGCAAATGTATCGTAAACGGCGATGTACAGGCGTCTGGGCGGTTGGAATACAGCGGTGATGGTCGCTAAGCATAAAATGTGGGGAACAGCCGTGCATCGTGGCGAATCCATCAACGCGTCTCCCTGATTTACCTCGCGTTTAACCTCGCCAAACCACCACAGGTCATCATCGCCATTTTCTAGGTATTTTTGGACCATCCGCTTATTTCTTTTGGATTGTTATTAATGTCTACTACGCCATTTTTTCGCTTCCCATGCCGCTTTCAACCGGGCTTCCGCGGCAGCCTCCCGACGCCTTTCGCTTTTCGGCGCGGTCCTCGACGGCGAACGGCGGCGGCGGTGATCCCGTCGACGATGCGGCGCCGGGAGAACACGAAGAGGGTCGCCATGGCAGTGGTTGGTCGCGGTTTACGTACCGCCACCTCGCCGACTTGGCCGCCGCCGTGCCGTCCTGCCCGCTCCGCGTCATCGCCCACATCGACCTGGACGCCTACTATGCGCAATGTGAGATGCTGCGCCTCGGCGTCGATGAGGACACGCCGCTCGTGGTGCAGCAATGGTGGGTTTTTGGCAGGTGGTAGAGAGGATTCTAGGGATGTTTTTTTTTTCTTTTCTAACAACCGTCTACGACAGGCGTAACATCATCGCCGTCAACTACCCGGCGCGCAAGTTCGGCATCGGGCGCATGATCAACGTGAACGAGGCCAAACGGCTGTGCCCGGCGCTCGTGGTCCAGCACGTACCGACGTGGAAGGAAGGGGACACGCAGTGGGCCTACCACGACGACGCGTTCGACAAGATGGACCAGCACAAGGTGTCGCTGGAGCCGTACCGGATCCGGTCGCGCGAGATCCTGGCCACGATCAAGGCGAGCCTCCCGTCCGCGGCGACCTGTCGCATCGAAAAGGCCGGCATCGACGAGGTCTTTGTCGACCTGTCGGCCCACATCCATGACGTGCTCGTGCACGAACGCTACGCCGACGTGCTGGCCGACTACCGCGCCCGCCGGCAGCAGCAGCAGCAGCCGGACGGCCTCGCGGAGGCGCCGCTGCCGCTGCCGCCGGTGACCGAGGCGGAGCTGGACTGGGCCGCCACCGGCAGCAACGTGATCGACACGAACGGCGACAGCAGCGACCGGGGAGGGTCAGAAAAGGGCGACGACAGCATTGACACTGGAGGCGGTGATGGAGATGGTGATGGCGATGGCGACGGCGACGGCCATGGTGACGGCCCGGATGGCCGTCGTAAAAATGAAACGGACGACGCCGGCAACAACAGCACGGTCGACTGGGACGACGTGGCCATGTGGGAGGGCGCGCGCATCGTGCGCGCGGTGCGCCAGGCGCTGTACGACCAGCTGCGCTTCCGCTGCACGGCGGGCGTCTCGTCCAACAAGATGCTCAGCAAGCTGGGGTCCAGCCAGCACAAGCCCAACAAGCAGACCGTGGTGCGGCCGCGCGCCGTCGCGCAGTTCCTGGCGGGCCTGCCCGCGGTCACCAAGCTGCGCAGCCTCGGCGGCAAGCTGGGCGCCCGCCTCGTGGCGGCGTTCGACACGACGTCCGTCGCGGAGCTGCGCACGGTCCCGCTCGCCCGGATGCAGGCGGCGCTGCGCGACCCCGAGCTCGGCCAGCACATTTACTGGATGCTGCGCGGCGTGGACCACAGCGAGGTGACGGCGCGCACGGAGCTCAAGTCCATCATCTCGGCCAAGTCGTTCCAGCCGCCGCTCACGACCCTGGACCAGGTGCGGCGGTGGCTGCGCGTGTACGTGGGGGAGATCAAGTGCCGGCTCCTGGACGAGAAGCTGTCTCTGGCGCTGCTGGCGGCTGCAACCGTGACGCCGGCGAAGGCGTCGGACAAGACAGTGGCCGCCTCGGCCTCGCCCGACGAAACCACCGACGACGGCACGGCTTCGGTGCAGGGCAGTGGGCAGAACGGCGGCAGCGCCGGCGTGCGACCGCAGCCACACCAAAATCCACCACAACCACGCCTGCCGCAGACCATCCGCTTGCACTACGGCAACGACGCGAGCTGGCATTGGCGGTCGCGCCAGACCAAGATCCCGCGGGACGGCGTGCCGCTCGACGAAGAGAAGCTGCTCCGGCTGGGCAACCAGCTGGTCGAGCAGACACACCGCCTGGACGCGCTGTTTCCGTGCACCCACCTGGCCCTCAGCGTGGACGGCTTCGAGGACCCTGCCAAGGGCAACAAGAGCATCGAGGCCTTCTTCCGGCCCCGGGCGCCAGGCGCGGCCGCCTTGGCTGACCGAGTGGGTCCAACGTACGAAAGCAGTCACAGCGAGATGGCTGCTGCTGCTGCTGCTGCTGAAGATGATGTTACTACGTCTGCCCATGTCGACAGCCAACACGACACGCCGTTGGCCAAACGGAGGCGAACGGATGCACCGGAAGCGACGCTCGTACGCGAGGCAGGCGAGGATGCCAACGAGAAGACGAAAGTGGAGAGCGACCTCGACCGCAGCGAACAGGCAGCGGCCACGTCGAGCAGCAGAAGCAGAAGCAGAAGCAGCAGTGGCGGCCGAAGGAGCGAGGACGAGAGCAAGGGGGAGGGAGTAGCGGGCGCGGGCACGGGCGAGCACAAGAGCAGCAGCAGAAACAACGACAAAAACAACCCCGAGGACGCCTTTTCATGCGGCCGCTGCAGCCAAACGTTTGCCGCGGCGACGCAGCTGCAGGAGCACGAAGACTGGCATGTTGCGCGCGCGCTGCAGGCCAAGGAACGACGACGTGTGCTGGCGCCGGTACCGTCGTCGTCGTCATCGTCGTCGGCCAACGCTCGCGCCAAGCCGTCGCCTACGCCCATTTCGTCCTTCTTTCGCAACAAAACCCGGGCCCCGTCCATACCTCGATTGGACGACAGCAAGAACGCGAAGACCATCGACATCAGGGAGGCCCTCGACTACGCAGAGAACAACGACAGCGCAACAACGGCAGATACGGCCACCAGGGCGACCGCGAGGACGACCACGACCCACCTGCTTATCTGTCCGCGCTGCGCCGCCCCGTTTGGCGACCCAGACGGCCTGCAAATCCACGCAGACTGGCATTTTGCCAAAGATCTCGAACGAGGATGAGACCCGAGCGGTGTGCGAAGGAACTGGCCAGCAATCTGGACAACTGGACAAGGGAAGAGGAGAGACGAATAAGACAACAAAGAACAAAAAAACAGGGGCATGCAAATGCACGCTGTGTGCAGTAATCCATGCTGCGTATGCAAAACGACTGGACAACACGCCCTTTTTTTTTTCTTTTTCGGCTCACTCCATCTCCCTGCTGCTGACTAGCACCAAAAGAGTCAGACCGGTTGAAAGAGAGGAAAACCAAAGAAAAACCAAGCTGCGGGCCCCCTTGCTTTTCGCTCTCACGACGGGCTTATTGGCGGATCTGTGGCAGGCAAAAGAGAGGCCCTCCCCCCCCTTCTCCTTTCCATTGTTTCTCGTGGTCTCCACGCTGGGCACAAAAGTTGGGATGAAACGATCGCCACTGTTCGTTTTTTTTTCTACGGGGCATCGATGTTCTTGGGCGCATGTCGAGCAGCCGATGTGAGGCAGAAACGCCCTGATTCATCGTCGCCTTTTTGGTCGATCTCGCGATGTTTATGGGCCTCAACTGGGCGATCGGAGGCGAGTAAAGGCAACATGAAGGGCCGCCGGCCGCCATGGTGCCCACTTTCAAGGCAGGAGGACAGCCAGAACGATCAAAAGGGGCAAAGTCGACCAACAGAAAGGAGAACGGAACGGCCAATTGTTATATTCCCTTCGTTCGCGACCCAATATGTTGGGCAGTATGTACCGTGTCTGCACTGTGCAAGGCACTGTCCTGTCGGCCGTCCCATTGGTGGCCAATATTGGGCACCATCGCTGCCCAATGTGGGAGGATTGGTGCCTAATTCTGTTGTCTACACATACACACTTTGTTTTGTCCATTTGGCGAGACGGTTTCGGGTTGCCTGTTAGCCTGTTTGCCTCTTTTGCCTGATGCGGCGCAAAATGACTACCAGAGATGACAACCCGTTGCTCGTTCTATTTCCTCGAAGAACAAGTATCTCGTACAACTCTTGTTCTAGAAACAACTGTGCGTCTTTTTTGCATCGCAGGTTGGAGAGGATGTTTGATATTTCTCGTCGACATACAGTCGGATCTTGATATCAGCAAAAAGGCGCGTGGTTGATATGTGACAAGATGGTTGAGGCGGTGAAGGTCGTGTTGACCCAAACGGGATGGGAATGGCCCTGGGCAAGATTTTGCCACCCGTCACCGCCAAAGAACAACAAAAGATCGGCCAACGAAACCCAGGGCCGTTCCTTCTCTCGCTAGCTCGGTCAACTGTTTGGGCTGCTAGCGACGTGGTGGTACATAGAGTATTACGACGTATTATGGTAGATGTATGTACTCCCCAGTACTCCGTAATACAGCGTAAGGCACACAGCGACTAGAACGCACCTGCCGTTTGTGAAGCAATACCTTGGCTGCGCATATCTCAAAAGAAGGCAGGCACGACATAGGCGCCTTCCTGTTGATGGTACAGATCGTGAAGCCGCTTCAAAAGTCGACTTCACCTTTTTCATTTCTCGATTTGGGTTTTTTCCTTCCTCTTTACTTTCTTATCACCATCATCACCAACTTTCCAACATCTCACTCGATCGCCATCATTTTTCGCTCACTCCGGCCTTCAGCCAGTCTGCTCACTGGCTGAGACCCCCTCGTTTCCCTGTTATCCACTCCGTCTCAGCCAACCGCCGCCGTCCCCCGCCACATTCACGAGATTCTCTGATTTTTTCGTCGTCCTGCAAAAGCCATTGGTTGGTTGTTTTTCTCGCCTGTTGGCAGGCCTCTGACCCGGGTCCCTCTGACTGCACGATATTACAGAATATTACAAAATATTACAGCGCACGCTCTGGTTTTCGTCCACCCCCAGTTCAGCCCGCAGGCCTTTTGGTTGGCCTCAGTCGACACACCCCCTTTTTCCTTTGGTCTTTATCTTTCCAGATTTGCTTCCTCTGTTTCCTGCATCAAGCAAACGAAAACAAAGCATCGCGTGCATCAACCAACAGCAATCTGGCCCAGTTACTGGTGCAAGTCGGCAGCCGATACCCCACAGAAAGTCTTGCGGAGGAGACATTGAAAAAAAGAAAAAAAAAACAGACAGAAAAAAGCAAAATCTTCGTCTGCCCACCTTTGCCCTCTCGCTGTCGCCATATCGGGCGACAAACTTATCAACACTGCCCAACACCTCGTTCTTCGCTTCTGGTCGAGACGCCTGCCGATTGGCGCGCGCCATCCTGCGCCTGCACGCGGATTACCCACAAGGGCTGCCCACCAGAAAGTTTCTGCTCAGCAGGCAAAAAACAAAAAAACAAAAAAAACAAAAAAAACAACGCTTACCCGCATCTACCCCCTCGTCTGCCTTTCCGCAGGCTGCAACGTTGTCATCTCTGATTCGCCTCTGCTCCGCCTTAGGCTGCCTGCTTTGCTGCACGACAAGGGGGGGTGAACAAGAACCAGAAAAACGCAAGAAGCCAGCCACAAATCGCTTTGAAGGAGGAGGGGGGAAAACCAAACGAATACTCCACCGAACGAGAAAAAGTACGAAGTAGTGTGCCACTTTCGAACGGCCCAGCTTCACCCAGTCTCAAGGCCCAACTCCCAAAAGACCACCACAGGCCACCCACCCGCCCCGTTCCTTGTTGCGCCGCCTCGTCTAGAAGAAGTCCATTTCTTCTCCCACTTCCCATCCTGCCCGCCTTTTGTCTGACTCTTTTTTCATTTTTCCTTCTTGCTTTTCATTTTTTTCCCTTGCTTCTCGTCTTTCTCGTTCCACCTGACAATAAGCTCGCGCTGGTATCAGAAAGGTTTTCCTTACTCTTGTCACTCTCCTCTTATTATATTCTTTTCCGCCTCTGTTTTGCTCGTAGTCTACTCCTGCGTTCGCTTTTTCCTACGTCGCGGCGCCCTTTTTGTTGCTTTTTTCTCTCTCTCTGTTGTTACCTACCATCCTAATTCAGAACAACTGTGAAACCAGTGATACCAGCCCAAAATGTCTAACAGGCAAAGACCACCGTATCAACAAGCCAACGCACCGGCACCACGGCAAAACGAGTACTTCGTGCCGCGCGATGGCATAGATCGTGAAGTCATCACGGCCGACATTTGTCGGTATCTGGGCAACGACGCCCTTGTGAGACCCGGCACTCATCCCGACGTGAGTTCTGTCATCGAACCGGCCATCCATAAGCTGTGTGCATTTGTTTTTTTCTGATCAACTCCTTCGATCTAGGATAATGGCCGGATCATTCAAGGCTACTTCATCACGGCGTACCGAAATTTGACATCGGTATGTAGGGCGCTGAGCTAGTCTGGTTTTGTTTTTGTTTTTAAAATCTACCTGCCAGTTTCTTCTGACCATGGTGCACTTCTTTGGCTTTAGGCTATGATTGCCGATCTGAAGAATGACTCTGCTCGGTGGGACGCAGAGCGGCGGAAACATCAGTCTGGCGCAGGTACAGGATACATTTCCTTTCGAAATGGGCTTGACGACCGCATGCGAATGCCTAACTCCTCCCCAGTCCGTTACCAGGACTCACATATTAGAGATGGCCCGCAGCGCGGCCCTGGCGGCGGCGGCGGCGGCGGCTCGTATGGTTTACAGTCAGGCTATGGCGGAAACCCCAGGGACTATGACAGCGGACCCCCTCGCTATCCAGGTAGCGACACACCAGGCTACAGTGGTTCTGGACACGGCGGCCCCAATCCTTACGGCCCGCCTGGCGGCGGCGCCGGTGTCTACGGCAACAATCAGTTTTCCCAAGGACCACCACCCCAGGCACAATATGCGCCGCCACCTGCGGCCCCTCAGGACCTTGGCTATGGTGGTCATCCCGCTCCCATGAGCGGTCTGGTGAACAACTACGGCCAACCCAGCGCGCCTCTGGCTCCAGAGGGCTACAGCAGCGGCGCACACTATGCGGTTTCGAACAACCGCGGCGGCTATGGGATGGACATGGCAATGTCCGATGCTCCTCTTGCACCGGCTCGACGGAACTCGCCGCCCGGTGGCCCCGCTGCATTTGGAGATCCTGGTCCGAACACCCGCGGAAACTACGGCAATGTCCCTGTTGGCCCAACTACCGGCTTTGGTGGCTATCCTCCCCCGGCATCTTCTAACCACAATGCCGCCTACATCCAGCCAATCGACCAGAAGTACGGCCGAGGTTCGTATTTTGAGTCCCTCTTGTTTCTTTCCGAGCTTCTCTCCTGTGCTTTTTGCTTCTTCTTTACTCACGGTATGCAGCACCAAACGCCACCAACTCGGGGTTTAGCCCTGCTCTCGAGTTGCCGCCGCAACCTCAGCAGAGTCCGCAACAACCGCTGGTTCCTCCTCCGCAGCAGGCTCAACAGTATGAAGATCCTGCCTACCCCCCCTCCCCTTCCCGTGCCACGTCCGTGGCAGCGAGCACACAAACTCAACTTTCCTCCAACAGTGGACAATCAGCAGGACCTCGCCGTGACCGGGAACGCGAACGGGACGCGACACCCCCAAACAGGACCGGGTCGGCCACCAAGCCCACAAATCCCTCACACCACCATTACAACCGGCGGTAATGCGGTGGAACAAAAAAAAAATGAAACTTAAGGGATCCCGCAGCGACCTGAATCGCTGGCCTTGTCTTCACACCTGCTGGCTTCTGAAGGCCAGCATAGGTAGGGCAATTGTCGGGTTGTGTAGGCATACTGCGGCCTGCTTCTCTATTCAAAGTCTGCACTTCTTTTCCCTTCTCTTTCTCCTCTTCTCTCTCTCTCTCTGTGTGCATTTTCTCTCTCCGTCTATTCTTTCGCTCTCTCTCTCTCTACTTGTCAGCTTTTTTTTCTGCTGTTTCGTTGTAAAGGTGTTGGCGTTTGTTCTGCTTCTTCTGGTTTTCCTCATTCCATTTTTCTGGACTCTTCGACTTTTGTTATGCGCCACCTGGAGCAGCCACATAATTTTCCGCAAACTGGTTCTGCAAACGCCAACAACAACTTTTTGTCCCCCCAGGAAAGGATTCTGTTACGCGGCAAACCTGCTTCCGTATTCTCGGATTGTATCTGGCATGCCATAGGATGGATGTCAAAACGTGCAATACCGACCAGGTTATCTAGGCACAGAATTCGATCTCCGAGAACTGTTCGGATTGTCGCGTGTTCTGCTTTGAACCGCGATAGCTGGATTTGAGATAACTGCATATCAAACATGCAATGCTTGAAAGGACTCTGCTTGCCAGTTGAAAACATACGCCCCAATGCGGGCTCACCCCGGAGTTTGTATCAGCTTTCAAACACGCCAAATGGCTAGTCAACGTATATTGGAACAGCAACCAGGCACGAGTTTGTCGAGATGCAGTCGAATTCAATCCTTGGAAACAAATGTCAAAAGAATCGGCGCCACAGCATTGGAGCTTGGAGTAAATCGACACAGGAATGTTCTCTTCACGTCCACTTTATGCTCCAAGATTTGTGTTGTCACTTGGGATCCCTGGATACTGCCGACATTTGTCACAGCTCTGTCTAAGCTAAAAGGAGCAAAGAAAACTACAGCACAACGAACATTGGCAAGTCATTGAGCAAAGAAGAAGAAAATGTTTTTGTTCTCACCCGTTTCAACTGCCTCAAAAAGCTATTTTTTTCGGTACCTGTCATGGATGATGTTAAGACCCATTTTTTCAGCTTATTTCCTGTTGCGTTTCCTTTTCTCCTGCTGCTTTGTTGTAGGTGACTTTCTTCACAAACCCAGTGAAAAAAAAGCCTGATAATCGCCCTGTTTTTTTTCTTTTTTTGTTTTCGACTTATCTCTGGCTCTTTTTTCTATTTTATCGCAATAATTTTTCATTTAGGCGGCATGGTTATGTCAGAAAGAAGGTTAAAATGCATAGGCACACACAGTTGAGGGTCGAATATGTTTAGGGGATGCAGTTTGTTTTGTTTTTCCTTTGCGAACTGCAGCCGGCTTTCTCCTTGATCATGCTGATGTTGTCTTTCCTTCATCTTTCTTTCCGGGTTCATCCCGCACAAACCTACTCTGGCGTTCAACCTACTTTGCTTTCCGGATACCAAGATTGCCAGACCTATGGCCGATCTCCAGGATTTCTTTTGGTTCTTCAGGACTTCTACTTCTTTTCCTGGCCATGCCAGCTGGACTGCCACTCAACAGAAGGTTTTGCCAATGCCTTCCGTCTGTTCAACTCCTAATAGGGCTTTTTTTTGGACCTCTTCGGAGTCAGATTCTTCTCGCTTGTCGTTGTTTGTCTGATCTCCCTTGAGCCTTGAGAAGTTTGCATCCAACAGATTGTACTGGCGTTCCGTAGGGAACCCTGTCCTGTCTTTGCCGGTGAGTAGTACATTACTCTCTTGCCACCGGTTCTGTTACATCTTATCACAAAAGCAGTGTGTGTCCAACACATATGCTTGACTGATTCAAATGTTGCACGCAGGGTATGCAGCTCCTGGGTGTTCTCTATAGCCGAACATGCTGACCTTCCTGTCTGCTCTACAGTGCTTTTACAACATGATTTTTTTAAATAGCGAGAGAGAGAGAGAGAGAGAGAGAGAGAGAGAGAGAAAGAGAGAGAAATTAGGGAAAGGCTAGAGCTTATTTTCTTAATGAGGTGGTTAAACCGGCGTTTTGTATTGAATGCTTTTTTTCACGTTTGGCTTTGGTATTTTCTTTTTGATCTCGGTTCTGGTATTTTTTGTTTTCTTTTTTTTGTTTTTGTTTGTTCACGCTCTTGTTATCTGTCGCGTTACATTTACGTCGGGCGTTACGTCAAAGAGAGGTCGTTTCCCGGTTATTTTACGTCTGCCTACAATGCCAAACGGCCATACGATATCTTTCGTTATTCCGTTCTTGTTCTGCGTGTGACTCTGCCTCGTTGCCTTGCATATGCAGTGTTCCGTCTCCAACTTTGTCTGCCTGTGTCGTCCCAAAAAGTTGTAGCGAGCAAAAACGAATGGAAGAATACGAAATGAATAAAGAATATTCAAACTCCAATAGTGTCCTACAAGTCGCTCTCTGAAGTCATTATCCAAACCCGTTCGCAATAGAAAATGCTCCAAGATGCCCACAAAAAAGGAAACGAAAATAACAAAAACAGAACGAAAGATCATATCTCATTTATGCCCATGTCCTCAAAATCCTGGCCCTCCCGTAACAAATCCAAACTCCAGCTCTATCATTCTGGTAAAAGGCCATCGTACTACGAGCACCACCCCCGGCGTATCCCCTTACCGCGCTCTTTTTCGTTTCGCGCTCTTGGGTGGAGGAACCAGGTCTGTGGTTGGCTTCCTTTTCGTCACCGTAGAGGCCCCCTTCGGGTCCTGTTTTTTCGGCCGCCCCGGCCCTCGCTTGGGTTGGGCAGCCGCACCGGCCCTTGGTGCGCGGGGTTTCGCCATCGTTCGTGTCGCTGGTTGGGCGGCAGATGCGGCGGCCCTCGACTGTTTGTCTGTTTTCGCTTTTTTGTTGGAGGCCGCCGGCAACGGCGGCGGCTGCTCGGCAGCCCGTTTCATGCCCGCAATCCGGGCGCTGCGACGTGGCAGGTTCTGTGGCGGCGGTGGCGCCGCCGCCGCAGAAGCCGCGCCAGGCACCGCATTCCGCGGACGCCCTGCCCTCTTTATCCTCTTTGGTGGCGCGCTGTCGTCCTCTTCAGGCGGCACCTCTTCCTCGGCCCCTGGGGGCGGCGGCGGCGGCGGCGGTGGATGATGGCCACGTACTGCCCGCGGCGGCCGCCCTGGCTTCCTTGGTCTCTTTGGCGCCTCGTCATGCTCTTCCGGGACCACCTCGGGCTCGGCGGCTGGCGGCGGCGGCCGGTCGACAGAACGAAAGAGGGGAAAGAGCGGGTTGGTGCTCGGTTCGCCGGTCCAAAACGTAGCGTCTTTGGAGGGTTTGGGACGCTCTAGCATTTGCCCGGGCAGCGCGCCGCCGTATTCGTCGATTGGCTTGGTCCAAAACATCTCAGGCTGCTCCGGCGTCGCGCGCTCGATCATCTCGAGGTCGTCAATCTCCGACGGCGTAAAGTCCATGCCCTCGGCGTCCAGCGGACTGCCATTCACGTTGTTGGCAATCGGCGTCATGTCTTCTGGCTCGGGGGACGGCGACTCGTGCCGCCACTTCCAATACCCCGACGGATCCGTCTTCTCGCTTTCGCTCCACCGCCCACGGTTCTCCTCCCTCCAATCGCCACGCTCTTTCCACCACTCAATAACTTGCGTCAACGGGTCGTAGTCGTAGCGCCGCTGTTCGTCGCCGTCGAGACGATTGAACCGCGTGTATTCCTCGGCTACTTCTACCCGGAAAAGAAACCAAGGCCTGGAAATAAGAAACGATTCGGCTTCCGAAGCCGGCGCGTCTGGACCGAGGTGCGAGCGCGGAATCACGGGCGCGTACTCGCCGCGGCGCAGGTTTTGCCGTAGTTGCAGGGCCCGTTGCAAAAGCCGCCGTACATACAGCGCCTCTAGACCGCCAGGCCCATCAAAGTCACCGTCAATGTGCTGTTGTTGCTGTTGCTGCTGCTGTTGCTGCTGCCATCTCCATTGCCAGGAAAAAATGTTGTCACTAGGCTGAACGTTGCGCCCGGGGAAGCCCCATGCGGGATTCCAAACGCCGAGCTTTTCCCACCGACGCTTGATATTGTGACGGGCCAGCACGCCCTCCCGCCGGGAGCCCTTCTTGTATGAAAACATCCTCCGGCCTGCGTGCACCAGTCGATCTACCTCGCGCTTCGCCTCTCGGAGGTACATGTAGTCCGGCGCTAAGGCGGACAGGAAGTTGCTGCGAGTTATCATCCGTCTGCGCTCTTCGTCGGTGATCGGCGGTCCCATAATTTCTAGCACCTCTTCAGGCAACTGGCTCTCGCGCGGCGGTGACATTTCATGGAGAGAGGATTCCGTCGATGAGACGTACGGGGGGGGGTCGCTGCGATCGAATCGTCTGAGGAGGTGGTTGCGCACGTCTTCGTTTGCTGCGAGTGCCTCGAGAGTCGGAATCGCTTGGTTTCGAAGAGCCGCGTGAATCTGCGCCTGATCGAAATATGGCGGCATGGTTTCGACGATGCTGATGCGTATTCATACAAAAGTGTTGGATGTAGGAGAAGACCGCTGGGCATCTTTTTGTTTTATTTTTTTTGTTTTATTTGCGGTTACCCAAGTGTGACTGCTGCTTAGTAATCTTGTTGACATGAGGACTTCGTTTGCCGCCCTCAGCCTCATCACCGTTCCAGCAACCAGGGCGGTTACGGGATTCATTGGGTATCAGTGATCCAGTTGCCAACCTTCTCATGCATCTCAAGCATCCGTGAGTCGCGTCCTCAGTTTGGCCGCCTTTCCAGCAAGATGGCAGGAATACTCTTTGGTCGTGTCTTTCGTGCCCCTTCACCCCCCCGATTTACTTCTCGTGAAAGCTGGCAAACCATTTTTTATTCATCTTCGTTTGCTATTTGTTTCCGCATATCTGGCAAATAACATCGTTTACACTATTCAGACTCTTGTGTCTCTCGCTTCGTCTGCCTAGCCTCCCCTCCTAATATTACCATTCTGTTTCTATGCATTTCATTCTCTGAGCCATGGCTTCCAGGGCTCACGCTCACGCTCACGCAGAAACGCTCTTCCATCTCGTGCCGGCTAATGAAGTTGCCCGCGGCGCCATCGGTCATCCGGATAACAAACTCTTCGTGTCGAGCTCGGTTGACGGCCGGCTGGGGCTGGAGGTTGGCTTTCACGTCTCACCCATCGCCCGCGGCCATGTCATCGCCCGGCTTGGACGCAATGCCGACTTGATCCTGCGTGAAAGCACATCGGAACAGCCAATGTCGGCCATCCACGCCGCCTTTGAGATCAACCCAGAGACACAACATGTGCTTCTCGTTGTCCGGTCAAAACGCATTTCGTCCGTCAAGTTTGCCGTCCTCGAATCGCCTACCAAATCGGACGTAGCTGGGAAGGAGCCCACAGACGCCGGAAAGGAGCCGAAAAATACCGGGAAGGAGATTATCGGAGACGGCGTTCTGCTCTACGGGCAGGATTATGACATTAGCATTGCGTTGTACCGATTCCATCTGCTCTGGCGAGGCATATCTGCTGCCAAGGAGAACTCTGACGCTCTCAAGCTTCTCGCCATTCAAGGCTACAAAAAGTCCTTGGAACGGCTTCAGTACGTCAGGTCGCGCGACCGTCCAACAGAGATTGTGGGTTCGGAGGCCCTTTCGTGGCACATGACGCGACTCAATACTGCAAAACGACCTCTGTTTCAGGATATTGAGCATCTCCGTGTGCCCATGGGCATGGGAAATTTTGGGACGGTTTTCAAAGCCGTTGATCAGGCGCAAGGCTACACCTTTGCTATCAAAGTCGTCAAGCTCGACAAAGACCATAATGTGGAGGCATCGCGGGCCCTTCTCCACAGAGAAGTCAAAGTCATGGAGAGGTTGCAACACGTTAGTAGCGTCCATGTGATACAGCTCTCTTTTTTGGATTTTTTACCTTCTCGACGCTGACACAATAATTCTATTCCTAGAGCCACATCATCGAATATCTAGGGTGCCAGCGGTTCGATACCCTCGCGCCCGAGATCTTCATGCCGCTGCGCGAAGGATCGCTTTCCTCCCTCGTCAACTCCGGGCCAGAGATTACGTCCGACAACCTCTCCCTCATGGTTTTGGAACAGATGCTCAGCGCTTTGGACTATCTGGCGAACGACGGCCTGATCCACAGAGACGTAAAGCCCGACAACATCCTTTATTACAAAGAGGAAGATGGCAGTTACCATTTCCAGCTGGCCGACTTCGGCCTCACCCGTCACCGTTCGCTTGCAACGACGTTCTGTGGCACGGGCTATTACCAGGCGCCCGAGCTCTGGCCGCAGGTGACGGGCATCCGTGCCCGCCAGAGCCCGAAGATGGACGTTTGGTCTCTCTTTGCAAGCATTGTGGCCATCCACTCGAAGTTCCCCGGCTTCCCGCCGGCAACCGCGGACTACGCCGCTGTTGTGAGCGCCTTGGAAGACGCCGTGTCCAGTGCACCCACCCTGAAGCCGATGGCGGAGCTCCATCCAGAGCGCCGGGCGTCTGCCGCCCAGATGCTGGTGCTCCTCTTCAACAGCAGGGGACTGACGACGCCCCCGTCGAGAATTCCTCCGCTGGACTTGCTTGATGCCGAGGAAGTTCTTCCTCCTCCTGTGCAGGTACCGCCGTACACTGCGCCGCGTCTCCCGGCACGGGCCAACAACCCTCCAAAGCGGGACACGCGCGGCAAGACGCCCGAGCGGCCGTTGATCGTTTATCCGCCGCGTCCGCCGCGCCGGCGAACGACAATACCGTCTCCTCAGCCTCTTCGCGCGCAAGGCGGTGGTGTTGTCAAACGCCGGGCCGAGCCTCGGGCGACCCGAGTGAATGCTCCCGCCATAGCACACGTTCTCGCCAAGGCGGACGCTGCCACCAAAACGAACACTGCCGCCGAGGCGGACCCATCCTCAAAAGCGAACGCTCCTGCCGAGTCGAACACCCCTGCCAAACCTCCGCTGCGAAAGCAAGATCCGCGAGCTGCCGGCGGGTCACGTCAGGCGTTTCCTCAGATCCCGGGGGCGTTTGTTGATTAGGCCCCAAGATTCGGCTATGGTTGGCCTTCGTCTTTATCTGGTGTGGAAGATGTCCTTCGCGAGGTAAAAAGGAAACGTTTCTTTGAATTTTGATTATTTTTGGGCTTTTTTTACCCTCTCTCATTTAAATAAAAGAGGCACAGCGATTTTTTGGGTTTTTTGATTCATATTTGGTTGGCACACGCGCGGGCAGTGCTCGTGGTACGACGGCGTTTTACGGGAACGATAGAGCGTGAGTTTAAACATGCTACGGAAGAGCCAGGATATTTAGAACATGGGCATGGATGAGATATGATCTTTCTTTTTTTATTTATTTACGAGCTTTTCTATGTCTACAAAGCTTTGGATCATCTGCTTTGATTTCTCTGTTTCGACGAAGCAGCCGTCGATACGTTTGGAGCCGGCGTGGCCGTCGCTTTCACGATGGCCGCATCACGTCGACAAGGATTCTGCGCATTGTGCTTCGTATACGGCCGAGCAGTGTTATTTTGGTGTTTGTTACGTCGTTTACCTTTTGCTGGTAACCACTGTTATGAGCACTGCATCGTCCTCATGTACAATACAAATAAGGGGTGGTGCGATTTTGAGACCTCCGGTTCCTCTTTACGCAAAGAACACCCATTTACCGCATTGAAATTCAGGACTTCGGGGGCCGGTAGGCGCCCCTGTATTAAGGGAGATGATAGCGAGGGTAATAAGTCTACTTAGGCGCTGGGACCAAAAGTTGAGCGCCGCAAAATAAAATCAGTAGAAAACCTGAACTACACCCGGTTCCCTCGATTTGTATGTCTCGCCTGAAATCCGGGGTTTGGTTCGTTTACAAGAACCAAGAAAACAAAACAAAGGCTAAGTCTTCTGATGAGACTTGGCCGCCTGAGAATAGCTTTTTGGGGGGCTTCAGGGAGATTGCTGCAAAGGAGGTATGGACGTGGCCCTAGGGCTATGGAAACCTGGCGACCAAAACATCCTTTACCCTCCGCGAGGAGTAGGGGTCGTTTTCCGTTGTGATGCCTGCAACCTTCGTATGCTATGCGTCGCATGTACTCCGTTTGTACCCATACTCCCGCCTACATGTGGACGTATGGAGGGGACGACAGAACAAGGGAAAAGAGCAGGAAAGGGCCGCAGCCGAGATGACCCCAGGCGGGACGACCAGGGCCAACCACAGCTGCCGTGGACCATTGCGACGACACATTGTGCATTGAGGGATGAAGATGGCAAATCCTCTGATACGAGCCAATCGTGTTCGTCCACGACAGAAGAAGAGACGTATGTAGGGGGGGGGAAGCCTTAACAGCACACCCCGAAGGGATGAACAAGAGCCAGGGGGTCCCCAGAGGCATGGTATTGAGATGTTCAGTTAGGTGATAGAGCGGGAATCTTGCGGTGAAAAAAAATCGACCGCTGAGCATATTTATTTATTGTTTTAATCTATATCGGCCAGACGGCGGGCCAGCCCACTCAGAAGAGGTCTGCCTATTTGCTCGACAAATCAGGTTTCGTGGTTGACCATTTTACGAAGTACTCGAGGGAAAGAAAAGGGTGTGCTCGTAAATGTGTCGAGCAGAACTGGTGCCGACAGACATATCTCTAAGGACCTCTGCCCAACGGTTGGGAACTACGCTGCCATGTTTGTGCTGTAGCGGTAAAACGTAAATTTTTTTTAGAAGACGGCATTTAATACCATAGTTTTCTGAGTTGCTTGCTTTTTTTCTTTTCTTTTTTTTTATTTTACGAAAAGTATCTTATACAAGATAGCCTCAACGGTTGTTGCTACTCGAGAAAGACCGAGCCTTGTCAAGCACTTCGTATACAAGACGGGGGTAGCCCCGGCTGGCGATGCAAAATGCATACGTCGTAATGCAACACCCCAAAAGAATAAATCCATCAGAAAGAAATCATCACGAAGCGAGATGAGGATGCAACCGGGGGAGTAGGCGAGATAGGGCCTGGAGTAATACCGTTTAATGAAGATGGACGCAATTATCATGGGCGGAAACGTCAGGGATCAGGGCACCATACAGCGAAGGGGCGTGCCGTCCTTCCTGTGTTCCCGCCGCACAAACACCCTGGCCGTTGGTTCTGACTCGCATGAACCTTCAGCCATGTGACCTGCTGTGCCTCTGGTGATCGCGAAGGATGGCCAAGGATGGCCGCGACAAAAATTGGTCGAGAAGGGGGGAGAAAGCAGGGGAAAAAAGAATAAAAGGGAAAAAAGGGAAAAGAGGAAAAGGGGGAGGCCTGTAGCAAGCTGAAAAGGGAGAGATTTACGCGTACAAAGGGGATTGTCATACTTCGTGCGAAGAATACACCAGGCATGAGGGTGGACGAAGCAGGTGAGAAGAAGCGGTGACAGGGAACAGGGGACGAGAGACAGAAGGGAAGAAAGCAAAGCTCGTGTCGAAAAGTACGGAGTACGGAGTACAACTACCAGGACGCAGCATTGCCAACGGAGTATTCCGTACTGGGTTCTACGCGATCCCGGTTTGGTACTCGGGGGGGTCATGGCGTCTCGAGAAAGAGACACATCAGAATTTCCAAGAGGAAAGGCCCTCGTCCACGCCCTCCCTTGACTATCCGGAAAGAGGGTGTGCATGATTTCACGGGGTACCAAGTACGGAGGTACAGCATCAACTGCCTGGCTTGCGAGGTCGTTAGTTTGTGTGTCCCTGTTGGTTGTCTCCTGTGATGCATGCACCGTGATGTTCAGGAAAGGACGGGCTATAGCAGCAGCGTTGGGAAACAAAAGACACCCGAAGCCATAAGAAGAAGCATCAGGCGCGGCAGCTCTTCGTTTTGTCTGCTTCGGGTTGCCCGTTGGGTCGTTGTCGTGGTTGGCTGGGGCCGCACCCGTTTGATGCAACCAACAACGGTTTTGTGGAAAAAGTATGTGTACGGCGTACAGTAGTGGTATTTTCTGTAGGCTATGCTCCGCCAGCAACCGTCGTACAAGATGGGCAGCATGCAGACTGCTGCGGGATGGGTCGCTTGGAGGCGGAAAAGGGTCCCCTTTTTAGCCAGGTGCAGCAAGAAAGCTGCAGACTTACGTTGTTTTATTCTTTATTATTACCTTGCATGGCTAAGCATGTCGTTTACCCAACGTGATCTGCTGCATAGCAATACGACCTCCGACGTGCGTGGGCAATGCTGTGCCTCTTTCTTCTATTATCTCTTTACTACTTCTGCGGCTCACCCTGTACGGGTCCTCGAGATGGAGCCCTGTATTTGACACGACCAGCAACGGAACGCACGCAACAAAAGAAAACGAAACCAAAGCGGGACAAAGGGCCGAGCCATTTGCCGCCGTCTTTTTTTTTTCTAAGTCTCGCTGCCGCCGCCGCCGCGGCGGAATAGATCTACGCAGAACGAAGTCAAAGTGATGGTAATATATAACTCGTACATAGTACATACGATGCTGGTCAACCCTACACATGGAAAACAGGGCGTACTCGTAGATACAACAACACAACAGTACTCGCATGAGGATTGATTATTCTTCACCTGGCAAGCCCCACAAGATCACTTGACTGTCTTTCATACAAGCAGGGGAAAAATGCGAGAAAAATAACACTCAAAAGAAATTGACAACAGCAGGTATAGTGACACAGTGACCGTATGGGGTTATTGTCAGCGTTCCTCCTTTTGAATCCTTCGCGTGAGAACATCACAATGAATATCATTCTCCTTCCCCTCCCTTTTCTCCTGATTTTCTCTCCTTTCCTTTCCTTTTTTCCCCCTAAAAAAATGGTCCTTCTGCTTTCCAGGAACAAGGGAGACCGTACGCATACAAAGAGTCTACTTCGTACATGCTCACACGACGAGCAAACACCACGATCCCCACCAACCCATCACGACCGGACTGTTGCAAAATGTGCCTGTTGGCTCTAAAAACAAGTCCAAGAGTCCCCGTCCCAACCGGGGCCGCCAATCGTATGGCGAGTACCGCCGTGGAGCGCCGTCTTCGTGCAAGGCCTGTCCTGGTAAAAAAAACAATACTCCGCCTAGCCCGCAGTCATACGGAGCTGTTCTGTTCATGATGGAGTGAACGCACAAACGAAGCAACGCGTGGCAAAATACGGAGTAATGGGCTGGCCGGCCCCTTTTTCGGGGAGCCGCTAAACAAGACCCCGTGAGAGGGAGAGAGGATAACTCGTACAACAACAACTACCTCATGAAAGCGAGCCCCAGGGCTGTTGTCTCTTTTCGTCAGCTCGTTCTCGAGGTCTCGTCCAGCTTGTCTCCCTCGATGGCCATTTTAATACGCCCGTACGGAGCTGGGTTTTTTTAGAATTTTTTGTTTCGTTGTTTTACGAAGCCAGGGATAGGAAGAACTATCGAATACATGCTCCGTAATACTTCGTAGTTCGACTTTTTTTGCCTCCGGATCGTTGGCTTTCTGGAGACGAGAACAAAACGTAGCAGACGCCGGGCTAGGGACTAGCACCGGGCACCGGCTCGTCAGGAGAACAAAGAACACGATGCTCTAGCTGAGATTTGGCAACGAAAGGGGCGGGGCGACCAAAGGCAAGCGCAAAAAAAGAACAAAAAAAAAGAGAAAGGGAACGAAAAGGACCGTTCCCTTGTTTGCCCCTTGTCTTCGGCTCGGCTGCGGAGGTTTCCTTGCTCGTAGTATGCCGTAGCTCGCCCGTGTTCGACGATCTTTGTGGGTATCTCTACTTGCTCTCTCAGCCCGAACAGAGAGACATTGTGATATGCAAACGATCAAGGTCGGACATATGAGGAGTTCATTCTTTTTGGAAGACCCATCTCTTTTGCTATTTGCGTCTATAATATAACACAATATAGTGCGAAGAACCTTTCGGTGCCCATCGTCCTCTCCTTTTTCCCCCGGACGTCGACCAGTACTCGGATGAGAATGTAGAACAGGACACATTGCCATCGCTAGATCCCTAATTGTTCAAACATGGCATATCCCTGTTCACGACCATTTTTTTACCCTCTTTCCGACGGAATTTTTTCCCTCTAAAAACACCGTCCGACTTACGACGACATAGTTGGCCTAGTGTTCTTTTTAGCAGCGGAGTATCACAAAATACGGGTGCTGTTGGTTCTTGGCTGAGGGAAAGGAGGGTCGAGATGAAGCTGAAAAAAAGAGGATGGAGAGAAAAGAAACAATGACGGACAGTCAAGCAGAGCAGCCGTGAGCGGCTCAGTAAGGGCCGGGCCTGAATAGATGTAGACATTCTTAGGATCCTAGCAAGTCCCCAGGCGCCATCGGTTTCCTTTGCCACAGTATTACAGCTTCTGATATTTATACCCAACAAAGTGATGGCCACTTGTTAGAAAAGCCATGAAGCAGTGACGAGAAAACAGTAGGCTAGCCTTTATAATGTAGGGCGCGGTCTACCTGTAACGCAGATCCATCGTTTTTCGGGGATTTACCTTAACTCAATACGAATCATCCAGACGGAGTATCGTAGACAAAGCCCAGGTGATTGAAAAAAGGGATACCTCGAAAAGAGCCAACATAGTGTTTCCTTAAAACTATGGACAACGTAAAACCGTTTCTCATCCCATCACCACCATCGGCTCCACCTCCCAGGTGTGCTCCGCTGGTTGGCTGACATTGATTGGCTGCTCTCCGGTGCCGGCGATTGCCGCGCTCGTCACCTAGGACTTAGGAGGAGTCGCTGTAATGCTCCGTCCCGTAGACAGTCGCTACCGGCAGCCACAGGGAGGAATAGCACCTCTAGATCGCTGGGCGGAACCTGGCCAATGGGAACTCGTTGCACCCTGGGCCCGCTTTTTGGGGTTGGTGTATCTCACCGATTTTCTCCTCTTCGTACGGAGTATATTACTCGCAAACCAACAAAAGCGCACACACACACCTTTGCAAGTGTTCTCGCCACCACGTCCTGTGGGCTTCGAGAGAATAGAAGGGGGGGTAAATGTATGCTGTGTGTGCGCCTAACGTTCGATCTTGGAGGAACGGCAGATGAAAGCATTGGTACTTGGTGAGAAGAGGCTCCCTTTTATTCTTCACCGTCTCTAAAGATAACATGAGCAGTTACGGGTACATTGTGACATGGCTTTGTGGGTGTTCGTGGTTGTATTGGGGTCGTTGATTTTCAGCGGCAGACCTGCAATGAGTCAATCAAAGGCGTGAGGTGAGACGTTCTCTCGGGGATGGGCTTACTACGCGTTCCTCTATATAATCTATGAATAAGAGAGAAGGTATCAACTGGCGGCGTAGAAAGAAAGGAGCAGCAAAGAACGAGCTTGAAAACCAGTTCATCTTACCTCTGCGGTGAATACACTATTTAGGTCTTATTTTTATTGTTTCCTTGTAAAAGATCTTGTACTTCCTGTTGGCCGTCGATTTCCTACTGCTCCTTCTCCTATACGACTCTTTGGTGATGGACTGTCCTGCCGAGTCAACTAGTATGTACAAATGTCTCACACTCTTTTTACTGAGATATCGATTTATTGTGTTTGTTTCGTCGTCCCCCCCGTAAGCAAAAACAACAACCCCAAGGGCGGGCACTAGATATCTCACGCCGGCGGCCGTTCCCCCCTCTGGACAAACGGGAACCCCGTCTTCTATTTTTTGCTTTGCTTCGACCCAACAGGACTCTTTTTTTGCTCAGATGTGGAAATATTACAACAAACTCCATCTGAGCTTGCTCTCCTTCTACTGAACCGAGCCTAGGGAGAGCCGGCTGATGTCCCCCCCCCCCTCTT
The DNA here is from genome assembly GCA_002778095.1 of Fragosphaeria purpurea. Lineage (NCBI taxonomy): Eukaryota > Fungi > Ascomycota > Sordariomycetes > Ophiostomatales > Ophiostomataceae > Fragosphaeria > Fragosphaeria purpurea. Next base: position 1,563,383 of record PCDL01000002.1, read on the forward strand.
TTTTCTTTCTCTCTCCTTCACCGAACTAAGAACTGGGTCTTTTTTTCCTTTTCCTTTTTTCTTTTTTTTGCCCTTTGTTCTTTCGTTTTTTTGCCGCCCACGGACTCGGTCGTTTTTACTCACCCCTCCCTCTTCCCCCCCTTTTCTTCCTCTTCGGTGTGAACTAGTTTAGCTTGGGGTTTGTGGTCCTCCTCTCACCCGTTTTGCCCGCGTGCGCGCGCCCCCGTCTGCAGGTCGCCTCGCCCCTTGCCGCTGTTGACCTAAAGAGCGATCTTTATTTTTTCCCTTGTCTTCACCTTCGTCCCAAAAACTCAGTAAGCGCACAGGATTTCGGTAGTGGTTCCTTTGTAGTGTATGTCGGTCGTATGTACCGGAGACAACACGTCTCATAGAACAATCACTCCAACACGGATCATTCGGTAAAATCCCAGCGTTCTTCTTGTTGATACTGTGAGAAGAAAGGTGAACGAAGCTCATATGTTTGAAACATTCATACAGTAATACCATGGAATTCGTTCAAATGTAATCGAAGAGAGTGTGGTGATAGCAAAAAATAGGCTGCCCATGCGAGTGAGCTTGCATTTGGTTATAGTGGGTGCTCCTAAAGAACAACTCCTTAATTTTTCTCTCTCCTGCTAGCTGGCCGCCGTCTCTGGCGGAAAAAAAATTGGAACAAAAATCCCAATACCAAGGAAAGAGAAAATAGAGTCCCCAATGTTGGGCAACTCGAAATCCCCCCCTCTCAATTTTTTCCCTCCTCCAATTCGCGAAAAAGAACCGAGACCAGAAAATCAAAAACAATTAAAGCAATAAACTAGATTGCTTTTTTGAATTGCTTGCGCAAGGATCCTAATATTTTTCTTTTGCTCTGAGTCTGCAGAGCACTCCGTATTTTTTGGTGTCTTTTTTAGTCTTTTCTTTTCGTCTCCCTTTTTCGCCCGCCTGACCAGCGCGCACTTTGTACCCTGTCCCCCGTAGCAAATAAACGACCCATGCTTGGGACTTTCACAAGCGAAACAACCAGATTCAGTGGTTCCCTCGAATCTTTTTATGTCTCCTTCATATCATACCCCAGCGGAAGAATCAAGGAAGAAAAAAGCGAAAAAAAAGAAAATAAATGATAGGAAATGACTGTAGAAGTAGTAGACGTAAAAAAAAAGGAAAGATAAAAAAGAAACTCGTGGCCAAATCCAAAGACGCGTGTCGATATAAATGAGAAACAATCAGTCGTATGCCGTGAGGCAAATCCGTTCTTTTTCCAAATTCACAAAGCCGAACAGAAGGAAACATAAAAAAGAAACTTGAAAAAAACCAAGGACAGTACCGCCGAGTAACGGCAAACACCTCGCAGACAGACAGCAAAAAAAAACAAAAAACAAAAAAAAAACAAATGGCGAATGCTAAAAGTCCACGGCAAAAATTTGCCAAGAACTTGCATCGCTGCCACCTTCCTTTATGGATAGATTCAGACATGAGAAAAGGGAACACGCAAAAAACAAAAGACCAAACCAAAAGCCTAACTTCCTGACCTCATCCGACCAAACATAAGAACGAAAAAAAGATAAAACAGAAAGAAAGCACATAAATAGAGAGCAAGACCGTCGGCTTCCATTAGCGCCTCCTACACATTCTGTGGGGTACGCTTATCAGCCAGGGGTTCGGGACGTGCAGTTCCAAGTCGATTCAGCATGGTGAAATCAATGTCACGGCCGGCATTCGGTTCGCATTCGCGCGCAGAACACGGCAGTTGTTGCGAGTAGCGGTCGCTGGCCGCGTAGATGCGGTTCTCCACCTCACCGCTCGGGGACCTCGACTCGTGCAGATCCGTAGGGGACGTTGCGGCCGTCCCGGCTATGCTACCCGTGCTACGAGCGCTGGTAGTGCTGAAAAAAAAAGAAAAGTTGTTAGCTTATCTGGAAAAACCATAAATTTTTTATTGCCGCAGCAACTCGCGGCAGGAATCGCAGGGGCGCGTACTCGGTACCCACAGAAGACATAGGAGGCGGCGGAAGGACGGGAGGCGCAGGGGTGCCGTAGCCATGAGGAGCACTTGTCGAAGGCGATACGACGGAGCCAGGACCGGAAATGGATCCGTTCATTGAAGGTGGCGAGCGGCGTGCATCGTCCGGACCTTTGTAGTAACCGTTGCTATCGTGGCCGAAGTAACCAGGCGGCGGCGGCGGCAGACGGCTCGTAACAAACTCGACGTCTTCTTCCTCCCGGCTGCGCTTGTTGGTGCGAGGCCGCCGCATGTCATCACTAGGGTAGCCCTGGTGGGAATGCGGAAGAGGCAGCGGCAGCTGGCGTTGTCCCATAACAGGCGGTTGATGCTGCTGCTGATGTTGCTGGTGCTGGTGCTGGTGCTGGTGCTGGTGCTGCGACGGGGGCTGTTGCATGGAAGCCGGGGAAGGCTGTTGAGCATGCGGCGGCGGCGGACCGCCTTGTTCCATATGGTACGGGTGGTGCTGCTGGTAGTAACCACCGGGTCCAGGCGAGGTTGGGCCATAACCTGGAGGAGGGCCACCCATACCGCCCATGGGAGGACCGCCAGGACCACCGGGAGGCCCCCCCGAGCCGCGGCCACCGTTCGGACCCAAAGGTTGGCCAAATGCGCCATAGAGCGGTGTGCCCGGCGGAACACCGCCCTGGATGGCGGAAACGGGGACGAAGGCGGTCGACGTGGTAGACGACACGGGCTGAAACACGCAGTCGTTGCCCGTCTTCTTACAGTTGGTGCATTTGCCGTCCGGCGTGTTCTGGTACCCGCTGCAGCGAATCTGAATTTGTTCAAAGTTAGATTCTTGACACCAACGTGCACCACGACAATCTTAAAGCAAAATATTCAGAAAAACAAAGAGCGACCGAGTTGCAAATCAACTGCATACCTTGCGTTTCCGGCAGTACTTGCAGGCGATGGATGTGCGTTGCCGGGGTGCCGTCTCGGGCGGCTGGGGTTGGTAGTTGGGAGGCATCTGGTGCTGCGGCCAGTACGGCTGATGAGGAGGCGCGCGATCCGGATAGGGATTGTAAGGCCCATAGGAAGCGTAGTAGTCTTTGGCATCGCGGTAGCCGGGATCCGGCGGTGCGTGATGGCGAGGATACTGCCCGTCGGGACCATTGCCGGGACCGGCGCCGGGCGGGCCGGGAGGACCATGCGGGCCAGGCGGAACAGGCCTGTTGACACCAATGGGCGAATCCGGGTACGGCCGGTGGCCAGGAGGCGGACCACCGCGGCCGGCCATGTCGTGATGTGTTGGCTGCAGGGGGGGCGGTGGCGGCGGCGGGTATTGGCCCAGAGCCAAACCGTAGGCCTCGCGGAACGACGGGAGCGTCACGGTGTTGCCGCTGCCGCTGCCGCTACCACTGCCGTTGCCGTTGCCGTTGCCGTTGCCGTTAGTGTTGCCGCTGCCGTTGCCATTGCCGTTTCCGCTGCCAGAAGCTTGAAAGGGCTTGGACGAAAAGTTCCGCTCCTCTTCCTCGTCCTCCAGCTTTACCGTGGCGACGTGCGGCGACATTTCGCGGCCTTGCGGGATTTGGGCCAGCTTAGGCCTCACCTCGTCAGCCATGCTGGGAGGATATGGTTGGTGGGCAGGCCGATTTTCCGTGATGGGCGCCAGTTTGATGACGGGTAACACGCACGCAGCGAAGAGGAAAGGGCCGTGCAAAAAAGGTACCAGAGAGAAGAAAAAAAGGAGGAAAAAAGAGAACGGGTGCGACGATAATTACAAATAGGAATCGGCGGTCAAAAAGATACAAGAAGGACACGTTAAGTGACAAAGGAAACAGATGGCGAGAAAAAGGCGAAGATTTGACGAGAAAGGGCAAAAGTCTGGTAGCTTTTGCGGTGAAGCTGCTCAGCTAAGAGAGAGCCAAATCTGGTCGTATGACTGGAAAAAGAAGCGAGTCCAGCTAAGAAAGTACTCTTTGTTGCAATCCGTCTGTGGCGAAGCACGGTGTTAGTAACAAGCGAGTCGAGACCAACGCAGAGTGACTGGCGTGAAAACGGATGGTGGACAAAATCGGTGGATGAAGAGAGAGGAAAAGGAATTGCAGAAGAGATTGGAGAGGGGGGAAGAAGAAAAAACGTAAATAAACAACAGGCCCCGTGATACGCGTCTCCAGGGCACTTCAAAGAAATTTCCCCCCCAAGGAATAATTTAGGAAGTCACGATGGGAGACAAAGGGCAAAACCGGGGAAAGAGGAAAGAGAAAACGGAAGGAGAGGAGAGGGGGAGTAGGAAAAAAAAGGGGAGAAGAAAGGGAAAGAGCGATGGGGGGGATCCGCACTATTATACTCTGTACAGACAGGCTTTTCCAAGGAGACGTTAGGGCCGCCTATGGGTACTACAGCGCGCCGTGTCCGTGTTTAGGGCCCGAGGAAGAAGAGAGCAAAGGGCACGGGGGCAGGGAAGACGGACGGGCTTTAATGGGCTGCTTGTACCCAGTAGTGGGTTTCGGGGAGCGGTAGCGGGAGGACGGGGAGAGAGGGTCAGAGGACAGAAGGTGAGCGAAAAGGGGGAAGGAACAAAGAGAGGGGGAGGGGGGGGTGAGGGAGGGGAGGGAAAGAGCGAACGAGAAGAGGCAAGACGAACGAAGGCACGACCCAGCAGGTGTGTGTGTGCACATCATCCATCAGCCCAAGGGAGCAAGCGCGGGCGATGCGCGGCAAGTACCGGTACGCGCAGAAGCAGCGACTAAGTGCGGAAGCCAAAAGTAGACTGGACCCGCGCTGGATCGTTCTTTCTTTTTTTGTCTTTTCCCTTTGTTCTTGCTGTTTCTTGTTTTTTTCTTTTTTTGCTGGTGACGGATGATCGTATACGTGTTACTCCGTAATCACCCAATGCAAAAAAGAAAAAAAATCACCATCAGGTGGCACTTGCTGCACACAGAAAGCAACAAGGGGAGTGGATTTGGGGGGGAGGGAAGGTTCGACTAGTTGTGGACTTTGTGCGGCGGGGGCCTAGCCGAGGACGGAAGGAATGGGAAGGGAAGGGCGGGCGGGTAATGATGGACAGGTAGACAAGAGCAGATGGACGGGACCCAGAACTTGCTTTACCGTAGACCCGCAGACAAGCCGCTGATGGTGGCACTTGCGCCCATTGTTTTGTCTTTTGGCTCGCTTTCCCTCGTGCGCCTTTTGCTTTGCTGCTCTCCGTCTTTCTCTCCACTTGGTTGCTGACTAGTTTTTTTTCTCCTTTTCCTCATTGGAACTAGGATGGGCGTCCCGTCTTTGTTTCGTTTTTCGCCTCACACGGTCCTCGCTCTTTTTGCTGCCTCACACGCCGATGCCCTCGTGTTCCCGTCAGTCCCATTTTGCCCCGTTCTGGCGTAACGAGTACGTAGTCGTAGTCGTAGTCGTAGTCGTACTTCGTTTTTGCCTTTTGGGTCCTGTTGGGAACAGCCGACTCGTCCCCGGATCTAGGCAAGCGGTGTCATGGTAAGACAACAGACGGGGGCGAGGGCGGCGGGCGTTTTCCAACAGAGGCAGAAAAGGACAAAAATTGCCGTTTTGGGTATTGTGGCAGCTGTAATCTGTCCGAAAGCGGGACGCATCGACGGCTTTTGGCGTGGGACAACAACGACAACAACGGGCTGTGCTGAGGGTTTTTTTTTCTTCTTTTTTTTTGGCGGTGAAACAGACGGAGCGAGGAGTGAAAGTATTGCGCATTCACATGCCGGGACGTGATAAGAGGGACGGCAGCCAGAGTAGTGTGCGGTTGGACTGTGGCAAAGGGAGTTGGGATCGTACGGTGAGGGAAAACGGCTGAAGATAGCAAACGTAATGATAGACAGGGAAAAGACTGCATGGGGATGGAATTGTGATGGTAGGATAGTACAAGAGGCATGGCAACGAGAACCAACGAGAACCAACGGTCACCCGTACGTCAACCATTTCTTGTTGTTTGTGAGCAACGATGCGGATAGTCCTCAGCCGTTGCCAGTACTCTCAGACCTCGTCAAACCACGGTCAACGCAACTGCTTCGCTGCATCATCCCTTTCCTCCCAACCAACCCGCCAACACATGTTGCCGCCGCCGCCGGTGCCCGTCCGCCCCAGGCCGGACGGACAGGTGGTTCACGGCAAATGGCGATCACAAAGAAAGGAAAAGGGAAACGCCGACGCAACGGGGTGACTAAGGTGAAGAGGGCCGTGTAATGGTACCGGTAAGATGACGCAGGCATGTGTAAGGGTAGAACACTGAGGGTAGAACACCGGGAGGCGAACGATGGGGGATGTAAAGATGGACAACAAACATGCCGAGATAAAAAACGCAGAGGAATATAAAAACAAAAAAAAAATAACACAATCACAGCCACAGCCAAAAGAAGAACGCACCTTTACGAGACGAGATCCGAGGGAATGGCCAACGAAGCCGGCTGACGAGAAATACGACCCGAACTCGAGATGGGCGAAACAATCAGGAGAAAAAGAGGAAACAAGAAAACAAAAGGGAAGAAGGAAGAAAGAAGAAAGAAGAAGCAAGACAAGGAAAGAGTAAGAGTAAGAGACAAAAAGAAACGGGCGAGATCGTCAATGGGAAAAAAGGCGGGAATCGAGGGTTTTATTCGTCTCGCTCCCGTCCGCAAGGTCTCGTTTTGTGCCCCGTTTCTCTAGTCCGTTCCCAGGGCCACCCGCTTTTTTGGGCCGTCTATCTCTTTTCTTCCCTTATTTGTTCCTCCAAGCTCTCTATTTCTGGCCGCATGCCCACCGGGGTTTTGGGAAACGGGTCAGTCCATGGAAGGAAGGACAAGAAGGGGGGAAGGGAAGGGGGTGTATGGGTAAAACAGAAACGTATGTAGGGAGTACTTCGACATGGAGGAGGTGAGAAACAGGAGGGAAAACAAGAGGAAACGGGAAGACGAGCCAAAGTGGAGGAAGACGAAGGGGGGGGGCACATCGTAACGGGAAACCGACGAATGAGCGTGGCCAGGTGCCAGTTTTGTTTTTGCTTCTTGTTTTTCTTTTTTATGTTCATTTTTTTGGACTGCCAGGCCCCGCCGAAAAGCACTCATCACACCCTCCTTCGGCTCTCGTCGCTCTTGGGTTTTTCCTTGTGCCAGAATCGTACTTAGTAGGCATGCTAAAACGGCGACTACGAGCGTTCTGGTAACGGCCGAGAAGACGTCGTAGCGTGAAAGTACTGATGGGAATGGTTCACTCCAACGCAAAGCAAGGAGGAAGAAGGGGGGGCAGGGGACGCAAGAGACAGAGGGAAGACAGGGCCGAACAAGAACGACCCGCTGGGGGGCGTGCCGTTTGCAGGGGCCTTTTTGGGGATCGATGGGGGGGGGAGGGGGTGTGATCGGAGGATTCCACGCGTACACACCCCCTGGGGTACTTTTGGCGTACAAAGTAGTAGTACAAGAATCTCGACACACACACACACACACAAACACACACACACAACTCCAGGCCTTTTGGATTCGCCCAAAAGGGAACAAAGCCGTCGAGATGCAGGAAAAGGAAAAAGCAAAATCAGTCAAAAGCAGACAGAAAAAACTAACTGAACATCTTATTTCAATAAATACGAGCGTGCGAGGATCCGACAGAAGATTGGCTGCGATGTATTTTTCTGTACGACGCGGCCGTTGGCTCCTCATGCAGCGTGCTTAGAACGGCAGTCCTGACAGGTACGGAAGATGTAAGAAAAAGAAGATTTGTTGAAAGTCCATTTCGCAATGACCCAAGAATGCAGAGAAATGACACCGACGAAAGCGTTTTGCCGCGTTTGCAGCCGTTGGCGTAGCCTCGGTTTGTCTCAGTCTTCGGGTAGGGCAGTCGGTAGGTACTGTAGGCTGTAGGTACTGTAGCGTGTGTAGGTACATACAGGCCGCTGGAACGCTCTAACATGGTCCTTTGTGGCGAGAGCTCGTACAACTACTACGACTACTCGCCGCGGAAAAGAGTGGGTGCCCGCCCGCTTTCCTGCCAGTCAACCACCGTCCCGCCGCCTATTCCCGCCCTGTGATCAACCCACCGCGGCGGCACCCACCGCCCAAAGGCCGCAGGATGGGCCGCATCGATTTTCGGTGCGCCAAAAACGTGACTTGGCCCCGTTCTGGTTTAGCCTGCCGGGTGCAGGTTTTTGCTGGCAGCGGTTGCTTTCAGTTTGTCGTTGTACACGTCTGATCGACTCCGCTGGAATCCTGTTGAAGGAAGCAAGCTGGCAACCTCGCTCCCATAGTTCACGCACGCCAATGCACACACGTGTGCAAACGCACCAATGCACGGCTGTATCTCGAGCCAAATGGGGATTGCGCCGCTTGCGGCAACGGGAAAGGGTACTCTGACGAGGACGTGCACAGAAAAAGGCTCGAACAATGGGAGTTGCGGTACAGAGTACATACGGAGGATGTCCAAACCCGTCCACGGCAGATGCCGCGGATGCACAGGGACGGATGACCGCAACTAATACCAAATGCGGCAACGAAGTATGAAGTAGGGGGGAAAGAAGGCAAAAAAAAGGAAAAAAAAAGGAAAAAAAAAGGACAAAAAAAGGACCAAAAATAAAAGAGTGTGCGTTGTTCAATTTGGGTTTGCCCGGCGGCACACCGCGGCCACTGCCCAGGGGCAAAGTCGTCTGCCAAAGCGGCTTGAGACGGGTCAGTCTCTCTTGGAAACTCCGTACGAAGTACTACGATGATTGGTTTCGACGTGGGAGCAGAAGAAAAAAAGGACAGGGCGTGCCGTCTCGACGTTTTGCGCTCGTTCAGGCTAGTTGGCCACGGCGATTTCGACGGCACGGGACGTGATCTGGCTTTGCCGAGCCCCCTTTTTTAGACGACGGGGAGAGGGCGATCATGTGTTTTCCATTGAAGATTGTTTCCAGACCCAAAACAGGCAACTTTTGTTTTTGCCTAGAAAAGAATGGACGATGACGCCAGAGGGTTGGCCAATCTCAGGCCGCGTGGGTCCATGCGTGTTTGCTGTTGGTAGAGCTACTGTATGTGCATTCGTTTTTTTCTTTGTATATATTGTACGTATATTGTACGGAGAATGTACTCATTACGGCGAAACCGGCGGACACGAGCAAAGAAAAGGGCTGGCATTCAGCCGTTTCGGTGTCGCCAGTCCCATTTTGATCCCAGCTTGCCTTGTCTTACCTTCGTCACCTTCTCTTGGCGGCCACTCCTTCAAAATTCGTTTGGTTGCTGCGGCCGTTGTTATGAGATTCTTCTCATCGTGGCCCCTTGCTTCTTTCTCTTCTTTCTTTGTTTTTTTCGCATTCTATTTTCGTTCCCTTGCTGCTCGTGTTTGTTTCGTTTTGCTTCGCTTTTCCTTACTTTTATATTGAACACGTTGCAAAATGGGCACCTGCATACATTTAATAAATATGGATGAAGGAAAGCCCCGGAAAAGATGCGGCACGTTATGAAATGGTCTCTCGTCTTTGCCCCCCTGGTTGCGAGGGGGAGTAACACAATATATATGTCTAAAAAGGATGTTTGTTACTCACGAAGAAGTATTGCTCTGTATACAGTTGTTCATAAAGTATATCCAGTCATATTTTTTATGTTTTTCCCTTTCGTAGGAAAAGTACGTCTCTTTTCAGCCCGGATCGTGTCGTCTCGTTTTCAGCCCGCCTTTTCAGCCCATTTCACCGCTCTCGCAGATTATCTCACCCGCTCGTGGTATTATTCGCTCGGGCGCTTCAGAGCGGGAAGGGCCATCTCAAACGGGGGAGCAGGGGCGGCTCGACACGAGGATGAGCGGACGGGCCGGGCAGGTCGGGTGAGAGGAGCCTCTGGGACCACGAAGGGGGGGGATCCAGCACCGATCAAAAGATTTGCAAATCAGGCAGAAAGATGGGGTGGAGTAAGGGGGGGGTGAGCGTGCCAGTATTATTGCATCGTTACGTCGCGCTCCGTTCCGCAAGTGGACAAAAACAAACAAAAAGGGGGAGTTTGAAAAAGCGGCTGTTCAGTGGAATGCCATGGATCGAGGCTGTTTTCGGTTTTCGGAGACAACACAGTAAATTCTGAAAGTCGTGTTCGTATACAAAGAGGCGAGGGAAACAAAATGAAGCACAAGTAGAAAGGGAGCGGGTGGCCGCGCAACAAAAGCAGGCTGTCCTTCCGACTCCGCCAATCTAGCAAGGCAAGGCAAAGATTCATTACGACGGACTGCGTGCTACGAAACGTCACAAAGTGGCCAGGGGCAGCAAGGGACGAAAGGAGGGAGAGAAGAGAGGGAGGCAGAAAGAGAGGGAGACACGAGCAGGGACAGGCGCAAGGGACGTTCCGCCCGGAAAGGCGCTCCCCGCCCGGATATTGATTGGATTTTTGGATGCCAATGTTCTCCACTGCGCCAATTGCCGTCGCGGCATGGAACGCTGTGTTCCTATTTTTTTTTTTTTTTTTTTGCTGACGATCCCTACGTAACGTCGTATGCGGCTACCTGCTGTAGTCGTACGTAAGGAGGCATACGAAGTACCACTCGTTACTGGCTCATGTCTCTCGCCTTGACCGATTTTCCGTTGTTTCTGCTTTTTGTCGAAGTGCTCTTTTGACCGCATGCGGGAAATATATGAGGCGCATCGAGGAGAATGCAAGTGTATGTAGTAAAACCCCGTGCGTAGATTACTCCATATGTCGCAGAAGATAAAAACAACGAAAAGGCGCGTCTAGCGCTCACTAATCCTATATTATCCAAAAATCTCACCGTCTCATGAGACAAAGAAAGACGGTTGCAGCATCCGCAAGCGGCGTGAGTGAAAGTTTCTTTCCGTACTTCCCTCTCTCTCTCTTTTCAATAGTTTATATCACCAGCAAGACACAATTGCTATCATGCGAACGGCGTGCGAGTGCGGACACGAATTCATCCCACGGCCTCTCCGGTACGCAGGATCATGACCAGCGTCCCATGCGGCCCGCAGCAGATTTCCCGGTCCAGATTGGCCCACCCGGCAACAGGAAAGGACGATTTCTTTCGGGTAGTTTGTAAGTACGGATACGAAGTAGAAAAAAGAACCCGTTTCGCGGCCCCGCCCTTAAGACGAAACCCGTCCCGCAACGGCCGAAATTAGACAGCCTTGTTTTTGTTTCTTTGATGTCTTCGCCTGTTCCCTGCTCCTGGATAATTCAATACGTCGTAGTCTGTTCGAGAAAGATCCAAAACCCATGACGCTTCCTCGTGCATCGTGCGCGCCGGCACAAGAAACTATTGTGATTCCTTGCCACGGCTGTCTGATGTGGTTTGCATGCTGTCTCTCAAGCGCTATTTTCTTTCAAGCACGGAGAACTCCGTGCTTTGTATGTGCGACCTGAACCGGCCAGTAGTCGTATTTTACATCCGTCCGAGACGGCTCCGCTACTTTACGGAGTAGTAACAGCAAAAGACTTGCTTGGCCTTGCCCCAACACGTTGCAGCGAGATTTGCAAATCCATGCAAGTTTGCACAAATGCTATGGAGTATCATTATATCATCAGTTCACACCAAAACAGACATAAGCGTTAGCTGTCACCGATTTTGCTCTCGCACACAAAACGCACCGTTTTGTATGTATATGCTCACAACGCTGTGCCTTCTTGACCGCAACCTCGTCTTGACCCTTCCCCCATCTTTCGAAGACGCTCTCGCCCAGCGCTGGCTGCTGTGCACCCATAAACAGCATGCAACCGGACCTGGACGGCCTCAAACATCACACGGGCTGGCCAACGGACGGTCGCGGCCGACTTTTGGTCAACCATCCTGAAACCCGTACTCGTACATACTGTACGTGCCGACAGCTTGTGCTTCCTTCGGCTCGTCCAGCGTCTCCTATCACAGATTCTGTCAACCTGGCCGTGTACAATGGCTGTCCTACACAAGCTACGGCAGGGCACACCAAAATGCCCGAAAGGGGTTACGGAGTACTAATACGGAGCAGAAGGGAATACTTTGTGGAACGTTCCCCGAGGGTTTGTATCGATTGGGGACCGCCCATGACCTGTTCCGACTGGCTGACGCCTGTTCACACCGCCAATGCACCATGCCGCAACAGTGCGTCGCACGCGGTTCGCTGGCGACCAGCAGCCACTCGACAGGCCTCTTTGGCCAGCAATCCCAACGGAATTGAGGCTCCTGTTTCGTCTGATGGGATTTTTTCAATATTTCAACAAAACAGAAAAGAAAAAGAAAAGAAAAAATGAACGGCCCGAAAGAAACAAACGACTTGTCTTTTTTTCATGCCATTTATCTGGCACACTCGGATCGGGCTGTATGTCTGTGCCTATGAAAAGCAAAGTTCTCACAAAATGTGCACCTTCTTTGCCCCCTTACATCATTACGCTGGACGCGACCCTCCACCAAAATGCAGAATGCAAAATACTGCATGCAGGCTGACGGACGTTTGCATTGGGGCAGCGCCGATGCCGAGACATTTGCGGCAAGCCGGCGGCAAAAAATAAAAAATAAAAAACACGGGAGCCGTCACAGCGTAAAGTAAGGGTCGTAGGTCCCAGGGTGTCTGCTTTTGGCTCCATGCAGCAGGCAGAGAAGAGGGCAGTTCGTGGCAGGCGTCGATCACTGAGAAGTATCAATCTCAACATCGAAGAAAAAGCCCTCACGCAGCACAACAGAAAAAAGCACGTCGAGGCGGCTGCTGGATCTCATACGACGTATGCAGTGCCGCCTGTCAACTACCTATCATCCAAGAGATCAAGAAGGGGTACATACATGAAAGCAGACGCAACGGGGAGCCAAAGAAGCAGTGCAACCGTTGCACACACAATAAAAGAAGAAATTGTACGACGACAAAGGGAGCACAGCTTTTGTGCAATGCATGCAACACGACAGTTTCATTCTGCGCAATTCTGTCACATGGGACAAGCCCCAGCCCGTATGCTGTACTTCGTGCAACTACTGATTTCATACGTCGTATTCCTACGCGCTCCGTACTTTTTGTACGCCGGCGCACCACCTATCGTACCACGCAATCCCAACTGCTTCAAAAAAAATGACAGCAAGGCATGGGGCTCCCCTTTCCTCCCCTTCTATCTCGCCCAACGTAGGGGTACTTCCGTACCGATACGCTTGTCTCCCCACACGCCCCATCTTACGAACACACGCCCTCGCATCTCGTCCTTCCTCCGTTCCCTCCCCTTCCTGCTCTGCCCGTTCTGTTCTTTCGTTCGTTCGTTCCCTTCGTAGTATTTTTCTTCTCTTCCCGCACACACTAGAATAGACGGCATCGCCCACCCGACGCTAGCGAATACCCACCTGTCGTTTCTCTCAGGTGATCACCCGGTTGGGAGAGCGAGGTCTAGCCACCTGAGAGGGGACTGGATCGCAGACAGTGCTTTTGGAGGACAAGGGACAAAAAAAAAACTAAGCTGTGCGTCTCTCATATGTCTCTCGTACGGAGTACGCGCGTTTGATTCTGGTGTCAGGAAGACGAAAGCGCTCAAGTTGGGATAGTCCGTCCTTTGGACGCAAGGGATAGAAAATGACGAAGGAAAACGCCCAATTGACCACGCATTGTGGCTGACTGGGGTTGATGGGAGAAAAACGATCGCCCAGAGAACGGGAAGCTGTTCCTCCAATCGCGCGCCGTCTGTCACTACTCCGCGGGTTGTGCAATCTTGCTCTTTATTGCTCTCTGTACGAAGTACATGTATATGCTTGAGCATACGATCAATTTGTTTTCTTTTGCCCCCATGCATTCTTTTCCGGCTACAGTCGGTGGTCTGTTCCGGCACGCCCAAGTTGGGTAAAACCCATGCCGGGCAGGCTCACTTTGCGGGCAATCAGTGTGTACAAAACGAGGCTGGTGTACACAATAGTTCATCCTATGGGAAGTAGCTGCTTGTTTGCCGCCTGGCTTCCTTCGCCAGGCAGCCAGCAGGATTCAAGCCATTTGAAGATCAAAGAAAAAGGGAGCCGTCCGACAAACAAAAAGAGGAACGTAGCCAACCAAAAAAAAGCGACGGTCAGCGACGACAGCACGGAAAACAAAGAACACCGCGACACGGGGCAAAGCGAGAGAGCACCTCTCAAAACGCATGTCGTATTATGTTGCCCTGCAACGTATATTACTTCTCTACTTGGTATCGTGCTCGCTTTTGTTTCGCCGACAGCATGCAAGGTGGCAAGATGGTCCGTCACCAACTTAAGGAGTGAACGCCATCTTCGTCTCAGACGCAGACGCCCCTCCAACAGCCTGCGTTCGATTAAGGAAAGGAATCAAGCCAAGGGGAGCAGAAGCGAGTTCCATCTGGCCGTTTCTGGCCCTTTTATTTCTTGGAAGATAAGCAAGGTGCCAGAAAAAGGAAACAAACGGAGGAAGAAGGGGGGCATGCAGTGTCCTTGTATGGATTAAGTACCGCCGCCCGGCGCTATGGAGGCATGAGCCGAATGGGCCCTTGCTCGGTTATGTACAAGGGCAGAAAAGGGAATCTCCACTTTCTTCCATGGCCGGCCGTCCTCCTCGTGTCTTCTGGCTCTGTTCTGGCAGGGCCGATTGGGAAACAGAGGCGAAAAAAAAAAATCGAAAAAGGTCCGTCCCGTTAGGGGGGATTTTAGGAAGGGGACCGAGCGGGGGCGATTTTGGTCACGGGAGCGACCAGACGCCAGCTGAAGCGACCCGCCGGTTGTGACCGTGGTCAGAATGTTGGTACGCCATTTTTGTGGTTTTTTGGGGATTCGCAGTGAGAAAAAAAAGGGGCGGTTCGGCCACATGTCCGTTGGGAGCTGCCATCGTGAGGTGTCTGTCCCCTTTTTGGATGGAGTCAGTAAGTATTGTACTACATACACTGTACGAAGCCAAGCGAAATGATAAGGACGTCAGAAGCGAAAAAAAGAAGAGTATTGCTTCGTACAGAGTAAAAATGACAGCAGATCGTTGAGTACTTTCTTTCCCTCTTTTCATGTTTTTTCTTTTGCTTTTGCCTCTTTCAGCACAGCAGATTGATTCATCAACTTTCTTTTTCTTGCCCCTTGCCTGCTTCGAACGGACAGCCGCTCCAAAAAAGGCGTCGAAAATCCTTTCGATTCTCGTCACACCGCCTGGCTGGTTTGCCGTGTGAAAGGGCGAACGGAGGAAAAAGCAAAATCCAAAAAGACAAGAAAAAAAAAAAAGGTGGTGTGCCGGCCGGGCAGCGAATAGGAACACGCAGACGCGGGAAACAGGAAAAGGAAACCAGAACGAAGGGAACCAAGAAGTGCAAGAATAGTGTGGACGGCGAGAAAAGGCGGGAAGCTCGCCTGTGGGTGGGTGTGTTCGTGTTGTCTTTGGGAGGGATTCGCAAAGAGGTGTCACCAACGCGGTAAAAAACAGCGGTCTGTCCTCTATGGGATTCGCCTGAAAGAAGACTTTACGGAGCACTACTCCGTAATGCTGAGAACAAAGTACTCCGTAGTACTTGGCACAACGGCAACGTCAGCAGGGAAGGGACCGAAATGGGAGGAGCCGTTGTTGCCTGTTTTTGGCGGGTTTCAGCAAACGAAATAAAACCAAGCCAGGAAGGCGCCGAAGGACCCAGAACCCACCCACAAAAACGACCAGGACAAGCGACTTGGGAAAGGGGCAAGAGTACGACAAAGACAATATGTAGGAGAAAAAGGCCAAGAAAAGAAAAGAAAAAAAGCCAGAAGACAGAATACAGACAAACGAAATGGAACATGAGAGACAGAAACAAAAGAGCAGAAACTGACGAGAGCATCACACGCAGCTCTTGCTCTTTTGGGCGGGCGACAGCGGCATCTGCGTAAGGGATAGCCGCAGGCAATTGGGTGTGTAGTACGGGTGCTGTTTGTTGCTTTTTGTTGCGTTTTGTGCTTTACACCCTTCTGTGCGCTGTATGCAGCAGCTATGCAGCCCGTGGGGAGCTGACACCCCCTTACTTCGTCCACTAAAAAAAAAATACTACAGGGGGCAAGGACGTACAGAGTACCTGGTACAAAACACACTGGAACTCGTACCCCTAACAACGGGAATCCCTACCGGCAAAACGACGCTAGAAGGGCGCTAAACCACCCAGGGAATGGAGCCCCATGCGCGTGCGTTGCGCCGTAAGAACAACCAAGAGACGAATCGCAGAAAGGGGAATGGCGCCCGCCAGCGACCGCCGGCTGCCCGCCTCAGCCAGGGAACAAAAAACGGGGCGCCGACCAGCGGGAAGGAGTGGGGCGCAGCGCCTGTAGTTCACGTGACCGATATGGAAGGGCAAAAAAGGGGGCCCGCAAGGGGGGGGGGGGCGTGCGTCGTTTGTGTACTTCGTAGTTGTACACGACGCCGAAGAGCCATGCACAATGCCTATTGGAGTCGTCACAGTACGTCGTACAACGCATCGTCAGCCAGCCAGCGTCCACCCCTTGCACGCAAACGCACAGCGAACTGTGCATTGCTGTGCACTCGGTGGAATGCAAGGGGGGCCGCGCCCATAAAACTGACCAAAGGAACGGGCAGACAGGACAACGAACGGCTAACGATGGCACAATCCGTTGTACATTACGAGTACGGAATACAACTGCTCTGTACGCAATGTCACGTACTTCCTGTACGCAGCAGCCGGGGACACGCCAAATTGGCTTCCGCCCTCTTCAACACCGAGACCAAGCCAGAAAGGGCGACGGTAAAAGCCGGGGTTGGATGGGGTGAATCTGCAGCAACAAGCAGACTGGAACAAAGAGATTGGTAACGACAAACGGACTCGGGCAACAGACGAAGACGGGAACCACTTTGGAGCAAACGGGGACGACGACGTGCTTCCTACGAAAAGTACGCGTACGAACTATGTACGCAAGTCCGACAACACCTATCGTGACGTGAGCGACCACGATCTGCATGCAGTGCTCCGTACGATTCATTCACCCTTTTCCTGCGTGCAGACAACTCGACGCACGACAACACGACGCAGCCCCCCAGCACACGACCCTTGCATGCCCCCCGAGGCGAGATGAGCAGTCGCCGGCCCCCCAGTCGAGACCACCAAAGGTTGGGGATGAAAAAAAAGGCCCAGAGGGGGCCGACGATGGAAATGCCGCAGAAGAAATATGACAGCTGGGGTTGCACGGAGTAAGGGGTTATGCAGACGACAGGTGATTTGACGAAGAAAGATGATAGGATTGCTGGACTGTGAAAAGCAAAGGACTGTGAATGCAAAGAGACAGATGGGCCGGCTGATCGACGACGGCGACCCATCTGGCCGTGGGAGGAGGATCGCCATGCAGCCAGTTCGTTTGCTTGTTTCGGCTGTTTTTTCGTAAAGCGTACATGACAATATTGCTCCGTATGTACGCGTACTACATCGTCATCTACGTAATACGTAGTAAACAATACGTGTAAACAATACGTAGTAAACAATACGTGTAAACAATACGTAGTAAACAATACGTAGTAATACTGACTTTATACGTACGACGCCTTGTCAAACCCCTTAACCACCCAAGCGCTGGCCTGCATCGACCCATTCGGCGACCAGATTTGACCCTGTTTTGGCATCAACAGGCTCTGGGTCTGCCAACACAGCCGTGGAGACCACCCTCCCGCCATCCAGATGTGGCATTTGCTTGCTGTACAACGACGTACTTTTACGACTGATGTACGACATGGCAGTGTCTCGGTTGTTGTCTCGACCGAATTGGTAAAGAGGCTTGGCAGACGGAAGGGGGGAGAAAAGGGAAGACAAGCAAACAGACAAGCAAACAGACAAACAAACGGAAAGCGAGCTGAAAACCGGGGTTGTCAACAGGGACGATGCGCGATTCAGACCATCACAGACACCAACAGCAGATCTGACCTCTGAGAGTGTTGTCCATGCAGAGTAGAGACAATGATTCTCATATCTCAATAAATCGAACGGCACCTTGCATATTTGGGCCGACGCTGCGCAGACCAGGCTGAGGTGTTGTCTTGGACGGCCCATGCAGGGTGATGAGAAAGGAAAACAGAGACGGACGGCAAGCCCGTGAGGAGTGGTATGGTTGTACATGCACACTACCAAGCAGGTTTGTTCTCTTTCGGACCTCATTAGGACAACGCAGCAACCCATCCGGAACACAGCCGCGGGAGCACCTGTTCAAAAACGCAAAGAAAGCAAAAACTCGGTCTGAGGGATCGTCGTGATTCTTGTCTTCTTTTTGTCGAGGCCATATCCACGACACACACACACAAGGCTCGACATGCTCAGTCGACGTATAGGAACGAGAGAAAGAAGGACCTCCCTGCGGCGATATGCATGCAAAGCCAGAAAAGCCAAAAAAAAATCGAAGCACACCAGGATGTGACCGATGCGTGCGGCCTTGTGACAACTCAACTTTTGTTTGCTTCGTACATTGGCCAGACCTTTTATGCATTTCTTTTCTTTTCTTTTTCTTTTTCTTTTTATCTTGTTTTTTTGCAAAAGTATTCGAAAGAGTAGATGGAAAAGCCAAAACAAATAAAAAAATCTTTTTAGCCGCTGCAGCCGGTTGCGAGGGCAGCTGAGCATCTGCATATCTGCATGTCTGCAAAGTGACGAGTCAAATAAAAAAAGAAAACAGAAAGGAAGAAACAAACAAAAAGAGACAGAATGGCAAAAAAAGAAAAGAAAAGAGGCAGCAAACTGACTATTCGGCTCGATGCCGGCCAGCCATGCCGTCAGACGGAGGCCGACACAACTGCAGCAACCGTGAAAAAAAGCAAAGAAAGTCGGCACGATTCAAAGGAAACACGGGAAGCCGAAAATTGGGGACACACACACAGGCAGAGAGAGAGAGAGAGAGAGAGAGAGAGAGAGAGAGAGAGAGAGAGAGAGAAAGAGAGAGAATGGCGGTGTTGGGGGAGAAGATGGAGACAGATCGTAGATGTGTTGGGAGGGATGCCGATTTTCCATCTCCGCATGCCGTGCGACCCCATATGCAATGCACGTTCTGTCGTAGCTGACCTGCTTCCCTCTTTTTTTTCGTACTTCGTAAGGAAAAAAAGCCTTTCTTCCCCCAGTCCCCTCCACAGTCTTTTCTCCTCCACCAGCGATCGCAGCTGATGGGATCTCGTTCCCTTGTTCTTGTTGGTGGATGTTGTCTGTGGAGGAAGTTGTTCCACGCAGCCCATTTTCCACGCCGCCCATCATGTTGGCAAAAACCAGCAAGACAGTGCAAAAGAGCTGGCAAAATGTGTCTCAAGCAGTGCGCATGCATGCGGCCGCAGAAGCATGACCTGGGCGGCGCCTCTTTTTACCCTTTTTGTGATGTTTTGTTTTCTGAACTCTGCTGAGCTGGCAAAAGTTGCCAATATATGTTTTCTTTTTCGTTGTCTGTTTTCTGTTTTCGTCTGCTTTCTTTTCTTTTTCGTCTTTATTGTCACTTTTTGTTTGTTTTCTTTTCTTTTTCCTGAAGTTCCCATCGCATGCATTTCCAGCCCCAATGCAAGGGAGAGACAAATTGACGCAGCCCAATAGGACAATGCAAGCGAAGTCTCGACGCCTTTTTTTGCTTGCATCAATGAATGTGCAAATGGCGGGAAAAAGATTTCAATTCTTTTTGTTCGAGTCATCGTTTGAAAATGAACAACCTGGCGTGGTCATCTGAGTATCTGTCTCCCGCACTGATTTTTTTTTTTTTTCCTTTTCTTTTTTTTTTTTTTGACAAATTAACCATACCACGTTCATTGTGTGATACGAGGCATTTTTACCTCGCGGCACCCAATCCTGCAAGAGGAACAAAAATCCCTGATCCTACTGCCGCATCACCGAGTAGGATCCCAGATCATCGAGTATCGCCAAAGGCAGGTTTGGGATAACTCCAGAAGGCCTGCGCATATGACGGCTCGGCGATACCGTTTCGGGAGTTGCCATCTGTACATCGTAAAGGAGAAAGAAAGAAAAAAAGTCGCAATTAACCGAAAACAATGTGCGGGCGCCCAGCAGGAGGAGGATCGTAATCAACGGGATCATTGACAGCCCAGCCGAACGCTAAATATGCACTGCGACGT
This sequence comes from Fragosphaeria purpurea, assembly GCA_002778095.1. NCBI lineage: Eukaryota > Fungi > Ascomycota > Sordariomycetes > Ophiostomatales > Ophiostomataceae > Fragosphaeria > Fragosphaeria purpurea. The sequence continues at coordinate 1,583,275 of PCDL01000002.1, forward strand.
AGGGTAGGTTCCAGGTAGCAGTGGGCAGGATTCTTTGAGCAAGCCACGGATGGGCTACTGTGACGCATATTTTTGTACGCAGCCGCTGCCGTTGTCGTTGCCCTCGAAATAGCGGTTCCGACGGCAGTTCTTCCAACAACGGGAATGACGGATTGCAGACCGAGCTGGCCACCTTTTGTCTTCTGGTGGTCGCGCCGCCGTCACGACCATCATTTACATTTTGTATCGATCTCTCGGGCCTCTCAACTGCAATTGGCCGCTTTGGTGAAAAAGCGAAAGGCGAGCGAGCGAGAATGACGCCCAGCCAATATCCCAAGTATCACATCGTCTTATTACGACCTCCGTAGACCCGCAAACTCTCGTCTGACGCCGGTTTTCGAACTGGGCAGATCCTTGTACAGTGCTGAAATAACAGCGCTTCCGTAACTACTTCTGTAGGACGGAGTAAGTCGACCAATTTCGCTCAGTCTGCTCAGTGCTAATCGCGAACCGGTAAACGGTCCGGCGCGACAACCCATGCAAAGCTATGCAGACACACAGACGAGCCAAGGACCGGGCAGGACGCAAAAAAAGGACGAAAAAGCACAATAAACAGAAAGCTGCAGAGATGGCGTGGTATTTCGCCGCTTTCATGCACACGATAAGTGATGGATAGATTCTTGACGACGACGAGAGAGAGCATTGGGGAGACAAGCAGCCTCCCCCGTAAACAGACGATCTTGGCGCAAGACGGGCTGCAAAGGCATGTGGCCACGCAGACGAGAACACGAAGTGTTCACGACGCCTACCATACGGTGAGTCGAATCTTTACTTACTCTGCATAACTCTTGCTAGTATTCAAGTTGCCAATCGGTTAGAAGATGAACGGTGTTGAGGAAAAAGGGGGCTGGCCAGAGTAGCATCCGAGGACCAACCGTCTGCAAAAGACATGGCCACCAACCTCCCCCTTCTTCCTCCCTTATCGGCGTGCCTTTCGATAGTGCCCTTTCTTGTCGGTCAACCAAGAACCACATGATTTCGGCGCCCGGTGTGTCTGGTGGCTCGTGTGTTTTTTCTGTGTTTTTTGCGGGACCCAATCCTTGCTGCAATACAACTACGGGGAGTAGTTGTATTGGCTTCCTCACCCCCTGTTTCCAAGACCCAATCTCTTCGTTCCGGGCCTTTCCCCTGCCGTGGGGCCGTGTTTGCCTGGTCTGGTCTAGTTCTCTCCGGGGGTGGACAATTAGGACAACTCAGGGGACGAAGCCGCTTGGCCAGGTTTTTGCGACGGGGGCGTGGAGTCCAGTGGGCAGTGGAGGAAAACAGTGAGCTACGGTGAGCAGCGTTTCCACTTTCCTGCCTCCGGATGCTCCGCACGTAAGACTCCCGTAGTCGTATTCTGTAGTATTACTTCGTTGTAATTACTCCGTATCTTACGGAGTACGAAGCAGCCTAAGACGATAGCAGCACGGCGTAGGCCAGGGGTATGACCACGGGAAGGGAAGGATCCAAAAAAATAGATGGTTCTGATCTATAGGCGAATATATGCAAAAAAGAAAAAAAAAACCTTCAAAATGCACGCGCGCGCACAACCCGTCTATATCTTATCCAAGTCGTTGGCCGTCACGGTAAAAGCACCGCCCAAAAGAATGGCCGGTTCGTCAATGCTGCCGTGTTCGTAACTGAAGGGCGTCAGTAAGTAGAGACAACGCAAAGGGCCCTGGATGCGTATATACACAAGACAGAAAAAGAGCAAAACACCAAAAACCTACCTCAACGTCCCGACACCGCCGGCTTCGAGGATCAGCGTCGGGCCCTCCGCCAACGCCGCCCCGACCCAGCGCATGGCCAGCGCCCGCAGGATGTGCCCGTGGGCCACAATGAGGATGTCGCTGGCCGGCGCCGGTGCGGCGGCCGCCGTGGCCGTGGCCGCCGCGAGCGCGGGTGCGTGGTACTTGGCCCGGATCTCCGCGATCAGGCCGTCCAGCCGCGCCGTCACGTCGGCGGGCGACTCGCCTCCGGGGCAGCCGTCCTTCCAAATGTCCCAGTGGTCCGGCAAGCCCTGGGCCGCGCGCTGCGCCCGGATCTGCTGCGACGTGATGCCCTCGTACTCGCCGTAGTCCCACTCGCGCACGGCCTGGGTGACCTCGACGCGGGCGCCGCACGTCCGGTCGCCGCCGTTCCCGTTTCCGTTCCCGTTTCCGTTCCCGTGTCCGTTGGTATCGGTAGCACCGTGCTGCGCCCACGGCAAGGGTTCGGCGAGGTCGAGGTGCAGCAGCTCAAACGTCCGTTGCGCGCGCCTGCGGGGGGAAACATAGCTGTATCTGGTCAGCAAGGAAAAAAGGATACGGACGAGCAAACCCGTTTGAAAACGGAACTCAGTCCGATCACAGAACAAGCGACACCATCCGCCAAACGCACATATGGCCCAGCTTCCCCGGGACGATCAGGCGGTCGTTGCCGACCAAGGCGCGGCCCGTGGCGCGCATGCGCTTCTCGCCGTTGGCCGTCAGAGGGATGTCGGTCGTGCCGGTATGGCGGCCGTTGAGCGACCATTCGGTTTCGCCGTGGCGCACAATGAAGACGCGCGGTATCGCCATGGTGAGGAAGGGGGAGGGAGGGGGGGAGGTCGAACTAAAAAAGACAAAAAAGAAAAAAAAGAAAAAGAAAGTTATGGCGTCTTCATATCACATCGAGGGAAAGGAACGGCGTAGTACATTTTGTGCGCGCCGGCCAAACACAAAATAGGTACAACGAACGGACAGGCCGTGGCGGGGCATGGCCGAAGCGGACTTGCCCGCCCACCCTGATGAGGTCATTGCCATGTTCAGATAGCAAGCTTGATGCACGTGATAACGACCACATATGGGCGAGCAGGTCAAAGACTGAGAACAAGCGAGCATATGGGACATGGTTGCGTTAAAAGCACCAAAAGAATCATGCTTTATATTGCTATCTGAATACCACTTGAAAAAAAAAATAAAAAATCAAAACAAAATCAAAAATCAAAAAGTATAACTATTTCAGCGCGTCCAAGTGCCAGCCTTGTCTAATTTATTTTTGTCTCTACGGGAGGAACATGTATTTTAAAGAAAAAAATGAAGAAAAATAAATCAAAGACGAAAACAATATAAAGTCGTTTGCGGTGTCTTGTTGAAGTAGACCAAAAGAAAGGGAAAGGAGGATTGACGGTGTCCAAGTTGAAAAGGGGCAAAAAGAAAACAGAAAAGGATGTCATGAGACGATATAAAGAGACACGAGTCCGTAGCAAAAGACGGTTGCAAAATGACAACAATCTTGAGTTGAAGATTGTATCGTCCCATAATCTGCAGCCCAAGCCTCATCCACAGTACCGCGTCATGGCGTTACCCCTTAGTGTCCGGTGTCGACTACTTCCTCCTTCGGGCACTTGTCGCAGAAACGGTGCTCGCATCCGGGGCAGTGTTCGTGAAGGTCTTCATTCCCGTACGATTCGTGGCATCGATGCTGTAGAAGCAGGGCATCAGTGTATGGTCTTCTGGCATGGTTGCTGTGTTGCTTAAACCCAAGAGAAGAAGAAAAGAATCAAGAAAAAAAAAACATACACAGTGGATATACACAAGCGCCTTGCGTGTCTTCTTGCCGTCTTTTTTCTTGCCGTCTTTCTTGTCGTGCTTCTTGCCATCCTTCTTCTTGCTTTTCTTGTCTTCGTTGCCTCCCATATGGGCGTACGCATAGCATGTCTGACACCCGCTCCCCTGCGGGTACGCGTACCCTTCCTGGGACCCGTACCCGTACCCCTCTGGGTACGCAGCTCCGTCTTGGTAGTAGCCGTTCATCTTGAAGGCGTGTGATGCTGTGTGTTTGTGCGCGTGTTGGCGAATTCTTGCGAGTCTGTTTGGTTGCGTGTGGGCTGCTGCGTATGTTCAACCCTTCCAAGTCTTGTCGTGCTCAGGCACGGAAGGGAGTGGAAAAAAATCCACAAAGATTCTGACCGAAGGGTTATTCAAAGAAAGACTTACTGTTTCCGACATGAATGCCAGAGAAAACAGGAGCCATGGCCTGAAGCTTTATAGGAGTTATTTACAGCGGAACGCGTTTGGTTCGCAATCGAGACCGCCGTGAAGAAATGCATCACGAGAGGAAAAAGCCGGCCTTGTGGGTGGCATTGGTCGTCCGAAGTCTGAAGCAGCCTTGAGACGAGATGAAAAAAAAAACAAAAAAAAAAACACTCACACGCAATACTTTGCTTCTGTGCTGGGAGTTCAAGACCACCCGCCCTTCTTCACCCTTCACCGCACATCAGGGTGGCTGTCCACCATTTCAAGGCGAGAGGGCGCCTTCCAAAAAAGGCGTCAAACCATTACACTTGTCTGCCTTACATCGTGTTGCTGAAGGGCAGAGCCAGTCCGGCTCGCTCCACTCCTTGAAAGAAAGTGGGTTTTAGACACAAGAGGCTGCGAGAGGACGCAAAAAATGAAAAAGGCATTCAAACCATGCAGTCCACTGCATGTATACACATGGATTCAACAAGCCCACGGCCAGGAAGAGGTTAGAAAAGGTTACACAACCGATTTATTGTGGAGAATTGAAGGAAAGGCGTCTGCATATAAACGTAGGCAAGAGTCGATACTACGGCATCGCCTGTCTTCCATTGCCTTTTTGTGACTCAAAAGAAGGGTCACACCAGAAAAAAAGGGGCCGAAAGGGGACAAAAAATTACATGACAGCTGCACGATTGCGAGCAGCAGAGGCTAGCTTGCGCAAAAAGACGGAAGGCGGACACATAAACGGATGGGAAGGTCGCGCAGTTTTTACGTTGTCATAATAGGGGGCGAATCCGGCTTCCTTTTTTTGCATATATTGTTGTCGAAACAAGAAATGTGCTGGCTTACCACACCGCCATTTCTAAGAGCAAAAAAAAAATAAAAAAATAAAAAAATAAATAAAATAGGGGCCTTCGCGCAACTGCGGGTTTCGTGAACACGGCTGTGGACGCCCGCCTCACTTGATTTTTTTGTTTTTGGTAACGGGCATGTCATATTTTGCTGGTGCAGCTGGCGCAGCAGCGTGGAAGCAGGTCGTAGTTGGACGCCTTTTCGAGTGCGGGTTCCCCGAGACGTAGAGAGGGCGTGGTCAGTTCAGTCCAGTTTTGATTTCTCTTTTTTTCTTTTGTCCCGAATCAAATCAATGCTTCCAACGAGCCCCCGTCCGAGTAAAAAGGCGTCCGGGCTGGGGCGGTGACTGGACTTGGGTAAGGCAAATTTAGGGGAGCAGCAAGGGCTTCGATCAGTGCCATTGGCACTGCCAACAGTAAAAGCTTCCGTGGTGAAAGCATCGGGTAAAAATCACAAAAAACCGGAACAGCAAACAAAGCAAACAGATAGGAACAGGAGAACGGAGCGGGCTCGGCGGAATTGATTTCGGAACCAATGTGCAAGCGAACGTGCTGATTGAAACACAATGAAACATAACAAAACAACCAAGTTATGATAAGGCACGGTGAATTATTGTTCTGCTAAAAAAGAAAGTGTTGACTCTTCATCCTTCGTCTACCAGGCTGAAGAGGTTCTTATGAGTTGTGTATCAACAGAGCCTCAAACCTCCCCCACCGCTCAATTGTTCACGTGTTTTGTCTTGCGTCCTCGCTAATGCAGCCTGGCGCGGGCCTACGCGGTACCTAACAGTGGCTTGCCATTTGCTTTTCATTTCTTTTTCGAGGCGTGCCGCGTGGGAAACTGCAGTAAAGTCTTTCCGGGTACCGCTTTGGCGGGTATGGATTCCTCTCCTCTTTGTCTCGTTTTGTTAGTGCAGCCTGGTAATATTCACGTTCTTGTGAGGCGAAGCCAAAAGGGGACAGGGACGTCAGCAAACGCATTTTTTGCTTTTTCTTTATTTTGCTCTTTTCCTTCTTCAGCACAATACTTACTGCGCCTCACATTGACACCTTTTCGGCCCATCAACCTCTCCTTACCCTGTGCTAAGGAATCTGCCTCCTTTGCCTCCTTCGCCACGTAGTCGATTACGAGCAAGGAGCAGTAAAAAAAACCAAAAAAACAACTGCCCGATATCGGATTAACCCGGTTCTACCTTTTGGTCTCGATGCACACAACCAGCTCAGCGCACAAGCACAAGCCGTATACGAGGCAAGACACACAAGGCGTTTGTTGAGCTAGGCGGACCATATCACAGGAACGCCAAAGGCGTCAGGGCCGTGTTGAGAAAAAAAAGACGCAAAGGAAACAAACGAAAAGCAACGGAACAAAGTGCCGCAGAGGCATTATCGGCAACATAGAAAAAGGGGAATAGCCTTGCTGCGCCCATGTAGTCGTCCCGGAACAAACCAAGAAACAGAACAACGCACGACGATTTCGGGAGACGGAAATCATTGAAGCCGTTGAATACTCTTCCTCTGCTGGTTTCTGTTGGCCTTTGCGTGTGGCGCTCGTCAACTGAAAGACGACATCCCACATACCTTTGCCACCCAAACCGCCTTTGATCGTGCGAGCTATGGTATTGCATCGCGAACGATTTGGGCTCTTTGAGTGGATTTGACAGATAGGGTCGTATATCTCTACCGCTCTAAGCCCGAGAATCGGGAGGCTTACACTCGGCTTTTTCCCGGTGAAACCGGTAGACGTCCTTCGTGGTAACTATATAGTAAAAGGTGGCGGACAAATCGGTCAGCGCGCAGCCGCGAGGGCTTTCCTATAAAGTCTACAACGAGTATAGACACTCGAGTTCGAGTACCACCATTGGCCCGGACATAGTAATCCCAGGTACGGCTCAGGGTTGTACAAAGGCATGGCCAAGCACAACCGTCATATAGCCCCCTGCGGGTTCACCTGGCGTATCACATCTTGTCGCGCGCATTTTCTGTTTTGGACACGCCATTCACAAAACGTTTCTCCTGTGTGGGCTGTCGCTGCCCAACCACGCCGCGCCTCTTTTGACGAAGGAGGCCGTTGTTTCCCCACAAACGCTACAAGCCACGCATCTGCCGTATTGCAAACCTTCTTTTTCGTTGGCTAAGGCAGAAAAAGTGGCTGCCTGTAGCCAACAGTGCTTAAGGGGCTATAAACATCGAGAGGGTTGCATGATGACGGGCGTTTGAGTTGGCGGCGGGCAACATAACATCACAACGACAAAGAGCGGCGTAGACGCCGAGAGGGATATTATCAAGAATCATATCACTTGGTATAGAGCAACCGAAAAGTATATTAAAGGCAACTTTGATAGAAGAGCGAGGTCAAAAGATCAGAGTCTGTGATCCATCTGATAGTTGTGCTCTTATTTCTTAGTACACGTCTGGGCCATTTTGTAGTAACTCTCTTATTCTAGCATGATAATAACCAGAAACCAAAATCTATTGTTCAATTCATGAGCTGGACAGATGTAATATTTATCTGTGGTTTTTCTTTTCCTTTTTATTTCGACAGCGAAGGGCAAGACTCCTCATACTTGGCCGTAAGACTATACACTATGTACCCATTATCTGCCAAAATTATCAATAGTGAATATGGTTTGTGGACATGCAAACTAGAAACCTACAAAAAGCTGTAGTATGAAGAAGTCGATATCACGAGAAGCCAGTTTAGAACTCACCGAAAAGTGGGCCCCCAGACACGATCACGCCCCAGGCTGCCTTTCCCGCGCGGCAGACGACGCTTGCCCCAATAGGGGGGGCGCTAAAAATCGCACTGACGTGGAGCGTCCGCTTTCCTTGGTTCTTTCCGTTCAGCCTGGGGCCTGGCTTTGATTGGCAACCCACAGACAGGGCTGGCGCGAAGGAGAAAAGGGCAGGAGAGAGAGGCCTCAACAAAAAACAAGAGCATCGTCATCGGTCGTCTTTTTGCGCACCAACTCGCAGCAAAACAGCATTTTCAATTGCATCTTCACCAGCACCGCCTTGTCGGCTGTCATTTTTTGTTACTCTCCTTTTAATTTTGTCTTCGTGTTGGTAGTAGTCGCCTTTTTTTGGTTCTCTTAGCATCATTTCTCGTCTGAATCGCCTGTTCCTTCGTTTTGCGACGTTCTTTTCTTTTTACTTTTTTTTGGCTTCTTCAATTCCTTCTTGTCCTCGGGCGCATCAAGGTGTTACCTTTCCAGCTGTCAATTGGTAACACGGCATCACGTCCCCGACGACGCATGCGGGCGCGTCTTGTGGCACGCGCTGTCGCTCCACGCCTATGGGCTACCTTGGGGTTCCGACGGCGCATCTTTATCTGAACGCGATCTCCCTTGACGCCCCCTGGCTTAGTTTCCGCGTTTTTTCTTGATTTCTCTCGATCTCCTTCATCTCTTTTTCTCTGTCAGAATGCCGCCGGCGGCCAAGACAGCGGCTGGGCCGCCGGTGCGCAGCGTCCACCAGACCATGCGCATCGTGTCCATAGCCACCCCCGTCTTCCTCGCCCTCTGCGTCGGCTACACCCTCTACGTCATGGCCGACTTCGTCCTCAGTACGGCGTTTTTGTTGTCTCTTCGACCATTTTGTCTTTTTTTCTGTCGACCAACGGCTAACTTCCCCTCCAGTGCATCAATTCTTCCACCAGTATCATTACCCTAGCCTGGCACTCGGCCTTTTGGTCCCCTACGTCATTTTCGCCGCCCTCATGGTAGCCAGCTTTCTCCGCATCACGATCACGCTCCGACGAAACCCGGGCGTCGTCCCTCTCGGCCCCGAATCTGCGCGCAACTTTTACGGGGCCAGAAGCGGTGCGAGCGGGCGACGAACTCGTCGTCGTAGAAGGGGCGACGATCCGTGCGCGCGCCGTGGGGGGCCGGGTTGTTTTGGCCAGGACAGGAAAACCGGCTACGCCCCCAAAACAGGCCAAAACGCGATCGAAACGCCCTCCAAAAACGGACTCGTCGACTTGGAGGCGGGGCTTGCCAGCTCAGTCCCGTACGACGCCGCGGCCGCCTACGCCGCAGACCGCGACGGTGTGATGGACCCGCGTCTGGATCCGGACAGCCCCGGACTCGAGCTGTTCTACACCAAGGACGTCTTTGAGTGCACGCCCGACGGCCGCCCTGTGTGGTGCCACCCCTGCGGCACGTGGAAGCCGGACCGCACGCACCACTGCTCGGAGATCAACCGCTGCGTGCGGAAAATGGACCACTACTGCCCGTGGGTTGGCGGGATTGTGTCGGAAACGAGTAAGGAGCTGATCGTCAGGGGGGGCCGTTTTGTTTTTCGCAATATTGCTAACGCCGTCTAGCCTTCAAATTCTTTGTGCAGTTTACCTTTTACGCCACCCTCGTTTGTGGGTTTATCATCGCCACGTGCGCGTACGCAATATGGCGTCGCAAGGCTGCGGGAGTGGGCACCGACGGCCGCATCATCTCTGCTCTGGCGCTGGCGTGCGTTCTCGGCATGTTTGCATTCGCCATGTCGCTCACATGCATACGCTTCGTCCTCATCAACGTCACGACCGTGGAAAGCCACCAGATCCAAGATCGCACCAAGACCATGGCCGTGCGCATCCAACGGGGGTCGCCACCGGTCGAGGGCCGGTATGGCGTCGTTACCTACCCGTTGCCAAAGTACGACGCACAGCTGGGCTACTCCACTCCGGCTGTGGGCGTTTTGGGGCCTGTCCAGGGGACCGCCTCGCCAAACAATGGCAACGGCGGCTATTACAACCCACCACCACAGGGCGATTATCCATCAGAGCGGCGCGAAAATGGCGGCAACGTCCCCCCCCACGCACCGGCGGAAGAGGAAGATCCGTTCAAAATCGCCCGCGAAGCCCGGGCGGCCCGCCGTGCGCTCCGCGACCAGCTCGCCTTCCGCACATTTGCCGTCGTCACCGTGCCGCGGGGGATGAACGTGTGGGACCTCGGCTGGCGCCAGAACTGGACCTCCATCATGGGGACCAACGTGCTGGACTGGCTGCTGCCGCTGCGCAGCTCGCCGTGCTGCAGCGAGGAATCAACCAGTGGCTTCTACCGGGTGGGCCCCGCGTTCAAGAAGCTATGCGCAGATCTGGACCTGCCGCCCTGCTCCGAGATGGAGCAAGTGGCTAACAACCGGTGATCCTTTCTCTCTTTTCTCTTCGAGCACGAGTGTTTCGTTTTTCAAAGGGTCTTCGTTCATGGGAAACGGCGCGGAGTTCGTCCTTCTGGGGGTGTTTTCGCTTCGGGTTTGCTTTTGAGAAATGCCTTTGGAGTCTTTTCTTGCGAGACTTTTTGTCGAAACAATACAGCGGCATTTTCGCTCTTTTCTTTCTCCCTAGATAGCATTTTACTATCTCCCATCACGGGTATATAAAGTATTCATTATAGCGGAATCATTCATGATCATGTGGCTCGTGCCTTTCGTTTGATGTGCCTGGGGGACGATCCGGCAACAAAAGGGTCCTCCCGCAGAAAAAAAGGATCATCGGATTTGCGCGCCTGGTCTGGCTGCGGCTATGACGTTGCCTTCTGTATCGTTACGCGAATTCACGTGACTATTAGCTAGCACATGAACAAAAAGAGCCCTGCTGTGGCGGGGCTTATCTCAAGCAAGGCCCTTGTGAGCCCCGCATGTGATCCCCCACTAGAATGTCGCCAATGGGGCACTGGGGGGCCCATCGGGCTTGTTTTTGCCGCTGCCTAGCTTGGGATCTTAGCAACAGCCCAGCCAGGCTTCTTCGTCTGTCGGTTTCTGCGGGTTCTTGTTAACCGTCATCCGTCCCTTGTCCATTCACTTGCCACATCTCGTCTTGTCTCTGTTTTGTTTCTATCTCCGTGGAAACAATATTTTCACTTTCTCTCTTATGCATTTGTAGACGATAGCGTTTTGAACAGACGAAACAAAGTGTTCAAGAGAAAAAAAAAGACAAGGAACAAAAACAACAAAACAAATACTCACTTGCATCATCCTTTGGTCGCCCATTAACCATGAACCTCCTCTACTCCACGGTCAACACGCTGCGCGACCGCTACACGCCGGCCAAGCACACGTCCACGTTCCGCGCCACCGGCGAGATCACCCCCGAGGAGTTCGTCGCCGCGGGGGACTACCTCGTCTACAAGTTCCCGACGTGGGCGTGGGCGGACGCCGAGCCGGCCAGCCGCCGCGCCGCGCACCTGCCGCCGGGCAAGCAGTTTCTGGTGACGCGCAACGTGCCGTGCCGGCGGCGGCTGGACGACACATTCGTGACGGGGCTGGACGGCAAGAACGGCGGCGGCGACGACGACGTCGTGGAGCGGACGGGACAAGGAAGCAGCGGCGGCGGCGACGATGACGAGGACGGGTGGCTGCGGACAGGCGGCGGCGGAGGCGGTAGTACACGTGGCGACGACAAGGCAGCAGCCGCCGGCGGCGGCGCAGCTGCCGCCACATCCACGTCCAAGAAGCCGCATGAAGACGACGACGGCGACTACGACGACGACGACGACGACATCCCAGACATGGAGGAGGACAACGACGACGAGGCCATCATTCCGGAGACGAACACCAGGAGGTACGTGATTCGCGAGAAGCGTTTTGTTTGATATTTTGACACACTACTGACCCTCTTTTGCTCCAGCGGCCACCGCTCGTACACCATGTACATCATGTACTCCCCCTACTACCGCACGCCCCGCCTCTACCTCTCGGGCTACCTGCCGAGCGGCCAGCCCCTGCCGCCCCACCTCATGATGGACGACATTGTCGGCGACTACAAGGACAAGACGGTCACGCTCGAGGAGTTCCCGCTGCTGGCGCGCGGCACCAAGATGGCGAGCGTGCACCCGTGCAAGCACGCGCCCGTGATGAAGGTGCTGCTGGACCGGGCGGACGGGGCGCTGAAGCGGCGGCGGGCGAAGCTGCAGGCCAAGACGGCGGCGGCAGCGGCGGCGGGGACGCCAACGACAACAACTGGTGCAGCAACAGGGAGCGGCGATGCGTCGACCGTGTCCGGGCTGGCCGGGCTGGTGGACGACACGCGCGGGCTGTCCCTGGATGAGCAACACCACCAACAACGACAACAACAACACGGGGCAGCGGCTGACAGCGGCGGCGACCGCGCGCCGTCGGACGAGTGGGAGGAGGTGCAGGCGGACGTGGACGACGGCGAAGTGGCCATCCGGGTGGACCAGTACCTGGTGGTGTTTCTCAAGGTAGGTTTTTTTTTTTTTGTTTTTTGTCGTTGTTTGTCTTCTTTCCCCCTTTTTTTGTTATCATGCATTTCCGCCCTGCTGACCGGACCAGTTCATCGCCAGCGTGACGCCCGGAATCGAGCACGACTTTACGATGAGTGTGTGATGAGGCGGACAATGGGAGGCGCTGCAGAGAGAGAGTGTGTGTCTCCCAAGAATGGTCCTTTGCTGGAAGCGAGCATTTGGATGTCTTTTTTAGGTTTGCTACTATGGTTATGATCCACGGCATCTTTCTTCTTTCGTCATTCTTTCTCCCTAGACGTACATCACGGTAAAGAGAGGGAGGGAGAGTCGTGCAACATTTTTCGGCATGATCATGTTTCTTTTTTTTTCTCTTACTCTGTTTCGGCGAGAAGCGCCATACTTTTTAGATGAAGACGGACGAGATTGTTCCCATTACATACCATACGCAACAATTTTGATTTCTGAACGTGAATGAATGCCGGTCAGATTGTAGGACGTAAAACAGCGAGGGAATAGAACCGGCTCCAGGACGCAGAAACCGTTCCCTTGCCTTGCTCTCTTTTTGGGTCGTCTTCGTCAATATCTCCCGTCCCTCAACCTCTTTGGTTTTTACTCAATTTCTCCAACACATGTGAATACGCTTTCAGATGCATTCCGTATACTGTATCCCATTTATCATTCAGAGGCATAGTAAGAATACAAGAAAAAAGAAAACAGAGACAAGAAAATAGAGAAACAACAGGAGAGAGGTAAGTAAGCCCAAAAAACATAGACCAAAAAGCGACAAAAGAAAAAGTGAAAGTGTGCTTTTCAAAAGAAGAAAGGAAAACAACCGAAAGCAGAGGATTAGCGTAGCTGTCTAGAAGACGGAGGAAAAAACAACAAAAGAAAAACAAGTCGAAACGAGCCATTCAAACACAAACCCAACATTTCGCACCTGTTTTACTCCCGTTTCTCGCAGAGTTATTAATGCAACCATTACTTTTTTTTGTAGTCTTTCTTTCATTTCCCCTTTTGCCGTATCTTTTTTTTGGGAGTCCCTTTTCGTATCACCATAATAAAAAGGGAGGCGAAAAATGAACATGTAAGGAAGTTTGTTGCTGAAAAACCAAAAGAGCCGGGCCTACTCCGCCTTCTCGTCGGCGGCCCCGGCGCCTTGCGTGGCCTCGTTGCCCTCGCTGGCCGGCTTCGCGCGGCTTTGCTCCTTCTCCCGCTCGCCCTCGACGCTCGGGTCCGCGTTCTGGGGCAGGGCCTCGTCGGGCACCAGCTGGCGCTTGGTCGACTGGTCGACGCCCTCGACGTCTGGGTGCGGCGGAGCGACGACCGGTGCGGCGGCGGCGTCACCGCCAACCTCGTTGCCGGCATCGTCGACCAGCCGCGTGCGCGTCTCGTAGCGCGTCTTGAACTCGACCTTGCCGCGCAGCGCCGCGACTTGTTCCTCGTCGAGGATGTTGCCGTCTTGGTCACGGTACTCGACGCGCTCCTCGCGCGACAAGACGCGCTGGCCGCCGACATCGTCCCCAAACTGGGCAATGGGCGGCGGCGGTGCCTCGGTATGCTCTTCTTGCGGAGGCTGCTGTTGCTGCTGCTGCTGCTGCTGCTCTTGTTGTTGTTGTTGTTCTTGTGGCGGCTGCTGCTGCTCAGGTTCACCTTGAGCGACAGGAACGTCGCCACCAGCCACCGGCACGTCAGCCACCGGCTCTGCCACAACCGGCGCAGGCGCCGCGGTTGTGGGCTCGGCAGCAGCGGCGACGGTTGTGCGCAATTTGTCGTACGCAGAATACTGCTCGTCAATTAGTACCCATCCATCCTTTAGACAAACTAATCCACGAGGAAATCAATCATCATACCGAATCGAGGAACGTGTTACAGTCCCAGTCCCAAGTGCTAAACAGCTGGACGCGCTTGCATTCGGCCTTGGTCCAGGCGTTGCCGTAGGCCAGCGGCGCGAACAGCGAGAAGACCACGGCCGAGACGGCGAGGATCGCCAGCGCGCCCGCCTTGCCGACGATGGGGCTGTTCTTGATGCGCAGGGTGCCGACGCGGGCCGTGACAAAATCGTAGATCTGGCAGAAGGCCATGATGCCAAAGTACAGCGCGGGGAAGTAGTGGTGCAGGAACAGCTGGCGCTCCATCAGGTAAAAGGGGAAATAGTGGAACGCCCAGCCGAGCACCGAGGTGCCGATCTCGTAGTCGAAGCGCTTGAACGTCGGGCTGTCGTAGTCGCCGCAGCTGCGCTGCCACCGCAGCACGGCGAGGCCCTTGAAGAGCACGTAGACGGCCACGGCGGCGGTGGCGCTCCACCACACAAAGGGGTTGCCGATGAGGTAGATCTGGCGGTGGTCCTTGCCCCAGAAGTTGATGCCGCGGCGCAAGATGGGCCAGGCGCTCGGGCGCGAGTCGTAGGCGTGCGACTCGACGAGGCCCGCGTTGGTCTTCCACATGACCTGCTGCAGCTCCCAGAATTTGGCGAAGAACCCGGGCTGGCGGTAGTTGACCTTTTCGGCGTCGGGGCCCAGCAGCGCGTGCTCGTTCGACTCGACGTACCACAGGCTGTTGGGCAGGCTGCCGCCGCGGGCGCAGGTGACCTCCTGCTGCTCGGAGGCCCAGTCGGGCAGCTTCACCTTGTGCGAGAAGAGCACGCAGCCGGTCATGAGGTGCACGAGGCGGAACTTGGTCTCGATGGTGCGCAGGCGCTCCTTGGCGACGTCGCCGTCGGACTTCTTCTTGACGATCTCCACCTTGAAATAGTCGTTGGCGTCGCCGTCGAAGCCCTCGTAGCCGTAGGCCGACACCTCGTTTTGCCAGTCCGCCTCGGTGACGGGGGGGCGCACGTCGTGCGAGTGCAGGCGGCGGTGGGTGGCCGGGTGGAACAGGCGCAGCACGGCGCCGTCGTAGATGTAGGGCAGTTCGCCGTTCGGACCCAGGGTGTTCCAGGCGTCCGTACCGTTAATGGGCTCGCCGGCGGCGTCGAGCGGCTGGGTCTGGTTCTCCAGGATCCACAGGTTGTTCATGTCCTTGTGCGGGTACAGCGTGACCTGCTGCTGCTTGCTGCCGGTCGGGTACATCAGCGGGTGGGAGTGCAGGTAGCCGCCCTGGGTGTTGAGGTGGCGGATGCTGACGGTGCTGCCCAACAGGACGTCGACGGGGGTATCCTGCATGCCCTTGGAGTTGAGGGTGGACTGGAACTCGGAGCTCATAAAACCGTCGCCGTCGCCCGGGTTGACAAGGCACAGGAAGTGGATGCCGAACATGGCCATGTAAAAGGTGGCGGGCACGATGACGAGGCAGAACAGGCGCGCCAAAAAGTGTTTCGCCAGCAGGCGCAGCGTGACGTTCTTGGTGTCGCCGAGCAGCACCCACAGCTGGATGAGCGTGAGGGAGCCGACCCAGGCTATGGTGAACAGGCCAACCCACTTGATGCTGACGGTGATGCCGAGGCCGAGGCCCGTGAGGAAGAGCCAGAACCACCAGCTGGGCGTGAAGGCTTTGGACGGGCCGAGCTCGTGCTGGTTGGTAAAGGCCGAAAAGGCGAGGGCGGTGAAGGCGGTGCCGGCCATGAGAGGGGAGTCCAGCAAAATCAAGCGCGCTTGGGTGAGGAGACCGTTTTCTAGAAACGATGGAAACAGAAGAAGTCAGTAGTTGAGACGTCTAAGTGACACGAGAAAAGCGAGCGAGCGAGCAACCCACCAAAAATAACGAGACCCGAACCCATCAAGGCGGTGGTCGTGCGGCAGCCCGAGGATTTGAGGGTCAAGAACATCATCGGCGCCAGCAGGATGCCGCAGATGGCTGGGAACAGCCGCATCGCGACGTAGGGCACGCCGGGCTCGAGGTAGTCCTTGCCAATGTCCTTGAAGTCGAACTCGCCGTCGAAGCCGGCCAGGTAGCCGGCCAACGTGATCAGTAGCTTGGCCAGGGGCGGGTGGACGTCCATGAAGAAGCGGCCCTTGATGTACTTGGACGCGAAGCCACCGAAGCTGGAAAGTTAGAGAAGAGAAGAAGAAAAAGAGAAAAAAAAAGACAGAAAGAAAGGAAACAAATCCGACGTACTGCACTTCGTCAAAGACGACGCTGGAGGGCTGGTAGATGCGGAACAGGCGCACCAAGGCGGCCAGCAGGGTGACGCCCACGAGCACCTGGAAATCAGAGCCCGGTAGCAAGAATACGTCGTTGTCCTCGACGCCGTCGGACGCGTAGCCATCGTTGCGGCGCCGGCCGGCCTTGTGGCCGGCGTTTTTTGAGGAAAGGGCCGAGGCGGCGGCCGGTGGTGACGGCGAGGCCCGCGAGGACGACGGCCGGGCCGTGCTGGAGAGACGAGCCATGGCGGACGAAAGAGAAAGGGAAAAGGCCGTCGATTGGCCCAGTCGGAAAGGCTCGGTGGATGTTTCGGTCGCAAAGGGGGTGGTTGGGGGAAGGACTAGAAGGTCGGAACGGAACTTCGCGTGGGACGTGTCTCGTTTTTAGAAGATCGACATTGGAGACCGTCGGTCGCGGCGGCGAGGTCTGTTTGTCTTTCGGGCGGTGGTTCGGTTTGGCGATCGGCGTGTACGAGGCCGGGTAAAGGGGGTGAGAAGGTGAAGATGGAAAAAGAGTGATACGAGGAGAAAAAGAAAAAAATAAAAGAAAAGAAAGAAAAAAAAAAGAGGTAGAAAGAAAAAGGCCGCAACGAAACAAAACCTCTATTTCGTGCTCCGCAACGAAGAAATGGCCGAGAAAGAGAAAAAAGAGAGGAAAGAGAGGAAAGAAAGAAAAGCGAGGGAAAAGGAAGAAAAAGGGGTGAAGGTCAGAAACAAAAATAAAAAAAACTACGCGTTGTTCTCGAAAACCCGACTATACGAGAACGAAGCTGTCCTGCGAGCGCTCTTTCCTTTTTTTTTTGCGGTTCAATAGTTCAGCCCCATTGGGAGGCTTCGTTGCCGACCTGGTTCTGCTGAAGTGGCCTCTTTTCCAAAGGGAGAAAGGAACAGGGGGCAGCTCCGCTTTGCACTTGCAAGAAAAAAGGGGAAGCACCGGTATTTGCACGCGTAGACTACTGGGTGGGATGATAAGTCATGTGATTTTCGTCGCCCTTATCGCACTTGTCGCGATAGTCGTAATCGGAACTTTGCAAGGCTGATACTCCCGTGCATCCGTGGACTTTGGCAGGTCTTTTAGCCCAGCGGATGACAGAAGTCTCGAAAAGAATTCCGAGCATGACTTGTGCCGCCAGGAAATTGGAGACGTCCGTTCACCAAAAGGATGCCCAGACTTTTATGAGCATTGTGCTCAGTGAACAGAGCAGCTGGAGGCCCTGCTTGTCGTCCAGGCGAGTGTTGTACCTCAGCGTCAGTAGGTTTTTGTATTTATTGTATTTATTTCCAATTCTCCACCCGCAAAGCTCATGGAGCTTTGATGGTACCAGAGGGTGCAACGGTTTTTCTTGCAGTCCAACGACCATAATGCTTCGGAAAGTCTAGCTGCCCAGAAAGAGCTGCTCCTACCAACCGGATTCATGAAGAAGAAGAATGAGTTTGCTGTGATTGGTTCACGGAACGAATTTCTCTTGATACTGCCTTGGTTGTGCTCGTTGCGCAACATACCAACGATTGTTCGACTCGTGCTATGGAAATCAAAACGGACCGAGTTATACGTTTTGTATCTACGGGCGCACGCTCGTTGAGGATCAATTCCATGAGGGATGAGTTATCATTAAAAAAAATGCCGAACTGCAGAAATACACATCTGGTATGACGATGTTAGCGGAGCTGGCACACAAGTCCTTCTAAGAGAGTTTGCCTTTTTTGGTTTTCTGGAGGCGAGGCTTTATTTGAGATTTTATCATGGGGGGGGGGCCAATGAGAAGTTTTGCAAAACCCCTCCCCCCTCTCCGTTCCGTACGTAGATATAGTTTCTATTGACGCAACAAAACACGAATCACAGTTCTTGAACGAAGCAGTGCTGTATCAAACACGCTGCCGTTACGCAAAACAAACAACACGCCCATCACAAACGGAATGACGACCATTACGGTCCTCGTATCCCCAGAGACCCGCACGGCTCTGGACACCAACCGCGCCATTCGATGCCTTTATCGTGTCCCTCTCCAGATTCCCAATCGACGTGCAGCGACAGCGCGGCACTGGGCTGAGCAGCTGGTCGACGAATTTTGTCGTGTCTTGTCAAAAGAAACCGGAGCTCTGGATAATGGCCAGCTGGTCCCGTTTCTGCACATCATACACCTAGCCTCCCACAGGATGGCGATGCTCTGTTTCGATGTTTTTCACCCGGATTGCAGCACGGAGATTCGCGGCGAGATGGAAAAGAGTATTGAGCAGCCCATCCATTTCGCATTTCGAAAAGATACCGCTCTACACATCCAGAGACGAGCCAAGCTTGACGAAAAGGTTTTGGGTCGCTTCCGACATGTTCTCATGCTGGACAAGGGCCCACGCCCGTTTGTTTCAGATGGAGTGTATCCCCACCAATACGTGGACGGGCAAAGATTTGAAAATGAACAGGATAAAGGCTAGTAGATCTTGTTAGATGCCAGCCTATCTAGACAGGACAAATCGTGGTTCTCGCGGTCCAGACAAAAATTTACTACATCTTTTGGTACAATCTATTCTCCTTCCATTTCGTAGGTTGGCTCCATCCAAATAGACAAATACGAATGTTAGTATTTTCGACAAGAGTCATTTTACAAACTTCAGAATAAATAAAAGAAGAAGAATAACAGTAATAAAACTAGACGGGTGCTCATATTGCTCTCAGAACACTGGGCATATGGCCTTATTTATGGAGTCTTCTGCCAGGCAAGGCATGTGAAATGGCGAGCAGTCGACCGGATTTTAGGAAAAGTGATTGTATCTATTTTATTCCATGTAAAATAGATAAAAAATGTCTGTCCTCCCTTTCAGCCCAAGTAGGCTGATCATTGGGGTAGGTGACCTCCCTTTTCCCCTCGGCCCCCACTGTTTAGATTCAGGCCCGGCCCGAACAGGGGGCAATCGGAGTGTCCCTTAAGCCCCTATTTTAGACCATTTCAACGAGCTGCCCAGCGGCAGCCTTTTCGAGAATCTCGATTTTCTGGGCTGCGTAGCCGGGCCTCTTCCCACTGAACAGAGTATACTTGCTGGTCGCCTGGTTTACAATGCCGGACACATTAGAGATTGGCATCCAAGACCGCCCTTCCTTCGACGACGCCGCAAGAGCCGACCGCAACGTCATCCAGAAGCACCTCCAATGGACGGGCCTGGGCCGTTTTCTCCAAGAGCGGCTCAACCCCAAGCATGAGGTGCTTCAACGCCTGGTGGCCTTCCAAATGGGTATTGGCGCCGACCGCGTCAAGGTCCGGCCAAAACAACCGTGGCTGCTGGGTGGGTTCAACGTGGCCGTGGCCATGCTCATCGATGGTGGTCGGCAGCCAGACATGACAAGCGATGCGAACGATGTCAGCGATACAGCCGGGGCTGCTGCAGGCTCCGCCACCGCAACGAAAAGCGTGCCGGATGTTCTCGTGCGCTGTCCGCTGCCCAGCAAGTGTGCTGAACACGTCTACCCGGGCTCGGTCGAGGAAAAAATGCGCGGCGAGGTCGCCGCATACGTCTGGATGCAGCGCCACTGCCCCGATGTGCGCATTCCGTTTCTGTACGGGTTTGCCTTTCCGGGGGGGCAACATGTAAGTATTGAAGTATACTATGAGTTAGGTTTCACTTCCGCGGCTGCGTCCCTTATTCGTTTCGTAACTAAGTCTAGTTTGCCCACTGCTCTCGCGTGCCGTTTCTGCGCCGCGCCTGGCTGCGTGTCCGCCAGTTCGTAGCCGCGCGTCTACACCGACCGGTCCCGTCCGACTACGTACCCATGTCCGTGCCGTCGTCTGTCTTTTCGTTGCCGGCGTCGGTGTCGTTGCAGCAGCAGCCCGGACCGGTGGAGTTTGGCTACATGATCCTCGAGTTCCTCCACCCGTCCCTGGGCCGTCAGTTACCGTACGTCATCCGCAACCGCAACTTGCAGGACGAGCTGCAGAACACGCCCGGCAGAGTCAACAATCTTTTCCGTTCGGTCGCCCGCATCATGCTGGCGCTGGCGCGCGTGCCGCAGCCCCGTATCGGCTCGTTGTCCTTCCACGACGACGGCACGGTCGCGCTCGACCACCGCCCCCTGTGCTGCGACATGATCCTGCTGGAAAATGAGGGCGCGCCGCGCACCATGGCCCCCACGCAGACGTACTCGTCGGAAAGCGCCTTTGTGGCCGACCTGCTGGCCTTCCACGACGCGCAGTTCCTGGCAGCACCCAATGCAGCGCACGACCAGGCAGACTTTGTGTCGCAGACAGCCATGCGGGCTTTTTTCCGGGCCATCGTGCACCATTTCCTACCCGACACGCAAACGGACGGAGCGCGGCCGTACGTGCTGCAGTTTACCGACGACAACGCCGCCAACATGATGGTGGACGACGACTGGAACGTGACGGCCATCTTCGATCTGGAGTGGCTGGTCGCCGGGCCCATCGACATGCTCGCGGCGCCGCGCTGGCTCACGTGGACGTCCGTCGACTGTATTATCGACAAGGGGTACGATGAATACGACCAACTGCGAGCGTACTTTATGCAGCTCTTCCGAGACGAGGAAGAGAAAGCGGCCACGAGGGCCGGACGACTTGCCCCGGAGGACACCCGCTCTACACCCAGCCGGCATTCGTTGTCTGATGCCATGCAGGACAACTGGGCCACAGAGCGGTTGTGGATCTACCGCGCGGCGATGTCTGTCAACGCGCTGCACCATGTGGTACGCGACCGGCTTGAGCCGCTCTTCTACCCAAAGCAGCCGCTACCCAACGGCCTGTACCGGTCCTGGCACCCAGCCGTGGAGGCTATCCTGGAGGCGAAGCTGCGGGACCGGCGGGCGTACGTGGCCGATCTGGCACGGCTGTATGGGCGTGAACCGCCGCCGGAGGCATGCGTTGGATGAGTTGTACGGCTGATGTATCAAAATGGGTTTCTTGTCTTGTCCGTCGTACCATGGAAACGGCCCCATCCCCATGGCCAGATTTTGGCGCCCAGCCAATTTAACGAAGGGGAGGGGGGTAGATTGGCCTTTTTTTGCAGCTGCTAAGTCGAAGCTTTGGCCTCTCCTTTTACGCGTGTGAACACTGGAGAGCAGTCTTTGCATGCTTGATACGTTGGAAGCTTCAGTGGACCTACCTCTATAAAATGAAACAGCTTCAGGCAGTATTGCACGCAGCACAAGGCCCCCTGATTACTTTAGTACAGCAAGCCGGGGGACCATGAGTTGGAGAGGTTTTAGCGGGGTGAACACATCGAACGGGAATTTGCTACAGGGGCGGTTTCCCTCTGAAGATCATCGGCCCCGCCTTTTTACCCCTGGTTTTCCAGGTCAGGACCGAGATTACATAACCAGATATGCTTAAGCAACAACGCGGCGACCGGGGCGATCATCACAACGAAAGCAAAGACGACGGAAAGCTGTGCAGAACTAGAGATTATTCTCGGCGTCAGCAATTCTGGTGCTTCTGGTTCTGCGTCCCGTTGTGAGATTGCCCAAGTGCGGCCCTCTTGCACGCCTTACTGGAGCAGCAACAATGGACTCTTTCGGGATTGAAAAGGGGGGGGACCGGCGAATACGGGCTCTCTACGCGCGGCCTGAGACGACGTTAAGGAGACCGTTTTGCTAGATGCGCCACGTAGCCCCGCCCGGGGAAATTGCGGTTTCCGCCGCCGGCTGCATTGGCGGGTGATGTCCGCCGTGCGCTTCGGGGCCCTTCAAAAACGATTCTGACCGAATTTCTGGGTCCACTTCCCCGAGGCCCTTTTTTTTTGGGTTGCGGAGAATTGTGGATGTAGGGCCTCGGCAGGAATTTTTGGGGATATCTTCCTGCTGCCCGAAAAACGCTGCGTCGAAACCATAACGATATGATTGTCGAGCCCTACTTAAAACGGTTCAGCAGAACGCTGCATATTTGATTACTGGACGTTGTCACAAAACTGTGATCGAAATTTTGCCTGGTGACACAGTGACACGCCAAACGTCTTCCACCGTTCTCGGAGGAATCGGAGCCGCTTTCCACCACTGTAACCTAGACACATTTGCGTGGTTTGCGTGTCAAAGAGAGTGATACGGCGTAAGCACAGCAGGTGCGTCATCATAGAAGCCGACGAGGTGACCCGGGAGCCGCAGACTACACGAAGGGGATTTTGCAACCATGAGAAATGATCATTGGGCCACCAGCAGCCTTTAATCCTTGCTGCTTATGCGTTATGTGCTTCGACCGCAACAAAATAAGCTTCAAATGCTGCCCACGGTGAAAGGCCCGGCCATCCGAGCAGATGCACGAAATAAACGCACCAGTCTCTGCCGCGGAGTCTTTGTGTGTGTCGTCGGCTGTGTGGTTCGGCAATTGGTCGTCATCCAGGCACGTTAAAATGGTACATGATATTGTAACAGGCGGGCGTTCTTTTGAGTCGAGGGTTCTCTCGATGGTCACAGGATTGCCAATTCCCGTTCTGACGATCGTTTGCAGAATATTCACAATGACGTTGGTGTCAGACTTTGAAACTGCCACAAAGAGTAAAAATGTAAACAAATAAGTAAACCTGTCAGCCCTTTATTTCAAATTCTTGTTTGTTCAGTGATCACTCTTCGATTCGCCGTCCCAAGCTGAAGCAGTTTACTTTGCTCTCAGACTTTTACTGCCCACTTACACAAGCTAGGCGAGGGCGGTCCCTTTAATTACGGGTTTAGCGCCTGAAACGCGCGAGAAGAGCCGTATTGCACTGTACGCTCTGCACTGTTTTCATATGATGGTAAACCGCGCATTTGAGCCAATCCAGCCTCAGGCAATTGCTGCTAAAATGACAGCTAAGACGGAAAGAGAAGAATTTTCTTGAAAAAAAACGACCTTGGATGCAACAACGCCTCCGCATCCCCGCAGCTCATGAGCAGACAGAGCACACACAACTGGCTTCCTGCATGGCGATGATCGTCTTACGGGGTGAGATATTCTCAGTGTAAGATTTGCGGCACTTACGGTCGGTAACTAGCTCGCGGCTCCCGAGAAGTGCGGATGCGGGACACTTGTGAGAAGCGTGAAACTTTTTTTTATTTCTTTTGATGCTTTATTTATATATAAGCGGAGACATTTTCTTTCTTATAAGATCTTGGTTTTTTGTTTATATTTCATTTGTTTACTCTCAGCCAAGGCAGACCTTCAAAGCTTCACTAAACTCCATCAATCACGGCCGCCTTCTCATGGCTCTCCTTGACTTTGTCGTTTCACGATGGGCACTGGTTGTGATCGTGGCCGCCGTTCTTTTCTTCTACCTCTTCCCCTACTTCGTGACCTACAAACACTTGCGTGCCATCCCAGCACCCTTTCCGGCGCAGTTCAGTGACCTGTGGCTGCTGTCGACGGCCCGGCGCGGAAAACGGTACGCACTCGTCGACGAGGCCCATCGGCAGCTCGGGCCCGTCGTCCGCATCGCGCCGAACCACGTCAGCATCAACGACGACGAGGCCATCCAGATCGTCTACGGCCACGGCAACGGTTATGTCAAATCGTGAGCGGTTGCGTAGCCTCTGGTAGTTGAGGTCTTGAACGGGGACAAAAGAAAGCGAGTTTCTAACCGCTAACTGTCCCCATTCTGCAGTTCCTTTTATGACGCCTTTGTGAGCATCAAGCGCGGCCTCTTCAACACCCGGGACCGCGCCGAGCACACCCGCAAGCGCAAGATCGTCTCGCACACCTTCTCGGCAAAGTCCGTCGGCCAGTTCGAGCCCTACATCCACAACAACCTCGCGCTGTTCGTCCGCCAATGGGACGCCCTGATCCAGCAGTCTGCCCGCGCCCGCTCCCGCCCCGACGGCAGCGGCGGCGGCGGCGGTGCCGCCGCCCGCCTCGACTGCCTCAAATGGTTCAACTACCTCGCCTTTGACATCATCGGGGACCTCGCCTTTGGCGCCCCCTTTGGTATGCTCGCCGCCGGCGCCGACATCGCCGAGGTGCGCAGCAGTCCCGACAGCCCGCCCGTGTTCGCGCCCGCCATCCAGATCCTGAACCGCCGCGGCGAGGTGTCGGCCACGCTGGGCTGCCTCCCCGAGCTCAAGCCCTACGCCAAGTGGCTGCCGGACCCGTTTTTCCGCCACGGCCTGCGGGCCGTCGAGAACCTCGCCGGCATCGCCGTCGCGCGCGTCAAGGCGCGCCTCGACCACCCGCCCGCCGTGCGCCGCAAGGATCTGCTGGAGCACCTCATGCACGGCCGCGACGACAAGGGCGAGCCGCTCGGCCGCGAGGAGCTGACGGCCGAGGCGCTGACGCAGCTCATCGCGGGGAGCGACACCACGTCCAACTCGTCGTGCGCGCTGCTCTTCCACGTCGTGCGCACGCCGGGCGTGCTCGCCCAGCTGCAGCGCGAGCTGGACCGCGCCATCCCCAACGCGGAGGACGACGACGACGTGCCCACGTACGACAAGGTCCGGGACCTGCCGTACCTGCAGGCCGTCCTCCACGAGGGGCTCCGCCTCCACTCGACGTCCGGCATCGGGCTGCCGCGGCAGATCCCCGACGACGCGCCCGGCTTGCACCTGCACGGCTACTACTTTCCGCCGGGCAGCGTGCTCAGCGTGCCGACGTACTCGGTCCACCACGCAAAGGACATCTGGGGCCCCGATGCCGACGCGTTCCGGCCCGAGCGGTGGGAGACGCTGACGGCGCGGCAGAAAAACGCCTTCATCCCGTTCAGCTACGGGCCCCGGTCGTGTGTCGGCCGCAACGTAGCGGAAATGGAGATGAAGCTGATCCTGGCCACGTGGGTGCGGCGGTACGACGTCACGCTGCTCCAGGATGATATGGAGACACGGGAAGGCTTTCTCAGAAAGCCGCTGGAACTGAACATTCGGATCACGAAGAGAAAGGGTATCGCCTCAGGTCCGTGAGAAGGTTCCGGGCTTTTTGAGGCAATTGTTGCATCTCTCCACTATCTAGCACTACATACAATCAACAGTACATTCTTAGAAAGACCTGATTCTAGCAAGACAGCACAAGCAGATACTTCTCGAAAATTTTGCTCACATAAATCTCTTTCAATTCCAAGTGGTCCTGAAATAAAAACACACGACTAAGTTGGACTAGACAACGGCAAAACTAAATGACACATACACACAAAGATCGGACCAAACCGCTCCCAAAGCGCCACCCTAAGGAAATTTCTTGGCAAAGTAAATGCACTCTGGCGTGTGCAGCTCATACCCGCCATGCACCGGCTGCCACTTCTCTTTGGTAGTTTTTCTTTCATTGTCCGTCTCATCTTTGAAACAGTACCCGCCACGAAAACGCTGTCTAATGTGCACTCGTATGACTTTCTTTGCGGGGCGGCCGACGATGGTGTTTGCGTCTTCGTCACCCCCGTCGTCGCCCTCTTCGTAAACTGCATGCCCTTCGGTCTCGGCATAGCCGGCCTCCGCATGCTGATGGCCGGATCCCACGTAGGGGAGAGACACGGCGGCGGCGCCAGACGTGCCGCTCGCCTCGCCGGTTTCGAGAACGTACTGCTGTGCACTGCTGCCGCCCGCCTCGTCGCCCGTCCAAGCAGACGGGTACGCTGCGGCCCCGGTGGTCGTCCCGTGCAGCACGTCTCCCCTGGACAGACTCGACTTGGTGGCGCCCGAGGTGTTGTGGACGAAGCCCGTGTCGGTCGCTTGCCAGCTGTCCAGCGGAGGATAGGCATAGCGGATGTCGTTGCCGCCTTTGATCGACATCATGGCCAAGCACCAGAGAGCAAGCTTGACGGTGAGCGTGTGCGATCCGTGCGCATTCCACGGGATGACGGCGTATTCCGGGTTGTGGTAGTCCCAAAGAACAGGGTTGCTGTCGCTGTAGACCGAGCCAAAGCCAGCGGACGACATGGAGGCGTCCGAGGGCTGCGTCTGGTGGCCTGGCGTATAAGAGACAGCGCCGACTTGTCGTTTGGAGCGCTCTAAGGCCAAACCCGAGCCAATTTCGCGACGAGTGAGCCTGAGGGGTACAAGACAGGCATCGGTGATGATAAATCCATAGCGAGAGGCATGCAACTTCATGTACGTAACAACCTGCGTCAGAACCTTTCCCCATTCCGTTGGATCGTCATACATCATCGTCGGCTGCCATTTGGCGCTGACTTTGGTGTCTCCCGGAAGGATGTTGACGTAGAACTTGTTGTTCACATAGAACGGCGAAACAACGGACCAGTCGGGCACGTCCGGGCCTTCGCAGCGGCTCCCACGGCCAAAGTGGCACTCGCCGTACTGCCTGTTGAGGGAATAGTTGACAGTTGGCACGACAAAGCGGCGCAACACATCATCGAATGTGTCCTCGTGAAAGATGCAGAGATCATTAGGCAATGGATTGGGCGTTCGATCACCGTGATATTCCTGGCTGAGTTCGCGCCGGAAAATCTCTGTCAGTGTGTGGTAGTTGAATTCTTGCCAATCGACCCAGTTGGTCACCTCAACTTTGTCATCGTCGCCAGTATTGGACCCCCCTGCGACCGCCCTGACATCGACCACAACGTTTGAGCGAGTCAGCGCCTCCAACGTAGTCACCATCGTGGCAGAGAAAAGAAGGAAAGAAGAGAGGAAAAAGAGAAGAAAAGAAGAGAAGAAAGACGAAAAGAGAAGTAAAGTGAAGAAAGAGAAAGAAAGAGATGTGTGCTCGTGCAGTTTGGCGTGTACGGGACGAGAACCTGCACCTCTAAACCGACTTACCTCTTGATCACGGAGGACAATGGGGAACATATATAGACGCTGGCATCGGCAACAGCAGTACGCCTGCCTGCTTGTCCACCATTCAGCTGCGAGGATCATGTTTCCAGCGTGTCGTAAGATTTCAAATAGAAAGGCTGTACTCCCGTACAAAGCAGATGGCTGCAAAGACTGCCTCCTATCGGTGCCGGTTTGTCTTGTCTCGCATCAAATAACCGCCCGTGTGCCACGCCCGCATATAGGATAGTATGGTGACTGCTGCTCGGACGGCCAGCTCGGCACGACCGCTTCATGGTGTGTGTCTCGGGGCAGACGCCAAACGAGCAGAATATGCATTCTGATTTGTCGTGGTGGCTGCCCCCCTTGGCGCTGGCTCTTGAGAGCAAGGCGTCCATGTGCGAATACTACTTGTAGAGCAGTAGAAAGCTCCATTAAATCAACCGTACCTTTGCACGTCGCGGCAAAAGGATCCATCTCCGTCAATGGGTGGGTAGGTTAGGCGAAGATGGCTGGATCCCATCTGTCACTTGCGGGGGATGGTTGCCTACTTGTTGCTGCCTAGTTTCGTCACATCGGTTCAAGCCTCGCTGGCCAAGAATTGTCGGAGGTTTACAGAAAAGAAAGAGAACTTTGAACCTAATCAGCGATGCGGTGCAAAGCTGTCCAATTATTTCATATCAACAGAACGATGAAGTGAGTGGAAAAGCGGTTGAAGGTGGAAAGAGCGGAGTGATGGTGCTCTCGCACCCCCACCCGATTAGTCACACTTTCGCGTGCAGGCACCTGCATCAAATGAAGACCCACGAAATGCGTATCATGCAACCCACGCGTGCCATCCATAATACAGTCTTTGGACCAAGCTTGAGTTTCTCTTGTTAATTACCGAGCAACTCATCTTCCTCTTTTCCTGCACACGGCGTCGAGGACTTTCCAGCTTCGAGATGCATCCACCTCGTTCATGACGCAACCGATTCCGACTTACGAAGAAAGGCGGTGGAAGGCGGCCGCCGAACGATGGCCCTTTCGTGACGACGCACTCATGGAGGGCCCGCCGAGCTGTACGTTGAGAGACTTGCGTAGGCCACGACTGCGGAGGTGTCCCTTTGACCCCGACACGATCACCTGGCTTAGCCGTCTTGGTGGCGGGCTGGACGGCTATTGCTGGAAAGTCAACTTTGGTGACCAGGGGCCTTTTGTGCTCAAGCTTGTGCGTGCCCCAACGACTGCGTGCCGTATCCGCAAACCGAACCTGGCCAAAGGCCCTTTGTTTTTTTATTTTTTGTTTTGTTTTATTTTTGTTTTGTTGTTTTTCGGCCTCTACTGACGACGATAGTTTTGGGACCGGGCACGCGTCACAATGGCTGGCTTCGCGGCGCAAAAGGAGTGCCGTAACGCCGCGCTTTTGCAAATGATGGCGACGGCGGTCGAAGATGGTAAGGCGTCCGGCACGCCCGTTTTACTCAACATCCGCACGGCAGACTGGACGGATGCGATGGAGAACGTTGAGTCCTTCTCGGTCGAGGCGCGCCAGAACGCCGAGGGCAACCTCAAGCAAGCGGCTGAGATGAACATTGAGCTGCGTCCGATCCTGTCTATTCCCCGCTTGCGCAGGTGCTTCGGCTGGCTACCGCTCCCTGCCGAGTTTTTAAAGGCCATACCCGGACCACTGCGCGTGCCGGCCGTCCGGCTGGACCACAAACGGACGCGGCGGCTGGACTACAGCGACGATCCCGAGACCCCCTACACGGGCATTGTCTACGAGTACATTGAAGCAGGGCCAAACGATCCGGCCGTGGTCCAGGAGGTGCTCGATTTTCTCCATCTTGCTGGCTTTGTCAACGCATCCGGGCCCCGCGGGTGCAACTGGGAAAGCAGCGTGCTGTTGGATCTGTCAGACATCGTCAACCCTCTTCAGCGGAGCTGGTCAAGTGTTTGGCACAAACGGGGCATGACAGCGACCCAAGGATCGGGCGTGCAATCCGCGTTTATGCTGAGAGACTGAAACCGTGACGTTGACTGGGTTTAAGGTCACAAAATAGCGAGATTTCTCGTGTATTATTCGTTTCCTTCTTCTTCTTTTTTTTTTCTTTTCCTTCTTCTTTTTTCTTTTTGTTGTTGTTGTCTGTTCGTTTACTTCACTACCCACATTCCAGAACGAGCATGGGCAAGACTACCAGTAGAAAAAGCCGAAAGCCTCTTCACCCAGCTACAACAGCTGGCAGCCACTCTCAACCATCAGCCCTGGTTGTTCTTGCATTTTTTTGTATGCTTTGCTATCCAAGTGTTGGATGCCAGCCCGGACGGACTGTATGATTTATGTACTTTGTAATACTCGATAATAATCGTTGTATAATCGCGGGCAAACAATACGCAGAGAAAGAAAACGTGCCAGGTCGTTACACGACAACGCCGCTCCACCAGCCGCCCAGTCGAAGAGCAGTCAGCGTGCCAAGGTTCGTCGATCCATCTGCCTTTATCAGAAGCTCCTGCGTGTCTCGAAAGATCTCGTCGCAATGGGACCCTGCACCGCTCATGTGCATGATCTTGGCTACCGCCGCATGGATCGCCAGCAGGCGCGGCAGAGGCGGATCAACAGCATGGTCCTCGGACATAAAAAGTGTGCGAGTCACCAGCTGGGGCACCTCGCTGAAATAGGACGGCAGGAAAGACTCGATACGGTAGGTATGTGGCTCTCCCGTCGCCTCAAAGTACATTTGGAACGTACCGAACTCCGTGTGACATGCTCGTGTGAGCGTCATGGCATTTGTGGGCCGGTCGATGTTAAGACCTTCAATCAAATGGCGCATGCCCGAATCAAGCATATCGAGGATGGCGAGGGCGTTCCGCCGTGCGGCTTTCTACAGTATCCCCGTTAAAAAAAAATAGAACAATAACAAAAAAAAGGAAAAGAAAAGCCATTACGAAAATTGAGAGAAATATACCATTTCCGAGTCTCCCTCAAGACTCATTAAAGAGTGCGGTAGAATGTGGGCCACCTCGACTTCTTCAAAACGGCGCTGTCCTACGAAGTCAAAGCGGTGGCCCTCATCATCCCTCGCGTTATGGCCGTGTTTCTTAAAACGGCCCAACGCTTCATTTTTATCGAACCTGCGTGTGACTACGCAGCGGTGTCTATCACGGATAAGGCAGTCTCGCCGCAATGTGGCCAGACGGTGAGAGGACCCAGGGAGGACGTCATTTGATGCCAGCGTTGGCACGGAGAGCGACGCTGGCGTAGGCTGGGGCGTCTTAGCACAAGACGCCTTGACTAAAAAAAAAAGAGGATTAAAATTTATACGGCGAGAAGCAGGAATAGGGAAGGACATCAAACAAAAAAAAATTAGACAAAGGCGTTAAACGGTAACACACACGTGGAAGGAAGAAGTTGGCGAAAAGGTAGTCCGTAAAGTCGACGACCTTTCCAGGAAGAGATGTGAAGTCGATCGATCCCAAATCTGCCGCCATGTCGATCTGAACACTCGAAAAGAAAGACCAAAGAACCAGATCTTTTGAAGACTGTGTTCGCGAGAACCGGTGCATTAGCCGCACCATGTCAATGCGGCGATATGGTGTCGATAGCCGTTCATTTTCGCCTGCCTCCAGCTCCTGCAGTACTGCAAAAAGCAATGTCTCTGCATGCTCCCGGGCAGCGTCATCCGTAAATATAGGCGCTTCGGGCGAAAAAATCAATAACATCTTCGAGGGACGATTGGTGGCGATGAAGAGGAGAAGCCATGGCAACTGTCCCATCCCAAACGTTGATGCATATTTTTGAAGTGTTGTCTAAATCACAAACACTGTGACGACGTCCTTTAGATTATGAGAAGAGAAATTATTATGTAATTGCTGACTAACAAACCACAGCAACCTAGGATGAAAATGTGTTGACTAAAACTCTCCAATCGCGTATTACCACGCATACGAACATGAAAAAGTGTAAATCACAAAGGATGAAAACAATACGTAGAAGAGAATTGAAGGGTGTTTGTGCGTTAAAAAAAAGAGAAAAAAAAGATATAAATAGAGTCAAAAGATGTGATGGCGGACAGGGAAGGGAAGGGAAAACGGGTGATCAACAGACAACGACGCTGATAATGGCGATGAAAGAGAAAAGGCATTGCGAGCACCGGAAGCGGATGCGAGGTGAATGAAGCCAAACCCGAAGGCTGTGCGGGAACTCGACAAAAATAAAAGAACGTCAATTTTGTGGTATTGTTTTCTCTTCTTTGATTTTGGCAGTGTGAGACACAAAGAAACTCGCAAACGGCTCGTTGCGGGCGTCTACGCTTTTCACCCCATTGCCTTTCCCAATGTTTTCCTATTTCTCTCCGTTTACCGTCATGTATAAATACGGATTGCCTTCACGGTTCCTGAGGAAGACAATGTTTTCGTCCTTGTGCTCACTTCTCATGCCAAAAATACTCTTCACTACAACGCAAACACGTCCATTGCGCCATGGGAAAGAGAATTACCAAAGCACGGGCTCGCGGCCCTCGCGCAAAACCGCCAGAGGTCTCGCAAGCGAAGTCTTCTCATGCTGGGAACGCCGGTATGCATGTTCTTCTACTGACCATGCCCTTCGTCTTGAGAGTCTGCAAGAAATTGACACACATTCTGACTTCTCTGGTACAGAACCGCCGCCAAGCCGCAGCCAGGCACCTGTCGCGCACGACAACCGCGAGCGAACCACGGCCGCAGGCCTGAACCGAAACCCGGCGCCGTTGACGCGGAGAAACTTGGCTTTGCTCAACCAAATGATGGCCGCCAAAAGAGTTGGGGGTACGTTGCCTGACACAAGCGAGTTAGACACGCTGTCGACTCCGAGGTGGACACAGACAACGACCCCGAGCATCGTGAACAAATTGGCCGCCAAGACGGCGGCAAACAACATCCTACCAGCACGACACTCCAGAGCACCAAAAAACCTCAAATACATCCGTGCCGTACTGGCAAAGTCACGCGGCAGCCCGCCGCCCAGCGAGTCCGAGTACCTGGCTTACAACAGTGCCTTACAACGGATCCGCAACAAACGGTCGATGCTCGTCCTCACGAGCAAGCTCTTGAAGGATCACTGCGACCACGTCTACGACACGGTGTTTGGCTGCGCATTCACGGCTTTTCACAAAAATCTCGGGTTCAACAATGGCCTGCCGACGCTGCGGCCCGACCTCATCGAGGGCCTCCAAGCCACCGAATTCTCCCAGGTTCCCGTCCATCTGGTGTACGGGGCCACTTTGTACGACAGCTTTTCGGTGGCCCTTCCTCATCTCGCCGGCGAGTGGAAGGCGCCCGGAGGGTCGATGAAGCATGCGGCCCTGCAGTGTGCCTACGTCGGCGCGGCCCTCGTGTTTGGGCGGACCGGCGCCCTGGATTACATCGGGCAAACCGATCCGGCTGGCCATGCCACGGTCATGACGTTCGCCACAAACGGCGCAAGCCTCGACGTCTATGCGCACTATGCGGCGCCACGCCCGGTTGACGAGGCGACGTACCACCAGTACCTTGTGGCGCATGGAGACCTGGTATCGTCGCACGAAGCGTACACGGGTGGCCGACAAATGCTCCGAAACATACAAGAACACGCGAGGAACCAGTCGTACGCCCTGCGGGACCGGTTGAACGAGCACGGGAGAGGGCCCCGCACTGGTCGTGGCACGGCCATGCGGCCCACTTCAGCAACGGCATCTTCACGGAGAGGCCGGAAGGCTGTCCGACACGGCATCGTCAAGAACGCGTCTGTGCCCCGGCCCAAGCAGGCAACGGGGCCTTCTCGCCGGCATCAGAAGGGACGGCCCTCCGCCCGGCCGCCCAAGCCCCTTGCACATGCAATCGGCGAGCCTCTCGAGGGTGGCGACGGCGGGGGCAAGAAACGAAAACGGCAGAAAGTCGTCCCAGAACCCGGACAATGCCGCAGGTCCGCTAGATTACAGGCCCAGGGCAAGAGTTCCTAGGCGTGGAAAGATGCCAGCAGCAAGCGCTCGCAGTCGCGAGCATTTCAACGAGCAAAGTTACTTGGTTTGAGGCTTTTGGAATGCATTAGTTCGAATTTTTTGAATTTTTTTTTTGACGATGTTAGGGCATTTTTCCTTTTTTTTGCTTTGGGTTACGGAGAACGTCTATGATTTGTTTTTGTACTAAAGTCTAAACTATGTTGGCCCCTGATGGAAAGGTCAAGCAAATAACAATGCACTTTGTTTAATTTTACGGTAAACCAAGGCATACCTTCATGTTGCATCTGTGGCCAACTAGGACGTAAGATCGCCGACGTTGAATTGGAGTAAGAGCAAAAAAATAAAAAAAATAAAAAAACGCCGGGGGAAGGGGGTTTAAGGGGGGCCCCTTGAACCAGAGCTTCGTCCTATGATACATATCTTTTTCAATAGTTCAAAAGGTGTAAATTTCTGTTTCTTTTTCGATGAGAGACTGCTCTCGTCTGCCCCAGGGAAGACCTCGTGGCCTGGTAATTTAACGCATACAAGCATTTACAATGATGCTCATCAGCCTTCGGAAATACCTAACGGCAATAAGATAATGCAATTTTCAAGTTGTTCATAAGCCTGGCTGCATTAAATGATTCTATTGAAATAGGCACCATTTTACTCAGTAAACCGGGAAGTTTGATATGAGGTTTAGAATAAAAACGCTCTCACGATGAGTTCTGCGTTCCAACTGGTAAGTTTGAGCGATTTCCTACCGTGTGGGTAGTCCGGGTGCACTGTGGGTCGGCAACCCCCACCTTCCTTTTCGCTCCCAACACCTCTTTCGGCCAGGAGGCTACGAGAAAGCCGACCTTTCAGCTGGTGCCCTGTCGCACGAGGAGAGCCGAAACGACGAAGACGACGTCCTTTGTGTCCGATCACATATCATTACGTGTCCATCCTCACCCGCTCCGTCTCGCGAATATCCTCGACAGAACCCCTGCCTGCCGTTTCCCCGTCTGCCCCGCAATTTTGCTCGCCGTTGCCGGCCTCGCTCGTTTTTCTTGCGTCGTGATCACGACATCGCGACATACGACATTGCGACTCGAACGACGACACCGCACCAGTACGAATAGTCTGACCTCGTCACACGAGGACAGTCCGACCTACTTACGCAACAACCGCCAAAACGGCGTCGCCAGCGCACGACCACGCCCACGCCACGTCGTCTGGCGTGGCTCCGGGAACGGGAACGGGTGGGAAGGCCGTCGCTGCCGAGGCTGTCACCAAAAACAGCAGCAGCACCAGCCCCGGCACCAGCCCCGGCACCAGCCCCGGCACCAGCCGTCTGCCACGTGGACTGACACCCACCCTGGCGGCGTCTCCTTCGTCGCCGCAGCCGCCCCCCAAATCGCCGACCGGCTCCTTCACCGCCCACAGCCTCCACCGGCCCATCATGCAGACCCTCCCCGAGAGCCGGCCGCAGTCGTTTGACGAGATCTACGGCCCGCCCGAGAACTTCCTGGAGATCGAAGTGCGCAACCCGCGCACGCACGGCGTCGGCCGCTCCATGTACACCGACTACGAGATTGTGTGCCGCACCAACATCCCCGCCTTCAAGGTGCGCCAGAGCATCGTGCGGCGCCGCTACAGCGACTTTGAGTACTTCCGCGACATCCTCGAGCGCGAGAGCGCGCGCGTCACCATCCCGCCACTGCCGGGCAAGGTGTTTACGAACCGGTTCAGCGACGACGTGATCGAGGCGCGGCGGGCGGGCCTGGAAAAGTTCCTCCGGATTGTGGTGGGCCACCCGCTGCTGCAGACGGGCAGCAAGGTGATGGCCGCCTTTGTGCAGGGTAAGCGAGGAGTGGAGCGCACGGGGGATGTTTCTGTGGCTGAGAAGCACTATGCTAACCTCTTTTTTTATATCGTTTGGTACAGACCCGAACTGGGACCGGAATGCTTGGTGAATGAGGACTCTGGAGAGCTGCCGTTCGTTTCTTGTGTTGCTCTCGGTTGGCACGTTGTCGTTATTTGGCCTTCTATATTGACGTTTCCCGGCTTGTTTTTCTTTTCTTTTTCATTTATTTTTTCAGTTTGCTCTCTCGTGTTGTCCGCATGAGGAAACAGGCCAGCCACTCGTCGGCTTCTCTCTTCACGACGATCGCATACAGTCACACGCCGCGGCGTATCTTTTTGCATGAAAGCAGACACGTCTCGCGGTGGAAGAGGCGAAGGAAGGAAGGGAGGAAAGATTGTTCTTTGAATCCATGGAGACACGAAGAAGGCCGCCATGGGCACCTTTTTCTAGTTCCAGTTTTTCTTTTTTTTTTATTCTTGCTTTCGTGCATGTCCTACAGATGCCAATTCATTTTTGCTCTTTGGGTTTCTATCTAGGTGTCATCCAATCCTGCAGCCTCCTGACCGTGTGAAAAGTTGCTGAAACTCACGGTTGCCTACTCCTAGGTTATTCAACGTAGATCTTTTCAAGAGGGGATCTGTTCATCCATCAGAGTTACTGGTATTCCGTGTTGATGTTCATGAGGTCAACGTTGGCTGAGAAGACGGGAGATATCGTTCCGAGTTCTACGCGTTTGTTATTTGTCGTCTTGATACTCATAATTATTATGAATTACTATTCCGTCCACATTCTGTGCAATGAAAACACGTACTCAATTCTTTGGTCATAAAATAACTCGAGATTATCGTGGCGCCGTGAGTACAGCGACTTGAAGTGTGACGCTGTATGCTTATGTAACCATGTCTGTGCACCTTTCACCGACGTCAGCGTTTGGGTTCGGCCCAGTCCACGTGCGCACGGCTGAGCTCACCACAACAGAAGCAACACTTCAACCCCCATCAGCATCACCACCATCACCAGCAGCAGACGCAGTGCCGGCCATTTGCGGTTGCTTTGCTTTCGTTTCGTTCGGACCAGCCAATTTCCATCACGCCTTTCTTTCTTTTTCGTTCTTCGTTCGTTTTCCCATTTATGCCCGTCCTTACCGCCGGGTGGACGCGGCCAGCCGTGCGATGCTGCTTTGATATCCCCCCTTTCTTCCTGAGCTAGACGGCTCACCTTTCTGTTGCGATTCTCTTCGAACCTTTCCCCGTCGAAGGCGCGGGTTTAACCTTTTTCTTCTTCATTTCCACTATGGCTGGTTTCACGACGTTTCTAGCCATCTACCTCTTCGGAGGCTTGACCTTCCTCCCCCTTCTCGTCGTCCTTGCTGTCTACGTTTGGACCCGACCAGCACCCTCCGTGCTGCCGGCGGCTGCAACGGCTGGCAGATTAACACATGTTTCGACCGGAAAGACGAGCCGCCGTGATCCACAGGCCGACTACAGCGACGATGGGCTCGTTGCCCCCGGCGATGACGTCGCCACCCTCGAGACCGTCCGAGAGCAACATGCCCGCGACCGAGCGAACGGAGGAGGCCGGACAACCACCAGCATACGACATTCCCACCACCCCTACCGACACGACCCGGCCGACGACTTTGCCACCGCCGGCTACTTCGCCGTCTACCGCACGTACGTGGCCATGGGCGTCAACGCCAAGCCCGTCGAGCCGTCGTCCGTGGGGCCCACCCCCGTGGCACCACCCAGCCCCAGCGTCTACCAGACGTTCTTCCGCAGCATGCTCAACAAGAAGCCCGGGCCCGAGACGGTCGAGATCAGCAACGGGTCCAGCCCGCGGCCCAAGAACGCCCGCAACATGTTCTACGTGGTGCTGCGCCACGGCCACCTGATCCTCTTCGACGACGACCAGCAGGTCGACGTGCGCTACGTCATCAAGCTGGCCGACCACGACGTCGACGTCTACTCCGGCCGCGACGTCACCCCCGAGGGCGAGCTGTTCATCAAGCGCAACGCCGTGCGCCTCGCGCCCAAGACCCTCGAGCGCGCCAAGGCCCACAACGCGCCCACGCCGCAGCCCTGGTTCTTCTACTGCGACAACTGCTCCGACAAGGAGGACTTTTACTTTGCCCTGCTGCGCAGCCAAGAGCGCGCGCCGCGGCCCCACCACATCGACGTGCGCCACCTCACCGCCCTCATGGAGCGGCTGCACGCCTCGGACGAGGCGGCCGAGACGCGCTGGCTCAACGCCGTCGTGGGCCGCCTGTTCCTGGGCATCTACAAGACGCCCAACCTCCTGAAGTTCGTCGAGGCCAAGGTCGTCACCAAGCTGTCGCGCACGCCGCGCCCCAGTTTCGTCTCGAGCCTCGTCGTGCAGCGCGTCGACATTGGCGAGACGACGCCGCAGATCACGTCGCCGCGCCTCAAGAGTCTCACGGCCGAGGGCGAGTGCATCGTCGAGGCGGACGTGCGCTACGCGGGCCGCTTCGAGATCGACATCGCCGCCACGATGCGCGTCAGCACGCCCATCGCGCCCCAGGAGGTCAAGACGTCGCTCGCCATTGTCTTTACGCGCCTCGACGGCCACGTGCTGTTCAAGATCAAGGCCCCGCCCAGCAACCGCATCTGGTTCTCCTTCCGCCACATGCCCAAGATCGAGATGGAGGTCCGCCCCATCATCATGACGCGCCAGCTGACGTGGCCCGTGTTCCTGCAGATGATCGAAGGCAAGATCAAGGAGGCCATTTCGGAGAGCATTGTGCTGCCCTTTTGGGACGACACGCCGTTTTTTCCGACGGAACACAAGACATGGCGGGGCGGCGTGTGGGAGGAACCAGAGAAGGAGGACGAGCCGGCGGCGGAGAAGCAGGCGGAGCAGGAGGAGGAGCGGAAGGACGGGGCCAACGCGCTGCACCACGAGGGCACGGCGATTCCTACGGGAGCAGCTGGCGGCGTCGCTCTTGGGCCCGACACGGCCACAACCGCGGCGGCGTCCTCGGGGGCGTCCATCCACAACCATGCGGCCGACGACGAGGATAACGTCTCGCCGGCCGTGCTGCGCCTGCGGCGCCTTAGCAAGAGCCACAGCGCGCCCACGCCGCCCGTTCCAGCATCGCCTTCGTCGTCTTCTCTGACCACCAATAATAATTCGGCCGCAGACAAAGTGGGCGAGAAAGCCAAAGCGCTCGCCGCCAAGAAACTGGGAAAGAAGCAGTCTACAGGGTCTACGGGTAGCCACGGTGGTGCTAATGTGGCCACGTCCATGTCCGCGTCCACGTCGCCCTCGAAAAGGTTGGCACGGGCGGCCTCGTCTCTTGCCAGCCCCTCCGAGCCCACCATTGGAACAGACACTGTGCACGCCGAAGCATTCAAGCCCTCGTCGTCGCCGCCGAAACAGCATCCGGGCGGCCACCCGTCGGCGGCCATGTCGTGGTTGTCGTCTGGTACACTGCGTAGCAGAAAATCTAGCGTGTCATCTGCGGACTCGGGCGGCTCCGCTCTCGCTAACGGTCGTGGAGGCGGCGCCACTACCGGTGGCGGTGGTGGTGAGGACCACGCCGATGAAGTGTTTCCAGGCAGCGACTCAGAAGTGACGCCAAACGTCGCCGGAAGCAGCGCGAGCACCAAGAGCGGCCACGCACGAACAGTGCCCTCCGCCCGTGCTTCGTCGTCGTCGCTGTTGTCCACAGGCACAGGCACCGGCACCGAATCGACGCTTACGACAACGGCCACGCCGGACGCGAATATGCCGCCGCTGCAGAAACGCGGTACCGTGTTGGCGGCCGCGATGACCGGCGCCGCCGCGTCCGCCAAGCGCTGGGGCATGAACGCGCTGCAGCAGCGCCGCGCGGCCGCAGCCGAACGAAAATTGCGGGCCGGGACCTTCAACCACCAGACAAGCAGCGGCGAGCTGCTGGACCTCAGCAAGCCCATGGGCGGCGGCCGGCCGCTGCCGCCGCCGGGCGAGCCGCTGCCCCTGCCGAGCGAGCTGGCGGCCACCAAATCGGGCAGTGCAGCGGGCTTTGGCCCGTCGATGAAGCACCCGCCAACCGTCCCGCATCACGACACCAACAACGGCCGCACCCACACCCCGAACCAGGAACAACCGCCACCACCGCAGCCGCCGAGGCCGCGACCCCAGTACCGCGACGAGCGCAGGCGACAAAAGGGCGACACCTCGTCGGACGAGTATGTGAGCCGCCGCCGCCGACGTGCCGCCGAACCCAGTGCCCGCGTACCCGTGCCCGGCCCTCCGCAGCCAGACATGCTGGTGGTGGAAGCGCCTGTGGACTCGGAATCGGAGGACAGCGGCGACGACACGCACGTGGACGTGGAAAGGCAGCATGAAACGTATGGCGATGCGAACGACGTTCATCCGACAAACGACGTTAGTCAGGCAATACATGACACCGACGGCGCACTTGCCTGGACGCCACCGGATGACGACCGTGGTCACAGTTTTGAGAAAGCCAGTTTGGAGCCTGCGGGGTCTGGTGGCGAGCCGCTGCCTCCGGGAGACGGCCAAAGCTTTCAAGAGCCGCTAGATGGTGCTGCCGGGGTTGTGCGGGATGAGTCTGGCGGGCAGGAACACGAATTGACCCCGGCTCAAGAGGACGCCGACGCCGACGCCGAAGCTGACGATGCGCAATGGGGCACCCTGGCGGAATCCGTTATCAGTGCCTTTTTGGAAGAAGACGGCGAGAACCACCAAGACGGACAGCACGGTGAGAATGATCAGTCTCGTTCCCAGGACGACCAGATTCGCCGTGACGAACACGACGAGGACGGCGGACCGGATGAGCAGAAGGGCGCCGTGCTGGCGTCTGCTGATCACAGCGTTCAAGGAGAAGCGCAACGGGAAGCACCTGCGACTGCGACGGGGGCACAAGCCACGCACGTTCCAAGGAGAAAGCCCGTGCCTCTACCGGCTTAGTTGGGGATTCGGGAGAATGAAGCATCGTTTTCAATGTTCTTATCGTAAAAAAAATAAAAAGTAAAACATAACTTGGTAATAAAATGTGCTTTTCCGAGCAACTCAAACACGCTATGCATTCAATAAAACTATTGTCAAAAACTAATCTCTCCTGGAGGAAGTCCGGTTTTTTTTCTTTTTCGTTGCTGGTGAAGACTCCCTTCGGTCCCTACCCTCGTCCGACAAGCCTTCGTCCCTGTGTTCCCCCTCCTCTCCGCGTTCTTTGAGCATCTTCCGCCCGCCGTCGCCATCATCGCCTCCGCCCTCGTTGCCACCCTCGTGCTCCGACGCCGCATCGCCCCAGTCGCCCAGCCGCTGCCGCTCCGCGCGCTCCCACGCCGCCTTGCCCTCCTCGCCCGTGCAGTAGCTGTTGCGCACAAACGAGTGGCAGCACGCGTAGCCCCACTGGAAGTCGTGCCACCAGCTGCCCCACACCGCCGTGTGGTTCATCGGGAACACGTCCTCGGCGTACTTGGACGTGTCCGCGCGCTTCACCGGCAGCCGGTCCTTGACGTGGCCGGCCTCGTCGTACTCGACAAAGTGCTCGGACGCGGTCACGGCCGGCAGCCGCGACGCCGCCGCCGCCGCCGCCGCCGCCGGCTTGGTGGTTGCCCCGTCCGCGGCCGCCGCGGCGCCGTCGTCAACCACCCCGACCCCGTACTTTTCGCGCATGAGCGCGTCCAGCTCCTTCTGCTTGGCCTCGGCCGCCTCGCGGTCGATCCGCCGCTGGTGCGCGGCCGCCGTCGGGTTCGCCTGCACGTGCCGGCTGGCGTCGCCCGTGCGGTCGTGCATCTCCCACGCGTAGCGCTCGGCCTGCTCAAACGCCTCGGCGTCGCCCGACGCCTTGGCAAAGTTTTGCTCGGCAAACAGCCGCGCCGAGTCGTCGAGGAACGCGCCGCCGGAGACGATGCGGCGCCGCTTCGGATCGTACTTGGCCGAGTCGAGGTCGAGGTTGACGAGGTACCGCGCCGTGTCCTCGCGCATGCGCAGGTCCGCGGCGCCGTTGGTCCGCGAGACGCCCATGGCATCGTCTTCGGCGTAGCGCGTGTCGTCCAGGTCGGCCAGTTTGCCGTCGCCGGTGGTCTTGGTCAGCGCTCCGCTGCTGGTGGTGTCGTTGCCGCCGCCACCGCCACCGTCCGCTTTCGGCCCCTTCTCCACCAGCGCGCGCCGCGCCTCGTTCAATTTCTCGCGCTGCGCCATCATGGCCGCGTAGTCGCGCGTGTCGAACCCCAGCCAGCGGTCGCGCTTGGCGTCCCAGGTCAGCTGCACGTCCTGCACCACCTCGTCGGCCTGGATGTCCACGCCCGAGTACTTGGCCAGCTTGGCGCGGGGCCGGCTCAGGCAGTCCCGCTTCTTGTGGCCCATGGACCCGCAGTTCTCGCAGGCGCCCTTGCGGTACTTGGTCGCGGCGGGGCCGGCCTTTTTGCCGCGCTCGTACCACTTGACGGTCTCGTCGGCCTTGCGCAGCCGCTGGTGCTCGAGATAGTCGCGGTCGCCGCTGCGGCTGATGCCGCCCGCAGCCACGGCTGCCTTCTCCGCGCCGGCAGCAGCAGCGGCGCCGCCTTCATCGGACTCGTCGATGGCGTAAAACGGCCGTTTCGTGATGAACTGCGGAATGTAAATGTTTTCTTCCTTGCGCGCGGGCCCCGAACGCGAGCCGCCGAGGCGCTCGTCGCGCGGGTCCGGCGACTGCCGGCCGAGCAGCGACATTGTTTTGATAGGTGTTGGTAGTGAGAAAATTTGGGCGGAAAGAAACAAAGAAGTTGGTGCGTTTCCTCGCGACGAAGAGTGATAGGATTTGGGTGCAACTGAGGACGGACGGTCGGACGACTTCCCATTTGCAGGTGCGGCTCGTGCTGTGTCTGATGACTAACCACAATGCTTATCGCCACATGGGACTCGGCCTGTTTTTCTAGCTTATCGCCGCCTAACAAACTTTTTTCTGGTTTGCCTCTGGAACCGCGTCGCAGGGCATCTCCCAGCACTAGCGCCCTCTCTCTGCCGCGAGAAAAACGGCCCCCCATGCTTCCTTTTTTCTTCCCAATGCTCCACTCTCTTCTTTCCCACCACCCTCTCTTTTTGGAGATTTGCCGACGTGCGATGTAAACCTTTTTCTCCGTTGCGGGAATCATGTCGCAGCGCGCAAGCACAAATGGCCTGGCAGGCTTCACAACGGACGCGACGTCGGCCCGGCAGCCGTCCGTGGCGCCCAATTCGGCAAATCCGGCCGATCTCGAGAAAGCGGACGTGATGCGCAGCAGCAGCAGCACCGTCGCGGTCAAGAACGCCAAGTCCTGGTCGCACATGGTTGCGGGAGCGTAAGTGGTGGCCCATCACCAGGTCTTCCGTGCTTCTTATTTCTTTGGCGTCTTCTAACGGCTTCAACAGAGTCGGCAGCTTGGCCGCCGCGACGGCAACGGCGCCGTTCGACGTCATCCGCACACGGCTCCAGTCCGACTTTTACCAGCAGCAACTGCGCGCCGCCCAGGCCACCCTTCCGGCGACGTCCTCGCGCAACCCCGTCGCGGCCGTGGCCCGGCACCTCGGCGAAACCCTGCAGATCTTCGTGACGGTGAAGCGCGTCGAGGGCTGGCGGGCGCTGTTCAAGGGCCTCGGCCCCACGCTCGTCGGCACCATGCCCGCCAAGTCGATCAATTTCTATACCTACGGCAACGGCAAGCGCATCATCGCCGATGCCGCCCACGTCAGCCAGGACACGCCGTGGGTGCAACTGGCGGCGGGCGTCGTGGCCGGGCTCGCGACGTCGACCGCGACCAACCCCATCTGGCTCGTCAAGACGCGCCTGCAGCTCGACAAGAACAACACGAGCCAGGGCCGGCAGCGGCAGTACCGCAACAGCGTGGACTGCGTGCGCCAGGTGCTGCGCCACGAGGGGATCCGCGGCCTCTACAAGGGCATGACGGCGAGCTACCTCGGCGCCGCCGAGTCGACGCTGCACTGGCTGCTGTACGAGCAGATGAAGCGCGGCCTCGAGCGGCGCAGCCTGCGCGTGACGGCCGCCACGGCCGCGGCCGGGGGCCGCCGCAGCGCGGGGCTGCGCGCCTGGGACCGCGTGGTCGAGTGGACGGGCCCGCTGGGGGCGGCGAGCGCGGCGAAGCTGTTTGCGTCGCTGCTGACGTACCCGCACGAGGTGGTGCGGACGCGGCTGCGCCAGGCGCCGCTGGCCGACGGGCAGCGCAAGTACACGGGGCTCGTGCAGTGCTTCCTGCGCGTGTGGCGGGAGGAGCGCATCCCGGGCCTCTACGGCGGCCTGACGCCGCACCTGCTGCGCACGGTGCCGGCCGCCGGCATCACGTTTGGCATCTACGAGATTGTGTTGAAGCTGCTCAACGCACCGGAGCCGCTGGCATGATCGACGCCGGGGCATTCGTTCGCCTTTGTGGACGCCAATGGTCGTGCTTGTTCACGGTATGCTGCGCGAGCAATAAACGCACCGGGAGCGTAAGCTCAATGGCCTTGCTGCATACATACGAGGCCGATGCATTTGTTTCTCTGTTTCACCCACTCTTCTCTTGTGTTTTTTACTCTTGCTTTTTTTGCTCTCTTGTCGCATCATATGTTATAGAGGATATGGCGGGGAGGCAACTGGATGCTTGCATTGCATAGGCGTTTGGAACGGCCGGAGTTTTGCTACGAGTGAAAGTAGGTTTTGCCTTATCAGAACGGGTTTGTAAAACCATTAGAGATCTCGCTCAGTTTTATATACATACCAATTGCATATCAATTGGAGGAACCGCTTAGAGCTACTTAGTGGGTCCAAAGAGAACTAATTGGAAAATGAAGACATACATCTGTGCTTCAAAAATTTATGGGTTGACAGTCATAATAACCTCAAGAGCATGAAATAGTCCTGGTATGTTGCCATACAAAGTAGCCCCTGGTTTTTTATTCATCAAACTCGAGAAAAGTTGTTGTCATCGTGGTTGTCCTTTATTCTGCCACCCGTTACCGCCCAAGTTTATAACCGTTTATGACGCTTTAGAGGAAAGCCGTCACCTTAGGCCTTGTCAGAACAAGACACGACGAGAGCGTGAACCAATTTCTCTGCTTTCTATTTTACCCGAATTTATATTGTTGATAAAACGTGTCTCAAAATGCAACCGCAGCCTCCACCCAGAGTCCGCATCCGCGGCATGTTCCTCACGGCCGGCATTGCCGGCATCACCATTGTCGGCGCTTTGTTCGGCGCCAGCCTCAAGTCGAAGCAAGAGACGAAACAGGTACGTGCGGGCAAATGCAATGGCGAGCTGTGAATTGAATGTTTGGGTTTCTTCTAATCTCGAACAGAGACTGCGGAAAGCAACAGAGCCCGGCT
The DNA here is from genome assembly GCA_002778095.1 of Fragosphaeria purpurea. Lineage (NCBI taxonomy): Eukaryota > Fungi > Ascomycota > Sordariomycetes > Ophiostomatales > Ophiostomataceae > Fragosphaeria > Fragosphaeria purpurea. The sequence continues at coordinate 1,627,148 of PCDL01000002.1, forward strand.
CGGAAGACGAGCTGATTGCCGGCTTGGAATCACGCCGCCTGGCGTTGGCGCAGACGCTGGCGTCCTGGGAAACGAAGGCGCAGGCGCTGCAAGAGCGTATGGAAAGGAACGCCCAGCGCAGCATTGGCGGTGCGACTGGTGGTGATGCTGGTCGTGGTGGCCAGGGCGGCGACGGCAGTGGCGGAAGCGCGCCGTCCGGGAAGTGAGCGCCGAAGGCCCCGTCGTGCATACTGACCAGCAGCACGCGCATGCGATGTGTGGCACAGCCTTCCGGCGTGGTGCCCGATTGATCCGGCCAGCGGACAGTACACTGTCTGCGAGCGGCAGCGTTGAACGAGATGCGAGATGGTTAAGCTTCCGTCGATGCAAAGCGGCCTGGAGCGCTACTTGCCGACCCTCCGACGTACGGTCTCCGACCGGTCACGTCTGGGTCCAGCATGACGTCGGCTGGCTACGGAATATGGTGTGAAAAGGCGCCATTCATGTTCGGTAGCCAAAGGCATACTGCGGGATGTCCGCTCCCTAGAACACAGGAGGTGGCAACAACCAAATCTCGCAAACTCCAAGAAACGATGTTGAGCACTGGTACATCCATCCTTCAAATAGTAACAAAAATACAATGTACAGGGTGATCTTGGTATTTATTTTTCAGATAGGCAAACTACCCTAGATCTATCGAATAAGAGATAGCCCATGATGGAAGCGCCAAATTTTCACAAGCAGCCATCGGCTGTCCATTTCTTTCAAACTCCGTACTACATTTTCCAGTCCAAACGCCACCCAATGCAATACGCTAAAACAGATAAAATGCATTTTCTTCCCCTTTTCCTTTTGTTCACTCGCTCCCGCTTTCTTCCTCTTCGCTGCTGACCTCTTCGCCCGCCTCGATCGCGGCCTGCCGCCGTTTCGCCGCGCGTTCGCGCTTCCGCTCTAGGAGCTTGGTGAGCCGCTTCGCGTTGTTGAAGACGCCCGTTGTGGCCGCGCCGCAGGCGGCACATGTTGGATCGCGGCGGTACCGCTCGAGCGCACAGCGTTCGCAAAAGTAGTGCCCGCAGCGCGTCACCACGGGCTGCGTGTAGCTCTTCCGGCAAATGATGCAGGCAAAGGGGATGTCGCGCAACATGGCCTCCTCCTCGTCGTCGTCATCCTCGTCGTCGCCAGTGTTGCCCTTTTCGCCAGCCCGTTTCGTCCGGTCCGCACTGGCCACCACCGTGCCGCCCAGGTGCTTCTTGCCCTTGGTGACTGCCTCCCACTCGTTGTCGAGCTGCCATCCTTGTTTGAAATTCTCCCGTGCGTGTAGGAACTTGCAGGAGTCACCAAAGCCGCAAAACCCTAAATCGGTTAGCATATGTCTCTGTTTTTCCATCTTCCTTAAGAAGCCCTTTAGGCTTAAACCCCTTATGATGAAACCGTTTTCTTATGATCACACCGCACGAATAAGCAGACAAAAACACACCTGTTAGCTTGTAGTCCTTGCACACATCGGGGCTGTAATCGGTAATGGTGATGGTGCGGATGTTCGACGCCGCTTTGACGGGGCCGACGGCGCGGGTTGGTGCGGCGGCCGGCGTGGGGGCAGCCAGGGCGCCCTTTTTCGCCTTGTTCTTGCTGTTTTCCTCTTCGTCAAACAGGTGGCTTTGCTTTGTGGCCACGTCCGCGTCGGCCAACAGTGCGCTGCGGTCGGTGACGTGCTGCGGCGGTAGTTCGCGTCCGGCTGGAGCACCGTTGCCCGCCGCCGCCGTCGCCGCCGCCGTGCCGTCGGTGGATGCGCTGATCACGCCGGCGCCGTTTCGCCGTCGTCGTTTGGTCTCTCGTATGCCGGCACGGCCAGCACCCGGAAACGCGTTGTCCGAGTCGCTGCCGCCGTCGCTGTCGCTGTCGCTGTCGTCGTTGGCTCGCCGAGTCGGCGGCGGCGAAGGCGACCGCTTGCGCATGTTCGCTTTGACTTTGCCACGGCCGCGCGCCTTGAACAGCACAGGCGCAATCGGCACCGCCGGGCTTGCAATGGCGCTATCCGCTTGTTCGGCCATTGTGTTGTGTTGTTGTTTGTTTGTTTGTTTGTTGTTTGGCTTGACAAGTCCTTCTCACGATCCCTTTCAGGGCTTTCTAGTTGTCGTCGATGCCTTTCTCCAGGCTTCGTCTAATGACTAAGCAATCGAAACGGAACATTTTTGCCACCACCTCAAAAAAGATTACGTGAGCTTTTGTTTCACCGCGGACCGCGAACTTAGCCGCCCCGTTTTGGACTAGTTTGGCCGTTTCGAAACTCTGGCTTCTCATTGGACAACACTGTTGTTGAGTACAAGTACGTCTTTGCATGTGGGCTGACGCAGGGCCGCCGAAATTGGCATTTCATGCACCAAGCTTGCAACGCGCTTTGGGTTGACATTGGGTTGGACATTGGGGCTTTTTTGTTTTTTGTGTTGTGATGCGCGTTCTCTCTCTCGACATTGAACAATTTTCGCGTTTTTTTTTTCTTTTAAGTTGCTTCCTCTCGTACTTGAACCAATTCTCGTTATTATATTCACGTGATGTTGTAGTTATGAGGAACTTTACAAGAAACGGAAGGTAGTCTTCGACGATAGAGTCGTGCCTTCTCCTTGGTTTTTTTGTCCCTGCTCCGTAATACCACCTGTAATACGGGGTACAGTAACTCGACAGGCGGTCGAATCGGTGATCGCGTGGTACCGCGGGACACTGCAATTTCGGTTTGCTCCATCGCGCCTGCCCGCATTGTTGTCAACAAAAGGTCGCAGTTTCCTACGGAGGACATCATAGCTATCTGTAGATCGTGGGCTTTTCAAACCTTTCTATCTTCACTTTTTACCTTTCTTTTTCTTCATTTTTCTTCTTCTCTCTCTATCCCCTTCGTTTTGTGCGAGTTTCTTTTGTCAATTTTGTAATTGCATTCCCTTTTTCATCTTCGTTTTTTTCCCTCGTTATTGTTCTTTAATCCGTCTTGTTTTCTTTCTTTTTCTTTTCTCGTGACTTATCTCGCGCCTTTTTTTCTGTTTTTCGACACATCCCACTCGGAAACGCGATCAGCAAGCAGCAGAAAGGGAAAAAAAGACGGAAGAATTCAAGGCGAAAGAACAGGAGACAAACGGGTGTTTCAACCGGTTTTACTCGCCGCAGTCTGCCGACTCGATTCATTTGGAGCCTTTCTTCAAGAACGCGTCTTCGATTGGCCTGTGCGTTCAAGCCCGATTTTCCCTTCTCCAGAGGCCAGCAGGCGAATAAGATTACGAGGCCGGGGACCACAACCACGTCTGGCGGCGGATCTTGCGCGCAGACCTGCAGACGAGCGAGCCCTATTCTGGATCAGCGTCAACGTTAACCTTGGCTGGCCTGGCTGGTCGCGTTTTTCCCCTTCCCGGCCCTGTGCTTCGACATTCCCCCCCCTCCGACTTGCGTGCATTTCTCGCTACCCCTGCACTTTTCGACTCGGCTCCTTTTTTGCCCTCCTCTTTTGTTTGGACTTTTTTTTTTTCCTTCTTTCCCTGATTTGTCTCTTTCCGTTCTCCGTTTCTTCCTCCGGCGGCCTTTCGATCGAGTCCCGCGATACTGTGTTGTTCGAGGCATAGGAGGGACAGAGTCGAAGAAAGAATGCGGGTCAACTAAGAGAGGCTTGGATTGTCTGTCCTTCTCTTTTCCCCACCCGCATTCTTGCTCCTTTCTTTTGCTCTGCTCGGCTTTGTTTTTGTTTTGTTTTGTTACCTCACCTGCCCGCCGCCGCACTCGCTCCTTTTCTTCACGAGGCCGGCCATTACGTGCACGCTTTCGTGGTGACAGCGCCTACGTGCTTTTTTTTCTTCTTCTCACAATTTCGCTCCGGATACGAGCCAGCGACGAGGTCTACTTTCACCCTTTTCCTTTGTTTTCAGCAAAACTGTCAGCTAAAGCGCGTTTTGGTCCCTATTGTTTTCTCCACAGGGTTCGAGCCCCAGGAGGCTTTCGCGATCGTTCAAACCTCAACCGCCAACTCTTCTAAACATCAATTGGATGGGAGGCATGTTTGCGTGGTAGATCAGAGCGAACATCGCTTGCCGCCCTTTCCCTGCCTTCATTGGCGCGTTTCTCGTCTGCCACAAGCGAAGGGCAAGTCAGAATCAAAACTGAAGCGATCATGGCGGCCACACAACCAGATGGAAGCCCGGTGACACCCACGCCGCATCAACGGCCGTCTGGCGTCGAGCGTCCGTTTGCCCTTCATCCGCCCGCGATGGCCATGGGTGCGGGATCAAGTCATCACTACCGCTTTGCCGATTTTGACGAGGGCACATTCTCTGAGCGGGCTGGCGTCTCTGCTGAGCAAGCGAAACGGGCTCTCCGCTCTCACTTGGCCGAAACGGAACGTCGCATGGCGGAGGCCGGCCGTTTGGGAACTGCCTTGGTCCAACAGCAGAAGGAGCTCACCGAGAAGCTGCGCGAAGTGGAGGAGCTGCAAGCCGAGTCGGAGCTGTCTCCCGAGCTCAAGAAGAAACTGTCCGAACTCGAAAAAGAATATGACGATGTTGCAAGGGAGACTGCTCGTGCTTTTTTGCCCAAGCAGCGCATTCCGAGCAACGAGTCTTCCGGCTCGCCTGAAGGAAAAAGTGGACGGGTAAGTTGCTCGCACAGTTTTCGGATGCTCGAGGCGGCATCTCTTCTTGAATTCTTTTGTCTGTCGCGTTTTGAACTGACCGTTCGTTCTAGCGGTCGTTGAGTCCGGTCAAATACGAAAGCCACGCGTCCGGGTCGCCGAGCAAGCTAACGGTGTCTAACCGTAAGCAACGCAACCAAGCCGCCAACCGCGTACACGACATCGAGTTCGCCGCCGAAATCAGCACGTCCCTCATTTCCCAAGTGCGTGGCCTGCAGTCGCTGTTGTCCGAACGCGAGGAGGAGCTGCGCGACACCAAGCAGGATCTTGTTCGACTCGAGGACATCAGTGAAACGCTCCGCGACCGCATCAAGGAACTCGACGAGAGTGAGCATCGGTACAAGGAAGAAAACTGGAATCTTGAGACCCGTCTCCACGATCTCGAGGCTGCTCAGCGGGATGCTGCCGACAACGAGAAGAAGGTTGCACAGCAGCTTGCTGTTCTGCAAGCCGACAAGAACAAGGCACAGCGCGAGTTTGACGAGCTCAAAGCATCGCACGCCCGCCTTGTCGATGAACACACGGCTTCCGTCAAACATCACGATATTGAGCTCGGTACGGCCAAGCGCAACATCGCAATGGCCGACAGCGAGAAGGCAAGTTTGCAGCGCAAGATCGACGAGCTGGCCAGTCAAAACCAGGAGCTCGCCAGGGCTGTTTCGATGCAACACCGTGCCCGTGCCGTTGAAAGCGATGCCGTCCCTGTCACCAGCGACGACGAGTTCGATACCGCAGCCGACAACATCACGCCCGAGCACTCACCGCCAGCGTCTCCAGTCAAGGGTACGCCGCGTCACTCTGTTCTGGAGTCGGAGACCTTGAAAACCTCCTTGCTGCACGCTCAGCGCACGCTTCAAAGTTTGCGTACCAATCTCCACCGCGAGAAGACCGAAAAGTTGGAGCTGCGCCGTATGTTGCAAGACACGCGCGACGAGCTTGAACGTGTCCGTTCCGATCCCACTGTTGCCGGCGCCGGAGCCTCCAGGAAGACTCGCAAAGATGCCCGCGAAGCTCACGGGAAGTTGCGGTCTAGCCAGCTTGGCGGTGCCCGGTCGAGCCGTACTGATCTGTTCACGCTGGCCTCGGCCGATCCAGACTGGGAAGAAGTGCAAAGGGAGCCATCTCCATCTGCGGTTAGACCGAGGATTAACCCCGTTGAGTCGAGTGATCATTTCGAGACCGCGAACGAAGCCGAGATGACGGACACGTCGTTTGCTACGGCCAACGACGGGGCGGAGACAACCGAGGATTTCCACACTGGTGCAGAACAACCATCGAGCGGTGAAGACACCATGACCGAAACGGAACAAGGCACGCGCCGTCGTCGCACCGCTCTCGCCAGCAGAACCGCGTCCGCAGCCACCGCAACACGCCTCGTTGGAGACGCTGACGCGGATGCGGATGCCGACGCTGCCAACCAGAGCACTGCTTCTACGTCAGACGACGACGAGTTCAAGCCGCCGCGAACACCGACCGCTGCCCTGCCAGCATCGACCGGCGTCGCACGCATGCGTCTCCGTGTGAGCCGTAGTTCGCTAGTGTCGCGTCGCCTTCGGCACATGAGCAGCGTAGAAGAGACGGGCGGCAGCCCCGCTGCGCTCCAGAGCAGTCCGTTCAGTGCAGCAGGCTCACCCGCGACCATTGGCCTTGCCGCCAGTTCTGCCAATAGCACACCACGTGCTCCCGGCCAGCAACAGAGTCTTTTTGCCGAACTGGACGGATTGGGCGAGCAAAGCGACGAGGACATCGCCAGCGAGGGAACACCGAGCCGCCAGCGCAGCCCAGGGCCGTTGGCACTATCAGGCTTTGGAGGGTCGACCAGCAGTGGAGCCAACTCAATCGCACACTCGCCACTTCCACTGCGCGTGCCCTCACCCAAAGTTGTCATGGTCGACCGTGCCACTCTCACGGACGCTGTGACCATCCTGACCTGGTCTGAGGCTGAAGAACAGCAACAACAACAACAAGCTGATCACGGGTTGTTGGAAGACTCACGTCCGTCCTCTTTCCTGTCTGACGATGGTCTTGCAGCGCACGGCGACCTCGACATGGGCGAAAAGCTTAAGGAATTTCCTTCGCCACCGACGTCGACCCCGAGACGCGGGCCCATTCTCACGCCTATTGTTCTGTCGCCGCCCGATTCGCAGCCGATTGCCATTGGCAGGGAAGACGACGATCTTCACGAGAACCGCAGCGTCATCGCCATATCAAAGCCACGCCCGGAGTTCACCATCTCTAATGTTGTATCTGTTCTAGTCGAGCCGTTGAGTGAACCGGAACCTCCAGCAATTGATTCCGTCGATCCTCCTCCTGTGGTTCTAGCGTTTTCTTCCATGGTGGCCGAGCATGTCGAACCGCAGCACCCATTGCCACAGGAGCCTTTGATTTTTTCGACTTCGACTCTTCATGCCGTGAACATCACACCGACTGAGCTGCCAACGCTAGTTGTGGCAGAGCCTGAAGCCCCGGCAAGGGAGCCTTTGATGCTGTCATTCTCAGCCATCCAGCAGCAGCAGGTCGCGCCAATTCTAGAACCTGAACCGGAAACCGCAGCTGTTGTCCCTGCTGAACCCTTTTCTTTGTCTAAGATTTGGGTTCAGCAGCTGGAGCCCGTTTCTGAACCCGAACCCGAAGCAAGACCTTCAGTCGTTGTTCCTTCTGAGCCTCTTTCCGTGTCCGAGGTCCAGGTACAACAGGTCGTACCTATTTCAGAGCCTCAGCTGGAGCGTGGGACTACTCCTTCTGTCGAGGCTTTTTCGGTCTCAGAGCTTCACGCGCAGCATGTGCTTCCGGTCTCAGAACCGGAACTGGAATCAGCGAAAGACACCCGTTCGCCCGTCGAGCCTCTTACGTTTTCTGGGCTTCAAATACAACATGTGGAGCCGATCACCGCCCGGGAGACTATCGTTGCACCTCCTCAATTCTCAGTGTCTCGTGTTCAAGGCGAGGAAATCCAGCCCCTGGCCTTCCCGCGGGAGCCCACTCCCTCAATGAACGTGTCGCAGATGTATACACAACAGGTGCAGCCACTTGTTTCCGACGAAATCAAGGGAGAACCTCTTCCTGCCGCTGCTGTTGCTCAGCCATCCGCTCCGTACATTTCCGTCGATACGCAGACGGATGAATGGAAGCCTGAGTTGAAGCCCCCAGCTATGGCGGCATTTCAAACATCAGCTATTGTTGGAGCATCGCTCACAGCTGCAACGACTTCCTCTATTGATGATGCTTTCGATGACTTCGACACTGAGAGCAAATCACGAAGCCCTAAACGGAATGCATTTATCATTCCTCGTGATTTTGACGCCACGGTTGACCCGGACGAAACCGCTAGGTTCCGAGAGCAGCCCTCAACGCCAAGCAAACGTGCGGTTGACTCCTTGTTTGGCGGCTGGTCAAAGCACAGAGGGCCGCCAACGCCGGTGATCGCGGAAGACGAGACCCGACAGTCACCAAACGCGACCCCGCTTTCCGGAACTCCGGAATCACAGCGGCCCTTCAAGGAGTTATCCGTTAACGCAAACGCGCCACGGACCAAGCAGGACGGCGAGGAACAGCGGCTTGCCCTTGAAGACCAAATTTTCATGCCAGCGGCTAGGTCGCTTAATGTAATAGAAGACGAAGAAGCCTTGGACATCACACCCCGGGCAGCGAACAAGGTTTTCAGGGATGATGGCGTCGGTTCTGCCTCTGCTACGGCCGCTTCTGGACGGCATGTTAGAGACGTGTCTCAGGACAGTAACAGCAGCGTGATCCACGGCGGCCGAAACGTGGATGGGTCACGCACCGGGCTTGTCACAAGCAGCATCCGGCGCCCCGGGTCTGCGTCCAGCGGCGGACGGATGTCTAGCGACTTGGCCGCGCCGCCCTTGCCAGTCAACCACAGAGAAGCGATTGAAGCTGCACGCACGGGCTCGGCGGGCTCTGCATTCGGGGAAGCCGGCCTCAGCAGCATCGGCGGTGCTAATCCGGCAAATTCATCCACCTGGCGGGCGCACACACCCATTGGTGTTTCGCGGGATTTCAACTTTGTCGGCCAAAGTGGAACCCCAACGCCCAAAGCGGTCAAAACACACGCCGTCGGCGACATGCGCCCACCTTCCCGGCCGTCATCGCGCACCAATGCAAGCCATACTGGTGCATCTGCGGCGGCTGGGTTTCCAAGCACCATTAGTCGCCAGACTTCTGTGTCCTCCTTTGCATCTGAGGTTGATGCTCGTTTCAACATCCACGATGGCGCAGATGTTTTTGGCAACAGTCATGGGCACACCGACCCACGGATGATCCAGGCCATCACCCAGACTATGATTGGTGAGTACTTATGGAAGTACACCCGCAAGACGGGCCGCTCGGGCTTGTCAGAGAACCGCCATCGCCGGTATTTTTGGATTCATCCGTACACCCGCATGCTGTACTGGAGCGACCAGGGTCCCACGCCTGGTAGCCGCTCTGAGCAGCGGGCCAAGAGTGTCGTCATTGAAGGTGTCCGCGTCGTCGCAGACGACAACACCATGCCGCCTGGGCTACACCGGAAGAGCCTTGTTGTTATCTCACCGGGCCGCACAATCAAGTTTACTTGCCCCACGGGACATCGTCACGAAATATGGTTCAATGCCCTGTCCTATCTGTTGCTGCGTAACGAAGAAGGAGCAGAAGATGATGGCATGATGGCCAATGGTGATCGCATCACGCAGGAGGACGTGGCTGAATTCAACCCGGCATTTGGACAGCGACCTACAGCAAATGCCCGTGCACGGCGCCATCCGCCCGTCTCGCTTTCGTCGTACAACTCCCGCACGACCAGGAATGAGTCCCCAGCATTCAACGCGTCTATGAATATTCCGACGCTTACTCCCACACCTAAGAAAAGCATGCCGCGTACGCCGGGCACAACGATGACTCCGTCTGCGTCGGTGGCCGGCCTTACGTCCCGAAGCCGTCTCAGCCGCATTGGCGGGTATTGGCGATCAAGCCAGTCACTTTCCGCTCAATTCAATAGTTTGCGTGGTCGCAACAGTGCACTCGGTCACCGGCATAACGGGAGTGGCGCCCAGGACAGCAGCATCTACGAGGCCAGCGAGGTGAATGACAGCGCCGAGGAGTTGCGTGTTCTCTACGAGGCTCAAGACAGAGCATCGGACCGTCTCGAGAACGTCCGTGCTTGTTGCGATGGTAAGGCTTATGTGACGCCAATTCTGTCTGCTTTGCATTTATGAGCGGCGCGCACAGTTGGAGCTAACACAACCCGCAGGTAAACACGACGTGGGCACCCTGTCTCACAGTTCACGGCGGCACCGTCACTCACATGGAATCTCGTCTGTCTTGTCCACACCAACACACAGCACCGCACGTCGCCGGCGCTAAATTCTACTTTTGTTCTATTGCTGTCTTTTTGTTTTGATTCCATCTACTCTCATTCATCTTTTCTTCTCATTCCATCTTTTTGCTCTTATTTTTAATACCTTTGTGTCGCAGCTCATTTAGCGCCAAATTGCCTTCTCCCTTTTATGTTCACGAAACATACTGTCGCTCTTTTCAAAGCATAATTTACGAACTGATGTCTCTCATTTAACTTCAGTGTCGACAACTCCACGTCTTCCTGTTTTGCACTCGTTACTTCCCCCCCCTTTTTTTCGCCTTTACATGCCTTGGGTGGCAAAAATCGCTTTCTTTTGTGTGCGTGTTACTGGTCCAAGAGACCCACCTCTTCGTCTGTTCAGCCGGACGGTTTTTTTTTTGAATTATATACAATTTCCTATTTTGGGCGTGTATCGTTTCGATGTGTTGGTTCATTTTGCACGATATGGCTGTCTCGTCAAAGATGAAACAAAACGTCTATCTTACAATCCGAACATATTCTAATTGGAAGACGTGCCACGGTCTCACCAAATGGAATGCAAAAAGAAAATCAAGAAGCTGGAAAAAAAAAGAGGTATATAAAATGGTGGAGCATGTACCAGGCTATTGTTCTCGTTTCGAAGCGCTTTAGATGCTCGTTTGCTTTTAGACGACTTACGAATTGAACAACCAAATTGGACAACATGATCAGTGCCTGCAGATTGGAAGGAGATAAATGCGAAACAAAACAAGGCGTGTGGGGAAGTGTGACGTAAACCTCCTCGACGTTTTACACCACAGCAGCGTTGGGTTTTTTGTGTGAGACCCTTGTGCGGTCGGCTGTAGACAGGACGTCATCAACCCGCCGCTTCGCCACGAGCTCGACCCGCACATCATGCCGTGTCCATTCAGGATGGGGTCCCTCGCCCCCAACGTCTTCGCCGAGAGGTGAAAGCCCGCCTCACATACTTACCTCCAGCGGTAGTCGAATGCCAGCGCCGCGGCCTTTTGGATTCGGGGCGACGTGGCGCCCGCCGCACGGCATCTGTATGGCCCAGCGATCACTGCATACTGTTCCTCGATAATGGGCATTGTGTACTTGTCTACGGCCTAAGAAACCCATACCCCCAGCGAAATACAAATGTTTTTTTTCGGTTCCAAGAACAAGGAAGAAACCCGTTTTTCATAAAAATAAACGAAACCCCGTGGGCGAAAGATTTGAACATATAGTATTTGAGTAAAATGGGAAGGGTGCGCGCTTGGGTATTTCTAAATGCTCTTTATACTCTCGCTCCATTCCATGGGTAAGTTGCTGCACCATGCACACGGCCACTTTTAATATAGAAGTTCCCGTCGTGGAGCAATATATAGTCAAGTACGAAGAGACGTAGAGAGAAGTGCAAAAAAAAAATCTCATGAGATGAGTCATGAGCTCTTTTACGTTTCCGTTGAAGGTAAAAAATGGGTTTCCTAGCTATATTTTTCGCTAGAAATCGAAAGCTGCAATGCCGGCGAAAGCCTTACATAGACCACGGCCCCAGCTTCCCCCTATGCCAAGGACTTTGATGCAAATGATAATAATAATAATAACAACAATAAGAATAATAAATAATATGAGAATGACAAGAATGATAGAAAACGCTAGATTCGGAAAGACACTTTGCTGTTGTCGTGCAGCGAGATCTTCGAGGGCTTGTGGATGCGCACGGCCCAGAGAAAGTAGTCCTCCAGAGGCAGCAGATTCAGCAAAAACCCGTTGGTGTGCCACGCGACGGCGCACACGAGGGCGCCGGCGACGGCGTCGAGGACGAAGTGGTTCGCCGTCGCGACGATGGCGGTCAGGATGATCGCCGGGTAGATCATGGCACCGAGCGCCACGAGGCTGCGCTTCAAGCAGTACCGGCTCTGCGTCCCAAGCGGAATGGTGGCGATCGTCAGGCCAATGAGGAGGGAGTATCCAAAGTGGAGGGACGGCATAGCGGCTGGACGTTGAGAAATAAGCACTGGTTAACTCGGCTGACGGTTCTGTTATATATATATATATGTATATATATATATCTATATATACACGAATATAGACGACCGCCCCCATCATACATACCGTATTGGTTGCAAAATTTGTTGGTGGTCCAGACGCTGCTCTCGCCGGTGGCGGAATGCACGGTGTCGACGAAGCCGTAGCCCAGCGCTTCCTGGGCGTCGCTGCTGCCGCCGACCAGGTGTGCGTCACTCAGGAGACGGGGTGGCATGCACGGCCACGCGGTGAAGATGATAAAGGCCATGAGGTTGCACATGGCCATGGTCCGGCGCCTCCTCTCGTACAGCTGCGGGTGGAAGTTGCTCATGACGGAGCGCCACCGCGTGGGCGAGACGCCGCTGGTCTGGGCCTTGCTGAGCTGCTGCGCGGGCCGCGTGGTCGTGACGTAGTAGAGCACGATGAGAAACAGGATGGTGCCGGGGATGTGGATAAAGGAGTAGATGCGGTTGATCCAGTGCATGAGGAACGGCTTTTCAAGAAAGTATTGCTGTATGGGGAGCTCGACGAAGAGGTGCAGGCTTTGTTCAACATGGAGGACCTGCAAGGCATGCCGGCGGGCAACGTCCACTACCGATTCGTCGATGATGTAGATGGCGGTGAAGGCGCGGCCAAGCTGATAGACCTGGGAGGGTGTTAGTATCGAGACCGTTCATTGTGGGACGTTACCAAGTAAGAGCGAAGGACGTTGCTGTGATAGTAAAGAGGATGTAATCGATGTGGGGAGAAAGGGGAAAGGATAAAGCAAGAGATATAAAAATAAAGAAGTAGATTAAAAAAAAGAGAAAAGAAACTGACCCAGTAAATCAAAGCCCAGTACCAGGCCTCAACCAAGAAAGGAAATTTCCGGAGCAACCGGCTCAGAATGCGGTCTTTGAAAACCTCAGTGTTGGGCGTCTCGACGGTGCGCCGCCACTTCCACAACCGCAACGTCCGCTGGCGCTTTGTGGGATCGGAGATCGACTCGCTGCCAGAGTCGTAACCAGCCGCCGATGTGGGTTGGTCGGCGTCCCGTGCCCACGACCCGAGAGCGACGGTCTCTTCATCCGGCCGTGCCGCCTCCTCCGCGTCGTAGTATTTGCGGGCCCGCGGCGCCGGCGATGCCGCACGGGGGCTGTTCCATCTGCTGCTGTTGTCCGCGGCGAACTTGGATGCCGTGTCCCGGTTGATGATGGTACCGCCACCCAATAAACCAATCACAACAAAGGCTTCGAAGAAAGCACCAAGCACCATCTTTGCAGCCTTTTTTTCTTTTTTCTTTCCTTTTTATTAATAATAATAATGGAAAACCTGGGGAACCCAGGGCAAAAAAGACGGGCTGCACGGCCAAGAAAAAAATAAAACAATACGCCGGGACCACGCATATAAGGGCGAAGAGAGAGAGAGGCATGTCGCGTGCCACCGGAAGGGATGGCGACTACCGGGTATAAATAGGACTGTTGGGCTCAGGACGGAAAAAGGAGGCAACCAGAAGAGCAAGAAAACAAACAAAAAAACGCCAAGACACATCTTCTCCAATGGGTGGAGGTCGACGTCCAACCAGGTTTTTTTTTGTCCTGGTTTTGAGACGAGAAAGGGAGATTGTGGTGGCATACCAGCGCGGGTAGCTCGGAACTCTCGGATCGCCAATAGCAAAGCGAGACAAACACAAGAGATCAGTACATCGACGTCTACATTGCATCAACCTTTTCTTTTTTTTGCCCAGTTTTTGGGTGACGCTAGGAGATTGTCGACGACTACAATTCGCCCCAAGCCACCCATCGTTGTCCGTGAGATGGTGTGTCGATGACGCAGGAATAAGCTGGCAGAGAATACGAAGAAGAAAGAAGTAAAGAAAAAAAAAAAGAAAGTAGAAAAAGAAAAATAGTACCCAACAAGAACAACCAAGAGAACGGCAAAGGTGCCGACCCGTTAGGTTCAGTTACTGCAAGTAGGAGAAAGTATAAACAGCATCGGCAAAACGATCATCGGTGCTGTGTTTGTTTTTTGTACAAAAATTGAATCTACTCCGTGTGGTTGTGACCTGGGATTTACCTCGGATTTTAATGCGCACGCGAGCACAACCCGGTTTTGAATAGTTGTGTTAAGCATAAGGGAGGTATTGCTACATATAATACGGCTTCGTACTTACCTTATCCATGGACTGACTTGTCATGAATAAAATTCTGGTCAGTGGGGCCGCGGCCCGCAGGCGATATGGCCCAAAGCATACTAGCGTCATGCACAAGCCTTGTCGTCGTCACCTTTTCCGGTAACCTTCAGTTGTGCATAGGACGTATGAACAGCTCCGTTACTCCGTATTATTACCCCGTACTCGTATTCGACCCATACGCGTATCGCAGTATATATACAAAGACAGACGTCGACGCACCCGACTGTCCCACCCCATACGAGTACGTCGATCGGATCCGCGGACTTTAAAAAGGTCCGCCTCTGAGCAACCCTTCGGCGCGAGGGACCGACCAGGACGAGAATAAAGATAACGACAACGAGAAAGCAAAAGAATGAAGAAATAGGACAACGCGCGGTCGTCGTTTGTTATGCAAAACGAGTTCTAGCTTGAGCGGAATCCTCGGAACCTTAATCGTTGTGTGTGAGCGTCTAGGGGGTTGAGTTTAAATCAGCTTGGCCCCGTTGTTTGTTTTTAAAAAAAGGAAAATATGGAGTAACTTTGGGCCATCCTCCTGCTTGTTTGAGGTTAAAATATTACACTCAGACATTTCTTCGATTTTTTTTCTTGATCAGTTAACTTTAAATTTTATTTTGATATTAATTTTGATTTGTATTTCCAATTTTTAATTTATTTTATCTTTTTATGTATTTTTTCTATTCCATATTCCACCCCACGACGACGCAGACACCATAACAGTCGTAATCTCTTACGCCGGACCTCGATCTGACTGTATGGAGGGCTCTACATAAGATGTTGGACTGGAGGAAGGATGTGGCACAAAGCAATGTGTCTTATTTTTAGTTTTAAAAAGAGATGGAGGTGTGGGGAGGCAAAACAAAGACATCTACGAAGTAAATTTTCTGCTACAATGTACGAAGCACGTACAACTCCCACGGCTCGTCGGGTGGAACCACCGGGCGTCCCTACCAACTGCTCGGTGCGTTCTCTTGAGGGCCCGGAAGAATCCGCCCAGGACTCGTACTTCACAATTCCGATGCCACCCACCAGCCCCTGGTGCGACGTTTCCGGGTCGCCTGTCGCATGGTCTCGCCCCCGACAGGTACCGGTGCAACGCAAGCACAAAAAGGAGCGTGCATAGAACGCAGGCTGCACAGCGTCGGGATGAGGGTTTCACGTCGGCCGGAGAGTAGCCCAATTTGTGAACTGTGCGCGCGTCTTGGGGAGGGTGTCGAAGGATGGGTAGAACCGAAGTCGCTCAAAGGCCGATGGGTCAAGCTATCGGCGACACTACAGCGAGAGACCCGGAAAGATCGGTTCGCAGAAACAATCAAAAAGAATCCCAACTTCTGGGGGTAGTGGCTGACCCTAGACCGTCGTACACGTGTAAACCATGGGTCGGATTATTTTATTTTTGCCCCCTTTTTCCTTCTCACTCAAAGCCGATGACAAAGCGGGCAAAACCGCTCGTCTCGTTGTGGCCTTTGTATCGGTCTTCTGCCGCGGTGGTTTGGCTGTATCAAGGCTTGACAACCAGCTTTCGGTCACGGGCGAGGTCGACAATGAGCGTGCGCATCTCCAACGCATTAGCAGTTCTTTGGGTGTGCGTGTCGCTTTGGATGTTCACGATCGTCTCGTGTGCCTTTCTGATGCGGCAGCACGATGCCCAACGTCGGCCGGGGCTTCCGCACCCCGGCGCGCTCAAAGTCGACGACGGTCACCCGGCCCGTCTGCTCGTTTCATAGAATGTTGCGGGGACTCGACGTCGCGGTGCAGTACGTTGCGCTGGTGAATCACACGGAAGCAGCAGACGGCTCTGACGGTCAGCTGGGCACGGTTCGCCGCGTCGAGGTATTGGCGAGCGACAGGCACCCACACAGCTGAGCAACATAGCGTGTCATAGAAGTGCCATACTCTCGAACCGCGCAACGCGGCCCGGCCAATAGGCCCGAAGCTTGTGTCCAGGTCCTGTGTCCAGCTCCTGTGCGAGGTGCTGCCGCAGAAGCGCGCAGAACGCTGTTCGTGCGATGCGACGACGACGACCACCTCTTCCGCCCCCTTCTCCGCCCCGCTCCACCAGTCGAGAGCCCGAGAAGACAATCTGGCGCACAGAACTGTGAACGCTTGTCGCCGGTTGTGTCCCTGCCGGCCGTGTCCCTGCCGCTCGTCTTCGTCTGGCCCGCCGGCGCAGGTTTCGTCGAGCTGATGGCTGGGGGCGGCCCTGCAACACACTGCGGCGGTGGGACCAGTCGTCGGCTACACGGCGTGTCCGAGGGCGGCGTCGCTGTCGTCGCTGCTCTCTGCGCTACTGTCCTTGCTTTTTTTTTTTTTTTTTTTTTTTACGCGGGCTTTGCAGGAAGCGGAGGATGACGGCGGCTGTGGGGCGCACAATCGCACGTGGATGGGCGACACGCAGAGAAAATCGGCGTGTTTCGGTGGCTGGGAAGCCGAAAGCGGCGTGTCGTCGTCGTCGTCCGCAATGGCCACATGCAACTCCTACCACCCCGTGGCGCCGCCGACGTCCCCCGACGGCACCGAGTTTCGTGGAGGCGGTTTTGTTCTCAATGCCCGACTATGGGATAAATGCCGTAGGAAGGTGTAGGCGGGGCGTTTGGTCACGTGGCTAAATATGACTAATGCATGGATAAGTCAAAAACTCCCACGTCGACGAAGTCTTTATTATTTTCTTTCCTTTTTTTCTTCTTTAGCCATACATAATTCACGTTGTTTGACAAAAAGTCGTTTGTCTTCATCTTCTGCTCTGTTTACTGCCCCTTTCAGGTGGTTGTTGTTTTCTGCCTTCATTTTCTGGGGGACTATCCGCGACTCGAACGCGGGACCTCTCGCACCAAGGCCAACGCATGAATTCGTTATTCACGTGATCTTGGACACGCTAAAAAGATTAGTCATGTACATTCGTTAGTATTATTCGTCGTGTGTTTGCGCCCAGCTTTTTCGTCTGGCCCATTTTCATCGCCATCTAGCAAAACGCTGTTGATTTTTATTTGGGGTCTAGCCGCATATCCTGCAAAACACTGCCTGCTGTGCTGTAAAATGTGGTGGCCTTATTTCCAGCACAAGGCCGCGGTCATTTCTGCCCCCTTTTCCCCCCTTCTATGAGTCCAAGTGCTTCGTCTGTATCGAGCGCAACAGGCAGCCACCTCGAATCATTGTCTGCAGCCATCGCCACCACCGGATGCGGCGTTGGGTTGAGTTTGTTGGAGTGGCTACGTCCGTGCCTGGCAGTTTTCTGCCCGTCTAAGCACCAATATGGGTTTGGACGATTCTAGGCCGGGGTTCACGCAAAGGGAGGACACGATAGGAGCAGACCATTTCCCATTTTCCCCTTTCCCTTCC
Organism: Fragosphaeria purpurea; assembly: GCA_002778095.1. NCBI lineage: Eukaryota > Fungi > Ascomycota > Sordariomycetes > Ophiostomatales > Ophiostomataceae > Fragosphaeria > Fragosphaeria purpurea. The sequence continues at coordinate 1,644,647 of PCDL01000002.1, forward strand.
CCTTTCCGCTTCTTCCTTCCCTTCCTCCTCACGTGGGCTTTTATGCAGCTCTTTCTATTTTTAAATCTCATGTGTTGGCTCTGTTTAAAGTGATCGCCAGCAAATACCCTGTAGGTCTAGCACTGCCGCGTGTTTGAGGAGATGCGCTCTTTAACGAAGACACAGCAGTAAATTCAAGACGGGAAATTCGAGAAGACAGCACGGAATCAAGGACACGAATGGAAAATAGAACAAAAAAGAGACCAGAGGAAAGAATGAAAGAATAGGACAAAGAAGAAAACAGTGTTGAGGAGAGGGATGGGCTTGTTTTGTTGTTTTGTTTTCTCAGAAGCCCGAGAACAACGACAACCCCGGAAACAGTTGGTATGAAAACTAGTGTTATCTCGGAGAAGCAAAGAGAGACGATAAAAAGCAGGGAAAGACCTGACACATGTTGTCGTGAAAAGGTGAGGAAGGGGAAAACAAAGAAAGACTGATAGAGCAAAAAAGGAGTCCGTTTCCGTTCTCTTTTTTTTTTTTTTTTTTTTTTTGGCTTTGTCTCTTTCCCGCAGTGACGCCGTTTTCAAAACCCTTAAAATTCTCCCTTGCATTTCACACGCACTTTGTTCGTTCACGAGAGTCGAGGTGGCAGCTGAGGATCGTTGCTTGTGCTTGACCTTTCCGAAAACGGAGCCGTCCTTTTAAGAAATGGGTAAAAAGGGGCGTCGAGTACCGCTAGCATGATCAGAGGCGCATATATACGGACGACCGGGCAACACGCATCAGATCTCGTGACGGCTTGCAATATAACGGTAAAGGCAGAGACGGACGACAAGGACCGCGATATGTTTGTTCTATTCTGTTTCTTCTTCCCGGAACCGGCATGCCATAGCGAGGGAGGCCCATGAACAACAAAGGGAATGGCCGGGACGATGGCGATGCGGTTCAGTCGGCCGCCGCAAACAGGCAAACTATCCGCCGAGACTCGCTCGGGAGAAAGAATCAAAGAAATAGCCTTGATGCCTTCTCCCATCTCTTGTCCTGTTGCTTGCAACAGCTGTTTGGATGCTCCCGGCTTCGCAAGCGCTCGAAACCCCTGCCTTCACTCGATCCCTCCCCTATTTAGTTCACCCGATCGCCCTCCTTTGCTCCCCGCCGCATCATTCACTACCATGCATCTTGTTGCTTCACTTTCTTTATCCTACCGAATCCACTTGCATTAGCTTCCATGGAGAATTGCGCAGGCAGCCCACCGGGAAAAGAACCCCCGCCCCCAAAAACCAGAGCGGAGGTTGATGATCCTCACGACCATGCAGACGTTCCACCAGAGTTTGGGGACGAGGTACCAGAAGTTTCTCTCTCAGTGAACAGCTTGCGAGAACTCGACCGACGGAACAAGCTTTTGCCCAAGGACTCATCGACTCATCACCTCCTGTCGACGAGACGCCGGTAACAAATTTGGAAGATCTTGCACGACGCGGCGGGCCTGACTTGCAACACCTTCGTGGGGTAAGGGGGGGACCTTCATCAGTGTTTTCATGCTTGCTATTGCTAAGATACATGTTGCTTTCTCAACTGACACCCAAGTGTAGTACGGCCGTCGTGACGAGCCCTCGAAGGGTTCGTCGAGCAGTACCCCTTCACAGGGGCGGTCCGAACATATACGGAAAAACTCGCCCTACGATACGAACTTCGAACGCCACCTCCATGCACACAACATCTACCTTGCCTTCCACTTTGATCCTGACAACGGCCCACGGCCCGTGCCAGGCAACATTCAAGATGTTCGCCAGAGACTGCGTGTCAGAAGACCGTCCCTGTCTTCTGAAACTGTCTCTGAGTCTGCGTTCAACGTCTTTCAATATAAGTGCTGTGATAGATCAGAGGGCTCCATCATGAGAAAAGTCGTTCCGCTTCTCGAAGGGGATAGCAAAATTGCGAACTCGGGCAACCTGCCCTTTACCAACTTCGATTCAATGACCTCGAACAAGAAAGTGAAACCAACACCAGACTTTTACGATGGAGTACCGATCGGAGACGTCCATTTATTGATCCAAGACGCCTTGGACAAGAAGATTGCGCCCACGACGTATGTGCGGGATCCAATCCTGCCAACCTTTTTTCTCGAAGTCAAAACGGTCTGTGGCGAGATGGCCGTGGCGCTTCGACAAGCTTGTTTTGACGGCACGTATGGAGCGCGCGCTGTACACTACTTGCAAAACTACATGGAACCAACCCCGAAATACGACCGCGACGCACTCAGCTACAGCGCGATCCTTTATGCCGGTGTCCTCTATTTATACGCCCACCACATAGTCGCGCCGACTGCGCCTGAAAAACGGCCTTCCTACTACATGACGCAAATCGATGGCTTTGCCCTGACGCAAAGCCGTGAGTCGTACATTGAAGGGGTTACTGCGTTTCGCAACCTCCGTGACATTGCGGACAGGCATCGCAAGGCACTTATTGCCACGGCGAATACAAAGGCCAGGCGACTTCGGGAACAAGAGCTCCCGGGAAATGGCAACGACGACGACGATGATGCCAATGATGATGCCGACGATGATGCCAACGATGATGCCAACGATGATGCCGACGATGATGCCGACGATGATGCCGACGATGATGCCGACGATGATGCCGACGATGATGCCGACGATGATGCCAACGATGATGGGGCGGCGGGGCGGACAGGATGATCTGAGTGACGATGAGGACGACGCCGACGACAATGAGATGACGAAAACCTATCCGCAACGGGCATTGCTTTACGCAACACCAAGCAATAAATACTACGGCCCGTCCAAGCGCCGCCGAAGCGCGATGGATCTTTCGTCGACTGTCGTGCATAGAATGCAGGCGTTCGAGATTGGCATATGAGGCAGCTGGGTTCGAAAAGGGCAAGGTCATTGCAGGTAAGCGACGAGCGATGTGATGCGGGTTTTCAATAACAAATCAACCCTTGCCACGGTTCTTTCATTGTGAAGAGCATACCGGGTGGCGAGCAAAGAGACAGACGAACAAACGAATTCTGCAAGACCAATGATCGACAGGGGCAAGGCTGCTGACTTCTCCGCGCTGTAAGGTCTTTCAATTTCCTTTCACACAACTGCTAGACATCACAGGGTTGTCGGTTTTCACATCAAGAATCTCTCCGGCTGGAAGTCCTTGACTAGCTTTACAAATAGGTCCTTGATAAGTCGTATTGTTAGTTGCAGATTTTGTGTTGGAACGTGGATAGGTGACTTAGGAGACTTCTCTCTTTTGTATTTTAGTACGCATGCTTCGAACTTTTGTTTTTACTTCGTACTTGAGATTTGTAATGGGTAGTGAATCTTCCGAAAACTCGACGATGCATTGCGTAACTGCCCTCTTCCTTTTTTTTCTTTCTTCTCGAAACAGCCGCAACACCTCCATTCTCGCTGGTTGAACATCATGCACTTCATTCAAGAGAACAGGAATGGTCAATGCAGGAAGCTCGAAGTCAAGCTGGCAAACACTCAGAAAAAAAAGACAACTTAAGTAGTTTACCGACACAATCTATATAAGCTAATGAAAGAGAGGAAAAGAAAAGAAAAGAAAAAAAACAAGACGGCTTCAAGCACATTGTTCGTATGTCTTTTTGACAGCGTCCTTGTTTCGCTCGAGATACTGCGTGAACGTGCTCAAGGGAATGCCATACTCCTTGATCTTGTCAAAGTCCACGAGGCTCTTCAGGCTCCGCAGAGCCAACGAGCCAGCCACAAGCGGGCTGGACATGTTTGCCGCGATTTCCTCCTCGGACAGGTAGGCCGCCTTCAAGGCCTTCCCCGAGGCAGCCGACAGCGCCGCCATGATTTCCGATGGAGTCAGCGCTTCCAGGCCGAGGTCCAGCTCTTGGCCGTGGAACGTGGCCGGGTCTTCCACGGCGGCGACCGCAAACACGGCGATGTCCCGCTCGTCGATCAGCGGCAGCTGCGTGTCCGGCCGCAGTGCGCTCACCCACGTGTTGGTCTCGCGGAATCCCGCGTACATGGCGACCTTGGGCTCGAGGAAGTTGGCCATGAACGACGCCGGGTGCAGGAGTGTCCAGTGGTCGATGCCCGCCGTCCGGACGGCCTCGTCGACGTCCCTCTTGCCCAGAATCAGCTGCGCAAACAACGTGCCGGGCGTGTAGCCGTCGAGCTGCTCGAGCTTGTCGAGGCCGACCGCCGTCGAGCAGACGACCGTTTTCACGCCGCTGGCTTTGGCGACCGTGAGGAGCGACCGGGCCCAGCGCGGCTCGGCACCCACGTCCGCAGGATTGGGCCGCAAGGCGATGAAGGCGGCCGTGCAGCCCACGAAGGCGCGCGCAAGAGCCTGCGCGTCGTCATAGTCGCCGGGAACGAGCTCGGCGCCTTGGGACGCCAGGGCGACGGCGGCGGGACTGCCGGGCGTCCGCACGACGCCGCGGACACCCCAGCCTTTCTCTAGGGCGAGGCGGGCCACGGCGCCGCCCTGGGTGCCCGTGAGACCCGTAACAAAAATCACAGGACGAGCCATGTCGGTCGGTCGGTTGGTGGTCTTGTGTTGTTGAAGTTGAAGTGTTCTGATGGCAAGTTGGCTTTCAAGAGGTGTTAAAGGCAAATGAATGACATGGCTGTCCGTATGGGCAGAGAACGCAGCCAGTCTTTATGTAGTCGGAAGAATTCTGTCCATTTGGCTCGCGATACGTGATTTGCGTCCATTTTGACACAGATTCGTGGAGAGCAAATGTAGGAGTTGCGCCCATGCGGCGCTGTCGAGCCATCTCATGGACTGAGGGAGGCACAATGCCGGCGGGCGTTTTATTTAGCGGGCGGAATTCCGCCATAAGTCCGCTGAGACGAAAACGGCCCAGCCGCAGACACAAGCATCTGACAAACGACAAGACGCAAACAAAACAGGTCAGCAAAGTAAACTACCCCCAGGAAATACGCACATGTATCGCATCGCCTCCGCCGGTGTATACGAACATACTAACAAGCCGCCGACGGGATAGACTCGACACAGGCGGGCGGCGGGTTTCTGCGTCGTTTCGTTCCAACTCGACTTTGCGCACGCGAGAATGTCGCTGTCGTTGTCCGCACTGGAGCGACGGCATCCACCGCCACGGCGGAAATCGTGCGCGGCCTGCACAAAGGCCAAGCGCCGCTGCAGCAATACGCTGCCGTCGTGTGCTCGCTGCAGCCAGCGCGGCCTCGTCTGTCACTACGCAGGTCAACCGCCGGGTTCCACCACTACGAGCATTCTTGACCCTCTGCCGACCGCGTCCGCACAATCTGTCCTGCCGTTGTCCGACCTGGAGATAGACGCGGCGACGACGCCGTCCTGGCTGGACACGGCCTGGCACCCCTGGCCACCCTTTTCACCACCACCACCACCACCACCTCCACTCGCTTGCATAGCAGCTGATGACAGCGTGGCTCCTTTGATCGGCCTGTCTGCCGATGGGCTCGTTCCGGCAGACGGCAGCCCGCACAATCGGTTGCTTCCGAACGAGGGCGCCCCTGTTGTCGAAGCACCCGCTGCCAGCCTCATCCGGCTGCCGTCGGCGCAGCTTCCAGAACTGGAGACACGGGACTTTGACCGCATTGCGGCCGTCGTTCGTTCCCGTCTTGCCTACGCCATCGACAAGATCAAGGACGCGCCGAGGCTTCTCCTCGCTGAAAACCAATTGCCATGGAGCCATCCCATGCTGTACAGAGACGGCATGCCGGCCTCCATGCAGGGCGCCCTGTCGAGCTGCGCGCTGTATGTGGCCAAAAACGCCGTCAACGCCGCCGTCGTCCTCAGCTGCATACACGCACACCTTCGGCAGCTGCTCAGCGCCCCGGAACCGGCCGCGTTGCCGGACCTGCTTGCCCGGACGCAAGCGCTCCTCTTGTACACCATTTTTGCGGCTTTCGACCCGGATCCGACCAGCATGCACGCCGTCCTGGACGAGGTGCAGGAGGCCTTGATGCGTTCTGCCAAAAATCTGCTGTCTCTTACCAATTTTTCCTCCTTGGCGGATGGCCTGGACCAGGAAGCGCCGTCGCTCTACCCTCTCGCCGAGACCCGTGCGATGTGGGAAGCGTGGGTCCTCATGGAGTCGTCGCGGCGCACGGTCATGATTTGCTTTTTCTTCAGTCAGCTGTACCGGGTCTTGGTGGGCATCCCGGCTCACGCCTGCGACGGGATGCTGTACATCAACGCTTCTTGGACCATGTCGCCTGCGCTGTGGCATGCCCTGGGCCCGGTGGACTTTGCCGTGGCGTGGCGGCAACAAAAGTTCTTCATCGTGAAGAAAGCCGATGTCACGGCGGTCATCCAGGAGGGACGACCGAGGGACGTGGACGAATTCTCAAGGATCTTTCTCACATGCATGATGGGCATCGAGGAATTCAAGGGCTGGTTGCTTTCGCGAGGCGGGGACCCATGAAAAAGACAGTCAAATAAAATAGAATAGTATTTTCGTATCATCATTTTTGATGCACCCAGCTTATGGCAAAACTACAGCATATGACCTGTCGGCCACTATCGTTGAACTCATTGCGCCGCGTACAAACCCAAGCAACAACCCTTGAACGCTTCTAGTAAGTTGTATTTTCTTCTAAGACCTTGTAATTTTGAGAATATATATGAACAACGGCCAATCTGCCTTTAAGGCTGCTTGGGTTTTTTTTACTGTCCACCTCTGGCCAGAACTGGAGAGACAGATGCTTTCCGCAAACTTTCTTTGCTTCTCTACTTGAGATGAGTTAAAAAAAACAACGAAAGCACAGCGGTGAAGGTTACAAAATGGTGACAGGCAGACAAGTGACAAAATGGGTTATGGCCAATACGATGTATTACAGAGCCTTTTAACAGCACGTCATCATGAACCGACCAAGTAGCGGATGCATGCGTCGACCTGCCTCTTCAGGCACCGGGTCTTCTTGCCGCTAAAACTGGCGTCTTACGGAGTACATAAGTGCGGCACTGCTTTCTGACCCGTATCGGTCGGCGTTTGATTTTTTTTTTTTTTTTTTTTTTTTACGTTTTTCTTAACTTTTCGCCACGGAGCCGCGATTTGAGCCAAGCTTTCCTTAGAATGCAAGGGCAGATTTACGGAGACGCCGTCCCTAGGACCATAGGAACTACTCTCCGTACTTTCTCTTACCTAAAAATCCACCTGGAGGATCCGTGGGGGAGTGATCAGCATCGAGCACGCAATCGACTCCCTGGGAATAGCAGGACCAACAGACACCGTAATTGGAAGGAAAAGAAATAGCACAATGTAGTTGTAATTATTGCGACGTTCAGTATACAAAGTACATACGTTACGCGCACACCACATGGCAATACATCAGTTTGTTGTCTCGTGTTCCAACCTCAAATATATATCGTATGGCAACTATGCCGCCTTATGATTGCCAACAAAAATAAAAGAAACAAAAAAACTTGAGGGCCACCTATTGGCAATATCAGCACGCAGGTCCTCCTCCTCTTTTTGCGTACTCTTGCGGGTGCACTGTTTTGTTGGTTTTTCTCTTCGACGGTCTTCTTTTTGAGCTGTCGAGATACATGCCCCAGACCTCATGGCCACGGCAGACGAACCCGAGACGGGCTCTAGCTACCCCGACGACGGCGTGAACAAGTATGGCGATACGGACCGGCTCGATGGCGGACTCCGCGAGGCCGGGCATCCGTTGGGCATCCACGAAGACAAGCTGAAGCGGTCGCTCTCGGCCCGCCAGGTGCAGATGATCGCCATCGGCGGCACGATCGGCACGGGCCTCTTCCTGGGCACCGGCAAGTCGCTGGCCACCGGCGGCCCGGCGTCGATGCTGATTGCCTACCTGATCGTGGGCGCGATCGTGTTCGTCACCATGCTCAGCCTGGGCGAGATGGCGGCTTTCATTCCCGTCGCCGGCAGCTTCTGCACGTTTGCTGGGTGAGTGCCATAGGCTGTACATGGTGCTGGTAGCAGTGTGTCGAGAAAACTGTAGGACATTATAAACGCTGACCAACTCCACGCCCCAGACGCTTTGTGGACGACGCCTTTGGCTTTGCGCTCACCTGGAACTACTGGTTCAACGATGCCGTTTCGATGGCCTCGGATCTCGTCGCGCTCCAGCTGGTCTTGCAGTACTGGACAGACCACTTCCCCGGATGGGCGCTGAGTCTGATCTTCTGGTTTATTCTGATCGGACTCAACATCTTCACCGTCCGCGCATACGGCGAGGTAAGCAGCGACGGAAAGGCCATTGTCATTATCATTGCGTCCCGAGACTGACAATCTTGTGTTGTCTAGGTTGAGTACTGGCTTAGCCTGCTGAAAGTTATAACCATCATTGTGAGTCTGGGTCCGAGAGCCATTACCTGCCAGGGAGAGAGAGATATATATATATATATATATATTTATTTATTTATAGCGCCTACCGTGGCTAACCGAATGCGTTACGCCTAGGTCTTTATCATTCTGGGCATTGCCGTCAACGCCGGCGGAAATGCTGCCCACCACTATATTGGAGGCGAAAACTGGCACATCCCCGGGGCGCCCTTTGTCGGCGGCATCGGCGGATTCGCCTCGGTGTTTGTGACGGCATCGTTTGCTTGTACGTTGTCTGAGCCAAGGCACCGCCGGAAACCGGATCGTGTCCGTTTCCTATATCTGTCTCTTCAACTGCTAACGGCCCGCATCCAGACGGCGGCACGGAATCCATTGCCATCACGGCTGGCGAGACGAAGAACCCGGCCAAGACGCTTCCCCGGGTCGTCCGCAACGTGTTTTGGCGGATCCTCTTGTTCTAGTACGTACCGAGGGTTTGGATTCGTTTGGTTCAACACGACCGCTAACACCACCGTCCAGTGTCCTGTCCATTCTGCTGATCGGCCTCAACGTCCCGTACACCTTTCCGGATCTGGATGCCAAGGACACGCGTACCTCGCCGTTCACCATCGTCTTCCAGATGGCCGGCGCACACGCGGCGGGGAGCGTGATCAACGCCGTCATCCTCACGAGCGTGCTCTCGGCCGGCAACCACGCCTTGTTCGCCGGGACCCGGCTGCTCTACACGCTCGCCGTCGAGCGCCACGCCCCGGCGGTCTTTGGCACGCTCAACCAACACCGCGTGCCGTGGGTGGCCGTGCTCGCGACCGGCCTCATCTCGGGCCTGTGCTTCGGATCCAGTTTCATTGGCGCCGGCCAACTCTGGACCTGGCTGCAAAAGTGGGTGCCTTCCTGTGTCGTCCAGTTGTTTATTTATTTGTTTATTTATTTTAGCGTATGCGTTGACATTGCCCCCTTTCTGTCCGCAGCATCGTCGGCGTGTCCAACCAACTGAGCTGGATCTCGATCGGCATCACCTCCATCCGCTTTCGCCGTGCGCTGGCGCGCCAGGGCAAGACGCACCTCATTCCGTTCCGGAACTGGACGTACCCGGTCGGGCCCTACCTCTGCGTCGTGCTCAACAGTGTCCTCGTGCTTGTCCAGGGCTGGAGCTGCTTTAGTCCGAGATTCGATGGCGTCAGCTTTGTGAGCTACTACATCGAGCTGCCGATCATGCTGGTCATGTATCTCGGCTGGAAACTCATCAAGAAGACCAAGCTGGTCGGCCTGGACGAGATGGATTTGGAAACCGATACCTATGTCGAGGACGAAGACAAGGTGACCGAGCGCGGCTGGAAGGCCACGTTGAAGAGGGCCTTCATATGGATCCTTTGAGACGGAAGGGAGGGAGGCTGAGAGAGGCTGAGGGAGGTACAAGTCTCTCTTTGTAAGGACGTGAGAAGGACGTTCTGTACAAACTGGCCATCGAAGTCATAGTCTTGATACGTCTGCATTCCTTGTGCAATGCGAAAGTGTAGTGCACAGTTCTCTACGAACGTAGGGATCCAGACAAGGATGCGCCAGGTTTTTACAAATGTCCAATGTCTCTCGGCACGTCCACTCCAGCGCAGCGCCACAGGGTCGACGCCCTCGCGTAGCCCAAACGTCTTACTACAAGCCTTCTGGGTAGTTATCTGCTACTTATTCAACTGTTTTCACATTTTCCGTCAAAAGAAAAGTCTTGCGTGCACTCCATTAGTTTTATGAACTGACCGACCCATTCAATGTCTACTTCCGTCGTAGTAGTTTCTTTTCTTTCACTTTAAGCTAGCCCACATTGTGGCTTTAAGCATTGGGTAGATAATTCTCATCAACGCGTTTCAGACGCCTTGACAGCCGCAACGTCTTCGCTTGGCGCAGCGCTCTCTGGAGGAAGGCTCCGGCCCTTGTGTGCTGCTGTGCATCTTGTTTGGCCGCTCCTGAACCCAGAAGATATTCGGCCGCAATGTCTGGCTCTGGTGATGCTTCCGGATAGCCGAAGAGGGGCCCAAGAGTATCACGCGTATGGATCGTGTCGGGGTGGCTGGCACCCAGCGTGTTTTCCTGCCGCGAAAGCGTGTCGCGGTACAGCGTCTCCGCCTCGCAAAGTTTCCCTTGATGGTGCAACATAAAGGCGAGCGAGTGCGCGGTCTGCAGCGTTTCAATATTGTCGGCACCGAGGGTCTTTGTCCTTAGTGCCAGCGTGGTCCGCAGGCGCACCTCGGCTTCAACATACTTTGCTTGTTTAGAGAGTACGGCAGCGAGGTCGTGGCTGCACTGCAGCGACTCCGGATGCTCGGCGCCGAATAAGTCCGTCAATCCCGCGAGTGTTTCTCGATACTCCGCTTCGCTTTCCACGACTTTGCCATGGTCGAACAGAACCTGCGCTAAGTGTCCCCGGGTCGCAAGAGTGTCAGAGTTCTTCGCGCCGAAAGTACTTGTCTGTGTCTCAAGCACCTCCCTGAGAACCAGTTCTCCCTCGGCATATTTACCCGACCCGGCAAGACAAGCCGCCATGAGTCGCTTGGAACGCAGCGTGTCGGGGTGTCTGTCGCCCAACACGCGCCGCTGTATTGCCAGCGTCTCCCGCGCCAGTCTCTCCGCTTCCGCCCATTTCTGTTGTAAACGCAGTGCGTCGGTGAGGCTGGTGGCTATTTGAAGCGTGATTGGGTGTTCACTGCCGAACACCTTCGAACTGCGCACGTAGACTTCGCTCAAGAGCACCTCCGCCTCGGCGAACCTCTGCATGGAGACAAGCGTGACGGCGAGCGCGTAATTTGCCAGTGTGGTAAGATGATTTTGCGCGCCCAATGTTGCCATCAGCTTTGCAACGATCCGCCTGCACTCGACTTCGGCTTCGGCGTACTTGCCCTCTGCACCCAGAATTCGCGCAGACAAGAGCTCGGTCTGCAATGTGCGGGGATGGTCTGGGCCTAGCGTCTTGGTGCATTGTTCAAGCGTTTGTAAGCAGATTAGTTTTGCCTCGGCGTACTTACTCTGGTTTATGAGCGAAATGGCGATTTCTTCTGCGGTCATAAGGGTGAAAGAATGTTCGGCTCCAAATTTTTCCCTCTGAAGAACGTAGACCTCGCGCAAAAGCGCTTCGCCCTCGGCAAACCGTCCTTGCTCGCAAGAAAGGTTTGCGAGTTGCCCCTTGTTCAGCAGCGTGATCCCGTGCTCCGCCCCGACCGTCTGCGTGAGCTGTGACACCAATTCTTTATACCTCATCTCAGCCTGGGCGATGTCTCCAGAATCATGAATGGATATCGCGAGATTCGTTTTGCACCACAACGTTTCAAGATCCACGGCGCCCAAAGCCTCTGTGCATAGCGCGAGCGTCTCACGTCCTAATGCCACCGCGTCTCCGTACCTGCCTTGAATGGAGACGCAAGTGGCTATCCTATTCCGGACTCGTAGTGTCTCTCGACCCTTTGCGCCCTTCTCCTCCACGAGCCTGGCAAAGGCCTCTCGAAACATCACTTCCGCTTCTGCGTATTTTCTGAGGTCCCACTGCGTCTTGGCCACGCTTTCAAAAAGGCAAGACAAAGACGTTCGCTCCAAAGTCGGCGACTTTTTGTAAAACCGCAACGCCTTTTGTGTGTGCGGTAGATATGTTTTGCAGAGGGCTTTGCCGTTCGGGCCAGGATAGGGAAACACTTTGTTGAGCCTTTGGACGACGGTCGCAATGGAGGCATCGAATGTGCCTTCCGCGGCCAACCAGTTGCGCGTCGCCAGGGCAACCAGCCGGTGCATGTCGTATACGTCGTCCAGGGACCGTCTGCTGAGGAATCCGTACGAGAGCAAGACGCCCACGGCCTCGTCCATCTCCAAATCGTCGTCGGCCGGCGGCAGGAGGCCCCTGGGTATGTCCTTTTCGCCTAGGAACGACATGAACTGCAGATACTGCGCGGCGAGCGGGTGGTGCTGCAGGATGCGGCGAAACGAGATCAGCCACGTCTTTGCAATTGCATTGTCGCCGGTCTTGTAGCGGCCCCGGTCTGCAAAGCCCTTGCTGAGAAGAGCAATGGTATGTTCCTCGTCCTTTTGGCAGTATGCGAGGTACTTTGCAGCCGTCATTCCGGTCTGTGTCATGTAGGCGGAGGCCTGCCTGATCGCGAGCGGCAGGTCGGCTAGAAAGTCGAGCAGTTGCGTGGCAGTCTCCGAGACGACCAAGTCAGCGGCGGCCGCGGCGCCAAGACTCCGCTGTAGCAACTTTGTCGCCTCGTCCCGGCCCATCTCTGGTACGCGGATTACGTGCGACCGTGGAATGTCGAGTGCCCGAACCACGCCGTCGTCTCGTGTCGTCAGGAGAACGGACCCGTGGCGACCAGTTGGACACCAGTCGTGTAACAGCCGCGGCGTCGCGGTTGCGGCCGCGCTCTCGTCGGCAGTGGGCGGAATACCGCCAAGAACGGCCGCATCGTCGGCATTGTCGATGATGAGAAGCCAGTCGTGGTCTGCCTGGCTCAGAGCGGCCTTGACGCGCGACCTGACGTCGGCTTGGTTTGCACCAAGGCCGGGAATTCGCAGATGGCGGCCGATGTCGTAAAGGGCCTTCTCAAACGTGGCCGTGTCCATGGCGGGGACCCAGAAAACGGAGCAGTTCTGGTTCGCCTCTTTGACGTGAAAGGCGGCTTCGAGGGCAATCTGGGTCTTGCCGATGCCGCCGAGGCCCTCAATGGCCGTCTGCTGGCAGCCGTCGGTGTCGGCGTCCGGAGGAATCAGTTTGAGGAGCTGCGCAAGGATGGTCTCGCGACCGACAAAGTCTTTGTTGCGTTCAAACGGCACCATCCAGCAGGGACTCGTGTCTGGGCCGGCGGCGGCAGCCGCCGCCTGTGCAACCGGCCTCGACGAACGTTTGTCAATCTGTTCCCGGAGCCGGCCGGCTGCATGGTCTCTGCCCTCGCCGTAAATGGGAGGCATAAACACGCCAAAGATCCCTAGCAGACAATACACCCCATCCTCGTCACGAGTTGTACGACGTGTTTTCGCCCAGTTAAACCGCGCTTCGACGTCAAACGTATGCATCGGCCTGCCTCGAAGTGCATTGATATCGACCCCTGTGCTCTCGTGTATCAGTTGTTCCAGGGACGATTTGTCGCCGAGGTGGCGACCTTCCCGCGAAAAGAAGTGAACCTGTTTCGGGGCGAGAAGTTCTTGGAGCGTCCATCCACGCGTAAACCATCTGTACACATTTAAAAGATTAGAAATATTTCCAACGTGTTTTTTTTCTTTTTCCTAGACGCAATGGGCGGACCCACCTGGTAGCACGCAGCTTATCCTCGTAATCCTGCTCCGCTCTGGTAACGGACACATCGGCGAGGTACACGTAGCATTGCTGCGACTCCTGGTACCAACGGAACATGGAGTTGATGGCCTCGGCGAGCTCGGCGTTGTTTTCTTTGTCGATGCAGCAGGTGTCTACCCAGAAATACTCCAGGCCGTCACGCATTGCTTGTTCCGCGCAGAACCTGATCTTCTCGTAGCCGACTTTTCCCGTACCGCTTTTATTCAGCATATCCTTATACGTGACCTCATCGTTGTCAGATCCCCACGTGTGTGAGAGAATGGCGTAGGGAGGCCGCTTGCTACGGTCTGTATACTGCTCGAGGCGCAAGGCGCCGTCGTTGCCCCGTCGCAAGAGCCTCATCGTCACGCGGAGGGCAGTTGGACTTGGCGCACGTTGGATAGGCCGGTGCTACAACGGCAAGACCAGCACGCGCTTTGTAAGTCGAATGGGAGACTGCGCTCGAAAATTGTTCTGAGTTCTCTGGTTACATGCAGCACTGCTTGTCGTAGGACCACACGTCGTGATGTTGAGCGACTGTGATATATGTGCGGATGCGGTGGAGAACGAGGAAACGACAAGGCTGAGAACGTGGCGCAGCTAAGGCGTATTCTCTTCGGCCCAAGTTAGGCATGATTTGGGGTGCCCAACCATAACCGTAAGCACTCGTCTACATCCAATGACCGCTTGTTTTTCGAAGGGAGGAGAGGGCGGCCTTAAACGCGCGAATAGCGAAACGATGTCCTAGGCCTAGAGAGGAAGAGAGGACCGCTGCTGATTCGGTAATTACGGAGAAACCCAATCAAATGCGCTTTGGAGCCAAGCCACTTTTTGTCGACGCGCGGACGCCTGGTAGTTCATGAGACCGACATGCAGTTTTGGGCATTCTTTTGAACCGTACAAATCCGCTGCAGACTGAACGTCGCTGTACCAACGCCGTTGGTCGCCGTCTCAGAGACCACGTTCCCATAACTCGAAGTCGGTTTCGCGGCGTTTGCCGTCTCCCCTAGCGTTATCCCAGCGGGACGGAATGCTAGTTTAGGGCCCGGGCCGTTAGGTCTCCTACTAACAGTACAGTAGGTAGTAGGTATCTTGGGATTGTCAGGCGACAACCACGTAGAATGAACGCGGAATACGAAGCCTTTTTGTGCTTCTGCAGGCTAATATGTAGCAAGCTTACAAGACGAATCGAAAGCCGCGCACTAGTGACCTTTGACATAGACTGACGAGAGAAAACCTGATTGCTGTGGGAACTTGAAGTGTATCGCATGTCTGCAAAAAGAGCCTTTTGTTTTCTCTCGCACTTCACTTGTCACATCTTGTTTCTTGTGTCCGTAGTTCCAAATGGAAGGAAAAGTGAAAGGTTAAAGATCAGTAAGATGCGAATAACGAAGAGGTGGTCGGCCCCAACGTTCCACCCGTTTAGACACTGTTCTGCTCTTCGTGGTTCACCTAACCTTTGATGCCCGTGGGATATCTTGCGTATATAACCACAAGATGGAGCAATTTGATAGTTTCTCCTAGGTCGACACCGCAACGTAAAACACGGACGCAAACGGCTTGTTTCCGTCGCGAGCGTCTTACCCTGCTCAGATAACGTGCTGCGATTTTGGCATTGTCGACTTAGTATGTCAGTACGAGGGATGGCTTTTGTGTATGGTGTTCTCGAACGGCCGTGCATCACTACGCCATGGACTGCTATTGGATGGTTCCCCATTGTGGCGCCTGGGCTAACCCTAACTGGCAGATCGACTCGCGCAAGTGCGCGAGAACAGCGAGGACGAGTTGAAAATGTCAAACGGGCGCAAAGCGTATTTGAACAACAGAGCGTCTGGATAGGCGGGAAAGTGAAAAACCATGTGAATCCTCAAAGAAATAGCTAGCGCGCACTACGATCGCCGTTTCCGATGCTTTTATGTAGTTCTTAAGACCTTTTTTTCCACGTCGTGGACAAATCGCTTTACCCTCATTTGTTGCCTCTGAGAGCTACGTCTCAATAATGAAAACATCACATAACCAAGCATCGCAACGTATCCCTTGACGACGAAATTACTACGGTTTTATGGGCCTCAATTAACATTACAATTCCTTTCCACGCAACGGTTGGGCGTACCTTACAATGCTTCGTGTTCAGCTAACGCGTCGTTCTTTAAATGCTAAGAAAATTAATACCTTAAAACGTCCATTTTATGTCGTGAGCCGTGGTTTTAATTTTTATTTAATTAAGAAGCGTGAGTCCATCGTAGGCGTCGTAATACAGCGGACGCGCGACTCGTATTCATAGACTGTCTTTCCCTACTCACTCTTCTAACAAGTAACAGCAGCGTTCTCTGTCTAGCCCCAAATTGGCATCGTATCCCAGAGATAGTTGCCGTCCGCATCCAGCAGAGGGCTACCATCCTGGTCTAGCCAGTAGAAAGCTCCGGAGCTTGGGTCTACGGCTCGCGTATATCCATACGGGGTGGTCGTGAGTACACCGCCAACTCTCCAGCGTGGTTCTCCGGAAAATAGATCAATGCTCTCTGGAAATTTCCCATCTATCGTTGCGTTCCCCCGGTATAACCCCTGAAATCGTCGGCAACCCTGGACGAGGAGTCGGTACAGAGCGTAGCGTAAGGGCGTCCCGTTGGGATTGTCCCGGGGAAGGAGCCAGCAATCCACTTCACCATCCCGCTTGATGTCGTTTACGGTGTTGGCGCGGAATTGCAGAAAGAGTAGAAACTTATGGTCGAAGCAAAAGACCTGCGGGCATTCGTACATATAAGCGTACCTGCGATAAAGAAGTCCGTAAGTTTTATTACGTTGAGCAAAAGGGCAACCAAGACAAAACGAATGGACCTGCCCTCTGAGCTCCTTTGAAAAGGCCCTCTGGTTACCTGACAGATTGCCCTCCTGCCATGGCTTTCTCTGTAGTAGGTTTCGTTTGAACTCCCCGATGGCCACATTCGTGCTCTCATAACCTTGCTTTACTGTGTACGTCACATCCACAATCTTCGTGACCCCAGAGCCGTGTTTGGGTGGGTGGTGAGACGTTTGAACTAGCGCCGGGTATCTTGCAAACGCCGCCAAAACAATGTTCGAAATCTCTGCATGGAACCAGGTGATCCCATCCTGTTCGGAGTACAGCCTGTGATGCTTGAAATTCGAAGGGACCGCTTCTTCGGTGAGGCGCAGGCTATCATCGGCAAACTCGGGCAAAAATGGGGTATCAAAATCCGCGATTGTTGCACCGTTAGCTGCGATTCGGGTACGGACGCGAAGCTTAAAAATGCTCGGATATTCGTCTGCCCAACCCTTTTTGCTTTCGGAGAACATGTCGGTCACCTGGACCGGATTTGTCGGGTGAGCTGCGATGAGATCCTGAGCTATCGTCGCCATTTGAGCACAGCTGTGGTCTCCCAAGCTATTATATCTAGTGAGGCTTTCCAACAGATAATTGCCGGACTGTGTAAGAGCTAGTGCCCAGCTGGTTTGCGCGGGCCCGCTGTTGGTGGTTGAGGCTGATATTACGTCCTTATCTCGCCGGGGAGCTAAAATTTGGGTCTTTTTCCTCTCCCCACATCACGCTAATACGCTAAAAGGCGGTAAGAAATGGCAATACTCGTACTCATATAAATATGATTACATAATTACATGATATTCAGCCCAGACCAAACACGACTCCCGTTTCTTCTCGTCTTCCCCTTTATCCGTGGACTTAGTCTGCCCGCAACGACTTCATGGATGAGGACATAGACTACGAATACCCGCGATTACTTCAGGTTTGTTCCCTCTGCTTTGAAGTCTGTGTTCGTTTCACTATTTGCTGACTGGGTCTATAAGATTCGGGTCGGGCGTGGCAGACTCAACGCCGTCGCCGATTTGATCGACCCGTTCTACCCGCACGTCCTCAAGCTCATCTTCCGCCGCAGTGGCTGGCAACACTTTGTGCATACCTATCTTTCCTTGACGCCGGCATGGCTCCAACGTCTTGCTCGGCAATGGTGGCCCCAGTACACCTTGCCGAGCTGCGTCGTCTTGAAGAAGCTACAGAAAGTCGAGTACACAAAGACGTTCGAGCACGAACAAGCCATGTACAAAAAACTGGAGCCTGCGCAAGGCCATCTAATTCCCCATTTCTACGGCGAGGCACAGTGTGACGGCGTGCGGGCGTTGCTGATCTCGTACCTCCCCTGGCCTGTGGTCATGAAGCAGCCCGAGCCCCGGCTGACGGTGGACGAGTTCAAGAGACGCATCGAAGTGGCCACGGATGAAATTGCCCAGTACGGCGTCATGTACGACGACGCCAAGCTGAGCAATGTCGTCATGGCGAGCGACGACCGCTTCATGTTCATTGACCTGGAATGCGTGTACGAGCCGGATCCGGGTACGGAGGCCATGTGTCGGGGTCATGCGGTGGCGGCATTTGTCGAAAATTATGAGTATCACCTGGACAACTTAAAGAAGCAGGGGAATGAGCCTGGTTTTAGCGTATGGACATTGGACACCCAAAGACGGGATGAGCACCTCGTTGCTGTAGTTTAGACTTGGGCACACAACTCTCACTGTTAAAAATCATAACGTATTTTTGAATCCTGTTTCCGCTGGTGCCTACATTCATTTACTGGTAGGAAGCGGCCAGACTTCGTGTCCGACCTTGCCGTCTAAATTACACACTTTTTGGAAGTCTCTTCTGACTTCTCCCTCATTAAATGGGTGACGAAGCTGAGTACGGACCAAAAGCAATGTCTGCTGTCGGTATGATATGGATTAAATGCTGATTTTGCTCTTTTTTTTTGTCTCGTTTCTAGTGTTCCCGCGTGTCCTCACCTAGCCTTCGAGACAACAAGCAAGGACTGTAAAGACGCTGAAATTGCCCGTGCATTGGTGCTCCCAAGTCGCGAAACAGACAGGGCGTAGAAACGACACCGAGTTTCGTTCTTTATGTAGTTTTGGAAAGAGAAAAACAAGAGAACAAAAGAACAAGAGAACGCCCAAGATCATCCCATGTCCGGCTTTTGTATGTTTCTTTCCCAGCTGTTTCCCAATCAGGTACAACTGTGTCATCGACCCTCCCGCCGCCGCCCCCATGTTTGCCCCTGTCCGTTTCCCTTTCTAAATGGCCGTGTCGTACGCAACCGGTGCTACGGTCTCCGGTGCATTGTTGTCGAGCGAGATGGTGGTGGCGCCCCGCGGCAGGGCAGGCAACCGCTTCAGCTGGAGGGCGGTTCCCTCGGCCTTGGCCTTGCGCGTCAGCTCGGCGTTCCGCTTGACGCGCTGCAGGAAGTCGTCGCGCGACCGGGACTGCGACACGTGCTCGATGCGGACGTTCAGGCGCTTCTCGATGTACCGGTGCTTGACCTTCTTGTAGATGATGACGCCGACGGCGTTCTTGGCGACGTTGTAAACGACGCCGGTCTTGCCGTGGTAGACCTTGTGCGGCATGCTGAAATTTCGGCCTGGTTAGTCGCTTTTCCTTCGGGGTGTCCCATCTTTCGGTTCAAAACCCCGGCCATGTCCTCCTGTCCATCGCAGGCTCGACTCGAAAAGGCAGGGACGCAGGGAACCAATAAATAGAACGGATTGCTTACCCCTTCTGCACGGCACCGTTCGTCTTCAGGTCAACAATGTCGCCAACCCTGTGTTGCACGGTCAGTATGTCCTCTTTGTTTACGACCGGACCAAGCGCTAAGCCGACCACAAAAAAATCCCAACAGGTTCCCGAAGATTCGAACGAACTAACCGGTATTGATGCAGGTACGTCGACAACCGGATGTTGCCCTTCTCACGGAAGTTCCGCGAGAAGGCGTACCGCGTGCCCGACCGGAGACCAGCGCTCTTACCCATGGCGACGGTGGGTTGTGTTGTGAAATGGAAAAGATAAAGGAAATCCTGAGAAATGAACGATTCAATTTCTCGATCGATTGGCAGCGAAGATCGTAGGAGTGCGGTTGTTTGTCGTGAACGGTGGTGGCCCCGCGAAAGAAATCGTGATATGCAGAAGCTTTTTTTGGATTGGCGGACCTAGGCACGGGAAAATGGCACCGCCGAAAAGAAATAAAAAAAATAAAAAAGTTTTGTGTGGGCGGGCGGGCTTTGCGGGTTTGATTGCACGTGATGCAAGAAAAGAAGCTAGGCTTAGTCATTTGGAGGAAAACAACGAATGGGCGTTCGAGAATGGCGAGGCCCCCACATGAAGCTGACCAATAAGATTGTTACGCACAAAAAACTTAGGGTACAGTTTACCTCGCGATTTTTTAGCCCGCCGTTCTCAAACTTCTCACTAATTTTTTTTCTTCTTTTTCCCGCTTGTTTGTTTTTATTTCTTCTCCTCCCATTTCCTAGCGACAACCAACATCACGAAGCTGGACTCGACGACGACAATCCAAGGGACGTCCAACTACACCCGCCCACGATGCCTCTCTCTTACTCCAAGACCGCCAAGGTCCCCCGTCGTCCCTTTGAGGCCGCCCGCCTGTTCGTCTCTTCCCTTTTCCTCACCGGCCACTGAGCATGAGCGTGTTTCTCTTGTTTACGTCGTTGTGAGCATTGTCAGCTAATTGGGAATCTGGCATTCTTTTGTTTCCTTTTTTTTGGTAATTCAGGGACTCCGAATTGAAGCTGGTCGGCGAATATGGCCTGCGCAACAAGCGCGAGGTCTGGCGTGTCCTGCTCACCCTGTCCAAGATTCGTCGTGCTGCCCGGTGAGTATTCGTGTTTCTTTCGCAATTTTGTTCTTCCCATTCTTTTCGAGCCTTGTTTTTATGTGCATTGTTGTTCGGTCTAGTTGCACACCCCGAGACATGCTAATGGCCTACTCCACTGCTGCAGTCAGCTGTTGACGCTGGACGAGAAGGACCCCAAGCGGTTGTTCGAGGGCAACGCCCTGATTCGCCGTCTGGTCCGCGTCGGTGTGCTCGACGACTCCCGCATGAAGCTCGATTACGTCCTGGCCCTGAAGGTCGAGGACTTTTTGGAGCGCCGCCTGCAGACGCTCGTCTACAAGCTGGGCCTGGCCAAGTCCATCCACCACGCGCGTGTCCTGATCCGCCAGCGCCACATCCGCGTCGGCAAGCAAGTCGTCAACGTGCCGTCGTTCATCGTCCGTCTCGACTCGCAAAAGCACATTGACTTCTCGCTGAGCTCGCCCTTTGGCGGTGGCCGCCCGGGCCGTGTCCGGAGAAAGAAGGCCAAGGCCGCCAACAAGGACGACGGCGAGGAGGAGGAGGAGGAAGAGTAAGCGTGTCGCGCAAAAGGAGAAAACAAAATGGGAAACGGGAAGTGAGCCCAATGGGCCCGCCAAGTGGCAAAGGGCAAGGACAACGGCGAGGGCGAGGGCGAGGGCATCGGAGGACGGAGGAAGGGCGTTACGCGCCTACGGACATTTTGACGTATTGCTGCTGCTACTACTACTGCCGCTGCTGTGGCCCGCGCGGGTTTCTGTGTCAACTTGGCGCATTCGGGTTATTTCAAAAAAATATCAAAATAAGCAAGCAAGCTCCGAAGATCATTGCGCGTTGTTTACCAACCCCAATTTCTTTTGGGGTGTTTTCTCCCGCCGTTTTGAGATAATGTGACCTATTTCTCCGAGAAAAGGCAGGGCTGCCTCCCGGTATTATGGACGTATTTCCGCCTGCTCTGGAAGAAGCAGCGAAACAAAAGCTGCGCTGACGTCTACGAACGCGTGCGTGCCAAGGCCCGTAGATTCGACGTCGCGGCGACGAGGAAGAAAACTGCACACTCGGCTTGCGTATGACTTTGGGGCTGTGCTGGTTAGTGTACCACTTTGCGTCGTCGGCCGTTTTCTTTGGTGGACGGTTTCCCTCCTATAAGTTTGCCTGCTTGCAGACCGTGGCTAGTGAGGGAGTGACGTTTGCAGAAGTGAAAAAATTTATTAAAGGCTGTTCTACGAAATAATAAAGGGTCTTTTTTCAGTTCCCTGGAATTTCGTGGCCAGCCAGCCAGCTCACCTTTCTGTCCTTCTTCTGCGGCTCTGCACTTTTCGCCTTATCCGGCGGTTCGCCAATTTAGGGTCCCCTCCTCCCAACGGAAGTCCCCCAGCACTGCTCAGCTGAATAATCGCACATTTGCGGCGGTTCCCCCGCCCGTCCCTGCCGTCCGATCGACACCGTTCAGTGCAAACCAAACAGCGCGACCGTTAACTATCCCTTTGGCGACCAGGCTACTGCCGGGCCTAACAGCGCTGTAAACTAGCCGTGCCGCAATCCTTCGTTTGCCCTTTTTTCCCCGTTTTTCTGATATCTCTTATTTTCTCAACGAAAATCCGTCGCGCGTTTCTTTTTGCTGCGTCCGTCCGCTGTTGCCTGGCGACTCGTTTACAATACTCACATAAAGAACAAGGATCAAACTTTCATTATCATTTGCTATTATCCGGGGCTTTTGTGCAGCCGCACCTGCGGCGACCCTTTTTTTTGTCACACAAACGCTAGGCAGACGACCCCTTTTTCGGGCCTTTCCTGGCGGCTTTCCTGCCTCGCAAGCGCTAGGAAACCTTGATACCGTATAAGAACAGCTTTTTTTTGTCACGACAACGTTTTGTTTCGTTTGCCATATAGCAGTATTTTTTACGGCAATTTTCTGCAGCAAAGGATATTCTTGTTCAAGACCTACGCCGGTGCCACGGAAACCAGCAAGATCAAGATGAAGAGCTTCCGCAGCAAGATCGGCTTGAACAAACGGGCAACCTGTACGTCTGGTTAGCTATTTTGGCGTCCTTTTGTCTACGAGGGAGGCATGGCTAATGAACGAATGTAGTCGCCGGCGGCCTACCGAGCGAGACCTACGTGGTGCAACGGACAGACTCGGGCGCGGCGACGGTCGGATCGGGCCATGACACGGCCAGCGCGGCCGGCGAGGCGCAGGACAACGAGCCGGTGGAAGCAGCTGCGCAGCGGCTGGTGGTAGGTGATCACCGCGTCTATTAGCAAAGACGAACGTCGAGACCGTGATCCAGGTTCTAACTGTATGTGCGTGCTCGCTCCAGCGGACCTTTTGCATGAGCGACGTGGACGAAGCGGTAAGTCGTCCCTCCTTGTCCAACCGCCCTAGCGCACTCTCGTGCCTCGTACTGACGGCCCTGTTTTGTTCTAGGGCGCCGAGGTTGCCCTGTTGCCCGCCATCGTCGAGTCTGCCGAGTCGTCACCGCAGGCCGCCGCCGAATGTGCCCGCTACATCCGCAAGTTCATGTACCGCGACTACTGGGCGCGCCCGAGCTTCGTGTACAACGCCATCATGCTGATGCGCATCTTGGTCGAGAACCCGGGCCTGACGTTTACGCGCAACATGGACAAGAAGTTTGTCGAGACCGTGCGCGACATCCTGCGCGGCTGCCACGACGCGCGCGTCGTGCACTTCCTCATCGAGACGCTCCAAGATTTCGAGACCAAGGGCGCCGTAGACGAGGGGCTAGGCCGCATGATCGAGATGTGGCAAAAGGAAAAGGCCAAGAGCAAGGCGTCGTCGGAAGTGAGTTGCGGATCGTCTGTCTTGTTTTGCTGATTGTCATATTTTGAGTGTTTTTTTTTGTCTAACCCAAGCTTTTCTCTTTGCTCCTGGCAGAAGACGCGACAGAATGGCGGCGGCCGAGGCCCGGGTATTTTCCCGTGGCAACCATCACAGCAGCAGCAGCAACAGCAGCAGCAGCAATACCCACCGCAGCCATGGGTGCCACCCACGCATTTCCCCAACGGCCACGGCCGGCATCCGACCGACCGCAGCCTCGGTAGCGGCGCAACGCTACCGCGGCCGAGCGAGCTGCGCAAGCGCATCGAGGAGGCCCGGACCACCGCCAGCGTGCTCGCCGACGTCGTCAACACGACGGCGCCTGCGGCGCTGCTGAAGCACGACCTGGCCGACGACCTGTCCGCGCGCTGCACGCGCGCCACGGCGCAGGTTCTCGCGTACCTCAACGCGCGGGACCCGATCCCGGACAACGACGAGATGGCCGCGCTGCTGGTCACGCACGAGGCCCTCGAGCAGTCGCTGCACCACTACCACCGGACCGTGCTCGAGTCGCGCAAGGCGCTGGGCGTGGGTGATACGCGCCGGACGGTGGACGGGTACGTGGCGGCCGAGATGACCCCGGCGGGCAAAGGCAAGAACGCGGCGCCGACGTCGCCCGGAGCGGAGGGCGAGGCCGGAGCCGGAGCGGCCGGACCGAGCGGCACAAACAACAACGGCAGCGGCAGCCAGAATGGTCACAGCGACGGGCTAAACGGCGCCGGCCGAAACGGCGCGGGCGGCGGGCGCAGACGGAGCCGGGACGACGATCTGCTTGCGTTTGACCAAGACGAGGACGACGATCTCATGGCCGCAGCGATTGCGGCCAGTAACGCCGACGCACGTCCGCGCGGCGGCAACCGTGGTGGCGGCGGCGGTGGCGGCGGCGGCGGCAGCAGCAGCCGAACCCGGTCTCATCGTTTGTTCGAAAGCGGCGAGGCCGACAACGAGGACGAAAACCCGTTTGCCGACAACCTGCAGCCCGAGTCGTCGCGTTCGTCGTCGCGCATCCGACCTGCATACGGTGGTGCTGGTGGCGCTGGTGGCGCTGGTGGTGCCGGTGGTGGTAGCGGGAGCGGGAGCGGCGCTGGAGCGGCCGGCCACTCGATCGCGTACGTGGACAGCGACGGCGACAGCGACGAGGAGTACTTGCGGTCGCAGCAGCGGCGCAACAAGAACGTGGCCGGCGCGTCGTCTTCGGCGTCAAGAACAGGCAAAGCAGCAGCAGCAACAGCAGGTTCGGCGACGGGGTCTGGGGCGGGCGCATCATCATCGTCGTCCACGGCCGGTGCAGCAAACAATCACGCGTCCAAAGCGGGGCCGTCCACGGACGCGGACGGGGCCGCAGCGGCAGGAAGCTCGTCCTCGGCAGCCCCTCCTGGCGGGCCGGCCATCGATGCCGCCGCCCACAGCAGCAGCCAGTTTGAGGGCGGTCCCGTGTTCCGGTACTGAGGCGACAGATCGTCGCTACTGGCTCTTGGATAGCCGATTTTGATGCCCTTTCTCGGGCCTGTATCCATTTGGATTTTCTTCTGCATTCAAGTTTTGGGTATCGTTTTTTGGACTTGTCCTTGCTTGTTGGCCTTTTGACGCAGCCATTGGATATTCACCGTTTTGGGTTCCTCCTTGTTTTGGTTCCTGTTTTCCCCCTAGCCTTGTCTATGTTCACCGCGCGTTCTGCATTTTTCATCGCACTTTCACAACGACATACCCTTGGTTGCCAAAGTATCGTCCTTCGATGATCTTGTTTTGTTTCTTTGAGGAAACAGGATGGATGGGCACGAATGAAATGAAACGTCATGTTTTGCAGTTGCTTGTGTTTTTTTTTTTCTTTTTTTTTTTTCTTTATGTTTTACCCGTTCATTCGTTTGCAGCGCTTTTATCGTTGCTCCCCTATACCATGTTGAAACGACAGAGAATTAGAATGCAACAGATACCCGTCTTGTAATGAGCTCTGCTTGTTGTTGTTCGAGGCACAAATCCCTTTTTGGTCCCTGTGTAGTGTCTCTAGGACACGAATCGATGATATGTACCTTTTTTTTCGAAAACGTCCTTAACGTGACCAGTTACAAAACACTGTGCCTCTAGCGATAAGCATATTGCCTGTGCATTTTCACAAATTTACGGCCGAGAGCCCGATGGTTGTGCCCTTATTAAAGTTGTCCTTCCACTCGTCACCTTGGCAAGGTGGCGGTCGTTCTACTACTGAAATCATGCTGGACAATAACCTGGGACAGCTTTTTTGTCTTTCTCGTGAACATGAAATATCAAGCCCTATGGGAGTGCAAGACAATAAACGACGACAGTGAGCAGTAAAGTGTTTTGTAAACACAATAATTACAACGCAAGACAACACTTGACGTCTACGAGATGCATAACTTACTGCAGAGCAACTGCTCCGTGGGTTGTTCTGAACCCTTTTCACGCAAATTCGGAGCCGAAATAAATTGCACGCAGCTTCGGCGTCCATTGTGTGCCTCTGTCGACGGACTTTCGTTGACACCACGCCGTGTTGCTGGCGTTGTTGCTTGGTATTAATGCTTCGTCACGTAGGACAGAAGATCGAAAAACTAATCTGCGTACAAAGAAAAAGGTCTAACTCTCCCATCATGAAAATCCCAAATCCCAGCCCATTGATGCGACGCTAAGAACAAGACGACAAGGTAACCAAAACCAGAAAAAAACCAGACAAAACCAACGCAAGAGAGAGCACAGAAAACAAAGGAAAATTCGTTTTTACATAAGTGTTACATGCAGTCTTCAATCAGACTGGTTTTTGGCCCCTCCCCCATAACACGCACGCTCATGAAATGTGGCCGCCCATGCCGCTGATCATGGCCGCAACAGACGCAGACAGGTGCGATGGCCGCGGTTGGTTGGTACTGCCGTTGTCGCCGCCCGCTGCTGTGCCTGGGCCGCCGGAACTGGCGACCGGACTGGATGAGGGCCGCGGCACGGGCAGGTTGTTGTCATTGTTGCTGCTCGGTCGACCTAGCCGTGGCTTGTGCGGGCTGTGGGAGAGCGTGCGCTCGTGCCCGCCACCGCCGCCACCCGCGAGCTGTACATGCGTATTGCCGTTGACGTGAATGGCCAGGGCGTTGTGCCCATCACCACTGCTGCCGCCACCCGCGACACGCGAATGGCGCGCCGACGAGGCCGGGCTGCCGTCGCCACCGTGGGCGTTGGCTGGAAGCACGCCGCCGCCGATGCGGGCCCAAAACATCTGTTCGCGCAGACGCACACACTCCTCCCACGCCGCATGCTCTGCCGTCTCGTCGTTGGCGCGCCAATGGCCGTTGTGGATCATGCGCAAGAAGACGAGGAAGCCGCAGACGGTGCGCACGCGATGCAGGCAGTAGTCGCACAGAGGATAGGGCGTGGATTTGTCGCTCTCGGTGAGACGGAAACGGTGACGGCGCAGGTAGCCCTCTTCGCGGCGGCTCTCGCCGCACAGCGAGCACGGATGCTGGAAGAGAAGCGGACCGTGGCCCCCGATGGACACCGGCTCCGCCACCAGGGTCCCCTCGAGGATGGCGGCCATGATGTTGCGGCGGAGGAGCCACGAGATGCCTGGTGCGGTGTCCAGGCGCAGCGTGGGCTCAATGTCCTCGACCAGGACCCTCTTGTAAAACTTGGATTCCTTGAGGTCCTTGACGTGGTTCTGGGGCGAGGATCCGCTCGGAGGGATTGCTATGCCCGCCGCCACTGTCGAAAACGCATTTACGGCCGTAATGGGCGCCACGGAGGACGAATGAGGTGCAAGCGCTTGTGTCGACCAGGACGTGCTATTCGCCGGCGGTGTTTTCGGTAGCGAGGTAGAGGACGGCGAGCGGATGTGGGACTGGGGCGCAGGTTGCTGGAGCATGAGGTAGATCTGGGCCGCGCGGATCAAATCGGCAAACTCGTGGAAGGCGGCGGTATCGTAGCGAAAGACGGGCCGGAGGAGGTGCGTGAAACTCATGGGCTGAGACGGCGAAAGCGGCAGGGCATCGGGAGAAAGTGGTGGCGGTGCGGAAGGCGTGGCCGCGGAAATTGTGGCGGAAGAAGTAGTAGCCGACGTCACGGTCGTCGTGGTCGTCGCTGGCGATGCCCCATCTGTACCCGCTCCGGCGGTAGCCGTGACACCGTCCACCATGCCCACATCCTTTTCGCCCGCCTCGCCCGCCTCGAGCGCCTTGTCGGCCTCGCCGCCGTCCGCGTTGTCGGAGGCGGACGACGTGTCCGAGTCCTTGGATCCAAAGTGGCCGGATCCCGGTGATGTCGGCGTGGTGAGCGTCGTTGTTTGGTCGTCGCGCGGCAGCGGCTCGGCTGTGATCATTTCTTCCATGACCTGTTTCAGCTCGGCCAACTGCTCTTGCTGCGACTTGAGCAGACCTTCCGTGTCCGCCAGCTGGGCCTTGAGATTGTCATAGCGTTTTGCCGCAGCCAATTGCTCGCGCCGGGCCTCTTCTTTGGCAGCCGACACCATGGTGTTGGCTTGTTGGAACAACTCGGCCGTCAGGTTTTCCAGCTCCAGCTCCATCTTCTTTTTCGCCTCTTCCGCCTCGGCGCGCAACCGCTTTTCTTCTCGTGCCTTGGCCACGAGCTGCGCTTTCTCCTCTTCGGCCGCCGATTTGCGCACCCACAAGCCGCCGGCCAGAAACTCCTTTTGCCGGGCCGCTACTTCCTCCAGCTTGCGAATCTTTTCGCGCGATGCGTCCAGTTCCATGCGCGTCTGCGACAGGGTGTCGTCGAGGGTGCTCTGATAGTTGATGGCGTCGATTAGTTTTGTGCTGAGAGTGGTGATTTCGGCGTTGGCGGCGGCATCGACTCCCGCAACAGAAGGCGCCTCGTGAGGTCGCGTCCTGGGGTCCGGGATCGTGCTCCTGTCTTGGTCTTCAAAGGAGCCCGACGAAAGAGAAGAGGGAAGGCGCCGTATTGGCGTTGACCGGGTCCTGGACAGCCCGGCATCGTCGGCGGCTATTGTAGGCAGTTCCGAGGTGGAATTTGCTTTGCGAGAAGAAAGGGCCTCTTTGAGAGACGCGGCCGACTGGTCGTAGGAAGAAGAATGTGTGTGGTTCGCTGGACGGGGCGAATTCGACGGGCACTCGTCTCGTTCAGCGTCGTTGTCAGCTGTTGTGTGGCCGGAGAGCACTTCCCCGTGTTCTGCGGACTCCGTGCTTGGCTCCGTGATTTGTGGTGCTGTACTGTCTGTTGGCCTGAACATGGAGGACAGCGGCTCGTTAGTATTTGTCGACAGCTGGTGGAAACGAGAGAGGACAGTGGCGTGACAACGAAACATAGAGGAATAAAGTCATACAAATCTGGTCCTGTTTCTTTCTGGTCTTCAAACGGGATTTCGGATGCCACCGATGGCTCCTGGGCCCCGGAAGCCTCCTCCTTCGCCTCTGGCTCTGCTGCTGTCGCCATCGTCTGGCACAATTAGCGGCCGCGTCCGGCCTTCGATTCTGTCGTAACAGAACAAAAAGGCAAGTTGATGGGTAGTTGAACAGACAGCCGTCGACGCCGCACTTCTTGGTTGTCGTGATGATTCGAAAGCGACGTGGATAGGGCCGTACGAATGCAAGTCGAAGCTGGAACAAAAAGAACCAAGCAAAGCCAGCACTCGATGGTTTTCAATTCGAGTCAGATAGGAGGAAGCGCCATATTTCGTGGGAAAAACGAGGCCTTTCGAGATTGAAACTCGATTTTTGTGGCGATAACTTGACGTCGGTGATCTTCGCCGGTTGCCAAGAGCCGAAAACAAATCCGTAGGCTTGTCCACACAATAAAGCGGAACGGAATGGCGGGAGGAGTCAAGCAAAACTGGACGAACAAAACAAAAACAAGAATCGCAATGATCAAAGGAGTGGAGGTGAGAATACCAAAATAAGAAATGTAGAAGAAATAGTTTTGAAGGGACGGAATAGAGAGATGCCCTTGGCCGGGAAACCAAGTTGGGAAGGGAAGGCGTCAACAACAACAATAACTGGGCTTGCCTTGATCTCAAATTGCGGCTTTGCTCGTAATAAAATAAAATAATGTGAACGATAATAAGCACAAACAGCGGCAGCGCCTGCTGACTGGAGTGACGGCAGCTTCCCTGTTGGTGCGGTCGCGCCGCCCTTGCCGAATAAGGTGTTCCACGAATCACGGGAGCGGAGACGCAGACCACAGACCTAAGACGCCCGCCCAATCACCCGCTACAAAGCTAGACCGTATATAGACTAGCGCCAATTTACAAAGAGAAGCAAACCAGGTCGCGATGTCGGCAAAAGCTGAACAGAGGGGTGTCCACGAAGACAGGAGTGTCCAGACCGGCTGCTTGAACCGAACTGTGAGGACTAAATAAACAGTGAGGGGTGTCCTGAGACGACCGGAGTATTTTTAAGTTCATCTGAGGGCCCAGCTGTCACTTTTCGTGGAGGAGCAAAACGAGCAAACGATGTAAGGACAGTGCGGGATACAGTGTGTATACAGTGGTGCTTTGCAGGGACGCCTTGATTCACCACCTCGTTCCGCATATCGTCCGTATCTCGTCGTCTTTCGTCTTGGTGCAGAACTGTTTTCGTCGCCCAGCCTTTTCCGAAGTGCCCTTTCTCCGTCTCGTCA
Organism: Fragosphaeria purpurea; assembly: GCA_002778095.1. Taxonomy (NCBI): domain Eukaryota; kingdom Fungi; phylum Ascomycota; class Sordariomycetes; order Ophiostomatales; family Ophiostomataceae; genus Fragosphaeria; species Fragosphaeria purpurea. The sequence continues at coordinate 1,674,334 of PCDL01000002.1, forward strand.
TGGATATCAACCCAAAAGCCAGGACCCCGGTCTCGTATTGGGCGTAGCGCCCAAGCACGGCCCATGCAATACGACATGCCCCATGCGAAGATGCTGCCGTGTTTTCTCCAGGGGTACGGATTACGAAGTCAGATAACCGGATTGAACACGGGCTGCATGGTCATGACGTCGTGGGGAATGCCGTCTGGGAGCAAAAATGTGTGAAGGAGACCGGAGTACGGAATCTGTGGACGCCAAAATCTGCGGGCTGCAAGCCGAATGCCATCTGCATAACACGAAGAAAGACGAGACACGGTCACGATAACGTAGCACGCGTTTAAATGGAGCCGTACCTATCGTACTCCCTGCTCGTAAATGCTTGCGTTAAGCAGGCTGTGGCCTGAGGTGCCAACCCCAATCAATGACGAGGACGGTCTCTTGAAACACAGTGACAGTCATGTCCCATGTACGCAACGTCATCGTGGGTTCGTCCCTGGCTTCAGTGTACACATATGCATCTGTGCAGGATTCTGTTTGTCTATTTCCCCTTGCGCCGCAGGAAACGCTGTGAAACGGTTAATTTGAGCATATTCTCCCACGAAGTAAGACAACTGTGGTGCAACCTGTAGATAAACCTAATGTCGGATGCCTTGTTGTCACGTTCAAAATGAAAAAGGAAAAAATGCCAAAAAAAAAACACACACGAAGATACTGTGTTGTATTAATCGCGACGTGATTGGTGATGTTCGAAGAAAGTACCTCTCTTGACGAACAAGTTGAAATTATTAAACAGACAAAATACAACGAGTGTCGTATTTTCTTTTTTCAATTAATTGTTATTATTATTATTTTGCATATACATAACGTGCTATCCTTAGCAATACTACACATTTGGAACCCGATGAATGAAGTTGCAACCTCAAGACACGTCAGATCGGTCAACAGAAGAGAACGAGAGAGGCATTGCATAAAAAGGCGCAACACGAGCATCAATACGGCGGCGGCAAAATTCCTCATAAACCGCTGCAATGTCTAAACTCTGCGAGCCGGTCTGCGAACTGAGCCCATGCTCACTGCCGACAGAGGACAACGGACGACAGCGCCGGGAGGCACAATACGATGGTCAGTAGTCTTGAGCTATGTCCGTGATTCGACATCAACCAGCTGCCCCTGGAGGGTCCCCCAAGGCAGAGAGAGCGCGTGCCTGGCTTCCGGCCAGCCATGAGGCATCGTTGGATTTTGCTACCCCAAATCACGATCAAAAAGCTTCTTTGTCTTACGTATCCGCCGTAGTCATCTTCGAGGGCCGTTCCTGCATAACCGCGCGGAATGGCCAAAAAAAAAAATCATACGTAAGACGCCGCGGCAAAAGTCGACGGATGGAAGGCCCGGCTCGTTCGTGGCAGCAAACAAAAGGTTCTCCGCACAGGCCCCGCGTGTCTGGGTTTCAGCGTCATCCCCTACTCCACGCCATCCCCTCTTTGCTGTTGGGGCTTACTGTGGGTTGCCTGTTGGTGGGACGGAGCCGTACGAGCCATTCGGAGTTTCTCTGTTCGGCGTTGGCACCGCTTCGGCCTGCCTTCCAGACCTTCCCCGCTGCCGGGCTTTTGTGGAAGGGTAGCGGTTTCCAGAGCATAAGACGCCTTCTTAATAATGTGCCGAGTGCTACTGGCGCGTTAGTCTGCCGAGCCACTTTTTTCCTTCATTTTTCTCCCCGAGATTCTTTCCCCTTCTTCGACATTATTTCGACCAAACACAAGCAACACAATAGTACGGGGGGTAAATCCGGAGCAAGGAGCAACACCACGTATACCGACCATCGTACGAAACTGCCTTGCAGTCACAGACAAGGCCGCAAGACCCCATAGCCCAATCGGTTGTATTTTCTTGTTTTTTTACCACTGCTCTTCCATTGAAGGCCATGGCTCCCCAGAAGCAGCAGCAGCGGTCCTCCCGCTGGCCAGTGGCCCTCGCCGCCGCGGCCGCGGCCGTCCTGGTCGCGTACGTCGGCGGCGGCGGCGGCAGCCTCGGCGAGCTCATCGGCCGCGTCCGCGTCGACAAGACCAGGATGGTCCGGTGGGCCGACAGCGCGCCCCTGAACAACGGCGCGTGCACGGTGGACCACACGGCGCAGGCGTGCGAGGACGTTGTCATCCATGCCGACTCGCACACGGCGTTTTTGGCGTGCGGCGACTCCGTGGGCCGCTCGCTCTGGTTCCCGCCCGCGTGCCAGCGGAATGCGGCCGGCCGGGCGGCCGTGACGACGTTCCGCGAGACGCTGTTCAAGCACGACCTGGAGACGGGCAAGACGACGCAGCTGCAAATCCGGGGCCTGCCCGACTCGTATGACTTTGTGACGCACGGGCTGGACATGTACGCGTCGCCGTCGGATCCAACTCAGGTGGGTTTTATCTTCTTTTTGTTGTTTTCTCATGTTTGATCTTTTGTCCTGTTCAACTCGCCCGAAAGCACATACTGACCACGGCCTAGATCCGCCTGTTTGCTGTACGCCATGCGCGGGATGGCGACGCCATCAGCATCTTTTCACACAAGCTGGGCACGGACTTCGTAGAGCTGGTCCGCGACGTCCGGCACCCAAACATCAAGAACGCTAACGGTGTCGCCGCCGTGGGCGAACTGTAAGACAATTGTGGTGATTTTATGTTGGCGCTAAAGAAGATTAAGATAAACGTGTTACTGACGTTTCCGGCTATCCTCAGGGAATTCTACATGACCAATGACTACTACTTCCATGACGGCATTGGGCGGGTGCTGGAGGAGAAGTTCGGACCGTGGACGTGGGCGACGCACGTGCAGCACTGCGACGCTTCGCAGGAGGTAACAACGTGCCCGGCGAACGTGAATTTTTTTCTTTTTTTTGCTTGTCTTTGGAACCCGTGTGCTAACGGGAGGTTAGAACGTCATCTGCCAACAAGTGACCCGTACCCAGCCGGGCGCCAACGGCATCGCCGTCTGGAAAGACCAGCTGTTTGTCGGCGACGCTAAGAACGGCACATTGACCGTGTTCCGCATCCGGCCCGGCCAAGACAAGGTCGAATTCGAACACCAAGTTGTGCGTCGGTTGCTTTTTCTTTTTCTTTTTTCTTTTTGGTCTTGCTTGAGAAACAGAAACAGACAGCTGACGCTACCTTTTGGTAGGACCTCGGCGCCGGCGCCGACAACATCAAGGTCGACCCCACAACCGGCGACATTACCATCTCCGGTACGTGACCATCCACCTGTCCCACTCGGTCACCTATGCTAACAGACGACAGTCTTCCCCGGCGTCGAGAACCTCCCGCTCTACCTGGCCAACGTCGCCGAGCTCGGCCGTGGGCTGCACGTCCCCGCGGCCGCGCTGCGCCTCACCCGCAAGGACGGCTACCGCACGCCCGAGCTGATTTACTACGACGACGGCGGCGTCCTCAGCTTCATGACGGCCATGGCACTGGACGCAACCGGAAAACGGCTGGTTGGCGGCGCCGTGTTCCAGACCGGCGGGTTTGCCGTTTGCAAGCTCGGCCATTCGAAAGCGGCAAACGCGTGAACGGCAAAAGGGATCGGTGGGCCACCCGGATTCGTCACTTCGCCGTGTCCTTTGTCTCCACTGCTGCTTTGATCAAGGGCTGTTTCTACCGAGGACAGGGACGGTCATGGTGGAGGAGCTCGGAACATGGTTTTCAATGTTCGGGCAAAAAAAATGTTGCGTGCTACGGCTATTTGAGCGTTTACCATGATACGAAGGACAAAGGAAAATAATAGGAAAATGAAAACAACCACGTAAGGAAAACAAAATTTCACGTGAAAATCGACAACATCGTGATGAGAATTCCATGGTGCGGTATTTTTTTTTTTTTTTTTTTTTGAAAAAAGGTAAACAATTATCATCGCAATCAAACGACATTTGACGTGTTTATATGGCAACCCAGATCTTCCAAGAGACGAACGAGATGGAGGAACCCTTATAGATACGCCCGGATATGCACTAAGACATATGTTTTCGCAGAAAAATCGAGATGCCTTTTTTGGTGTTTTGTTTGTCATATTGATGTACAACTCGTTCGTCTAAACCAGGTTTCTCTGTCCTTCGGCCATTCATCCGTAACCTTTGCAACTCTCGGACAAACCCGCCGCTGTGTCCGGTTCTGCCTTGTTAATGCCTTTTGGTTGGTTAAGAATAAAAAAAAGGAATAAACTAAGGGTCAAGCTGCCGTCAATTGCCGACGGCAATAAATGCCGGTGGTATGGCCTAAGACGGATTACAGGCTGTGCAAGTGTTTCTTTTTTCTACCTCATACATATACGGTATACCATTCCATCTCACCCCCTGCCTCGCACAAAGGTGTAGCAAGCGTTCGTCGCCCGACTTCGGCCGTCCCCCCCAGACCCAGTTGTTACGCGTCCAGGCGACTGAGCAAAAGTACGGTAAACCAAGAGTGGTCGACAGGCTCGAAATGATCAAACATAATGAAAGAGACGAGAGTCTGTAAAAGGACTGATTTATGATCGCAACGGAGGACTAGACGAATTAAATACTATGACAAGAACTAAGATCCATTGCGAGCATGAAAGAGGGAGAGCTTGACTTTGGTGGCCTTTGGCTATTTTCTGTGTTCCCTGGCTCAGCCTTGTAATTGTCTCCCACTTTTTTCGTGACGTTGTGATAACGGTGACCACCATGGCAGCAGCATTTCGATCTGATAAAAATGTAGCAGTGTACGAAGTAGAGTCCGACGAAAATACGTGGAGAGCGACACCGACCCAACGCCATGGGCAGCCGACGGACGGTCGAGTTTCCCTCGGTGGGGTTTTTTTTCTTCTTTTTATTATTATTATTATTATTATATTATTATTATTATTATTTTTATTTATTCACAAGTAATTGTACGGGAATGATACTTCATCACAGGCTACACAAAAGGCTAGAACGGCCATTAGAGACAAACAATATCGGCTCTTCATCGGCGTCGCCACGGCTGGCCTGGTTCTTTTAGGAAAGGCGAACGTCGTCTTGGCCTTTGAATGCAGAAAAAACCTTTTTTCTCTCGTAAGAAGTTTTGCGGGTGGCGTGGGTGGAAAAGTGGACGCGGATGTGCGGAGGACCCATAGGACCAGCGAATCCGCGTACGTTGCCGTTGCCAAAGGATCACCGTGTGGGATGCAACAAGTAGGTGTGGTCCCAAAGGGACATTCACTGCGTAATAATATTGCTTTTTTCCCTCTTCGTCGACAGAAGTTGTCCGTGTGACGTCCTTGTGCCGGGAAAAGCACTCCAGACGTCACCGTCACATCCTCTAAAATCCGTTTTGTTTTCACACTTCGTTTCGTTCATTTTCTTTATTTCCCTTTTTCAGCTTTTGTAGAACAGCTCGTACGATGAGCCTGTCACGGCTGTCCCCGAGCTGCTGGCAAGTCCGTGGCAACAGATCCAAAGGATCGAGTGAGTTTCCTTCCACTGTAGCGCGACTTTCGTTATATCCTCGGAAATATGAAAGCTCGTCTCCGGGATGCGTGGGGCCCGAGGCGATTCGCGCTATTCGAAAAGTGCAAATGAAGAGAAAAAAGAGATTGGGCTGTGAAAAGAAGAGAACAAAGGAACGTGTGCTCCTTTTTTTTGGTTTCACTTTATTTTGCTTTTGCTTTTAGTTCTGAATCTAGGAAAGCCCGAACTAGAAAAGCCGGTGGAACAGAATAAACCAGGTGTGCAAAATAAGAGGAAAAGCCTGCCGGTTCATTATTGAGACATGTTGTGAAGAATGCGTTCTGGGCGCGCTGTACTCCGTATTGCGTGCCAGGGCGTTGGGCAGGATCGCGGGCAGGGCCTTCCCTAAAACGCAAAATCAGATCAAGAGATAATCTTATCATCAGCCGCCACCAAACCATCAACATCCCCGGCACACATCCCTCTGTAATACGCCTGTACAACGAGCACAAAATACATGACACGCACACTGTCCACAAAACACACAATTTCCAACAAACACGAATAGAGGGCGTCATCCTTGGATACACTGCCGTCGAGAAAGGGTACCAGAGTACATTTCGAGAAAAAAATACCGCGGACGCACAATAATCAGATGGGATCGGCGGCCACCGTTCTTTTTCGCCCTTGTTTGGTATTTTTTTCTTTTTGGTCACTTATCAGATGCTTCCCGCTCAACCCTCCCATGTCGTTTCCCTTTTTCCCTGTTTTTTCTTTCTTCTCTATTCTTCTCAACCCACTGGGACGCCCTGCTAGCCCCTCTTGGCCCATCTCTTTGTGTTCCCGCTGGCCCACCTCTTCTTGTTTTCGTTACATAGTTGTACGCCGTGCGTCCTGCACGTCTCGCGTCCCGTAATCAGATTGCGGCTTTTCTGGCCGCCCTTGGGCCAAATTGGGCCTAGCCACGGGGCGTTGGCGTCTCCCGCGGCATTGTCTGGTTGGACAAGTCCCGGGGCTTTCTACATACGATTTTCGAGCAAGCGGGTCTGTTATTCGGGATTGGAGGTTTTTTTTCTTCTTCTTCTTCTCTTTCCTTTGGTTAACAAGTCTTTTGTCATTCTCATTTCCCTTTGCTTAGCGTCATACGTATATCCTTTTTGGTCAATGTTTTATTCTCGTTTCGACGCAGAAACAAATAGAAGAACAAACCAGACGACCATATAAACCAGGGGGACGAACGGGACGATACTCGGCGTCGTCACCCTCGCAGGAAAGGGAGCAACTCCATTACTGAATTCGAACAGGGCTTTGTTTGTGTATTACTCGTCGTCCGGCATGTTAGCGCGGGATGCTCTACGTAGTCGTACTCTGTCCATCAAAATTCTCGGTTTTTCTATTTCTTTTTTTTTCTTTTTTCAAGTAGGCAAGAAGTTGGGGCCCATGTGGTATCACTTTCGGACAACGTAGTCGTACCGTAGTTGAACCAGACGAACAAACACTCGCCGTAAACCGGCGTGTCCGATCCTTCTCTGGCCCTGGCCCACACAAAATAACGGACGAAGGATGCGTTGCGTTACGTCGCCCTTGGCGCGTTGAAAAAGGGTTGTTGCGCTGCATTGTTTACGAATGTTGACAAAAACCCTTTGCTCATCAGAGAACCAAACCCGAGCAAGACAGACAGCGAGCGGGCCAAGGCTCGCCCACAATTTTTACTGGACCCGTTTAGCTCTCCGTTGCGTGTCTTGGTGTGTCTTTTCAGGAGCTTCTGGTCACCTTGACATCTTTGCTTTTTTATCTTTTTATTTTTTCCTTTTGGGGGGTTGCATCCAATGTGAGCCTGGGTTCCAACAGCCCGGACATACAAAAGGATCCGTCTTCCCTCTTGACGTGATCGGCAGTTTTTCCCTTCTTTTGTTCTTGCCCTCTCTTTTTTTACTTTTGTTTTTCTTTTCCCTTTTCTTTTTTTCCCCTTCCTTCGTGTCTTCACACCGGTCCTAGAACCGTCAGTCCGGACGTTGGGTAACCTTCAATTAATTTCCGTCTTTCTTATTCTTGTTAACAACCAATTAATTTATTGCTTCCCCTCTAATCTATCTATCTTGATACCCGTTTTATTTTCTTTCCACTTTTTCCGTTTCCTTTTTTCCTTCTTTTCCTGCGATACTCCTTCGACAATGAGTATTTTCCAGGGCCTCCGTGCCCGCAACAAGGCCGTGGACGACCAGGTCTTGGGCCATACCGTGGTCGGGGACAACGATGCTGGCGTCACCTCCGGTAACGACGCCATTACCAATGCCGAAGCCGGCGGCGCTGCTACCGGCACCGGCGGCCAGTCCGAAAAGCGCGGTGGTGAGGGCTACGTCTCCAGCGACGACTCTTCGCGCTTGAGCCTCGAGGAGCGCAACGAGAGGGAGGTGATCGTGCACGGCAACGAGGTCACGGCCGACGCCCAGCTGGGTCAGCAGAAGATCGAGGCCGCCGCCCTCGTCTGGAGCAAAAGGGCCGTCTACGCCACCTATGCGTGGATTTGGGTGTGCTTCTTCATGCTTGCCCTGCAGCAGTCCATCCTCACCAACGTCACCTACTACGCCTACTCGTCCTTTACCGCCGCGCCCCAGATCGCCACCGCCAACATCCTCTCCTCCGTCATCGGCGGCGTCCTCAAGTTGCCCATCGCCAAAGTCCTCAACATCTGGGGCCGCGCCGAGGGGTTCCTGGTCTTTGTCGCCGTCTACCTGCTCGGCATGATCATCCTCGCGGCCTGCAACGGGCCCAACAGCTACGCCGCGGGCTACGTTTTTTACTGGATCGGCTACGATGCCCTGTACTTCATCATGGACGTCTTCGTCGCCGACACGTCCGGCCTGCGCAACCGGGCCTTTGCCTTTGCCTTTGTGTCGACGCCCTTTATCTGCACCGCCTTCACGGGGCCCCTCGCCGCGCAGTCCTTCCTCAGCCACACCACCTGGCGCTGGGCCATTGGCGCCTTTGTCATCATCATGTTCTTCGTCTTCACGCCGCTGGCCGTGGTCTTCAAGTTCTTCCAGCTCAAGGCCGAGCGGATGGGCCTGTTCACGCGCAAGCCGAGCGGCCGGACCGCCATGCAGTCGACCCTGCACTACTTCCACGAGTTTGACATTGTCGGCGCCCTCATCCTGATGGCCGCCTGGGTCATTTTCCTGCTGCCCTTCAGCCTGGTCACGAACGGCCGCGCCGGCTACAGCTCGGCCAAGTTCATCGCCATGGTCATCATCGGCTTCTTGCTGTTCTTCGTCTTCGCCGCCTGGGAGAAGTACGCGGCCCGCACGCACTTCATCCGCTGGGAGCTGTTCAAGAAGCGCACCGTCCTGGGCGCCTGCATGCTCGCCGCCGTCCTGTACTACAGCTTCTACGCCTGGGACCTGTACTACTACTACTTTGTGCAGGTCGTCTACGACCTCAACGTCTCCAAGACGGGCTACATGACGCAGATCTACAACGTCGGCTCGTGCTTCTGGGGCGCCGTCTTTGGCATCTACGTCCGCCAGACCAAGCACTTCAAGTACGCCTGCCTGTTCTTCGCGCTGCCGCTCATGATCCTGGGCTCGGGCCTCATGATCCGCTTCCGCGGCCAGGACAGCAACATTGGCTTCATCATCATGTGCCAAATCTTCATTGCCTTTGCTGGCGGCACGATGGTCATCGGCAACAGCATGGCCGTCATGGCCTCGGCGGACCGCGACGGCGTGCCGCTGATGCTGGCCATGCTGTACCTCTCCAACAGCTTCGGCGGCGCCATCGGCACCTCCGTGGCGAGCGCCATCTACAACAACACGTTCCGCGAAGCGCTGCGCCGCCGCCTGCCGGCCGACATGCTCGACCAGGTCGAGGCCATTTCCGCGGGCGGCTCCACGCTGCAGCTGACGTTCCCCGTGGACTCGCAGACGCGCGACGCCATCAACTACGCTTGGGGCTACAGCCAGAAGTACAACGCCGTCTCGTCGACCGCCTTTTTGGTTCTTGGCATCCCGGCCATCGCCATCTGGAAGAACTACAGCGTGGACAGGAAGCAGAACAAGGGCACGGTCATTTAAGGGAAGCTTTGCTTGTGGGAGTTGGATGTTCGAGGGGTAAAAGACTCCGAAAAAAAGAAAAAAAAGAAAAAAAAAGAAGTTTAAACAAGGGGAACATGGGGAACGTGAGGATTGATGTCAATTGTCTTTGGTGCAACTCTTTACGAGCTACAATCAACGCTCAGGGCCTCTTTCAGAACCGTAGGATATACCCAACGGCGTTTGTGTCTGTCCTTTTAACCCTGTTGACTGTAACACGGCTTAATTATAATCTTGTGTTTTTCATTATATTTTTCTGCGTCAATTTTGATACCACCGTGCTGCATTACATATGTTTCCGTGTTCAAAGGGAAAATAAAATTTCCTACCAACTACCGCCTTGGGGCACGTGATTCTTTACGCCGTTTCTGCACATCCCTTGACCTCACCTAGCAGCTCAGCCGTTCAGCCCACTCGACGTTCAGCCCACTCGACGTTCAGCCCACCCGACGTTCTCTCCAACTGCTTCGTGCTCAAAGTCGGACAGTAAATGACCCATCTGACTGCCTACAATATAGATGCACACATGCGCACCAGTTGATGACACAAACACGCTCCACCGCGCGGGCGTCTGTGTGGGCTGAATGTCCAACAGCACGAGAGGACGAGTGCTCCTGGCCTGTGATCGCTGCCGGCAGCGGAAATCGCGGTGCGACGGCGTCCGCCCCTGCTGCAGCCACTGCCGCCTGGCCGGCCGGGATTGCCTTTACCGACCAGCGCCGACCAATTACGAGTCGTACGTGGGAGCCGCCGAACGTGGAAGCTGGAAAGAATGGCCCATCTTGCTGACCTTGCTCCCCAGAGATGTCTCGGTTCTCGCGCGTCTAACGGAAGCCGAGGCCCGGCTGCAAGCCCTGGAAGAGAAAAATCGCATTCTGACGGCGTCTCTGCTACGCGGCACGCCCCCGCCCCAAGGCGAGGATGAGCGTCTTCCTTCTCACCAACCACCCGCGCAGCCGCCGGCTCCGCAACTGCTTGCCCAGTTCGCCAGAGCTCCAGATACCCCGAGCACCGCAACAGCCAAGCCAGACACCGAAAGCAGTTCTTCTGCGCCGCCTAACCTGCACACGGCCGCCGCGTACAAGCTTCTAACGTGCTGGCCGCGCCTCACCATTAATCTGACCATCCCTAACCTCGACTCGGAGACCTACTTGACGGAATGCGACCAGGCTGACCCAACACTGGTGCAGCCGTTGACCGGTCCTGCTGCTGTTTCGGATGCTGGCGCTACGGCACTGAACGCGTGGCAGGCTTGCCAGGCCCTGGATATCTTCTACCGCCCGGCCATATACCACCGGCTGCCCCTGGCGATGACCGTGCTGCTCGACGCATTTCCGGGCCTTCAGCGTGAGCACATGCTAGCGGAGTTTGCCGCGGCGACAGCAGATCGAAACATGGTCGAGTATGGTGTGTTGTCGTGTGCGCAGTTGCTGGTCCTCTCACTGGCCCTGCGTACCGTATCCGGCGTCGTCGACGGTGAATGGGATGCCCCAGCGACACAAGCCGCGGCGACGCACGCGTGCCGTCTCGCTCTGCAGGACATATGGACACTGTTGGCACGCCCTGCTGCAGACCGCGTGCCGCTGGTTTTGTTGTTGGCGTACGACCTGGCGTACGGCTGGGTGCGGCCCTTCCATGCGCGTGGCCTGCTGCAGGCCATCGACCCGGCCCTTCGGCACATGGCCATCCTCCAAGCGGACGATCCGTACGTTTGCCCCCCTGTGTGGACTTCCCACTTTTTTGTGCTGTTCTTTACGACTAACTTAGTGCAGCCTCCTGACCCTGTATGCACGACTGCATTTTCTCTTGGAAAGGTGAGGGTTGTTACATTGACAGTATCTTGATTTTTTTTTGTCGGCATTCTTACTGACTACAAAGTGATATAATTACCGAACTCAATGGATTTCCAACCCTGTCCAGTCACGCGCTGCTCAAAATCTCCTCTCTGGCGCCAACTGATGCCGTGAACGCGCCGTCTTGGTCGACGGCGGCGGCCGCCACACGCTCTCCGCCCACGCCGTCGACGACCGGCACCATTGTCTCTGTCATAGACGGACAGCGTCCACCGATTTTTTACGTGGAGAACCATGTGCGGTTGCGCATCCTACTGAACCGCATTCTCCATCTTTTGTACGCGCCGACCAAGGCTTACGCGCAGCCGCACGAGTTGGCTGATGTTGTGGCCAGCCTTTCTGCCGGCCTGCGTGACTGGTACCAGGCTCAGGCTATGGACCAGCAATTTGTGCGGGACGCTACCATTTTCAGCATGAGCATGCCGTCCATGGACCTACGTTTAGTGCGTTGCACATTATCAGAAAAGAAAAGAGAAAAAAAAAACTGATGCTAACCTCCCCCCTCCCCAGCGTGAAACCGCGTTGCGTTACTTTGGCTGCGTATTTTTGCTCCACCGGCCTGTCCTTTACTTCTTCCTCCACAAAGACCTGGAGTACACCGTCCGGCCGCCCGGCAACACGCGCACGCTGCACGTCGACCGCGAGCCGTGGGTACTCGAGTCGTGCCGCGACTGCATCGAGAGCGCGGCGCTCATCATTCGTCTGTCCTGTCTGACGGCGGCGGACAAAGGCCAGGACGGCCGTTACAACGCCGCGGTAGAAAATACCTACCAGTCGTGGTGCGGCTTGCAGATGCTGTTCGCGGCGTACCTGCTGCTGCTCCAGGTCCGCTCGGTGCCGAGCCTGGTGCCGGTGTTCCGCAACATCGGCGACATTGACACGCTGCTGGACCTGGTGGAACACGCCTTTGCGAGGGGCTACCCCGTCCGCTCGCTCGTCCTCGAAAAAAGCCTGGCCATTCTGCGAGACGAGCGCCGCAACTTTGATGTGGCCTCACCGGTTACGCACATGACTTGACATATTGAATTTTTTTTTTGTTTTTGTATGCATGCTCACGAGAGCTGGAACTATGAGATATTCAATAATCCTGTATTCAGTTTGCTATCGTGCCTTACTCAAGACAACTTTCTTTGTCGTTCTCTGAACACAAAAATGCTGTTTCCCCTTTCGAGTCTAGCTTTCTGTCTAAATCGGGCTTAGCTATATTTTGCAGGTCACGTGTATGGCGGGCCATGTCTAAAGCCGACCCCAATTTGTGACCCAACGTCCTTACTGAACATTCTCGTGTTGTGTTCATCACCGCCTGACGAATGGCCACTCTGCAAGGACCGTTGAACGCGACAGCAGAACATTACGATGACCTCACCAGTACCACACCACCGGCACCAGGCATCGCTCGAAGATGTCATTGACTTGAGTCCACAGCCTCCGCTTGGACCAGCCCAGCGTGCTTACGCGCGGCGCGTGTTTTACCGCATCGTGGAACACTTTGAAGCCGCCAACACCTCCAGCACCGACCGCAATAATGCTGGTGCCAGCCGGAGCCACAACCGCACATACAGCCAGCCGCGGTTGGTCCGATACACTTACGAGTACGCACTGTCGGAAGAATCGAGGGACGCCTTCCTGCGCGCTTTTTTCAAGTCGATAGCGCTCGGCCTCGACGAAGACACAGGCCACAGCCAGAGCGGAGGAGGAGACGTCGAGCTGGATTTCGAGGACATTAAACCGCTCTTCAGCGGATTTGCGGAATATTTGATGGATAATTTCTTTCTGCCGTGTGGGTTTTCTTTACTTATACACATCCACCCACGCCCTCTTTTCAAGAACAGCTTCTAACACATGGTAGTGAAAGCGTCGACGAGACGGACGCCGCAACCCTCGCCAGCGTATCACTCTGCTGTGATTCGAGCGCAGGGGAACGAGGCCCCAACCTTCGTCGGGACGCCCGACCGGCTGTCGTCGCTGCGAGGAGCCTGTCTCGTCCGTGACCGGCACCGCTGTGTCATCACGCGTAAGTTTAGCCACGTCGAACACGATAACCGTGTCAACCGGTACGGCGACGATGCGCGCGACGATGATGGTGTTTTGTTTTCCGAGCAAGATTTTGGCCAGTGGGACGCCCTCGACGTGGCACATATCCTACCACACTCGTTGGCCAAGGGTGCCGCCAATACAGAGCTCGTACGTTATGGTCTCGTAGTCCTCAAGCTTCGTTAACTCCACCCCGTCTCTCCCTGCATGATGCTAAGTCTACTGTAGAACAAGTCCCGTGAAGCTGCCCTGGCCATTCTTAGCATGTTTGACTATGGCGTGGCCCATATTATTGATGGTGTAGACATTGACCGGCCGCGTAATGCTCTCACACTATCCCACATGCTCCACTACTACTTTGGCGCCTTTAACGTCTACTTCGAGGCTGTGCCTGAGCAGTACAATACGTACCGCATCCAGTCCTTCATAAATCCACAAATGACCGCATTCTTAGGCCTACCGGTGACGCGCACGCTCTACGTCACGGAAAGTCGTACAATCGAACCCCCATCGCCGCGCCTTCTTGCCGTGCACCGAGCCATTGCACACATTTTACATCTATCGGGTGCCGGGGATTATATTGATGCGGTGCTACGAGACATGGAATACAGTGTTGTGCGGGCCGACGGGTCATCGGAGCTCGGCCGTATGGTGTCACTGGGCATCGGGGAATGGCTTGATGGCACCGTTTATTCGTGACAGCCGTCGCGATGCCCAGTGGTCCTGCAGACTAAGATAAATGCTTTTTTTTTTATATCACGGCGGCAGTGTTATATACAGTGACACAGCAGCGTAGGTATCGGGCAGAATTCACAAAAAAATAAATAAATAAATAAATAAATTATCAGCTTGCGTGAAAGGATTCGGAGTGTTACGCATATGCGTGTCCTGATCACTTGTGCGTTACGTACTATGAGCCCGTTGCTCGGCCTTGAGGCATGTGCTGTTATTGATCATTAATATTTTCTTGTATCTCTCTCGTAAGGTTTTAATAATAACAACATAGTAGGAACACATTGATTGCAGTAATTAGGAAGATGAACCAAAAAGTCTTTTAGTATCAGGCCAAAAGCCCAGTTTTCTAGGTACATTGTATCTCTACGTGACTTTTCCTGCTGAAGCTCTATTTGCCTCAGATTCTAAGGCCTCAACAGCGCAATGTTGCATTGACAAGTAATCAAGCACACTTGTTATATACACATGCCCGCGTGTTACGTTCATGCCGATTCCACCTCTTTCGAGACACCCCCCATTTGTGAATGAGCCTTGGCGTCAGCAACGTCGTCGGTGGCTTCCAACCCGGACACCGGGGCCTGATGGAATTTCTCCGTGTCGTCGCCCGGTAGGTCATCGAAAACGTGTAGCCGCCACTGGCGGACGGGAATTCTCTCGTCAAAAAAGCGCTCAATCTCGTGCGTGGTCCGCCCGGTAACCTCACCGACGCAGAACCACATGTAGGCAATCGTGATGCAAGTGGTGCCGGCGTAGATGAAGCCCACCATGGGTCCCAGGTTGGCCGAGTAGTACAGGTAGGGCGCCGTAAAGGAGATGACCCACACGGTGAAGAAAAACGACACAATGGCGCACGACATGATCTTGTTGCGGTTGGGACCCACGGCCACCTCCGACGCAATGGCGTAGGACAGGCAACCCATGGAGAAGTTGAAAGCAACAATGACAATGTACGAGAACACGACGATGGTCGTCGCCTGACCCGTGTTGAAGGTGTGCAGGGTGCCGATGCCGCCGATCACAAAGTACGTCAGAAACATAATGATGCTGCACGCCAGCAGGTTCGGCCGCCGCCGCACCTTGTTACCCAACAGCACCGACACGGCGACGGCCACGACCTGCAGGACGTTGGTGATGAGCGAAATCGTAAAGGGCTGGGAGATGCCGATGGACTGCGCGAAGATGACGCCGTACGAGTAAAAGAACTGGATGCCGTTGATCTGCTGCGCCACCATGGCGCCGCAGGAGTAGAGCAACTTGCGGCGCTCGACGGGCGAGCGGAACAGGCCCGACCAGCTCGACTCGGTCTCGGCGGCCTGCTGACGCGCAACGGCGTCGCCCAGCGTCTGCAGATCGACGGCGGGGTCGTAGCCGGCACCCCTGCTGCGGTTGATCTTGCGGAGCGACTGTTCGGCGGCCGGCAGGCGGCCCTTCATGACGTACCAGACGGGACTCTCGGGCGTGAAAGGCAAGCACAACACCATCAGGCCCGGCAGCAGGATCAACAGGCCCATGGGTATCCAGTAAGCGTTCTTGTTTGGGATGGATTCCGTGCCCTGCGTGATGCCGGAGCCGACCAGCTGCGAGCACGATTGCATGAACTGGAACATCATCAGCGCGGGCCCGCGGACGGCGAGCGGCGCCACCTCGCCAATGTAGAGCAGACACGTCACGGTGTACTGGCCGATGCCGAGGCCGATGAAAATGCGGCCCAGGACGACGAGGCCCTCGATGCCGCTCGAGGCCAGCTGCACGACGGCACCGGCGATGATGCAGACGGCGGCGCAGTAGAACACGGCCTTGCGGCCCCAACGGTCGTTGATGGGCGCGGCTAGGAGGGCGCCGAGGAGCTCACCGACGTAGATGATGGAGGCGGTCAGCGACGTGAACGAGGTGGTGAGCGCGCGAAGGCCGTGGCTGTCGGTGGTCTGGCCGTACTCGTTGATAAAGGGCCGCATGCCCAGGATGCCGGTAAAGTAGATCTGGTCATAGCCGTAGCAGAGGGCGCCAAAGGTCGACACGCCGCAGTAGATGAATGCCCAGCGGTTGGAACGGAAATCGACGTTGAAGCGGCCCATGGTTGTGCGTGCAGGGGGAGCGGGGGGGGGGGGGACAGCCAAAAAAATATCGGTAAGAAGGCAAATGAATGCTAATCGAAAGCGTGCCTGCGTGATTCAGGGAGGAAATAATATAAAAAAAGAAGAAAAAAAGAAAAAAGAATATATGAACAAGGCCGGGAGATGAAAACGGATGTCGTCTGTGTGGGAGAAGAAATGCAATGTAACTCGGGGGTAACCTCTTGGTATATATATGCGAGTGGACAACGGCTCAAAGAGTGATGAGGCTTGTAGAAGTTGTGGTAGGTTGTCGGGGTAGTCTTCTTGCTTCCTGATCGCGTCGTCCTCGGTAAGATTTGTCCCAACACGAACATGGGCTGCGTCGGTCTTGAGCCCCCCAAAAATCTGTTTTTTTTTTTTTTTTTTTTTTTTTTTTCTGTGAAGCTGAAATGATGGTTGGTCGTTCCCCGGTTTTGCCCCTGGACAACACAGGTCGTTTGTAAGGAACAAAAAAGAAACGACAGATCGGAGGTGGAAGATGATCTGATTTTGCAGACCCCTTCATCAATCTGCCTCTTTCCTGATTCCGAATAATGACTGGCGTTGTTGTCCTGGTTCCCACCCCCCTCCAGGAGCTTCTTTTAATCTCTTTTCGGTTACCCCAGAAGGAGAACCCGTGTCCGCACCTGTGCCCCAGACTCAAGAAACGTAATTGCGGGTCTGGCAATCCAACCCAGACGAAGGCGTCTGCAACAACATGCCGTGGATGCTTGAAGGCGGAGAAGATGTGAGTGTGGATTCACGGGGGCGAGGTAGGCCCCCCCTGAAGAGTTGGCTCTTCCCAACGAAGGAAAAAATGTAATTTTGCTACGCCGGGGAAGGGTCCGAAGGCTAAAAGAACTAACTAATAATACTCTCCGCATTTTTTTTTTCTTTCGAGGTCGATAGTGCCGTCAGTACGGAAGCTCCCCGACCGCTAATGGCCCTTCCCCGTCAAGGTCAGCACGGAGTACCAAGATGCTGGCGAGTAGGGGCTCTGCTCATAGTCCATTTTGAGGCAAATTGTGCAGGTCACCCTCCGGTAACCGGCGAGCAAAGCTTCAGTTGCATCCGGCTCCACTGCAATATTTTGAGAAGTAGCAGCTGGCCACTGAAAACGACGAAGAGAAGCGAGAGGCTTTGATTTAATTTTTCCATGGGCCACAAGATCTTGATATCAGGATCCAACGGACGACGTGAATGGTATCTCGTTGGTGTCATTCGTTCCCGTCGACTTCCACGGTGCCCTAACTACGTTGCCTCATCGTGGCAGGACATCTAAAATCAGCATCAAGATACGGTTTTTGTAACTATTCACAATTATTGCTCGCTCACGACATGGTCCCCGGTCCTTTGCAGCAGCTTCAAGCTGCAGGTACAGTGTTAATTGCGGACACGGCGGACTTTGAGGGTCAGTAGATTGTTCTACGGCACTGATTTTGCCCGTGTCATGTACTGACAAAACCACCAGATATTGCCCGGTTTCGACCGTCCGAAGGCACGACAAATCCAACCCTCCTATTTCTCGCCGCACAAAAACCTGCATACGCTGGGCTCGTCGACAAGGCCCTGGCCTACGCCCGGGACCTGCCCACCGCGACTACTTCGGCCGAACGTCTGTCTGCGGCGGTCGATTGCCTGGCCGTCCAATTCGGCACCCAGATTTACAAGCTGACCGGCCGCGTCAGTACCGAGGTTGACGTCGCCCTGTCGTTTGACACGCCGGCCACGGTCCGAGCGGCTCTGCGCATCGTGCAACTGTATGAAGCCGCAGGTGTGCCGCGCAACGGCGTACGCATCAAGATCAGCGCAACGTGGGAGGGCATCGAGGCGGCGCGTATCTTGCAGCGGGACCACGGCGTAAGCTGCTTGGTGACCGTGGTGTTTGGCCTTGCGCAGGCGGTGGCTGCTGCTGAAGCCGGCGCGGACGCTGTTGCGCCGTATGTGGGCCGCATTGCGGATTGGGGCCGGGCGCATGGTTATGCCAACGGCAGCAGCACAGAGGAGTTGGACCTGGGTGTTGAGACAGTCTCGCGAATCCAAAACCACCTGCGCAAATACGGGTTCAAAACGCGGGTCATGGCGGCCAGTTTCCGCAGCGTCGACCAGGTGCGGCAGCTGGCCGGCATTGACCTGTTGACGGCGGCGCTGGGCATTCTAGAAGCCGTGGAAAAAGAGACCGAACCAATCGTGCCACAGTTGACGGCCGAAAGTGGTGAGTGAACACTCGCTTTATGTTTCTTCGTTTCTGATTTTCTCTTTGTGTTGTTGACAATCGATATGGTCACAGCGGCTGCGGCAGACCTGCCTGAACTCGCTTTCAAGGGTAACGAAGCAGCATTCCGGTGGGCGTTCAACAGCGACGCATGTGCTGTGGAAAAATCGGCCGATGCCATGAGGAGGTTTCACGAAGACACGGAAAAGCTAAAGCAGCTGCTTGCGAGTAAACTGTGAAGGAAATGATCTAGGCCCCTAGAAATAGTCGGCTTGATTAGACGATACTTTAAATTTGACGTCTATGAGGTTATGCTTGACGTTGCAAGGTTCAATCCACATAAACCAGTAGGTTATGATTTGTGGCAATTTCAGGCCAGACCAAGTTCCTTTTCTTCGTTTCTACTTCATGATCTGTTTTAACGAGCCACAAGTGTTGACTGCAACTCCTTCCCATATGCACCGCATCGGGAGGTTCCCCGAACCCAAGATTCACTAAGTGGAGTACTGTTACTAGTTTGGGACTACGCATGGTCACCAGGAGTTTTGTGTTATTTCGACATTGTCTTTATGTCCACCTGGCTATTGTCCACTGTCGGGGAGCCGTCCGGCATGCGGAGGCTTCCCCTAGCTTTGCTGAGCAGCGTAGGCCTTTTGCCGCTTATCCCTTTTACCACTTCGTACGTGCCACGCAACCGCGGCTTCCGACCACGAAAATGTAGCCATGCGAACAGCATTGCTGTAA
The DNA here is from genome assembly GCA_002778095.1 of Fragosphaeria purpurea. NCBI lineage: Eukaryota > Fungi > Ascomycota > Sordariomycetes > Ophiostomatales > Ophiostomataceae > Fragosphaeria > Fragosphaeria purpurea. The sequence goes on from PCDL01000002.1 coordinate 1,693,500, forward strand.
TACGTTGCGTCTGTGCCATGGCGTCGTCATTGTGGTCTGCGTTACTTTGTGCACCCCCTGAGGCCTTATGCCGATGGCACACCCTCCTGAGCTGCCTGGAGCTTTTCTCGTTGACCTGGTATTTCGTGTTTCCTAGCTATCTGCTCGTTCAAAACATCTTATTTGATCTCGACAGCCCTCCTCCGTTGAAGTTGCTGCTGTTCATCTTTATTTTTCAAAAAAAAACACACCTGTGGTATTATTACTTTGTACAACAGCTACAATTCTTTGACGTCTCGTGCATAGTCCTGCAAATATGGTTTACATTCTCGGTCTCAACAGCGGCTCTTCCTTTGACGGCGTCGATGCGGTTCTGTGCACCATCGAGCTGGCGGCCGACGGGCACCCAGCTCGCCCCGTGTACATCGACGGCCTTACCGTCGATTGGCCCAAGGAACTGCAACCGCAAATCCTCAAAGCATTTGCCAACGAGCTGACCTTGTTTGAGATGACACGGCTCAACTATGTGGCAGGCGCATTGTATGCCGAGGCGGCCAACGCACTGATCAAGAAAAACGGCCTGCGGCCGGACGATATCGACGTCATTGGCTACGACGGCCAGACGATATACCAAGAGCCGCCAGACCGCCAAAAGGAGCGCGACTTTGTCCTCAGCGGAAGCACGAGCCTCGTCGACAAGTGGCTGCGCGGCGGCTACCCCTGCGGGTTGTTCATTGCCGAGTCGGGCGTCGTGGCTGCGTTGACGGACGTCGACACGGTGACGCAGTTCCGGCCTTTGGACCACGCGCTGGGCGGCTCGGCGGCACCACTCATGCAGTACCTGGATTTTGTGGCGTTCCGTGACCTGACGGAAGAAGCCGTTGGTGATGAGCAAGTCCAGCCCGTTGCTGTAAATGGAGCCACCTACACAAACGGCGACAAATGCATCGCCGGCCAACCCGCGTTCACGGTGACGCTCAACATCGGCGGCATCGCCAACCTGCAGCTCGCCCATCGCGACCGCAGCAAGATGATGGCTTTTGACACGGGCCCGGGCAACGTGATGATCGACCACGTCGTCAAGGCACGCACGGGCCGGGCCTACGACAAGGACGGCGCGCTTGCCGCCCGCGGCACGGTGCTGCCGACGTTGCTGGCCGAGTTGCTGAGCCACGACTTCTTTGCACGGACGCCGCCGCGCTCGGCCTGGCGGCTCGATTTTGGTGCCGACTACGCCGACCGCATCTTGGCCAAGTACCACGACGCGTCCACCGAGGACTTGTTGGCCACGATGACGCGTCTCACGGCCGTCGCCATTGCCTCGAGCCTGGTGACGTTCATTCTGCCACGCACCACGTCGTCGCCGCGCGTGATCGCCTCGGGCGGCGGCACGCGCAACGCCACGTTGATGCGCGAATTGGCCACGGAGCTGGCCGCGCACGGCCTGACGCTCGCGACGAGCGACGCCTACGGCCTGCCCGCGGCGTACAAGGAGGCCATCAAGTTTGCCACGCTGGCGTTTGCGGCGAAGCGCGGACTGGCCAACAACATCCCGGCGGCGGGCGGGGCTACGCGGTATGCCGTGTTGGGCAAGCTGAGCCTGGCGCCGCGGCGGGCGAAGAACGCGGAGCCGGTCGTGGGCCGGGACGAGCGCGTGCTTGGGTTGAAGTTCGCTGATACGGATACGGACACCCACTGAAACGCCGTTTAGGGTCAATGTAGTTTTCTCTTTATGTGTACAATCTCGCAATCCAATGGATCTAGTGAAGGCAGGTCGTAGAATATTTAGGAGACGTGGCAACCGCGTTGAAAAACGAGACTTCATTCATATTTTTGACCATTTCGCTGCTTGTATTGTACCTGGTGATGTTTCCGATGTTCTTTTTGTTGATGATTTCAAATCCAAAAGCTCAGGGGTTACAGGGAACAGAAAAACAATTACATAATCTTACATAATCAATTTTTTTGCTTCTACGGATCTGCAGACCCAGTGGGGGAGCCCCATTCTTACCAACACACTATGTTGTCTGGCGCGTCGAGCCGAAACCAAATTGGGCAATCTTTGTTTTGTTTTGATCCCCCTCAACGCCAGCAAAAAGCAACATGGATGAGGCCACTCGGGAATATATAAAAAACCTCGAAGGTCCGCCATAATCATCTACGCGACTCTTGTAATTTTTTGGACACATATACTGACAGCAATCACAGCGTCGCTGGCCCAAGCAAACGAGCGGGCAGAGCTAGCAGAAGCCAAAACAGAGCGAGCCGAAACACGAGCAAATGCATTGGAGAGCCTCCAAGCGCCGTCCACACTCCTAGAATATGTCCAGCACGCCGAAGAGGAGCTGTTTGCGACGTTTTACGTCGAGCAGGATCCCAACAGGCAGTCGACCGCCGCAGCCTTGACCAAGATCGAAGGCAAACACTATCCCCTGCGACTGCGCCTCTGGGCCGACTTCTCGTCTGCCCATGAGACAACCTTTGGCCGTCTCGAGGAGACGTTTGGCAGCACAGCCATTCTCCCCTCGCTCACTGATGTGCAAGGATTCCGCCGCCATCTGAGCGTGGACGCCGCCGCGGACGAACTGGACATCCGGCCTTTTATTCGCGCGTCCGTCGAAAAGCCCGCGGCGATCATCGTGTCCGAGTATCTTCGCCTTCACGCGCACCCGACCATTCGGACGATCGGGTTCAAGAACAACGCGTATGGGCTCCATCTGCCCGAGCACGACACCACGTCGATCGAGGGACATCGAATCTTGCTAGATCTGCCGGAAGCAGCAACTGCAACAACAACAGCAGCAGCAACAGGAGCAGCAGAGACAGCAGCAACAGGAGCAGCAGAGACAGCAGCAGAAACAGCTGAATCAGCTGGAGGCAAGGGCAAGGAAGATGGCGGTGGCGAGCCGCCGAAGAAGAAGAGCAACTCGCCCACGAAGCAGATCGGTTATCCGGACCGCTGGGGGCTGGCTTTGCGCCATGACGGCCTCCGCGCGATTTGCTTTGTTGGCGAGCACAAGGCAGCGCACAAGTTCACGCCAGGGATGCTGCAGGCCGTCCTGACACCACCGCCTCCCGAGAGCTTCTTCTCCGATCTACTGAAACGGAAACTGGCCGAAGACAAAGCCGGCGGCCAAGCCACGGCGTCTGAGCCTGGCATAGAGGGCGGTGAGCCCTCCTCGGCCGCTGCCGCCGCCACCGTTACGACTACTCAGAGACCTCCAGCAACTGCCACTCGTGCTGTGGCTCATGCACTTTGTCAAGCGTTCCACTACATGATAACAGCCGGGCTGGAGTTTGGCTACATCGCGTCTGGCGAAGGGCTGGTCTTCCTGCGTGTCTTGGAAGACGATCCTTGCACGCTTTACTACTATTCAATTGTGTTTCCCGTGCCCAGACTACCAGATGAAGCGCAGCGACGGGATGCCAATCGAAATGTGCGGCCCCCGCGCCTGACGGCTGTGGCGTACATGTGCAGCTTTTGCCTTTGGGCCCTCGACGCGACTGTGCGGTCCGCTGCATGGATCCGGGCAGCCACAACAAACGTTGCCCAGTGGCCTACGCCCTACGATCAAATCACGCTTCCTCTTCTCGCCCGGGTTCCATATCTGCCACCGCCAAATGAGGACGATGACGGCGGCGGCGGCGGCGGCGGCGGCGGCGGCGGCGGCGGTGGCAGCAACAATGGCGATGGCGGTGGTGCCCCCAGCGGCAACGGCGCGGGCGAGCAGCGGCGACGGGCTAAGCGTACGCACTCGCAGTCACAGGCGTCGTCGTCCGTTGCAACAGGCGCAGCGGATGCTGCCAGAACGGACGCAGCTGGCTTGCAGGGATATGTTGCCAAAATCTGCCATTATGTGGTTCGACGTCCGACTCTTCCGTACTGTACACAGGGCTGTCTCTTGGGTCTCTGCCGGGGCTTGCCTCTTGATGAAAAGTGCCCCAACGTCCATTTACATCGCGACGCGGCTGCGATAGCAACGGCGGCAACGGCTCCGTCTGGACGCGAACAAGAACAACAGGTCTACCATACTTTGACGGTTGATGAGCTGCGGTCGCGGCTGGTGCGGCAGCTTGATGACCACCTGGAGGTGGATTGCGAGTGCCTAGACAACAGGGGGCTTTTTGGCCGCTGCGGTGTGCTTTTCAAGATTACACTGACGGGGTACGGCTACACGTTTGTGGCCAAAGGCGTGCAGGCCGCGCATCGGCAGGAGTTGGAACAGGAGGTGGCTGTGTACGAGGGACTCGCGGCGTTTCAGGGCCGGCTGGTTCCCGTGTGTATGGGCATGATTGACCTCGTCTACCCGTTTCCTCTGCAGAGCCTGGCCAAAGTTTCGCACATGCTGCTGTTGTCGTGGGCAGGGCCGGATCTCATATGCCTCCGCCCACGGCCGCCGGGCGTGGATTTGGAAGAGGAAGTATGGAAGACGAATGCGGAGTTGGAGGGTGCCGGCCTGGACAACGACGACGTGCGCCACGACAATCTGACGTGGAACGCGGAGGCACGGCGCGTGATGCAGATTGACTTTGACCAGGCGAGGATCCGCTGGCCTTGGAAGGGGCAGAAGGAGAAGCAGGAGGAACCGGGCTTGCAGAAACAGCCTTCGCTCGTATCAGCAGCAGAGGCGGCATCAACCGCACCGCCGTCGCCATCGCCGCCCCCGCCGTCGCCGGTTCCTCCATTGCTGTCGTGCCTGTCGTCGTCCGAGAACAAGCGAGTGTTGGACGAAGAGGGCAGTGTGGTTGCTCAGGATCCCAAGCGGCCACGAGTGCTTGTGAACCACGATCAGGCAGATACCCTCTAAAGACGAGATGTAAAGAGTGTTTCTGGTCTGTACTTCTAAGCAAGAAAATGATGACCACGGGAAATGTACGGATCACATTTACGACGTCACAAACACTCCCATGCAAGAGAATAAGCCATTGTCATACCACAACGCCGTTTCACCAGCCGCCAGGCCGCAATGCCGCCAAGGTTCCAATGACCGGTCACTTTTTTTTCGAACCTCAGCGTGGAAAGATCACATAAAATGATGTCTACATGAAGATTTCAGAAACATCAAGCACCAGCGACTGACCTCCATGGCGGTCCCGTTGTTAGAGAATCGAATGAAGCGCTCGTGCATTAACATAGAAACCACTTTCTAATCACTCCCTGAGCATCCAACGTCTCCCCAACCGACACCATTCGTCGAACCGCCCGCCCCCTTCTGAACCTTGTCGTTGTTAAAGCAGCGCGTGCGCACCCAGATGGGCGTGCGGAACGTGGCTTTCCATTCGTAGCCGCCGCAGTCCTTGCTGCCGTCGAGGCAGTAGTCAAACGACCACTTGGTGATGCCGCCGCCGACGCAGCTTTTGGCCGACGACAGCAGCGTCTTCTGGCCAAAGTCGGAGCTGGCCCAGCCGGACCCGCGCACCGTGTACGACCCCCAGAGGAACTTGTAGTCCCCGTTGCAGTCGCCCGTCATGGCCTTGATGAGCGTGCGATCGTGCTTGGGATTCACCTGGTACTCGTAGTCGCCGCGCACGTAGGAACCGCCGAACTTGAAGTCGAGCGGGTTGTTGGGGTCGTTGCCGTCGCAGCCGTTGATGATGCGGCTGAACGAGTCCAGGCACTGGGCCTTGTCCCACACGGTGGCGCCGTTGCTGAGCTTGATGTACATCTCGTGCTCGTCTTGCGTGCCCGGGTGGTACGTCTTCCGCCGGCTCCAGTTGAGGATGTTGGTCGGGTGGTCCTTGTCGACGGCGTCGCAAAAGTCCTTGTAGTTCTCGTTCATGCGGTCCCCGTTGGCAAAGGCCTTGCGGCCCGTGCCCTGCCAGCAGGTGAAGGTGTCGGCGACGGCGGTGCACATGGGGTCCTGGCCGCCCAGGTCCTTGGCCCGCAGCCACACGAGGTTCTCCATGGCAAAGGCGGCCATGTTCTCGTGCCCGCGCTCGTTTGGGTGGAAGTTGGAGGCCACTTTGTCGGGCAGGCCGAAGCCCAGCGTCGGGTCCACTTTGTCGTCGCCGGGGCAGTTGGGCGGCGCCGGGGCACGGCGGTCCAGCTTGTGCAGCACCTCGGCGCGCGGGTTGCTCGATTTCCACAGCAGCGATTCGTAAATGTTGACCTGGGCCCACTCGGCCTCCACGTGGTCGAGGAACTGCTGCCTCTTTTCTTCGGTCAGCGGGCCTCCGATGGCCTGCTCGACGGCCGCGCGTGCCGCGTCGTCCTCGTCGACATGGGCCGCGCCGTCCTCTGGACTGCTCCGCCGCTTCAGTTCGCGGTAATAGCGTGGCATCACGTACGTGTTGCGCTTGATGAACTGCAGTTCTTCCTGGCCCGGCTCCGGGTAGAGGCCGACGCCGTTGGGCGAGCACATCTGGCCGTCGACCACCTCGCCCCAGTCGGACCAGTCCGAAAACGTAATCTTGTATTTGATGGTGGTGTCGGCGGTAAACTCGTCTACGACCTCCGAAATGGCCTTGTTGATGTTGGCGACGAGCGTGTTGAACTTGGTGCGGCGGTCCACCGTGAGCTTGAGCGGCGTGCTGAACCAGTACGACCACCACCACCATTCCTTGATGGCCCAATACTGTTTGCTCAGGTCGCCGCAGTCTTCGTTGGTCGTGTCGAAGAAGGGTGCGTAGCCACTGTAGATGACGTAGCCACCGGGTTTGACAACGCCGTTGAGCGCAGAGAGGATGTCGCGGATGTTGTCCTTGAGAATTGTGTCGATGTTCTCTTGGGCCTTGTCAATGATATCTTGGCACGCCTTCTCGCCGCGCCACGCGAGAAAGATGCAGTTCGTGATCATGGTTGCCTAGGGGGTGTACTGGTCAGTTAAGGATCTTTCAGCTTTCTTTGTCGGCTGATTTCCCGTCCTCAACTCTGGCACTGGGTTGGGGGGCAAACCCACTAGGCAAAGATCATTGCCGCCGGCCGTCAACATTACAAGGTCCAGTGGACCCCGTAAATTTATGGCTTGGTTGTAAATCTGCTCCGTGCGGTCGCCGCTGCAGGCCGGGTACTGGAAATCCGTGACCGTGGGGCCAAAGGCATAGTTTAGGATCTTGACCCACGAATAACTGTACCGCGAGCAGTACCAGTCGCTGGAGAGCGGGTTGCCAAGCTGGATTCCGGATCCAATGCCTGCCGTGAAGCTGTCGCCAATGGCGGCCCATTTTGTAATCCAGGAGAAATCGGTCGGATCCTTGTCTCGACGCAAAAGCCCTGAAGCTGTGTTTTGTGAGGTGAAGTTGCTATCATCGCGGCCGCGTGGGTAGGCTGCCGTCAGCGACGACGACGATACAATGAGGATGGCTAGGAAAGAGCCCAATAAAGCTGCCATGGTCGATATCCGATCGTCGAAAAGGTGAAGGGGGGACGAGAGAATGCAAGGGCATCACCAAAGGAAAAAATGGACAAGCCATTCGCTCTCGACGGTCCGCCGCGCTACATAATGATTTCTCAGGCACGCCAATGCACGTCGTCCACTCCACGATGAAGATGATATGATCTGTATTACCTCTGGATCTAGGTAAGTGCTCAAAAAGGACCTTTGGTGTGGCAGAGTCTGACGTTGCGGGATGCGCCGCGGTCTGCCCGCCGACAGTGATTAAATTAACCGTCCCATCTAAACAGTGGCACAGCACAGCGAATGTACAGAGACTGAGCATATTGCAGACAAATGAACTGCACCGCCGCCTCCTACGCGTGCCGGTATATAAAAATAAACCTGAATTTGTCGCTCAGCGATTTTACGGGCTTTGTTTCGGAGTCTCTCTCATCTGCAGGTACGCCGAACATCGAGTAGGATTGATATCTGTGGATACTGTCAGATCTCTCCTCGGTAGGTACGCGTAAATGAAGGGAAAGTAATGGAAGGATGGCCAAAGGATTGAGGCCGTGCTGACGTGCATACATGCAACCTTTTATTTAGATTGGTGTCTGAGATGAAGCACCACACGGTGGTTTTGATAGAACGAAGCCCTGCCCGAACGATAAGCCGAAGTGACAGGTTCCAATTTCAGTTCATACGACCTATCGTAACATATGGTGATTGTGTAAGACGTTTCTTCCACAATGGGTTTGTGACGTGGCTGTTCCAGCTCTCCGTTCGTACAGAACGGACATGTTTTGTGGTGCATATTATTCCGGCACTCAATACAATCCGAAGCTGTAAGAGCAAGAGCTGTTCTTTTCCATGATATTCTCGAATTGCTTTTGCCACGATACGGAGACATCCACGCATGGCATTAGTCCCACATCGTCAAGATGGTTACGTCTCTACGCGGGCGGGCTCTTTTCGCCAGCATCGTCTTACTCCAGTGCGCCATCCACAGAGTGTTCGCAGAAGCATCGTTTGCGAGTCAAGCCGCAAACCAAGATGCGCCACCTACAGCCGTTGGAAGTGGTGTTGATTTTTCTGAAAATGACTATACCTGCTCGAAGACGAAGGCATGCAAGATCGGTTGCTGCGGACCGTTGTAAGTAGTAGCTTTTGCGATAGCCTTCACGGCCGGCATAAATACTTTCCAAGTTCTTCTACTTACCGTTTCCAAGGGACTCGACAGGCGCGGGTGTGTGCGGTGCCGGACCCGACTTCTGCGGCGACAAATGCACTTCGCAGTGTTCCTGGAAAAGCGAGTGCGACCCAGGCTGGGGAATCAAGTGGTCGAATGCATCGACGTGCCCCCTCAACGTGTGCTGCAGCAAGTTCGGCTTTTGCGGAACCACGTCCGACTTCTGCGGCAGTGCTGTTGTGTCGTCGCCGCAGTGCTCGGGCAAGAGTTCTGACGGCCGCACCATCGGCTATTACGAGGGCTGGAACGGCCAGCACCCATGCGGCAGTGAGTAGTTTTTATTTTGATTTATATTTAATTTTGCAGATTCAGTTCCACGTCTGTAGATAAAAAATGGACAGGCGGTCGTATGCTAATGAGTGCCCCGTCCCTACGCAGCCATGAAGCCGCAAGACATTCCTCTCGGTTACTACACGCACATCAACTTCGCGTTTGCCCTGGTCGACCCCAAGACCTTCCACGTCGTGGCCATGGACTCGGACACGGCGAGCCATTACGACCAGGTGACCGGCCTCAAAGCCAGGCAGCCCGGGCTGCAGGTGTGGATCGCCATAGGCGGCTGGGCCATGAACGACCCGGGCCCGTACCGGACGGCGTTTTCAGACATGGCCAAGTCGGAGGCCAACCAGGATGCCTTTTTTGAGTCACTGGTCATGTTCATGACAACACATAATTTTGATGGCGTGGATATTGATTGGGAGGTGAGCATGCGCCCAGTCTGCGTCAAAATCTGCAGTCGTCGACAGCACATTTGCTGATACAGAAATGCATCATACAGTACCCCGTGGCTGATGATCGCGGTGGTATCGAGGCCGATTTCAAAAACTACGTCAACATGATTTCACGTCTACGGGCCCGGCTTGACGGGAGTGGGCACCAATTTGGGATCAGTATTACGCTTGTATGTGACCGATTGCCTCTCAACATCATGGTGTCTTGAGCTGACTCTTCTGAACCTACGCCCAGCCCGCGTCCTACTGGTATCTGCGCGGCTTCGACATCATTCATGTGGAGCCCTTTGTGGATTGGTTCAACATCATGACATATGACATCCGTACGTCGAGCCCACGCTCTGAACGTTGATGAAACGAGACAGGGAACTGTATGCTTACTCTCCTCAAAATAGACGGCGTCTGGGACAGTACGGTCAAGTCAATCGGCGCGTTTGCTTATGCCCACACAAACTTGACCGAGATCAACGACGGCCTGGAGCTATTGTGGCGGAACAATATCAACCCCGAGCGCGTCAACATGGGTCTTGGATTCTACGGTCGAAGTGCGTCTAGGCAAACCCTACAGGTCCTTACATTATGGTTGAAAAGTCTTAACTGATGTACGTTGGTGACAGGTTTTACGATGGCCGATCCCAGCTGCATGGCGGCTGGCTGTCCCTTCAAGTCCGGGGCAAACGGTGGGGAGTGCACGGGCACTCCTGGTGTCCTGTCGGCAGCGGAAATTGTCAAGATTATCAAGAACGGCGCAAAAGTCACTTTTGACAAAGCTGCGGCCGTGAAAATTGTTACCTGGGACAAAGACCAGTGGGTTAGTTGGGACGACGCCCAGACGCTCAAACTCAAGCAAGACTTTGCCAACGAACGTTGTTTAGGAGGGTAGGATTTTTTTTTCTTTTTCTTTCTTTTATTTTTCTTGAACTCCTGAAAGATATTAAGCTAATAAATCAAATTCGCAGAACCATGGTCTGGGCGATTGACCTGGACGATGGGACGCTCATAAATGCACTTGGGTCGAACTTGTCGCGGCGGAAGATGAGCGTGTACAATGTCACTGCGACCGAGGCAGATCAAAATGTGTTTGGGTACGACTCTGGCAACAGCACCAAATAGGCCTATGCAGCAAGGGAAACTGAGGGCATTGTACGAAGCCCCTACTATGGTTATTTTTTCCGTAGACTATCTAAGACTCAAATGTGTGTTAGTGTTCAAGCGGCCTCTGGACCTTCAACAAAGATGATCCGTTGTGTCAGTACCTATTACTGTAACTATCTACGCCATCGATGGCTTCAGTGGAAGCTAATTCTCTATAAAAATTTGAAAAAATAAAAAGAATTCATAAAAAAAACCATGATAAGAGATTGAAGGTTTTTTTTTTTGAGTACAAAATGACCATATAACACCGAAAGCCCAGTGACCACAACTCGACCATAATAACAACGCGGCGGATGAACGCCGTAGCCACAAGGAGACACTAGCACCCCTTCTTCTTCTTGAATGTATCCTTGAACCGTTTGCTCCACTTGCTGCTCTTCGAGTTGGGCAGGACCGGCAAACCCGCAAACTCACCGGACTTTTTCTGGAGGTCACCCTCGTACAACTGCTTCACGCCCTGGATGTCCAGCGCGCTCGGCACGAGGTTGATCTTCATCCTTGCGCCGTCGTTGCGCAAGAGCACATTGGCGCGCCTGTCCGAGTCGCCACCGGGGGGCACCGCGTCGCCGGTGGCGCCAGCGCCGCTCGGGTACATCATGATGGAGTCCCAATCGACTTTGGTATAGTCCGGGGTGGACGGGCCGGTGCCGCTGGCGCCGGCGTGCATGCGCGTCCCGCCCATGATAGGCAGCCAGTCGACGGCGCTGAACTTGTACTTGGACGCCACGCCGCGCAACTTGCACAATAAATCCACGTCGTTCTGTCCTCCCCCCCTTTGAGCACGAGAGAGGGCATCGGGGTAGTCTTTTAGCACGGTACAGTCAAAGCGGTCGCCAAAGACGACACTACTCATAGCGCCGGTGTTGTAGGGTGGGCCCCAGAAGTTAATGTTCTGGTGTTCGTGATACAGTCCCCAGGCGTGGCCGATCTCGTGTGCGTAGTTGGCAACCGTGTCGAGCATGCCGATGCCCGGCGCGTCAGACAGCATCATGGACGGGCCCTTGTAGTCCGGATTGTCAGCATCGAGCGACGGCATGCCGACCGTCGTTGACAGCCGGCCGTCCGCGTTGTAGCTGATGACGAGGACGCGGTCGCGCTGATTGTTGTTTACGCATTTGTCACCGGGATCAAACACTTCCATGTACTTGTAGACGTCACGGTGTAGGCCAGGCCCCCCCGCGCCGTCGGAACGCCACGCTTCAATGGCCAGCTCCAGATGCTCCAGAAGTTTGTCGCGCGCGTCCTGTGTCTCGAAGCAGTAGCTGATGGTCGACTGGGGCCATATTTTGAACCCGGAGGTGCCTTCGGAGGGCTGGATCGACAGGTATCGCTTGGCGAGATGCTCCTCCGCTGTTGCGTTGTCGACGATTGCGTGTCCGGCAGCGTCAACCTGGTACTGGTGGCGCTCGAACGGTATCAGGTGTCTGAGCGGTGCCTCCCACGCCCGGCTGCCTGCCAGAATAAGGCCGACCTGGTTAAGAGCAGAGCCCACCGCCAACGTTGAGAGGCCGTAGCGCCGTGAAAACAACATTGTGATCCGTATTGGCTTGGTGCTTGTGTGTCGTGATGATACGTGGGAGAGCTCAGAAGAATGCGATCCAAGCACATCTGATTTTGGCCGTCGTTGGCGAAGAAAATACTCTTCCACCTCGAGAGATGGTACCAATTAGGTGTACAAATGCAACGGTGGTTAGATTTCCATCAAAAAATGCCTTGACCTGCCAACGTCTATTTCGCAGCTATCGTTTTCTCCAAACGCCTTCAGATTACGTGCTAAAATGATAACAAACTTCAACTTCCAGGAGTAAGTAAGCTACCACAATAGCTATTTTTGAATATCGGTTCACATATTGCGCGAGGTGTCCGCCTTACGGATGTGCCAATCTAAAAGCCATAGAGTGCGGCCTCGGCCGACCGGTTTTGATTAAGGCTCTGCCGGCCAAATGGAATGGCAATTTGATACCAAGCCTTGCTACGTCTTATGATTAGGTTCCTAATATAAGGGCTTACGTTTCACCGAAGATGACATTTAACCGCGATGAACGTAAGGCAGGCAAGAGGCACGGAATTACCTGGTCAGTTGAGTGGATCGTCAGACGGTCTCGGGTTTCCACTCAAAACTTAGACGAGGTCGAGTTCGGGCGGATGCAGGATGACGAAACCGAGCCGCAGACGATCGGCACGGCTGGTGATGAAACAACCTACGGTTGGGAAGGGTGTATATGCTTCGAGGCTGTGCATTGACAAGGCTATGCTTCGCCTGATTCGAAGGATGCTGGAATACGTGGCGTACAGCGCAGGACCCTTCCTTCGCAATATCAAGTAGCTCTGCCGCAGGTACATGGACGCCGAACACTACAACCACTCCCTTTCATATCGGTTCTCGAGCCTTTGCAGCCGCCCAGCGTAGTAGCTAGATCGAGAGCTAGCTTCATATCTGCATTCCCGAAGACGTTTGTCAAGAGGTGATTGCGTACGATGCCCGTCTGGCACGCAGTCCAAACTTCTCAACACTGGCAACTCCGCACAATTTTTCACCATGAAAGCCGCTCGAATCGCGGCGGTGGCGGCCAGTGGCGTGTTGGCCGGTCGCGCAGCAGCGCAAGATTCAACGCCGGCGGGTCCAACACACCCGGGCACCGTCTCGGCGTGCAACAAGTGGTACCTCGTCCCGGACGGCGGCACGAGCACAGACCTCACGGTCAAGTTTGGCATCACGCCGGCTCAGTTCCGGGCATGGAACCCAGCAGCATCAAACGACGAATGGACCGACCTTCGGGACGGCTACTCTTACTGTGTCGGTGTCTCTGAAGCGCATCTTGTCCCGAGGGCGAGCAGCAGCAAAAAATCTGTCCCGACACTGACAAGTCCACCCGGCCCAACCATGACGGGGGAGCCCGCAAATTGCAACAACTGGTATCTGGCGAAGAAAAACGACGACTGCGGTAAGGTCGAGGCGGCGTACGGAATTACGCACGCGCAATTTCTCAAATGGAACCCGGCCGTGTCGAGCGATTGCACGACAAACTTCTGGGCCGGCGAAGCGTACTGTGTCGGCGTTGGGGACATTGTGTCGAAGCCGACAACGACGACAGCCACGAAAACCACGTCAACCAAAAGCAGCAGCAGCAGCAGTAGCAGCAAGAGCAGCAGCAAGAGCAGCACAACGAGCACAACAAGTACAAGCGTCGTCACAAGCACAACGCCGTACTCAACACGCTACCCCGTCACCAAATGGAATATCTCAACGCCCACGGTCGGGACGGCGTGGCCGCCGACCCAGACGCAGGCAGGTCAGCCCAGCTACTGCAACTACTGGCATCTGGTGCAGGGCGGTGACACCTGCGTAAGCATTGCGGCCATGTACTCGACGTGGATGTCGCTGGCTGATTTGTGAGTCAAGCAGTAAAACGACGACGATGATTACTGGCGTTCATTTTTTTTTTTTTTTTTCATTTTTCTATGAGCCGCAGCTCAATCTACCAAATGCCCACTGACCCTCATCAACCTTGAACAGTTTTGCGTGGAATCCGGTCGTCGGGACCGACTGCTCCGGCCTGTACATCATGTACTGGGTGTGCGTGGGCATCCAACCGCAGACGTCGCTCACGCTTGAGTATCCGACCACCTCGCCTACCATCCCCGACGAGGTGCCGTGGACGCCGACGCCGCAGCCATCTGTCGACTTCAGCTTTACGCCGTCACCCACGCAAGGTCCCCTGCCAACCAACTGCGCCAACTACTACTTTTCTCGACCAGTACGTGGCCTTGTTTCTCTGACAGCGATATTATGGGATAGGTGTACTTGGTATGTCGTGGGATAGAGGCTGACCAAAGTTCGACATAGGGCGATACGTGCCACAACGTGGCCGCTAACCTGGGCTACGTCTCCGAGGAGCAGTTCCTCGCCTACAACTCCTTCCTCGACGGCAACTGCAACGGCCTCTGGTCGGGTGTGTACTACTGCGTCAGTGAATGGAACGGCACGCAGAACGACCTGCCTCTGCCGCGCACTGTCACGACGAAGCCGTCACCGGTGCCCGACAACACCATCTCAACATGCACGTCGTGGTACCAGACAAGCGGCGATGACGACTGCGATGTCATCCCAGCCATCTTTGGCACCTTTTCCAAGTCTAGCTTCCTCAGCTGGAATCCGAACGTCGGGCAGGGTTGTACTGGGCTTGTGGTACGTTCCATTTCTCTTCATCTAACTGTTTACCATTACGTCGCCTTTTTCCCCGAAGAGTTCCAGGATGAATCCTTACTGTGATTGTAGGAGGGGACCTACTATTGCGTCTCCGTGCCCGGCACGCCGACAACGCGCACTGCCATCGTGACGCCCACACCCACGCCCACGGCGCCCGTACAACCAGGCATTGCCGCCAACTGCATTAGCTGGTGGCTTGTAAAAACGTGGGTGGTTCTGTATTTTCCGTTGTCTTCTACACGAGACATCGAGGGTGTACTAAAATTTCATCGCGACTGTTCCCTCCAGCACCGATACCTGCGACATCATCACCACCGCCAATTCCATCACTCTGGAGCAGTTCCTTGCCTGGAACCCAGACGTGGGCAACGGTTCCAACAACTGCACGCAGCTGGTACCTGATTACGATGTGTGCGTCTTGGTCGAGGGCTTGGAGCCCGGCGGCAATCAAACCATCACGTCACGTCCACCGGGCAACTCAACCAGCCCAACCACCTCCGTTCCACCCACTCGTACCACCAGTACGAAAACCTCGACCCGGCCGGGGGGATCAAATACGCCCGTGCCAGTCCAGTCCGGCATGGTGGAAGGATGCAAGCGATTTTACTTCGTGGAGCCGAATGACGGCTGTTGGGCGATTTCTAACTCGGCTAAGATCGATTTGAAGTACGTACCAGACTCACGCTCGCTTTGCCCTTCTGTCCCCTAAGCTAACCAAGTTTTACTTTCCCTAGTGATTTTTATAAGTGGAATCCAGCAGTCAGAACGGACTGCACTCTCCTTCAGGCTGGGTATTATGTGTGTATTGGGCTTGGTGGTCCAGCGACAACGATCACGTCGGGACCGCCGGTTCCTGCGCCGACGTGAATTGCAAGACCTGAAGAGCCTAGCACTGAGAACTGCATACAATTTTAACATATCACTAGATTGTAAATTAAGAGAAACGGGAATATCCTTATGTGTCTATGACCATAACTTTTCCAATCAGTGCAGCGTCTGTGGTTGAGTAGATGATGTTACCGGCTGGCCCAAGTAGTCGAAAAAGAGATCGCTCTCCACGCCAGATTTGACCCAGAAGCCGACCCTGGATGGACCTTTCATTTGCGTCTCCTCGGGCGAATCCTCGTCTGCGTTCTCACAAGCTTTCCCTTGCGTCCTCGTATTCCCGTCAGGGTCCCACCAGAACCTGACATCCTGCCACGAGCGGCCCTGGTCAATTTCCCTGCCCTGCCGCCCTGCCTGCGACATGAGTGGCCGGAAGGTGTTTGTCGGAAGCTCGACGATGCATTTATCCAGCTTCAACCTGTGGAAGTGACTCGCCATCGCACTGAGTGGCAACAGCAATTCATGATCAATCTCGCCCAGGCAGTCGTCCGGTTTGATTAATCGATGGTAAAGAGCATCGGAGTAGGATATGAAAAGTGTGACCAGGTTTGGGAATGCCCGCGGCAGGAGACCAAGGCTGCGCGCCATGTCAGCCCGCTGTGCGGTTTGATGCTGCAAATTTTCTGGCCGCAAGAACAGGGCCCAGTCCCAGACTAGCTCGAGTCGAGTGAGAAGCTCCAGGTGATGCGGCGGAATGAGAGTGCGTTGAGGATGTGGACTCTCGGACGCCGCATCGAGCACAGCCTCGATAAGCTTGCCGCTCCCTATGAATATGGTGTTCGTGCCATACAAGACATAAATTCCCTCCGTGTGCCTATGAGATTCATGGTGAGCCTAGCGCACGCAGGACGATGACTACCGAAGGGCGTCCGGCGCTGAGACCGAAGAAACAACAATCACTCACGCTTGTCGGCAAGCCAGAAGCCACCCCATGCAGCCAATAAGGCATTTCAGGGGGCCCTCTCCGGGGTAAAAACGGCACCAATTTGCGCACCCGCGGACACAGTTGTCTTGCCACGGCGCGACCACGACCCGTTCGTCGCCCGGGGGCAGGTTGCGGTGGCACACACATCCCCACCACTGCCACGCCGGCTTTGTCCCTGGACCGGTTACACGCACCCGTTGCGCGGCATCCAGCACCTCTTTTGGCCACTGTCCAAATTCCAAGTCTGCGGTGATGCCGCCGTGTGGCATTGGCTGGAGCGTGGAGGGGACGAGTGGTCGCTCCGAAGACGGCAGCAGCGGTGTGGCAAGGCGGAGGTTCATGTGCACCGTCCGGCCTCCGAAGGCGGCGACGAGAATCCGTTGGCGAGTTTCGGGTGGCAGTTTCGTGAAGATCGCGCTGTTGGCAGTTGCACTCGCCCCCGGTACATTCGCGGACGGTACCGTCAACCGATCCCGGGTGAAGGTGGAGGTCAGGTAGGGCATTTCGGGTTCTGACTCGCCATCGCTTCGACTGCCATGTCGCAACCTCTTTCCTAGGTCCCGTACCCAACGATTGAAGCTCCGTGACATCACGGTTGGACTGTCCACTGCGGCCTTTGGAACTTATCGACGAGAAGTAGAAATACCTTTGCTCTTTGACAGCGAGTGGAAGATAGAAGCATCTCGACAAAGCTACCAGCACGAGGTGCTTCCGGAAGAAAAGAAATGTTTTCCGCAAGTTTATCCTTGAAACTTGCTTTGGTAAGCAGCTCAATGTTCAGGGTCAACACTACATATTACAATATTACGGCACATCTGAACAATCAAACAAGGCTGTTGTTTCCCCCCTTTTTCTTTATCAGAAATAAACGAAAAAAATCAGAAGGGGCATAGATTACCAAGAAACTATGTTGTCTGTCGTTAAATGATATGATCGGGTCAACATTTTGTATTTGTCGATCATGACAGTAGGCCACAAGCCCCAACTCAAGCAATGCTTTCCATCACTCAAACCAACTTAACGTAGCGAATATTTGAATGGTTCATTCTTTAAACGCCTGTAGCCAGGCCTCGAGCTGCTCATGCCGTGCCAGTGCATCGGCAAAAGTGACGTAGTCGGCCTCCCGCCCTTCAGCGTACGCCTCGTACAGCGCGCCAATATTGCGGCTCGGCACCGAATCGAGGTCCTTCTGCCAGTCGGCCCAGTGCCATGGCACCGTGGTCACTTCGCCCGTGACGTGGTCGTGCAGAGTGAGAGTAATGGCGTCGGGACCGTCGGGGGTGCCCCCGCCATAGGCCTGGATGCCGGGGCCCCCTGCTGCGGCCAGCCTCAGCTCGGCCTTGTCGCCGTAAATGCTCCACGTATATGCCGTTTCACCAGGGAAGGGTGCACCACGGCGGAACCGGGCCTGCAGCGTGGCGCCGCCATCACGGAGCGGCACCGATGGCGGCGACGCGGCTGGGGTCAGTCGGCTAACAACGGTAATCAGGTCGGGAACATCAGACCGGACCGTGTCAACAACGGTTTCGCCGCCACCCTCCTTCGGCTCCACCAATTTGACTTTCGGGTGCTGCAGCTGGAACTGCGGCTGGACATCCTGCAGCTCGCCGAGTACGTACTGAGTGGAGTCAATCACTGAAGGGGAGACCATTAGTAGGGAACGCGTGAGACTAAAAGATGAAGAGCAAAAAAAAAACGAAAAAAAAAAAACAAACCGCTTACAGTGGCCGAATCCGATGGTATACACGTTGCCTCCTATGGAGCGGTCAAGGAAGTAGCCCAGCTTGACCGGCACTGCGTCCGCCCGCTGGCTCCCGCCGAACGCGCGCACCTCGCTGCTGAGCACGGTGCCCAGTCGGCCCGACGCCACCACCTCGCGCACTGCCTGGTACACGGGGGACAACCGGCCTTGCAGACCGACTGCGGTGCGGATGCCCTGCGGATTGGAGGCGGCCAGGTCGGCCAGCTCGCGGACGTGCGCCAAATTGTCGGCCAGGGGCCACTCGACCAGCACGCCAAACGGCGCGGCGGCGGTGGCCTTTTTGGCCGCTGCCTGGAGGCTGGGCAGCAACGTCGGGTAGTGGACATCCACGCGCGTGGCGATGGTGACCAAGTTGACGTCGAGGGTGCCGGCGGCGATGTCGGCAGCCAGCACGGCCGGGTCGCCGTAGGCGCGGGTGGTCGCGGGCAGGTTGTAGTGGGCAATGGCGGCGCGGGCAGCATCCTCACTGGAGTTCAGCAGGGCCACGATTTGGTAGTGAGCGCGGCCGCGCGGCGACAGGAGGTAGGGCAGATGGGCTCTGCTCGCCCAGCTGGTTGCGGCCTTGGACGAAAGTCCGGCGATGGCGACTTTGATGACGGCCATGGTAGCGGAGATTACGGGCGTGAATGTGTGGGATGATTTCAAGAGAAAAACAGGGTGAGAAGAATGTGCCCGTACGTTTGTTCCTCACTTTTTTTGAGACGTCTCGCTTCCGTTTTTATAGATGGACGGGACTCCATTGAGTGAGTTTCGTTCATGATTTTTAATTTGTCAGCCCCAGATGGCGTAAGCCTCCCAGTTATATGGCCTCATCCACCTCTGCTGTGTTTACATCATTTCCATCCCAATTTGTCAGCCCGCACATATTTGAACTTGGAAAATAAGCTTCAATTCATTTTCTTGTAGTTTCCATGACCATGATGTTTTGGTAAACAAGCGGCTTTGTCGCTGTGAAGACGTGGTGCTGCGTTTATCATCCTGCTATCTTATATCGTATAATCACGGCCAATATTCTGCGCAATGCACATATTTCTCGTGATGATTACCAATAACTGTAAGTTTCATTCACGTAACAACATTCAGAGCTGAGCAGGTGCTTCAATAGCCAAACTGACAACACGCCGGCTTGCATAGAGCACGCCGTGCGGACATGTCAGTGCACGTCTTCCAGAACAATCACAACAGTCAAGCCACAGAGCTGCTTTGGTTCCTTCTATCAATTTCTAAAGGATAGTTTTCTTTCCTACATTCGGTAACCGTCTTATATATATTATTCTGGACGTACGAAGTCTCCCCGATCTGCTTCGTTGAAGCTGCTATCTGCGAGTAAATACCTGACGTCCTCGCATGGTTTTTTCTTGGTTTCAACTCTATTAATCACTTTTTTCATGATATCTTAGAAGCTGTCATCTAAACTATAGCATGTTGTTATATCCCAGCTGTGCTGCAGTATCCGTCGGCTTCTCGCCCCTGGCCGGCCAAACCGATCGCGTATCTATACTGTACATGCACCGTGTAAAACACTGTATTATCTCTTCTCCGCTTTGGCGCAGCGTAAAAGTGGAGGTCGCATCATGGGGAACTGATAAGGCCTACCAACGCCTTCCTCGCTGCTCTCCCCTCTCCCATCCTTTCCACCATCTCTTGCAGGTGTCGGTTCAAAGATGCAAGCTACAACTCCACGGAAACGGCCGCTGCCGGGGATCCGCCGGTCTCGGCAGGGCTGTTCGCGGTGCCGGCATCACCGCAAAAAGTGCGACGAAGGCAAGCCGCAGTGCGGACGCTGTGCAAAGATGGGGGATACATGCCGGTACGAAGTGATCTTGAAATGGGGCGGACGGCCGTTCCAAAAGATGTTTGGGAAGTACGGCGAGGCAGTAGAGAAACAAGGTAAGAGACCGGCACCGGGGGGGTTTTCCTTCTCGCAGCTTCCCATCACTCCGTCTAACAACGCAGACAACGCCGAGGGCAGTGGGTTTGTCTACGCGGTGAGTCGTCGGTCGGTTGAAGCGGAAAACAGCTCAGAGGCTGTAGACGAGGCCTGTCTAGGCTTGGAGGATGCCTGCGATCCGCCGCCGACCCTAGACACGGAGGAAGGGCGGGCCGACTCATCGTTCTCCGAACTGTCCCTCCAGGCCTCCCTCCAGGCGTTCCGCACCGTTGGCCCCCTTGACCCATTTCACGAACACGCACCGCTCCATCGCTATCTTTTCCATCACTACATTCAGGAGACAATTCGCCTCACGGCACCCAGCCGCTACGTGCGTACGCAAATCTGCCGGGCCATCACGCCCATGTCCCTTCAGCACCCGTCGCTCTTTTTTGCCGCAGCAGCGTCGGCTGCCCAGCATCTGCGGCTCGTGGCCGGATCCTCCTCGCCGTTTCTTTTTGGTCGTGGCGGGCAGGCTGTCGAGGCGGACACCCTCGTGGCCAGCCTCCAAGACCACAGCATCCGCGCCCTCCGCGCACAGCTGCCTTTGGTTCTGTCGGATCTCAGTGGGTCCGCGTACGAGTGTTGTCTCGCCACGACACGCACATTGTGCCAGGCCTCGATTCTGTTTGGTGGTTCGTCTTCCTCGTCTTGGAGAGCCCATCTTGACGGGGCACGGGCCATCATCGAGACAGCACAACCCAAGACGGTGGCCCTGCCAGACACCGCGTCCAGTGGATCGTCATCTCTACTTTCATCGTTTTCTGATTCCTCCGCATCTTCACTTGCCAGTTTCCTCTTCAGCTGGTACAACAATTCCGAGGCCTTGGTTGCGCTTTCGCCTATTGGTCTGCTCAAGGGCCAACTGGAAGTGCAAGCGTTGCGGAGCCGCAACGTCTACTTTGACGTATTTGGCGGCGTGGCGTCCGATCTTCCGGATCTATTTCGCGAGGTGGGCGCGCTCCTGGCGGAGTGTCAAAGACGGAAGATGCGGATGGAGAAAGCAAATCGCATGAAAAAATCGGATAGACCGTATCCTAAGCAGCCTCCTCTTCTCTCCGAGGACGACATCTTGTCCGAGGCCGAGGTCCTCACGAACATCGTCCACGAACGGCTGCGGCGGGACTCCCTCGAGAATCTGAGCCTCGACGAGGGCCTCCGCGCGCGGCTCTCTCCCGACGACATCCACGACTACGCCCTCAGCAATGCGGGCTACCTTCACGCCGCTCTGCTTTACATCCATGGGGGCATCGTGCGTCGACCGCGTTCCACGCCGGAAATCCGTCATTCCGTCGAACAGATCATCTGGTGCGCCCAAAATATGAGATCACCGTCCGATCTCTCTCCCCGGGTCCTCATGGTCACTCCACTGTTCACCGCGGGTATTTGGGGCCCTAGAAGCACCCACGCGCCCATTCGAGTTGCATTCGAGGACATGGGACGCTGGATGAGCACACAGCACGTCCGCCAAGCCACATCGGTCCTCGAGAAAGTGTGGGCAGCATTGCCTCTGGAGGACGATTCCGAGCACGACGTGCTGTCATGTTTAAGTACGTCTAAAAATGAAATACCACACCGCTTGAAAGATTTAAATTTGACTAACAACTGCAGAAAATCAACATCCAGAATATCTCCCTTATTGAGGTGACTTGTACGTTTATTTCTAAATTATGAGAATGCATTTTCAAGCGGGTTGAATCATGGAGTTTGGTATGTTTTTGTCTTTATTTCCATTTTTTTGATAGATAATTCATCACTGGGGACAAATATGTACTAGTTTTTCACCGGTGTAAACTTGAGGAGGCAGCACTGTCCCTGTGGACGAGAGGAGATGATCTGGTCAGACATAGACATATCCGATGTCATTTCCTTCGGTAAAGTGGTCGTAAACTGCGAGTATACGTCCCGCAAGAGAACCTTCATCTCGGCCATAGCCAGGCTGTACAATTTAGTAAATAGAAGCAAAATGAAAAAAAAAAGAGAACGCAATGAACACGTACTGTCGTCCGAGGCAGCCTCGTCCTCCGCTGGAAAACGCAAAAAATAGCCGATTGCGCTCTGCGTCACCGCCGTCATCGGCCAGCCAGCGCTCTGGTATAAACATGTCAGGTTGCGGGAAGACCTTGTCGTCACAGCGTTGAAGAGAGTAGGGCTGGCAGCTGACGATGGTGCCGCCTGGCAGCCAGTACCCGTCCACTTCTCGACCCCCGGCTGGAACCACACGTGGCAGACTCATGGGGATGGAAGGGAAGAGGCGAAGGCCTTCCTTGACAACGGCCTCGAGAAAAGGAGGCGAAGACGTGGCGTCCACCAGCAGCTCCTCCCGCAGCCGTCTTTGAATCTCCTTGTTTTCTTCCAGGGACAACAGCCACATGGTCCAACACAGTGCGTCGCCCGTGGTTTCGATTCCCGCCGCCATGTGGTCGAGGCACTCGGCTGCCACGTCGATGTCGCGCAGGCCGAACTTGGGGTCCCGCAGCCGCGACGTCAGCGTGAAATCCGCCGTGTCGGATTGTTGGGCTGCGTCCAACACGAAGGCTCTCGCACGCGGGATCTTGCGGGCCGGTGGGAGCAGTCCCAGCATGTCGGCGAGCTGGCCCAGGCTTGGGTTGTAGTACTCGAGAAGACGTCCTGGCTGGTTTTAGTGCGTGAAACTACCCAGCACCGCGTTTTGGTTTATAAATTTTGACACTCACGAACTAGACTGTTGTCAAACGACACCTCGCGCATGATGGCCTCGTCCGACGCCTCGTTGATCGAGTTGCTTCCGTACGGGTGGAACAAGTGGTGCGTCACTCCGTCGAACGCGTAGCAATGGAGATAGATCTGGCAATTAGCTTTCCGTGTTCAGTTTGTTCCTCTCCTGGCCAGACATATATTGACACGCACATAAATATCCACCACCTGGTCCGGCGCCTCCCGGCACTTGGCCGTGAAACTGCGAGCCCGCTCTTCCAGCCCGTGGACGGAATGCTCGCGCATCACGTTCGTGTTGGCGTAACGGTCCGCCACAATGCGCCGACGCTGGCTGTGTCGCTCGCGGTCTAGTGTCGAGAACATGGTCGGCGTGTTGTACTGCTTGAAGAGATGGTAGAAGGCCGTCTTGTCGTACCCGCTGCCGCGCGACATGTAGATCTCGCGCATGGCCTCGACCGACGCAAATGCTACCTCGTGCGGCGCCAGACGCACGGCTTTGCCGTACTTCTGGTGCAGGCCGTGAACATAGCGCGTGCGGTTCCCGCGGAACTCGTGGTACTTCAAAGGCAGGGAAGAGATCAGTGCCAGGCGCGGGCCCGGAACTGCCGCCAGGGGAGAAAACAGTCGCTTCACCAGCACAACAACAATGGCCAGAATGGCGGCCACAGCTGCGAGTCGAAGAAATAGCCAGGAAATCATTTTGATAACACTGTCATCAATGATGCATCAAAAAAAGGGCTTGGCAAGATTAATCCAAGGAATGAATCAGGGGTAAGATCCAAGCAGCGAAGTTATAGTAGGTTAACCATCGACAATGTTGACAAAACGTCGCTTTTATTTTTCTTTCATCATGGATACTATCTTGCGAGACGAAAACCAGACATGATATGCAGTTACTATTGGACCCTGGTGATTCATCCACCCGTTGTCCAGAAAGGGAATGTATAAGAGACCGTATCACTATTATTAATAGCTGAGTTCCATTAGTTGATTTAATCGACAGATTAACCGTTTGCTAATCGTGCATTTTAGCACGCTTTTCCTATCTCAACAGATATCATTCGCTGATCACTCGATGGCTACCACCTTGTACAATCGCTGGCCCATCTCCACTTCGTCCCCCATCTTCCAGCTACTGCAAGCATGAGGGATCTTCTCGCCCACAAACGTGGAGCTCTCCCGACATGCCAACGACGGTAGCTGGGCATGAAACTCCCCAGAAACATATCGCCGCTCCCAGCGCGGCGGCTGGCCCTCCACCCCCACAAGCTCCTCTTTCACGACCGCAAAGGAACCATCCTGCCGCCGCTGCTGCATTGCAATGAACACGCCGCCCACGCAGCCCACAAAGGCTGTCGAGTCCTCGTGGTCGCTCTGCAGGATCCAGTGGGGCCCTGCCCCCTCCACAGGGAGAGCCCGCCACACCTCCTCGTACGGAGTTATCTCGTTGTTCCTCTCGGAGCACGGCATGGACCCCGTTTCCAGATCGTCTCCGTTCGGCAACTTTGTGAAGCTTCCTTCGTCTGGCTCAAACACGTTCCTCGAATCGATGACATGGTACCATCTGCACTGCACTGACGGGTGTTAGGAGGCCCAGGCAGCGCGGGACTTGTCATCAAGATGACAATCAAAATACAACTCACAAGGATCTTGCGATACGATCTCCCTGCGTCCGGCAAAGGCCCAGTCGATGGTTTGGTCGGCCTTGTTCACTCGCAGGTCAACAAAGTGCGAGCCGACGCTTATCACCGTCGTAATGGTGGGCTCGCTCGGCGGCTCATTGTTCCAGCGGATGGAAATGCGTGTGGATAGCCGGAATGCCATAATTATTTTCTTCTGTTTAGTTTGTTTCTGTAAACCTGGAGTTGTTTTACTTTGCTCCCCGCCACGCCGTGCCAATGAACATTCTCTTTAATAGAGAATCGATCTCTTATGGATTCCTAATTGGGACTAACACATGTTGTGGACTCCGGCGGGGAAATTTGTCAGATAAGAAACTAAGCTTCGGTACCTGGCGCGTGGAGAGGAACATCCACAGATAAACAAGGAAGGCTAAACCGGAAAGAGAATCTACATCCGACTGGAAACAGGATCCAGAGGAAACCGAAGGCCTAGATACGATCAGCCCAAGACGACACAACGGAACAGATGGCGGAGGGGAAAGGGGTTGAGATAAGAAACGAAAGTAACGACAAATAAATATCATCACGAAGGGATGTCACCATGGCCGTGGAGAATCCATTTTGCTCTGCATTTTGTTTTTTAAGTTGAAACGAAGAAATCAGGGAAAAAGAAAAAGAAGAGTAGCTAAACTTGGTTGACGGCAGAGCACAAACACACCACGCTCTTGCACGCCGCATCACGGAAATGAGTTCCAACAGTCTCGATCCCGAAAAGGCCGAGGCCGTCTCGTCCGCTGCGAGTACTTCGCCCGTTCCGGAGACCCACGATGTCGCCATGGTGCCCGCCAAAGGCGACGAAAGCGGCTTCGAACTCGGCATCAGTTCGGTCGTCGTGACCACCGATGTCGATGGACTGCACATCGTGCTGCGACCGGCCCCCGTCCGGGCCGACCCGCTGGACCCGCTGAACTGGCCCCTCTGGCGCAAATACACCTGCATCGCCATTGCCTGCTACAGCTACTTTTTGCTGACCTACTTGACCACGGCGCCGGTGCCTTCTTTTTTCCTGCTCGAGGACCAGTTCAACGCCTCCTACGAGCAGACCAACTGGACGTTTGCCATCTCCGCCTTCGGCCTGATCTTCGGACCGCTGTTGACCGCGGGCCTGGCCGAGACCTACGGCCGCCGCATCTGCCTGCTTGTCAGCACGGCGGTGGCCTTGCTGGCCAGCGGATGCACGTCCATTCGCACGCAGAACATCAGCGCATACATGTTTGAGAGGTTCCTGCAGGGACTGGGTGCCGGGTCTGCGTGCAACCTGGGCCTGAGCATCATCAACGATTTGTCGTTTGAGCACGAGCGTGGACTGCGGGTGGGCCTGTGGGCGCTCTCCGCCAACGTCGGAACATTGTTGGGAGGTGTTTGTAAGTCCATCCTTTGGGCATCGGTTCGTCATCTTTTTCATCCTTTATTTTTGCTAATAAACAGTCGGCGGATTGATCGTCGCCGTCAACCAATTTTGGGTGGCCTATCACGTTACCATTGCGTTTGGGGTGCTCCTGTTGTTGATCATCTTCGTCCTGCCCGAAACGCACTATCCTCGCAAGTACATGCTGCGGATGGAGGCTGAAGGCACGCTTGCATCGGTGGAGGGCCTGCCACGAACTCGAACGCTTCCCTATTTCGTATGAACCTCCACATCCGCCTCGTCTTATTTTTCTCGGTTTTCTGATTAAACCTTTTATACTCACATATTTTCAGAACCTCAAAAAGATACCCGAGGTCCATCACGCCAAGTTTTGGACACCCTGGATTGTCGTCTTCAAGCTGTGGGCGTACCCCAACATCGTCATTAGCATTATGGCCTACGTTTTTGGTCAGTACTGGTGGATCGTTGCCATTACAACGATGGAGCCACTGGCCTATGAAGAACACTCGCCTCAGATACAAGGAGTGCTGTTCATCGGTTTGCTGGTTGGCGTGCTCTTCGCCGAAGCCTTCTGCTCGGGCCACATGACCGACAAGCTGGTCCTGCGTCTGGCCGCCCGCAACAACAACAAGCGCACGCCCGAAATGCGCCTCTGGCTGGGACTGCCCGCCACCGTAATCTCAGGTGTCGGGTGCATTCTATGGGGCATCTCGGTGGAGCGTAACTGGCACTGGGCCGTTGGCCAAGTCGCCTTCTTTTTGTGTACGTATCGGGATCTTACACCCCCCCCCCCCCCCAACAACTTTTCTTCTGCTAACGTGCCAGATGCCCTTGGTCTTCAAATCGGAAACACCGTTGTGTCTGCCTACATGGTGGACAACTATCCCAGCTCTGCCAACGAGCTTTCCGTGTTCTACGGCTGTATTATCAACGTAGGTTTTTCTTGGACGGCATACAATATTGCTTTCAGTTTGATCTGGTATTAACATCCACAGATGTCTGCATTCCTCGTGCCATGGTTTATCGCGGATTGGGTTGAAAGGGACAGTAAGTCTTCTCTTCTCCCACTTCTTTTCTTCCCATCAGAAAACGCAAAGTCTCTAACGCGAATAGATTACACCTGGACGTTCTCTGTGCAGGGCATTTTCTGCTTTGTTCTCGTGATCCCTGCCTATGTGATTCTGCTCAAGTTCGGCCAGCGCTGGTGGAAGCCAGCGCGGTTTGGTTCCATAGATCATTCCTAGATTTACTAGACCGCAATTCATTTTCTAGCTCTCGAAGACTTGATTTAAAAACACAATAAAATACGTAATGTTTCCTGACTCGGATGCTGTGGATGCTTTCTATGACAAATCGCTTGACTGGTTGCGTCGAAGATATGTCTCGTATCTGTGTACTCCGCAATGCTCCATAGAAGAGCCGATGCAGCCTCCCCGCAAGTCGCAATTGCATTCCATTTCCAGTTAGCGTTTGTTTGTCAAAGATAACGTGCTTTAGCGTAATTTGCGGAGAACTGCAGAGCACAATACTCTTACAAGATTAGGGAACAGTTGATCCCTTTTAAATCCAATCGACTTACAACAGAACGGTGAGTTCTACTCACATCGACCCCTCGCATATACGTCCATTTTGATCGCAAAACATGAAGCCATTATCATTGTGTGCTCTATCGACTATTCTGGCTTATGCCTCCCAAGTCTCTGGCTGCCAGCATCATCACGACAACGACCGAGAATGGACAAAAGAAGAACTCGACGAGTTGGAACTGAAATGGGGAACCGATGTAAGAACCATGTCCAGTATGTCTGTTTTCTTGTTGTGAAAGAAGCAAAAACAGTTAACGAGTACAAGTGGGGTTTCTCTGGCATCAGCACGTTTGCTCATCTGCCGCACATCAAATGCCTGACCACGCCGTCGGCGGCCTTTGACATTGGCATTTTGGGGGCCCCCTTCGATACGGCCGTGAGCTACCGACCCGGGGCCCGGTTTGGACCCCGGGCCATCCGTGCGGCGTCCGCCCGCCAGACGTCGTTCCGGGGCTTCAACCCGCGGGCCAACATCAATCCGTACCAGAACTGGGCCAAGATTCTCGACTGCGGCGACATTCCTGTGACGCCCATGGACAACGCCGTAGCCCTGACACAGATGGAAGCTGCCTTTGCCGAGCTCGGCCGTCGTCCCAGCAAGAGTGAAAGCCAGACGGCTCCCCGGCTCATCACGCTTGGCGGCGACCACTCCATCGCGCTGCCGGCGTTGCGGGCGCTCAAAGCCCGCTATGGCCCGCTTCGCGTGCTGCACTTTGACGCCCACCTCGACACCTGGCATCCCGCCAAGTACCCTTCGGCCTGGCCCAGCGACCAGGCCCACTTCAACCACGGCAGCATGTTCTGGCTTGCCGGCCAAGAGGGACTGCTGGCCAACTCGTCCAGCACCCCGTCGCTGCACGCGGGACTGCGCACACGTCTCTCGGGCGACGACTACAGCGACTGGGAGGACGACAGCGCGCAGAACTGGGTGCGGCTGACGGCCGACGACATTGACGACATGGGCACGGCCGGGATCGTCCAGCGGATCCTCGACACGTTTGGCAGCGACGACGACTACCCCGTCTATCTCAGCGTCGACATCGACGTGTTGGATCCGGCCTTTGCTCCGGGAACGGGCACACCGGAGCCGGGGGGCTGGACGACGCGTGAGTTCATCCGCATTCTGCGTGGCATCGAGAGTCTCAATCTCGTTGGGGCGGACATTGTCGAGGTCAGCCCGGCCTACCAGGGAAACGGCGAAGAAACCGCCCTGGCTGCCGCCCAAATCGTCTACGAGATTCTCAGCTCCATGGTGAAGCGAGGGCTGGCCGACATGGGCAGAACTCGTGAACACGTGCGTGATGAATTATAAGTAGTTCTACGTAACAAACGGTTTAGAAAATTAAGACGATCAATAAATTACTACCTCTACTTTTTCGTCTATGACTTTTTTTTCAAAAATAAATTCCGACCCAACACGCTCCACGCTCCCAAAATACCACTGCAAAACATCTGATTGCGCCAGAATCGGTTCCCTTTCGCAACCTTTGTTCTCGAGCCCTTCTATGCCATGTGATTGACGTTGGAAGCAATGGTGGACGCTTCGGGAGCTTCAGGGCCATCCAGGAGGTCCAAGCGATTTGGAATGACGAAATGGGATAGTGCGGTGAGATTTCATTACTAGGCATCGATATGGACGACCCTTTGCCCCACAGTTTGATAGCCGAGATATCTCGCACTCTTGCTGCCGCACCTGCCCTCGTCTTTGTGAAATCCTCCATTTTGGGTACCTTTCTGGGACTACGGCTGCTGGTGTTGGCGGCATTGGAGACGAGAAGCGAATTCCGCACAGCAATCGACAGTCTCTCAAGTTACCACCCGAAGATGAGCGGGCATTGGCCGTTCTGAAGCCCCCACAACCTTCTCAAGCAGTCCAGAGCTGGGCAAGTTGAGCTGTCGTGCCACACGCTTGAACTAGGACGAGGCCGAGCTTTGGATAGTCTTAGTGCCATACTCAAATTGTAAACCACCCCCTGTCCCTAGTTGTCGTAGAGACAACCGACGAAAGAGCCTTGTCCGTGGTCTCTATTTTCGAACAAAGGATGGAAGATTCGTTGCAGAACGCCGACACCACCTACGTGTGCCCATCTTGGTCAACATCCTGGCTCAAAGCAGGGCTCCTCGACCTGCTTTCGGAAGCAGAACCGCTAGAACCAGCATTCGTGTCAGTGTCGTCGTTTGTACCGGCATCTGCATTTTCGCTGCTTTCTTGGGCGTCAAAGTATGCGTTTTCGGCGTCAAAGTACGCCTGAACCTCCTTCTTTCTCCGAGCCATGAATGCTTCTCGTTCGTCTGTTCTGTACGCTTCGATCCATTCAGATTCAATGGCCAGCATTTTGTCATGCATTCTTGCCATTTTTGGGTACAGCCCAGCCTCAATGTAGGCCTGGTAGAACCAGAATATGTTGTAGACACGCTCCGGCCGCATGAGGGCACAGACAATCAGCGGATCGCACACTTCGGTAAGCCGCGGCCAGGTTAGGCGGCTATGGAACTCGTCCCGCAGGATGGCGTTCAGCTTGCCCACTTCCTTGAAGTAGGAATATTGGGAATCAATGAGCCAGTCTACCGAATCTCCATCGAGCCATGTCGGGGGCATGACGAGCTGCAAGGGAACAACACTGCTCCACTCCCAATCCAAAACAGCGACCAGGTTCATATCGTCATCCCAGAGCAGGTTTTGGATGTTGAAATCGCCGTGAAAAAGAACAAAGGGACCTGTGTCGGCGTCGGGTTGGCAAAAGTGCTCGGTGACATAGGCCCGAATTCGGTCGAAAGCGAACGAAGTGTGCAACTCCGTCACGACCGGCTTGCCTTTGTTCAGCAGGTTGTCACCAAGGCGGAGGAGAGAACGGATGTACTCGCTGGCCGTGCGAAACGTTGTCTTCTCCGGGAGTATGGCGGTGGGCTCGAGTCCCTCTCGTTCCTGCAACGCAACTTCGACTGTGAGAGGCCGGTTGCGCACAACAATGGAACCATCCTCGGGCGAGAAACCTAATGCGCCAATTGTCGGAAACTCCAGCTCGCGTAGTTGGCTGTAGACATGCGCCAGTCCTCGGTACATCGCCAGTCTGGACGGGGTGGTTTTCACAAACGAAAAGGAACACCACCGATCAACGTCCTTGCGCCGGAAGCCAAGCTCACTGAGATTCTTTCCCTCGACATAATCCATAATAATGAAGGCTTTCTGGATAGGGCTGTTACGCGCATAGGCGAAGGCATGAACTTTCGGAACCGGGATCGTGGTGTTGGCGGTCACGTACCTGTTGGGAAGATGACGGAAAAAAAAAAGTTAGGAAAAAATACGACCCGAAACAGAAAAGGAGCAAAGCGAAAGAGACAACGCGTACTTCATAGTCGCAACCTCTGCCTCCAGTTTCTCGTCCACCCAGAATACGCTGGATGGGATGGGAAGACGGACGACCCAGCGATCCTTTTCGAAGGCGACGAAGAAGCAAACATTGAAGCTGCCGTGGGCTGGAGGACGGAAGATCTTGCACGGCTCGTTGTCGTGGTAAGACGAGGCCAATTGAAGAATCTCCTCCGATTGAATGGCCTCAATGAACTCAGCACACGCCTTCTTGCTTCGGTCTTGGGCAATGAAGTCTCTCATTCTGAAGGTGGTCACCAAAACAGCAGTCCACTGATGTGGGGAAGGAGGGGGGAAAGAAAGAAAAAAAAAAACGAAAAAGAGTTATTTCAGGGTTGGCGGGCATCGAAAGCGGGGCAACGAGAGGAAGGGAAAGCCGTTCCTGAATAGGAAAGTGGGTAAGGGGAGGAGTGCGGCAACGCAATAACAAAAATGGTAAGATCCCATCTGTTTCGCTTCCCACGAAAAACCAAAAATAGATTTTCTTTGTGACAGCGTCGTTTCCAGTCGTTAAACACACCCTTTGTCAACGGAGTAGTTGTACACGGTAATCCCCCGGTGAGTTGATCCTTGGTCAGCCTAGCATTAGTATTTACGCTAACTCTTCTAGTCCAAGTCTGAAACCACCTCCAAAGACAAACAACAAACGCACCGTCCTGCTACTAAGATAACCATGTTCTCCACCGGCAGACACGGCTCGGCAAAGCACTCAAAGGGCAGCGGCAGCGGCGGTGGCAGTGGCAGTGGCGGTGGTGGGCGGAGAAACAGGAAGGGAGAAGGCAGCGGCCGTGGCAGCAGCAGCACCCAGCAAGATGAGAACCGTCCGCCGAGCCCGTCACAGCTGCTCGAAGATGCACAGGCCACGATGCGAGAACTTCAGGCTCAAGCACGCCTCTATCGCGAAAAATACAACATGTTCGCCCGGGAATCACGTCGCCTCGAACTTTTGTTAGAGTATTACGAGGCAGAGGCTGCTGCGATGTCAACTTCAGGAGCAGTTGCACAGGCTGCTCGAGAAGGCTTGACTTTGACTCCCCACGACATCCACAAGAAACGCGAACAGTTCAACAGAGAGGCACAGGGTCTACAGGCTTCTGTCCTGTATTTCAGCAACGCATCAGACGGGATGACTCGTCTCGTCGGAGCTATCGAAGACGAGGTTGCTCGCATGGACCAAGATATTCAGAATCTTCGGTCCAGTCTCCCCCTGCATGGGAAATATATCGACTATGACATCAAAGAGTAAGATGGGAGACTATGGCTATTGAACAACAGGCGCTAGGAGAGGAGATAGAAAAAGTGTACAGTATTGTTATTAATGCGTATAAAGCTATTTTTTTACAAAAAACAAAACCATCGCGAGATGTACGTTGAAACAGGCAGGGCATACCAGCGCTGCCTGAACGAGAAGGCAGCAATAATACGTGCGCTACAGGCGTACGTGCAGAAAGGCTGGGCGGGCCTCGAAAGAGTCATGTCTCCAGGCTAAAAGAGATCAGACCTCCCCGACTGTCTGTATTCGGGTGCAACTGGTAGCCTCCATCTTAGGCACGCAGTCTGGTAGGTAAGAAAATAAGAAAATAAGCTTGATTTGTGCAACTAATGCGCACGATGCACCCATAAAGAAGTTCATACTCTGTCGAATATGTTATTTGTGATGATTTTAAAAGTCTGTGACCGTTGCCAAGAGTTTAGGCTACTCGCCCTGACCCTTTTTGAACTTGCTAGCTTAGTCTTAATCGCGGCGCTTTTGTGCCTGATCAACCCTCACCAAAAAATATAGCGAGGGGGTCAAACTTTTTAGGTGAGCTTTGCTCATGGTTAACCATCCAGCTGGTTCTTCTCATCATGATGTGCCTTGTGGTCTTCAGTGCCCATCCAATCAATCCACATAGGCACCGTCAAGCGAATCCCACCCTCTCGGGGATATGGTTCGGAGGCCCGTCTGTGGCCGGCGTTTGGTGGTGTTGCCTGGAGAGTGAGACAAAAAAAATTATGAAAGTCTCGATCGCTCGTGTGGAAAGTAGGAGGAGAGACGTAATATAATCACGCGCATCTCAATCTATATACCAACCAAGCTCTACTCGTGTCTACCCAAATCCTTGCCGTATGTATCGTCGTGTCCCCTCAAACTTCGTTTGATAGCTAATGACTTACCCCTACGATCCGGCCTACGAAGAACTGAGTGCTGTGAAAAAGCGCATCAGCAAATCATTACGTACGTGTCTAAAGAAAAGAAAGAGCTTGACAACATTTTAGAGCTCGTCAGCACGCTCAAGGCGGACGATATGCAGCTCCTCGTGGGCAACGCCAGCAGTTCGCGTCAAAACCGTGGCATGGAGGACGTGAAGTCGCGCGAACAAGAGATCGAAAGCCTGGAAGCTTTGCGTCTGGAGAAGGAGCAATCTCTGGGCCGCATGTGGCTTAAAATCCACGATTTGCAAGAGCAGGAGCGAACACTAAAGAAAAAACTAGGCGGGACCCTTTGAGTTCGCCCATTGTTCTCTGATGAGCTTCATCTTTAAATCAAACTCTTTTTTCAGCTTGTAGAAGCGCGCTAACTGCCGGTCGCGCTCCGTCTCGTACAGGCCGTTCTCTTTGAGGTACGCTGTATACCGTGCACATGTGTCTGCCAGTCGCTGCGCATCGGCGGCCAGGTCGCCATTCTCATCAAAAAAACCGCGCAGCTGTTCGCGTAAGCGAGAAGCCTCGCAGACTTGTTTTTCCCCGGATTCGTTGGTATCGTTGTTATCGTCGTCTTCGTCACAGTTCTGCGGCCGCATAAGTTCTGGGGCGAGGAATTCGTAGAACGTGTGCGCTGCCTCGGCTGGACGCCGCAAACAATGGGCAACGCAGAAGGCAGTAGGGCCATCTGCGCCTTGGGGTTCCGCAGAAGAAGGGCCCGGGCATACAACCGTTTCTTTATACCACGCGGTCAGCAGCGTGGCACAGACGGTGTTTGTCTGAGCCCTCTTGGCAAGCACCGCATAGAAGTCTGCGTGCACCGCGCACTGTCGATTCCGCTGCAGTCGACTCGCCCGCCCTGCGTCGTGCCCAGTGACCCAGGACGGCGGTGTAAAAACGGGCAGCGGCACGGTAGCTGCGTACTCCCAGTCCAACACGCCACGAACGCGCCAGGTGCTATCGACGATGATGTTGGAGGCGTGGGGGTCCGCGTGATTCAACACAAACGGGCCGTTATCGTGCTTACCCACGACATCCTCGTAGGCCGCCTGCAGCTGATGGAGCGCAAAGATCTCGCGGCGTACGCCGTCAATGTTGTGGTCGCGGTAGGGCTCTTGGAAATGGGCCACCAACATGCGATAGCGATAGCGCATGTAGGCACGTGCGGACGAAAAGGGAGCTGGTGGTGGCTGCGGGAGGAGGAGATTTGTAGATGGTAGGAATTGGACAGGACCCAAGGAGGGATGAGACGGGAAGGAGTCGTAGGGATCGTTTGGTAGCAAACAGCCAATGCGCGGAAACTCGAGCGCCCGCAGGTCGGCCAGAATATCAACAACCTGGCCTAAGAACAACTGCCGCGTCTCCGTGTCGAGCTTCTCCAGCTTAGATACTTCCAGCGGCTCGCCCTCTACAAAGTCGGTGATGAGGAAAGACTGCGTCTCGTGATCTGCTCTGGAGGTCGTGCCCGTCTTCATCAAGCGGGCATCCTGCCCGAATGCGTGGATGCGCGGGATGGGTATGCGGGTGTGCAGCTGTAGAAACCTGTACAGCATCAGCACAAGCAGGAGGTGTATATGGTCGACGCAACCGCAATGTGCATACATACCGCATCGTCACCACTTCGCTCTGTAGCCGGAGCCATGGGTCGTTGTCCATGATAGCAGGCGCCAAGGGGATGCGGACCACCCACTTTACTCCAGTAGGCGTCTCCCCTGGCTGGTTTACCAGACTGGGCTCGTTGTCGCTTCCGTCGTCAAAAACCACAAAGAAACACACGTTGAAGCTTCCGTTGTGTTTTCCAAACAGACGGCAGCGTGCATGCGTGCCTGCGTTGCCGCCCTCGTAGTACCGGGCAGCCAACGCACAGACGGCGTCCGGGTCGATACGGCTTATCCATTCACGGTTTGCTTGGCGGCGCTGGTCATCCGTAGCCAACGGAAAGCCGCGATGGTCTAGGCGAGGGCGAATTGCATTGCCTGCCGTTGTCGAGCCTGACTCGGCGGCCATGTTTCCAAAGCGCAGTTTGTTCCAGTCTCGAGGGACAAAGACGCGAAACAGACCGGCGGGAAGGCCGAGGACGTATATTCTGAGTAGAAAGAAATTCTCAGTAAATAACAACAAAGACTGTTGTTGTGGCCGAGTGGAAACTACGGACTTCGCAAAGGCGTGGAGTTTGAATGGTTGTTGCACCTGGAGAGGATTCGGTGTCGCTTGGTACACGCGCGGGACTGGTCGTAGGCCAACCACGGCCAGAAGCTCTGCCAGAAAAGGTGGCGCACAGCCACCCAATTCTAGCCACAACGTTTCGTTTACAGTGATTGGTCCCTATTACCCAGCAGTACTTCGTTGATATATGACAGTGACAGACGGCATCCAGGGTGAGCTAGACCGCCAAATCAGCCAAACCACCTAGACCTGTCCCACCCATGGGATTCGTCAACCCCATTACACACTTTGAATTCGCAACTGCATTCCCTGGCCCGATCTTCACCGCCTGGCTGTCGTCTTTTTTACCTCCATCGAATGGATTTGAACGTGAAACACGATGGGGCTGTAGAGACTGTTGCTGCGCCAGCTCGCTTTGTTGCCCCCGAGCTAAGACGCAAAGGCTGGTGGCGGTCGATTGTCGGCTGTGGTGCCTCCAGCTTCGTCACAACAACGGACCGCATCACTGCGCTTAAAGGTCATCAGGTCTGGGAGGATGGCAAGCTGCGGGCCGACTACGAAGATGACTGCGAAGACTCGCTTGCGCGCGAAGCCCGCGTCTACGCATTGCTGGGTCCGCACCCGCATATCCTGCGCTGCTTCGGCCTTGAGGACGTCCACCCAGAGGGCAAAGGCGTCCACGCGCTGCGCATCGAATTTGCGCCGGGCGGCGACGTGCGGGGGTTTATCCGGGGCTCCGGGGCCGTACCGC
Source organism: Fragosphaeria purpurea (assembly GCA_002778095.1). NCBI lineage: Eukaryota > Fungi > Ascomycota > Sordariomycetes > Ophiostomatales > Ophiostomataceae > Fragosphaeria > Fragosphaeria purpurea. Next base: position 1,729,447 of record PCDL01000002.1, read on the forward strand.
CACTTTCCTGCCGGCTGCGCTTGGCGCGTGACGTGGCCGAGGCCGTCGCCTACATACACCGCTGCGGCGTCCGGCACTGCGACCTGACCTGCCGCAATCTCTTTCTGTGCGGAGATATCAGTGACCCCAAAGCCTGGTGCATCAAGCTGGGCGACTTCGGCGGAGCGGTGGTCGAGAGTGACATCCAAGATGGCGAATATCTCAACTACATTTACGAGGAACAGGCCTACGAACTGCCGTTACGCGGGCGTGGGGACTATGCCAGCCGTCCTCCGCGCAAACGCGAGCTCTTTGCCTTGGGATCAGCCATCTTCGAGCTTGTGGCTTGGTGCAAGCCTTACGAGGACCTCAAAGAAGACGAGATCGAGGCCAAGTACGCCGACGAACAGTTTCCGGCTCTCGATAAGGGCGACGTCACTGCAGTGGCACCGATCGTCCGGGATTGCTGGGCCGAGCAATACGACAACGCCGACGACATCGTTAAGGCATTAGACGGCCTCCTAGCGGCGCAACTCGACGACAATTGGAAGGTTTGCGATCATATCACCGGAGAGAAAAGTTCTTCATTCAATCCAGATGCGAAACAGACGTCAATCCAATGTGTTCACATAACAATATAACATCGGCATAAAAGAGGGTAAAACTGACAAGCATGATTCATTCGTAAAGAAAAGGGGGCGGTCGGCCGGGCCTAGAACCTGTATTGGAGATGCGGGCTATGGCTTAGCTTCAGTGGCCGTATGGCGGGAAGAAAGGGCATGCACCAAACCCAAGTGATGGAAATTAATCTATGTAATTCGGTTCACTAGCTTGCAGTGACTGTACTGTTGCTTTGTTGTGTTCCTCACCTCCGTATTTGTTGTCGGTCAGAAAATTCTGATACATCCAAACAGGCCATGCTATTACTTGTGGAAAGCTAAACCCATGGCAGTGCTGCTTATGTTGGGGTAAGCCGCGAAAAGGCTGTCAACATATTTAATTACCAGGCAATTTTGTCAGGGGTCGTATGTGAGATTCACAACACTGTTCTCTACTTTTGGTTCATCAATCCATTGCCCAGATTTTTTTTTTTTTCAGCATATCTGACACTGTTGAAGGACTGTAAACCTGCCTATGCTGGTGTATCTGCCTGTTTCTCGGATCAATTGCCTTTCCTACTGTGTACTACCGATATCAGGTCCAAAATACATTCAGCATGAATTGTCTCAGAACGGACCATGAGGGGCATGTAAAAACGTAGTGAGCCGATGTGCCCGTTAAGCGGGAGCCGTGCCAATTTCAATATGAGAAGCGTCGGCCGCTTTGTCGTTTTGCCCCCCTGGGAGTGGTACCGCCGTCTTGTCTTCGTGGGAACGCTGGAATCTCTCCCTGGCGGCGCTGGCCGTTCCAAGGCGGCCCGTGTCGAAAATGACCGATACTTCCTCGACCGTGAGGTGGCTATGCTGGCGTCAGTGCTGCGTGCAAAGTCGACGAGCTGTGAAAAGGGAGCTTACCGCGTCTCTGGGAAGAAGAAGATAATCAACGTAAGATACATCGAAATAGTGCCGAGGTAAACAATGTAGCTACAAGAGTCAGCAACGCCACGACGATACGGAGGAAGTGGAACGTGTCTGGAACCCACTATTTCCAGGCGATGGATGCAAGGGCCACAGGGTTGACCCATTGGTTCTATGGTGCCCGGTTAGTTGTGCTTCTGCATACGAGTCGTGGTCGGTTCAAAAAAAAAACAAAAAATCGACATACAAATGCTTGGGCCACGCTTTGAACAGACAACAGGATGCCCAGGCCCTTAAGACGCATGTGGTACGGGAGAATCTCGGCACCGTAAGAAACTGCAAAGGTCATCAGTATATAAGAAAGGGTTGTGCATGCACGACGTCTGTGGCAACAGCAGCCTTACATGGGAGCGGTGTCCACCCAATGTCGTAGAAACCGTAGTAGATGAACAGCCAGGGCACCGTAGCAAACCCGACAGAGTGTTTTTGCGTCGTGGCAAATCCACCCGAAAGACCCGTTAAAATGGTAAAGGACGCCAGCATCCCGGAAGTCGATGTCAGCCAGAGCTTCCGGCGACCAAACCTCTCGGAATTCAAAGAACCCACGTAAGCCATGATGAGATTCCAGATGGCGAGGCCTCCGTTGATACCAGCTGTTACTATGTAAGCCCGTGGTTTTTGGTTCATCCAGCTTGAGTTATTTGGCGAGGGGGTAACGTACAAATCTGGGTGCTGCTGGTAATGCCAACAATTCGAAGCGCAGGTGCTAGGTAGTACGTGATAATGTTGTTGCCGGACCAGATCTGCGTGTTGAAAAAATAAGTTAGACAATGTAGGAAATTGGTAGACATTATTTTTAGTATTATACGTACCGTTCCCGTAGCCATAGCCACCAGCACCAGTAAACGGCGACGGTTACCGGGCGTCTTGATGAAATCAATGTACCGGGCCCGCGCGTTCTCTTCTTCCTGGCGGATTGCGAAGCAAATTTCTTCGTACTCGTAACGGATCAGCTCGTCCTCGAAGTCGCCGTTGGCGTGGTACTTGGCCAGGATTGCCAGAGCCTTGTCTTGGTGTCCGTGATGGATCAGCCACTGTGGAACGCGGAGAGCATTAGCTATTTAAGTATAACAGAGGCACGCAGCATCTATGACTGAATCCGTCAGGGGTAGGTCAGGGTTGCATACACGCGGGCTTTCTGGGATGTAGAAGATGTGCACCAAAACGAGGAATGGCGCAACGACTTGAACCAAGCACGGTAGCCGCCAGGACCAGTCTGAATCCCATTTGAGAGCACCGACTGTGGGACGTCCATCCAGTTAGTCCAGAATCACGCTGTTGCATTTACAGTGAATACCAAACCAGTTGCAATGCGGCAACTCACAGCATATCCACGCAGAGACGACTGATCCAACGTAGAAGTTGCAGTAGTAGGACGTCGAAAGAATTCTGTATCCAACGTTGTTAAGGCCATATTCTCTGAATATCACAGTTTTTTGCGGTAGTAAATCGAGACGTACGGGCGCAGCCGGGGGTGGGCGAGCTCCTGCAGAAGTGCAACGGCCGTGATCTTGCCAAAGGGGCCACCGCAACTAACGAGTTTAGAAATGCATTAGCAACCTGTAGAATACAACGGAAGAAACACAAAAGGTCAGGGGCTGCTGGTTCTCACCCAATCAACGCACGACCGGCAATAAACATGCCCTCGCTGTTTGCAAACGCATTGACGAAACCGCCGGCGATCTGAAGTTGTGTTAACGTCGTCGTTCTCGGGTGCACGAGAGGCCTAGTAGATTGTTTTGGCTACCTACCATAAGAATGGAGCCGATCATGAGAGCCGGCTTCCGGCCCCAACGATCGTTGACGGCAGAGCTCATGAACGAGGTGCTGGCAGCGTGTCAGTTACTCTTCCGCAAAAATCTGTCGAATGCATTAACGTACACAATGGCCGCTGCAGAAGAAAAAGAGTTAGCCTCGTGTCTGGTTTTTTAATTTGTACCTGCGCAGATAATAACTCACGAAGAAAAAGACTGGCAGCAATCAGACCCAATCGGCTGCTCTGTTTTTTTTGTCAATAAAATTGTAAGGTAACGAGTTGATATTGATTCCTAGTCGCCGAACTCACACTGGGGTTGTTGAAATACTTCTGCCATCGTGGCAAGGCCTGAAGGCCATTCATGAGCGACGTGTCGTATCCCAAATAGAACACGCACAGATACAGCCCGAGGCAGTGGAACACGTTGAGACGCAGGCACGGATCCTTCCACCACGAAGCATTGGTATTGTCTAGGCATGCCCGTCAGCCGTCACAAATACACTTTGAAGCCGGATTTTGTGAAGCAAGGCAGAATGCCACAATGGACGTACTGCGCAGATGGCTAAAACTCATGACAGGGCCATCACCAACACGGGGTTTGTCGTTGTCCTTGGGATCGATGTTTTTCGCCATGACGAATATCCAGCTACTGAGAAAATGGTTAAAAATGGAGAGCGAATGTTCAGAGGTTGGTGGCGATCCTCACAGAGAAAGACTTCTGATGGAAGCCACAGAACTATATATGGGAGATGCTTTTGCTTTTCCTTTTCATTGACGCCACGCAGGCGTGCAGACGATGTCAAAGCCAGTTCGCCGTTGCCTCTCCTCGCTAACCCCGGAGCAAGGAATGCGGGGAAATGGTCTAGCCCCGGAGTATTGCTAGTCATATTTAAGTGGATATCGTGATGGCCGGGGGTTGTCCCGGATTCATTGGACCTTACGCCGATGGGTTCGTCTTGTCAAACTCCCCGGTTTCTCCATCACTCCATAAGGTGAGCCTTTCTGAGGCGGCATTTCCTCTTACAGTGGCTCGTTTTTCGAGAAGTTCACCGTATATACTTTTCACAGAGAGATGTTGTCTATGAAAGGCACGTCACAGCTTCTTTGGGTTTCAGCCCAGGTCTCTCGTATACGATGGAGAAAACCTGGCTTTCAGCCTCGTCGAGAGAAAAACACGGCATAGCCTGGTCCGGTGCCGCCGAGAGCCAGTCATGTTAATTAAGTGAGTTAAAAAGAAAAGGTTACCTGGATGAAGAAGCTCTCCAGATTTTGTTGCTGGTTAGCGACTTGACTAGATAATGACTTGGCATATAAATTTCGTACTTTCTTTCCAAAAACGGTTGTTTCTGTATACGCCTTGTATTAAAGATCCAGGAGATGCCGGCGAGGCTCTTTGCCTCTGCACGAAACGTTCTGTAACTTTGTTCTTCTCTAAGATTCAATAATTTGCACTGAAGCGTAGGAAGACCCACAGACTGCCCCCGGACACCCCAAACGCCGGGCGTAGTAGCCGGAAGTTCCGCTTTCGGAAAAACCTGCCGTTTTATTGTGACGAGAAAGAAGCCCCGTAAAAAAAATAGCATGAGACCTCTCATACATAGACGGCCTCTGCCATTGTGGAGCGCGGTCTTGGTTCGTCCCGACGTTTAGCCGCGGATAAACCCTCGACGCACCAAGTCACACCACCAACCGGAGAAAATGCCACACCGCTGGAATCCACGGCACGACGGGGAGAAACCCCGGGACCGTAGTTGTAGCGTCCTTTGATCGTACTTGTTATTGGTTGTTGGCGTATTTCGAAGCGTCGCTGGCGGCCCGGATCCGACAATGCCGGCCAGTGAATCTCTCCCGGCGGCATCGCGGAGATCCACGCGGAAGCGGGGGGGGGATGCAGGCAAAGGCAAAACCTCTTGCCACCTTATTCGACGTATGGGATGTCTGATGTAAGAAAATCTGTGCGACGGTCGGATGACCTTCGGTCGCGACAAACGTTGAAGCCTTGATCAACACGCGTGCATGCATCGAAGGTTATAAAAGAACGACGAGAAGAACGACAAGAACGACGACCGTTGCAGGATTCAATCTGGATATCACTATCGAAATCACTCAAACTCGAGAATCCATTGCCCCTTTGAAACTGTCTCTAACTAAGACGGATCACTGAAAACGCCAACCCACAATGGCGACGGAGACCCTTACCCAATCAGTTGCACCGGCCCTCAACCTTCAGGGCCCCGACGAGGTATTACGCCATACACCACACTGCATTCGTCGACTGCCTTTTGCTCCGCGTTTCTGGTCATTCTGTGTTAATACGCATACGTGCAGGTTCCCGACTGGCTGAAGGAGTTTCGCACGCGCGGCTGGACGGTTGTGCGCAACGCCATTCCCAAGGAGAAGGCTCTTGCCTACGCCGACCGGGGCTACGACTGGCTGGAGAGCTGGGACCTCGGCTTCGACCGCAAGGACCCCAAAACGTACAAAGCGAAATACCTGCCCTCGCACCAGCGTGGTGGTCTTTACTTTCTGTAGGTTCACCATCCACACCGTCCCTCGCCGTGGCATCACAATATGGATACCGGCGTGCGATACCGGCGTGCTAACCAGGCACCCCATCTTGCTGCAGATATGGCGTTGGCCATGAACAGTTTCTGTGGGACCTGAAGTCGGAGCCGACGCTGATCGAGAAGTTCGAGACGATTTGGGGCACGAACGAGCTGCTCGTCTCCTACGGTACGTCAAGGTGTCTACAAGGACGCGGCCACGCCGGCCCTTTTTCACGTCGTTACTGACACCTTTATGTGGCCACCAGACGGCGTCAACCTCTCTGTCCCCGACCCAGAACTTCCAAGGACCGATGCAGCCTTCACGCCCTGGCCTCATGTCGACCAAGCGCCCCTCAATACCCGGTTCGACTGTGCCCAGGGCATTCTCAACATGCTGCCCAATGGGCCCGAGGACGGCGGCCTGATGGTCCTCGACGGCTCTACCAAGTTTTACACGGAGCTCTGGGAGCACTTTGACCACAAGAAGCCCGCTGCAGGTTGGAACACGTGGGCGCAGCAGCTGGTGGACGAGGAGATGGTCGCCTGGCTCGAGTCAAAGGGGTGCAAGTGGGTGAAGGTGTGCGCCGAACCGGGCGATCTCCTCCTGTGGGATTCGGTACGTTGATCCTGGACTGTTCGTTTACCGTTCTCTCACGACGGCCGTTGTGTCGAAAGAAATGCGCTGATGATTCCGCAGAGAACGATCCACTATGGCACGCCGCCGCGGTCGACCAACCCACGTTTTGCTGCATGTACGTCGTTGTCCCTGTCATCACAGTAACTATTAATGCCACTTGCCGCCGCTGACTGTCTGATCCAGACGTCTGTTACAAGCCCGTGACCAGGGTGCCGGATCAGACGGTGTTGCGCTCATGCTTCGACCAAAAAGTAAGCTCCACGCACGACCCGGCTGCACCCCGGGCCCGGCCCCGCCTGCCGGCGAAGGACCACCCTTCGTACGATGCGGCGGTCAAGCGGCCTGTCCAGCAGCCTGTGTTGTCGCATCGTGCTAAGCAACTGGCCGGCCTGGTTTCGTATTAAGATACTGAAGCTCGAGGATGCTCTCGTGAATGGACCTGTGATATGGTTTTTTTTTTTGTTTTTTTTTTCGACTACTACGCATATTATTAAAACATTTCGGTCTGTACACAAGAATGAAGAAACAATGGATTTCAGTTCTATCAATAATAGCTGAAAAAAATCGCTCATCGGTTTAGAAAAAGCCCACTAGGAAAGGAGGTTTTTGTGGGGGGATTTGGCTGGTGGATTTGGGGCGCGTAATGTGCGCTGTTTTGTACACTGTAATACTCCCTACACCGCCATGCTAAATCGGATAACCGCTCCTCTTCGACTCTCTACTCCCATTCTCCGCACGTCCCGAATTGTCGGAAAAGCCGCTATAGGTTAGTGCGGAGAACCCCGCAATCGGTACGCTGGGGGAAATGAATGCCGCCAATTTCGCAGCGCACGTACGCCGTATTAGTTTGCTGAGCCCCCCATCCACCCAGCTTCCTGCAGTTTGCTCAAACCATCGCCTGATTTTCCTGTCGTCTGTGGAGAAAACTGCAATCCCCAGTTATTCTGTTGACGTCCCTGAAGAAGCTCCTTTTCTACCTAAGCTGCTGGGTGTCAACCTGACTGTCGTCGTCATGTCATTTCTGTCCGCGTCAAAAGGGCCCAGAAGCAAGAGGAGCACGGTGAGTCCTCCTTGTCCGTTCTTCCTCCTTCTTCAAAACCTTCGTTGTTGAACACCTCGTCTCTCTCATTGTAAACGCGACATTGCTGATACAAAACAACCTCTTGAAACTCAGCGCGCCTGCGATCGTTGCTACCGGAAAGCATGCAAGGTAAGATGTGTCTCTGGGACCAGAAGTCTTTTCTAACATCTTCAAACTGTTGTTTTTTTTACCTGTCCGCCCGCCGAGAGCTGACAACTCCTTCGTTCTGCCATACATCAGTGCTCGCCCGGCATCGAAGGCATAGCCTGCACCCGCTGCAGCGAAGGCGGCATGTCTTGCACGTATACCCGGCAAGTCAAACGTCGAGGGGTCTGTTTGCGTCTTTTTCCTTCTCTGTTTTTGTTGGAGCGCTACTCCGTCCTCTGGTTTTACCAAGCTGACCCCGTGCCGGCCAGCCTCTCTCTCTGCGGGCGCGAGCAGCTGCCGCTGCGGAAGCCGTATCCAGCATCACCGTGGAGCAGCCTCCACCGGCTCCGCCGCTTCCGGAGCCGCCGTTGGCTTCTTCGTGTAGCCCACCCGCGCCCACATCTCAAGAACCAACCCCCGTCGCACGCAACGAGACACAACTGTTGCGTGCAGCATACGACGAAAACATCATCAAGCCAGAACTCATTGAACGCTTGGTCCATAGTTTTTACTACGCTTCGTATCCCACGTACGTGAGCCGGCCATCTTCGACTCGTCCTCTCCCCTCGACCCCCCAGCATGCTCCCCATATCCTCCGTTCTCTGCTTATACTTCGTGCAGCCGCCCCTACTTCCATTGGCCGACCTACCAAGCGCAGATCAAAAACCAGATCTACCGGTCCGACTGGGGCATATTTGTTGTGACCATGGCGGTCTGCGCCATGAGCGCGTATCGGCTCTCTAGCGGACTCACGATGCCGCCCGACCCGCCCCTCAACCACGCCGACGCATCGGCCATCGCCGCACGCTGCTATGCCGCCGCCGTCAAGGCGCTGCCCGCCGACGTCACTGCCGTGGCCGATTACTTCCAGATGATGAAGGCGAGCGCAATCCTCGCTTCAATCTCCCTGCAGAACAGTGACCTGAAGAGGACCCTGGCGCATCTGGGCGACTACGGCACGCTGTCGATTCTCCATGGCTTTTACAACGAAGCAAACTGGCCCAGCAACCTAAACGAAATCCAACGGCAAGAGCGCCGTCGTCTCGTGCGTGTTCCCTGCCCCCAGATCTAGCAAACTCCACGTCTGTGATTTGGCTGACGACGTATTGTTCTTCCTGGCCTTACTGTAGTTTTGGAGCGTCTACCAGCAGGAGCAGTACATGTCCAGCGACTTTGGCATCGTCTCCCGGCAGCGGGAGGCGCAGGCCACGGTGCGCTACCCGGCAGAGGTCTTCTGTGACGAGGACATCACGGAGACAGCGGTCCATCTACGACCCGACCGCGTGTCCTTTTTACAGGGTTGCAACTTCTGCACCAATCTCTACCGTTTGTTCGAGAACATCAAAAGCGCGGCGCGGGCCCGACCCGGCGTCGCCCGGGACGATCCAGAGAGCGCGATCCACGGCTTCCTCGCACGCCTGGCACCGCCGCGGTCGTTTACGCCCGACAGCCTGCAGTTCGTTGCCACGCTTTACGCAGACCTTCCGCCGGAGTTGACACAAGTGAAAGCGATCACAGAGGACCCCCAATCAGCGCGGTTTGCGTTCATTGGTGTGTATCGACTTAGGTCTCCCTCTTAGGCAGCGTCGCATTCAGTCGTCATGCTAACACCACCATCTCCTAGCCTGCAATATTCTAATTACAACGCAAATGCTCAAGTTGCTCCTCGTGGGAACGGGCGAATCGAGCGTGCACCAGTGCTGTGCGATTGCGAGCGAGCTCTTGGACGAGCTCAGCAGCGTGCCCCTGGCGTTCTTCCACGCCACAAACATGTCCTCGGTAGAGAGCAGCTTTGCCTTTTCTGATTTCGTATCTATCTGTGCCCGTCGATGATCCCGTGCTGACTTGACCAGCTCCGTCACCTCGCGCATGTGGGTCACATGTTGGCCAGCGTCATCCAGGGTCCGCTCTCCGCGTGGACCTACCTCCAAGTCCGGGGCATCCTGCGCGTGTTGGCCGACTTTCTCGAGAGGATCGAAACCGCCCGGTCGTTGCCAGCCCACTTGTCGCTGAAGCTTCGTATGCAGATCGACCGCATCGACCAGTGCATGCGCAAGACCGGCCGGCAGCAGCCGGATCCGGGTCTGCGGTCGGTGGGCCAGACGCTGCTGCAATGTTGGCAGAACCCGTCTACATCGTCGCCGAGCTCAAATGTACATATGCGGTTGCAGATTTCTTTTTACATAGTTCTTTGTTTTTCTTTGATTTGACAGGTTATTCTGACGCCGTCAACAGACGCTACAACAGTTTTCGCCTCCGCCATCAGTAGTATCTGGCACACAGCCGCTGCCAGAGATTGTGAACCCACCAGCTTTCGAGAGGACACAGGCCCAACCGCCACAACAAGAACGAGAACAGCAGCAACGGTCTTATATGCCTGTAGCGCAACGAAACGAAGCAAGAAACAACGCCGACGTCGGGCAGCAGCCGTCGGAATTTCGGGATCCGGCGTTCGACTTCATACTGCAGCCCGACAACACTGCGTTTGCGCTCGACCCACTAGAAAACTGGCCGCTGTCGCTCGGAGAACCAGACACATTCGATGAGTTGGCGGCGTATCCAGCGCTAAATACTACATGATCTTCGCCTAGTTTGGAAGGCATAGGTGCAAAGGGGGGATAAAGGGCCTTGGGAACACCGGAGTCTATACGGAAGCACATCTACTAAGCAGATTGGGGCAGGAATGGAACAGGTGCAATTCCAAAAAGAAAAAATTCGATAGAGCTACAGGTTATGGAGTTATTATAGGATAAAAAGACAGGGGAGTTAGAGGAAGCCGGCCATGCGGCCCCAAATGTCCACCGACTCGTATGACGTGTCAAAAGAATCCACTTCGAAATGATGTGGTAATGAAAGTTAGCCGAGTGGTCAGTCTAGGCGAAGCCGACGACTTCGTTCATATTGGAAGCGTCGGCTCGGATGGCTCAGTCTGCGGCCATGTAAGCAGCCATTTCTTGCTGGTGGCTGTTCGTGAGCAGCGTCCGGGCCCGCGTGGTGTAGGAAATCTTGATGCCCGGGCCGACGTAACGTTGCTTCAATCTATTTCGAGATGCATAGAGCACCGCTGTCCCGTTGAACTGTCCACAGAATATTTTGCCCAGCGGAGCCGAACAGGCCCTTTTTTTCTGTTGCTGTTGCTGTTGCTGTTGCTTCACACTGCTGACACCGCCCTTGCATCTTCTAGCATCGACGCCATCCGTATCTCTTGAACACGATGTCTAGCCAACCCGGCGAGGTCTCGTCTGGGCTACGGGCTCTTCCCCGGGTTCTCGGACGCCGAGGTCGGGATCCCTCGCTCGACGAAGACCCGCAGCGGCAGTACCGACGTCACGCCAAAGACAGCCCTGCCACGCCGGACATGCCAACGGGCCAGACCAACATCTTGAGCCAGGTACGTCCTCTTCGTACAAAACCAAACGGGTTCTTCTGTTCTTTTCCTCGTCCTTTGTCCAACCGCATCTGTGTTTTTTTTTTTTTTTTTTTTTTTTTTTTTTTTGGGCTTGTAGACTGATATTGACTGGCACGTCCCTCTGCATCGTCGAGTGCCATCGATCCACGTCCACACGTTGTCGCACATTAATCAGATCCTGAACAACGTGCCGCCGAAAGAGCGGTTTTCGCCCTCTAATATACCTCTGACGTTGTCTGTGTAGGACACGGAAACCCAGAGTCTTATGACCGAGCTTTCAACGATTGCAGTTGTTCACCATGTTGGACTAATGTCTTTAGAACATCAGTTGTATGCTTGTGCAGAGAAGAGGAAACTTTTAAAAGCATTTAAATTTTCCTTGCTCTACTTTAAAGAGGATCCCCATATCCCGTTGGCGGCCACATGGTAAAGCGTCGAGGTCAGCGTTAACGAAGGCGTTCACCACATCTATCTGCCGTATGTAAGGCAATCCGGTCCGTACGCAATGCAGTGTTCATACTGTCGTGAGAAGACGATCGTGTTTCGGGAAGCCGGTTGGCATAGTCCTCGAAGGAGTGATTTGGAGAAGAGGAGTGCATTCATAAGAGAAAGAATGGCCGTTTACATAGCCCAAAAGCCCACAGCAGAAGATGAACAAGATTTCAAATGGTGAAGGTATAAAGAAGAAAGACTACTTCAAAAGGCGCTTGCTTCCGTTGCAGACATGAATAATCAATCAAAAAACAAATAAGTATCTCGTCGGGATTTCAAGTAGCCTGCACGGCCCGACGCTGGTCGTCCTGGTCCGCCCTGACACGCTTTACGCGCCTCTCTTCCTCTGCCATGACACGCCACAGGGCCTCGGCCTTGTCGGCCCTTCGCTTCTCAGCCTGGCGGGCCTCGTCGATCTGCCGGACCACTGCGTGGTCAAAGTCGATGGCCATGATGCGCTGCTGCTCCTCGTTCCACACCATGTTTCGGTCGAACGCGTCGCCGTGCTCGACGCCGTGCGACGCCAGCTCGCGCAGCGTCTGTTCCACTTCGGCGTTAATCCGCCGCCGGTCCATTGTCAACGTCGTCGCTGTCGCCGTCGCCGCCATCGCTGTCGGCCTCCCCGACCAGTGCTGCTGGTAGTGCCACAGCGAGTTGCCCGCAAAGGACAGCAGCAGCATGTGCGAGATGTGCGCACCACACTCTGTCCAGTACTCCTCCTCCAGCGCCACCATGCCCAGGCTGACCGGCACGGCCCGGCCCTGGCACGCCTCCAGTTGGTCGTAAATCGCAGCCTCGCCAGCGAGCCGCTCCTGGTGCGGCCGTTGCACACCCTTGCCCAGGAAGCAGTAGCCGTGCGTCCGCAGCGTGAGTCGGAACAGCGCCCCGATCGCTCCGTACATGCCGTACCGCTCCAGGTTGTCGCAGTCGTGATCCAGGTCGGCCGCCAGCTGCTGCACCAGGAGTACACGCAGCTCGTCCGCGGAGATGGCGTGCCGCTCGTTGGTGGTATTCTTGGTGCCATCGCGGCCGCCTCGGTGCCACTCGACATTGGGACAGCGCGGGTCCAAGCGACTGCCCGTCTTGAGACCGAGCAGACACGTCTGCGTGCAATAGGCCATGGCCTTTTGGCGCGTTCCCGTCGTCGCACCGGAAGCTGCACCGGAAGCCTCCCGCATCGCCGAATCACGCCGTGTCCCGCGCTTCGTATCGGTGCCCGTCTTGCCCGCTTGGCGTGTCCAGCTGCTGGCGCGGTAGCTGCCGTCGCCGCCGTCGCCACCGTCGCCGCTCTCGCTGTCGTCGTCTTGGTCTCGCCAGCGCGCGCCCTTTTGCTTCTGTGGATCCTCGCACGCTGCGGCGGCGCCCGCTCCTGGAGCCAAGACGACCATCGCAGCGCCGGGCAGCGTGCCCTTGTCCTTGGGCGTGCCGGGCTCCATATCCTTGTACGGCTTGGGCCACGCAGGCTGTGTTTTGAGCACGTTCTTCTTCCACGCCTGTGTCATGTGCTGGCCCGCCATGGCCATGGTCACAAAGGACAGCACCAGCGCGACCGCCGAGCGATGGAGGTCGACCCCGTCCTTCTTCACGGCCGTCTTTGGCTCCTCGAGGTGGTAGTGCAGCGTGCTTGGGTCGTCGGGGTCGAGAAATAGGAAAACAAAGGTTTCGCCCGTCGTGGCGTAGCTGTACTGCAGCCCGTAATCGATCATGTAGTAGTAGGTCTGGGTCAAGACTCTGGCAACATTGAGCCTGTCGGCCGCGTCGTCGTCGGCTGTGATCTCGCTGGCCACCGTGCGGATCGCTTCCTCCATTAAGGAGGCCGCTTGCTCGGGCTGGAGCGCGCTGCGCAGCATTTCCGGGCTGATCTTGTGTGCCGCCTTGTACTCGATAACAAAGACGGGCCGCATCGCGCCGTCTGCGCCGTAGCGGAAGCACCATTGGTCTGGGTGCACCTTGGTCCGGTCGGGTGACTGTTTCTTCTTCGGCGGGCCGGACGCGTCCCGCTCTTCCGCTGCTTCGGCGGCCCACTTAGCAGCTGCATCCATGTCGTCCTTGGCGACAGCAAGCGCGCCAATGTATGCCGGGCGGTCTTCCCGTACGATGAGTGGCTGCCGTGCCTTACGGCGGCCCGTTGAGCGCGTGCGAATGCTGCTGCGGCTGCGGCTGCGGCCTCGAGAACCCCCGTCGTCGGGCTCGCTCGGCACCAGGTCCGAATCGGCAGCAACCACGCCGAAGGGGTAGTTGTTGAACGAGATGGCCGTCACAGCCGCCGCGGCGGCATCGTCGCTACCAGGAGTCGAAGACACACCGGTCGGGAACGCTGCGGCACCGGTGCTGACAAGCTCGATAAAGTGAGGGAGAACGTCGAGCGCACAGCCTTCAACGGCCAGGCACTCAAAGTTCTTCAAGTCTTCTTCGCTTGCTAGCTGCCGCCCGGCCAACTTTGTAACGAGGTAATCGAGGCCCGCCGTCGAAGGAAACAGCGTCTGCTGCTGGAACGCGCTTTGGAGGCGGGCAAAGGCGTCTTGCCGCAGGCTCTCAAAGGCCGTCCACAATCGCAGACGGCGAGGGTATAGCTTTCCGTCGACGCGCGTCATCCCGCCAACCGTGACGAGGTTCGTGTTCTTCTGTATTTTAAGCTGCAAGAAGACATTTTCATGGCAAATGTCAAGGAATCTCGAAAATGTCGTCTTTCTTAAGAGCTTTTTGGCTTGTTCTGCATCGGCTTGTGCTTGTTCTGCATCGGCTTGTGCTTGTTCTGCATCGGCTTGTGCTTGTTCTGCGTCGGCTTTTGCTTTTTTTGCGTCGGCTCTTGCCTGCTTCGCTTCAGCCCGAGAGGCTCGGAGAGCCTTCTTCAGCTCTTGAATGCTGGCCCCAGAACCGAGATCCGACGTGTCCGATTCGTCCGATTTGTCGGAAGCCTTTGGTACCTTTTGCGTTGGTGGCATGATGGAAATGATGCGCTCTTTCGACAATCGTTCTACCAGAACGACACAGCTTTGATAGAACGGACAGCCTAAAAGATAATGTTGGACGGAAGGGATGATTGATTGTGTGAGAGTTCGAGTGGGCGGTGCCTGACTTCCTGAAAAACTGGCGAGATATGGGGGTTACGGGGCCACCCGCCATCACCCCCACCGTAGGGGTAGTCCGCCCCACTATTCCTCGACAGTGCTGTTCAATGTTGGGTTGCCTAGCAACCACGGCGTGGGTGGTTCTAGATACTGTGTGACGTGTGGATAAATTAAGCTGCACTGTGTGTGGCTAAGGTACGCTATAAAGACAAGGACTCGCTCGACTTAAAGTACTATTACTACGATGTTTATTAACGTTATACTTAAAAGTGCTTATTTCGTAACTATAAATCTAATAGACTCGAAAGATATATTTCTAATTATTTCTTAGATAATAGGAAATCCCAAATAAGAAATTAAAAATAAACAATAAAGGATAAAGGAATAGTCCCCACGGAAAGATTCATAGTTTCTGGTTTCTGTTGCGAATATGCCACCCGAGAAGCAAAGTACGGATACATAAGAAAGTCATCGTGAGCTATTTTGTTAGCCGACGGTCGTTCTTCTGGCAACCAGCGTATGCTGCTCTGTGCCATCGCAATAAGCAGCCCCTTGTCCTCGTCAATGAGATGTCTCCCTCTTGACTCCAACGACTCGCTCGGAATGAGTGTTGCCGCAATCCGCTTGCCTGCACGCTGTTCCGTCCAACGCACCTTGTTGGTTCCAGCAAACGGGTTCGAGTAGGCACGGTAGAAGTGCAGTCTAAGAAGGGAAATTCTCAATGAGACTCTTCGGGTTGTATATGAGATATGTTTTTTTTTTTTTTTTTTTTTTTTTTTTTTTTTTTTTTTACTTCACTAATTTCCCCTTGCAGGAACCTGCGGGTTAACCAACAGACTGGGGGATTATCGTATGTTACGCGAATATACTTGTCTTCAATAGCTAAAAGAGAATTTCCGTCTAAGTATGTAGTGAATAAGTTGGCGGTGGACGATAGCACTGGGTGAACAAGACGAGAGTTCGACAAGTCAAAGACAACATATGAGGTTATATTTCATATGAGTTATGAGTGTCCTGCCGTCGTTGCCACCTAACGCACGGGGGATACAACGACGTAACCAGATGCTAATGTTGAAGATTGTAGGACTACTTCATACACATTTCAAATTCAGAGAATTAGGTGAGAATTTAGGTGGGCTCCCACGGTGGCGACACGTCCCCGCGTTATGGGGAAGTCTGGGGTAGCCGAGCGGCCCCTATTACCGGTGTGTTGTCTCAGGGGGTTTATCCGTAAGAGAAACGCCGCCGCCGGACCTTTTCTTAACGCTGAGTTTCCCCGGTGCCGCTAAGCATTGATTTATTCCTCCACACTAATGGGGTACCTCCGTCGTCTAGCGGCGTGGGATGCGCGTTAGTCCTTGGCGGGGAGTTGCGTCCGTGGTTTACCAGCTGCGGAAACCGGCCACCATTATTGCTTCAGTACTACCGGAGTCTCAACGCCCTACTCATAAAAGTCAAGCACCAGCACAATGTTTTGGTTCACCACAGAGTGGCAGAACACTACAATTTGAAGTAGCATAACCTTTGTGACCTACTAAGAAGCGCCCCGTTCAGACAATCCCGCGTACTGACAACACCCCCATCCCATCCTGTTCCAGAACAACTCTGTTCAACCAAACACTACCCGTCCAAATGGCTAGCCTCGAACTCAACGACATGTTCAGCGTGAAGGGCAAGGTAAATAATAATAGGGAGCCCTCATATTTCTGCCTGTCCTCGTGATCACTAACAAGTCGACAGATTGTCGTCATCACTGGTGGCGGCTCGGGTCTCGGTAAAGGTAGGTTTAACACAACCTTATTATATTCCTATCCTTTGGCTTGTGTTACTTTCTGCTTCATCTTACAAAGCCATGATACTCATACTGCGATTCGCGTAGCCATTGCCCAGGGGTTTTACGTGAACGGTGCCAAGGTCTACATCAGTGGCCGCCGCTTGGCATCCCTCGAGCGGACTATCACCGAGTTTCAGGCACTCGGTTCCAAAACAGCTGGACAGATCATCGCGTATGGAACACAATACTCTTCTTGTTTTTGTTGCGGAGGTTGCTAGCTAACGTTACCGACTGCACAGAGTTCAGGGGGATGTCAGCACCAAGGACCGCTGCGAGGCCATCTACAAGAAGATTGCCGAGAAAGAGAAATACGTACGGTGGCCCTACGCCCCCGCATATAAGCCATAACTAGCTTCTGACTCTTGAACACCAGATCGATGTGCTCATCAACAATGCGGGCGTATCCCGGCAGATCGACTACCCTGCCTGGGACCACAACGACGGTCAGTTGCAGCATCGAGGGCATCCTGCCGTAGGATTCACGGATTGAATGCGATAACTGATGATGTATTACGGAATTTAGCCGATTCTGTTGAGAAGGCCTTGTGGCAGGGCGTGGACGAGTTCGTTTTTCCTTTCCTTGCTTTTTCCCCCGTATGCATGTGTCTTAATGTTATACTAACTGTGAAACAAGCGAGCACTTCACCTTCACTAACTCGGGTATGCTTGACCCCATACTTCCTATCCGCATCTTGCATTACTAAATACGGCTATCCATTTAGTAAACTTGAACGCCATTTACTTCATGACCACGGCTTTTGTCCCGTTGTTGCGCCATGCGGAGGACCCCAGCGTCATTGTCGTCTCGTCTCTGGCCGCACTTGCCAACCAGAGGTAAGGAAGCCATAGTATCAAGACAAAGCGGTAGCCGGGGGTTTTTTGACACTGACTCCTCCCACACAGAGCTCTCGGCTCGATCACATATGGGGTTTCCAAGGTAGGCTGCCTAGTCCATCAGACGCGTCATATTCAGATAGGCGACGTAATACTAACGAGATACGGTGTAGGCCGCCGGTTTGTGCACCCATTCCAAGTAACGTGAAAGTATTGCATGCTACGTTTGAGATTGCGTTATTGACATCGGCGAAGCTTTGCATTTGTCTAAACTACTTGCCGGTCGCCTCTCTCCGTGAGTTTCTGACACGCCCCGATTATCTACGGCATTATATATCCTTTCAGAAAACCATCCTGGAAAGAGTACGGTTATATCGGGTTATTTTCTGCTGTACTAATTCTGTGTCGCAGGCTAAGGATCCGTGTGAACGCCGTCCTCCCCGGCGTGTTCCCGTCTGAGATGACCACGACGAACAACACCGACGATGCCTCTGCGGTAAACGAGATGGTTCGCAAGGCCGCTTTGCGAAGCCCAGCGGGTGAGTCTTCCACAGGGCGCATACTATTATAGTTCCCCATATACGCCCTTCAAACCGTAGGCCACATAGGTTGCGTGCCGGATCAGCTAACGTTAAATGTTCCCTAGGACGTTGCGGAGAGCCCGCCGAGATTGCGGGCCCGTGCATTCTGCTGAGCTCCAAGGCCGGGCAGTTCATCAACGGCGGCCATCTCGTGCTTGACGGCGGCCGCTTAATGGTGCGTATTTCGTATAAAGAGAGTGACCCCAAATTAATGACATCGGCTAATAAACCTATTTCTCGCATGTAGTCCGGCAGCATCAACGATGGCCTCCGTATGCCCGAGGACACCTACGTTAACTAGATTGCATTCAGTATCGGTAGATCAGTCAATGAAATAGAATACTATGAAATTATGTTCGATCAGTGTCCTTCCACTTGTGCATGGAATCTGCTTTGTTTACTGGTTTTCGTTGTTTTTCGTTGTTATTTCTTTGGTTATAAGCGCTTTTTTATGCGCTCTTCCTGAACAATCTTCAGAATAAAAATTAACAACATTTAAGAACGACATCTAGAAGGAATACTAACATAATTTTGAAATTAATTACTACTATCATGTGTCTTTATCCTAGGCCACTAAACAAATAATACATCGTAGAAAAATGATGGTTCAACATGTATCACACTGCACAGAAAAGATTCCCAAAACGAGCACGAAGCCGCCATCAAATTTTTATTTTATTTTGTCTTCTACAAAAGTCTAAAATCCATGTCAAATTCAATCGGAGTGAAGCTGCAGTGCCCGATTCACCGGCGAGATAATGTAGGGGATTTTTGCCCAAAAATTGACCGTGGCAACCGCGCGCTTGGCCACGCCTTCGGGGGTGAAGTCGAACTTCTGCAAATGGGTTGTTAGTGAGAGAATATATTTAACTGAATATACAGCATGACGCTTTATGGGACATTACCTTGTAAAGATCCTTGGCTGGCGCTGAACCACCAAAACGGTTCAGCCCGAATTGTTCGTGAGTATACCGTTCCCAGCCGTTGGTCGCCATCACCTCCACCGACAGCGACGGGATGCCGTCGGGCAACACACTGAGCTTATATGACAGGGGCTGTCGGTCGAAAACATCACAACACGGCATGGAGACGATGCGTGCCCGGATGCCGTGCGTTTCGTTAAGAAAGGCCGCTGCCTCCACGCAGAGAGAGACCTCTGAACCGGTAGACACCAACGTGATGTCGGCCGCACCGCCAGTAGTGGCCTCCGCCAGCACGTATCCGCCCTTTCCAGCTGATTCTTGGCTCGTTCCCAGCACCAGTGCGGGAACATCTTGACGCGAGAGCGCGAGAATGCTCGGAGTCTCCCGAGCAGTAAGCGCTGCTACATACGCAGCGTTCGTTTCATTTCCGTCGGCTGGCCGCCAGACCATGCAGTTCGGCAGCGCACGGAAGTGCGCAAGCGTTTCGATAGGCTGGTGCGTGGCACCATCCTCGCCGAGGCCGATGGAGTCGTGCGTGGCCACCCAGATCTGGCGGATACCCGTGAGGGCCGCGAGACGCACGGCTGGTGCCGCATAGGAGACAAAATTGACAAAAGTACCCGCGTACGGCAGCACGGTCCCGTACAAGCCTAGGCCGTTCATAATGGCTCCCATCGCGTGCTCGCGCACCCCATACCGGATGTACCGGCCTGCGTACGTGCCCAGACCCGTGGCGGGCGGCTGAAAGTCCGTGGCGCCGCGCCAAAACGTCAAGTTCGGCCCCGTAAGGTCGGCCGAACCACCAACCATCTCGGGTATCCGCGGAGCGACGACGTTTAGCATCTTCTCAGACATATTACGCGAGGCCAGGGGCTTGTCGGAAGCTGTGTACGTCGGGAGATGTGCGTTCCATCCATCGGGGAGCTCTTTACGCAGGCGGCGCCGGATATCATCAGCCTCAGTCTTGTACTGGCCGGCGTAACGGGCGAACAACGCGTCCCATTTTTTCTCGGCGGCGGCGCCCTCCGCTGCACGTTTCTCGTAAAGGGCGTATACCGACGGTGGAACAACGAAGGATTCGTTGGGATTGAATCCGAACTTGGTCTTCATCTGGGCGATGTCATCCGCCGAAAGTGGCGAGCCATGGACGCCGTGGGTGCCCTGGTTCCGTGAGCCGAAGCCGATGGTGGTTCGAAGGGCGATCAACGAGGGACGGTCGGTCACCTGCCGGGCCTTTTCCAGGGCGGCTTCGATAGCATCGAGGTCGGTGTCGCCGTTCTCGACGGTCTGCACGTGCCAGCCGTACGCCTCGTAGCGTTTTACGACGTTCTCGCGGAAGGCACTGTTCGTGTCGCCGTCGATACAGACGTGGTTATCATCCCACACGGCGATGAAGTTTCCCAGTTGCAAGTGGCCTGCCAGAGAACACGCTTCACTGGCCACGCCTTCCATCAAGCAGCCGTCGCCCACAAAACAATAGGTATAGTTGTCGAAGACAGGGAAGCCGTCTTTGTTGAAGGTTGCTGCGGAGTGGGCGGCGGCGATCGCCAGGCCAATAGCAGTAGCGATGCCCTGGCCCAGGGGACCTGTGGTAACTTCAACGCCCGGCGTGTGGTTGGCCTCCGGATGGCCCGGAGTCAAACTATCCAGTTGCTAGAAGCCATTGTAAGCACTGCACATGTCTTCTAGGCGGATAGTCCAGGAGTGCACAAATATACGCACACGAAAGCGCTTGATCTCGTCCATGGAGACGGCATAGCCTGCCAGGTGCAACATGGCATACAAGAGCATACAACCGTGGCCATTTCTGCCACGAAAATTCCGATCAGTGTTTGTTTCTCGAGAATCCTGAGAACATCGAAGCTATCGAATTTACTCACGAAAGGACAAAACGGTCGCGGTTCGGCCATTGCGGATTCTTGGGGTTGTACTTCAAGAAACGGCTGAAGAGCACATGGGCAACGGGAGCCATGCCTCTGTGGGTGTGTTGTCAGCCATACTCCTGGTAAAGTGCTGTGATCTACAGTCTTGTGGAAATGCTTACAGCGGCGCACCGGGGTGGCCGGACTTGGCTTTGGCGATCGCATCGGCCTGGGTATCAAAGCTGGTCAGTAACCGCAAGGCCCCGTCTGTTTGTTTGCCAGGGGTGACTTACAGCAAGGACACGGATCGTGTTGATTGCTAGTTGGTCCATGATTGCAACCGGGTATGCAAATCGACAGAGAAAGTGTCTACAGGGGGGTCGTAGGTGCTGAGTCTCGTCAAGCGTCAATGCTCACCCCAAACCTCCCTCGTTATGGACGTGGTTTCTTCTGCCTTAATGAACAGCGAACGAGCACACAACGCCGATGTTGACCGGCCGAAGCCGGCTCGAGCAAATGCGAATAATAAGAACATGCCGTAATGAGAACTCTCCGTTGCATACATTTCTCCATCTTCGGCTAGCCTCATTGGGTTTGAAGCGTTCATGCAACACATCCGTGAGTTTTTCCCATGTCAACGGTGAAACCCTACAGTTCCTCCGCGCTCCTTTACTTTGATTTTACCCGGATGTTTTGGACATGCATTAGTGACGTTGGTTGGCCTAGCCGTGGATGGTCTAGCGTTCCGATGGAGCTTGTTGCGGAGTAGACGGCAGATCCGGTCCATTTACGCCGGTGGTGAAAGCAAGGTCCGCCCGGACCCAGTCCCGCTCCAATTACCCGGTTCGTCACAGCAACCCCAACGAACGAAAAGACTCTCCGCACGTCGTCGTCATACTGCGTTACTGCATTATTGGTTCGAGATGGCCGATCTCGGGGTGAGCAGTGTCTCTACCAGCGCTGGACATATGGTAATTTTCCTGGAGACGTCACATGGGAAGATGTATATGGCGGGGTCTTCGCCATCTAGTGTTAAACAGGCTGAAGGGCAGCTTGCAACACCGGTGTGTATTAGTCTGAATCAACAGTGCAACGTACAACAGGCGACAGCTTAGGAAATCATCACCAGCTACTAGTATCATCGTGAAGGGCAGCAAGATGAGCACACCAAGAAACGTCAATGTCCACAACCCGGAGTATCGTGAGACAAAACCGGTACAAGGGCATCCTACAGCGCCCGTGACGGAGCTGTTCAAACTCAACGATAGAACGATTATCGGTACGCGGGCTTATTTCCCCCTTTTCTTTCCGGGCTCGGGTTCCCTAACGTTGTTGTAGTCACCGGTGCGAGCGGTTTCCTCGGCATCCATGTTTCGACAGCGATACTCGAGAGCGGCGGCGACGTGGTCGGGCTGGACGTTGGCGAGACGCCGCCTGCTGCGCATTGGGATAAGTCTTGACCACACGTTGTGACTCGAGGGAACACCATTCACAGCCGCACGTCTAACATGCAATACCCCCAGTAGAAGAAGCGGCCAAAAAACACGGTCGATCCTTACAGTACTTTAAATGCAACATCTGCGATGAGGCCGGCGTGGCGGCCGTCTTTGAGAAAATTGCCGCCAGCATAAAGACGCCCATCCGGGGCCTCGTCGCCTGTGCGGGCGTGTCTATCGGCGGGCCCGCCATCGAGTTCCCGCTGAGCGACCTCCACAAGATCGTGGACGTTAACCTCATCGGCACGTTTTTGACCGCACAGGCCACGGCTCGAGAAGTCCAGAAGTCGGGCCAGTCGGCTAGCTTTGTGTTGGTCGCCAGTATGAGCGGCTACATCTCGAACAAGGTATGGTATTTGAGAAGAGAGGGAGATGGATTTGCAAGCGTGGTACTTCGAGACGCCCGGGCATTAAACTAACTAATAAAACACAAGGGCTCCAATACGGCCGGTTACTGTGCCTCCAAAGCCGCGGTTCAGCAGCTCGGCCGCTCGCTGGCCGCCGAATGGGGCTCACGCGTCGGTATGCCGCTGATCCGCGTCAATACGCTCTCGCCCGGCTACATCCGCACTGCCGCGACGGCACAAGCTCTGCAGCGGCCGGGCCTGGAGAAACAGTGGGTCAACGACAACATGCTGCTGCGTCTCAGCACGGCGGACGAGTTCCGCGCCCCGGTGGTGTACATGCTGAGTGACGGGAGTAGTTTCATGACGGGTGCGGATCTGCGGGTTGATGGTGGCCACTGTGCATGGTAGTGTGTCTGCTTTGATGATCCATCGCCTTCCGGTCTATTTCAAAAATGATTTCAAATAATATTATCTCGCTTTCAATCAATCCTTGCGCTTGACTCACAAGTGTTGGAATAATGTAACTCGTCTGCCTCGTTGCCTGTATTCTACATCACTATCGAATTTGGAATCGCCAAAATCCTTTCGAGGCTTACCTCTTGGTTTTACTCTGTCCCTAAATGCCTCTCCCAGCCATGTTTTCTCACAGGGTAAACAACGGATAGCAACTGCTGACACAGAAAAATTGATTTCCCTCGCCGGCAATGTTTTGGAACACTCGCCATTTTTTGACACGTAGCATTCCAGGAACCTGTAAATGACACACGAAACAACACCAATAAACCTACAGCAGTGACAATGCGGGTACAATCAACCAATGCAGTTGTAGAGATACTGGGTGTTATCGCTCAACCAAGGGGTCCATGAAGCAGCCCTTCTCAACATGGTTGCGAAATCGAGAGCGATAAGATTTGTACATGTCGTCACACCTGTTCATTACGCTGGACTTATGTATTTACTATTGATGTTCGCGTTTTGTATTGTATAATTACACATTATTTAGATTAATGACAGCGGTGTGGTAATATACAGAAAAAACTAGGGCTTGCAGTGACTCTGCTTGACAAACTGCTTCTTGTGGGACTTGTAAAGCGTGGAGGAGTCCAGGACCTCACCAGTTGACGACCGAATAAAGTCTACACGCAGGTGCTGCGGGTCCAAGAAACTCACGGTCGCAAAGCTAAAGTCATCCGCATAGGCGAAGGCGTTGAACGAAACATTCGAGCCCACAGCAGCCAAGCCTTCAATGTTGCCCGCGCCACCCGCAACAATGTACATTGGTGCCTTGGGATCGTTCATGCCCTTGGGGTCTGGCGTGGACTTGTACACGGGCCAGAAACGCTGTGAGTTGTGCACGTGGCCGAAGATGGCCAGGTCAACACCGTACGTGTACAGCAGGTCTTCGAAGGCGTCTTGGCACGGGCTGCAGATGTTGCCGCTGCCACCGGTAGAGTACCAGGCGCGGTGACCGGTCAGCACCACCCACGGCGTGATGGTCCGGTCCACCGAGGCCAGGTCGGCCTTGACAAACTCCAGTTGCTGGTTGGGGAAACCGAACGGGCCACCCAGGGTGACGTCAGGCGCGTTGGCAAAGTCCGTCTCGGTATTGATCATGATGAAGTGAACCATGCCGTAATCGAACGAGTACCAGAACGGCGTGTTGGCCAGCGCCTGAGCCTTCTGGCTGTTGTTCCGTGCTGTCGGGAAAAGGGACTTGGTCGGGAACACCGACGGCGTCATGCGGCCCCAACGGTTCACATAGTCGGTGAAGTTGGTCTGGCCAACGGGGCACGATTCCGCCGGATTCGACGTGTTCTCTGTGCAGTCGGCGTCGTGGTTGCCCGGACCGGCCATGTACAACTTGCGGCCGGAGATGGGGGCCAGCTGCTCGTAAAACTGCTCCAGGATGGTCTCGTAGGCGTTGGCCGGGTCCGAGGGGAACCCGAAGACATCGGCAAAATTGTCGGCGTATGCGAAGTCACCCGGGTGCATGATGAACTCGTACTTGTCGACCGACTGTGCCAACTGCCAAATGGTGGTATGGTTCAGCTCGGGATCGATGCGTGGGATGGGCTCGCCCCGTTTGACTTGGTTGGCGGCAAGAGTGAAGCCATCGGTCCCGTACACGCCCATGTCGATGACCGCCGCCATGGTGAAAGGCTCGCGGTCACCAGCCACACGAGGACTCAGGAACTGCTGAACGGTCGAGTTTGTCGAGTCGATCTTGTAGTAGTAGGTCAACCCCGGCAACAGATTGGGCAACGTCACTACGTTTGCGTACGTGCGCGCAGTCGGGTAGGTAATCGAGGATTTCGAGCACTCCTTCCAGAGCAGCGCGTCCGACCGCAGGCCGTAGTGGACGCACGGCTGCGTGAGCTCCTCGTATGTGTTCCAGCCAACAGAAACAGCTGCAGTTGAACCCAACGTGAGTTAGTCTTAAACGGGGATTTCTCTTTGCCGAGGCAAGACAAGACTTGAAACTCACCATTCTCGCTGTGCACCGTCAGACGCTGTTGCATGGGCGTGGTCCGGTCAGCCGGGATGCCCGGCATGGAAAAGTTGAAGCAAGCGGAGTTGGCGGCGGCCCAGTACCATTGACCG
The DNA here is from genome assembly GCA_002778095.1 of Fragosphaeria purpurea. Classification (NCBI taxonomy): domain Eukaryota; kingdom Fungi; phylum Ascomycota; class Sordariomycetes; order Ophiostomatales; family Ophiostomataceae; genus Fragosphaeria; species Fragosphaeria purpurea. Next base: position 1,754,620 of record PCDL01000002.1, read on the forward strand.
TCAACAAACCATGTAGCGGTTGTCGAGCCGTTCTTCAAACAATGATCAAGAATATCACTGAACGCGGTTTGCAGATGGCTGTTGTTGGTGCCGCCGGACGGCTGTTGCTGCATGAAGAGGTCGCCGGCCGGGCTTTGGCAGTTGGTGTCGCTGGCGCTGGCGGCGAACTGTGCTACGCACGATTGTGCCGCTTGCGTGCATTCCTGCGAGAACCGGTAGGATCTCACGTCGTACTCGGTGCCGCCGCAGTCCCATTGCCCTACGACTGGCGAGACCGCAACTGCGGCCAGCAGTGTTAGAACCTCCGTCCTCATCGTGAATGCCTGTAAATGCGCAGAAAGCAGCGCTATAGTTGTTGCTAGGACCAGTAACCATCCGTTCGTCCCTTGCAGTAACACGGAAACTAAGATCATCCACAGGGCAGGCCATTGTTTTTGTACCTGCATGAGCCCATTTCTTATCACGGTGCATAGTGTTGTATTGTTGTATTGGCTTCAGCGTCGATTGCAAGGGATCATGTCCCACGTGCTTGAGTGGAGATGGTAAGATGAGGCTCCTTGCAAGCTAGTTCGACACGTGGGTGTGCCGGTTGGGAAAGAAGTCCCAGAGGAGCCTTTCAAAATATAAAAACCCAAAATACGGGTGTATTGTAATTTTATTTAGCTTCGATTAATCTCCTAGTGGCGGGCACTACCGCAGAGTTTCTGGTATTCATCGAGGAAGCCAGCGTCAGCAATACCATTTAACGAAATGCTTAACGGAAGAATCATCCTTGACCATGAGGAAGCTTTGACCATAAGCAAGCTTTGCATCTAAACCGCTTTCTTTCACCGAATTATTTGATTTCCTAGTCCTGCAGAGGAGAAAAAAAAAATACAAATGCCACGTGCAAGCAATTTGTTGTATTTCTTTTTCACGCTGACGCTGTAGGTCAGAGCCTGGTCGCGGCCCCTGAGGTTTTCTATCTCGTTTGCACCAATCAATCGAGTGCCATATGCAAGCAACTCGGTTTAACGCGATACATTAAGCACGAACGGAGAGATCCGCCGAAATTAACTCTACACGCGCCACAAACGTACACCCAAAAACTACCGTAGCATAGGTGTCGGCGGTATTCCGGTCTGTTTGTCCATTGAGCTCTCGGTGGAAAAAAAAAAAAAAAAAAAAAAAAAATAGGTTTGAGACCAGGTGATCATTGTATGCTAAACATTTTATTCTCGGAATTGGGCATCTGTTGCTACGGAATAATTCTAAGGAAACGGGGGAAATTTCTGTAAGTTGCTGTCTTCACATTTCCCATATCTGCCAACACATGCTAGACGTTTTTTCTCTAGTATGTATACGAGAGTAGTAGCATTCAAATCAACATTCAACGATGCCGGCACCTCCTAATTTTTGTTGTCGTTGTCTGTTGTCAACAACCAGGGCTAAGCCTATTTTCTTTCCGTGATTGTAACATTGAGCGGAGCGTCCATCCGTGCGAAGAAGTATGACTTTGACACTGGCACCTCACGGTGAATTGGCTTCTCGTCTTGGTTTGTGTTGAGCTGCACAGAAATGTCAAAGTAGAGCAGCAAAGTGCCAACGAGCTTTATCAACTATTTGCTATGCGTTAATATTGCCGAACAAGAAACGACCGGGCCTATGACAACGTGAGATTACACAGACCTCTAGCATGGCCACGTTTTTGCCGATGCACTGCCGGCTTCCTTGGCCAAATGGAATCCAGTACCGTGTCATTTCTTCGGGGGCGAGGTGAGAGCCATCGGGCGCTGTGGTTCCGTCTATCCAGCGAGAGGGATTGAAACGGTCGCAGTCGCTACCAAAAGTGGCGGGATCCATGTGGACGGGCAGCGCCGACATGCCCACTGTCGTCTACAAGTGTTCAGTTAGAGACGGAGGCAGGAAGGATAATCAAGTGGAGCGCTTATACCTTTTCCGGCAAATACGTTCCGGCAACGACGCGGCCACCTTGCGGCACGTAGCGCGGCAAGTTGATTGTGGCAGGCGGCGTGATCCGCAGGGCTTCCTTTATGCATGCTTGGAGATACGGCAAGCGACCGAGCTCTGCGTACGTCGGTGGGTGGCTGTCGGTGGAGTACTTGCGGTCCGGAAACGCGTTGATGAGTTCTTTGGTCAGGGTGTGGTATACATCCGGGTGGCCTAGAATGTGGTAGAACGTGTAGCCCAAAGCGGAGGAAGTCGAGTCGGATCCAGCCACACTAAAACAGCCCCTGAGTTAGTATACTACCGACGCACATGCGGACGGGGGATCCGACTGGATTTGCCGGAGTTTTTCATGTACTTACATGCTCGAGAAGGCTTCTGTGCGCAAGTCAATCGCGTCTAGCATCTGGCCCGTGACCGGGTCCTTTGCCTCAATGAGGCGGCCTAGCAAATCCTTGCGGTCACTGACCTTCTCCCTTCGTCGCTCCACACGAGACCGGGTAAGCTGCGATTGAATGTTAGAGACAATATCCGCACGCAAATTTTTTTGCACGAAGTAAACGATGAACCGACCTCCTTCAACCGTTCGCGGCCGGCTTGAAGATTCCGAAGCCAAGGGATGGGCAAGAACGTCCACTTTGTGAACGGGATGGCCCATGGCACCATGCCAATGGTCGACCCAAACTCCATTTGGTTGTTGATAAGGCGGATGTGCTCGTCTTCGATCCCGCTCTCAAGCATGCCGAATCCCTCGCTGAAGGCCTAGGCGTAAAGCTCGAGTCAGCACATACGCTTCAAACTAGAATATAAAAAAGAGACAAAACAGAGAGTCTCACCAATTCACCGATCACATCAAAGGCGAAGAAGTGGCACCACTTGGCCAGGTTAAACACTTCACCCGAGGTCGAGAAGAAGGACATTTTGCGCATGAACAGCTGGAGACGCTCTTGCACATATTTTTCCATTGCCTGCAACGCGCTCATCGAGTAGCCATGGGAGACAATGCGCTTGCGCTGGGCGTGCAGATGGGGGTCGCGCTGGCCAAAAATTGTCGGCCGGAAGGCAGTGAAAGCACTTTCATGATGCATGTCAGCGGTCGAATACGCAACAAAATAACATGGACTTGTTTCTTTGGAGAAAAATAATTACTCGTAATAGTCGGTCTAATAAAAGCGTTAGCAATTCGAAGGATCTTTGCTACACAATAACCCTGGTGTCTTACCTTCAGAAAGTCCCGGCCTTGGACGGTGCTGTAAATCTCCTTCACGGCGGCCTTGTCCGAAATCATGACCTCCGTAGGCCCGATGCGCACAACGGGTCCGTATTTCTGATGAAGAGCGAGGATTGTCTCATGAAAATTGCCTCGATTGAATTTTTGCAACTTCCAGAACGGCGTCAGGGACGCAAGGAACGGGCCCTTGACCTTTGCGAGCGGCGAGAAGAATCTCTGGTAAACGACATACATAGAGAGCAAGCTGACGATTGCAACACAACCAACTGTGAAGAAACCATAGCGTCCAACATGGTCGAGCAGCCAGCTAGTTGAGCCGCCTGTCTTGGCCTCTAGCATATCTCTGAGATTTCCCATTTTGGTTATTGTGATTGTTCGGCTGCCCACCTTCGTTACGCTTGACTGTGGTGCGAATTGTAGGCTTCCTTTGTTGATGACTTATTTTATAATAGGTCAAGCGAAAGCCGTATGTATGCTCAGCAGATAAGAGTCGTTTTGGGAGCATTTCCATCTACGGATGGGCAATGAGGTGGGTGACGTCTTGCCGCGGTTGGGAGCCGCGGCTCACAGCCGTTCCAGGTATCGATGCGATCGTGCACCGTGGACACAAAAGTATGCTGCATTGCGTTTCGAGATCCACCTCTAGCGTTGAGTTTTCCTCGTCTACGTCTTACGGTTTTTCTCGGCATGAACCAAATCACAGCTGCGGTACTCTTCTTTACTGTGATCTTCAGATGGTGTCTGTCTCCTTCCCGCCCACTAATACACGACCCATTTTTTTACCAAGCAAAATGAAAACCCATCTCGATGCTTGATCTAGAGATTTTTTATTTATTTCCTTGTTTTTTTGAACAGCATGTATAAAACACAAAAAACCACTTTGAAGATTTCCTTCTTTGGATGTAGATTTTTCTAATGCCCGCTCTTCAGATTGGAGACGTGTTGAGTGGATTTCCGATCCAGTTTCCTAAAAAGATACGTGAGTCGAAAGCTGGTAAGTGAGTCAACAGCAAAGCTTTTAAACGGTACCCATATCCCCAGACATTTCTACACCTGTAGACTCGAACCAATTTTGTACTGCATCAGTAACTCCGTTTTGCGTAAATTCTTTTTTTTTATGAGTGATTTTGGACTTCAGTGTTCTACATGCATAAGCACTTCAAATCTCTCTGCCAAATAAAATATTTATTTTCCAACTTTCTCCCGTTGTTCTTTTTTATCGTCTGCAATGCTCTTCCCTTGCACCCAGGAATGAGAGAACGCCTGAACCGATAAGGGGCGTTCCTCCGGCAGCCATCGAAGCAGGGACCGCACAAAGTCGATAAATGCAATTTTTTCGTTGCCTTCCAGTTTCTTTGCCAGCGATTCGAAGCTCACGCCCTTAGGCACAGCCGGCAATCTAATCCAATTTCCTAAAAAAGATACGTGAGTTATTTTGGGTACAACTAGCAGCGGTGGTTTTGGACCGCGACACACCTTGATCGTCCCAGTACTTGGATGTTTCGGATCTCTTTCGATCTAGAAACTCAGTGGGCGGTGGCCCTAGAAGAGCAACCATGGCGGCAAGGTGGCGTGAATTGCTCTGCTCCCGCGATTCATAGGCCTTCAGCTGGAATAAAACATCGTCTTCCACCAGATTCCACGCCTTTATCCTAGGGTTAGTCATTATGACATTACCTTATGTCCATGGCGTTTAAAGCAGTTACAAAAGGGAACAACGTACTAGAACCCCCACGTTCCACATGTCGACCTTATTATCCCATGGCATGCCAAGAATCACTTCGGGGGCCCGAAATGGCGCTGGCATGGCGATTCCCTCTTGCTGAGAACCAATGCGCGCCTGGCCCATATCACAGAGTACTAGGGGGCCGATGCTCGCCACCACGCCGAGGCTCGCGTGGATCACGGTGCCATCGACATATTTCCTCCGCGACGGCGTCTTTGCTTCAAGACTAGCGATTTTGTCAAACACAGCTTGGTCCGTGACACCGATAAGTAAGTTGTCCGCATGAAGGTCTACATAGTCAGTGGGAATAGTAGAGTTATTGCTTTGTACCAAATACAAAGAAACCGAAAGGGAGATACCTGTGTAGATGACTTCTGCTGAATGTAGGTAGTTGACGGCTAAGAGTACCTGCTTAATAGCCAGCCGTGCCATAAGAGGCGAAAGTACGTTACCAGGCCGGTAGCGGAACTCGCTCAAGGTCATACCAGCAGCCGTCAGTATAAGCACCTGGTGCGTTCCATCCGGCCCTTGCAGCACGAACGCGTCCCGGAGTTCGCAGACATGCTTCTCGCCCGGGTGGTTTGGGGACCCGTGCGCCTTCAAGTGGCGGTACACTTCCAGCTCGCTCGTGCGATACTCTTCCGGCATTGTATTGACCTGGATCTTCATCGCCCAGTATGTGCCGTCCCTAGACAAACTCAGCGCAAGATGATAGGAGAGGAGGCAATCGTCAAGCTGGTGACAGGCACGCACTGCAGATCCTGGGCCAGCCAGACGGTCGAGCTCGTGCCGTAGCCCATCTTGGCCCCTAACTGGTACCGGCCAAGAATGATTTCGCCGTTGCGCGCCGGATAAAAAGCCTCGCGCGTGTAGTGTGGCAGAGTCTCTTCCTCAAAAGCGGTGGAGGCATCCACGGTCTTGTAACCTTCGTCAGAGAAAGTGCGCGGCTTCGGCATCGTAGCGGTTATGATTGCGGCGACAGATAACAAAACCAGCATGAGCAATGCTCGTATGAAGAAGGACGGGGAAACCCCCACGCATGCTAGACGGAGTAATGTAAATTTGCCCCGCGAAATCATGCATGTGATTTGCACGGACAGAATGAGTTACGATGAAATTTTTGCAAACGGGGTTGTTGATTCTTCAAATACCTAGCCTGCATGTAGACCACATCCATTACGATGATGTAGATAGCGTTAAATTTGGGCAAGGCTCCTTGATCAGTCGTCGAAGCCGCGCCTGCTGCAATAGTCAATACAGCACTTAGATACTCCCGAGTCGCTTTTTCCTGTTATTCTTACCATAATCTTCATGCCTGCCTCCAGCCTTTTGTCGTGTAAGTTACGAAAATAGGGTGAGAATTTTCGTGAGGCAGTTGTACGTAAAAATTAATTGCACGAATAATCAAATCTTATTTATCAAGGGTACATAGAAATTTTAATGGTCAATGTTAACTGAAAGAAAATCACTACACGGTACTAACAGCTTGCACGAGCGTCGAATATCGGTCTTCGATTTTAAGACAATAGTACATTAACGCTTGGGTCTTTGTTATAAATTATCAGGGCATCAATCTGAAAGTAGGCCATTCTGTGGAGAGTAAATCGCGTGGGAGGCCTGTGCCAAACAAGAGGTCGTTCAAGTCAACAAGAGCTGGGTCTCCAAAGAATCCCAGATCGTCAGACGGTCCGAGCAGCCAGGGTGTCGTTCCGTTTTGCTGATCAAGGGGCAATGGTGGCGCATGAATGTTGTCGATAGGTTCTGGTCCCGCAGCCACTTGAGGAGGTCCGGTCGCTGCGTCGTCGGTTGGCCGTGTCCGGATGCGCTGCAGCATGGACGTGTACCGGGCTGCCAGCGCGCTTGTAGTACTCGCAGCTCGAAGAAAATCCATGCCAAGGTCTAGCGTATCGTCTTCGTGTGTCTCGCCCAAGGCTTCCATTTTTTGCGTATCGAGGGTACGGAGCGCCAGAAGGACACCCATGGACGTGAAGACATCTAGCCAGTCAGCCACACACGAACGCAACGGGAACAGAAGGTGGATGTTACTTACAGTGTAAGTTATACCACAGGGAGTTCAGCAGCCGATGGCGGTACTGCGAATGTATAAGGCGAATTGTCGTACGAGCAGCAGATATACAGGCCCGGCTCGACGCGACGGCGACGGCTTGTTGTAAAGGATCGTTGATATCCTGCTTGCTGAAGACGAGGAAGGCTTGTCGGTGTATGATGAGACGGAGGTTGAGAAACCTAAACAACGGTGAGAAACAATGTCCCCTTGGACTTGACCAAACAACACGACGACACAAAACAAGACTCTGCTCACCGAATGTGTAGAACGTTGCGCTGCAGACGAAATTCGGGGCCGTCAAAGAACGGCGATTCATCTTTCAGATGGGCAGGTACCGCCTCCCACCACGCCAGTAGGCTGCCGTCAAGCAGAACAGCGCGGCCGGTGATTTGGGAATGCATGGTGCCCTGCGGTGCCGTCTTGTCGCCGGCGTCGACGGTCCGTCGTGGCTGATACAAATCGAGCAAAACGTTTTCGACAATGTCCGCGAGTTTGATGGTTTGCGTAAAGAACGCGATCAGGGAAGGCCGGCCTTCGGGCTGCCGGGGCACGACGAAGTCGCGGCTGATGTACTGGTCGTCAACTTCCACCGGCATGTCAATGTCGAACGTGCTCCGGCCTTGCATCGACGGCGGCCGGCCGAACTTCATGCTTAGCGTGCGGTCAATGATGTAACAGCCCCACCAAACGCGTTTCCGGATCTCCCGGTCCACGGCCGTGAGACCATCCGCAGCCGGCGGGTTGAAGTGCAAGCCGAGGCCGACCGCGGTATGGATCATCAGGCCGACCAGCGCCCAGCACTCGTTCAGCTCTAGCGTGCTCTGGAGGTAGTGGCAGAGCAGCAGGAGAGCTTGGACCAGCTCGAAGCTGCCAGCGGTGAACAGGTGGGCGAAGACGATGCGTCGCGCGCGCTGCAGAAACTGCGACGACAGCACAACCGGCTCCGTCACCGGGGCGGCATCGCAAAACTCGTAGCCATGAGCGAAGACCAGATTCAACAGGCCAAACCACAGCGGATGCTGCTGCTGCTCGGCAATCGTCTGCGGTTGGAGCGCCCACATGCGCTCGTAGTCGCGGCGAAACGACGGCTCGTGCACAAAGGGGTAGAGACGGTGGACGTGGGCAAAAAAGGCATCCACGAGACCATCGGCAACGTGTTTTGGTGGTAATTCGTAGCATGCCGTGGTGTCGGTTCCCGGAGTCAACCCGGCTTCCAAACCCGGACTCGGAGCGCTCGCCGTGCGCGACAGCCGCCGTCGTTTCCGCCGTTGTTGCTGCGTCTGCCCGGACGAGACGTTTGACACAAATGCAAACGTCGAGGATTCGCCAAAGTAGCCATCGGGTTCTTGGGGATCGGACGGCGATACTTCCCGGGGCGAAGAGTCCCGGGCAGTGCTGCCCGTTCTGGCTGTCGCCGCGGCGCTGATGGCTGGTGAATTGCCTCCGGATGCAGCATCAGACGGATCAGCGGATGTCATGCTGTCGGCATATCTGAACGGGCTTTGCACCATGGACGGAGCAGCGGGAGCAATATGTCCTTCGCCATAGACCGAGTCCGTCGAGCCGGCTTGTGGCCCTTGTCTTCGGGCTGAATCCGTGGACCGCGGATGGACGCCGCTTTCTCGGAGCTTGGCCGTCATGAGCTTCTGGAGCCTAGAAAAGAACCGCATCAGCCGCGAGAAGATCTCTGCGTGTTGTCAAGTGTTCTCGCCTCTTACTCGTCCACGCTCAGTTTTTCTGCAGCAATGTCGGGGTAGCAGCAGAGGATGCCGCGCGCAATGCACGTGCTGCATTGCGGACGGGCACCGCAGCATCGATTCTTGCGTTTCCTACAGTTCACGCAGGCCTTCCCGGAGGGGAGGCGCTGTTTCGTTATGACCGGCAGATCCATTGCGTGTGCTTCAATAGTGAACACGTAGTTGCAGGAGCAAGGAAAGATCCCGTTGCTAGTCTTTTTCCATCACTGTACAAAATAGCTTACGGTGATGGGTAGGCCTGCTGGTTGATTTATTGGGCTTCATTTGACCTACACTCGAATGGGCGTAGTGCAATCGTTCCCCGCAAAGGGCGGTCCAGTTTTCGTGGGGAACGACTAAAGTCGGCTTGGAGAAAGATATATCTTACGGGCTGACCGGAGAGCATTGGAATCTGGACAGCTTTTATTGGCGGCGAACAGGCTTCATCGGCTGCTAACGTGGGTCACCTGAAAATCGATGATTTTATGGGCTACCCATGCCCCCAACATGAGGCCTTTTTGTGTTTTTAGCGGGAGTATGAGTGTACCACACATCAGGTCTTTATTTCTCGTACTTTTTCATAGTGAGTGCGGTGTATCACGAAACATGCATTAGCAATGCCGATATATTTCCGAACTTATCATCTTACGGTCTAGAGAGTTTTATGTCGTAACCGAAAGGGCGAGATAAGTAGCAAGAAGCGAAGGAGACCAAGAAGATAACGCGTCATTACGATGGCGTTGTTGGTTATGCCTAAATTTTACGTTTTCCGTTTCATACAGAAAAAAAAAACACTCCTACGGCTTACGCTTATCAATACCTCGTTTACAGAAAAATAACGAAGAGTACAGGTTAAAGTTAGTGAAATTATGGTTTCCAGACACGTAATTAGTAGCTGACCATCATTATTTGAATCCCGCCCCAAGTTGATGAAGGTTATGGCTCAACTTCTCACAGTTCAAAAATTACCAAACTACTACACGCCTGGGACGACACGTTTAAAACCCTAGTATCAAACTACTCTGAGAAACAGCAGCTCAAAGGTCCTTGTGAAACTGGGGCTGGCCCAATCTCACCCTCCACTGCTCGCCCTTGACCATCAAAACAATGGTGCTAAGCGAGGTGACGGCTGTAATCAATGCCAGCGTAATCCACGCCCATTCAATGCCAATACGATTTGCAAACGGAATTCTAGAAACAAACAACAAATTTGTAAGTCGCCGTGGTCACGAAGAGAAGACATACACGCCGTGAACACAGACTCGCGGAACAGGATGATGAACAACTTACGCATAAAATCCCAAAGGGAATGCAAAGAGCTGGCGTCCAAAGTTGTAAAGGCTGCCAATTTCGGATGACTGCGGCTTGTAGCAGTCGCTGCAGTAGGCGTAGCTCACGGTCGTCATCAGCTGCAAACCAAAGCTGGAAATGGCCATGCCCATGACAGGACCCATCCAGTGCGTCTGGTGCTGCAGACAAACACCGTAGATGATAATGCCCGCCGGGCACAAAATAAGGCTGCCAAGCGATGCTGGCAGACGCGCCTCCGGCTTGCGGTTACCGTTGTGGCGCGAAGCATACCGGTACACCACATAATCTGAGAATGGTCCCGACAGAAGTTCGCCGAGGGCAGAGCCGATAAGCAGTGGAAGACCAAGCATTAGGCCAATAATGCCGGTGTTGAAGTGGTAAATTTTGGTGAATAGAATGGCCACCGTGACGGCGGGCAGGATGGACGAGAATGCAAACGACACAATGTAGTAAACAAAAGTGAGCGTCACGGACGGATAGCGGAGCATTTCAAAAGGTCGCACAATGTCCCGGACGCGGAGCTTGCGGTCAAGGAGGGCATTGCGGCGGAAGCTGAAGAGCATCTGCAGGTACGTGCGCTCCTTGTGACGTGCTAGATTCTGCTCAGACCGCGAGAACAGCGTCTCAGGCAGGGCTATGAGCATGACCAAGAACGTCACCGCATTGACGATGGCCGGCAGGTAGAAGCACCATCGGACACCGGCACGCTGGGCTAGGTAGCCGCCAATGACGGGTGCCACATGGGCACCGTTGGTGAGGAACACCGTCCAGACGCCCATCTTGGCTCCACGCTACACGACAGAAGCGTCATATCAGTGATGGTTCCTGTCGAATGCAATAGATAATAAAACGAAAATAAACAAACCTCGTGCAAGAAGAACAAGTCGTTGACTGTGGCGGCGCCCAAAGCCATAGCCGCACCCATGCCGAAGCCGCTGAAGAAGCGACCGGCGATGAGGCCACTCCATGTCACCGCCCGGCCGGACCCAATCGTACCGGCAATGCCGATGAGCGTTGAGAAGAGGTAGATTGGCCGGCGTCCGTATATGTTTGCCAGCGGCGTCCAAATCAAGGGCGACACGCCCACGGTAATGATGACTGTCGTCGTCTGGAGGGGCGCTCTGGTCACGGGGATATGGAAGAGCTTCGAGAGCGGCAAGTAGGCAGGGTTCACCACGGATGAATTGAAAGGTCCAAGCATGGCCAGGAACGAGACCTGAAGCAGCACGAGCCACTTGAGCCAATGTGGCCAGTTCTGCGAAGCCGGGTATTAGCGACTTGATGGTTTTTTCAATATGTCAGGTATTGCATTTTCGGTACGCACCAAGGGATCGTCGCGAAACGCCGTCGGCTGGGGAACAAGAGCCAAGCCATGCCTGTCTCGCGAGACCACGGTCTCTTTGTCTGCAGGATTTGGCTCCGAGGCACTTCGGTCCTCGCCTGGCGCGATTTCAACACGCTCGCTGCTGCATTTGTCTTCCGACATTTCTACGGAAGACTAACAAAAAAAATAAAAATTTCGAGGTGGGCAAATAACAGCAACTAAAGAAGGGCCCATCAAACGACCTTGCTATGATAGTAAGCCGGCGTCTGTGGGGTAGGTCGATCGGTTCATATATGTAACTTTCTTCACGGGGTGGTCTAGCCGCGGCATCGACCCGCGGCTCCGTTCCGGCCCACCTTCCCCCCCTTTCCCCATCTCTCCCCGGTTTTTACTCCACGCCCCGGCTTGCGAGACGTTGCGGGGGAGATTGGCAGATTGCACAGCTTGGCAACGGATGCCAGGCTTAAAGTCTCAGGAAGCCCCGGCATGTACGGAGAAGTATTGTATTTGTTTTGTAATCCACATTACACCCAATTTGTTCTTTGCAAAAATCCGAAGCAAAAATGGTCCTACGCTTGTCTTTCGCGTGTTGGGACTATGACCGCATGAAGGCCATAGAGGATGGGCGCGTGCGTCCGGAAGGCATAGACCTGATCTTCCTGAACTACCGTGTAGAAGAAACGTAAGCTAGCTTTGTGCCATCTGACTCAGAAAGAAAGGGGGAGGTCGAGCTAACCGGCGCTCGGCGCAAAGACAGGTTCTTCCGCCAGCTGCGGTTTCAAGAGTTTGACTTGTGCGAGCTGTCTCTGTCGTCGTACGTGCTCACTCTCAACCAAGAAAACCCGCCGTTTATCGCCATCCCCGTGTTCCCTTCGAGGTTCTTTCGTCACCAGTCGATGTATATCAACGCGAACGCCGGCATCTCCAAGCCGCAGGACCTCGTGGGCAAGAGGATTGGGATGCCAGAGTACCAACGTGAGCTATTTTATTTACCCTGTTGTTCATACTTCTAACGGTTTATATTGGTCCTATTTTTTGGTTGCCTCGTACTGATCGCATCATGTTCTTGTAGTAACGGCAACCGTATGGCAGCGCGGCATCATGGAGGAAGACTTTGGCGTGCCCGCCACCAGCGTGCATTTCTTCACCGGTGCCATTGAGCCGTCTGACCGCCCGCGTCACAGCAAGGTTGCCCACACATACCCGCCGGGCGTGCGGGTTGACGCAATCGAGCCGGGCAAGAACCTGTCACAAATGCTGGCAGACGGTGAGATTGACGCCATCTTCTCCGCGACCAAACCTTCCACCTTTGACCCGTCACCCAACGGGGTTGTGACGCGCCTCTTTCCCAACTTCAAAGAGGTCGAGGCCGAGTACTACTCACGCACCGGGATTTTTCCCATCATGCACGTCGTGGCCCTGAAACGCAGCGTGTACAAAGCCAATCCATGGATCGCCAAGACCCTAACGAAGGCGTTTGGCGAGGCGTTGAATTTGGCATACGAACCGCTGCGCGAGCGGGCAGCCTTGCGGTACATGCTGCCGTGGCTCGAAGACCATGTAGAGGAGACAACGGCCTTGATGGGTGGCCAGGACAGGTGGTGGCGGGATGGCTTCGAAGAAAACCGGCATGTGCTGGAAAAGTTTCTAGAGTACTCCCATAAGCAGGGTCTGGCGAACCGGCTATTCAAGCCCGAGGAACTGTTTGCGCCAAGCTCCCTTGAGACCTACGTATTGTAGGTCTTGTATTGGACACACGGGGAGCTGGGCACGGTTGCGCTTAGTTTAGATCTGGCAGAACTTCAATATCTAAAACCTATTCGGCCAGAGAGTAGGAGTCTTTTCATTTAACGGATGAGAAGCTAGTAAAAATATATCTCTCCGAGAATAAGGAAAGCATTTACGGCAATCTAGATAACTAAGAAAACATTGGGCGCATCGTCATGATCCCGCACGCATGTTTTTTCATTGGAAGGGAAAGCTGCTAAAATGTAATAAAGTATAATCAAGCTGTAGGCCACTGCTTGTTTGGCAAAGGATCATTCTGAAAAGAGGAGATTGAGAAACTAAAAAGAGAACTCTAGTTTCAACATTAAAATCCAGCAATTTTTGAAAAATATGGAAAATAAAGAAAAACCGATCAGTGTAGAAGAGACGAAAATTGAACATATGCTAACATGTGTCTAAATAAAGTTGGCTTTTTATTGCACTGCGTTTATGGGATGACCCAGAACGAGGCTCTACGGCAATTTCATAGGAACATGGTACACAATCCTTCAAAAAAGACAATAATGGTAAGATAAATAAATTCTTCTACCGGGCTAATATATATCGAAATCAGATCAGGGCAGAGAAGCAGCGGCTAAATTAAATGCAAAATCCTCTTATTCCTCGTTTATATCACTGCCGTACTGTTGTGCATTTCCGAAATCAAGCATGCATTGACGGTAAAACAGGAGCAACCCGGATATATTATGCTGCATTGAACATTCTTGGTGGGCAGAATGCGATCTTGCTCCAAGAAAACATAGCATCCCGTTTTTTTCTTGCTTCTTCAATTCAACGACGTCAACTACATCTGCCATCAACATATGCCACAAAGATGCCCTTACCGACGATTATTCTATTTGAAAATTAGCAAATAGTTCCTCCATTGATTTTGAGCGAGAAAAATTGTCCAATCCCAGGGATACCGGCCTGGACACGCCTTATCCAACGACCAGGCTAGCAGGAAAGGTCCGGACTGGGTTTCGCTCAAATCTTTTGGACACATCCTTGGACATCAGCAAACTTCTACGGACCGTGAAGCATGGAGAGATGTGGATAATATAACCGTCCACGACTGCTACGCTTTTAGAAGAGATATTTGAAACTGTCAAAAAGGACAAAAGCTGAAAAGCCCGACGGCATTTCACAGGTCGCGTTGTCGGAGAAGTCTACTTCACGGCATTTTCTTTCGACGCGATCATCCGCCCATGCCGTCGTCATTTATTCCTCTCCATCAATTTTGACACTTCCACCGAACTCGATCACTTACAATTCCTACACTCGTCCCTACACGAGTGCCTCCGAAATAAAATGCACCGAATACCATACGCCCTCTCAGGGTCTCTTGTTCTAGCGTCCCTTGGCCGACATGCCCTCGCTGCCCTCGATGTTGACTTTGATTCCACGGACTCAATTCGTGCAGCCGCCCAACTCAAGGCTTACGATGTCATGACCTATTACCACGGCAACCTCAGTGGGCAAATTCCTGGCATCTTACCGGGTCCGCCACCTATCGGCGACTACTACTGGTGGCAAGGCGGTGCGCTTTGGGGCACCATGATCGACTACTGGCACTACACCGGCGACACAACGTACAACGACGAGGTGATGCAGGCGATGCAGTTCCAGACCGGTCCGCCACAGGACATGTACATGCCCTACAACTGGACAGCCTCGCTCGGCAACGACGACCAATCCTTCTGGGGTATGTCTGCCCTGTTGGCCGCCGAGGTGTCTTTCGAGAACCCACCGGCCGCCGACCCCCAGTGGCTCGCCCTTGCGCAGGCCGTTTTCAACTCCCAGACGACGCCCGCCCGCCGTGATGACCAGTGTGGCGGCGGGCTCCGCTGGCAAATCACGCCGCTGAACAATGGCTACAACTACAAAAACTCCATTGCTAACGGTTGCTTCTTCAACATTGGTGCCCGCTTGGCCCGCTACACACGAAACGATACCTACGCGCAGTGGGCTTCCAAGACCTGGGACTGGATGGAGGGTGTCGGCCTGATTGACAATTCGTATAACATCTACGACGGCGGCCACACGGACAAGAACTGCACCGACATCAACCGCGCGCAATTCTCGTACAACGTGGCCATTTTTCTTCAGGGCGCCGCCTTCATGTATGATTATGTACGTTTTGATTTCTCCGCCACGCAACCTACATCATGTCTTTTCAGGCGCCGCTCTAACAATCACAGACCCAAGACCCCGTATGGCGCACCCGCACCGAAGGGCTACTCACAAACATGCTGACGGTCTTTTTCCCGAACGGCATCGCGAAAGAAATATCGTGCGAGAGTGAACAAAAAATTACCTGCACCACGGACATGCTGTCGTTCAAGGGCTACGTTCATCGCTGGCTGGCCGTCACGGCGCAGTTGGCACCGTTTACGCACGACCGCATCTACAACACGCTCCGCACATCGGCACAGGCGGCCGTGCGGCAATGCACGGGCGGGGATACAGGGCGCGTGTGCGGCTTTCGTTGGATTCAGGGCACATACGACGGGACCAATGGGGCCGGCCAGGAGATGAATGTGCTTGGTGCGCTACTCTCCCTGCTGCTCGACAAGGCGCCCGGGCCCTACACCAACTCAACAGGTGGCACGAGCCAGGGCAACCCCAGTGCCGGGACGGGGACATCGTTTCTTGCATACCAGAGTCCCATCGGCCAGGGTGACAAAGCTGGTGCAGCGTTTTTAACGCTTTTCTTCTTGTCGGGATGCATCACGACACTGTCGTGGTTGCTAACCGGTTGGGGCGAGGTGAAATAACGTACCACGTAACTCTATACATGACTGAGATATAAGGCATCAACGAAGATTGACGAAGATGTTGACCAATATAATTCGACGCGCATGATCGGACAGCACACTTCCAGCGATTTCCCATATTTTGTAGTCCGTATTCTTCCAATTTTTGGTCCAAGTTAAAATTGCAGCGCTTCTACTTCAGTTTAATTCGTACAACTACACGTTGCCACTCCCGACATAGAATGATTGACCCATTGCAATACTCTGTTGGTGTTCCTGCTGAAGATTTGAGGCGCTACTGTCCTGGTGGTTATCACCCCGTTCATATCAACGACATCCTCGACGACGGGAAATATGAGGTTCTCCAGAAGCTCGGTTTCGGATCCTTTTCGACCGTCTGGCTCGCTTGGGATAAGCTGTGGGAATTTCTAATCTCGGCGCCTTCATTTAACTTTCGTCATACCTAGTACCTCTTCTCACATGTCCCTTAGTTATCGACGAGGCGTGTCCATTAAGATTGTGATGGCCAACAATTCGGGACCGGATAACCAAGAACTGGCTGTTTTGCAACGCCTCCGCGATCGTGTCACGCCGCAACATACCGGCCACGAACATGTGGCACAGCTGTTTGACAGTTTCTATGTCACTGGCCCAAACGGACGGCATCTCTGCCTTGTCTTAGAGCTTCTCGGTCCGCGGACATCGTTGGTCGCCGAGCGATCACCAGACGGCCGCCTCCCGGCAACTCTCGCACGCCGCGTGTCTGCACAGGCCCTCCAAGCTGTCAACTACCTTCACTCATGCGGCGTGGCGCATGGAGGTGAGTAGAGTTCCGTTGTTCGCATCCGTGTTTGTTGTTGATACGTATGGCTATTCTTCTCGACTAATGCATGAACGATTTAGATGTGCACATGGGCAATTTGCTCTTTCAACTGTCCGATGAAAATTTGCATTCTCCACAGCGTATCATAGAAGAATTTGGTCCTCCGCAAATCGGAGTCGTGTCAAAGAAAGATGGCTCCCCTTCTGATGTAGGTGTTCCCAGGCATCTCGTGGCGCCCGTGAGGTACGGCCGCGGACTTGCCAGACGTTTCAAGGACGTGCGGCTGGCTGATTTTGGCGAATGTAAGAAACGAGGCTTCCGCGCCCAAACGATGGTAGATTGGCACAGCTCCTCACTGTTTATCCATACAGCTTTTTTTGTTTCGAATCCCCCGAATTCCGTGCACACGCCGCTGCCTTTCCATCCGCCCGAGCTGATTTTTCGGCACACATTGACGGAGGCGATCGATATATGGAACCTCGGCGTAACGGTAAGACTCTCGTGCCTTTGTCAATTCCTCTGTCCACCAACTGACAGGGATCCACTAGACATTCAAAATTATCACGGGTCGCATACTGTTTGACGCTGATTTTGACGATCGAGAATTAATACCACAGTTTCGGCACGTCCTCGGCGGTGTTCCCGAGAGATGGCTTCGTCAAGCCCTCGAGAGTGGACTTCTAGAAAGCGAGCCCGATGGTCAGTAAACAAATACTTCACGCCCAATAGGGATAGCTGCTGATTCGAGCAAGATTTTGTTGCAGAAGACTACATGTCTCTTGAGCAAGAATTAAAGGAAGCCTACTCGTACAATTGTAAGGATGAGTCACTGCGGCTGAGCGACAGCGATTTGATGGTGCTTGCTACGTATCTTCGGAAGATGCTCGTGGTTGATCCCGGTTTACGATCCACGGCAAGGGATCTATTGAGGGAACTCTGGATTACTCAAGTCGACCTCCATGTCGAATTTTGACTTTCGCGTCCGAGATGAAGAAAATACGAGGAGAATAGACATCGTGCTGCTGCAACATTCTCTCTATTCCTTTCATCGGTGTTTTGTTGAAACTCTCATTGATCATGGCACCAACGGTTTTTGGGGGACAGTCACATGCAGAGAAAAGCTACTGCAATTCAAGCGGCATGTGAGATTGCTGCGGCTTCGTTGTTTAAGAAATGTTGGAGAACTTGTAATGAAGGTCTTTGCCACTGTTTTGTTCATGATTCTTGATAAGTTAAGGCCGTCTGCACGCCATTCGGTCTTTCGCAGCGTTTAGTAAGCGTTCGTCAGCAGCCCTCACGGCCGACCGCACTACGAGTGCAGACTGCTACCCAGGATCATGATCCTCTTGAAAAATTTCCTCCAAAGAAAACCCTCCCAGGTGCCCTCAAATGGGTTGGAGCGGGTCTTTCTTTGCCTCCAAGAGAAAAAGCGTCCTCATTTAAATCGCTTCACTGGAAAAATGCCCCCAGATCCGCGACAGTCAATGATGCCAACCAACGAGGAGACCAACGAGCTGCCGCCAGCCATTTCCCCGGCCGTGCCGCTGGAGCGGCAAGCATTACGGCAACCAAGCAAGGCGGCAGGCGGCGAACCTTCTGTACAGGTACCGGCAGACTGCGCACAGGGCTACAGCTTCGCGTCCGCGCTTTACGCATCCGGCGCGCCAGACATGGCTAGCGGCGCCGGCGGCGACAACCACCTGAACAAACCCACCGACTTCGCCGGCTCCTTTGCCCGCACCGCCGTCGTCGACACAACCGGTCACCCGCGACCTTGGTACCTCCAGCGCCGCTACTACATCGAGGGCTGGGCCGACCCCAGCATCTGGAAAGCCGGCGTCGTCGAGGGTGTCGGCGCATGCGCTCTCATCTGGCTTGCCGGGCAGTTCGGCATGACCCTCGGCACCTACAACGACCGCGAGATCGGTGCCAATGCCGCCATTTGGGGTGGTGCGCTCATCGCCAGCGGCATCTACGCGACGGCCACCACCACGGGTGGCCACCTGAACCCGTTGATTACTTGGTCGACCGTCACGGCGGGGCTGTGCCCCGTGCCGCGCGGCGTAATTTACACCGGTTTTCAGATGGTCGGCGGCACGCTCGCGGGCGGGCTGCTTCTGGGCACGTGGGGGCTGCCGAAGACCCAGGCGGCGCACGGGTCCGGGTGCTGGTTCGATCCGGCGACGCTCAGCGCGGGCCAGGCGCTGCTCCTGGAATTTTGCTCGTCCTTTTTCATGGTGTTCCTGGCGTTCGGCTTGGGCCTGGACCCGCGCCAGGCGGCCGTCTTTGGTCCGCAGCTGGGCCCCGCTCTGGTGGGCGTGGTGTTTGGGGTCGTCGTGTTTGTGACGACGGGGACGGCGCCCGGGTACACGGGGGCCGGGATGAACCCGGCGCGGTGCTTTGGCTACTCAGTGGCGCGGCACGATTTTGCGTACTATTGGGTGTGGCTGTTGGGCCCCGTGCTCGCCGCTGTGCTCCACGGGGTGCTGTACAACTACGTGCCGCCGTGGTATCTGTCGGACGACGAGGCCCGCAAGAAGCAGCGGGCCGCGTAGCAAACGCTGGAGGGTGCATTCGTTGTTTACCAGCCTCGGTGATCCTCGCGTTCTTTACAGAAACAGATTCGAGTGCAGGATTTCCGTGGCCGCGTTGGGTTCATTTTCTTAAAAACGCTCATGATGTCTCCTTTGGTATAGAAAAATTCATAATTGTAATTGTGGACACCGTTATATCTTTCCTCAGCTGTATGGATGCCCAGTCAGTCTTTCTCATGACGCCCAAATATAAATTCGTCATGAACAAAAAAAATAAATAAATAAAAGGTGACTGACATTCTTCAGGCTGCCGAGAACATCGTCGTTCGTGCAGTGATTGAGAATGCTCCAGTTGCCGCTGGTCACTGCTTCGTGTTTTCTAGCGCAGTTGCCTTGCAGCGTCGAAGTGGAACACAGGCGAAAACACTCGACGGAACGCAGGAAAGAGCCCACAGAGGCCATCCAGATACGCTGCCTATCCGCTTTAGATGATTTTCGGAGCAGAGCATGTTGCTCAAGGCAGCAATGCTGCTATCTTTGCGATGTGTAGTTCCCGTATTCCTTCCGTTTGTTGCTTCAGTGGAGCATCCTTGCTTGGCCATTTGGGGCGGTTTTTTGGTTCCTGCCGGGGTAGTAAATGCATTTTCCCACTTGCTCGGGCTTCTTTAGCTCCTTGATCGCTTGCTCCTGAGCTCCCATAGGCGGACAGAGTATGGCGGTTCCGTAATCCCCCAAACACCTTCTGGTTCGAGGACCACCGCGTCCGCCCGGCTCCAAAGATGTCTCACAAACCCTGGTGTGTACTCCGGGGGCCGTGACGACCCGGCACGTTCCCTTGTTGCGTACCAGTCCTCGTCTAGACGCGTCCCGACCTGCACGTATGAGGTCGCCGTGACAGACCACGTCTTCTTTTTGTCGTTCCAGGCTATCTCCACCGAGTAGTCGGTCATGCACTGCGTGCATGACTTCAGCGACGAGCGACACGCCGTGAAGTACTGAGGTGCGGGCTCTACTTTGAGCTCGGGAAGGCCCTTTGTCTGGTCTAGCTTAGTCGAGACGTGTTGGCAGATCCAAAGCCACCTTGCGTCAAGGAAACAGCGGAGCTCGGACCCTTGGCCTGAGTAAACGCGGGTCGAGGAAAGAAGCAACCGGTCGGCAACGATACGGGCCACCCAGGCTTGCTTCTTCTCGATCTTAAACTTGTAGTCGGACCGTCTATAGTGCCAATTCAATTTTTCCACGGGAACGCCGTGTGCCGGTCCATACAAGTGCCGTTTGAGCACCACCCGCGCACAGCAGAACGGAAACCAGAACGTCGTGTCGATATGATGCAGCGCTTCGACATAGTTGCAACGCTTATCACGACAGACCGCCCAAAAGCCGAACCGAGGATTGCGAAACCACGACCTATACCAGCGGTGCAGCTGGACGCACGCTTCGCAATAATAGAACTGTGGCATGTCCTTCTCCAAGAGCAGCAGGATCGCTCTCTTGTCGGACAGCCTCCTCGCGTCGTCGGCGCGCGGGAAGCACATAGAGAAGACCGCCCGGCAGGTTAGCGAAAATGCGAGTAACGAAACGCAATCGAGCTGCTCTGAGATTGCCAATACAATCTCGACGGGGAGGGTGGAGAGTAGGCGGCTGTGCTGCTGTGGTGAGGCGCGTACACGCCTCCAAATGGCCGCTAGAAATGCAGAGAGAACCATGGCAATGGTCTTGCGGCGGCGTAGTTACAAGAGTTGTTAAATGGTTCTAAATAGAAAATGAAAAAAAGAAAGAAAGAAAACGCTATTATGGAGAAAGATAAATAGATGCGTACCTATATTCGCTGTCGTTGATCATAAGCGATTCATCATTGGCGTAGTTTAAAGTTCAAAGGGATAGCCTCGTCTTAAACGCTGCCTACTGATTTAGGCATAGCTGGAGGGAGGGAGTCTCTGTCCTCCAACAAGATGAATGATGTAGCATGTGTGTGGCTGCCTCTTACTGGCCACCCATAGCCAAAATGAGCCTTAATAAATCACATAATCTCAATGTTGAAGCTTTTTCATCGCGCTTCCCAAATGTGAATTGAAGCTCTACGGTACGATGTTTAGGCACAAAATTTGAACTGCCTAGCGGGGACGAGTTGTAACCTTAGATCACCATTTTTTTTATCGAGGCCCGTAAATAAACATGGATTGAGCTGCCAGTGCACAGCAGTATATGGCATATTGTAGGTTCATCGTGCTTTTATACTTTTATGGGAAAATCGTGGCACGATCCTGAATATGTAATCAAAGCCTCGCGGGCTATTTATTACACCGCTGCTAAGGGAAAGCACACTTAGAAAAGCCAAAAATGATGACCAACAGTGCCCCTGGGCTTAGAACATGAGACTACACTGAGACTCGGTTTTTTATTGTGATGCTATTGGCCGTCCATATCCGCTGATAGCACGTTTCTTTGTCCGGAGGGCCATTGCGTCATACTGAGAAGACTGGTCCACATACGTCATTTTATTTAATGTGTAGAAGTCCAAGTGGTGGAGCCACAGGTCTCGGGCGGGTCAGCACGACCTGAACTCTACTTACAAAACATGCGCCCATCCACACTTTGAAAGATCTTCACCTCAAGAAAACAAAGTTTTTGTTTGAAATTATCATTATTTTTGTATACAAAAAACCTGCAAACATGTCCCAACTAGTTGACAGCGTCAAAGAAGGCCTCAGACGCGTTCGCGGGGCTGGCGATGCCATCAGAGGCGAATTCATGGAGGCTTCAGACAAGGCTCTCGAGACCGATCCGAATCACGCACAGGCCGCAGCGAGTCAATCGAAGCACCACGCACTTGCACAAAAAGGATTGGAAGATATGTCGGGCAGAAGCGGGATGTCCGCGCGCCAGGAACCAGAGAACGTGAGCGGCGGCGCAGCGACCAACACGGCATATGGAAACACGGCTGCCACAGGGGGGCCCATGGCCGGACAAACAGAAGCAGGTACTGCGGCTGCTGGTACAGCGAACGCTGCATCCACAGCACCGGCCGTTGGAACCAGGGCCGGCGCCCAACCCGGAACCCAAGCTGGGACAGGGGCTCAGGGGATTTGAGGTACCGGATTCGAAGCCAATCACGCCAAAGGCCCGCAGCAAACAGTTGCATTAAACGAGGACTGCTACGACGAACGCAAAATGTATGTTTATTAACTGTGTGTATTAGTCGAAAATATTGCACGGATTTGTTGTAAAATAATATGCGCCCCGGGAAAGCCGCTATGGGTCATATATCGGAATGTATCTATTAAAAATCACACGTTTTTCATAATTAAGTGCAAAGCGACGTAGAAGAACTGCTCTCTTACAACATGGTAGAAAAAGATGGGGAATTTCATCTTGAAATCCATAATACGAAGATCCGCCCATCTAGATTGCCGACCAAGCCGCTTGGCGTGTTTTAACGAATTCGGCCATACTTGGTGACCTCCACAGGCGTTACAGCCACCGACGTCATCTGGTGACGAATGTTGGCATTAGCTACCTCACTCAGCACATGTCTCGGCCGTTTAGACACAGAAATGAAGAGCCATATATTTAGGACCAACAGTTTTTGTGTTGAATACAGTAACACTTTTTACTCATCTGCATGTTTATTTTCCTTTTATTATCACCTGCCTAATCATTCGGTTGTACTCTCATTATCGTGCCGGTAAAGACACATCTGGCTTTTTCTTCAGTATTTACCTGGCCGGAAATTATCGTCTCTTTTATCTTCAGAATGCCTACATCCATGTTGGATGTTGACGACGGCCTGGCGGCCGTGTCAAAGCCAAGCTCTTCAGTCGTCCACGACGACGAGCCACAACCACCGGTTACCGCGCCTGTGCCGACGGTGCACCAAGACAAAAACGCAACCAATCCGTCGTCGTTGCTCGAAGACAATGGGGCTAGTAGACCAGAAAGCGGCGAGCAAACGGTTGGACAGAAAATTGTTGAGGCTCTCCCGGTCCCTTCAAGTGCCCAGCCCGTCACCGACCCTCAAAAGACCGAAATTGCCAACCATATTGCGGATGCGCCCACCTTGTCCCACAGCTTGGCTGTTGGCGATCATGACGAGAAAGGCGCTGCCCAGCAGGCGCATTTGACGGAGGAGGTGACGGACCTGGGATGGAACGAGAAAAAGCAGGACATTGTGGCGCCCTTGGTGGGTGGCATGGACAATGAAGAGCTTTGGTTGTTGACTCGTCGCTTTAACAAGGTAAGATCAAATGGCCGTACCCCATCGCAACACTATCTGTTTTGCTAAATCTACGGGAAGCAAATGTATCACGTCAAAGAAGTGGCCACACCTGTCCCGGGCGACTTGGACTTGAACATTGCAGACGAAGAAGAGTTCTCGCCCGACAAGCTGCGTGCCAACATCGAGCGGCTGTACATGACCGTCGGCATCGGCTTGATGAATGTTTACAAACACATTGCCCGCCTCCGTTCATGGCGAGAGAGGCGGCGGACAGCAGTCTTCGCGTCGGTACGTCAACCGAGATTAATTCTTGGCTTTCTGTGGAAATATCATGTTAACAGGCTGGCACAGGTTTACTTCCTCGCTTGGGCCCTGGATCTCACCGTCCCGCTTATGTCCACCACCATCATAGCCCTCACTATGTCTCCCAAGGCACGCTCGATCATGTTCCCTCCGGCGCCCATCGCACTTGTCGGCAGCCATGGTGGCGTTCAGAAACCACGGGCGGGCGTCCTTGGCAGTCACGACAGCGCCACGGGAGCGCCTGAGAACCACAAAGGCGAGGCCGTCGAAGCTGAAGCCAGCAACTTTGTCAATGGCATTGCCACGGTTGCTCTTACCAGCGCAACGGGCAAACACCCACAGGGCGAGCCCGACTCAGCGGGTGACGGTGCCGGAGACGCCGCACCCGATCCGACTGCCATCGCCGCCGTCGCTTCTGACGCCAAAGGCGCATCTGCTGGGAAGAAACCCGACGCGAAGCACGACAAGACGAAAGTGCCCATGGAGACGGCCATGTGGACAAAAATGCGACCCATCATGCACGGCCTTGCGGATGTGTCCGACACGTGGGAACGACTGGGCAATGCTCTGTCGCCCACGCCTCCGTTCCCACGGGAGCTGTACCGTCTGCGACTGGCGGCGCTTGTTGCTCCGCTGCTGCTCCTGTCCTTGTTTGTTACTTCGTACATGTTCATGAAAGGCCTTACCTTTGGCATCGGGTTTGGCTTTTTCGGTGACCCGATCATCTCCCGCGGCCTGACGTGGTTGAACCACAAGTTCCCTCACTGGCAGAAGCTACTTGAGCTTCGCAATACGATTCTCAAGGGTGTCCCGACGAATGCGCAGCTCACGCTCACGCTCTTGCGGATTGGCGAGGCGAACAAAGCACCCCTTCCGCCCCCACCTCGGGTCGACCAGGCGCCTCCTGAGCAGCCGGCTCGGCTCACAGACGAGCACCTCCGTTCTGCCGGCGGCGAGCCTCCTCTCAACGCGACTTCGGCAGAGCTGGACGAGGCCATCGAGCACGACCCCCGGACGGCGCACGAGACAAATGGCAGTGACATAGATGCCGCGAAAGACACCAAGCACGGCAAAAAGGGCAGCAAAATTCTCAGCTTCTTCAAGGGTACGACCAGGGGCACCGTCAAGACGGCGATCGGCACCGACAGCGTCAAGGCCAAGCTCGGTTCCCAACCTGCGAAAGACCGCCTGGGTGCCGTACCCAACCTCGGTGAGGATCTGACCTCGGGTCCGGTCGAGTTCAAGGCGCGATATGGCGGGAAAAAGGGCCACGTGTATATCACCGCAAAAGCCACCATCCCGGCCGTGGCCTTTGCCCCGGGCACTGTGCTAGAAAAGGTCGGTGTGGACGACCACGAGGACGTCAAGCCCATTTGGAGCATTCCCATTGGCGACATCAAGGAACTGAAGAAGATTGGAGGGTTTGGTTGGAAAGCGAAGATTGTCGTGGGCTGGTCGCTGGAGCGGGAAATTGCAGACGGCTTGGAGATCACCGACCGCACCGGCAACACGCACAAGGTTACGGCTCTGCCGCTGCGGGACGAGCTCTTCAACCGTCTCGTGGCCATGGGTGGTCAGAAATGGGAGGCTTGGTAAAAGCATCACTCAGAGCCGACCTGTCGTGTATATTCAAATAAACGTAGTACAGAAATCAGAAATAATACGCTCACTACGTGAAAATCCTTGTTTGGAATACGCTCTCATTATCATGTTTCCAAAATGAAACTCGCATTACCGCCTGCATACCCCTGAAATTACACACAAAGCTTGTGGAAATACACTTTGGCAAAGGCGACCAGCGCCCTGTCCATTTTCTGCTGCACTCAATATCCGTAATCTTTGAGACGCAGCTCCTCTGTCGAATACTTGATGAAGGCTGGATGGCAGGATATGTGCCTGAACATACACTGCGTTTGGTCCATTGCTTCTTTTTCTACAATGCACATCCGCGAGCAAAAGTCTTTGATTCCCTCATTTTGGCCGTTTAGCTTGGGAAATTTTGACCGTGAAGCTTGGAAGATGCCGCGGGCTCACCTTTGGTGCCTGGCGTGTCGTCGCTGGAGGTGAATGGCAGCGCGGGAGACTTGGTAAACCCGCTGCTTACTGCCGGGGATGATGTGGACCAAAAAGGGGAGCCGGTTGGGCGGGCAGTGTTCCATTCGTTGCTGATAAACGATTTGGCCCCAAAGAGTCCACCCGCAGACGGGACCTTCGGGCTCGGCGCCGGTGCGGTACTGCCCCCAAAGCCAGCAGCGGTCTGGTTTGCCTTGGGCGGGAGGGAACTACTGAAAAGACCGTTTCCCGCAGTCGGCGCCGGTCCTCCAAAGATGCTGCTGCCCAGCGTAGAACTGGCTGCACCCCCATGACCACCAGCTGGGACATTTGGCGGTCCAGACTTTAAAAAAACCGACGTCAATCTGTTGGCAGGTATACCGGCAGGCTTGATGACGGCCGCAGCCCCATTTTCAGTGCTGGCTTCAGCTTCCTTCGGCTTTTCTGGTGTCATTGCAGGTGAAATTACGCCGTTTTTCGTCGCTACGGTTGAAGTAGATGGTGCTCGCAGACCCTTAGGTGATTTCTCTACGCAAGTTTTTGTCAGACTCAAGTGAAAAACAAGAAGGAAAAAAAAAGGACTGACGTCGTCTTCTTCATGGAGTACTCACCAGGGCGAGGCGTTGACTGCCTCATTTTTGATTCGGTCACGGTGGCATGGCTCGGCGTGCGTGCTGTGTGAGTTTGAGGCGAACAGTCAGACGGCAAACGGGCCGGACAGAAAACGGGAGTCGAGATACGGAATCAATGACCGAAGACTCACCTGAAGATTCGCGTGGGCGGTATTTCTTGCAAATGCGCAGGCCCTCTGCCAGCACACGCGCATCCCTTTCGGCATCGAGGCGGTCTTGCGCCACGCTCGGCGATTCCGCCGCCAGCGTTCGCAGCATGTCCTCGTCCATGTCGTAGACCATTGCCGACGTCAGCATGGATGGCAGCTCCGTCATCAGGCAGTTCTCCACCGCCAAGATAATCACGTTTTCGGTGAACGTGCGCAGAGACATCTGTGAGAACATGTTTAGCTGAGAAAACCCGTCCTGAAGCAGGCCGACAAATCGCACAAGACAGATCGTCTTACATCGTAGTACACGGTGGCTACGTTGACGACCTTCTCGAGACCGAACTGGCTGGTGCGGCTCACGAGCGCCTTGGACACGGCTTGCTCGAGTGCACTGCGCGACGACTTGGTACTCATCTGCTTGTCATCCGCAAAGAGGGCCAGCTCCCCGGTGGCCAGCAGTGCCTTCATCTGCCGGGCCAGGCGCTGTTCCTCGCGGTTCGCCATGGCCCGGAGGAAGTCCGTCTCCAGCGTCAGGGCCTCTCCGTGCTGGTAGTGCCGCAGGAGCTCGTCCAGTTTTTCCGCCAGGCACGCCGTGCGCTGCTCGAAGAAGGGGTCGACGCACTCGCGCAGCAGGGAATCCCGCGTGGCGTCGTCGCCGTTCGTGACATGCTGCAAGGCCACCTCGACGAAGGTTTTGACCGAGTCCACGACGCAACGCAAATGCATTTCGGCAATGCGACGCCAGTTCCGGGACTGGTCGCGGAAGAAGTTCAGAGCCAGCCGGTCGTTGGGCGAGCCGGGAAAGTCTGCATTCTGGTTGTTGGACGCCTGGACGGCCAGCTCGGCTTTGAGGTCCGACCACATCACCTCTTCGACGTCAAAGCCAGCAAACAAGTCCATGTACGACAACAACATGACAGACTCTTCCTCTTCATTGTGCTCTTGGCCATCCACGTGCTCCATGTTGTTTGATTTTGTGGTGTTGTCGTCCGCGCCGCCTTCGTCGTCCTCGTCGCCCCCGTCGTCCCAAATGATCTGGCGTCTTGCTCCGCGCTGCACGAGTACCTTGTCGAACGCATGGTTCATGTTTCGGACAATGGCACGGAGACGGCGGGCGTCGCCCTTTCCATGGGGACCTTCTGGGTAGTCCTCGGCATACGGCGCCCCGAAGAATGCAAGGTCGTCGTACGTGCCTTTGACAGCAAGGCGCGCCAGGTTGCGGAAGTTCTCGGCAATGTTGTGGAGATACCGGCGAAGCTCATGCGGCGTTGCGCGAGATTGTCCAAGAAGCGCCAGCCTGTCGGTTCTCGCGGCGAGCTCCCGTTCAATGTCCGCGACGACACGTGGCAGACGGGCTTGAATGTGCTTCGTCAGGACGTTGCTGAGCTTGGGGCGCAGCGTGTCCACGCCCTTGATGTTGTCCGGCACGTCCACCCATATGCCCGATGCAAAGAAGGCCTTTTCCGTCGCGTCGCGTTCGTCGTCCGAGGTCCGCGCCGTGCCGTGGCCCTGCTCGTCGTTGGCGTCAGGCCCGCGGTTGCGCAACACGTGCCAGCCGTATTTCAGCGTGTAGAGCGGCTCCTGGTTGCGGACCAGCCGCACGTATTTGCTCTCTTCGATGGACTTGGGAATCAGCCGGTCGGGGCTCGTGACAATGCCCATGCTGCGTTCCCGGTGGGGTCGTGCCGCTTGATCTCGGTCAAGATTTCTTGGTTGGAAAAGTCGTAGCTGGCGTTCACCACGGCGAGGATGATGCTGCGCTTCTCTTCCATGTACTTGCGTGCCAGGCGCCACACGACGGGAATGCCCTCGCTTGTCTGATCTGCGGTGGCGTTGCGATAGATGCCTGGAAGGTCGACGAGCGTGAGCGACGGCAGGTCCGGCCCCGAGACCTCAATGTGAAGAATGTCCTCGGAGAAGCCGGCAGCGTCGATGTCCATTCCCATGGCGGCCTTGGCACGTTCGATGAGGCCGGGGAGGGCGTCGGCACCAAATTGGCGCTCGTTGAAGGCGGGTGTTTTTCTTTGCAGAATTTTGGCAGAGGACGACGGGCCCGGTTGGATCATGACCACCACCTCTTCCTGCGGCGACGTGCGGACGACCAGCTCCGTCGCGAAGCGCGTGCAAATGCCTCCACTGACGGGAAAGCGGACGCGGGAGATGGCTTCGAGAACCGAGCTCTTGCCCGACGACTGGTCGCCGACGACGACAATCTGCGGCAGATTGACAAAGTTGCCCACGCCTTGGCTGCGCAGACTGTCGACCGTGTCGAGCAAGGCTTTCTGTTCGCCATGTAGCTGGCCGAAAGCCTCAGCATCGAGAGAAATCGCCATGATGGGTGTATTTTTTGTCTTGGTGGTGAGGGAGTTTTTTTGGTATTTTTTTTTGTCGTATGACAAAAGGAAAGGAAAAGAAGAACGAAAGTTGCTCTTGGAGGTTCTGAATTCCTGGAGGAGACAGCGGGATAATACACGAGTTGTATTTCCTCAAAGAGAGGACCGCTTCTGTCGCCTGCCGCGGCCGAACATGCCTTGTAGCGGCGTGGCTTTGCCAGCACGATTTGGTCCACCTGCACCCCTGTGATGAGGCTGTAATGGGGGCTGTAATAGTGTCTGTTCGCTGCCCACCCTCCCCCAACAAGATGGCTACGCGCCCGGCTTCGCTGCACATACGCGCCCAAAAATCAATAAACCCCTGAGCTGGAACGCCACCCACCACCACCAAAATCCTTCCGGGTCCAACATTCGGCCTGAAGCTCTTGTCGGATGCGAAATACTGTTCAGCTTGCTGCGTCACTTTCAAGAAGGACAGCGCTTTCACGAAAATAACAACCAAGGGGGTCGATGCCGAGGCGTATCCCACGACGGCCCTTGTAATACTGATTAGAACAACCAAGAGGTGTGTGGGCCGTATTTCGCTGCGTTTGAACGAGACGACTTTGAAATGCGAAATACGCGCCCTTTACCGCAACGAAAGCGGGTCTCCTATGATAGCTTATGGGCTCGTTGTCGTCTGTCGAGCGAGAGGACAAAACGTAAAATAAGGTGTCCAAGAACTGCCGATAAGTATGGCTTCCGTTTCGACCGTCTGGACGCTTCTCGGGTCGGCACAGACAAAGAGGCCGGGCATTCATCCTTAAAAGCATTCTAACACAGGCATAACCTCGCATGCTGGTGGTTGTAATAAGGTGCGCAACCCGAGAATCAATGTGACATTATTAAGCCAGAGCCTCCGGAGTGCCAATATGCAGCATTACAATACCTCTTCTTTTTTCCTGGACACCCAGGCTTCAACTTTTGTCTCACTTCTGGGCCAGTACACAATATCGACACTCGCCCCGTTCCGCTCCACTGAAATGCTCTGCTTCGACTCTCCGTTGATGACTGCCCGTCTCGGGCGCACAAAATTCCTGACGATGTCGCCGCTCTGCAGCCCTGCCCCGGCTGCCCTCGAGCCCGGAGTGACACGGAGCACCGTGTCGCCGTTGTCGTTGCGCTTCTGCACAAATCCAAAGTCCAGCCTCTCGGACAGCGTCGGGTACAGTCCGTCAAACACGCGCTCCATGTCCGCAAGCCGCATGATTTCACCGTCTACAAAACCCTTAAAGTGCGCCGCTGCGGCATCCGTGCCTAGCCACCGGCCGACGTGAGCCAACCAGTCCTGGGTCCGCACCGTCTCGCCACGGCGGCGCCGGGCCGCGATGTCGCGCACGATTTCGTCGATTGGCCGCGCAACGCCCGCTCCTTGTTCTTTTGATGCGCGCCGCATGTACGCATCCATCCGCATCATGTACATGCACGCGCGCATGGGCAACACGAATGGCGCATGCGGGTCCCCGGCTTCCACCATGTTGGCCACCTCGGCAAGGGGGGATCCGATCAGCGGGTTGGTGAAATAGCCTGTCAGGAAGCCGTTGAGCGTGTAGCGGAAGTAGTCTGGCGTGCGCTGTTTGAAACGAAACGGGAAGTAGATGCTGTAAAGCTCTGACAGGCCTGCGAGAGAAGTCAACGAAGCCGGTCAGATATAAGAACAAGATCAAGCGCCTCGTACCTATCGAAAACCAGTCATTCTCTGACCCGTCCTCCTCCAAATCCAGCTGCACCCAACTTCGAACCATGTGGTGATTGAGCAGCCGCACGAGATCCCAGTCTGGGTCGCTGGGAGTGTGATCGTCGTAGTCGACGAGGCCGCTTCTTCCGAGAGTAAGTCCATTGAAGCCGTTGGGCACTTTGCGGAGGAAAAGACGGTAACTGCCCTCATCGTCCTGAAAAAAATTCTTCAAGGCGGGGAACATCTTGTAGTTGAAGTCCTTGACCGCAGCCAGATTCGCCGGTAGAGAGCCAAGCCAATATGCATGGCAGACGCCTTCTAACGTGTTATCGTCGGTTGACGTGGTTGTCGCCGACACATCCTCCGGGAAGTGATGCAGGGGCCCAACAGCATACACAGCATTCACAAGCTTGTCGAACGAACCAGCTATCGGCGGCGGTTCGGGCCCATCTCCTATAGTGCACGCCGCCTTTGTGCCTGCCGGAGCATTTGACAAATCCCATTTGACAGCGATCCGGTACGGCACCGACGGCAGAGCCAACTGAGGGAGGAACCATTGGCCGCTGCCGATGATTCCTCCTTGGTCCAGACGCAGTTCCGCTCCGTTTTCGACGCTCGCGGCGTCCGGGCGTATTTTTACGTCGATTTCCAAGACGACTCTGCCCTGCGTTGCACGGGAAACGCGCCGCACAGGACTGTCGACGTCATTCGCAGCAATGAAGCTAACCATGCCATGGTCGTCCCGGAGGCGAACTGGGAATGGATTGCTCTCAAGAAGCTGGGCGCCTTCGGCTAAGTCCACACCTGCAATCTCCAAGCACACAGCCAGTCCTGTAGCCGCACCAGTGCTATCAAACCGAGGCGCTAGATGGAGCGTGAGTTGCGGTAAGGTTGGCGACGCCATGTGAAAAGAGCTGTCCTCGGGAAACTCGAGACCGTGACCAGAAAAACAAAAGCATGAACCTGGTAGAAATAGTAGGAAGTACGAGCGGCCTCTGAGTGAAAGAGGGGGATTAGCCGGCTTGATTTACGGCTGGCTGGCTATCCTCCTGTAACGTGTGATGAGATAACCAACCAGCCAATCATGCAAAGTCCATTCTGATGTCATAACTGCTCTCTCTTTCGAGCTCAAGGAGCCTTCCGCATTCAATTAGTTACGTGGCAGCGCTATCTTCAGGGTTGCACTCAATCTAAAATACAAAGGACCAGGTCGGATTACAAATACGGGACGAATGCTATATGCCATCAATCAGCTTCGTAGCCCGCATTGGCCGTAAATACGGCCACCGTCGAGAGGTGCTCGATCAGCTCTGAAACGTAGCACTGTCACATTCACAATACATTCACATTCATAGCGGTCCGTACGGAGTAGCACTGCGTACGCGCTCTGGTCATGATAACTAAATTTTGAATATATTGAAAGATGATAAGGTGGTCACTAGACTTGTCTTCACGGCCGTAAGAAGTCATGAGATAAAGTACCAATTTAAGGACAGTTCGACGTACTGCCGCGGACCAGATCAGATTTAGTACGCTCATGATTGGTTGTCTGCTCGTATCTTCTCGTGAATCTGACGTTGCGGATGTTGTCATTGGGCGAGGCCGCCAAAATCAGCATCAGTGCCCATCTCTCCCCGAGCCGGCCGGTCTTCCCGCCGCCAAGGAAGTTAATGTCATACAAGCAACGATAAAAAGCTTGGCATCAAACTAAGATTGTACACGCAAATATGCACTTGTTTAATCACCGTTGTTAATAAAACTCGTCCATCCGTTGTCATTGTTATGGGAGGCACTGCCCCTGCTAAAACACCCTAACCCGGTAATGATAAAATGCCGACCTCGGTAAATATATGCCGCTATGTACGGCTTTTTGCTGCTACTTTTCTCCCATTTTCTTACGAAAAAACAAACAAACAAACAAACAACGGCCTGGAATCGTGGCCGTAGTCAAGATTCGAGACTGGCATTATGGCCCGAACAATCCGACAAGTCCCTCGGAAACTATCCGACGTTTTGCTGTGGTAACATCGTCAATATTTTCTTCTACAAAGCAATTGTGCAATGGTGGGTTAATGTGCTGTCTCGCAATCCTTACAAGGATCCGGCATATGTACAACTCCTCCGTGACCGGCCAGGTCTCCTCTGACCATCTCGAAGTCGCCTTCCTTCATATCGGAGAAGGCCGTGCTGATCTTCCTACAAAATGGTTTAGTTGATGTGGAGCAGACCTGCAAGTGTCATATCGGCCGTTTCCTCCGTTTTCCATTTGGGTATTTGGGCGTTGCGCTGCATCACGCCAGTACTACTACGGAGTAGTGGAAAACGATCCTTATTCCGTTCCAAGCTTGGTTCGGCAACTTCTGCGAAGTAATGCCTCTTATGTGTTTGGCCGGTTGCAACGAAAAAAAAACGCTCTTAAGGCAAGCATCGAGACATATTATGACAAGCCTAAAACTTGGGGGTTAAATTGCCAAAGGAGCTGTCTGGTTCACTTGCGGAAGCATATTGACTACCAAAATGCAAAATGGGATTCTTTGTCACAGTGTAGTCTTGTGGCAACAGTTATTGTAATTGTTAAGAACGTGCTTCCTTTAAAAAAACCGCAGTCGTGGGGGCTAAGGTCAATAGACAAGGGCCCGTTAGCATCATCCCATTTGAAAAGGGGTTAGGTAGCGGAATGATATTCTCCACGGGGAACGACGAAGCCACGCTCAAAAGGGGTAGAGTACAGTCGTATGGTTGTATTACCCCGTATGGCATCTCCGAATGGCCACCGGTTGGCCATGATCAGCGTTACTTCCCCGGACTAAGAATCGAAATGGAAATAAGATGGAGAAAAAAAGATGGCCCCCTCGACCAGTAGGACAAGCAGAGCATTTATGGAGCACAAATGTAAGCTAGGCCAATGCCGCCGACGATACCTGCGGTTGAGTAACTAATCAACGAAGAAAAAAGCTTGTCCATCGTCTAATTGTACGACCCCGTGGGATCTTCGGGTATCATCCGAAAGAAACAGTAAGGGTGCGGTGCCACTCCGTGCCGTTTTTTTGTTTTCAGGATCAGCAGCTGTATAAGAGTGGTGACTCCCGGCTTCCGGTCGTGATAATACGCCAAACAGCCGCAGTGTTAGGAAACAAATGAGGTTTCTATTTTCTTTTTTCGTGAGCTTAGTTAACAACGGCATTCCATTGCGGCTGTCTACATACCTCTGAAAATGGTGTTCTTGTCCGACTTGAGGGGCAAAAAGCTCAGTTTGACACTGAGTTTCTTAGCCGCTCTTGTGTTTCTGATGCAAGGTTTTGACCAAGACCTCGTCAATGGCATCATCACGCTGGATACGTGGGTCAAGACGTTTCCAGAGATTGACACCGTCAACACCACTGGGGCAACCAAAGACCACAATGCGAGGATTCAAGGTAAGCCTGCGACGCTATCGGAGCATATGCGTCTAGTGAACGAACAATGGCTAACATTCTTCTGATACGGTCTGCCTCACCAGGCCTAGCTGTCGGTGTCTTTGACATTGGTTGTGCATTTGGAGCGGTGTCACTCGGCCTGCTCGGCAACCGATTTGGCCGCCGAAAGAACATTTTCTTTGGAACATTAATAACGATTGTGGGCATCGTCCTGCAGGCGTCGTCGTACTCCTTGGCCCAGCTCATCATCTCACGTTTTATCAATGGTGCGTGCCATGCGTCATCTTTCTATTGGGCGGACAAATACTAAAACAATACCCTCTTTCTGTCTCAAGGCTTTGGAATCGGCGGCATCACAGCCACCGTGCCCATGTGGGTGGCAGAGTGCACCAAAGCGTCTGAGCGTGGTCGCCTCGTCATGCTCCAAGGCTTTCTCGCCATTGGTGGCTCCGTGTTGGTCTTGTGGATCGAGTTCGGCATGTACTACGTCAAGACCAGCTCGGTCAACTTTCGGTTTCCCATTTCCTTCCAGCTCATCTTCGCCGTCGTCATCGTCTCGTGCATCTTCTTCATGCCCGAGTCGCCGCGCTGGCTGATCTCGCAGGACCGCTTCGAGGAGGCCCGCCTGGCCCTCGCCCGGCTGGGCGACGTGGAGCCGACCGACCAGTCCGTCTCGGACGAGATCGCGGTCATGCGCCACACGCTGGTCGAAGAGATGCAGGCCCACGACTCGCCCTCGCCGTTTGCGCGCACGCACAACCGCCACTTGCACCGCACGGTGCTCGCCGTCGCCATCAACATGTTTGCGCAAATGTCGGGCGTCAGTGTCATCGCCTTTTACTCGACCACCATTTTTGAGCAGGACCTTGGCTTCAGCGGCAGTCTCTCGCGCGCCGTGACGGGCTGCCTGGAGACGTGGCAGTTCCTCGCGTCGGGACTGTCTGTGCTGGTCGTCGACCGCTTTGGCCGCCGGCCACTGCTGCTGCTGTCTGCGACCGGCATGCTCATTGCCCAGTTTGCCCTCGCGGGCCTCTCGTCCGACCTGACCAACAAAAGCATGGCCAGCGCGTCGGTCTTTTTCTTCTTTTTCGCCTTTTTCTTCTTCCCCATCGGTTACTTCATGATGCCGTTCATGTATGCCGCCGAGATTGCGCCTCTGCGGACGCGTGCCGCCGTCACGGGCATGGCTACGGCGACGAACTGGATCTTTTCGTTTGCCGTGGCCGAGATCAGCCCCATTGCGTTTGCTAACATTGGCTGGAAATACTATTTCGTGTACGGTTGCATCGACGCGCTGGCCATCGTTATGCTCTACTTGTTCTACCCGGAGACCAAGGGCCGTACCTTGGAGGACATTGACGAAATTTTCATCCAGTCAAGGAGCATTTTCGACACAGTCAAGGTGGCGCGGGACATGCCTATTGGCGATGTGATAACAATGGGCAAGCTCTCCGAGGGTCAGAACAAAGGGGCTGTAGTGCAGCAAGTGGAGGCGGCGACTTGATGTATGATGAAATCAGTTAGGTTATCTGGTCTTACCAAGCCCACTGAATTGCGTGCTTCGGCCGGGGACAATGTATTGCGCCAGAAAAATCGTAATTTGGCCGTAGTGATTCTCTTCTCCATTCGCACTTGAAGCCTAATTTCTAGTTCATCTAACAAATATCGCATATTCCTCCGTGTGCTAGAGAGGTCGGCCTTCGAGTCGCCTGTCACAGCGTCGGGCGGTTCGGCGGCTTCCGACCTCCCCCTTGTTGGCAGACTCAATGTACGGGACGACCGGTAGAGGATTTTCTCTTGGCGCTTATGCGTCCACCCGGGGATCGCTCCGCTTCCAATTCCTCGTAGTTGCGTCTGCACCGTCAGGTTTCGTTTCGCGTAGACCCGTCTTTTTTCAAGTGCTGCCGCAGGACGTACAAGTCGTCATGAGCCGGGAATCACCAGCTCGGTATCGCGTGTCGGCCAGTTGCTGTAGATGTCCTAGTGTTACGGGCACACGGCCTTAGAATATTCTACCAAAGCCTGCGTGTGGGCCTGTTACTAGCGACGTTCAAGGCGACTCCGTGATGCCAGCCGTGTCAGATCCCGTGTTGTTGAAGTAATCGTTCACCAACCAGGCCAACCAGGCGTCGGCATCGAATATTCAAAATAAGACAGCGTAGCGGCAAGAGATTATTTTTGATTCAATCATTGGGCTCATTCTACTGGGCTGTTTTCTTATATTGTCCGTCCATCTTATTCCGCAAGTCCTCTTCCATCGCCATATAGCATCAGTACTGCCTAAGCGACCGTGCCTGTTGCAAGCACACATACTCGCGACCGATGGTGATTGTTTCGCCTGTTGCATCGACCTGGATCTGTGACCGTTAGCATGGACTCGCCAGGCCACAAATAAACTTCAATGGACGGGCTTACACAAGGGAAGTGTGTGCTACCACTCACACCTGGTATGATCACGACCACACCAGACTCCCAGGTCTGAAGATCCGCTGCTACGATGAGAAGAGCTTTCAGGTCAGGGGTAGGGATTGGCGTAGAAACGTACTATCAAAGAACCAGACATAGTCTTGCGGGTTGTAGTGCCTAACCCGCTCGGCGCCAGCCGGGATTGGAGAGCACTCGGGTGGTAGTGGAGGGAGCGTGTCCTTCTTCGTCCTGCCCAGTATGACGGAAATAAGCCTAATCCGAGACAATTGTTGCTTTCTACCGAAGCTTGTACCGAGAAAAATTGAAAGAGAGAGAGGTGATGGATTTGCCCTGCTTTCCCTATTAACCACCGACCTGTCCTTTTTATACAACGATCCATCCTCTTTATACAATGCTGTGCCGTTCGCCCCGGGATTTTAGAGGCAGACTGGTAGGGAAGACAAGCAAGCCGAAGTGCCGTGAGGGGGTGGGAGGAGTTCTTTATTTGATAGTAAAAAAAGAGGGGTAAAAAGTTAAGGTGGTTTCTAGGTGTTGCAGGGAAGCTGGCAAAACACGGCCCGCGGGTTTAAGCGCAAGGTTGTGGGGGAGTGTGGCTGAAACATGTACTTCTCAGCGGCCTGGTGCAGGCCTGGTCGTACAGTGTAGAGAGTAATTACTGTGAACTGTATCTCACAGAAAAACTCGACAACTTGCACGTGATTGGGCTAATCCTTTAAAGTTGCTACAGCGCCGCAATTGATCTCTGCGGCCTTTGTCTCTGGTTTACTTTACTATTGATTAACTACTTAACCGCCTTTCCCTCCGACCACCCAGCCAAAGTGGATGTGCCCTATGGCGACCGTGCAAAAGCGAATATCCATGTTTGCGCCCGCCAGCTTCAACTTGGAAGAGCTGCTATTACTGGCGGGTTCGCTACGCGGCCAACCCTGCCACTGCGACCGCAGCCAACGAAACAAGTCTGGCAGCATGAACTGGGCTATTGCGCTCACTTTTGAAGATAATGTCGAGTGGATCTTTCGGTCACCGCAGCAGACATACCACTCGCCAAGCTCGTTCGACGACACCTACATCGCTAAGATCATTGCCAGCGAAGTCGCGACTATTCGACATATCCGCGAGCAGACCAGTGTCCCGGTCGCCGAAGTGTTTGCATTCAGGTACAGTCAAGAGGTTTTGAAGCGAGATGGGAATGGTGATAAGCTAGTCGCTGACCTGATGAGCCCGACTAAGGACAACAAAGTTGGTGTGCCGTACATATTACAGAGCAAGGCGGTTGGGACATGTCTGTTGGACTACAGCTTCCGCGAGATGCGCGGCCAGCCTGGCCTGAGCGAAGAGCAGCGTGCCGATATTCTCCGGCAGCTGGGCGTCATCACGCAGCAGCTGGCCCAGATCCGGTTTTCTGGCATTGGTTCACTAGTTCCCAATCGTGACGACCCTGGCGAGTGCCTGTCACCCGGTCTGACGTGGAACGGCCGTCACGCACTTGGGGAACTCGCACGCGGTCCCTTTAAAAACGACGTGGAGTACTATTGTGCGCTGGCCACGGCACTGAAGCGGCATGCCATGGAATTGCCGATGGACCTGCACATGCTGCGAGCACCGATACCAGAGGAAGCCGAGTACAGCACCACGGCTGCTTTCCGCGCAGCCTGCAGGCGCTGGGATGAGTTTGTGGTTGTGGGCTGCAAGACAGAAGACAGCCGTAATCGGTTCGATTACTGCCTCACAGCCGAGCTACTACAAGACACAGCTATTCCTCAGATGTTGTGGCCGTCCGAGCGCAGCGGCTTCGCCCTAAAGCACCCCGACCTGCACGTCGGCAACCTCTTCGTCGACGACAATCTGGAAATCACCTGCATCATCGATTGGAGCTGCGCAACTACTGTGCCCGACGTCGAGCTTCTGTCAGCACCGCGACTCTGGGGCGTTAATGCTGCGCACAGCACGGCTTTCCGTGAGGGCCTAACATTGTCTGCTGCGTGTATGTCATCCCCAGGATCGCCAGGGTTCCTAGCAACGGGGCAAGACGACCACATTTGGGCCGCCGCGGAGCGTGTACGTCTTTTCCAGCGGCTGGTACGCTTTTGTTCGGTGCGCGACTATGATTACCTAGACGAGCTTTTTGTCCGCTTAGACTCCTCGGTGAGCGCCATAACCCCCTCAACCAGTTCCGTTGCTGATGAGTTGTGGCGACGTATGCAGACGCCGCAGAGCCAGTCCTTGCGTGCTAAGCTGCAGGAAGAGGATATGTCGCCCGAGGAAATCGCCAACATCGAACAGGGATACTACACTGAGGCGTTCTGGCGCGGCGAGACCGAGCACCTCGCTGTCGCACGCAAGCTAGCGCTTATGTGGCACATGAACCCTCGCTTTGTCGCGGACTGCCGGCTGTGGCGTTGGCTCAATGCGGCTCTGGGGCCTGACAATGACGACGAAGCGGAGGACGGTTACATAGTGAAAGCAGATCCAAAGTAAAAGCATAGGCGGGAACAACAACGGGGTTATAAGTAGAAATGAAATGACCATGGGCTGCCGACCTACGCTAACCCTTAATGGAATCTCCATCACATGTACTCCCCCCTTACATGTGGGATAAAAGGTAGTGCAACTGCCTACATCTTGACGAGGCCCTGCTCGTGCAAAGCCTTAACCAAACCATCCTCGTCTGAGAGCTTTCCATCAATAAAGACCTTGTGAACCCCATGTGTGACTATCTCAGCGTGAACAAATTTTCTTTTGGGCTATCTCACTCTATCTTCCACTTCGTGATAAAAGAAGCCCGTCTTCTTGAAAGCCTTGCCGTACTTTGTCTGTTCTTGTTTGAGCATGAGGGGTGCTGTCGCCAAGGCTGGGGGTTCCCCAGTTTCGATGATTTCAGGCCCGAGGATGTTGGTTAGTTGGTTAAACTGGTGGTAGCCAATTAGGCGGAGGTGACACCCAGCTCGACGGGTGGCTCTTCGCGGTACTCATAAGCCTGGAGGGGCCCCTTGA
The DNA here is from genome assembly GCA_002778095.1 of Fragosphaeria purpurea. Classification (NCBI taxonomy): domain Eukaryota; kingdom Fungi; phylum Ascomycota; class Sordariomycetes; order Ophiostomatales; family Ophiostomataceae; genus Fragosphaeria; species Fragosphaeria purpurea. The sequence continues at coordinate 1,794,082 of PCDL01000002.1, forward strand.
GGCCGAGCTTGAAAATTTGGCAATGCATGTAGCAACGTTAGCATATTAATTACAATGAAAAATATTTAGTAATTTCAGAATGCAAGCCGAGGTTTCGGTCGTTTTGTATATTATAAACCTTTTTTTTCTTAATATGCGACTTCTAAGATGTGGCGTAATTGAAGTGCGACGCGTTTGTAATAATCGCATCTACTTCAACGGGGACCGATGCGGACCAAAAATAACCAATTTTTGACCTTTCTCAATCGGCCGAAAAAAGGGCGACGCCCACGAATGAATTTGTTGATAGATGTCTACCTGGATATTCAAGATCGTGTATGCCGAAGCCCAGGCTGATGACAAATTTACTTCTGATCTTCATGACCTCCAGTAGCGACATGAAGCACAAAAAGTTGGGATATAAAACCGCAAAAGATGGCCCCAAATTCGATATTCAAAACAGGCCCATGACTTTCTCCCGTTTTCTCCCAACAGCTCTTACTTTTATTTTATTCAGAGACACACCAGAACAATAAAAAATATCAACAAAATCACAGACAATGGCACCGACCACGTTCCACAAGCTCCAAGACAAGCACGTCCTCGTCATCGGTGGCTCCGCCGGTATTGGGTTGGGCGTGGCTGAAGCCGCGCTGGCTGACGGTGCCCGGGTGACCGTCGCATCGTCGACCCAGGCGCGCCTCGACAAGGCCGTCAACACGCTCAAGGCAAAGTACGGCACATCGGCGCCCGTGCAGGGCTTCCTCTGTGACTTGGCCGCGAGGGACGTCGAAGCACGCATCGACTCTCTTTTCAAGGCCGCTACCGCCGCTTCTGGCGCCGGCCCAATTGACCACGTCGTCTTTACTGCCGCCAACAGCACGGCCATTGGCTCCCTCAGCGACATGACGGCCGAGAGCGTCTTGGCCGGCGCGCAGATGCGTGTGGTGGTGCCCATTTTGTTGGCGAAAGTTGCCCAGCGGTATCTGCCCAAGAGCAACACATCCTCGCTGACGTTCACGGCGGGCCAGGCCACCGAAAATCCGCCGCCGGGCTGGGCTTTGGCTGTCGCCTATGCGGGCTCCGTTGTGACGTTGACGAGGGCGCTGGCTGTGGAGATGGCGCCGCTCCGGGTCAACGTCGTGCAACCGGGCCTCGTCCGCACTGATGCGTGGAACATGATGCCAGAGGACCAGCGGGAGGCATTCTTTGCCGAGGTGGAGAAAAAACTGCCGGTCGGAGCCATTGGTCGCCCTGAGGATGTGGCTGAAGCCTACCTTTGGCTAATGAAGGATCGTTATGTCACGGGCACCTCCGCTAATTCCAACGGTGGCGCCCTTCTTATCTAAACCATACGGGTAATGGCGAAAATCTGGGCGAAATACTTTCAAGGCGGTTATTTGAAGATGTTCAAAAGTGCTGTTGTTTGTCCCACTGGCGGAACTGGAACCTATCCCTGGAGGATTCTTCATATTGTTCTTTTGGCACCCTTACCCCTGTTTGCATTTCTGTTATTCTGTAGAGCACCAAAATAGTGCGTTCATGAAATTAGGATAAAAAATTGAATATCCCCAAGCACCAGCTTTAAACAACAACCCTACACCTTTCTTCGTGTTGTGTGTGTGTGTGTTTTCTGTGCTCATTTCACCATATCCCAATCATATCTGTTCTCGGTACCCTCGGAGAAATGTTACCCCGTTCATACTCAGCTGAGGCTTGCTTCTCATACAGTGGCCTCTTGTTACCGACCTCCCAAGAATAGTGACTCAACTCGTATCAACCGGCTCTCTTTCCTTCTTCATCATCGGCATGATGTCTCGTCCCCTACTTCCAGCGACACCAGCAAAACTTTCTCACTCACCTCCAGATACGCAAAGGGCACCGTTACAGCGGGAATCACCGGCTCAGCGACAATCCTCATTCCAGAATGGATCTCTAAACCCGACACAAGCTAAATGGGGATTGTATCACGAGTCTGTCTTCATCCTACCACACGAACCATTGGAATCTTATACTTTGGGAGGTCTTCACCCAGTCACTTTGGGCGATACTCTCCAAGGTGGGCGGTACACCATCCGGCACAAACTAGGCTATGGCGGGCAATCCACTGTCTGGCTAGCCTGGGATTTACAGGGGACGTAAGCAAAACCCAGAACTTATATCCTCACAGCGAGTAGCACCTTTTATTGTACTGACGCGTAGACCTTTAACTAGCTCATGGGTGTCCATCAAGATTAAAGCTGCAAGCGCCTCGGCAGCAGATCTCAGCCAAGATCCCGAAATTAATGTTCTAAGAAAGCTGGAGGAGCACTATTGTGATGCAAACCAAACCAAGCCGCGATGCTTTGTTCAGTTGCTTGATTCTTTTCAACATACCGGGCCAAATGGAACCCATAATTGCATCGTGACTGAACTGCTCGGGCCTTCACTTTCGGAAGTTCTCAGCTGCTATCAAACCGTGGGCGAAACATTGCGTCCCGATACCGTGCTTCGGACGTCTAGACAGCTTCTTGAGGGACTGGAACTTGCTCATGAGAGTGGAATTGCACACGGAGGTAAACTGCACCTCACTTTTTCACACACGCTGTAAGCCGACTAACATCTTATAACCGCAGATGTTTCTCCCGGCAATGTTGTGTTTACTTGCAATAACGCGCAAGATGACGACGATCATTTATTCGAGACCATGGGTGGGAAACCCGTCGTGTCCTCGTATACTAGCGACACCCCACGTCCGTCAAGTCTCCCAAAGCAGCTGATCAAGTCGGTTACTTGGGATCTTTGGTACGACGACGAGGAGGAGGACATCCGCCTCATCGACTGGGGTTGGTCTTATGCCGTAGACAAGACCATCAATGTCCTTGGACAGCCCATGCATTTGAGACCCCCCGAGACTTTTTTCTTACATTCTTTCAACTATAAGCATGATCTGTGGAGGGCTGGTTCTGTGGTACGGCCCTTGTTCTAAGAAAGATCCTTTTACCTTTTGGATTTCATCGAAGTTCTAACATACAATAGATCTATTCTCTATTCTATCAAAAACCGCCGTTCTCATATTTCTGCGACAAAGACCATTTTTTTATCCGGAGATTGGTTTCCAAACTTGGTCCTCTTCCGCCCCCCTGGCAAAACAAATGGGAAGAAATGTTGAAGGACAACAAATACGCGGAAGAAGACGGTAAGTTTACTACTCCGTCATGCCGCGATGTCATCTTCTTGAGGTGCCGTTTTTAACAAAAAAACTTACTGGATAAAAAAAGAAAAAGCAGTGCCGGCGGAACTCATTCAAGATACGTTTGAACCTCGTCTACGAGAGATTATTCGGATCTGGCATGCCATGAGCTCTGACCGTCACGAAAAGGACGAGTTTCTAGCTGGCGATCTGGAAGCTCTTGGGTTCCTGTTACAGCCCATACTGCGTTTAATGGAGCATGAACCAGAGAAGCGCATCTCCTTGCAGGAGGCAGCTTCTTATATCAAGTGGCCAGACTACAGAAGAGAGGCAAATAAGGAGGAGTAAACCATCTGAGAGACGTATTCCTGTTCCTAGTACGTAACTTGTCTCAGACGACAAAACACCATGTTAATATTTCGGTTAAGGATACTGGCTAATTTTTCCTTAAAAAGCCCTCAAATTTCTAGCTTCTTCTGCGTGGGAATCGCTGCATTTATACTACAGGTCTAGGGGAGACGATGGTGGAAAACAAAATGCACGTATGTTTTCGAAGGAAGTAACACTGTCACAACCTGGCAGCTACTCCACCCATTAATTTACCTATGAAGTTTATTTCATATGCTGCATTGTAGGCTACGGAATAAGGCAAAGTGATCCACACTCCCCCCTGTTTGCGTTGGAGATGTAAGAGGACCACGTAATACAAACTTTAATGATACGGTCGCGACCTGGCAGAGTTGTGTTCCTCTTGTCGATCATGGCATGCTGGACAAGGTGAGGGTTAACCCATCATTTTATTGGAAAGTTAATTGATAGCAAAAATAATACCGACTCGCAGACTAATTTTTTTTGTTGTAAAAGTTTTAATTTGAGCCACTGTTTTTTTTGTTTTTTGTTTTTTTTGGGTTTAAATAAAAGATTGCTACAGATTTAAATATGTATTATTGAGAAAAGAATGATAGAGAGTAGGAGTGAAAAATAAAATAATAAAATGTTGCCCATTTTCATCCACTACTTAGAAATGCAGTCGTTTTACGGGCCTTGCTAGTTTAGCATCTCACGTCTGTCGATCGCCGTAAACGCACGTGGTCCGTGCGCCATGAGCAACAGAAACCGGTTGATCCCGTTAGCCTCGTCACCACTCCCGTTTTTTCACTTCTTGAGAGAACAGAGAAGGACGCACATTCTCCGCGTTCTCTGCTCCCAATTCCACATTGTTTCACATCATGATGGCCGACATGCCACAGCAAGCATCGCACGATGCAGCGCGACCGAATGACCGCATCAACACCGATGAATCGCGGCGGTATTGGGAGGCCGTGAGCGCAGACGACAACGGCATGCTCGGCGGGTTTCCCTTTGTCTCGCGGGCCGACCTGCGGGGGTCGCGCACATTTCTGGCCAAGCTCGGGATTGGCAGCAAGCCGGGTTTGCGGCGGATAGGCCGGGCGCTGGAGGGAGGGGCAGGGTACGCATTTTCCGCGTCCATGGCTTTCGAGGAGGATGGGGGTCACGAAAGGCTGACGTCAACAGAATCGGCCGCGTCACGGAGGGGCTTTTGCTCGACATTGCCGAGGAGGTGGACGTGATCGAGCCGGTGGCCAAGTTTACGTCAGCCCTCAAGGAGCGACTTGGGGTGCGGAACGTGTACAACGTCGGCCTCGAGGAGTGGACGCCCGAGGTCTCTCAAGACGGCCGAGACGGTGCCGGCGTCCGCTACGGTCTTATCTGGAACCAGTGGTGTACTGGGTATCTCAAGGACGAGCAGCTGGTGGCGTATTTGCGCCGGTGCGGCTCCGTACTGGAACCGGGCGTCGGTCTCGTGGTCGTCAAGGAGAACCTCACGACGACCGGTGTGGATGACTTTGACAGCGTGGACAGCAGCGTCACAAGGTGAGTCGTCTTCCATGAAAGATACATTCGCATCGCACAATTTGTTTTAGTACTGAATCTGTTCACCACAGGTCCGAAGCGTCATTCCTGGACCTTTTCGCCAAGGCTGGCTTCCGCTTGGTGCGGTCGGAGCTGCAAAGGGGATTTCCGCCCGAAGCAGATCTCTTGCCAGTGAAAATGTACGCCCTCAAGCCCAAAGAGAGTGCTTGACGTAAAGGCGATCGGGAAGCTCATTTTGCAAAATCAACACACCACGCAAATTACTTGTTCATTTGGATCATTTGTTTGTTTGATATCACACGGGATTTATGAATGCAAAGTCAATTTTTGTTCCATTTTTGTTCATCGGCTGGTGTTGTCCAACACCTAAAACTCCTTCATAAAACGCATCGCACAGAAATCACCGCTTTTCCGCTTTTCCCTTTCGTAATTCCCGAAAATTTGAGAACTGTCGCGCTTATCCGTATTCCAGGTTGTTTTTTTTGTGCTTCCCCATCAGCCCCCCGGCTGCAGGCTGAATCTCTGCCACCACATTACTTCTTGGAGTCGTCGATGCATCGGCGGCACCGATCTACATCGTCAATAACGGGGTCCAGAATTGTTAAGGTACTGCATTCCTTTCCGCTTCGCTCGGCCTTTGAGCATTTCTTGACCACCGGAATGCTCGTGTAGATGCATTCACCCTTGTAATAGGGGCAGTTTTTGCCCCGGCCACAGTAGTACTTCACGGACTGACCAGTACACATGGTGATGGCGGTTCGTTTGAAAAAATGACGGTTGTGCAGGGTGGTTAAGAATGTTGGTCGGGTCTTTGTTGTCTTTCTCGTTTTTGCTTGGTTGGCGTTGATGTTGTCTTGCTTGTCAAAAAAAAAAATTGCTTGAAGGATTTGTTGTTCCAAGGTGTGAGGTGAAATGTGGGAAACGTTCTGCCAGCGAGAAGAGGGATCGTGTATGCCCTTTTATATTTTTCCTCGCGTTGGCGAAAGCTCGAAGCATCACCATTTCACTGGTTGACCATCCATGAGCAACCACTTCTCAACGTCGACTGCGTTCGTGGCCTTCACCTGATAGATAAGTAAAACTCACCCAGCATGCTCAACAGCAACAGTGAAGGAGCGCAACGCATTCAGTGAAAAGGCGTCTTTCTGGTGTAGGCCGGAACAGCTGCATTCCATCTGAGATCGGTTAGCCTCTGCTCCCTGCGTGACGAACGGCTTCATATGAGAACACAAGCCGGCTGGGAAGCGTGACAAACCGCCGGGGCGTCCCAAGTACCTGGCGCGTGGGCCGGCCGTGAAAGAGGCGCTTGGAAGCTATGACCTGGCTTGGCCTTCTGTTTAGAGATGGGGTGAGGTTGTCTGGGGTGGAGATCGTGCGGGACGCAGATCCAACCGAAAACAAATCGGCCCACAGATTTCCGTAAAGCTTGGGGCAAAGCTTCACATTTCCCTGACACCCGGTAACATGAAATGAGAGTGACCAAAATAAAAATAAAAGAAAAACGAAAACGACAAAAGAGAAATCACAGAGAAAATGAAAAATCAAAATCAAAGTCAATGGTGTAAAAAAAGTACTGTCACGTGCAGTACCCCTGACTCTCTTCTTTCTGGGCAATCTCAGCCGCTTGGGGGGCAATTTGGTGGACTGGGGCTGCGGGTGACGTAAATTGGTAGTCTCCTCCTCTTTTTGCAGGCATGCTTATTATTACCCTTTTCATTCCTTTTCCATCCCCATTTCCTTGCGCCTGGTCGACCAGAGCGGTTAGAACGATCACTTGACAAATTGCAAATTTCACGGCCCCGGACATTGATTGCTATTTTTGGCCGTGTGGATTTCTTTTCATTTTCTTTCCACGTGTCAAATTTGTTCGCCTTTTTTTTCCCTCCGTCGCCAAAAACATGGCCGCCAACCACAGCAGATTCTCGGACGGCGGCAGCAGTGATGATACGCGGTGGATTGTCTTTGTGACTGGGGCGACTGCCTGCGGCAAGACGGTGACGGCCCAGTACCTGGCCAACAAACTGCACGCCAAGTATATTGAAGGCGATGACGTGAGTGGGCCCCAGACCTGGACACCCCCATGCTGCGCAGATCGCCTGTCATTGCGCAATCTTACTTGCTGGAAAAGATAATAAAAAAATAAAAATGAATATTAATCCTCCCCCCCCCAGTTCCACCCCAAAGCCAACATCGACAAGATGAGCCGCGGCGAGGGACTGACGGACGCCGACCGTGCCGGCTGGCTCGAGGCCATCAGCGAGCACGCCGTCGTGCACCTGCGCGGGCCGGGCACGCACCACCTCATCGTGACCTGCTCGGCTCTGAAGCGCTCCTACCGGGCGTTGCTACGTGAGGGGGCGCGGCGCGCCGGGGATCTGCGCCTCCTGTTCTTGTTCTTGGACGTGCCCGAGGCCGAGCTCGTGCGCCGGGCGACCGCCCGGACCAACCACTACGCCAAGGGCAACCTCGTTCACAGCCAAGTCGCGATCCTGGAGCGGCCGAGCCCGCAAGACGAGCCAGACGTCGTGACGATCGACGGCAACCGCCCGATGGCTGCGGTAGAGCAAAGCGCGCTGGAGGCAGTCCACCGAGCGTGGGACGACGAGCCGCAGGAGGGCTGAAGTGGAGCGCCCCGAGCGGGGGCGGCCCATGCATGACCAACTGTATTTAGTCTTTACTCCGTACATAAGACTGTTAGCACGGCAGGCGTTTTCAGCATAGACCCAGTGAGCTCACACCTTTTTAGATGGGGGTCAAAAAATTCCAAATTATGAAGCCGCTGTCCCCTTCTCCATTTGTCTCATAAATTCACCACCAAACCCGCTTCCTCGCCTACAACAAGAGAAAATTAAAATGAAAACAAAAATAAAAACTTAGATTTGAAAACAAAAACCAGGTACACATAAATCACGACAGTGAGTCTGCCGGGGGTTGCGGTTGGGCGGCTTCAATATGAGGCTCAGTTTGCACGTCCGCTCCGGGTGTTGCATGTGCCGGCTCATGCACCTGTTGTACCTGCGGGGCGGCCGGTACGGCGTCGCTGGGGGGTACTGGTGCTTGGGCGGATCCGGCGGACACAGGCGGGCTATGGGACATTACCACGGACGGATTTTGCTGTGTTTGCTGCTGCGGAGCATATGCGATGGGAGCGGGCTGTGTAGACACGAAAGCGTATTCTTGGTGCTGCTGTTGAGGCAGTTCTTGGGGCGGATAAGAACCATAGCCTTGCGGCTGGGGAGCGTATCCTTGGGGAACCGAGCCAGCTGCAGCATCGGCGGCGATTTGCTGGTAGAATGGACCAGGTGTGCCCTGAACGGGCACGGCGTAGGCCTGTTGCGGCTGTTGGTAGTACTGTTGTTGGTGATAAAACTGCTGCTGCTGCTGGATTTGTTGCTGCGGCACCTTCTGGTACGCGGACTCGTCCGCCTCGACAATAGGCGCCGGGTAGCTGGGGGCGCTGGCAGGTGAGTTGGTGCTAACGGGGTGTGGCGAGCCAGACAGGAGGTTGGCGCCACTGCTTGCGTTCGAGACGCCGCCGCTGAGCTCGCTCACGGTCGTTCCGGTCGACTGCGGGACAAGCGCAGACACAGGAGTGGCGGACGAAACAAAGTTGCTGTGTTGGTCGACAGCCGCACCACCAACTGCGACAACACCGGGCGATGGCACCTGCTGCGGCGCATAACCATAGCCAGGCGGCAGAGCTTGCTGGACCTGGATCATGCCCTGTTGTTTCGATGCTTCGTTGGCGGGGAACTCTTGCACTATGAAGGGTTGCGGCTGAAGAGCCTGTTGTCGTGCGGGCGGCTGCTGTGATGGCGGCTGCTGTGATGGCTGCGGCTGCTGCTGCTGGAGCGTCTTATTTTTCTTCCGCATTCGCCACAGACAGAAGCTGAGCACGGCGATGACGGCAACAGCCACAATGGTGCCCACAGCTATGCCGGCGATGGCGCCCTTAGACAAGCCCGCCTTGGACTGCACGGGGTAGCTCATGGCCCACACCACATTGACAACCGCCGAGGTTGGCTTGGCCGTGTCCGTCGGCTGGCCCACGAGACCGGCCGTCAAGGTTGGGGCCTCCGTCGTCTGGTCGAGCGACGAGTAGCACGGTGTCTGGCCGCCGACGTTGCGCGTAAAGGGCCAGTAGTTGCTGGGGCAGCATGCGCCCGAGATGGAGTAGTAGTCCGTGGCACACCGTTTCAGGATGCCCTGGTTGGTATTTGCCGGAACGGGAAACGCGTTGAGAGCATTGATGATGCCGTCGCTACCCTTTGTCGGAGTACTGGCGACGGTGCTGGTCACTGTCACGGTCGTGTTGACGGTGAGCGTGGCCGGGAGAAATTCGGAGGCGGCTGTCCAGGGACAGCATTGAGGCTGGTTGCTGGCGCAGCCGACGTACGCAGCCCAATAGACGGTGCTGGTATCTTCGATCAACGTGAATTGAGTGGCCGCACAGTCGCCCTGGAGCAAGTTGCCGGTGCTTTGGAAAATCGGCGTGTAGGTGTACGTGGGTAGGGGGAGTGTTGAGCTTAACGTGACGATTTCGACAGATCTTGGGATGGTCAGCTGGGTCGACGAAGGGGAAAAAAAAATCCAAATAGTGACTCACTCAAAGTCAAGTGAGATCGATGTTCTGTACGGTTTCTATTAGTTCGAAAATCATGCTAAACAGGAGCAGGCGTCGAAGAACACAGATACTTACGGGGGCTTGCCCCTGGCCTCGGACGTTACCTTGTTGCCTCCAAAATTTGTAGCAGGTATTGTGCCGCAACTATCTTCAAACCAATCCGACTCATAGCTTGACCAGTCTATGTTTCGTTGATATTAGTCCAGGCGCAAAAAAAAAAAAAAAGGAAAGGTATGGAAAGGGCCGTGGATATGAGATTTGACACACCTGTAATGCCATAGTAGCTGTAGCAGTTTTGCTTTGACAAAGCCGAGTAGAAACAGTTCAGGTACTGTATACCATAGGTACAATAGCACGACGAGATCTGAGAATCAAGTGTAGAGATATCTTCGGTGGCTACATCAACTTTCTCGAGGCAGCTGATGTAGGCGCTGTCGCAAGAGAGCACCTCGATATCTTGCTACGGTTTGTGAAAACATTAGACGCGAAAAGGTGGCAAGAAAGAGAAGGTATGATGAAAAAGGAATGACAAACGTATGGAAGTAGAAATTGCTCACAAAACATTGATAATCGTTGCCGTCTTGACTGGCGAGCTCCTGGCGGAGGTTGCGCAGGCGAAACGCGTCGAACGCAGTGGTCACCGGCGGCGGCGCGAACGTAGCCGTCGTGGCCAGCGTCGCCGCAGCCGTTGGTGCCGATAACAGCATGCTCTCAATACTTGTGTTTTTCCTTGCGGCTATGAGTTGATAATAGAGTAATAATGACTTGGCAAACGTATTTTCGTAACGAAACGAAATGGCAAAGCATAAAACAATCCAAGAATCGGCAATCCAAGAAACGGCTTTGCCATGTATTATACCCTTTCGAAATAACGGCCGCACACTCCCCTCGAGGCGTATTTCCAACGAACCAGCCCCATGCAAGCACGATGCCAAGCTTCAGCCGTACAAGGACTGGTTGCAGAACAAGGGTAGCAAAGCGCGGTAGCTTCACCAAAGTTGGGGGATTTGTTTTGCTCACGCGCCCCATCACGGGGAAGATCTTTTATTTGCGTCGCTTCCACAGACTGTGTGAGCCTAGCCTCGGTACTTAGTTACACCTGTTCAATCACGAGTCAGCTTAAAAAGAAACGGAAAACCTGATCAAAAAGAGCATGGAGGGCGGGAGGACTCCGTGGGCGTACTCTTGCTCTTGGTTCAGCCGCTCACACGTACCATGGTACCCGTGATTCGCTCAGTTCCGTCTCTCAGGTCTTTCCAAGCTCACTACCCTTCGAAATCGATGCCGGTCTAGACCTAACCTAATATTGTGTGGCTTGCTAGACATGCTGTGATAGGTGTTTGACACCCTCTCGACCCCCTCCCCTGGCACTGACTGAGGTTGAACACTGCACGGACGCCCATCAGAGGTTAGTAAAAAAAAAAAAACCAAATAAAAAAAAAACCAAATAGAAATATTAGCACACGGAACCGCCATAGGAGCGATGTGCAAAGAAGTCGTTATTGACCTTCTTTTTTCTTTTTCTTTTCCATGATTTTCGCCGTCATATGGTGTTGGCTGGGTGAATCTTTCACTTGACGGTTCATAGCCTCGAAAGTCAATACAACAAAGCCCCTACGTTCATCTGACCTAACATTTTTTTTATCTAGAGAAGAGAGTTTTCTGCATGCACCAATGCCTGTCGCGTTGGACTTCCTCCTTGTTTGTTGACGGTGTCGATGATGGCGTTGCACATGTGACTTAGCGTCGTTTTCCAGACGACGAATGGTTGTCTTTCCCGGGCCGGGCCGTTACTACAGAACACCGATCGAGCAATTCAATGACAAGCCGGGTACCGTTTGCGGCCTGATTGTGTTCCGGGGTCAGGAACACGAGGAACAAGGAGTTCGATCAATCTCCGCCCACCGGGTCTTTGGTACGCTCCGGGGATGCCGTAAGCCGCCCAGAACATCCGGCACTTCTTCAGGGACCAGTAGTGGTAGCTCCGCAAATTGTGGGCTGCTCGACGCCTGCTGGGATAAACGGCTAAATTGGCTAAAAATGGAGGGGAATGCGACAGCTAACGGAAACACGGGCAGGCTTCCGGGGGGAAGCGTTTTGAGGTCAGCAAGAGCCTTTAAAAGCACAGCCGCGTCGCAGATTTCAAGTTTTCAAAGCCAGTATTTTACACATTCCATTTCCTCGCAATGACGCCTCCTTTGATCACCCATCTCTACACGGCCGACCCGTCGGCCCACGTCTTCGAAGACCGCATCTACGTCTACCCGTCGCACGACCGCGAGTCCGATGTGGCCTTCAACGACAATGGCGACCAGTACGACATGGCGGACTACCACGTCTTCAGCACGCCGTCCATCGACCCGCCGGCGCTCGTGACCGACCACGGTGTGGCCCTGCGCGTCGAGGACGTGCCCTGGGCGTCCAAGCAGCTGTGGGCGCCGGACGCGGCGTTCCGTGACGGCACGTACTACCTGTACTTCCCGGCCCGCGACAAGACCGGCCGTTTCCGCATCGGCGTCGCGCAGTCGCCGCGGCCCGAGGGCCCCTTCGTGGCCGACCCTGACTACATTGCCGGCAGCTACAGCGTCGACCCGGCCGTGCTGGTGGACGACGTTGCCATCGTCGGACACGACGGACACGAGGACGCGACACCTGCGTACCTGTATTTTGGCGGCCTTTGGGGCGGCCAGCTGCAGTGCTACCAGGGCGGCAACGACGTGTTTGACGAGAGCTTGTCCGGGCCGCATGAGCCGTCCGGCAGCGGCGTGCGGGCTCTAGGGCCCCGGGTGGCCCGGTTAACACGGGACATGCGGGCGCTGGCCGAACCGGTGCGGGAGATCCTGATCCTGGCGCCGGAGACGGGCGAGCCGATTGCGGCCGACGACCACGACCGGCGCTTTTTTGAAGCGGCCTGGGTGCACAAGCGGCAGGGCCTGTACTACTTCAGCTACTCGACGGGCGACACGCACTACCTGTGCTACGCGACGGGCACGTCGCCGTACGGGCCGTTCACGTACCGGGGCCGCATGCTGGAGCCGGTCGTCGGCTGGACGACGCACCATTCCGTCGTCGAATTCCACGGCCGCTGGTACCTCTTCCATCACGACTCGTCCTTGTCCGGAGGCGTGTCGCATCTGCGGTCGGTCAAGGTCAAGGAGATCTTTTACGACGCAGACGGCAACATTGTGTCGGAGCCGGTGGCAGCCGCGGCGTGACGGACGTCGAAGCAGAAATAAAATGAAAAAGAATGAAAATAAATGTAAATCAAGAAAAAACACAGAAAAGGCCGTACCGTTTGAATGCGCCAATTTCACACGTGACACTGTGCTAGAGTAACGCCGAGTGCTGGGCCACTGCCCCACGCTGCATCACCATCGCTCCTGTTTTCGGCGTTTCGGCCGGGGACCATTACACCGACGAGTGCCTTCTGCTTTTGAGAATTTGTCCGGTTTCCCTAATTCAGGGAAGGTGCCTTCTGCAGCTATCAGATTTGTGCGTCTTGGCTTTCGGTTTTTCTTTTGTGGCCTTCTTTCTTCTGGTTTTGCATTTTCCCGCGAGCCCTGCATCATCAACTAGACGCACTCTCTATTTCTCTTCTCTCACAACACACCATGGCGAACCTCTTCTCCCTCGCCGGCGAAACGGCCCTTGTGACCGGCGCTACGCGCGGCATCGGTCAGGCCATTGCGCTCGCGTTCGCCGAGGCCGGCGCCGACATCCTGCTTGTCCAACGCAACGCTGTCAACACGGAGACCCGCGACGCAATTGTGGCGCTCGGCCGCTCTGCTGAGATCTACGTGGCGGATCTGGCCTCCAAGGAGGACGTGGCGGGGCTGGCCGCACGGGTGCTGGCCGCCGAGGCCACGGCCGGCCTGCGCCCGCCCCTGCGCACGGTCGTCAACTGCGCCGGCATCCAGCGGCGCTTCGACGCGCGCGATTTCCCCGACGACGATTTCGCCGACGTGCTGCAGGTCAACCTCAACGCCGTGTTCACGCTCAGCCGCGACTTTGGCCGCCACATGCTCGACCTGCCGCCCTCGCCCACGTCGGGCCGCCGCGGCAGCGTCATCAACATCGCGTCGCTGCTCTCGTTCCAGGGCGGCTTCCGCATACCAGCGTATGCGGCGAGCAAGGGCGGCGTGGCCCAGCTGACCAAGAGCCTCGCCAACGAGTGGACGAGCCAGGGCGTGACGGTCAACGCGATTGCGCCCGGGTACATCGACACAGAGATGAACACAGCGCTGATCAACGACCCGCAGCGGCAGCGCGACATTCTGATCCGCATCCCCGCGGGCCGCTGGGGCAAGCCGGACGATTTCCGTGGCCCGGCGTTGTTCCTCGCATCCGCTTCGAGCGCGTACGTCAGCGGACACGTGCTGGTGGTGGACGGCGGCTGGATGGGACGGTAGGCGGGGACGATGTCCCGACAAATGGGCGTTTTTGCGGCGGAAACGCTGTTGAACCAAAAAAGGGAGAATCAAACTTGAAGGAGTGGAAAATTTCAGCAAGGTGCAGAGCATTCACATGGTGCATTTTTGTATGATCCGCCGCGAGACCTGTGGTTGTACACTTGAAATTCAGCGCCGGACTCATCAATAGACTAGACATGATTTTTCTTTTAAAGTGGCACTTTCTCTATCTTTGCATTTGTTCTCCTGACTGCAATACCACTGGCTTTGGTACCAGTACGGTTACTCCGACCGCAGAACGCCTGTGTTGTTGTTCGTCCGTCCGTTTCTACACTCGACATGCTCGCTTTATACGGACAAGACCTTATATTTGGTGCTATTGAGGACGTTTCTCGACAACCTCATCTGGGCGCAGGTCTCAGACCAGCAGTGGTTTTTGAGGAGTAAAATTTTTATTTTTACGAAGGTGATGTTTCAAATCAGTACCATGGTTTGCAACAATCACCCCCTGTCTTGTGAGATCAACGACGCACCCTTTTCCGTTACGCGAATCTATACCTCAAAAACTGCACTGCCTCGTTCAGGGAACAGAGACTAGAAAGGCAAAGAAATTCTGTGCAAATTCGCTCAGTCTATCTGCGCTTGTGTCCATGACGCCGCTGCCATCGTACGCCGACAAGTTGGGCTTTGTCCTACTATACCCGACGTCCAAGTCCCAAGCTGACATGAACTGCTGGGATACCAATACGAACACATCTCTGCGTCACGACGGCGGCGGCGACAGCCAGGGCATCGCAGGCATGGCGGCTTGCGCGCTCAAGACGTATAACGGTGATCCCGCCAAGGTGTTTGTCGCCGGCGGCTCGTCGGGCGCCATGGAGGCCAACGTGATGGCCGCGACGTACCCAGAGGTGTTTGCCGGCGCAACCACCTACTCGGGCGTGCCCGCAGCGTGCTGGGCCGGGTCGCCGATGTCACCCGACCTGAGCTGCCCGTTGGGGCAAAAGGCCAGCACGTACACGAAGCAGGAATGGGGCGACTCGGCGCGCGGCTGCTATCCCAACTACAACGGGACGCGGCCGAAGATGATGATTGTCCACGGTACAGCTGACACGGCCGTGGTCATCTCGTTGCTCAAAGCCCAGCTGAATTAGTGGAGTGACGTGCTCGGGATCGACTTGACCAAGAATGTGTCCAACGATCCCATTACCAACTGAAAGAAAATCGTGTATGGTGACGGCACGCAGCTCGTCGGGTACGAGGTCAAGGGCGACAGCCACATTCCTCCCTTCCAAGGCGATACAACACTCCAGTTCTTCGTTGTGATGTAAATACGTTGCGATTGGTATGAGCTGCTCCATCCCATAATCTGAAAAGGGGACGACAGTCGAAATTCCTTCGATGATCTACTCGTAATGGAAAATACTTCCCCAGTATTTGTTTAATAAATTGCCCTCCATACAACGAAGCAATGAATGAAACGGATCTGAGCTATTTTCTTTTTCCGGAAAATATACACGAGACTCAGTGTAACACAAGCTACCCATGCTTATGAGCCTGGCGTCGTCGCCCATCGTACCATCCATTCGGACTCCAGGACTTGCCCAGCCGTGGGCCGGTCTTCCGGCCGATATGCTAGCATCTGTCGTATTAAGCGTAGAAACGCGGCCGCCTCGTCCTCGCCTAACGTCCCCACCTTCTGTTTCCGCCGCCATGCCTGAATGCCCTCCTCGAACGCAACATCCAGCGATGGCCAGAGACGCTGACCTGGGCGCCTCCGCTTTCCAGCGTCGTCAAAATGCCGGGTATATTCCGTAGCCCATACCTCTTGCCAGGCGGCCGGCAGTGGGCCAAGAATATCAATATGCTGAGAAACGACCTCGTCTTCAGTTGGAAAATCGTTCGAAACAAGGGACTTCATGGCGATGATATTCCAGATTGCCATTCCTAGCATCCAGATGTCGGCCGGGTATGACATTGGCGATGCCGGCTCCAGTAGTGTCTCAGGCAGCCGTAACGGCATCGGGCAATGACATTCCTCTCCGGTTCGGGCCTCTCCTTTGGCGGGCGAAAATGCTTCGCCAAAGCCACTTAAAAGAATACGCGCATCCGCCAGCGTGAAATCTCTGGCCGAAATCCCCAGGTTGACAGGAACAACGGCGCTTTCTGGAACACCGGGAGCAAGTGGCTTTTTGTCCATACGGACAACGGGAACCGTTTCCGGCTGGCCGTATTCCTTGTAGAACTGTTCTGTCGTAAGGTCGTCCAAGCTTGACGGCATCCTAGCCAGGACGTTGCCAAGGTGAATGTCTGTCACCAAGAAAACAATCGAAAATCAGCTTCTATGTCTATTCAAATAAACAAGATAAGAATTGAGACGATATGTGTCATTGAGACGAACCACCGTGAACGTAGCCCCGGGCGTGGATGTACGCAACGGCTGAGGCAAGGCCTCGAGACAGCACACGCGCGACTTCCAAGGGAAACATGCGGATCTCAGCTGCCTGACGGAGAGAGCAGCGGCTGAGGGTCATCGCGTAGCAATGGTGTGATCCGTTCGGTCCATGGACGTCGAATTCATCGAGGACTTGTGGTATACAATCTCGCCCGGTCTGGGAGGATGAAGGCGGCAAAAGAAGAGATTGAAGAATACCAGATTCTCGAGATGCTAGGTCGGATTCCGAAATGTTCACTTTAAGGGCGACGTAACAGTTCGATACGTTGTCTCTGGCTAGCCACACGGTGGAGTAGCCTCCGTATCCCAGCTTGTCGACAACAAGGTAACGGCCGTTGTAAGTATCTCCTATTGTCACTGGGTGGTAGCCTCCTTTCTTGTAGTCGTCGAGGCTCTCCACACCCCATATCGGCTTGTACTCAAATCGAGACGACATTGCCGGCGATGAGCAACAAATGGGGCGTACGACATGGCACCGTCCGTGTGCGAGCGGGGACGTCCTTGAGAGAGAAGTTGCGGCTGGGCGGATATGTCGACCGAGCCACTGCGGTTTCCAACCACTGCGTCTTAAACGTAGACCTGGCATATTCCGGTCGCTCGTGATAGTGTGTCGGGGCCAGCGCCCATGTGAAGTGATGCTCTCAAGGATGGATTCTCGGTCTCAGTTGGAAAAACTCAAATGAAAGAAGCGGGGCAACGGCTCTATAACATCAAATCACAACAGTGCCGATTTAACGGAAACCCAGTAAAACATATCGCTGGAACGTGTCCGCCTGCCCAGGTCCCTACGCCGTCCGCGTCACGAAAAAAAGTTCCGACGATAATTCACTAGCATGTTTCAATATTGAGCGAACAGATGCCAGTGTGGCCTCTGACTTATTATTATTGTATCGATCTAATCTTCTCTGAGCAACATACAGATTGCTAATGGCGTTGAACAAAGTGAAGACTCTAGGCAACTTGTCCATCCGGCCAACATGATCCCCCCCCAACAGCTGGACTGCTTGCACTTAGAAACTGCTACCCTACGATGTTTATTATACTAAAACCGTGGCCAAAATCACCGGGTCGTCTGATATCTTGTTGTAGCAATGGATGGTGCTTGTCTGGGGTGGCGCGAACGTCACCGTAGCCGATCCACTAACCGTGCCGAACGCGCGGAACTGCGTGAAAGTGGGCGTGGGAGCCTCCTCGTCTTCAAGTGGCTCGTTGCACGTGGCCTGGATGTTGAGCGCGGCTCTGGGCACGACGAAGCCGTCGTCGGCCGGGTAGTCGTTGCCCTTGAGCTGCAAGGCCTGCGTCAGCATCGTGTTTTTGACGTTCAGCGGCGCAACGCCCTCCGCCAGCAGCCTGGCGGCCACGCCGGCGGCCATGGCGGTCGCTGGCGACGTGCCCGAGATGTAGTGGTAGGGCTCATTTCCGCCGATGAAGGGTGCGAGGACTTGAAAGCCGTTGAAGTAGATGGAGAGAAGGCCGAGGCGGTTCGGATCCAAAAAGCTCGATGTACGAAACCGGTCGCCGCTCGCGTCGGCGTTTCCCACGACCAGGATTGGGGTCTGAGTGCCTCCGTAGATTTGGGGCGTGCTGTCGCTGATCGGAGCGTTGGGATCGTTGCCGGCAGAGATGGTAAAGACGCAGTTAAACTCGTTGATCAGCCGGTGGATCAACGGGTCAAGCGGATCGGACACGATGGCATTCAGGAAAGGATCGATGAGCAACGATCGGTGGACCCCCAAGGACATGGAGACGACCGCGGGTGGACTGTTGGTTACAAACTGGTTCACCATGATTTGTTCGAGGGCTTGCACCAGATGCCAGAGGTCCAATTCCTGAATAACGTTGTGTGACTTAACGGGGATGATGTTGGCAAACTTATAGACGCCGCTGACTGCGCCAGCGACCATGCTGGCCAT
Organism: Fragosphaeria purpurea; assembly: GCA_002778095.1. NCBI lineage: Eukaryota > Fungi > Ascomycota > Sordariomycetes > Ophiostomatales > Ophiostomataceae > Fragosphaeria > Fragosphaeria purpurea. The sequence goes on from PCDL01000002.1 coordinate 1,812,530, forward strand.
CTCTGTGCCATGGCCCGCGAGGTCGAAGCCAACGGGAAAAGGGCCGCCAGGATCCGGGGGTGCCACGTCGATGACCGTGGAAAATGGCTGGAAAAATGTAGGATCGAGGAATTCCTAAAGAAACCAGACACAGTTGGCCAATTGTCCGCATTGAGTGGGGACTGGTCGAACCACGAGACTCTCACCTGGTGAAGGGAATCGACGCCTGTATCTATCACGTAAACTGGGGTCCTAGCGTTGATAGACTGATCGATCACATAGCGGTCGTATGCCAGAACTGCAGGTTTTTTTGTTTTTTTCCTCTCTTTAGCTAGAGTGACAGGAAAAAGTGAAAAAAAGGAAGGGAAATGGTGCAACGGAGTACGTGACACAATGCACTTACAATTGCCCTCAAGGCTGCACAGCGCCCACAGACCCGTAAGCCAGCGGAGGTGGAAAGGATCAAAAGAATCCGCAACGCCGTTGAAAAAGACTGACTCCTCAAAAGCATTCGCAGGGTCCAATTCTCTCTTCTGGGTGCGGTTCATGGCCGCTGCAATGAGTGCTTCGCGGCCGACATCGTCGAGCTTGACGTCGCGCCGTCGGGCCTGGCTTGCGGCTGTGTTCCCCTCGCCGTCATCGTCGCCGTTGACAAAGCCGTCTGGGTTCAGACCAATGCTCGCGAGAAGGGGATGTTTTGAGAGCACCAGGGCGTCCGTGTCAAAGGTATGACCGAGGAACGCGTACACCGACGTCTTGCTGTCGGCGATCACGTCGGTCACCACGTTGCCGCGCACTGTCAGGCCCGCTAGAATAAAAAAGAACTGCGCCGACGACATGTCCTCGGTAAAGAGCACGATGCGCTCCGTCAACGTTCCGGTGGGGGAGGGCCTGCTGCTGCTCGTGCTCGTGGGCGTGGCGGTCATGGTCGGGAGGACCGTGGGTGTCAGCGACATGCTGCCGCTGGGTTCGGCAGTTCCGTTGCCGCCGCCGCCTTTATGGTGGTGGGAAAAGAGATGGAACAAACCATCGACTGAGTGTGCCCGAGAGAAAGTGAAATGGTTAGCAAAGCGCGTTAAAAGCGTGTACCACGACTACAATATTTGGCTCTCTTTCAACATATCCAGAGAAGAGCAACAGCAACATACAAATTCCTACAGCTGCTACGGCCACGGCGCCGACCGCAACGCCGGCTGCGATTTCGGGCGCGCCAATGACAATGACCTTTTATACCATTTTGTCAGTCGCTCGATCAGCCAACGTTTTTGACAACAAACGGACAAAAGGGATCCACGGGGGTGCTCGTATAAAGTAATGCGTCACTCACCGCATCTGCAGCAACATCTTCGGCGACCTCCACGGCTGCGGCCTCCGCCACGTCGACCGCCGTGACCGAGTCGACCGTCGCAAGGCCCTCAGAAGCTGCTAAGGTCAATTGTCCGTTCGGCCTGGCATTTTTTCTGTGGTCGTCATATCTACATGGATGTGCCACCCGGTTAACTTACTCAACTGCTGGAGTTCAATTTCGTCCGCCTCGGTTGCCTTTTTTTCCTGGTTAGCTTTTTTTTCACTTCATATCTTCTGATAAAGTACGTAGGAGAATTTCAGCCATTGCCGTTGACATACAACTCCGGCCAACCTGGCCTGTCGGTATCTTTGCCGGATGGTGGAAGATGCACTCGCTGTTTGTGTGCTGTGGTCAGCCTCCAACATAAATGGTTCTTTTGCTAGGAACGGTGACTGTGGACTTGTACACACCAAGGGCTTGGCGACCGCTGGCAACTGTGGCCTGGCTGCTCAGAATACCAGACAGATCCACAATGGACGACCGTCGCGCAAGTTTATGCAGGCCTTCGTGGCGGACTTCGCTTCGCTTTCGGGACGTGGAGATGGTGTGGTTCGGATTCTGTGCGTTGAATAGCGTCACGAGGTTGTAGAAGTTGGCTATGGCCGCTTGGGTCTTTTCTAGCTCGTCCTGATACGCTTGCAGGGCGGCGATGAGCTCGTCATCCGTCGGTACAACATAATCTGAGTCTTCGTACACCAAGATGCGGCTATTGCCACCGCAGATTTCAGCAGCGTTTCCACCGCAAGCATTGTTGCATTCCTGGGGGTTCGCTGGGATAGCAACAACAAGTTCGTTTCCCCAAAAGCATTGACTACAATCGTGAGAGTTAATATTCGGCAAATCCTCGGTATCAGGAGAGAGAGAGAGAGACAGAGTGCACTGCGTTACCTGTGAAATTCAACGCCAGCATACCGCCAGCCATCTGCCAACGCAATGCATTTCTCCACTGTCATGCCTGGATCGTCGCTCGAGCCATTCACCAATACGCGAGCATCAGGTGAGTCCAAGTAGCAATCCTTCAACTTGAACGTGCCCACGGACGGTACCTCACGCGCTCCCGAAGACGGGGAAGAGGGTGGGCTGGTGGTACTTTTGGTGGAGGTAGCTTTTGACGGTGTTGATGTTGGCGGTGGCTTGGACGTCACGACCGACTTTGTCGTCTTCGAGCTAGAACTGGTAGAAGTAGAAGTGGTTTCATGAACGGTTGAATCCGGGGGCGGATTGGACGGCGCAGCTGATTTTGTCGTCTCCGAAGTTGTAGTGCTGGATGTGTGAGAGGTCGAGGCGGCAGACGAAGGAGATGAGGTTGATTTCTCCGTTTTAGTGGTCGAGCTGGTGGTTGGCGGCTTGGCCGTGGCCGTTGGAGCCGATGAAGCAGTAACGGGCAGCGTTGGTTTTAACGATGTAGAATGCGATGTTGCCGTTGTCGTCGTTGTTTTCTTCGGCGGCGTTGACAACGGTGGACCGCCGCCGACGCAGGCCGTGCTTCCACATGTCTGACCAGCGGCACAAACATCGGCACAGAGGGATCCGATGGAGCACTGCACGCCTGGAAAGTCGCAGCACACGGCACCAGAAACATAGCAATTTCCATGACTGCATCGTCACCCAAGGCACATAATGGTCAGACATCGAAAAAAAAAAAAAAAAAAAAAAAAAAAAAAAAAAAAAAAACAGCAAACAGAAGGCCATACCAGCAAACGCCATCCTGCGCAAGGCAGACCACAGCCTCTAACGAGGTTGGGTTGACGGCACACACTTGCGAGCCGGTCGGCAAGCATCCAATTGTCCCGTCAAAGTCAACACAAGTCTCGCCAGCCTCACAGGCCACGTCAGCCGGACAAGCGTTGCCTGAACAGACATAACCGGCAGGACAGGCACTGTCGGAGGACGCCCGTCTCTCTACATCAGGGCTGGTCTTGATAATGCGGAAGGCCGGCGGCAGGGCTTGAACCGAGACTGCCGCAATGCACAGCACGCTCAGCAGTGAAGACGGGGAAACCATCAGGAGCAACGTGCATGTGCCTCTTGGACTTTGAAACAAAAGATGGAGAGACCAGTTTGGATAACATACGCAACCAACCCTGCGCTTTTACCGAGTACACGTCTTTTATAACAGCGGGATAGAAAGTCGAACGCGCCACGGTACACACTGAGCGAACCCATGACCGGACTCGGGACGTTTTCGAACAATGCACCACCATTTCGTGGTAGAAGAATGCATCACTTTCCGATTATCTCATCAGTGTAAGTGAGGCCTTTTTCCCCCGTCTCACGTCGGGATGTTTCCTGCGGGCGGTTGCCGACTGTGGTTAGTGTCGCCGAAAAGCTAATTTGCCTCTCATTACGGTCCAGAGCCGTATTACACCGGCTTATGCCAGGAACCACCCCGTCGTCAACGTCGGTAGGCTAACGCTTTATGCTGCTCTTGACAGTTAACAGGCCTTGAGTTTTAGCCTGACGGAGCTGAAGGACCCGAGCGTGTTATTTTGCGCTTTTCCTCCTGTGGGCACGCTCCAGTAACGCCAGCCCAGCCGCCTTCAGTGTTCTGACGTGAGATTCCCGTATTGCGCTTCTACAACTATAACGGTATGGGCCGATGTGTCGGGGGCCCCGTTTGCCGCATGACAGTCTCACTTCGTAGGGCTGCCTAGCTGCTTAACGTCGGCTTTATCTTTCGAGAAACTTCGTATCTCTGAGAGTAACGAATGCTCCACGAAGATATTTACAAGACGAGTAGTTTGCGATATAAATGGTTTATGCTACGACCTCTCGGCTCATGGTTTGGAAAAAAAAATAAATAAAAAAATAAAAATAAGGCTCCATAAAACATATAAAAAGTCTCTTCCTTTTCTCTGTTGCGGTAACCCATCGTCTTGACAGGGTATTGCTCTCATCTTCTTTTTGTAGCCACCCTACGTGCCGGGCGCACTCGGTGTCGGCAAAGGTTATTCAATCTAACCATGTTCGGCAGCTCATACGGGACGGGCATGGAAATTCCTCCGTTCCGTCTGGGGTCTTGTGGTTCCCATGCGGTTCCGCAACGTGGGAGACGCGACAGGGTTCCGCTATCGACTCCTCGTGTCAGCTCCATCAGCTCAAACCAAAGCAGCATGTGTAAAATGTCCTTGTCGTGGTGAGAAATAAGCCGCATAACGACAACACGGAAATTTCCGAGCGAGAAATAGAACTCAATCCGCGGTTTAACTTCCATGTGACCGCGGATTTCGATTGCAGCCGGGAGCGCCACCGAAAGGCGGTGCGTCAGATCCATCGGATGTTATTATTTGCGTCGGTCACGATGCCCATCTATTACCGCTTTATTTTACGTTTTTGTTTTTTGTAAGCTTGCTCACGACCTGGCCGTTGAAATGCCGCACACTTCATCTCCTGTGCTTCTCGAGGGTTGTTTCCCGCGCGCACTTATCCGTACTGCCTGAGCGCGACGCCCTTGACCTGAATTACCGTCACGTCGTATTCTCGAGCAGGTCCAAGTATATGTTGGCGTCCTCCACCCCCTTTTACCTGTTTGCTCCTGGGCATCTTGCTGCCTCATATTCTATCATCTCGTGACGTCGTCGGCTACCTATCATGACGCCGAAGTCCCTGCTCCTTCTGCTTTCCGTGCCCGTCGCCGCTCTCAACAGCGGTTGCGCGCCGGGAGCCAACTTTGACCTGTCACTATGGAATTTGCAGTTGCCCATTGGCAATTCTGGTCCGACCACAATACCCCCCTCGCAGCTGAACGGCTGTTCTGGCTTCCAGGATCAGTTCTTTTTCACCGCTGGGGGCGATGGCTCCCTGGTCATGACCGTGCCGGGCTCGCCCGCATCCAGTGGCTGCGTCACGACGCCGAACAGCCAGCATTGCCGGACCGAGCTGCGGGAGATTGCACCGTCGAGTTGGAGCCCCAACGATCCGGTCAACCGCATGCGGGTCACCCTGACCGTGCCGCAGCCAGACGACAGCCAACACGGCACCGTCATCGGCCAGATCCACATTGACGACTCCGTCAGCTCGAAGCCGGTGTGCGAGCTGTACTACAACGCCAATGGCGACCTGTCCATGGGCATTGAACAGACGCGGTCCGGCGGCAACGAGCTGTTTACGCCGCTTGGCAACGTAGGCGTCGGCACCACCTTCACGTACGAGCTGCGCTACGAGAAAAACGTCTTGTCCCTGAGTCTCAACGACGGCGGATTTCAAACGCTCCCCACCTACAGCTTGAACGCGCCGCCGAGCTACTTCAAGGTCGGCAACTACAACCAAGGCTCCGCGCCCTCCGAGGTGCACTTCTTCTCGATCGCCGTGACGCACGACGCGAACGGAAGCCCGGCACCAACCACCACGCGGCAGCCCCAGGCGCCCCTGTCCACCATTGCGTTGCCGGGCCTGGGCCCCGACGAGGTCATTTTCAAGCTGGGCCCCACGAGCACACCGACGTGCGGCGTCAACCAGCCCGCGATCGCCTCGGACAACACCGTCACCCTGGAGTTGTACGGCGATGGGGGCTGCTGCTCCAGCGTGGAAACCATCAAACTCGGGAATCTCAACGAGTGCAAAAAGGCCAACGCGCCGTTCCAGACGTTCGAGCAGGCCGTCGGCCAAGCCATGTTCGGCCGCAACATCCATGTGCAGCTTTTTTCCGACACCGGTTGCCAGTCCAACACAGGCAGTTTCAGCCTCACCAATGCGCCGACCTGCTGGGCGGGTGGCAGCGGCCAGCAGTACGGCAGTTTCATGATTTCCGACGCCGCCGCCGCTCCCCCACCCCCACCGCCGGTGTGCAGTCTGACACCCCCGGCCATTGCATCGGACAATACGGTGACGTTGGAACTGTACGGCGACGGCGGCTGCTGCTCGTCCGTCGAGCACATCCAGCTCGGCAACCTCGACGAATGCAAGAACGCCGACGCTCTGTATCAGGGCTTTGCCCAGGCCGTTGGGCAGAACATGTTTGGCAAGGGCATCCACATCCAGACCTTTGCGCAGAGAGATTGCGTCTCGCCGGCGGGCACCTTCAGTTTGACGAATGCGCCGACATGTTGGGCGACGGGCCAACAACTCGCCAGCTTCCAGATCACCGACGCCGCCTCCTTGCCGGCGCCGCCACCGCCCAGCTGCAGCCTCACGCCCCCAACTATCGGGTCAGACAGTACTGTCACGGTAGAGCTGTTCTCCGACCTCGGCTGCTGCACCTCTGTCGAGACCGCCAAGCTGGGCAACCTGAACGAGTGCAAAAAGGCAAACAAACCCGCCCTGGGCTTCGCCCAAGCCGTGGGCAAGAACATGTTTGGCCAGGGAACCCACATCCAGCTTTACGAGGACGACAATTGCCAATCGAGCAGCTTTTCTCAGTACAGCCTCACCAACGATCCCGTCTGCTACCCAGACCCGGGAAGCGCCTGGCAGAGTTTCATGATTTCGTCGTCGACGGCGCCATCACCACCGGCGCCGCCCAGTTGCAGCAACCCGGCCCAACCGTCCATCGCGTCGGACTCGACCGTGGCGTTGAACCTTTTCTCGGCAACGGACTGCTGCTCAGGCCAGGTGGAAACGATCAAGATTGGCAACCTCGACGTCTGCCACAACGCCGACAAGCCGTTCAGCGGTTTGACCCAGGCCGTGGGTCAGAATCTGTTCCAGAATGGGAACCACATTCGCGTCTTCACCGACAAAAATTGCGGCTCCAGTACGGCCCAGGAGTATTCGCTGTCGAACAAGGACACGTGCTACGCCAACGGCCAGACGTTCCTCAGCTTCATGGTGCAGTCCGCCAGTGGAGGCTCGTCGAGCGGCAACAGCGGAAGCAGCAGCGGAAGCTCCTGTGCCCCCGTGTCCCAGCCAGCGAATCCGTCCGACAACACTGTGACGCTGCAGCTGTTTTCCAAAGCTTGCTGTACGACGGCCAACATTGTCGAGACCATCACCGCGGGCAATCTCAACGAGTGCCACAAGGCCAATGCCGCCTTTGCGGGCCTAACCCAGCGGGTGGGCCAGAACCTTTTCGGGCGCAACATCCACGTCTGGTTGTACGCGAGCGACGATTGCAGCGACGGGTCGTTTGGCGTGGTCGACCTCAGCAACAACGACGTGTGCGTCGAGGGCAGCACGTGGAAGAGTTTTAAACTTGTGCAAGGCAGCGGTTCTGGGTCCTCGCCCCCGCCCTCGCCGCCGTCATCGCCACCGTCCGGCCCGAGCTGCGGTGCACCGCCGGCCAACAAGGACCCCAACGAGCTCATTCTCAACCTCTGGTCCGACAAGAGCTGCTGCGGCCCGCTCACGGAGACCATCACCATCCAGCGGCGCAACACGTGTTACAACGCTATCGGCTCGTTCAACGGCATTACCCAGGCCATCGGCCAAGCCTTTTTTGGGAAAGGCCTGCACATCCTGGCGTTTCCTGGCCGGGATTGTTCGTCCTCGACATGGGCGTCCCTGGATCTGAGCAACCAGGACGGTTGCGTCTTCAACGGGGGGCCCGACTGGCAGAGCTTCATGCTGTCCGCCCCGCCGGCGCTCCCACCGCCGGTCAAACTGCCGCCCGCCCCGCAGCCGCCTGCCACCTGCGGCGCCCTGCCGAGCAACCCTGGCGGCAACCAGGTCACCCTGAACATCTATTCGGACAGCAATTGCTGCAACCTCATCGGGCCGGCCACCGTGGACGCAAGCCAGGTAATCAACAAGAACTCGCAGGGTGGATGCTTTACTACAACAGCCTTCTCATCGTTTACCTATTCGGCTGGGCCCGGCGTGACGGGCGTCAAGGGCGGCGAAATCAGCATCCACCCCGATGGCAACACCTGTGGTGGGACTTCACAGGAAGTCATCATTACTTCTGGGGACAACCACTGTTACGACGGCAGCACCTGGAACAGTTTCTGGCTGTTTTCCAATTCTGACTGCGTGTTCTGTTAGTGCTGTCTGTGGAGGGGGACGGGGCATTCACTGAAACGTCCATGATTAAGCCTACCTGATCGTCGTTATTCACATTTCTCGAGTGTACAATACTTTAGGGACGCACTTAGATGAGATTTTTTGTGTTAGATGAAGTAACCTTACGCAACTACATTTGTATAGCGTATATAATCCAACTCATGTTTGTGCGAACGATCCATGTAAAGCTTTACATAGGGCAATGTTCATTTTTGAAAGAATAGGCCGGGCCATCACTCGGAGAATTTATTTCAGGGGATTTTGACCGCACTTTAAGGGCAGGGTAGGCAAACGTTAAGGAACAAATAGTCTTCCTTCACGGGCGTCACCTTTGTCGAGTACTTCTTTTATGCAGGTAACACTCTCCGTTCGGAAGTAAAGAAAAGCTTGGTTGCATTAGCTTACTCAACCGCTAGGGACATGGGTGTCGCGGCGCCGAAAGCAATCTTGATCCGGTGAGATTTCATTCAATTAGCGAGAATTGCCTTTCCATCTTGCTGGTTGTTTGAGCTAGTCCAAATTCTAAATGCTGTCTTAGTCTTACTTTTTCCGCATCAATTGACAGAAGACCCGAACAACTCGGCATCGATGTCACTTACGTCAAGTTTTGCTGTTGATCCCTTCAAAAAAAACTAACACGATCTGACTTACATAATACTACTTCGGTCAAAGTCAAATACGTTAGAGATCCCAAGGGCTGGTATAGAACGTTTACGTTTAAATTCGAGGATTATATCTTAGACGGCCTACACGTGGCATCGTATAAATACACTAATGGGAAAGATAATTTCGTCCTCGTCGAAGCTATACGTAAAGAAGAAAAACCAGACGACACACGCCGCGGCGGGAAAACCTCGACTAAAATCGTCTAGCCATTAAATAAGGACCTTAAAGAATACGTGGACAGTCCTATCGGCCAGTCCCACTTATCTAAGTAGCAGCGACCATGCTGGCCATCTCCGTGCCATGACCCGCGAGGTCGAAGCCGACGGGCAAAGGGCCGCCAGGATCCGGCGGTGCCACGTCGATGACTGTGGAAAATGGCTGGAAAAATGTAGGATCGAGAAAGTCCTAAAGAAACCAGACACAGTTAGTTACTTATTTAAAGTGAATAAAGGGTTACGTGGCTATTAAGCTGGGACAGGTAAAACTACGAGACTCTCACCTGATGGATGGAATCGACGCCTGTATCTATCACGTAAACCGGGGCCCTCCTACTTACGTAACATGTTAACCTTGATTTGGTAGCGTAAGCCATATCGTTCCTTTCCCACTACGCCGTTACTTAATTTAAACGTACTGATCTGTGCCTTTTTTTAACAACCTCCATCGCACTCATCGATAAAGGCACCGCGGCGCAGCGTTTCCGTGCGTCTCTCGACCAAAGCCTTAACCATGGGGACTCGAGGTCTATATATTGTGCGCTTTAGGAAGCGCTACTACGTGCGCTACAACCAGTACGACAGCTATTACGAGGGTCTCGGCGCCAAGGTTGTGGCATCCATTCCCGCCGAGCCGGGAGAATATAAAGGTATTTTGGGCGGTAGCACAATCTTCACGATGTCCCTTTTTCGCTAACGGTGGAAGAATGGCTCTCGATCCAGCGCGAAAAATATGCAACGTTGGAGAAGAAGCTTGAGGAATGTGTCTACGAAATACACAAGGATGTCCAGCCCCGTTATGACCTGTACAGCTCGTATGTCGCTCTCCCGTCAGAGCTGCCCCGCCTGGATGGTTTCGATGCCGAACATACATACATTGTCAACCTTGACGACGAGATTTTAACCATGGACTACTCCATTCACTGGAAACTGGGAAACATTCCTCGCGAAAACATGCAGTGGCTGCACGCCATCAAGAGAAGCATCTACTCGGGAAGGCCGACAATCCACCCCGACCGCTGCCCTGAGGAATACATGGCCTGCCCCGCCGTGCCGCGGACGACCCAAAACAAGATGCGGTACAAGCACGTTATGGTGGACGTGGATTGCGAAATCACAGCCTCCCACGAGGTTTTCCGGGCGCGCATGGCAGCCGGTGTCTTGGCAGAATACCACAAAGAGATCGAGCGCTTCGGTCTCGAATGGACACCAGATGCGCTGCCGTTTCGCGAGATTATTTACTCCCTCGTGTCGCTCGCCGCCTGCGAAGACAACACTCGTTTCCACTCATTCCCCAGTCGACTGTGCAACCCACGCAGCTGCATGCTGTTTCATTGCAACGAACCGAATTTCACAAAGTTCCCCGGGTATCTCAAGGAGAAATGGGTTGGTGCCCGTGCACCTCTGTGCGAGTTTGGGTCCAGCGCCCACTTCCCAAATATGCCACCAGGCGCGGCACCCGTCGAAACAACATACTGGCTGGGAAACGTTGCCGTGCATCTTTCCCTCACGGTGGACAACGGGTCCATCTCGGACGCTGTTGCGTGGGGGTGGGAACAGGGACGCCGTCATTTCCAGGCTGTTATCATCTCGCTTTTTGAAGTTGCATTTGCAGAGGTGAAGCCACGCGACACCGCTGACAACAACGATGAACCGTTTGTTCGTGTTACGGACAACTATCCTCTCTCTCCTTTGACAGAGAAAGACTGCGACAGTTCCCATCCTCGTGAGCGGCCAATCCGTCCGTCGGGCAGCAGCGGCGTGTATTCCTCGGGAAGGTACTTCTTTTTATATCATGACGAGCGGCTCAATCATGATGTTCTACAGAACCAATTTCCTGGAATCGCCGAACTCGTCAAATTTCTTGATGTCGCTGCCACCCGTCGAGCAGCCGTGAAGGCGGACCTTGGTGTTCGAAGCAGCGTTAGGAATCTACCGCCGGAGCTGTATAGCCAGATCCTTGACTATACCGACTACGATACGTGGAAGGCCTGCCTCTTGGTATCTCCTAGGTTTCGTGAACAAGGCCTATCCAGATTCCGGGTTGATGATCGGTTCTGCATCATGGCCGGTCCTTTCACGAGACTGAACAAGTATAGAAAAACCCCACTCCTCGGGTTCAATTTTCGAGATCTGCACACGGGAGCCGTCATGCCCATGATAGAGGAGCCCCGGAAATTCAGTATCAGAGAGCTGAACTGGGCGCCCATACTAGGACGGAATGGCGACCGCCAAGAACTAATGTTGGACATGTTTGTCCAGTTTGAGCCTTTCGAAGAGGCTGCCGAACAAGATGGAAAACAAAAGGGAGGAGACAATGAACAGTGATGATTAAGTTAGGTTAAACTGACTTATGGAGACTATTACTATCTCTCTATAATACATATATGTGGAGGACCTGAATTTTCAGTTGGGCTATTGGGGACTCGCATGTTGCTGCTTGTTCCTAGGCGTTTTCTTACGTACCTCTGATCCAAATTTTCCGAGTGTACCTAAGCTTCAAGTTTACAGAAGAGCTATTATTAAAAGCAGCTTTATGTGTACAGAGAAGGAGGCTAATGAAAGCTCACATCGGCTGACACAGTTAATACTGACAACACCCGACTCAAATCCGGAGGAAATATTGTAAGGGGTGCGGCCTTTATATACGTTAGTTGTAAGGAATCTTATCGCGGAGCGATAAGATTGGTGATCTTTTTAAGGTTGTTGGCCGAGTGGTAAACCCTACACCCATTCGTGACAGTATATTAAGTGGCCTATACGCTTTTACGGCGCGCCGTCGGTAAGTCGTCGGCCTACCTATAAGAAGGGTTAGTAAAATAGGTAGTCGATAATATAATATATACGTTCTAAGGGTTATAATAAACGTATAACCAAGGTTACAAAAAGGACGAAAAGAATAGGTTACCTCTTTATATAAAGGCTATAAGTTATCTCTTAATATCACTTTAATAAGTTATAACTAATTTATTTATAACCCTTCAAGATATATTTAAACGTACCTCTTAAAAAGTAAGCTAATAATCGAGAAAAAAGATCTATAACTATACCGGCTCGCGATAGAATAGCCAAAGGTATAACGGGTATAGGGAGTATATACACTAAACAGGCTAAAGCAGGGACGGTATAGGAGTACGTCTAACGAAGGAAATTTCTAGTAATATTTCTCGGGTGGTATATTAAGGTGTTACGACTACAGCACCTAGAACAATTTTTAGCTGTTTTTTTATTCCGACTTCGTGTTCTATTAATATTGTTCGCGGAGGGAGACAGGGCATACACTGTAACGTCTATAATTAAACCTACCCGGTCGTCGTTCATATTTCTAGAGTGTACAATACCTCAGGGACGCGCTTAGAGGAGATTTTTTATGTTAGATGAAGCAAGGCCTTGCGCAACTACATTTGTACAGCGTATACGATCTAACACATATTTATACGAAAGATCCTTGTAGTATATAGGGTAATATTTAGAGTTTTGAAAGAAAAAGCCGGGCCATCACTCAGAGAATTTATTTGTAGGAAATTTTGACCGCACTTCAAGGGTAAGGCAAGCAGGTATTAAGTTAAAGGAATAAATAAATATGTCCGTGGTTGTATGGGAAATTTGAAATTGGGCAACCAAAAAAATACGAGTAGCATTACCTGCTTGAAGCATTGCAAAGCGCGCTTGAAAAAAAAAAAAATCTACACAATAAAGCACTTGAATTATTCCCACGTGTACCCTAGGAATCTTTAAAAGGATGAAGCTTACTTTCGACAATTGCATTTTGTTACTTTAATGTATTCGGAGATTCCACGGTGCCGTGTTATTGTGAGAGCTCTCGCCCTCGTGCTTGAATTAAAGTTGCCTCCGACTTTGTTCGGTCACCACGCTGCCGCAAGACCGTTATATTCTGAGAAGTGCATTAGCAGCGGCGGGATGGCACGCATACGGATTGCCCATTCTTTACAATCGATGTCATGTCTCTGCCCTTCGGTGACTATTTCTCTTTTGATACCGTAGAATACTCCCCGTCGGTCGACTATCACTGCGTATGCAGGAACAATAAGTAGGTTGCCCGTAGGTGCTTCCATCCGGGTGCTTGCTCCATACAAGTCGAAGCTGTATATATCGGGACTTCAAGTTGGACACTCGAAAAAAGAAAATCAGTCTTTCATTCTGCGCCGAATCCAGTTATTTGTCAACCAACCAACCGAAAACCTGTCCATTTCTCTGACCACCGCCACGCCACATAGCCCAACTCCTCCACAATGGTTTCTGACGAGCAGAAAGAAGAAATCGGCGGCAGATACTTTCTGCCCCGCAGCTTGGAAGAGGCCAAGCGCATGCAGAACCAGCATGAGTGGCTGAAAGGAGGTGCTGGCGGGCTGGTCCTTGCCCCTATCGACCTAAAGGGTCCCCCCATGCGCGTGCTGGATGCAGCTACGGCAGACGGTAAGCACACATCCCGACTCCACTCGCTTTCTATGGCAAACCCTCTTCGCGTCGCTAACCAAGTCAAAAGGATACTGGATCCAGGACGCCAAGGACATTTTCCCCAGCGGCACCGAATTTGTGGGCTTTGACAATGCGTGAGTTTTGCCTTTGTTCGAAAGAGTGCCGTTGGTTACTAGCAGAAGATTCTGCCTTTTTCTATGTTATGTTTGGGATTTGCTCATCCGCTCACGTTGCAATTTGCCAACAGCCCCGAACAATACCCACCCCTGAACCCCCCACTGGAGATCATCAGCCAAAACCTCCTGGACGAGTTCCCCGCTGAGTGGAAGAATGGCTTCGACTTTGTGCACCAGCGCTTCGTGACGCCCCTGTTCCAGGAGAAAGAGGTGCAGCCGGTGCTGCGCAGCCTCATCAATTGCGTGAAGCCCGGCGGCTGGATTCAACTGGTGGAAATGGACTTCAAGACGCCCGTTTCGGAGCCGCTCGACTCGTGCCCGACGGCGCGCAAGTTCCACGAAATCACCAGCTCCATCGTGTCGGACCCGCTGGCCTGCACCAAGCTGGCCGCGAGACTGAAGGACGGGGGTCTCCAGGACGTCGGCTTCAAGACGGTCGACATGATCGCGGGCAAAGCCCACCCCAACCCGGAGTTGGGCGAGCGTGGCCGTCGGAACATGCTGTCTGTTATGGCCTACTTCCAATCCGTGACTAGGTAAGAAACCCCCCTCCCCCCCCAACCGCCCGAGGGTGATCATTTGCCAGGGGCATTACTGACATCCGCTACACAGTGCCGAGAACCTGGGCATGACACAGGAGGAATGGGCAGACCTCCCCAAAAAGTTTGAGCAAGAAATGGATGCCCACAAAATTGCCGTTCGTGTTTACTTTGTGTGGGGCAAAAAGCCCCAAGCTTAGAAAGGGAGCTCTACGACGTCACAGACGTACAGGAAGAACATGAATGGACACCCTCCATCAAGGCATAACCGCAATGGGCTAAATACAGTCATACATAGAAAATAAAAAAAACAAGCTCATACATTTGGACGACCCTGGCGGGGACTTTTCTTTGTTCGTAAAACGTCATGCAAGGTTTATATCTCCGAGTTGGTTGCGTACACTAAAAGTCTCCGCGCCCTGACTAGGGAGGCTGTGTGCGGCTTATGTCTCCGGATCAGCAGTAAGTAGGGGCCAGCCAAGAATAAAATACGCCGTATGCTGCGGGATCAGCCGTGTTCTTGGGCACGGGCAAAATTAGTCGCCGATATTTAGTTGTCTCTTGGATCTGAAGACATTTCCATTCTCATTCGTACTACGTCTCTTTGCCCTTCATCCAGTACCCATTCCATTGAGAATCCGACAAAACAAAATTGTCTTCCTTATTCCTAAACAGAACAGTACCATGGCAAACTCTGTGGACGTTTTGATCATCGGCGCCGGACCGGCTGGCATGACCGCGGCCTTGTCCCTGGCCCGGCAACAGCAGAGCTCTGTTGTCTTCGGCGACGGTGCTTACCGCAACGACAGGGCAGACTACATGCACATGTTGCCTGGGTTCGACCATGTCAAGCCGTCGGATTACCGACAGGCGGCCCGGTCCAACATTCTCGCCAACTACGATTTCGTCAAGTTTCAGGACACCAGGGTAGCAAGTGTTCAGAAGGTCGAAGCCACCGGGTCGTTTATCCTCAACGATGAGTCCGGCACCACGTGGCACGGAAAGAAGCTTATCCTTGCCAATGGCGTGGAGGACATTCCCCTGCCGATTGACGGCTACGCCGAATGCTGGGGAAAGGCAATGTACGTATTTGCGGGAAATCACAAACACCCCCCACAGCGGCCGTCAACTAATCATGCACAAATTATTTTAGCTTCCACTGCCTCTTCTGCAAGGGCTACGAGCAGCGTGGCGGCGCCTCTGCTGGTGTCCTCGCGATCGGCGGGCTGTCCAAGGCGCCTGTGGCCTTGCACGTTGCCCGCCAGGTTGTTCCGCTGAGCAAAAGCGTCACCATCTACACCAACGGCTCCGAAGACGCTGCCAAGGACACCGCCGCAGGGTTCGGAACGGCTTCCGTGATGAAGGTCGATGCCCGCAAAATTCGCCGCTTTTCGTTGCTGGCGGATGGGCAGGGGGTGCGTCTGGAATTCGAAGACGGCAGCAGCACGGACGAAAAGTTCCTGGCCTACACGCCGGCCACAAAACTGCGCGGGCCCTTTGCGGAGCAATTGGGACTCGAACAGGCGCCCAGCGGCGACATCAAAGCCGGGCCGCCATTCTATCAAACGTCAGTCAAGGGCGTCTTTGCGGCCGGTGACAATTCCGGCATGATGAAGAACGTCCCGCACGCGATCTTCTCCGGTTCGCTGGCTGCCATGGGGGCTTCTACGCAATTAGTCGCCGAAAGTCTGGGGCAGACACCTCTATTTGGTTAGATCCCAAATGTAGACAGGGCTGATCTTCGCTGATCGCCACAGTGACATGGACAGAAGAATACAAATATGTAGCTACAAAATTCTCAAGCATGCAATGTAGGCAAGTGCTATGTATTTTTATTCGAGACCAATCGACAACATGTATTTCACGGCCGGTCACTCCAGGTGAAACCATTTTCATGTATGGCCCTGGCGAATGGACTTTTCGTTTGGGACATTAATGAACCCACTCGGCCAACGTAGCCGTCCTTTCGTCTCTCCAACGGGGACTTCTGTGTAATCCGATAAACCTACCCGGACATTGAATTGATAACGGGGCCCGGCACATTTCACGGATACAGGCCGATGTATTATGTAGTTAGCAACACCGAAGCCGTGATCCACACCAGAAGTGAGAAAAGAAAAAGCTCTAAATTTTCGGTCTGTTGTTCTCTGTCACACTATTAGATGTATCCTTCTGGCCGCATCTGGCTCTAGTTGCAAATTCGTGTTGTGCAATCCAGGCGCAGAATATCCACTGGCACTCTACCAACATGCTTCCCGAAGAGCGGCCGACCATGACTTGCGAAGTCTCAACCGACCCTTCCGATCCTCATGGGCCGCTGCTGTCCATATCTGCCTGGGTCAAGCAGAATGCCATTGACTTTCCAGAGAGCATCGCATGTTCACAGGGAGGAAAATGTTGGACGTACAGAAACCTCGATGACGCGTCCCTTTCTCTTGCCACACTCTTTGATTCCCGTGGGCTACGCGCGGGAGACAAAGTTCCCATCGTCCTGTCAAGATGCTTCGAGAGTGTGGCCTCCATTCTTGCGCTCATCCGACTCGGCATTTGCTTCGTTCCCATGGACGCGGAATCTTGGGGTCAAAGCCGCGTTGACGCCGTATTGAATGCCATCCAGCCTAAAGTGGTGGTGTATTCTACGTCAACGAAGCTTACAGCAGGCGACATTCCAACGATCACGACCGACGACGTCACTCTGAACTGCAATGCCATTACTCCTGCGACAGATAGCAACCCCATTTCTCCTCGGATCGACGCGGTCAGGAGTGCAGACGAACCCATCTACATCATCTTCACCTCCGGTACCACAGGGACACCGAAGGGAGTGATCATCCCAAGGCGGTGTGTCGAACACTATGTACGGCAAGGAAGTGACAAGGGAATGCCCTTCAATCTGGGCGTCAACAAAAACGACAAGGTGCTTCTGTTGTTTTCCATGGCTTTTGATGGTTCGTGCAAATCAAAACGTATTTCTCTCATGACTGATGATAATGACCATGCTAACGTCGACGACACTCTGCACAGCTGCATGGGGCGTGTTTTTCAGTACACTATGCTCTGGAGGAGAGCTCATCTTGTCTCGGCCCGAGAACGTCCTCGACGACGCGAAAGCCTGCACGATTCTCCCCGCGACTCCCTCTCTGCTGGCTTCTTTGGGGACACCCGAACCGTACGAAAATGTTCGGTCCATTTTCCTGGGCGGCGAAAGCCCCAATCCGGCCCAGATCAGGCAATGGTCGACAGCCCGTCGGCGAATCTTCAACTGCTATGGACCAACAGAAGCCACCATCTGCGCAAGCATGGCTGAGCTGCAGCCCGAAGCGCCCATTGTTCTCGGCAGCCCCATGGCTAACTCGGAGTTACTAATTCTGGACGACAGTCTCGAGATTGCCGAAGAAGGCGAACTCTGCATCACGGGGCCTGGCCTGGCGGATGGTTACTACAACAACGCGTCGCTAACAGACGAGCGATTCGTCGTGTGGCGAGGTAAGCGGATTTACCGTACGTCGGACCAGGCGCGAAGAACACCAGAAGGCATTGTCTTCTGCGGGCGCAAGGACAGTGTAGTGAAGAATCGTGGCTACCTCATCAACCTTGACCTCGACGTGGTTCCCGCCTTGTTCTCGTATGCCGGGGTTTCCGCGGCGGCGGCATTCATGCACAAGTCGAGACTGGTTGCGATCGTGACGCCACGCACCATTGACGCGATGGACGTGCGCCGGCATCTGTCGAAAACGTGCGATGGCTTTATTGTGCCCGACGACATACGCACCCGTGACGAGCTGCCCCGGACAGCCAACGGAAAAATCAATCTTGATCTTCTGCGGACGTGGTACGCGCAACAAGGGGATACGCCTGTAGACAACGGCGTCGGAGGGAACCTCGGAGATATCTTACGCACGGCTGTGGCAGAGGTTCTCGGCTGGCCATCCGCATCCGTGCCCATGGACCGCTCGTTCTGGGAGTTGGGTGGCAACTCTCTACTCGCCATCAAACTCATTTCCATCCTGCACCAGAAGGGCCACGCCATTTCGTTCGAAGACATTTTCGGGCCCAAACCCCTCTCTTCCCTCGTGGATACGATCGAACAAGTGTGGAGGCCGGACGAAGACGCAGATGGGCCGAACAGCGACGGTGACGACAGCGACGCGACGGTGCCGATGACCCTGACGCAGATGGGCATGGTCCGCTCTGCCATCCGACAGCAGGGACGCGGGTATTTGCTGGTATCCATTCACCTTCCTTGGAGTTGCGAGCCCGGATACAATCGTCAGGTGCAAGACGCATGGAAGGCAGCTTTGGATCGACATGCAATCTTCCATACCGACTTTGACATTTTATACGGCGTCCAACGGCAGCGCAATACGAAGAGGCCCTTGGACTGGGAGGAAACAGAAATTAAGGGACAGGACCTTGCCACGGCCAGCAAGGAGGCATCTGACCGGCTGTGGAAATCGCTTCGGCACGAAGAAGACAGCAGCATTTTCGTTCCTGGCAATGTTTTCAGACTGCTGACGAAGAGCACCGATGCGTTGTTGCTTTGGCTCATTCACCACAGTCTCGTAGATGGCTGGTCGGTCGGTACCGTCATCAACGACGTGCAGCACATTTTGAAGGGAAAGGCCCTGCCACAGGCCAGCAGCACACAATTCTGGACGTTTTCACAGCGTCTGCCGCAGTACTTGAAAGAAGCACGAGAGAGGGACCGTCCCTTCTGGCAGGATGCCCTGTCGAAAGTCGCTGATGTGTCGCCTTTGAACTTACCCGCACCCGTCAACAATGGGACGTTGAGTGGATTCGGGAAGACCGACGTGGATCTCGGTCCTCCGTTGTCTGTGATCAAACACATCTGTGCCGTCAACAAGGTCACACCCGCAACGGTCATGCACGCTGCCTGGGCTCTCTTGCTGCGATCGTACGTCCCACAAGACCACGTCGTGTTCGGCACGGTCTTTTCGGGGCGGGATTTCCCACTAGCAGGCGTCAACGAAATTGTCGGCCCCATGCTGAACACCTGTCCCTTTCTCGTGAATACAGCCGGCCCAGCAACAAGGGCCGACTTCCTGGCTCACGTCCAATCGACCATGCGTCTGATCAACACACACCAGTGGTCGGCGGCAGAGGCATTGCAAGAGTACATGCCCGGCAGCCACGCCAGGGTCCTGCAGTCCATCCTCTTCCTCGAATACGACCTCCCCGGATTCAGTAGCGGAGAGTGGCGGTATGATCGCGAAGACCAACCCGAATTCGGGCTGACGGTCTCGATCCGCCGGGCTGCTGACGACGGCCTCCACATTCGTATCCTGTACGATCGGGCCATCTACACGGAGAGTTGCGTGCAGCGAATGACGTCTCATTTCCGCAACCTGGTCCTTGCCCTTCTCGATCCGCACTGCGAAACGGTCGAAAGCGCACGCCGGCGGATGCTGGACGCGGACGAATTTCTCTCTTTGACCGGCGCTTCAACCACACTCATGGATCCCTATGTTGGGCCGTCCAATCTGAAGGTTGCGTTTGAGAAGGGCGTTGATGAATGGCCCGAGGCCACCGCTGTGGAGACGCCTACACAGTCTGTTACATACCGTGAGTTGGACCAGATGACGAGCCATATTGCTCGTAATGTGGCCTTCAAGGTTCGACCGCGCGACGCTGTGGCTGTTATCAGCGACCGCAGCCTGAACTGGATCATCGCTGTTCTCGCCGTCATCAAAGCCGGTGCCGTCTACGTCCCCGTTGATATCCAGTTGCCACCAGAGCGTATGCGCATCATGTTGGAGACGTCCCAGGCGAAGCTGTGTATCTTTCCCGACGACGAAAGCCGACGAAACCTGTGCGACCTGTTCCCGACGACTCTCTGCCTCACTGACCTGTTGGCCAGCTGGAACCGCGAGCACGAGGACAGACCAGCAACGGTGATCGAACCGAACGACGTGGCCTACATCACCTTTACCTCCGGCTCTACTGGTGTTCCGAAAGGTGTGCGCATCGAGCACCAGTCGGTGGTGTCTTATCTGTCCTATGGGCCATCGCGCATGGATGCGCGACCCGGCCGACGCCACGCGCAGATGTTCTCGCCGGGCTTCGACGTCAACCAGGCGGAGATCTTTGGAACCCTTTGCTACGGCGCCACGCTTGTCATGGCGGATCCCCGCGACCCGTTTGCGCACTTGACACGGGTCCACGCCACCATGATCACGCCGTCGTTTTTGTCTGTTCTGGATCCCGACAGCCTCCCCAACCTTGACACGATCCTATTTGCCGGCGAAGCCGTGCCCCAAGTTCTCGCCGACCGTTGGGCTGGGACGCGCACCGTCTACAACTCCTACGGCCCCTGTGAATGCACGATCGGCTGCCTCTTCCAGCCGCTCCAGCCGCAGGTTGAGGTCACGCTTGGGCACATGATCCCCCGTGTCGGCGTCTACCTCCTGGACAAAGACAACTGTCCCGTTCCCATTGGCGTGCCCGGTGAGATTTGCCTTAGTGGCATCCAGATTGCCAACGGTTACATTGGGTCCGGCATGGCCGAAATGTCGCGGACGCGTTTCGTCAGTGACCCGTTTGTGCCTGGCCTCCGCATGTACCGCACGGGGGACTGCGCGGTTTGGACGGAAGCAATGGAGCCCCGTTTCCTCGGGCGCTTCGACAACCAGGTAAAGGTCCGGGGCTACCGGGTTGAGCTGAACGAGATTGAGAACGTCATTACGATCACAAACAGCGCGGTGCGCCGCGCGGTTGCCGTTGTCCAAGGCGACATTATCGTGGCCTTTGTGGAGCCGGCAGATGTGGACATACCGGCCATCAACGCGGGCCTGCGGAGCAAATTGCCCGCATACGCCTGTCCGTCCAAGATCGTGGCCCTGCCCAGCCTGCCCACCATGCCCAACCAGAAGCTAGATCGCAAAAAGCTGCAAACGTTGTCCACGTCGACCGAAACCAACGGACAAAAGTCCGAGATCTCGTCCATGCAGCAGTTGGTCGCCGAAGCATGGCAGGCGGCTATTGGTCTCCCGGACGACGTCAATCTTGACCCCAACTCTGATTTCCTTGAACTTGGTGGAAGCTCGCTATCGCAGATCAAAGTGGCGCAGATTGTCTGCCAGAAACTCGGGACGAAGCTGCCGCTGAGGCTCTTCATCTGGAACACGAATTTGTCGGCTCTGAGCGATTGCATTAGCGAGTTTTGTTCCAACGAAAAGCAAAGCGCGGCTCCCAAAGCTTCGTTTTTGCAGTCATGGAAGACGCTCGAACGGCCGTACACGGCGGTGTCCGACGTCGAGAAGGAATTCGTGCTGCTGTCGATTGCGTCTCCTACACCACAAGCCTTCAATGTGGCCGCCAAAATACGTCTCACGGGAACGATTGATCTGGCGTCACTTGAGAAGGCCATTCTGTCTGTGGCGTCTCGCGAACCTGTGCTTCGAAGCTGCTTCAAAGTGGACGGTAAAAATGTTGTGCGAAGCGAGTCGTCTCTGCCCTGCGAGTTTATACGGGAAGATCATCCCATTACCGACTTGAATGATTTTGTCAATCGACCCTTTGACTTGACGAGTGGTCCGTTGAGTCGAATAGTGCTTGCTGGCTCTCCGGAAGACGCCATGATTGCCCTAGTCCAGCACCATGCCATCACGGACAAGACCGCTGTCAAGGCATTTTTCCGCTGCGTTCAAGCTGAGTACACGCAGCAATCACAGAACGGGGTACATCTCACGAACGGAACGAACGAGGCGAAGCCTGACTACACGGCATGGGCTCAATGGAAACACAGCCAAGGTAGAAGTCCCACTGAGACTACCAATGCCATATTTTGGAAAAACCGACTGGCGGAATTGCCCATCCCAGTATTCAATTCACCAATAAGTTCTTCGGTCTTCGCTGGAAAAGCAAGCTCCTTTTTGCTAAAGCCAAACACATCGGCGTCGGGATCCATGGAGTTGTGTGTTGCGCTTACAGCAGTCGCTTTGTCGGAAGTGCAAAAACTACGCGACATTGTCATCGGCATACCGCATATTGATCGAACCGAGCCAGGCACGGAGGATATGCTTGGCGTGTTTCTCGACAGACTTCCAGTACGCGTCAACGTTCGACCGGTGGATCCGGTCAACCTACTCGATTTTATACAGGTTGTTGGTGGTCATGTTCGTGAGGCACTGGCTCATGCTGTTCCGTTCCAAAATATCCGTGAACTGTCTGGCCACGAGGAAATATTTCAAGTCATGGTCGTGTACAACAGACAACAAGATTCCGTGTCAGAGTCTCTGTCAATACCGGGCGTGAAGGCAGAGGATGGTCTCATTCATACGTCCGGAGCCAAGTTCCCGCTGCTTATTGAGTTCACAGAAGAAGGCGACTCGATGAGGTGTGAACTGGAGTACATGGAAAACGTCGTTTCACCATCTGTGGTGGTGGCTGTTGGACAGGGCATTCAGGAGGCTTGGAATAAGCTGTAGACAGATTTAACTTGCAAGAAACCATTCATTAGATTCCAAAAAATTTATAGCAATAAAGTGTTTGTGTCGAAGCATTTAATCAAGGCCTATTATTTTTGGAGGTCACCTAAATATCATTCAACGGCCTTTAGAATACTCCGCAATACCAGCCTCAATCCTCTTCAAACCCTTGCGCAGGTCAGCCAACGGTACCCCGTAACAGATCCGAAACCAGCCTGCTTCTTTGAAATGGTAGCTTGACCCCGTCGAGAGAGAGACCGCATTGGCTTTAAGACACGATTGGAGTTTTTTCTCCTCCTCCACGTTATGCAAATCAACAAGCCTAACAAAGACAAACATGCCATAGTATGCTGGGATGTAGCGCATCCGGTTGGCTTCAAAAAATGAAGAAATCACCAGGTATGCTTCTCTTAGCCTCGCACCGCCAAACTCTGTCACATACTGGACGGTATCGGACGTCAGTAGTTTGGATGCAAGAACGGTAGACAGAGACGACACTTGGCTGTGCACGCTCAATGCTGCGCTCAGGCGAAGCGCCTCGTTCGATTGGCTAATAAGTGCACCCTGAGTAGAGCTATCGTCAGTGAAAGCTGTGGATGACTTTTGTAAAACGAAACAGGGCATTCAAATGTAAAATATCGTTGTAAATCAGAACAAAATATCTTGACTTACCAGACGAATGCCATTGCATCCAAAATCCTTGCTCATGCTGTATATGACATGCATCTCGGCAGCAACCTCCTTCTGTTCCAGCTCCAAAACAGACATGAATGGAACGGCATCAACAGGGAGCTTCCCGTGGGCGGACAGGGCATACACTTCGTCTGAAATGTAGTGTAGCCCCTCGCGAGCACAAAACATCCTCATAGCCTCCAACGTCTCACGGGGGTAGCATTGTCCCAAAGGATTGTGAGGATTGCACACCAAAACTGCTTTGATGGCACCAGAATTGTTCCGTAGAGCATCTTCATAATAATGAACGCTCTCGGGAAGGAAGAACTTGTCGAGCGGCACGTGGACAGGAACAATCTTTCCGTAGCAATGGACACTGATGGATATGTCGAGGCCAGCCCAGTATGGCGCAGCTATCAAGATGCCATCACCGGGCTCACATATCTGCTCTACGAGAGCAGTCAGCGCGAAACTGCCTCCGGCTGCTAAGACGACATTGGATGCATCGAGTTTTTTGGCTGGGTGGAAGTGAGAGTTGAATAATTCGGCCAAGAGCGTCCGCGTCTTAGTGCAACCCCCTACGCCAGAGGCATAAGCCAAGTCCTAAACATACACAGTAAGCTATCTTACAGAACGATGATGCACAGTGCTAGGTAAGTGGGTAGCCACACATACCTCGTCAGAAAGGTCGCTTAGTGCCGTTCGGATCCTGCTCAGGAGCAGCTCCTTGACTGACCAGTTCTCGGCCGTGCTAAGATCAACGACAGCCGCATCCCCGGTCAAGACGGCACTGTGCTGGCTCAGGAGACCTGGGATGATGGTCTTATTTCGCTCCTGACAAAGACGTGACAACATCTTAGGTCCTCACAATTTGTTCGAATGGCTAACGGGGGGGGGGGGGGGAGGGGAACATGGAAACCTACGGTAGGAGGGTGGCCTCATGTTGGGCCTTAGGCGAAAGGTGCTGTATTTAGCCCGATCGGACAATAAATCCAGGCATACGGAGTCATTTTTATTTTAGCAAAAAGAAGACAAAACAAACCTTACTCGCCGATGGTTTCGTGCGGCTTAGTCGCCGTTAGCCATGTTCATAGTGTTGACGAACATGCTGTCCCTATATCTATGATTTTGTTGGGAACTAATCTTACGCCATATCCTTTATGGATTCACCTTTAACGGCACTAATAGTCATT
The DNA here is from genome assembly GCA_002778095.1 of Fragosphaeria purpurea. Taxonomy (NCBI): domain Eukaryota; kingdom Fungi; phylum Ascomycota; class Sordariomycetes; order Ophiostomatales; family Ophiostomataceae; genus Fragosphaeria; species Fragosphaeria purpurea. The sequence goes on from PCDL01000002.1 coordinate 1,837,141, forward strand.
TCTGATAACCAAAGAAAAAGCAACTATGGCGTCTTCACTCTTGAGCTACATGTACGTGAAGCGAGACGGTTTTTATATGTCCTTCTTTCAACAAGGCTAACCTCTGTCAGCAAACTGTTCATCCGAAAATCAACTTTGACTGCCACTTACAACGAAAAGGTATGTTGATTGCCGAGATGGTATTTTGTGTTGAGGTTGCGTCTCTCCTGTTCTGACTTTCATCATGATGTAGGATGCGCCCAGACGTGATGGACATCGCCAACTCTTGGACCGCGATTCCCTGCTGTGGAACGACGAGATCGGGTCCATGTTGACGGAGATGCTGACTACGGCCGGCTACTCAAAGAAATCCACAGCCTTGCACTCAGACTTCTTCACGTCGTCGGTCACTCCGTTTTTGGGTTTTCACCCACGGGGCACCGTGGCTCCTCATGTGTGGAAGAGCTTCATGACAGACGACCACACGCCGGTCGAGCTGAGCTGGTGTTGGTCTTCGTCCAAAGATGCGCCAGCGGTTCGCTATTCAGTCGAACCAATTAGTCGGTCTGCCTCTCTGAGGGTGGATGCTGCAAACTTGACGGCCAACGTGCGCCTGCTGGGCGACTGTCTCCCCACCGCACCAAACATGGACCTCCATCTGCACAGACACTTTCGAAACTCGTTGACTACGCACGACTCGATGGGACCCGATGAAAAGGGTGTTCAGAAATCGGACGTACCCCAGTCACAGTGTTTTATTGCGTTTGACTTGCTTGAGAAAAACAACGTCGTCAAGCAGTACTACCTGCCCGGTCGGCGGGCGAAGGAGGAGAGCCGTTCCAACTGGAGCATCGTCAAAGAAGCCATCCAGAACCTACCAGGATCTGCCAACTCCTTGCTGTCATCGTTTGACGTTCTCGTTGAATTCATCGAATCATTCCCAGTCCCGTCACGACCCGCGGTCGAAATCTTGGCGATCGACTGCCTGGAGCCCACCCAGTCGCGGCTGAAGATTTATGTTCGTTCTTTGGAGACGTCGTTCAAGAGCGTCATGGACATGATGACGCTCGGTGGTAGAGCTCCAAAGTCTCCCGACGAAGAAGAATCTCTGCGCGAGTTGTTCATCGCGGTGTTTGGTCTGAACAAAGACACGTACGAAGATAATCAGCCTCTGCGGGAAAAGGCGCACCGCACGGGTGGCATGTTGTATTATTTTGAGCTGAAAAGCAACTCGAAGCTGCCAAAGTCGAAGATCTATCTACCAGTTCGTCACTACGCACGCAATGATGATCAGATAGCACGCGCCCTCTCCAGCTACCTCGAACAGAGAGGAAAGGGATTCCCAACGGGGTCATACTACAACGCGGTTAAAAAATTATGGTACGCTCTTGTGTCTTCTCTCTTTCTCTCAAATAGGCTCATCTTACTAACTTGACGCACAGCAAACACAGAAGCCTTGCGGACGGGCTAGGGTTCCACACATACGTATCTTGGGCGAGCGACAGTCAGGTTTGGAATGTCACGGCCTATTTCAACCCGGAAAGCTACTCTAGATACTACGTCAAGGACAACGGAAGATAAATGATTTTACAGCATTTGATTTGTGGTACAGAAGGCAGCAATTACTGGATATGAGCATGTACGAATGATAGTTCCGGCGTTACCAAGAGGCAAATTTGAGAATGTTACCACGAAATGTACAGCTTATTGTCCGAAACGTAGTTGTCTTTACTCAGCTGGAACTACATTACATGTGAGGAAAATGTATTAATGGACGGTTTTCTTTTGGCACCCGACGGCATGTAATGGGGCCACTGAATTCTCGGGGACTATTGGAACTGTGGTAGCCTTCACTCCACGCCAGCATTGTTCGGACAATAATACGTCAGCAAGGTTCACACCACAAAAATAAAAGTCAATAGCAGGTATATCACTTATAAAATTTCCAAGAATAATAGTTTCGCATGCAATTATCTCGTTACTTGTTCAGGTTCTAACTCAAGTCCTTTTTTTATCTTACATAACGCCTCGTGTAGACAACCCGAGGCTCTGCAAACATACATGATGGAGCATATCAACGATCTTCTTTTAGTGATTTTATGTGGTATTATTCTCCTTTGGAGAACGTATAAAAGCAAAGACACTATTATTCATACCGTAAGTTGAGTTCCTGTCACACCCTGCCTTCACCTTTCTCCCAGGGCTAACGATTGTCTCAGATCTTGACCCTAGTCTATCCGATCCGGGACGCTCAGGGACGGTCGATCGCTGGACCGCGATGGAAATTTGTTGAAGGACAAGGCATCGACAAATTTCTTCGTGGCCATGAAGTCAGCAAAGCGTGGCGTAAATATGGCTCCGTATACCGAATCTGGTCGGACTTTATCCCGGAAGTGTACGTTACACCGCGGAAATGGAGGAAGCGGCTGCTCCGCAAATAAAACGGGACAAAAAAAGACGCTTACAATCGTTTATGCAGTGTCCTCACGAAACCAGAGGACGTCAAAGCGTTCTACAGTGACTCCTCGCTCCACGTGAAATCCGCCTCCAGCAACGGCGGTTGGCTGTTCCACCAACTCCTCGGGGACTGCATGGGCCTGATCAACGGCGATCGGTGGAAGAGAATCCGTGTGCGGTTCAGCACGTACTTTGTTCATCGTGCGATCACAGAGATTTCACCCCGGCTCGAGACGGCCGCGGAGCAATATGTCGATCAGCTTGGCGCCGACGGTGCCGGGAGCATCGAAATCCACGCTGGGAACACGGCGCGGTTTCCGTTTATGACCACGGCAGAGTACGTTTACGGGCCCCTGAGCGAGAGCGAGAAAGCGAGTCTTTGGTCTCTGGGCCAGCGGAGCCTTGGATTGATGGGCAGTGTTCTGTCCGGCGGCGTGTACCGGTTCAAAATCTACGAATGGTTGCGACCGCAGACGCATCAATGCCTCACACAATTCGAGCGTGATTGGACGCTCTTCAATGAGCGCATCTATCAATCCCGAAAAGCCAATTATCCCCAAGAAAAGCAACCGCCCATCGTGCATGCGTGGGATTCGTTGGAGGAGGCAGGTTGTCCGAAGAAAGAGGTTAGATCCCCTTCCTTATTCACGCCCTAAGAATTCCGCTAAAACCGCGTGCTTTGAATAGTTGGTGCAAACCATGAGCGAAATACTTTTTGCCAACCTCGACGTGGCAACGCATGTTCTTGGCTGGCTGGTCATTTTCGTGGCGCAAGACCAAAGCATCCAACAACAGCTACAGGACGAAATGGCGGGCGTCTCCTGCCTGGGAGACCTCTTCACCCGACGAGATTCACTGCTTCATCTCTGTTTCTTAGAGTCGCTGCGTCTTCGACCATTCACGGGTATGTTGTTTCCAAGCGTTGAAACCGAGAATCCAATGGACATTTTGTTAACAAAAAACGCAAACAGTTTTCAGCATACCGGAAAGCTCACCGCAGGTTAAAGTCCTGGGAGGCAACACAATTCCACCAAATGCAAGTTGTCACCAATCACACCTTTTGACAAACAATTTCTGACCAAATATACAGACAAGTGTTGTCGTAGACACTCTCACGATCAATCACAATCCCGCGTTTTGGGGAAAAGACAGCCTTGACTTTAAGCCACACCGGTTGCGGAATATCTCGTCGACTGAGGTACGAAAAATCAACTTCATTTGACCCCCTACTATGTCGTGTGCTGTTTCTGGCTGACCCGTGATACAGCTTCGCTACAATCTGTTTACATTTGGATTTGGCGCGCGAAAGTGCCTCGGGCAGTATTTTGCGGAGGTCATGCTCAAACATTTCTTGTGCAAGCTGTTACAAAACTACGACATGAAGCTATCAGACGAGGAGAAGTTAAAGGGCTTGTATGAAAAGGCAAGCAAGGACACATGGGTGCCCATATCGGATCTTCGCGTAACTCTTACCCCGAAGAAAACAGGATGATAAATTTGATAGAGTAGTGCATAGTAAAAATTAAAGCAAGTTTCACTGGCAATATTTGATGAATACGAAGGACGACGCAATATTTATTTTGTCTTTGATACGGTCTATCTAACCCCAGATTCAAAACGCTTTATTCGGCTTTATCCAAAGCCGCGAGCTCCTCCTCGGACAAGCCAAACCGCGCAATTTTGTGCAAAGCCCGCGCAACCGGGGGCAGTTTGCTGATGCGCTCACTCCATTTCTTCAGATTGGGCCACTCGTTGAAGTCGAGATTGGCAGACGTGGCGATGGTCTCGTTGGCCAGCGGAAGGATGGCAAGATCCGCGATGGTGGCGCGATCGGCCAGGGCAACGTACTCTTGGCCAGGCTCGCTGAGGCGCGTCTCGAGGAAGTTGTACTCGCTCTTGATGTACCGCAAGAGGACGGTGAGGGACTGGCCGATGTCCACGTCCTTGGGCATCTTCATCAAGAGCCAAATCTTGCCCGTGGCCCCAAGCCCGGCTGTGTACGACATGAGCCAGTTCATGATCACCGTCCGCTCCTCCAGATTCTTACCGCCATAGACGCCGTCCTTGTCGTATTTCTCGGCGAGGTACGTCAAGCACGCAGAGCTGTCAAAGACGCAATGGCGCTTGCGTTCACCAGTCACCTCGTCCGTGTACGGGTCCTCCAAGGCGGGGACCATCTTGTAAGGGTTGACGGCATGGAACCATGTCTCCTTGCTCGTCGACTTGATGATGTGGGTCGTGTACGGGATGTTCAGAGCCTCGATGAGCATCAACGGCTTCACAGAGTTGGCGGTTGAGGTGGGGCTGGCTAGAGGACAATTAGCATATTAAACCGGGGCTCATAAAAAAAACAAAAAACAAAACAAAAACAAGCATCCGACTAATTACGCTTTAGGGACCTCGTACCTTTCTTGACATACAGCACCAGCTTGTCGTCGGGGATAGCCGGACGAACGGTAAGATCTTCTTCTTCTGAAGACATTTTTTGTTCTGTTGTTGTTTTGTTTGTGTCGTTTTAGTTTTTTTTTTGTGTTAGGGAAGCGTGACAGGTTGACTTCAGTGTTGTTGAAGCGGGACTGTTCTGATGTTGTGAAGGACGTTCTTTTTTCTGTCCTTTCCGTTCAAACGATGCCAGGTCGTATATTGTAGTAGAGAACGCATTATGACCGCTCGGCGAGTATATTAAGTCCCCGGAAGTTGCTGCTGTGCATCCTCTTCAAAAACAGTAGTCTACATAAGCGAGGTAACCATCGTAGCCTTCATGCGATCGTTATTCTTGACAAAACACAGTGTGGTCTATGTTCTCGTGCTGGGAAACTGAACTTGCTTATCATTTGCTTTCCGAAAAGATGGCCGACACTGCTGTGGTTCAAGACACCTATCGTGGCCCCCGCCACCAAGTCGAGTATGACCGCCTGCGCATTCAACATGAGCTGGCCAAGACGGCCATGAAGGGCAAGCTGCTCTACTCGCCGGTGGACTTGACGCAGCCCAATCTTCGCGTCTTGGATTCCGCCACCGGCGAGGGAACGTGGATCCTCGACCTGGCCAAATCCGTGCCGTCGTCGGCGGCTTTGTTTGGCACGGACATTTCGCCTCAGCACTTTGCCCCCGCGGACCAGCGGCCACCCAATGTGCACCTATCGGCGCATTCCATTTTCGATCCGTGGCCTGCCGAGTTTCAAAACAGCTTCGACGTGGTCCACCAGCGGTTTGTGTTGACCGTTGGCTCCGACAAAACCGCCCAGGAAGCCGTGGCGCTGCTCTTTGCTTGCGTCAAGCCGGGCGGCTTCATTGAGCTCCACGAAGGCAACATGCTGTCCATCCAAGAAGGCCCCGAGCACCAAGCGTTCATGAAGTTCCGCGACATCATGGTCAATGCCTGGGCAGCCATCGGGAACCAGCCCAGCCCTGGCCAGTACCTGGTTCCCTGGCTCGAAAAAGCCGGCGCGGTGGATATCCAACAAGACATCCAGGCCATCAAAGTAGGGGCTGCTGCCGACGACAAGGAGCAGGGAGAGAGAGCCGTGCTGGTTTTGCTCCACCTGTTGGACGGAATCAAGAAGCTACTCGGTGGTGAGTTTGTAGCCCCCCCCCCTCTTATCGTCCTGTGGACGCCGACGTTGTCGCCGGATACTAACGAAAGGCCCCCCCCCCACAGATAAACCCGGTCAGCCGTCGAGCAGTGAGTTTGATACTCTTCGCCAAGAACTGGAGACTGAACTGCGGACTGTGGGGAATGTGTATTATTACCATCTAGCGTGGGCGCGAAAGGCGGCTGCTTCGTAGAACGCTAGGGTGATGTCGTGATAAAGAACAGCCTTCCGTTGCGATTGGTCACGGATACTCTAGATAGGTTCTTTCTTTCTTCTAGGGGAGTAAGTCACTAAAGGATAGAATAGTCGGGGAGTATTTCGAGGGCGCGTACTTGTGATAACCGTGGTAGATGGAATTTGAAACGTTTGGCATCTTCACCAACCACCACGCTACTTTAGTTCAGATCTAAAATAAACTCGTATGGATGGTCCAAACTTGGCCATTCACCCCCTAGTCTGTCCTTCTTTTGCTTTTTCTCCGGAAGTGGCTTGCGCCTTCGGCAGTTAAGATCTGCAAACCTTACTGACCAAATGATCCTTCGCGCCCCTTGAAAGTAGACACACCCGATCACTAACGGGTGTGGGAGAAACGCAACGTCGTCTTGGCTTCGGTGTCCATATCCGTTTATTCGCCTTGTATGCTGGTGAGACGACTAATGTACGCACAGAAGCTGGGGGAGGAAAATGAATACGAACTGGGCCAGAGGGTCGCGGGCGTCCTTGTTTTTTTTTGCATTGCTTCCGTGACCCTGATGGCCGGCGTCGTCTCGGGGATTATTTGGCTAAACATACCGGTCCGGCCTGTGGGGTTCGGACGGACAACCGCAGTCCAATACATAAGGATCTTAGGGTGAGGTCCGTCTGCACCCCACGCCGTCGTTGTTGTCTTCTTTCAACCTTTTGCTTCCTAGACGTGTGGGGGGCGCAAAGCAGTTTGAGGATCACGCCAAAATCGAGCGATGCCACTACAGAGGACCTAAATGGCTTCACCACGATAAGCCCAACTGCGCGGCCTATGTACCACATCCCTGCGGCGCTGCTCCACCAGCCACGACTACGTGTCGTGAACCACTGTTTTCTTCGATTTTTTTATTGAACTTTCTGAATTTTTTATTTTTATTTTTATTTTTTTTCGAGTCATGTCGGCCATGGACGAGGCGTTAGAGGTCCTGCAGTCGGTGCCGCTAATTGGTGAGCTACCGTCGACACGTCTGTGCACTGAACGGTCCGAGGTTCGGCTGCCTGGTTGGGCAGGGTGGCTGACGTACATAGATGGCCACAATGACTGGCCTCATCTTATTCGCGGGTTCTATGACAATAAACTCGACGGGCGATTTGGGCCCGGAAACGACCTTGTAGGCCATGTCGATCTCAAGCGGCTCCGTCGCGGGAAGTCGGGAGGCGCCTTTTGGAGCGTCTACGTCGACTGGTGAGATTTGATTTTAGTTTTTTTCTATTTTGCGTTTTCGTTGGTTTGCGGCTGCACCGAGTCGTCTTTTTATTTTCGGTTTTTTTTTTGCTTGTTCGTTTATTTACTAATCAGAAAAAAACGGCGCAGCCCGACATCTGACGACTACAACGACGACTCGGCGCATTTCGAGATCCTGCGGGATACGATGCAACAGATCGACCTTGTCCATCGTCTGGTGCACCTGTACAGGGATGACATGGGCCTTGTGCACAGCGCATCTGACATTATGAGACTCTTCAACGAAGGCAAGTTCGTCAGCCTGATCGGTGTGGAAGGGCTACACCAGATTGCCAACAGCCCCAGTGTGTTGCGACTGTACCATCGGCTTGGCGTGCGCTACGTCACGCTGGCACACAGCAAAAACAACCTGTACGCAGACAGTGCGGTATGTGGATGGTCTCTGAAAAGAAAAGAGCCGAGAAAAAAAAAAGGGAAAAATAAAATCAAATAAAAAATAAAGGTGTGAACGTGCTGACAACCAGCGCAGACGGCTGCGGCCCCTGCCCATGAGGGGCTGTCCGCCAAGGGCAAAGAAATGGTCCGCGAAATGAACCGAATAGGAATGTAAGGACGTCCTGCAGCTCGAGGTCGCGCTGTGGCTTGTTTTCGCTCTCTCGTCCATACACAAAAACAACGCTCACGATAAAATAGGATCGTCGATCTTTCCCACACTAGTGAAGCTGTGATGCGGCAAGTCCTTGACCTATCCAAGGCGCCGGTAATATTCTCTCATTCGTCCGCGTCAGTCTCCGTCTCATCTCTCGCCCTCCGATCCCTCCCCCTTTCATCCTAGTTATGTCCGTCCCCCGCTTACAGAGTTCCCCCCCCCCTAGAGCGGCCATTGTTGGGCACCCTCGCAACGTCCCCGATTCCGTCTTGGAAATGCTCCGCGTGAACCAGGGAATCATCATGGTGTCGTTCATACCGCCGCTGACGGCCGTGGACGCAGCGGAGTCAAACCTGGATCGTTTAGTAGACCACATCATCCATGTGGGCACGTTGATCGGCTACGATCACGTGGGTCTGGGTTCGGACTTCGACGGCATGTTCAGCGCCGTCAAGGGCATTGACGATGTGTCGCACTACCCGAGTCTGGTGGCGAAAATGCTGGCGCGTGGAATTGGCCGCGCTGACGTGCAGAAGATCCTGGGGCTGAATGTCATCCGGGTGCTCGAGCAGGTCGAACGCACGTCGGCAGCCTGCTACGACGAGCTGCCCGTCATGGGCGAGGAGGTCAAGCAGCTGTGGAACGATGGCTTTCGGGCCGCAGTGAAACAAGTATACCCTCATGCGGAACAAGATCTGCCCAGGTAGCACATTCCGTAAGTTGCATGACTCGCTCCGAAGTAAGGTGTGCGTAGATTTTAGATGCTGTTTTTGGTTCTGTGCCTGCTTCTGGTTCTCTTTCCGATCCCGCTTTTACTTCTATTGGTGCCTGTATTTGTTGCTGTTCTCCTTTTGATCTATGCCTACGAGCTGCCTTCCTGTAACTACTGGCTTTTCTCTTCCAGCTTCGTTCTGTACAAGCCGTCTCCCCGTCCCCAGACCACGCTGTGAATGTAGTCGTGATGAAACCACATCGTCCACAGCAGACGGTCAAAAATCCACAGAAACCACCCAGGGACGTTGCCGTCGTCCTTCTTGAACCGCCCCACTGCCTTGTCGATCCAGTACGCCGCCCGCTGCCAGATGCTGTCAAAGATCCGCTTGCCTACCCGGAAACGATGACCCGGTAGCTGCTCAAACACGGGTTGCGCAACGAGCTTCTTCTGGTACTCCACCGGAAGGCCTTTCTCGTGGGCACCGCAGATCAAAAGATTCTAGGCAGGCACTGTCAATCTTTGAACATTCCGACACCACCTGACTGTGCTGTAAGTCTCGACTTGAACGAAAATGCTTACCATGTAGCGCTTTGAAGGGAGCCTCTCCCAGCTGCGCGGAATGTCGTGCCTCGCCACCAGCGTCACAACGGGTATTTCCGACCCGCAACTCTGTAGCGTAGCCGTAAGGGTTTCTATCGTATAGGCAATTCCGCCTCTGTGTAAGTGGCCATTAGCATTTGTATGTTGATGGTGTATGAGGATGGGGGGGGTCCACCATAAGGAAAATGGGCGCTGCGCTGTTGTTAGTTGCTGCATGGACGGGTCTGTACGTACCCCTCAGTGAGGACCACCCGCTGGAGATCCGCAGAGGTTAGCAAGTATGCGACGCCGTAAACCGGGTCCCCCTGGTCGCCAATCAACCGAATGCCACCCATGGCTGGATCGGCATACGGCACACCCATAACGTTGAAGCAGAGCGTATGCGTCTTGATGCACGCCACTTCGTGCCGGAGGGGTTGAATTTTGCGTCTTTTGACAAAGACTTCCTCCAGCATGTTGGCGCCGTAGGCAAAGTACCAAGCGTTCTCGGAAGCCATTTTTCTCTCTTTCTCTCTCTCGGTCGGCACTCTTGGGGTATGAACGGGGCTGGGCATGTCACGGAACTGCGCGGGCGGGGGGGGAGAGGGGGGGGGGGCGAGGGGGGCGTGAATGTTCCGTGCTTCAGGTAAGGATCGGGTGTCGTGTAATAATTATATTGAGGTTTTTTGCGTGTTCAGCACCCGCCCACGCGCACGCGCTGGGTGTTGTCGTTGCTGACCGGTCCTGCGTTGCAGCTCTTCTTCCGAAAGGGGAGTATATTCGGCGAGTATGAACAGGTCGGAGCAGAAGAAACTAAGGTTCACTAGAGAGGGCCAAAGGAAACGATGCTACCTACCTCCTTGATTGTTGACTTATTAGCTGGTAGCAGGCTCTGCTTGCTCTGCCCCCTTATTTTCAGTCCAAGGTACACCCATCCCACGCCACACCATCCACTTCAACCTGCAGTAGCCAGGGAGCAGCGCGGGTTCGTTGGTACAAGCGCGTTTTAAGATTCTCAATATTACCCGAAGGCACAGGTTGAAGCCATGATGGACTGCTCGCGCCCAAAAAAACAAGAAAAAAAAACAAAACAGAAAGAAAAAAAAAACCTCCTTCATCGTGTCCCCCCACACGCAGCCAATCCTGAAGATGGACATAAGGACCTGGATGTCCCCAGGGCCAGCGAGCCACACAAAATATTTGCTGTTGGTGCTTTATTTATAGCCTCTAATCACGGATTGCGCCATGATGCTTCTGGCATCTGCCTATCACCTACACGGAAGATGTTTGCCCTCCATCCTTTATAATGTCACAAGATCCACGGTTTACGGATTGCGTCAACGTAGGATTGCCGCAAACTGCCGCTGGAAAGTCTCCGAAGCCGTCCAAGCCAGCCAACAGCCAACCCAAACTCCGGAGTGCATGTGACGGTTGCCATGCGGCCAAGATTCGCTGCACAGGCGAAAAACCTTGCGCTCGCTGCCTGAGAGAGTAAATTTACTGTCCCGTTTTGGTCTAGAACCACGTTAAAAAAACAAAAAAAGGGAGAGAGAGTCACGCTAACCGGGAGCAACCGCAGAAAGACACAATGCCATTACAGCTACATGGCAAAAATCGGCAAGCCCAAAGGCAGCCTAAACAGGAAAACCATAGAGCGGCTGCAGCAGATGAACCAGTCGCGGGAAGAAAAGCAACGCGCTGCCTCCGTAGCAAACCCGGCAGCAACCACAGTAGCAGCGGCCCCTGCGGCAACAGTGGCGACCCCAGCAACGGTGTGCCCTGCCGCTCTGGGCACCATGCAGAGCGGAGCGGGCAGTGCCGCGCTGCCGCCGGCCGGCGATGACGGCATGGGTAGCAACGGCAACGTTCTTTTCATGCCGCACACGCAGCAGCAAGACGCGGCTGAAGCCCTCCACGCGCCGTCGTTTGCGTTCGACATGTCGCCTTCGGCCAGTCTTTTTCCGTCTGGCGACGATCACGACCGCATGGAGGACTGGCTCCCCATGATGGCCGCGAGCAGCAGTGATACCGCCGTAAGTGCCCATTTCCACCCACTTTGCCCGCAAATGCACGGTTGTGTGAATGAAGACGCCATGTTCACCAGCGTACAGGTGGCACCCTCTCAAGGAGCGGAAATTTCAAGTGGTGCGTGTTGCAGAGCGATGTGCAGGCTAGCGTTGTGATGAGCGTTGTTGCAAAGCACTAACACCGACAACAGCAGCCACGGCAGCAGCAGCAGCAGCGGCGGCGGCGGCAACAGCATCAGCGGCGGCTTCGGCGGCTGCGGCGGCGGACGCCGCGGACGCCGCTACACGCAGCCATTCCCAGAGCATCAGTAGCGCCAGCGGGCTGGGCAGCGAGGTGCCCTCGGCAGAAGAGTGTGACGCGGACTTTTGGGGCCATGCAGGCATCTTGCAGAGGTCTGACTCCGTGGACGGCGTCTTTCCAACGCTGTCTCGGTGCTTTTCAAAATCGCCTCCGCGTCGCCAGGCCGCGCTGCCCCTCTACGGCTGTGATTCGCTTCTGTCGCCGCTTTCGACGCCAACGCACCTCGACGCTTCGGCTGCAGCGGCCCTCTCTCGCTGCAGCTGTTTCAGCACCCTGAGCAACTCGCTCTGCGAGCTGCAGGCCGTTGCGCCCACCATGAAGCAAGCGCTGGCCATAGAGGTCCTGTTGACGCAGTCACAGTACACCATCCCCGGCATACGGGCCCTCTTCAAATGCCACCATTGCATGCGAGACGCGCAGGGGCTCTTACTAGCCAACATGGTCTTGTCCCGCCTGCTGCACTGGACGCAGCTGTCCCTGCGGGAACACCGAGCCGGCCAGGTGGCGGCCCAGGTTCGCTTAGGGCGGTACACCGCTTCCCGCGAATTTGGCCTAACCGTGACAAAACTGCTGCTCGGCTCGCACTGGGCGGATCTGAAGCGAACCGTAGACGATTTCCAGCAAAGCGTCGACCAGATCGGTTTTGGTCAGGACGACAGAAGCTACTTAACCATGCAAGCCCGCAACTTCCAGCAAGAGCTCGAGAGGCTTGATGGGGAGGCGCCTCGGGTGGTGAGCGCTGCAGGGGCGAGCCAGCATGGACGGCGGGAATACCAATAAAAGTGCTTTTTGGTTTTTTGCTCTGTTTTTAATTTTTTTTTTATTCTTCTTCTTCTTCTTCTGATAGAATTCAAAAGCAAGCGTTTCTATTACCTCACAATCAATTCCATGCTCAAGGTCAAGGGTATGTTCACTGTGGGGAGAAAAACGATACAGGGACACGATTTGGAAGAAAAAGCGTAGACAATTTACATTCTGTGTCATATTAACCTTTATAATTAGAGAAGTTCTGTCTACCGAGAAATACACGCCGAAAACAAAGATAGCACTGGGCTACATGCGTGGGGTCAATAGCGCCAGGGCCAATCTCCTCGAAAACGTGCTTGTGCGCGACTGTACTATCTAGTAGTTTTCCGGGTCTTCGTGACCGTGGCCGTCAGATGGCTGAAGGTACCCTCTGGGAGAAATCTGGCGAGCTTCCAAATAGTGACTACCAGGTTGCAGATCTATTCACGTTGGGAATACGGAACAGGACATTCTGACTAGGGGAGGCATATCGGCCGCCCTTCAGACAGCCCCGGTGATTCTCCTTCAGGCCAACAGATGCTGCACGGTGCTAGCATCGTGGCCGATGAGAAACTGCTGTACAGCCCAGCTGAAATGATGGTGTTGATAATTCGTGGCATTGTGAGAATAAGATGACGTGCCGAAGAAGTAAAGTAAGATGAAGGTTGTGGGGATGATTGAGAAACAAACTATTCTCTGGATATCTTAGACCCCTTCAGACACCTGCTATCCCCTCCTTCAGTCATCAAATTTCGATATTGGCATGCCACAGGTCAGGGATTCTGCTGTTGAGCCAGGGCAGACCAAGTTATCTGAGGCCTAAAAACAAGTTCTGTTTGCACCTTCTAAGATAAAGGCGCTGCGCTGTTGCGTTGTTATCCCCTCTCATATGATCATGAGTCTTGCACAAATCCGCATAGTAAGCTGTAGTACATCTCAACCGTTTCCGTACTATTACCCAATGGTGGACCAAGTGCATCGATCAAGAATATCCCCTTAACCACGAGAATATTTCCCTTTTTTATGAGGCTTTGTTAACATACGCACAGCACGTTACAGGTAACACATACCTGCCACGACACCGCATACATATTCTTATCGTGCCTTTGATGAAAAAAGTGTTTGGCTACCAGAATATCTTTTCGGTAAAACAGCACGAATTCTATGATAATATCTAGCGTATTATTCATTTCACCGCAAAAAAAAAAAAAAAAAAAAAAAAAAAAACCTTGGACGGCACCATTAACGGTGCTGTCAATGGCCCTTTAAGGAGCCCTGCCTTCTTCCTTGAAATGATCACGAGATATCTAGGTTCCCGCGAAAGCACTCTGTTATTAGGGGGTACGGGTTATGAGAAGTGCGGCATTGCGTTGTGCAGCGCAAAGGGACTGCTTGGACAGATGGCATTGTCTCGGTTGAATTGAGTGGACTTCGTTTTGTTACTCGACTGTATGTAGATTTTTGTACATGTGGGTCTTTTACAGTAATTTTATCTGGTCGTCTTGCCTTCCCCTAAAAAAGGTACTATTATCATTTTCACGTGACGTATAGATTCAGGAGTTCATGTCTAATTTTACTCTCACCTATTTGGCCATACAAACTGGCTTTTTTTCTAGTCGCCTGTAAAACCATGCTCCATCACATCACCGACATCAGCCATCCCGGTTGCCTGACGATGTCACCGCCGCACCACCGCCACCAGGCGTCACTTGAAGGCCTCTTAGATTTTTCGCCACGGTCGTCGCTCACTCTGGCCGAACGTGCTGCCGCAAGACACACGCTGCTTCGTGTTGCGCAGTACTTCGAGAACCTTGACGACGCACGGGGCGGCATCAGCCGCGGCGTGGCCTACAGCCAACCTCGACTCATCCGCTACACCTTCGAGTATGCTTTATCAGATGAGTCTCGCGACATCTTTTTACGCGCCTTTTTCAGCGCTTTGGCTCTGTCCATAGGCGAGACAAATGAGCAGCTGGACTTTGCTGAGCTACAGCCACTGTTTCGCGCGTTTGCGGAGTATCTGATGGATCATTTCTTCCTGCCCTGTATGCTACTTGTCCTTTTCTGCTCTTCCTCTCCTGCTTCTTTACCCACGGCTAATCGTTGTCTAGTGAAAGCCTCGACGCGACGGACGCCGCAGCCATCGCCTGCCTACCACTCCGCCGTCCTGAGAGCGCAAGGCACCGAGCCGACCGTCTTTGTCGGCACACCAGACCGGCTCTCCGCACTTCGCGGTGCGTGCCTCGTCCGAGACCGCCACCGCTGTGTTATATCTCGTGCCTTTAGCACCACTGCATTTTTTAGTCGTTCTAAAAAAGACGGCGACAACGCGCAAGATGACGACGGCGTTTTATTCTCGCAGTTAGATATGCGCCAGGTTGACCGACTAGAAGTGGCTCACATTCTACCACACGCATTAACGAAATCCAGCACGGGGCCTCGCGGCGGCGACCTAGACAAGTCGCGTGAAGCGGCGCTAGCCATTCTCAACATGTTCGACAGCGGCGTAGCACACCTAATCAATGGTGTCGACGTTGACCGGCCTCGCAACGCACTTACTCTGTCGTCCCGGTACCACGACTTTTTTGGGGCGTTTGAAATCTATTTCGATGCCGTCCCCGGCGAGTACAACACGTATCAGATCCAATCCTTCTTCCCCTCGCCAGTGGCAAGGGCGCTCGGCCTGCCCGTGACACGAACGCTGTTTGTCACCGAGAACCGGACAATCGACCCTCCGTCGCCGCGTCTCCTTGCCGTCCACCGCGCCATTGCACACATCCTCCACATGTCGGGCGCCGGCGAATACATCGACCGGGTGCTGGAAGACATGGAGGACAGCGTGGTGCGGTCGAATGGGACCTCGGAGCTTGGCCGCATGGTGTCTCTTGGGCTTGGCGACTGGATTTGCTACCCGGTGTCCTGAAAACACCCAGCAAACCCACGCATTATGGCCTCTAACAGTGGCTACAATAATGATACACTCTTTCCATGCCTGTCATAGCCTATAATGCATACCACGTTATCTTCTGCAACACGGACTAGAAGCCATTGCATCTCCAGAAAGGGAAGGCGACATATATTATACACAATGTTTAATAAGAAAAAAAAAATTACCTAGAAACAGAAGGGAATATAGCTTTTTCTCCTTTGATTTATTATTACTATTTTCTTTATTCATAGACCGTCCCAGCCGCCCTTGTGGCGGCTATGCAGCGTACGACTATTAATCATGGCACTCCCACATTCCATTTTCTCGTTTTAATGTGTACACCTGCAAGAATTGCCCGTCTGCTAACGAAGGGATTTTTTAAACAGGGTCACTTACTTCCGCCAGTTATTTCACATGTTTTTATTCTGGTTTATTACATTGGCTAATGTATGATTATTGTGCGATCAGTAAATCCCAAGTGAGTGCTATAGCGAAAGGACTCTGAATCGACGGTAAATAGAGTATATATAATAATATATACACGTTATTCTGCCGGTTATTCTAGGGCGATGGGCACGAACTTTTGGTAGGGACCTCCGTACAATGATATTTTTTTGAAAATGCAGGCCGTTTCTATCTCTTAAACACGGCCTTTCTCGTGCCCTCTTTGTGCCTTTCTACGACCTGTACATCCTCGGCAAAAATGACTTCTCTCAACACCATAGACTAGTTTCGCGCTGCGGATGCGCTACTGAAATATGTCTATTCCGGCATCCTTGGCCCTACCAAGGGTATGGCGGTGGATTACGCCGTGATGCGCACCACCGACAGCACCTTTGTCTTTTCAGCGACACTTGAGCTCTTGATGAGACATCAGGCCCTCTTGACAGGTACCAGATCGAAATTGATCGACGAAGTGGAAAGCCCTCAACTCCGAAGAAGATTGAGATCACGAACGAGGACATGAAAAAGGGCAGGCGTGATACCAATGCCTACAGTCTATTCCATACCAGGCGAGGCAGAGCATCAACGGGCCACGGGGTTTGGACGGCAAATAACGCAATTTGTTCCCGGTGTTATGGCAGAAATCGTCTATTCTGAAATGTCTCATGCTGATAGGCGAGGGCTCGTGCGCAAGATGGCTCTTACTTGGCAGGACTACTGGGACTTGCCCCTTCCCTCGCCTCACCAGTTAGGCGGGCTGATCGCTACAGACAACAACGGCAGCATCAGCCTTACGGCCGGACCTGACCGGCACTTCAGTCTCCGAAGGGCCGTTCACGTCGGTGCGCGAATGGCTTAAAGCCCGACTTTAGCATGCCGTTGCTAGCTTGGAGAGAGTAAGTAGTATCGATGAATACAAAGCAGATTACATGGCCTTTATCAACACGTTTGTGGACAATGGGTTAGACCAAATCCCTAAAGCTGTCGAGGAGTGTCCGATCGCCGCTCTCTACGTTGATATTGGTCTTTATAATGTGATCGTATTAGCGGATGACCACCAGGAAATCAAGGTCATCATTAACTGGGAACTCTTCGCCAGCGCCCCGTTTCTTGCTGCTCACACATACCTCGAAATGCTTTCCCGGAAGGGAGCTCCAAACAGCTTTGGAGCTGAGTACCGGCAAGCGGATCAGCTTCGCAAAGCTTTCTGGGACACAATCCCCACATGGAAGGCTCATTGGGAGAACCAGAGTGTAAAGAACTTTTTGGAATGGTTTAGATTTGCTCTTTTTATGAAACCTGAGTATGGCTCCAGCAAACTACCCAAGGCCGAAAAAATGGAGTTCTGGGAGAATATACGCGTTGTCGAAGGCATGTTGAGAAAACATGGCGTAGAGGGGAGTTGATTTACTTCTACAGAGTACTCAAAGCTGCCCACTGCCCATAGCAGGATGTAGAGAATGTCTCTAGATCGTGCTAGTACGTGTGATCCGCCTTACGCAACACTGGTCACAAAAACAAACGCTATCAAGCAGCAGCAGCAGCAACAGATGGTTCCAAAGTTATCCGTCTACACACGGAGCAAAAGGCAGATTAGGTTTCTGGTCTGGCTGGGCTCAATATGAAGATAATAACGAGATATTCCGCGCTAATTTATATTGCCTGAATCTGAGAGTCTTGATAGACATGCTTACTCCTGTTCCTCACACGACAATACCATTCCACTAGCCGCCCAGCCGCAGCGCGGCCAGTGTGCCCAAGTTCGTCGAGCCGTCTGCCCTAACGAGGAGTTCGCTAGTGTCGCGCAGGACCGCATCACAGTAGGCCCCTGCAGCGCTCATGTGCAACACCTTGGCGACTGCACTGTGAACGGCCAGTAATCGGGGCAGAGGGGCGTCAATCGAACGGTCCTCGGACACGAAGAGTGTCCGCGTCACCGGCTGCGGCACTTGGCTGAAAAAGGGCAGCAGTGATTGGATGCAATACGTATGCGGCGGTGCGTCAGCCACGGCCTCAAAGTACATTTGGAAGGTGCCAAATTCCTTGTGACAGTTGCCCGTAAGGGTGAAAGCATTCGTCGGACGGTCAATACTGGGTCCTTCAATCAGGTGGCGCACCCCGACATCGAACATATCGAGGATAGCGAGGGCGGTTTTTCGCGATCGAACCTAATAACGAAACTAGGCGTAAGAAGAGGAAAAGGAGAGGATGGCAGCCCGCTGCAACAACTCACGATTTCCGCATCGCCGTCCAGACTCATAAGCGAGTGTGGTAGAATGTGCGCCACCTCGACGTGTTCGAAATTCAGCTGCCCCGTACTGAAATCAAAACGATGTCCCTCGTCATCCGTTGCGTCATACCCATCGGCCTCGTAGCGGGCAATTGCCTCGGCCCGGTCGAACTTTCGTGTGACCACGCAGCGGTGTCTGTCACGAAGCAAGCAGTCCCGACGCAATGTAGCAAGGCGATGCGAAGATCCAGGGAGGATATGGTCGGGAGGCAACGATGGTACGGAGAGGGATGCCGGCGTCGGTTGTGGCGTTTTGCCGGAACTTGCTTTCACTAAACAAGAATATTATTAACAGTTTCTAAGAAAAAAAGAAAAAAAGAAAAAAAGAAAAAAAGAAAAAAAGAAAAAAAAAAAAAAAAAGTCGATAGGGAATCACACATGGAAGAAAAGAATTAGCAATGAGATAGTCCGTAAACGCAACGATATTCAGCGGCAAAGAATCCAGGTCAACTTCGTCTGGGTCGGCCGCCATGTCGACCATGATGCCGGAGAAGAACGAACGCAGCGTCAGGTCCTTGGATGTCTGCGTCAGTGCGAAGCGGTGAATAAGCCGCACCATCTCGACGCGCTGAAACGGCTTCGTCAGGATGTCATTTTGGCTCGCTTCCAGTCGCCGCAAAACCTCGGCGAACAACGTCTCCGCATGCTGCCTGGCGATGTCATCCGTAAAGACGGGCGTTTGAGGGGAGAAATTAAAAACATCCACGAGGTGGTGAAGGGGAGAGGCCATTACAGCTGTCGGATCTGGAAAAAGAATGTCTTCACATGCTGTTAAGGAAGACGCCCAGATTTGATGAGAACGCGGCTCGGTTATGGGGCTTTCATTGACCTCCCACAGGATGATCTAATAGCTTTGTAGCTTTCTCGTTTGCCCGTCTTAGCCTTTAGGAGCAGCCATAAGACTCTCGAGCGAGACTCGGGACATAGTTAAAACGAACACTGGTTTGTTCTGCCTTTCTTAACCGCCTTATCGTTTGCGTAGACACCTTCAATGATTGTCTATGTCGAACCCCTGCTCCGGTGATTGCACACGTTTTGGCTGTGGATCTGCCTCCATTTTCTGTCACTCGGCGGGGGGGTCGCAACACGTGATGACCACAATGAGCGAATAGAAAGTGAGAACAACGTCTCTTTCAACGACTTGCGACCACCGACGGCCTCGGCGCTGCGCTTTCCCAACGATCACCACGAGGATGCTGTCAGCATTGACGGCACTGTTTCACGGACGGTGGCGCATGCCATATCTAGCAGCGTTTCTCAACCTATTTGCCTTTGTTCGGCGGATTTCCCGTTCGCAGCGAGCTGGCTTGGTGCGCGACACCCACGCTCGCGACTCTCCCGAGGCCCGTCATACCCGCATTGCTGAGGGAAGAAAACGACGGTTAAACGAACATGGCTATGCTCGGGCCACTGAAGATCAAAACTATTACATTGTCAAGTCATTTATCGCATCGGTCAACGAAAGGGCCGTCTGCGCACTCGCATCGCGCCTCAACCAGGACGTTCCTTGCCGTGTCGTGAAAAGAACCCGCGGCAGCTTCAACTACTGCCTCTTTGTCGAGTTTGACGACAAGGGGAAGCGTGGGGAACCAACACGATGGGTCGTGCGCCTGCCTATCGGCCATACTGTGGACCGTCCATGGGACAAGGTTCTCAGCGAGGTGACGACCATGCGGTATGTATTAGTTGTAGTATTGACGATGCCTGTTGCGCTGTATTTGCTTATGAAAATAGATATATTCAGCGGAAAACTGTTGTGTGGGCTGGCACGTGACGTGTGTCACGTGCTGGCCCACACCGGTTATAGCCCAGCCCACAGGGCTTCTGTTAGAATAGGAAGATAGAGTAATACACACATCTTCGCACTTTCCACAGGTTATACGCCCTTCTTTTCCGTATTTTTCATCAACAACAACATTAAACAGCGATAATAAACGCGTTTTCCGAATCTCTGGCCTCAGGGCTACCGTCTCCTTACTTTTATTCGAATTTTTTCTATTTTTTCGTTATTTTCTGACGCGAAATGGCTTTTGTTTATTTAAAAATCTAAAAATTTTTAAAATTATTACGAACTTTTAAAGCCACGAGATCGCACTTCGTAAGCCCTTTTCTTAGCTAACATAGCTTTAAACGACTATATTATAACGGGCGGCCTGGTCCTTTATCTACTAGAGCTTACACGTACGAACTACTAGTTTTGGTTAAATAACCTATACGTTATCCTCGACGAAAAAGATCTTACGAAGTACGTCGACACCGACGTCCCTTACCCTCCTACCGTTACCGATATAGATAGCTACGAAACTCCGGCTTTAACGGAAGCCCGTAAGACTTAGCGATAATAGAGTCGATCTATCGTTATAATTATCTATAACTCGGCGATAAAATTAAAGTCGTTTTTACTCCCGTACGGTTATAAAGCCACCGAGTTAAACCCTTTCGTATTATTTAAAGCGATTAAGGTAACCCTTAGTATAATTAACGTTATTTCTTTTAAAGACGCTTCTACCGAATTTTATATATTATAGTTAGTATAATACGCGTCTTTTATCGATTACTTTATTAAATTTTAGTCTCTCGTTAATAAAATTAAGGGTACGGGTTACGATATCCTAGATCTCCTTAAGTGTATATTTCTTCTCCGTAAATTTAAAGCGATTAACCCGGTCCTTATCCGGTAATTAAATCGTAAATTAAAATACGGTAAGATCGATTTATCGAAGTTACTTAAAGAGCTCTCCGAACGTTTTACCTAAAAGATAATAAACCGCGTTTATACCCTTCTTAATAAAGTAATAGGCTAGAAGGGCTTTAATATATAGGGTAATAACCGTAATAAATCCGGCCCCGTTAAGAAAAACGAAGGTAACCGTAAGGTTAAGCCGCTCCGTAATAAAGCTAAATTAAAGTAATAATAATACTTCGAATAACGTTTTTTTAATTAACCGGTCTACTTTAAGTGTTTATATAAACACTTAACGAATTAGGAGTTTTACCCTAACTATAAGTTATACTATAAAGGCGGCGAATTAACTTATTTTTAAAAATATTTTTATCTCCGAGAATAATAGTAGGAGCGCCGACGCGGTATATAAGGCGGCTAAAATAATTATAATAATAATAATAATAACGAGGGTAACGCCTACTCGAACTAATAAATAGTTTTAATATAATAGCCCGTTAATTTATAAGTCGGCCGCTTCGCTTTTAACCTCTCCGGTACGTCTTTTACTCTAATTAACTTAACCTAGTATATTACGAGAGACTCGGTAATACTAAACTCCGACGCGTCGTATAATACGTTTAACGACCCGGCTTAATTCGTAACTTTAGAAAAGTTAGATAAACTTATTATAACGAACGCCGTTAACGATCTAGAAATCCGGTTCGAATACGTCGACCGTATATAATTTACGGCTCTCTCGTTAACGGGTTAAATTAATATAATTAACCTAGCTACTACCTATTATTTAACCGACGCCCTAGTTAATATAATCTTTACGGGCTACCTTCGTACCCGTAACGTTTACGTTAACTCTTTAATTAATACGTTATTTTTATAGTTAAAAAATATTAAAATCGTTACGTTAAATTAGTACTCGAATATCCCTTTCTTTAACTAACTATAATTAGAACGCCGTTAGTAAAAACTCTCTTTAGTTAATATTAACTTTACCGTTATATATAAACGCTTACTATACGCTTCTTTAAACGTTATTATTAAAGCCTATAAGACCGTTAGCCTAACCGTGACCGGAGAAGTGAAGTATTACCCGACGTATTATATAATAAAGTTAACTAAAATAATTAACCGAGCCCCGGCCGCGAAGGTTACTACTCCGGGCTAGCTTATTCGGACCGACGTTATCGTATATTAACCGGGATATTTAGGCTTTCGTTATATAGTCCACTTCGTCGATTAGTACTTAAAATACCACTAGGTTAAGTTTATAGTTTTAAAAGTAGACGTTTTTAACGCGATCCTAAAGTTTATAGCTTACTTCGAACGATAGTTTAATCTTCGAGTATAGTCCCTTAGACTAGACGGTGGTAATAAGTTCGGCCTCTCGACGGTACCGTTTAATATAAGCCGTCTCCGGGACTAGGTAGGCCGTAAGGGAGTTAACCTAGTTATTACTACGCCGTATATATTTTATATAAATAGTCGCTTTAAGCGGGCCGGGCGTATAATCTATACTAAAGCCCGCTTATCGCTTATTAAAGTTAACTTACCGCTCGTATTATAACCTTTTACCGTCGAAACGGTATATACCGTTACGAATCTTCTATTAATAACGGCTAATCTTAATAATTAGTCGCTATATAAACGATTATTTCGTACCTTAAACCTACCGGAAGAGGCTATAAAGCCTTATATTAACCACCTTAAGGTATACGGTTACCTCGCGTACGTTTATATTAAGTAAGCGTACCGCTAATAGTCCGATAAATTCGGCCCCCGGGCTACCGTTAACCGGTTAATCGATTATAACGGTTAATACGGCCGTATTTTCTAAGTCTACTTTCCGGAGACTCGGCGTATCTCTCGTATCTCCTCGGTTCGTTTTTACGAAGGTTAAGTCCCTTTTACTAAAGAAGAATAAGAAGTTTTAAAGGGCGAAGTTAATTTTTAGGAAGACGCGGACGTACGTTAACTAATAGTAACACGCCGTAGAAAAACCCTAGCCACCGGTAAGAAAAACACCGGACCGGACCCGATAGCCTCGGTAATAACCCCGGTAACTCCGGCGGCCGCCCCCCGATTTACCACTCCCGACTATACTAATAAATTATAACTATTAACCCCGGGATTAACGCCGTATAACGACCTTATAATAAAAGATAACGATTTCGTTTTACCCGACGATAACGAACCCTCTCCGATAAATCCTCCCTCCTTACCGTCCCCGACGATATAAGTTATAAATCCCGATATTTAATATACTAAAGACCTTACCTACGAACCGTTAACCCTACCGATTTCTATATAAAAAGCGGCTATTAATAAAAACGAATAAAACGAATAAATAGATTAGATTATAGGAAATACTAACGAAGATTAAGACGGAGAAGAGGAGGATTCGGATAATAACTAAAGCGTCGTCTTCGGAGTAAATAATAACGAGGATAGTCTATCCCGTTAACTATTATTAAAAGGCGGACTATATACCCGTTTACGGTAACGTAAACGTTTCGACTATAAAAAGCTAAATAACGTACGGCTTAGAAAACTAAATAAGAAGAAAATAACGTTAACGGGCCTAGCCACGATATTAACTAAAAAATAAAAATATTATCTTTCGAATATCGACTTCGGTAGTTTAATTAAAGAGCTAGAATAAGAAATCGACGATTAACTATTTTACTTCTTAGTTAAGGCCGTTAAAATTATAATTAACGGCGTTCCGAAAACCTATCGCGAAGTAGTAAAATCCCTAGACTTTACTACTAAGTAATAATTAACGATAAAAGTATAAATCGATAACCTTTTAGCTATAAAAGCGTAATAGTTAGTTAACCGTCCGGCCGGTACCTAGGTCCTACCCGGCCGCTAGGTCCTTATATAAAAGCCTATAAGGCCTAAAGTACGTTAAGTCGTCTACGGAAATCGTAAAAAATAAGATACTTAGTCCGCCGAAGATATATTTACGGCCGTCGCCTTATCTATAGCCTTTAAAGTTTTTCTAACTTACGTCGTAGTTAATAATCTCGAACTAGAGTAATTCGACTTTACCGTAGCCTTCCTTAACGCTTTTCTACTAGACGGCGTCGATATTTATATAGCCTAACCTACTAAATTTTCTAACGGTATAAATAAGGTTTATAAACTTAATCGGGCTTTATACGAATTAACGCGTAGCCCGCGTTAATAGTTTAATATATTAAAGCTAACTATAAAAGCTCTAGGCTTTACCGTTTTTAACTCCGAGTTATATTTATTTAAAAACGACGAAGGGATCGTTACTTTAGTATATATTAACGATATACTACTAGCCGGGCTAGACTTAACGAAAGTACGTTATATTAACGGTCTTTTAAACGAAAAGTTTATTATAAAATACTTAAGCGTAGTTATATCTTTTCTAGGTTATAATATTTATCACGATAAATTTAATCGTATAATTTTTCTAGGTTAATAAATATATACGAAAAGCCTTTTAGAAAAGTTAAATTATAACGATCTTAACGGTGTAGCCACCCCCTAGCCTTTAGGATTTTAACTTCCTATAGACTAAGAGCTAGATCTTCTTCGTTAAAAAGAATACTAGGAGCTTACGGGCTCGATTAACTACCTAGCGGTTTATATACGCCCTAATATCGCGTATACGTATAATAAACTCTCCGAAGCTAATAAGGGCCCTAATAAAACGTATTAGACTTTCGTTAAACACTTAATAAGGTATATTAAAACGACGGAATTATACTACTTAGCCCTAGGAGGTAGTTAATATATTAAAAATTTATTACTTTTAATATTTAACGATACCGCGTTTATTAATATACTCCCCTCTCGCCGTTTAATTAACGGTTACGTTATTTTTATAACCGGAGCCTTTATTCTTTAAAAGTTTAAAAAATAGACTTTCGTAACGACTTCTTTTACGGAAGTTAAATTCGTTAACCTTACACCGGTTATTAAAGCCCTATAATAGGTTAATAATATATTAACGGACTTCGGGTAATAGTAGCCGGCACCTCTTCTTTTATTTACCGATAATTAAAACGTTAAGACTATTTATCTTAACCCTTATAAAAAAGTACGCGCCCGTTACCTCGATATACGGTATAAATAAATAATTAAGTAAGTGGAGGATAAAGTTTTTACACTATAGTATATTCCGGCGGCCGAAATAGCGGTAGACGGTCTTACCAAGCCCCTAACGAAAGCGCTATACTAACGTTTTATTCACCTACTAGGCTTAAAGCGAGTACTATAGAGTAAATAACCTATCCGCTAAAAACTCTTTCGACCACTATATTTATTAACGTCTTTAACTCCTTTTCGTTTACTTTTTCCTTTTTTCTTATTTATATATAACGTCCTAGTTAACGTTAACCCTGGGAGCCTGTACCCTAATTTTTTCTTTATTTTTCGTGCCGTTTTTACACTTATGTATAGTTAATTTTAACCCCTTTTATTTGTTTTATACCGTGGCCATGGGCTACGGGGCAGTGTTGTGTGGGCTGGCACGTGACGTGTGTCACGTGCTGGCCCACACCGGTTATAGCCCAGCCCACAGGGCTTCTGTTAGAATAGGAAGATAGAGCAATACACACATCTTCGCACTTTCCACAAAAACCACTATTCCCGTCCCACGGGTTCATGCATTTGGGCGCGATGCTAGTCTGATTCGAAAGGCTGCTACGAAGGGGGATAGCAACAGTCAAAGTCTCGATGAAAACTGCGGTAAGGAGGCCGTGTTAAAAAATGCCGACCGTAGTAGAAAGGAGGAAGAGCAAGTTTACATTATAACGGACTTTGTGGCCGGTACCAATTACGACTCGAAGCTCTTGAGTACGATGGACCCGGCATTACGACAGGGCTTCTATCTTCAGTTGATAGACATTCTCGCACAGCTAAGAACGCTCGAATTTCCGCGGATTGGCTCTCTGGTACCCAGCATGGACGACCCGGCCGCAACGGCGACGACACCCGTCCTCGGACCCATGCTGTCTATGTCTGATAACATTCTCTGTCTACCACCACCACCTATGTGGACGTCGGTGGCTGAGTTTATGGAACACGAGTCTGACGTGGTGTCCGAATTCTACTTTGATCCGGTCGGTGACTTGGATACCGAGACGGCCCTCGAGGAGCTTGTTGCACTAGATGGCCTGAAGGCGGCTTTTCGTAACCTCGTCAATACGGCGCCAGAGAGTGGCCCCTTTGTTTTAAGCCACTGCGACTTCCGATCTCCCAATATCATTGTGGACGAGCAGCTGCGTATCCAGGCCGTTATTGACTGGGAGTTTACCACATCGATCCCAGTCACGTTATTTACGCCGCCATCGTGGATAACGGGCTATAACGACTCTGAACAGAATACGAATCCTCTGGTACATGCCGGGTTCAGGGAGGCTTTGCATACTCGAGCAAGGGAAGATCCATTGTATCGAAAGCTGGAAATTGCGTGGTACGGCGAGGATGCGGCCCCCGATGCTCTGATCTCAACGAAGTCCATCCACCGTTTCTTCATCGCACACATTCTCCAGAAGCCACCCGAGGCTGTCGACATATTCTACAAGTTTCTGACTGGCGATTACATTGACGGCTTAGGCAGGATCAATATGGAAGAGAAAAGGGGGCGCATAGCTAAGTATCTCAAAGACCACCCACATGTGGTAGCAAAAGTGGAAGATGAGGCACGGAGGCGCCATGATCAATCTCGAAGGTATCGGACGTACTTGGACGACAACGGCATTTACGAAACTCTTGAGGACCGTCTTGAGGGTGTGAAACGAAAACACGAGGAGAGGAAGAGGTTGAAAATGCAAAATCAAATAGACTAGTTCGTAATCTGCTTCGATCCTTGGTTTTCCCTCCAAATCACGCTCCTGTTGTTGCAGGTCGTGAAGCTTATTCCACAGCCGGGCAATCGAGTCCTGCCGGGCGTTTCGTTTTTCCTCTAGGTCCGCGATCTCCTCCTCACGCGTCTTTGTTGGACCGGGGTCTTTGTTGCGTCGTCTCTTTGACGAGGACGCGCTCGACGTGATCTGATCAAATTCGGTGTCTTTAAGTCTGGAAATGGTGTCCAAGATTTCTTCAACTTCTCATCTCTTCTCGTCAATGGTGATCATAATCTCGTTGATGCGGTTTCAGGGTTGCGGGGTTCGCCGTCGGTTGGGTCCATGTAGTGGTGTTGCGTTTTGATAGCAAAGTGAGAATTCCTGTCAGGGGATGTCTCGAGAGAAAAAAACAAAGGCCAACACGACGCGAAGTACAAGGTGAGATTCAGTCAGTGAAATCTTACGGCGTAGCGGGCCTTTGCCCATTCACAACCAAAATAAAATGATGCATACGCCCAACCCACTAGGCTGGTCGGATCAGGGACGGCACAAGTCTACCTCTGGAGAAGAAAATGGTCAATACGGACTTTCCGGTCGTATGTTAGGCCGGTAATAATTGATTCTCTTTCGTGACAGCATCATGTGCCAAACGTATTGCAGTTACATGATATCATTCCAGCCGAGGTATAACCCATGCGTATATATCAAATCAAATTGCGTCTGTATTGCCAATAAACGCCCACACGCTGACCCAGTCGGTCCCCCTACCCACATCATGAATCCGGTCTGGTTGCCAGTGCGCAATCCTTTGGAACCGCGGACCAACCGTGTTCTCGTCACGCTCGTTTAGAAGCTTGCCCTCGTGGTCGTACTCTTGTTCCTTACCCGGATGGCTCAGATGAGCAAGGTAGACCGACGGCGGGGCGCTGAACGGAGGCCCTCCACTGGACGGCTCTTTGAACGTGGGAAACTCGAGACAGATCAGTCGAGTCTCAGCACGCGGAGACGCCAGTTGTGCGTACCGGAGGGACCAGGCTGCCCGCATGGACGGATGCAGAGCGCAAAAAAACTACGGAAAGAGTGCGTAATCAGTTTCTCTGTCCAACTATCGGCTCATGCAACAGGACGCACGCACGTACAGTGTAGTCGTAGAACAGCTCAAAGGTCTGGTCGCCGTCCACTTGGGATCGCCAGTCGTCCGCGAAGAAGTCGCCCACGAGATAAACTGCTTTTCCTGCGCCAACGCCCTCGTTCCTCACAGGGTAGTCGTCCTTGTGCTTCTCTGCATACTCCGCGCAGAGACCAACGGCCTTTGACGACACATCAAGCCCGTAGGCGTCGTAGCCGTAGCTCGACAGGAGAAGCACGTCGTAACCTCGCCCGCAGCCCGGCACGAGGGCCCGCTTCCGCCGTGTCTGGCCTGTCTGGGCACTCTCGGCGAAGACGGAGGTTCCGAGCACGTCCTTCCGCTGTGCCAGAGCATCCTCAAGGGCCGGGTTAGGTTGACCGCGGTCCCAAGGGAGGAGATCCCCCGCCTCCCACAAGGCGGCCCAGCGGTCGTTTGTCGGCGGGCCCTCGCCGGAAAAGTGATCCAGTAGTTTTGTCCGGCTCTGCATAATCTCGTCAGGCACCTTTGGCGTCTCGTCTGCCATGGTGTTGTTTTGAATTGACTTTTTTGTGCGTTGTAGTAGTAGGTATAATGCCCTGACTGTAAAGAAAAGAAATGCGATGTACAGGTTTGAGATTCATTAAGACCTACCGCTTGGGGACGAATGGCGTTAGTCTCGATGGGCGGGTCGTATGATCGGCAGTTGACGTCAACTAAGCTTGATGCCGTTTTTCTCATGTAGTGTGTTCATACTGAGATTATTTCATCGCATGACCGCTCACTAGTTTGTTTTTGTGAATGACTCTATTATTGCAATTAACGGTCCCCATCAGCCTTAAAATGATCGGCGTCCGTCGACCGGCAGACCGTACAAAACGGCTCTCTACCCCCTGCCGGCGAACGGGTGCCAAATAATACAGCGGGCCTATGCCCAATGCCGTGCCGCGCAGATCACTCGGCATAGACATGTACCACCCCCCACCGTCTTCGGCCGCCCACTCTCAAAACAGGTATGAGTCGACCGTGAACATGTACTCCTGTGCCGATGCATGCCCGGCACATATGTCCTTGCACACTTGCGTGGCCTCGTCACGACTCAGAAGCCCCGGTGCATTCGTCTCCGCCACCTCTCCCCTCTTTCCACGTTTCTGTCATAGACGGCAAGCGAAATACCTCGCCTGCCCATTGCGCGAGCACGTTCGTCGCGTTCAGTACCAGCAAATCACGGGCCCAATTCCGCTTGTCGGACACGTCATTTATCAGGCGCAGCAAGGCGATCTCGCGTGCTGTCCTCCTGAGCCCGGTCACCGAAACTGTGTATAAACCGCTGGTCCGCCGTGCGCTCGGGTGCACATCGTGGACCCCGCACAACGTCACCGCCCGGGATGCCCGGGACCCGGAGCGGACCCCCGCCACTCGGGTCAAATACCAAGTATGTAGGCTTCTTCATAGGCTCAGTTCGCGCCACGCGACGAGCTTGCACGATCTCCTTGCGCCGACATTTTTTCCGAGTGACCGCTCAAGTTAGAGGGATGTCGACCCCAAACCTATGAAACGGGGAACGAGATAAAACAATTGCACTTTGTGTGCCGGAGTCGCTCTTCCGTGGTTGTATATGTTTCCAGGTTTGGTATTTTCGTTTCTAGGCCGAAAAAAAAAAAAAACGCCCAGGCAGCCATACTTCATTTACCTATTTTGCACGCTTACACGGCATCCATGAACTGTTTCTGTGTCTCTTCCGCTCGTATGCTGTATATTTGATACCATGTTCAGCTGCTCGGGTGAATGTAGAGACAGCGTTTTTTAAGACACGTCATCAAATGTTCGTCGCCTATCAGCATTTTTCAATAAAGCTGGAGAAATATTTGTCTAGAGATAAAAACCGGGGAATCTCAACTTTTCAACTTTTTATTTTATTTTTTTTTCGGACACCAGTGCCCAATTGTCGTCTTAAAACGTGATAGAAGGTTGTGATACACGTAACAGATCAGTCTTAAAATTTTCTGCCTTATATACATTATCATATTCTCTTCTGTTTGTTAGACACGTTGCGATGAAGAAAAGCTGCTGTTTCTGGCTGCATTTCTACATAATTTCCATAATAGTAGCGGTTCGACATCAACGCAAAATTAGCAAATCCCCCATGAAAACACCTGCTGGTCGGCATATCGATGCCATGCCCAGTGTGATGTTCGCATCGCATGTGTGATCGATGGAGCACTTAACCCAGCAAGGGGGAAACTACGGAACAATAAACGCCTCGTCTATGCGATCTAGTGCAAATGCACGTACAAAAAAAAACACAACCAAAAAGAAACTACAATGCCGCTGGTCTGCGTTCGATGACACCTGTTGCGGCTGCCTTGCCTACGGCCCAGCCCACAACTTGCTCGGGTGCCGCGTCTTCCACACCTTGGACCTCCTTCGATTTGGCTACCACGACGGCCTGGCGACGGCCAAGCCCCATGCTCTCGAGATGCCGCAAGGAGTGTTCCCACTCACTCTGGCGCCGGGCCTCGCTCCAGTCCAGTTCCTCGGCCATGATGTCGATGATGCGCGGCAGTGCTTGGCGGGCCGCATCGACGTCCACAAAGGCTAGGCGCGTGCGTCGGGAAAGGACGTCTGCGGCCGTGCAGGCCGCCTCGGAGCGCACGCCATGGCGGATCTCGGCCTCGGTGATGGGCCACGCAGTCAGCAGGCGGCGGACCGCTGATGATGGCGCCGACGACGAAGCCGTGGACAAAATCGCCCACGCCCTGTCGCCGTAGTTCCTGGCCAAATGCTCCGCAATGTCGGCGTCAACAGCAGGGTACACCTCTCGCAGCTGCGCCGGTAGTTGTGGTGAGTAACCGTGCGCCCCAATCAGCTGGATGGACTTGGTCAAGCACGTGCCCGTGGCGAAGGCGGCCGACGTCGGTCTGGCGTTGTCGTCGGAAAGGAGTTGGGCGCCGCTGATGTCGGGGAGCGGGATACGGCGCGGCGTGAGGTGGAACGTCTCAATGGCCTTGTCGACGGCATCTTCGGCCATTTGCCGGTACGTCGTCCACTTCCCACCCGCGCACGTGAGCAGACCTGACGGCGAAACGGTCACCAAGTGGCTGCGGACCAGCGACTCGGTGTTTTTGGAGTGAGGGTTTCTCACGAGGGGGCGGATGCCTTCTATTGTTAGCAACATGGCATACATTTCGTGATTGTCGTCATGTGACGGGAGACAGGAGTACACACCGGACCACGCGGCGAGAATATCTTTCTGCGAGAGATGTGCGGCCGGCGAGATCATCTTGCCGACCTCCTTCAGGATGAAGTTGACCTCGTCCTGGGTGGCCATGGGGTCGCGCTCGATGGTGCACGGCGCATCGGTGGTGCCGGCCAGCGTATGCCCCTCCCACGGCAGGACGAAAACCACACGCCCGTCAGAGGTCGCCGCGTCGATGAGACCCATGCCGTTCGGGCACAGATTCCCGGGTAGGACGATGTGCGCCCCCGAAGAGGGCGCGACGAGCTCCGGCCGCGCCGGGTTGTCCATGTGCTCCAGTGCGTCCGTAAAGGGACCGGTGGCGTTGATGACGCCCTTGGCCCGGATGACAAAGCTGTCGGCCGGCGAGGACGCGTCGTCGTTGAGCACGTCACGTACGCGCGCACCGCAGATGCGACCGCCAGCGTCCTTCTCGAGGCCGACTACTTCGACATGGTTGACGGCCGTCGCGCCGTACAGCATCGCCGTCAGCGCAAGCGACACGTTTGTCCGGGAATCGTTCTGTTGGCCGTCGTAGTACACCAGCCCGCCGACCAGGTTGTCGGCGCGCAGCAGGGGGAACTTTTTGAGTGCCTCGACGCGGCTCATCCAGTACGATTCGTCGAGGCCCTGGGAACCCGCCAGGAGATCGTAGGCTTTTGTGCCCACCCAAAAGTACGGCACCTGCCACCAGTGCTGCAGCGGCAGCATGATGGGCAGCTGGCTCGACAGGTGCGGCGCGATGTTTAGGAAGGTTCTGCGCTCGCTCAGGGCTTCGATGACGAGCTGGAGCTGGCCGTAGTCGACGTTCCACACGGCCTTTTCGAGGTACCGGACCCCGCCGTGGACGAGCTTCGTGCTCCGCGAGCTGGACCCGGCCGAAAAGTCGTCGCGCTCGACGAGCGCGACCTTGAGCCCGCGGGTGGCCGCGTCCAGCGCGATGCCCGTGCCCGTGGCGCCGCCGCCGACAATGAGGAGGTCGTATTCGTCTTCGGAGGCGTTGGATCGACGGCTGCCGCTCCTACGCAGCTCGGCGAGTTGCTCTGCGCGCGACTTGAGGGTTGGGAACACGGGCGGTCGAATGCGGCCGTTGGTGTCGCGCTTCAGCGGAACCGTGGGCATAGAAAGGCTAGCCGCACTGCGGTTTTTTCGGGTCGCGTAGACGATGCCACCCCCGGCAGCCACCGCCGTTACAGCGGCGGCGACCGAGACGAAGAGTGGTCGCCGTATTCTGGAGAATGGCTTCGCCATTGTTGTCGTTGCAGTCGTTGCTGTTGCTGTGAGTTATGAACAACACGACGCCGGGTTCGGCTGCATGTGTTGAGCGTCCCTGATGCCCTGGGGAGATTCCACGAGTTTATCCAGGAAAGCCAGTCAACATAAAAGCATTGTCAGAGAGAAGACCGCCACCCTGGGAAAAGCGGATCACAAGCCCACGGAGCTGGGAGGCGCAGATCACGAAACATAACGAAGAAGAAAAACAAGCAAATGGCCCGCACTCGACATATTGCGCTACGACAATAACGGTTTGAGACCCCGAAGCGCATCCAAGAACACCTGACGGGAGAAACAGCTAATCTCGGCCGTCACCAGCACCAAAACGTCATCATATCAGCAATATCAGCAACGAGTGCTTGCTGAACGTCTCCCCACCCGGCTTTGAACCCCTTGTTCCCCCACTCTTCCCCCACCGGTGAGCCTTTCAGGCGTTCCTGAAAGCAATTAGCACGTTGACCAACTTGGAACACTCGGCACCAACGACCAGCCACGGCCGAGCCCCATATATTTGGGGTATGCGTCTAAGTGGGGCCATATGCATCTCGGTATTAGAACACCGAACCGTAATACTGTTCTCGGTCTTTGAATAGCGAAAATTTTTCTCGGTGGCCCCAACCGACCTACAGCGCCACGTGCTAAGAAAATTAGTATGCCACTTATTTATATTTCGTAGGGCGGGTTCACGAAGCTCTCGATGAAGCATTTCAAAAATTCCACCAATGAACCGGACGATCTGTAGCATTCCACGTCTTGGAAAAGCCCCCGTTAGCATATCGGCGGATGTCATCGACCGTCGTGCGAGCGTCGACTTGCCAAGGGCTTAAGAAGAAACGGTATGTGACTTGGGGCGCAAATATTCTACAAAGGCGATGATGGTGGCAGTCTTCAGATCGTAGACTCCATACAGGTCTTTCATGTGAGAAGCGTTTATGGTGGCAACTACGTAGACAGGATGAACTAAGAAAAATAGGGTAAATGGCTCCGTGTTGGACGGAAAACAAAAAAAAACAAAAAACAAAAAATCTGTCTCATATCGACACTGGACGTTTTTAGCGCTTTCGGAGGGTTTTTCTGCTTTTGTAGTACGGAGTGATACTCACTTTACGGCGGTGAAAGTTGGCAAAATATGAAAGTACGGAGTTCCGGGGATTTGGAGCGCCCATGGGGAAAAGCGGGCCCGGTTGTATCCGTTTTCAATTAGAGTGCAAGAACTCCGTACCTCCGTACTCCGTACTCCGTAAATCGAGGTTTGATCGAGAAAGTCTGTTCGAAATCCGGACAAATGGACTGAACAAGTATCCTGCGTTTAATTAAAATTGTAGATTCAGGAGTCGTTGTATTGTCTTTATTTAAATATACATCCTTTTTGTAGTACGTAAAATGGTGCAAAAGGCGATCCAGCTTTTCCCGATTGCACTTGGCGCTGAATCCATAAGGATACTTCATGTTGAACTGGCAGACTTGTATGCGAAGAATGGCGTCACAACGGGAATGTGGCATAATAGGATATACCGTTGGGGGTTGAGGCCAACCGCATCGGTCACTAGCCCGCTTTGAGACCTATCCCGTCCAAGATGTGCCAATGCCGAGTGTGAGAACAAAAAAAGTAAAGCGTGAGTGGTGGCCCGGCGCCATTGTGGCCGTCAATAGGCGCGAAGATGGTCATCCGGGCGATGGAGCTGCAATGAAATCGGAAAAATCATGTCCGTCTACATACACTGGTGCAAGCTTAATGCTGGGCATTACGCGATTCAAAAGGCTCTCTTCGTCGTTTGTAATCAAGGCGGTCCGATGCAAGACTCCGTCGCAGACGAGACATGAATACAGAAAAAAAACCATCATAGCGAAGTTCAGGAATTTCGCTTAAATGCGATATTCGTTCAACCGTGATTTTCTTTGTCTCCACGTGTAAGGACGCTCGTCATGGTCCTTTTGCATCCTTGTCCCTCTTCATCGTAGTTGTATGTCTGGATAGGTCTAGAAGGCCTCATAATGTTTTTTAACCGTAAACGGCAGCTTTCACGTTTGGGGCAAAACAATGAAAATATAAAAGAATCAACGGAAACGCCAGGGAGAAGAGCTAGATCTTCTGCTACTCGCATGCAGTAGACACGATTAATATATATTTCCAGATTTTTTTGTTAGATATTGGACAATGATTACAAGAAGCTAACCACAAAACTCTACTGATAAAAAGTATGGACATCATCAGCAAGTCACAGCCAAGGTCTTCAGCCTGCCAACGAAGGAAATAAAAGTTCATCAGAGGTAAAGCGGGTCGATAGAAAACAGTTAGCGTGGCCTGTATAGGTAAAGTTTCACGGAAGAGTACTTCGTAGGCTCCAAAAAAGGTACTGTGACGGCTTCGGTAGTCAACACCGAATTTTTTCTTCCTTTCACAATAGCATTACCAGGGGACTGGGTCTAAATAGTCCGCATTGGTACGCCGAGCTAATAGTGTCCCTATTACGGTTGTACGCTGTTCGTATAACGGGCACACTTTCAAAGTGCTGGGGCTGGTAACATTTTTTTTTCTCAAAGGTAAAAAAAAAAAAAAAAAAAAAAAAGAAAGGGACAACGGGAGGAGCACAGAAACAAGACCCACTACAATCGTCCATTTGGTAATATTTTTCTTCAACCGTCCCGGTCGCGGCACGTTAGGAAACACAAATCACGACGGAGCTTTTTGCTCGATCTAGAGCCCCCGAAATTTTAGCAACTAACGAAAATAACCTGTGGTCATCTGCTCTCCCCTAGTTCGTACTCGTAGTTCTCCATACCGTGGAGCGGAAGGGTCTCTTTAAACGCGGGGATGGGCTAACAAAATAGAGACGCGGTTCTCCAATTTCTTCTTCAGGAGAAGGTTTTTTGTCGAGCGTGGTCCTGCGTTCTACTATGAGTATGCCTCGCTGTTGAGGGTACGCCGAGACGGCAGCCGTGTTGCTTGTTTATTTCTAGGATTTTTTTTTTTCTTTTTTGTTTTCCTTGATTTTTTTTATATCTGTTCCTCGTCCCCGTCTCGCATATAAGTAAAGCGTCCGGTCCGGCTTCGAAACCCAGGTCGTTGCAATGGCCACCAATGGTCTTAGGGTCTCTAACGGCTCAAAGGCGACCAACGGCGCAACAGCTACCAATGGCGTATCACATACATCCTTCATTGGGGCCATCGACCAGGGCACCACGAGCACACGGTTCTTGATTTTTGATTTGGAGGGTGGTGTTGTCGCTTCACATCAAATTGAGTTTCCCCAATTATACCCACAGTCCGGGTAAGTGTTGCGTAGTTCTGTTATCTATTTAGACGGGAAAGGGCACGAAGGCTAAGTCAGGTAGTGTCTAACTAACAAACGTACACAGTTGGCACGAACATGATCCCGAAGAGTTGGTCCGCTCGGTCGAGAACTGTATCGACCAGGCTGTGAACCAGTTCGAGAAACAAGGGCATTCCCGCAACCAGATCAAGACCGTCGGCATTACGAATCAGCGCGAGACCACGGTGGTCTGGGACACCACGACCGGCAAGGCGCTGCACAATGCCATCGTCTGGACCGACACGCGCACCCAGGAGCTCGTGCGGCGGCTCAAAGACCGCCTCGGCGCCAGGGAGCTTATGGGCCTCTGCGGTCTGCCGCTCTCCACGTACCCGTCCGCCAGCAAGCTGCTGTGGTTGCTAGAGAACGTCGACGCCGTCCAAAACGCTTACCAGCGCGGCGTCCTCGCCTTCGGCACCGTCGACACCTGGCTGACGTTCAAGCTCAACGGCGGGCTGGCGCGCGACGTTTACGTGACCGACCCGACCAACGCATCCCGGACCATGTTCATGAACCTCGAAACCCTGCAGTACGACGAGCATCTGATCGACTGGTTTCGCCTCGACCCGGCCAAGGTGCGGCTGGCCCGCATCGTGCCCTCGTCCCATTCCAACGCGTACGGCTCCCTGGCGTCGACGCTGCTGAAGGGCACGTCTATCACGGGCTGCCTCGGCGACCAGTCGGCGGCGCTGGTGGGACAAAAGGCGTTTGCGCCGGGCCAAGCCAAGAACACCTACGGCACCGGCTGCTTCCTGTTGTACAACGTCGGGGCCAAACCGGTGACCTCCACGCACGGTCTGCTGTCTACGGTGGCCTTTGATTTTGGGCCGGGCCAGCGCATGTACGCGCTTGAGGGCAGCATCGCGGTGGGCGGGTCGAGCGTCAAATTTCTGGTGGACAACTTCCGTTTCATTGAGTCGTCGGCCAAGCTGACCGCCCTGGCCGAGACCGTTGAGGACAACGGCGGGTGCACCTTTGTGACGGCGTTCAGCGGGCTGTTTGCTCCCTACTGGATAGACGACGCGCGCGGCACCATCTTCGGCATCACGGCTTACACGCAACGCGGCCACATTGCGCGCGCTACGCTGGAAGCGACCTGCTTCCAAACCAAGGCCATCCTGCTAGCAATGGGCCAGGACAGTGGCCACGCGCTGACCGAGCTGGCCGTGGACGGAGGCATGTCCGACTCGGACCTCATCATGCAGGTAAGTGTTCTAGATTGCCGAAGTAGGAGAAAAAGAGGAACAAAGAATTTGGGGTGGAAATGGAGAAGTGGGGAAATGGAGAAGAGGAGAAGAGGAAGACATGAAGAGACGAAAAAAAAAGAGGAAAAAATGTGCAAGCGGGTCGAAGCTACGGGCTAACCCCGAGACCAGACTCAGTCCGACATTATTGGAATCCCGGTCAACCGCCCAGCCATGCGGGAAACGACCGCGCTTGGCGCCGCCATCGCCGCCGGTCTAGCAATAGGTACCTGGGAAGACCTCGACGACCTGACCACGGTGAACACAGACGGCCGCACCATCTTCAAGCCTCAAATCGAGAGCCAGGAGGCCTCGGAGCGGTTTGCACGGTGGGAAAAGGCAGTGCAGATGTGCAGAGGATGGGCAAGTTAATTTATCGCAGCGATTTGGCGAGTCTTTTTACAGTCTTGTTGTTTGGCTTCCCTTTTCTTTATTTCTTTTGCCTTTTCTTTTGCCTTTTCTTTTCTTTTTTTTGTCTTTTTCTTTTCAGCCTCCTTGCATCTCTGTCACTGCATGGTTTGTAAGCGCATATATTTATTCGACCCTTCCCGTACGTCGAGCGCGCCCTTTTTTCCCATTAATATAATTGAATCTACATCAAATCAGTTGCGTCTTTCTCTAGAATATACCTCAACTGTTCCGTGGCCCACGCGGGCGATTTTTCAAGTCAGCGGACGAGATCATGGAGCTCTTAGTTCACGGCTAACCCCTTCAAGCCTTGTAGTACGAAGCGAAGACTGTATGGAGACAAAGGACGACCTCGTAGTCAATTCGAATTTTCATAACGGCGCCGAGTCTTGGCCTAGAATGTAGGTCACAGGAGAGGAGGAAGGATGCAAACGACAACGATTTATGATCAACTTCCTCTCAAGCACTCTTCTACGTGGTTTAAAATGCAAAAGAAAAACAACATTCAAGAGTATCCCCTAGCAGACAACTATGAATCCGTCTCCCTACTCTGCAGAATTGCCAAGAACGGAAGTATTGCTCCATGGCTAACCAGCACGGGATTTTCCCGACCCTCAACTTTCTTTGTCGTCAGTTCCCAACAGGGCGGTATGGCGAGACAATCTTTGTGGGAACATGGCACGATCTTGCCTACAACCCCGTAATTTATTTTTATTTTTCATTCTTCTTTTGTTCCCTGAATATTTCTTCTTTTCTCTTCCAGCCTTGGCCTTGGCGTGTTGTCCAAAACACGTGACCAACACCGGGTGCGTGCTCCACAGGGTATATTGACCCAGCCCCCGGCGCACGGGTTAGCGAGGCCGACTTAGCATCATACACACCACTTTCGCTGCGTGCTCGGTAAATGGACGGGTTTTGCGGACACGGACGGGCCGACCACAGAGATACGACATATGCACGCTGTCAGCCACAGCAATGGCTGGCGACGAGGGCAACTTTGTGACGAGCAACGAGGACCGGTCGAGCGATGACGAAAGTGTCCCGGCGAGCTCGGTCACGGCGCCGAGAAAGCGGACCCGCGGGATGGAGCAGAAGATTTCGTATGGCCCCGTCCTCCCCTTTTTTGAGAGCTGTCTTGCATTCTTGATGCTTATCGGGGGTTTTCTCCTTTTTTTTTTTTCTTTTTCAACCCATATTTTCTATTTTCCTTATCTCTTATTTTTTCCGGTCACGATATCGAGTGGCTTTTTGGCTGACGATACTTAGGTGTGAGCTTTGCAAGGCCCGCAAGGTGAAATGCGACCGCGCTGAGCCGGCCTGCTCGTGGTGTGCGCGGCACAACCGGACATGCGTCTACCTCAAACGGCAGAGGCCCGGCAGCCGCGCCAGCATCAACGCCGAACTCGAAGCCAAGGTGAACCGGATTGACGGCCTGCTATACGCCCTGGGACGCCGCGTCGAAGAGCACATCACCCGCGACCATGCGGTCGTCTTTGACGGCGCGCTGTCGCCTTCGGTTGGCAGCCGGAACACCTCCTCGCCCGCCAGCGGCTTCCGACATCCTGTCAGCGGCGTCGTGGGCCATTCCGGCGACGTCCACGGAGGTGGAGCGCCTGCAACCTCAACCCAGGGGCCCCCCGGCCAGACGCCGGTCCATCTTCCCACGGCCATGGTATGGCAGCCTGGCAACGACAGCAGCAATGGCATCAACAGCCATAACAACAACGGGAACAATAACAACGGCGGTATGATGACCGGCTCCGTCTTACCCAACGGCAACGATGTGAACCCAGCCCCCAGCGTCCTCAATTTCCCATCGTACCCATCTCACCGCACGCTAAAGGCCGACTTGCCGCCCCACGACATGCTCTACACGCTCGTCGACCTGTACTTCAAACACTGCAATACATGGTGCCCCGTTCTCGAACGCAAGACGATCTTTGCCACCTTTTTCGGCGCGACCTCGCTGGAGGAGCCCGACCGCGTGCTGCTGCACGCCATTGTGGCCACAACACTCCGGTTTTCCAAAGACCCACGGCTGACGCCCGAAATGCGCGAGTACTACCACACCACCTCGAAGAAAGTCGTGCGCCTCTACGCCATCGACAACGTCAGCGTTCCCGCCCTGCGCGCCCTCGTCGTCGTAAGCTTGGACGAGTTTGGCACAGCCAACGGGCCGCGGGCGTGGAACCTGCTGGCTCTGCTCGCTCAAAACGTCCGGCAGTTGGGCCTCTGTGACGAAGGCAGCGTGTACCTCTCGGCGTCCGACCTCAGCACACCGCCGCCGCAGGTGGACGTCTCGCTCGAGGGTGCGACGCCGCGCCAAGTTGGGCCCGGCAAGCCCGACTCGTGGATCGAAGACGAGGGCCGCCGGCGGCTCTGCTGGGTTGTGTACCTGCTCGACCGCTACGCGACCGTCGTCACCGCTACTTTTGATTTTTTCCTCGACGACCGCACGATGCAGCGCTTCCTCCCGTCGTCCTACGATCTGTTCTCCAAGAACGTGCCGGTGGAGACGCCTCTATCGGCTGCCCGCGATGCCGCCGGCGCCACTCCGGGCGGCGGTGCCGCTACACCGCTTGCCGACGCAACCGGCGGGCCGGCGACTATGGTCCTCAACAAGGCCGAGAACCTCGGCAGCTTCTCGTACCATTGCGCGCTTTTGCGCATCCTCAGCCGCGTGTACGATTTTATACGTGCACCCGTCGACATCACGTCGTCGGCCGACATGGCGCACTGGCGCAACCGGTACCAGGCACTCGACGCCAGCCTCGACGGCTGGCTGCGCGGCCTGCCCAGCGAGTTCGGCAAGATCTCGGCGCTGTGCCACTCGGACCCGGCCAGCCGCGTCGCCAATTGGTTCATGTTGCACAGCGCCTACGTCACCGCCGTGGTGCGGTTGCACGCTGTGGTTGCCTACCCGGCGGCGCGGTCTGCGCTGTTCATGCCCTCGCAGTACGCCGTCGAGCGCTGCCTGTCGGCCGTGCACAGCCTGGCCGACATTGTGCGCGACGTGCGCGAGGCCAACGGGCTGGACCTGCTGGGTCCGCCCTTTGCCTTTTCGCTGTGGGTGGCTGCCCGCCTGCTGCTGGTGCACGCGTCCTCGGTCAGTGCCGGCGCGGCCGGCGTGGACGACCGCATCGATTTTTTCATCGAGACGCTGCGGCACGTGGGCCAGCACTGGGAGGTTGCGAACAATTATGCCGCGATCCTCTCCCGCGTAGTGCAGAGGGCGCGGCAGGGCGTGCGCACCTACGCAAGCATGAGAAGGTCCGTGGCCATTTTTATGACAATGGTTCTGTGTAATCACCATTCTTGTATGCTGACCATCCGATAGGAGTGCCCATGATCTGCAGGTTTTGACAGGCACCAAGCGCCAGTCGGGCGCAGAGCCCACGTCGACGCAGTTCACGTCCTTGTGCGAACTCGACAGCATCGACGTTTTTGCTTTTTTCGACTACCCCATCACGCCGGAGGTGCCAGCATTGGTTGCCAATAGCCCAATTCGCGGCTTTCGCACACAGCCGTTGAACGGTCCAAGCAGCGACATGCGGAGGCCTAGTGAGGTGCCAACGACCGAGTCGGAATGGATAGGGCTAGATACGCCATATGGTTGAGCCAGCAAAAACGAGGAGTATATTTTGTTTATGATTTTCCGCAATAAAACCAATAAGATATTCATAAATTTTTTGGGGTGTTTTTCGAGGCGTAATCGCTCGTCTTTGGACGCGATGTAGGGCAACTGAATCTCGAAGCGGCGGCGTCATGGCGGCAGTTGTACGCGAATGCCTTCAAGAAAGCTTTCCTACGATGTGTTCCCCGGGATCTACATTTGCTCAAGACAATACCCCTACACACAGAATTTATCTGTTCCAAGACTGGTAGATTGGTTGGGTAGAAGAACATCGGGTTGAATTATTCGACTGGCCACCGTACAGCCCTGATTTAAACTTCATCGAAGATCCAAGGAATTTTTCTGAAGAGGTAATAGAAAAAAAGGCCTAAACTTGGTGAAATGTCAAATATACGTCTTTACGGGCCTTCGTTACTACTGCGGTAGAGTGTTGGGGTGAGCTTAAACGAAGTGTTAGAACACATGATAATACCTCTGCAAAAACACCTTGAGGCCGTTATTAACGCGAATGGTTAGTATATGAAATATATCAACATTTAATTCGAAGGGGGATTTTTCAGACTATTTGGTCATATAACTGGTGTTTTAAGCCGATGTAATTAGAGGGAGTTATTTGAATTTAAAGGGGTTATGTCTATTCGACGAAAATGAGGTTTTTCAAATCGTGTCGTTATTTTTGTCGACCCCCTCAAAAGCGGAAGTTGATTGCTTCGCTTTCGCTTTTTCAGTGGGTTATGAACATTGCATTTTGATGCTTTACCGCTACCGACTTTCGGCAACCTGAATACAATGGTTTACATGCTGGCTCTTCACTTTTATTTCTACTAGCATTTTGTTTCCTTTACTAGGAGGGTGGCTAAACTACCAGAGGTTTAAATAAGAATTAAATGGGGATTATCAGTTTATAAAACATCGATTCCCGATCCTGAAACCGTTCAAGTGAAACTGCACGTAAATATGACAACCCGTGACTGTGGTTAAAAAAAAAAAAAAACTTGATTAATGCTAAACATGAAGTAGACAGAATTTCACCTCACTGTATGATTGAACTAAACTACAATGTTTGCTATGCGTTATTTGATCGTTCTCCCGCCACACCGAAATAGATGCATAGCTATCGTGAGTTCATACAAAATCGATAACTCCAAGTATGAGAAACAGACGACAAGAAACTCTTGTACTCATCTTGATTTTTATTTCAGGCATTCCGCCCCAACCACAGAAGACCCCTGCCCACGTTCTCCTATACTGTACTGTAGCACCCGCACGGCAGGTCGGCAGGCCGTAAACGCTAGTAGACCTGGACCGCCGCTCGTAGGTAGACCTGACGGCCCGGCCGCTGGGTTATTCGAAGCGGGAGGCTTACGGAGTATAACCTGGATAGGGAGCTAGAGAGGTCAACGATGCCGGTGTAAAGTGATTTCTACTCGAGTATACGTTTATTTTCTATGTGCCTATTTCCTTTACCTTGTCTACTTTGTTTTAATTCATTTATTTTACTTATTTTGTTTATTTGTCTACTAGTGGCTAACTACACGCACTTGATATTTCTCTGATATTTTGCTGACATTCCCTGCTTTGATACATCTCAATATAAAGATGTCCGCTGCCAACAGTCTGTTGAGCTAATGTATTTGCAGTCTCAATTAGCAAACGAGAACCCCACAGCTGTTGCCTACAACACCGTCTATTGTGATGGGCATTCTATGTTAGTCTCTGTGACACAAGATATTTATCTGCAAGGGACGAAAAAAAAGAAATCACAAACAACGTACTCAGATCGATCGACGTGAAATCGGAACCGCCCGCGTCGTTTCTGCAGATGCAGGTTAGGACCGTCCCTGACAGCTGGCAGTAGCCACAAGACCCCCAGAAACCGCCGCTGTGAGATTTTATCACAGGCGTTAGCACAGGCAGAACGCGGTCTTTGCTCATGGGCAGACTGGATGAAGAACATACTTGGCAAATCGGACGAGCTGGCCGTTGCTGTTCAAAAGACAGTCGCCGAGGTCGAGCTCCGACAAGAACGGCGTGGTATCGCCGTTGCAGTCGTAGCAGTTTGCCTGCACCCAGTAGTTGTCGATGCCGTTGTCGATGAATGCCCCAAGGGCGATGCTCTTAAGCGAGTCAGATAGATGAACGCAGCCGACACAACGTGACACAGCCTCGTTTCAAGCGGACAACTCACGTTGCAGGAAGCGGCAAAGTTCTGCCCGAGGACCTGTGAGGACAGAAACGACACCAGCGTTGCAAAGACGGAGTGCTTCATAATGAGGAGCGGAAAGGTCTGATGAGACGTAGGCGTAGGGAGAACAGAGCAAGGTATACGGAGTACTATGTAGATTTTCTGACTGGCTACTATGTAGGCAGAGTGGAGAAGAAATGCGAACGAGTGCCGTCTGGTCGGATGCCGAACACTATGCGCAACTTATACGTCTCCGGGCGAGCCTGAGCATTTTGATTTTTGATTGTTTGATTTGTCTTTGATTTCCATCCCCCCCTTCTCCGGCGGCGCGACATTTGGCCGGGTATTTTGCCACTCTTGTCACCACTCGACGCATCCGGCACCGGCGGCAACAAGGGACGAGACGAATGGCTGCATTGTTGCGTGGGGTGGTAGCATAGCACACGAAGGTCACATCGAGTGCCTCTTTAGGAAAATAAGACGCGGGCCGCGCACATGATATTGAACGTCGACACGCCAATACGAAGCACGGTAATGATCATGGGGGATGATGATGGCGGATC
This sequence comes from Fragosphaeria purpurea, assembly GCA_002778095.1. Taxonomy (NCBI): domain Eukaryota; kingdom Fungi; phylum Ascomycota; class Sordariomycetes; order Ophiostomatales; family Ophiostomataceae; genus Fragosphaeria; species Fragosphaeria purpurea. The sequence goes on from PCDL01000002.1 coordinate 1,880,796, forward strand.
ATGGGCCATGACCCGGGGAAACAAAGTAGACTCAATAGGGTATTCTATACGACGAGGGATCCTTTGCCGTGTCCAAGCACAATTGATACCGTCCGAAACACAACACTGGGACGGCTTTCCGTTTTTGGCAGATGTCCTCTCGCGGGTGCCGGAGACTGCTGCTATATATGTGCAATAATATTTGCCCCGCTGCTCGCAAGGCATGCCCCCTTGGTTCTGCGGCCAACCATAAGAATCCGCGTCCCCAGCCGTGGCGTAGTATTTTCTATGAGTGACTGCAACTGCATATTTACAGCTGCCTATTTCCAGCTTCCAACAGACCATTGCCCTCAAACGATCCCGAAAAGCGAAAGGGGACAGAATTCCATATGGACCCCGAGACTTCCAGCGTTCTGCCCGGTGGCATCTATGAACAATTCCATCACCAGATCAGCCAGCACGGCCACGAGCTTATCGCCTTTGCGGCCCAAGAGCTGCGTGGCCCCCCGCCGGGCATCTCCATCACCCTCGAGCGACTCGAACTGCCAGTGTCGCAGGTGAACTGGCTCTGGCTTGTCGGCAGCGCAGACCCAGCCACGGAGCAAGCCGTTCTGCGCTTTTTCCAAACGGATGCTGGGAAGAAAGCGTTAGTGTGCGAAGGTCCGGACGCGGTCGAGTTCAAGCTCGCGAGTACCCTCTTGCGTCTGGCCCCGCCTGGCCCGGCAGAGGATCCCGTTCTGCCGGCCGACTTGGTGGCAGCCGCCGTGCCATTGCGAGGCGACGAAGAGTGCATGATTTTGACCGAGGCACCACCGCACCCCATCTGCGTGCCAGCTCACACCCGTGGCTGGCTGCAGGTCGCACCACACACGCAGTTCTCGCCAGTGTCGGTCTTTTCGCTTCAGGGACAAGCTCGTAAGTCGATCCAGTTCGTATACGGAGTACCAGACTCGTCGTTTGCTAATCCTCCGCATTATCAGCCGCCCACACCGGCATCCTTCGAGCCTGGCTTGTGCATACGGCCGCATCAACCGCGCATGGGCACGTTGCCGCCATGGTTGGCGCCCGGAGTGTGCTGGTCACCCCATTGACCGGACATGCGTAAAGGAGGGTGGGGAACGAGGACGATGAGGAGACGGGAGGATGTCTGTCTGTCCAAATATTGCCTTCTCCGGCAGAAATCCCTCTCTGGTGCCAAATAAAAGAAAACCTCTGAACCTGAATACCACCTACTTATCATGGGGCTGGCATGACGGCGAGCCAATATTGGTTGCGCCCCCACTTCTGCAGCGGCTCGTCCCTTGGTTCCGTCTGACTTCCCGAAATTCATAGTAACCGTATTCTACGATAGATAGCAATAATTGACGCATGGGCCAGTCACGGCGCACTGCAATGCCACGTGAGGATGTGACCGTTCTCCATCGTTGCAGAGGCGTGGCAGCACTGCGTGTACGAGAGCACTATGTATTCTATGTTTGCTCCATTCATTCTGTCCCGGCCTGTCCCTGTCTGTCCTCGGGCAGCAACCCATCAACCCACGCTTGCGACTGACATCGAGTTCATATTGTCCCCAGATGGTAGTCCGGAGCACAAGAGGAGGATGCACCACCAGTGAGCGGAGTGCAGGTGTCCCGAGGACTCCCTGGAAGTATAATAGGTAGTAGAGTCCCAGCGAACTTGGCTGGGCCGAAGCAAACGCTCTCCAAGGAATAGTTGTATGGGCTGGTAAAGACCTAGACTTGACTTTTCACATTACCTTGTGTATCCCCAAGTCCGTTGACCATGTCTCTCCGTACCTACCTTGGTCTAGTCTGCCTGTGGGCCTGCTCGGTATGTATCTTACCATGAGACCTTCAGTGTTTTATTTCTTGGATACCGACAACAACGTCTGACCATTTCTAGGTCCTGGGCTCACCCACGACACTGGACGCCAGGACAAACACGCCGGCCCTCCGCTATGTGCCAGGGACCGCGTTGCAGGCCTCGGCCAACATCGCCTACGACCCGGACGGTGTCTTTGTGCTAGGCGTCGACGGCGTGCTGCGCACCTTTGCACCCAACATCAGCGTGGTCGACTACCGCCAGCTGGACCCGGCCCAAGTCAACGAGCTGGCCGTGCGTCTGGCCACACACTCCGAGTTCCTCAGTGTGGAACTGGCGCCGGGCCTCCAGTATCTGCTGGACCACCCCGAGACCGACGGCCGCAGCGTCGTCAACACGCACGACCTGCTCCAGTCAACGAACCCCCTCATACTCCCCGACCCGGCCTACTCCAACAGCACCTCGCCCCCCCAGAAAAGAGACCTGACGGGGCTGTTGGATCTGCGCCAACCCGCTCTATGCCCGGGAACGTGCGCCTCTGTCTCGGACTGTGTATTTATCAGCTGTTTTGCCTGCTATTTCCCCTATGGTCCCGGCAGCATTGGCTTGTGTTTCACAAATTAAGCAATGGTTGGTATGTCGGGGTAATCTGAGTGACTCTCTATAACAAGGGTGGTTCCCAAGGGCAGGTGACTCTCAAGTTGACCAGGCTAAGGTTGCGTATGTTCTGAAGAAGACCGTGAGACAGTTCAACGTCGAATGGTAGTGGTGTATAAGGGGTGGTGGGTGGGTGATCACTGTAACGATGGGTAGGAATATCTAGGAATATAATTTCATGTATCCATCTGGTCGTAAACAGCATAGTAAAGTCGTAGTGGCGATGTGGCCTAGACGGTAGTTAATCTTCCTTAAGTCTTCACTTCCATGGGTAATGAAATCAGTGTTTTCGTTACTGTATGTATTCAATTCTATTTGTAAACGCATCCTGCCTTGTGTCCTGGTGATCATCGTCCTATTGCCACCAAACCTTGCCCGTGAAAATACTAGTCGCCAACGTAGCGCGTGTACTCCATTGCTTCTGAAGCATTCATAAAAATCAATAAAGACGAGAGAACCGAGAAAGACAGGGTCAACCTTCTGTCACCTCGCATGGTCCATGGTCCATCTCACCACATATTTTTTTTGACATAGCAGATAAACGAAAACGATACGGGTATGATGCATCTAGTTGAACGAACCGCAAAGAGACTCCAAAATTGATGAGACCAAAGCAGAAAAGAAAAGACAGGAAAGGAAAAGACAGAAAGGACAAAAACTCCATTAAAAACAAAATGGCCTGCATGTCTATGTGCGGCCCAGGAAACGGAAGACTTGGCCAATGGGGTGGGCGCTTGATTTGATGCGGCTCTTGTCGGCAGCCATGATCTGCGCCATCTCTTGGCGGTGCTCCACCTTGGCCTTTCCCGAGAATCACGTCAGACCCATGCATGATGTTGCGCGGCAGAGGACGCGTGGACACGGCACGAGCGCTGGCCGCCTTGTTCCGCCGGGTGAGCGCCCGGGATGGGGCATTCTCCTTGCTGACGCCTTCTTCGTCCTCGACATCCTCATAGTACTCGTCAAGCTTCACGTCGGCCTCAATGGCCAGCTCCGCCTGCTTCTCACGCTCCGCCAGCGGCGGGTAGTTGTGCAGGTTCTGTCGGTCGTACTTGTTGAGCGAGCGGTGGCCGACAGACGGGCCCGACGGCAGGTGCAGCTCGTGTCCCTAGTAGTACACAGCATGGTTGTGCCTGGGCGCGTGCGAGCTCCCTCGCTAAGCCATACTCCGGGACCCTGCCGCTCCGTATAAGCCGGCGGAGAAGTGGTCTATTCGTGGGGCCGGCCTATAGCGGGGGGTTTGATTCATCGGCTGTCTATGATCAGTCTGGTGGCCGTGGCGCTGTTCCTGTATAAGATATTGAAATAAACAGGAACAGACAATAAATCTTTAGGCTGCCCCCAGATCCCAAAGCCTCTTGAACTCGCTATCTCGCTTCAGGAGATTGCGGGGGTTATCCCACTCTAGGAGCCGACCACCGCCCATAACCGCAACACGATCAAAGTCAACGACGGCGCCAAGGCGATGCGCAACGGCAATGACGGTGCAGCCGGCAAATTGCTGCCGCATGACGTCGCGAATGAGGCGTTCGGACCGCTCGTCGACGTTGCTGCTTGCTTCGTCGATGAGGATAATCCGCTTGCGCGCCAGCATGGCACGGGCGATGCACAGGAGCTGACGCTGGCCTTGCGAAAGCCGTTCGGCGTCCAGCGGGCTGTCAAGGCCACCCAGCCGGTCCACAACTTCGTCCATTTTGAGCTGGCGTAGGACTTGGAGAATTTTGTTGTCGTCATCTTGCTGCTCTTGGCCTTCGTGCTCCTGCCCGTGCCTCTGCCGGCGAAGGACAACGAGATTGTCGCGGAGGCTCGTGTGCTTCAGGAAGAATGGGTGTTGTGGTACGACGGCTACTGCAGCACGTACAGCCTGCCGTGGCAGCGTCGTAATGTCTACGCCGTCAACGGTGATGCGCGAGCCCGGTCCGACTTCGAGGAGACGCAGGATGCAGCCCAGGAGCGAGCTCTTGCCGCTCCCACTGCGGCCACAGATGCCGACCTTGGCACCAGCGGGAATGTCGAGGCTCACACCGCGCAGGACGGGCTCACTGCCGCCACGTGTGTCGTACGAGGCCGTCAAGTTCTCGATGGTGACGTGGCCGTGCGCCGGCCAGTTTTCGGGCACAGCACCCGTTTCGGCCGGTCCGTTCTCCGACTCGGTGTCTGTGCAGAAGGTTTTGACGCGCGCGACGGCGCCGAATGACGTCTCAAACTGCGTCCAGTCCTGGATGACGCGGGCCAGCGACTGGCCGAACGACATGATCTGCACAAAGGCCAGGGCCACGTACGAAGGCGACAGCTGTGCTCGCAGCTTCACGACAAGGGCCATCATGACGGTCACGAGGACGGCGGTCAACAGGTCGAGCACGAGGCCCAGCCAGCGCTGGATGCAGTAGAGAAGGTAAAAGGGTTTTTGCGAGGCGTCGAGAAGATCCAGGTACCGCTCGACGAAGCGCGGCCCCCACGCAAATGCCCGAACCGTGGACAAGCCCTGGAGGAGGTCGAGAAACTGCGTGAAGAGGGGCGATTTGGCTTCGAGATCAAACAGTCGGACTTGCCGAGACGTTCGCACGTAGAATTTTTGTAACACTATCATACGACACAAATCTTTAGTGTCAGTGCCATATTTTTTTTTGTATCACGAAATACAGTAAGGGGACTTCAGCGCGGACTGTCAAAACTCACACCAGCAGAATGCGATAAAGGGCACAAGCACGGCTGCAAAATACCCTGAAAAGACGCACATCAGGATGACCGACATGATAATGAGGACAAAGTTGACGCAAAAATCTACAAGGGCAAAGGGAAGTTCCGTATCGACGACGGACATGTCCTGGCTGAAGCGGTTTGTGGTGACTCCCACGTCGGTGCGCGAAAAGAAGGCCACGGGGGCATTTATGACGGAACGTAGAAGCCGGGCGTGAAGAACTTTGGAGCTCAACGGCACCATGACGACAAGGGAAAAGTAGGCGGCCCCCGTGAGGCCCAACACGGCGAGACCGGTGAGCATGCCGAAGAGGCCGAGGTAAAAGTTGTTGGTGGCTTGATCGGATTCTTCGGCCGTGTGCGTCCAGAAACTGAGCACAAGTGCCGTCATCCGAAAACCTCCGGCGTACAGAATGACGAGGGCGGCGAAGAGTAAGGTGTGCCATACGGGGACAGTGCCAAAATAATATGCGTATGTTGCGAACTCGCCGAGGAGCCGACCGGGCAACTCAGAGTCGTCGCTGCTCTCGTCAACAACGATCTCGGATCCGCCTTTGGGAACAATTTCGTGGCGACGCTGCATCGATGCACTAGCTGCATCCCGCGCGTCAACGGTGCCGTTCTGCTCGACAGCCAGCCCATGCAGATAATCAGTATCGGATTGGAGCTGGGCGATGGTGCCTTGGTGCACGACATGGCCGCTCGCGTCCAGAGCGACCACATGATCGGCATAGGCCAGTCGATGGATGGCATTCGTGACACAGATCACAGTTATGCTCATCTGCCGGAAGAGACCCGTCTCGGCGAAAAGACTCTGGAAGACGTGCTCCTCGGTTGCCGCATCCTGCCCTGCAAAGACGTCGTCCAGCAAAACTGTTTTTTCTCTGGAGTAGACGGCTCGGGCCAAGGCAAGTCGCTGTTTTTGGCCGCCGCTCAACGAAAAACCTGCACTGCCCGCCTTTGTCGCGTCTCCTTCCGGAAGTTCATCGATGTCCTGGTGCAGCCCGCACGCGTAGACCACTTTGCCGTACCATTCCGCGTCGTAGCGGCCACCGCCTAAGACATTTTCGCGTATGGATAGGTTCTGGATCCAAGGCTCCTGACCAACAAATGCAATGTTGCCGGGACGGGTATGGACGGAACCCCCTCGGAGAGGGACTTCTCCCAGAATGGCTCGTATAAGGGTGCTCTTCCCCGAGCCCACGGGGCCGACGACAAAGGTGAAGCGAGATCTGAGAATGTTGACGGTTATGTCGTTGAGAATGTCGGGCTTTCCGGAAACCCAGCCGAAGCTGGCTCCTGTTATTGCCACGAGCGTGTCTGCTTCGTCTAGATCAAAATGATTTCGCTCTTCCAAGGGCAGTCTGTAATCGGTGCAATGTTCGGACAACAAGTATGTTTGAATGCGAGAAAAGCACGCGAGCGCGGCACTGATGATTGGAATCGTTCGAAACACGACAACCATGGGGTTCGACAAGAGATATATCAGCGAGAGCGAGGTGTAAGCCGTCTCTGTGTTCAAGAGGCGGCCGGTGCTGTTGGATATAACGACGAAGGTCGCAAAGGTCGCTAAAGGAGAGATGGTGGCCGTGTTCATGGCTGTCCGGTCAAAGAAGTTAACACTGGCACCATAACAACATAATTAAACCACGGTAGGGAAATGTTCCATAACTCAGATGACTCACCAATGAACGTCTGTATGGTCATCAGTCTACGATACTGCTTAGATAGGTCCAACTCCGTTACGCGGAGGTTCTGAATAATGGTTGCAACAACGTCTGACAAGCCAAGCATTTTGACTTCCTGCAGGCCACCAATTAGCACAATGGCCTGCCATCAAGGATGGGTATGATTTACCGGAGATTTCGGTAGCATTTTTACCTTCATGGATGCGAGAACGGAAGCCGTTACGTCGACCCGTGTTTGGATGCCCCTCATCCATTTTTTCTTGGCTGTGCCAAAGAACCGGGCAAGCTGCAACATGCCGGTAGTGGCAAGGATTGCTACGACGATCGGGGCCAGGGCGGCGAGGCCAAGCTGCCTGTGCAGCAGAAAGACGGCGACGGCGGATTCGATTGGCGAGGCCCAAAGCTCGTGCAAGTTTGCAGCGCTTTGACAGATGCTCTCGGTGTCCGTGGACATGAGCGATACCGCCGCGGACTCGTCGAGAGCCGTGCTGCTGAGATCCAACGTCTTGGTGTAAATCATGCTGCAGAGACTGCCACGAATCGACGTGACGAATCGATACGTCATCTGGTAATAAAAGCCGTTTGAAATGGCTTGCCCAAGAAAGACCAGCAGCCAAGCACCCGTCAGTCCCCATCCAACTGCATCCGGCTGCGACGGGTCGGCCGTCCAGGAAGTCGTCTTGGTGATCAGGAAGGGCAGCGTGTACCTGAAAGCGGCCAGTGCCAGCCGGGGTGCCATGCCAGCCAGAAATATGTATTTGGTGGCCCACATCGTGGAGACGGCCAAGGCATAGCGGCTGGACTGGTTGGACGAGCCAAACGATTTTTGCACCGTTGGGAGCAGTGTTCGTGCCGCGAGACTGTCGTGAATGGCGAGCAGATCGTGATTGGTAAGGGAGCGAGCGAACCCGGTTCGCATTAATGAATTCAACCACCAGAAGACGCTCCGGGCCAGTATGCCACTGGTTTCCTCGGGGGAGAGATCCTGGTACTGGGACAGGAGCAGGGGTCTCTTCTCCCATGCTTCCGAAGCCAAAACAAAGACTTTGATCGCGACAGTGGAGGTGAAGAGACCTGAGATGGTGGAATCATGGTCGGCCAGCCACAGGGTTCGGGCGACGACGCAGTCAAACAACAAAGTAAAAAACAAGTAAATGTTGATGATGGTGGATGGTCGCACCGACCGCGCGTGCTCGGCGTGGGACAGGAACAAGAGCAAAAAGCCATCGACAAAGGCGAGCACAGAGGCCGACGTCCGCAACGGAAACGAAGGCGGCTTCTCTGCATGCAGGGCCCAATACAGTAAGACTGCAAGTTGTAAGGTCGTGTAAACACCGATCAGTACCTGAAACCACGAAGCGAGTCAGTACGCGCCTTCTTTCTTCTTTTTTTTGATTTTTTGTTCGGGCAGAGTTCCAGCTGCGCGGGATTATTTACTTGCCACTTTCACGATGGGCCAGTGACTTTTGGCGACCTTGCGAGGCTGTCTGGCAAGCCAGAAGAGACGCTGTACGGCCACAACCAGGAAAAGGGCCGAAGGAACGATGCGGAGAACGGCGTCCTCGAAGCCTTGCGTAAAGTCGAAGGCGCCTGTGCTGTCAACGACGGCAAACCGAGCTTCGGGTGGCATTGTTACTCTGGTCGAAATCAGGAGAACGGCTTAGCTGCCGTCGCAGCCTTCACAACAACACGTTGGGGCTTTACATATAGAGGGAAGAGACGGTAGTTATAGCTATGAACGTTGGTCCAGGTTGCGCGATGCGAACGCATCTAGTGTAATATTACGCGATGTGATGGAATCTGGTGCAATACTACGATCGGTTTTTGCGCATGCCTTTAGTGGTGAGTGGCTACCCCGTTTTGGGGCAGTTGGCCCCCCTACATTCCCAGTACACCGATCGAATTGCTGGTGCCTAACTTGCAGCAAATCAGGGTCATCGGCGAAGAAAGAAAAATAATACGGAGTATCGTTCCTCCACTGAAAATAGATTTACGGAAGCTGATTCCTTCTGCACCCTTACGTTGTTAAGCTGAGAAGGATAGAAGCAACCTTGTCAACACGAAAAACGAATGTGAGAGTGCTAGGGTTTTGAAGAATTTGATAAAGGGCCTGGGATGGCTGGGCCAAGTACCACAACCGTAAAGGCCGCCGACCAGATCGCTACCTTTATCGCGATGTCACGTATACGCACATAGTATACACTATGTTTTGTAACCATTTAGTCTTTCTCGGGCGTTCATGAACATACTCTACTCTTGTCTAAGATGGTTGTCTTTCTAGAATATGAAGCAAGGCCGAAGAGGGAGAGAGATTAACACAGTTACGAGATATAAGTAACATCACAAGGAATCTTATCTTTACCACGGTCGTGCTATGATCATTTTTGGTTGCAGTTGTGTTCGTCTCGTTCTGAGGGCTGTAATCGACGACCATAAGCCCAATATCTATTGAGATGTCGTTCATGGCGCCCCCGGATGAAAAGGCAGCCCATTCCTCTCCTCGGCTACCTACCGCCCGTCCTTTCACGGCTTTTTCCATGGAACCCAACTGGTGCACGACGTCGTTTACAGGGGTTGCCGCTATTACACGTATTTGTCTACGTACCGCGAAATGCTGTTTCACGCGATCGAATCGTTGGGCTACACGCTAGCCTCGTTTATGGATGTGGCCGACCAAGACCGTGTGTAGTCGGGTCCTTGGAAAGCATCATGAGCTGGGCTTTTGTTCTTTTGAGGCAGCGTATGCCATTGTATCAGTGCCTCTTTGTTTTCGCCAAGGCGGTTTTTATCTAACCAGTCGCGTCCTATAAATAAGTAACGACTCGACCGCTAGGTCTTGTCGTCATAATGGATTTTGTTATAACCAGGGTCGCGTTATGGGAGGCTCTTATCCTTAGGACATCTTCACGCGTTATCACTTTCGTCGATGCTAAAAAAATTTGATTGTATACCGCCTCTCTTACCTCGCTTTGACCACTACACCGGACGCCATCTTTTCCTCTCTCCTCGGCCCCTTTTTGTTTTGTCTCTTTTTTTTCCAAGTGGTTGGTGTGGGAAAGTCGGCTTGGAAACACGGTGCATCCACGACACGGCACCGTAACGCGTAACAAGGCTACGAGCTGGCTTTCTTTGGCATCGACAGTGACCAGACTCGTTTAACCTATACGAATCGAGACGATTGATCCTGTGATTGGTCATTAAGTCAAGCCCTGTATAATAGAAGAGGAAACTGTCTTCTCTCCGGCCGTTGCCGAGCTGTCAAGCAAGCAAGACAACATTGGACCGTGCTATTCCAATCAGGAATGCATGGATAAAACCGCTGAGCCAATGAATAACATCCAAGCTGCACCCCCTTTAAAGAGTCCAAGTTTTGTAGGTATAAATATACCATATATTGCAATCTATATCCCCTTTTTATTTATTAAAGCAAACAACATTTTCAAGCTTTAAAACTCCATTTTATCTTTCAAAGCATAGAGACATACACACAACCAGACATACCGCCAAATTTCTCTCCCCAAAATACCAGATTGATGTGCATTCATATTATTATTCTCTGCCGCAACGCCCACTGCCAGAATGTAGTAGGAAACGACATTGAGCGATGTGCAGATGGCCAAGTTAGGGTGTGCCCGCCAACGAACAACAATCAAGAAATGAGACGCAGCGACACCGAGTGCGAAGTGTGTAACGATTCTGGATATGGCACCGGTGGGTTGTTTTATTTTATTTTATTTATTTATTTATTTTTTTTTTGTCAATTACTTGTCTACCCATGTTTATTAACACGTATATCGATATATAGGTTAAAATACTACTGTATTCAACCGGTGTTTGATACATTATGAACAAGGTTTTGCTTTTCGTGGATTTGCAATTGTTGAACTTGGCTTAACTAAATTTACGAAGTATTGTTCCTCGATCAAAGTTGTTGAAGAGTTATTGTTGGTATTAGTTATAATACGTGGCTCTCCTGTCTTGTATTTCCCTCAGCGCCATCCAACCAAAGCGTCGCGCCTACCTTGCGGTGCCCATTACACTCATTTCGTAGCCTATGTTGTTTTTCTGTGAACCGCTATTTCTCTCACCGTAACTGACCCACCGAGGAGGTGGTTTTAGGTAAACACTTTTGCGGAGAGATTGCGGGGTCGTCGTCACACTACCCCCGCCTTCTCGTGGTGGCCCCGAATTTTTAACCACTTTACTGGCAGGCCTCTGTATTTGTGTTTGTATTATTTATTTTCGTTTTCTTATTACCATTTTTATCAGCCTGTACTCACCCTCTCGCGAAAGAACAATGGAAATTAAACTCAGCCGGGAAACATTGGCGGCTCTGACAACAGCACACACGGTCCGCATTGTTTTGCGCAAGCGATACCACTTTGCGCGCGAAGAACGACTCCCGCGCAACTTGATGCCCTGGGCAACGGCCTCTGTGCGCGAATTCTGTGAAATATTGGCGAGGGACTTGGGATACGGGTTTCGGGCATGCAGGAACGACAGTCCCAGCACCGGCGTTGACGGCAGCCAGGCCAAGAGTACGGCTGGTTCGAAGGAGACAATCGGCAGAGAAGAAGAGCCAAATGCCAACACGATGGGAGAACCTGCATCGACAATGTCGAGCGACCAATCCGAACCCGTCCATATGTTTGGCGACGCGCCGCCACGGCCACCGACACGACCGACACTCTCCTCCTCCATACACTTGGTGCACGTTTCCCAGGCGGCATACATCTGCTTTGACGTGTTTGTCTGGCCCGCCGATGGCAACAGCAGCAGCTTCAACGCCGAGCAGCAGCAGCAGCAAACATTCGCCGCGATTGATAAAAGCTTTGAGCAGCCCATTCACCTGGCGACACGCATAAAGGGAAGTGACACATGGTCCGTACAACGACAGGTCGCGTTCGACGACAAAGTGCGTCGCCAGCTCGAACACGTGAGCCAGCTCGACCACTCACCACATCCGTTGTTCTGGGACGGCGGGCGCTCGTACGTCTACCGGGACGGTCAGCGGATTGAGATTGAGGATGAAGAGGCCGTCCTTGGCACAGAATTGCACGAGCATTACGAGCGAATACGACAGGGTGGCGTTACTGCTCTCGGCGAGACTGTGTTAAAAAAAATGGGATTGTGGGACGTCGTTGCAAATAATAACAGAGATGTGGCTGGGAACAACGTGTAGATCCAAAGGCATACACGTATGGGCCCCTCTTACGTATTGAACATTTACCGTCGTATAAGTATTATGTATTGCTTGTGTTGTCGCTTTCTTACAGAAGGTCGTTGTGGCCTCCAATGTGTAAGTATGCTGCTGCCAGCAGCACCGTCTGGCACGGGGTCAACGATTCCGGGCCAAACTCCCACACCGTGTGGTGCAGGATGATTTTGAGCGACTGGTGAAGAGCGAGAGGGCCAGATGGTCCCTCTCGGCCTGGTCAGCCTGGTCAGCCTGGTCGTTCTTCATTGGCTGGGATGATAGTCGCGTGCCGGTTGCCGTCAGGGCTTCAAGTGCCCATAGGGCTCGACATATGGCCGTCTTGAGCTTGTCGTCGAGTCCTTGGCCACACACGCGGGTTGCCCGTTGCTGGAATTGGGCAGCGCCGAAGAGCAGTGCGTTTGGGTGGACTTGAACAAAGTAGTTGTGTGCAAAGTTTTACAAGATCAGCGGATGGCTGTTTGCGGCAAGCGGGCCATAGATGAGGTCGAGCTCGGGTGGCAGGGGGATGGCTGGTCTCGACGTCAATGCAAAAGGTTCGGCCATACACAAAGTTGCTGTTGCTCGTTCCCGACGGTTGTGAAGACGATGCCGCCCCCGGCGCGGATGTGCCGGCAGTCAGAAGAGACGAGGTGGGCCACAATTGGGGGTCAGTCCGCTGGGGCCGGAGAAAAAGGCGGGCATTTGATTTTCTTTCTAAAGAGCAAGTAATCATTCAGAAAACCCGAATCGGTGATGTTTATGTTGTGTTTGTGCTGATTGTGTCAGGGCTAGGGATTGGAGAGAAGGGCAAAGACAAAAAGAAAACGCATGCATTGGCCTTACTCTACTTATGATGCTGACTCGACGCCCTCGTCTGAACCGCCGAGCCCGTGGGCTTTGATGACCCCTTTCTCTTCCCCTTTTTCACACAATGTAAAACAAAAAATGTAAAAAAAAAAGCCCACGATTGAATGTGAGACAAGAGAACTTCGTCGAACACTGACATAAACCAATAAACTATTGCATAGATACGTCCTCCACCGTGAACCTTGTCAATGACTGACTGTCCTGACCACTGCCTTCCACATGTATACACCTCGCCCCTACCCGCTCATTCCTCCAGGAGCGATACTCTCTCCTTATCGTAAGCCGCAATCTGGTTCATTGTGTGTTCCTGATACATCTTTATTTCCTCGGTAACGACAGACGGGCTTAGCACTGGGAACATCGTGGGCACCTCGTGGTAGAGAATGTCCGTCATCTCGCTATGGTTAAGGGCACAATTGATTAGATATAGGCCACGGTCCCAGGACTCACGCATACGAATCGACAAACGCGGCGACGCTTCGCCGCGTTCTGCCTCGACCTCTTCAAGGGCCGCAAGAAAAGCATCCAAGTTGGGACTGTACCGCTCCTGCCAGGTTGACAGCAGGCCACGCTCGATGCACCTGGCAAGGTTGTAGGTGGCGTGCCACAGGGGAGGGTCCTGGGTAAACGCGGCGGGCATGGCGTTTGTAAACTCGAGGTCGAGCAGGGCGGTGATCTTCCCCGTGGCCGGGTCGGCCAGAATGTCGAACCTGGAGAGATCGGGACAGAAGATGGCAAACGGCCCGCTGTCGCCGTTGAGATGGGCGGCGTAGTCGGGCAGATCCATGGCGCGACGAGAGAGGAGGCGGCCGCTCGCCGTTGCCATGGCGCGCTCCATGTCGATGTGCTTGCCCGTCTGGAAATCAAAGAAGCCCTCGGTATCCCATGTGCCTGGCAGGTTGATGTTACGCAAGCACATCATCTGCTGGCGCCGTAAGTGTGCGACAAAGGCTTTGTACTCCTGCGCGCTCTGCAGTGGCCCCGCTGGCCACGCATCTGTTGGAAAGTCCGGGATGCCTGACAGGTGCACGTACATATCGTACGTGAGCGGGCGCTGCGTGACAACCCACGAGCCGTCAGCGGCCTTGGTGATAGACCCGATCTTGTCGAAGCGGGGGCGGCTGAGCTCGAGCAAGATGGCGGCCAGCTGTTGCACGGCCGTGCGCTGCTTCGCTTTATCTGCTTCGGACGTAGACGCCTCCCAATCGGTCCAGCAGGTGTTTAAGTTCTCGCCCTCGACAAAGTCCATGAGAATATACGGATCCATACCGCCGCCCGAGCTCTGCTCTGAGCGCCAGCTGTAGACATGTGGAACGGGGGCGATGCGCATCTCTTCAAAGTACTGCATCCAGTGGACCTCGTTTTCGAGCTTCTCGGACACGAGCGCACTGGGCGAGTACCCGCGCTGCGGAACACGCAGCGCAACGTACGTGGGCGTGGCCCCGTCACGGATACGGAACTTTAGCACGAGGTTGTAGGAGCCTTTCGCCGTCGTGACAAACTCAACTGGGCGCCGATTGCCCATCTCGCAGCTGACAAGCGCTTCCAGCGACCGGATGTTGGAGGCTGTCAGCATTTGTTTCTGCCAGGCCTCATTCTCACGAATGCAATGCTCGTTGAACAGGTCATCGTTCACAATGGGATAAAATGTTGACTCGGGCGGGGTTGTGGCGGCCATGACAGAGATCAGCAAGCGCTTTTTGCATGTGCTCGATGTGTTTAATCTGGTGGAATATGAATATTGTCTTGTATGATAAGGTATATGCTGAATGTTTTGGCTATGTTGAACCGTGTTAAGAATAGTTGCGTGTGTGGCTGTGGGGTGTCGACATCAGCCTCGCGGAAACCTGACTGTAGAAGTACCGTCTCATCCATGCTAATAAAACTCGTTTGTCTATTGGCGAAGTCATGTACGGGCAAAAGAAAGGTCAGCCATGGCCCTCTTCTTCCCCCTCTCTTTAGAAAACGGCTGTGCGTAAATTCAGAGCATTTGTCACCGCCTCATTCTCTTCAGTTTAATCCCGCAACCAACCAGACTCATCAGTCAAACTTACATTGTTAAATGGCAACCATGGCATCCCTCTGCCATCGCCTCTTTGTCAACTGGCATTGTTTGGTACTTGTTTTGCGGACGAGGAGAAGTGGCAGTTTACGCGTGTTTGAGTTTGGTTCCAGAGTGCCTTTGCAAATAAATGTATTGTTAAGCCGTAGCTAAAATGATTTGGCTGAATTTCAAGGCGAATAAACCGGTAGTGACCAACATCTAACACCGTCATCGTACAATCTACCCTGTGCGTACTCTCAGGTGATTACGAGAAGTTTTGCGGCGTGACTTCATCCTACACAGCGCGCATATAGCAAAAACAAGGGATTGACGGTTATGTCTAGGCCAGGCTCCCCCCATACTCACGCAACATGGCTGGCAAGGACTTGCTCAGCTGCAGCGGCGGCGACTCTCATAACCTCCTTCTCTTCCTGCCCACTCGTATCGCCAAACAGAATGTCCAGCTCCTCCAGCGTCTTGCCCTTTGTCTCCGGCACGAGAAGGACCGCCCAGACACCAGAGAGACCGCAAAACGCGGCAAAAAAGACGTAGGTTCCGAATCCGAGATTCTGGATCATGGGCGGCGTCGAAATGCCGACCGTGAAGTTGCAGAGCCAGTTGACGCACGTCGCCAGAGCCACGCCCTTTGCGCGCTTCGAGTTGGGGTACACCTCGGCCGGCAAGCTCCAGCCCAGGGGCGAGTAGGACACCCCGTAGACCATGATGAAGCAAAAGGACATGGCCACGGCCGCCCACCCCGCCGCGGTGTTGGAGGCCCAGTCCTTGGAATAGACGCCGTCGAGCGCCGCGATGATGATGTAGCAGATGCAGGAGCCAAAGCCGCCGATGATCACCAGCGGCCGCCGCCCGACCTTGTCGATGATGCCGAAGCAGATGGCTACGGCGACCAGCTGCAGCACGTTGAAGATGCCCGACAGGATGAGCGACATCTGGTCCGACTGGCCGATGGACCGGAACAGGGTGGGCGCGTAGTAGATGAATGCGTTGATGCCGGAAAACTGCTGGAAAAAGCTGACACCGCACGCCACCGCGGTTCTGCGCAGCATTTTGCGGTCGAACAAGTCGAGCCAAGACAGCACTTCCCGCTTCCACTTGCCGACGCCCGGATGGCTCCGTTCCGACATGGCCTTGTTGAACTCGACTTCCGCGATGATGCCCTTGAACTCCTTCCGCACCCGGCTGTCGCTGGCCGGCAGGCGGCGGAGCTTGGACAGGCTGGCCAAGCAGTCCTCGGTCCGTCCGACAAGGGCAAGCCAACGGGGCGAATACGGGAAAAAGTGGATGCTCACCCCCAGGACCGTAGCGCAGATCATTTGCAGCCCCATGGGCAGCCGGAACGCCGCCTCCCCAGACATGTATTGCGTCCCGTAGGTGATCCAAAAGGCAATGACGACGCCCGACACGATCGAAATGGATTCAAGCACGAGCAAGGTGCCGCGCAGATTTGGCGGCGAGATCTCGGAGATGTACAGCGGTGCGCCCTGTT
Source organism: Fragosphaeria purpurea (assembly GCA_002778095.1). Taxonomy (NCBI): domain Eukaryota; kingdom Fungi; phylum Ascomycota; class Sordariomycetes; order Ophiostomatales; family Ophiostomataceae; genus Fragosphaeria; species Fragosphaeria purpurea. The sequence continues at coordinate 1,897,256 of PCDL01000002.1, forward strand.
CGTGTAGAACAAATACCGAGTCAGCTTGCTTGTCTCGTCGTTTCTTCCTTTTACATTATTTTTCAAGTCATCTGGCGTGTTATGTACGTACCATGGCCAACGTGCCGACGCCAATGCCGCCAATGGCTCGCCCGGCGACGAGAGCCCCGTAGCTCTGTGCCGAGGTTTGAATAATGGCGCCGATGTCGAAGATGACGACGACGACGGTGAGAGCCCATTTCCGCGAAATCTTGTCCGCCATGTACGGCATGAAAATGCAGCCCACAAACGCACCAAGCAGCAGCATGGCCGTCATGAGACTCGTGCCAAACGCCGTCTCCGTTCGAGGGAATTGTTTGTGAAATTGGTCCATGACGTTGATAATGGAGATGACGCCTTGGTCGTAACCAAAGGAGAAACCACCCAGGGAAGCCAAGAAGGCGGCCCCAAACACGTAGGACGAGCCAACCAAGCCCCGGAGGCCATCTGGCCCGTAGGCTAAGTTCTCTGCAAAAATGTCATCGATGGGCACAGCCTCGGGATCGGTGTGCTTGACGCCGCCCTCCTCGTGCTCGGACGAGGGCACGACTGAATGTTCCGGCGTCGAGGCATGTGGGCTGGTCTTCAAGTCCTGCGACATGGTGACAAGTGATCGTTATAAAGTGTGGATTAGGTTGACGATGGTTGCATTTCTGTCTGATTCATCAGACCCAACAAAAAAAAGGAAAAGTAAAAGAAATCGAAAATGAGAATGCCAGGTCGTGTCGTCTCTTGCCACTTCTTTATAGTGCAGCAGCACACACAAGAGATTCGCCGAGGTTCAGGTGAACCAGCCGTCCAACCAATGTCCCATTCAACGGAACGAGTCAGGCATCTCGATTCTGCTAATCTGGGGAAACCAGCTTCGATTCTGAATCCTGCTTCTACCCCGGAGAGCTGCCCCGTTGCAGGTGAGCCCAGAGCAGCCCCCAGTCCATCCCCAAAACAGACCCCATACGCGGGGAGTTTGGCCACCAGGCGGTTGATCGCCTCCACCCCGAAATTTCCGTGCGCGAAAAAACCCTTCCGTATAAGCGCACGGAATACGTCCCCGCGGCCTGTAATTTCCGAGGCCTTACGGCTGGGGTGCATGCCGCACCCACGAGGCCAAAGCACTTTGAAGACAAAGGCGAAAAACACGAGTTGTGAAAAGCTCGTTTGATTTATTATTTAAACCGTCAGAAGGCATATTTGAGGTGCAAATATACACAAAGCTTTCGAGGCACAGTCTACGATATCAGACTTTTTCCGCAGCCTACGTAGAATCCTGTCGTAATGTATGACTAAACACGGGGAACTGGGGCGCTGTTTGAACGTCTGCGTCAATTTTTATGCGTCTTTTATGTCTCAAAAACCATATTCCGTCAGACGTAGTTGCGGCATCAGCACTACTCGGCTACGATTTCATCTAGCCGGCTCCGCAGGGTCATCGGATATAATGATTGGTCTCTTGACCCGGAGTCGCCGGGTATAGCCATCCAAAGAAGTGAAAGAAAATTCAAAAAAAAAAAAATAAAAATAAAATAAAAATAAAATAAAATAAAATCATCAGCAAAACTTATAATCAAAAGCACTTGAAGCATCACGAATATTTCTTGCACTCGGCAGCAGGATGAAGCCAGGTCAGGGGTCCAGAACAAAATCAATTTCTCGATAAATGCTATCACCTACACACAATACACGCGGATCGAAAGTTCCTGGCAACGCCTCCTGACCTGCGAACGTTGGCAAGGCCGGTTCTTATTACCGGTCCGTTTAGCACGTCGCCCGCAGAGGCTCAGTTACGAAGCAGGCCTTCTTTTCCCCGCTTTCCGCCTGTTAGCGCTCACCATTGATCCCCACGGGGAAGTAAACCCGTACCGCCAGAGAAATGCACCCAGTGTTCCTCCGTTCCCCCAGCGAGAGAATACGGTCATTAATCGTTCATCAACCTCCCTGTTTCTGATTTCGGGGCCATTCATTTCCCCTTCCTCTACCAGAAATATAGTACCGGCCACCCCCTCTCTCCAACTGCCCGGAAAAGTCGTGTTCGAAATCCGCAGCATTCTTCCGAGACGTCAAGCTCCGTTTTGCTATGGCCGGAACGGATCACACTCCGCCGAAACCGGCAACGAAAAGAAAACATGTCACCACGGCGTGCATCGCATGCCGGGAGAGTAAGGTCAAGGTACGATGCTGAATTGTTTTGTTTTTTCTTTGCTTCCAACTACCTTTCTCCGTGGCCGCACGTATTGTAAAGAGACTGACGTCCCGGCCAAAGTGTAACGGCGTCACGCCGACCTGCTCGAGTTGTGTCATCAAGGGAAAAGAATGCCGGTATCCAGCCAAGGAAGACAAACGCAAGTACGTATCAATTCCGAAACGGAGCGTGGTGTTGCAATCTGCTTCCTTCTGCGCCGATGGGGCTCGTGCGTCACAGACCCGCTAACATAACAGGCTCTCTCTGCGTGTCGCCATCCAGCTCTACCAAAGCCGAGTCCAGCAGCTTTCCCGTTTTATTTCAGACTATGGCCTCGACGTACCGCCGATGCCGCCGAAAGACGAGGAGACGCTCGCGGATGTTCTGCAATCCTTGGGACTACCGCAGGTCGTGTTCCAGCCCACACCAGAAGGAACGGGAAGCGAGCATACGGGCACGCCGGAGGGGCCCGTACCCGACCGGCGCCCATGCCGGCGGCTGGAAACACCTCGCAGCATTACCCCGTCGCCGCCGGGTGTTCCGGGCATGGCACCGTTGGCCGCGGGTGGAGGAAGCCCGCTGGTGCCGATGCGGGGCCTGCTGGACCTGGCGAATGCCGCCAGCTGGGACTTGAACAGCATGGCCGCAAGGACATTGCCGTCGGCGCACCCGGCGGTTGCCGGCGATGGCTCTCCGCCCGGAACTCTTCCGCATCCTGGCTTCTCCAACAAGAATCCCTCCCCGACAAGGCAGCAGCAGCAACAGCAGCAGCAAGAAAACCCGTCGTTCGTTGCCGGCAGTGTGCCGACCTGTCCCTCGCTGGAGGTGGACGACGGCATCGACTCGTCAGAAAGCGTGATCGAGCTTGTCGACCAGCTGTCCGATCGCGCGGGGACGCTCTATATCCGGCCCGGTGGTCACATCCGCTTCTACGGCTCCACGTCCAACTTCAACCTCCTGGAGACGCCGGCGATCAACGTCAGCATGAACGTGCATCGGACCATCCGCAACGATGGTTCGGAGCTGCTGGACCGTCTCGGCATCAACAAGGAAGTCCCGCCGGAGATCGAAAATCATTTGATGAACCTCTACTTCACCTGGCAGGACGCGTCGTTTCACGTTGTGGACCGCACCATGTTCGACGAGGCCAAGGCCGTCTGGCGGGACAAGTTCGAGGACACATCGTACTATTCGGAAGCGCTACGGAACGCCATGTACGTCTTTTGACGGTCGTTTTTTTTATGTCTTTTGCCAAACCGTATCTAACATACAGTAGTTGCGCCCTAGGAGCAGCCTTCGACCCTCGCCACCACCCGGCGTTTGTCACATTCCCGCGGTCTTTGGCTGATTTCTTCGCCGACCGGGCAAAAGCACTCCTCGATATAGAACTGGACTCGCCGTGTGTTGCGTCCGTTCAAGCCCTGGTGCTCTTGAGTGCACACGACATCGGATGCGGCCGGGATGCCAGAGGATGGCTTTTCAGCGGTACGTTCTCCTTGAACAACGACAAACGCAATTGTCCTCAACGCTTACTAAAACATTTTTTCTATCCAGGAATGGCGATGCGGTTGTCCTTCAATCTTGGGCTGCACCAAGATCTCAAGCCTTACATCGCCAAGGGCGTGGTGAGCGTAGCAGAGGCTGACCTGCGCCGAATGGTCTTTTGGGCCGCATACATCGTTGAGCAGTGAGTCACAGACGTCTTCATCTCTCCCGGGGGTGGCGTTCTCGAGGGTGGTCAACTTCTAACGACGACGCGCAGCGTCTGGAGTTTGTACCTAGGCCAACCGTCCCGCATGTCCACAAGGGGCGTCAGCCTAGACAAGCCCAGCTCGACCAACGGCATCGCGGGCCTGCCCAAACAGTGGACGCCTTATGTGTCGCCGACCGTGACGCAGCCGTACGTCGCTATGACCGAGTGCGTCGAGGAAGTCTGCCAATACCAAGTCCTGCTTTTTGAGGCCATTTCTCCACTCAGCGATACACTGTATGTTTTTTTATTTTTTGTTTTTTTAAATACAACTCCTCAAGAAGAATGAAAACCTTCTAACGATCTTCACGCGTCGATGTGTCAGATACGGCGGCGGCGTCATCCCCAGAAATGCTTTGCAAGAGCTAAATGCACAAATCGTCACGAAGCTGTTCGACTGGAAAGACAACCTCCCCGTCCAGTTACGCGTGGATCTCCACAACCGCGAGGCAACATACTTGCCGCATGTTCTCTTGCTCCAGTAAGAATGCTCCTTGTGCTAGCTTTTAACTTTCTTTCCATTTTTTTCAACCCACTCACGTTATGATAGCATGCAATACTACCAGAGCGTAATCTACACCTACCGGCCGTGGATGTCGCGCAGCCGCAGCCAGTTGAGCTTATCCCGGGGACCCGACGCCGGCCACGCCCGTCAGATGTGCATGGACTCGGCGAGCGCCATCGCCCAGCTTCTGCGCCTCTACGAAGACCGTTACACGCTGCGTCGGATCAACATCCAGGCCGTCGCCATCACCTTCTCCGCTGCCCTGCTCCTCGTGTTCGCCACCGTGTCCCACTATCAGCGCGAACGGGAAGACGACATGCTGGCGGACCTCAGCGTGTGTTTTCGGTCGCTGGACGAACTGGCGCCCGCCTGGGACACGGCCAAACGCGCGCGCGACTTTCTCATCATGCTGCAGCGGCACTGGCAGCGGAAGGCGCGGGCGAATACTGTGGCTGCGGCCGCAGCTCAAAATACGCCTGTCGGCGCCGACCAGCAGGGCGTTTACGGCGGCGCGAGGAAACGACAGCGTATGCTGTTTGCCCGCAACGGTGCCGGCAGTGGTGGTGATGGCTCCGGCGGTGGCAGTATCCTGAGCCCGCCCATGTGCTTTCACGACGAGCTGGGTGCGCCGTCTTCAGCATCCTTTCTTCCGAGGGAAGAAGACTGGGGCGGCAACGGCATGGGAAGCTTTGGCGGATTTGATTTGGATTTCGACTGGATGCTGACGACGAGTATCGAAGACATGCCGGGAAACTGGGGAAGTGTCTTTCCGGTACCGTCAAGCACGGTCACGCTGGGTTGAACGGCCAAAGCCGTCTGCTGCCTGTACTTCTGCTTTCGCACTGTCGTTCCCGATGTACCAACACGCAATACAAGTGCTACATTCCATACATTCCATGCTGATCACCCGTCGTAAACACATGGGATTAATGCTTGATCAATATTTGATCGATAAAGGGTCTGCACACAATCGGAATATTTAACACCCTATAGAATGCTTTTGTTCATGATACATGCGGTCCACTATCAATGACGCCGTCATGTCAATTTTTGAGATGTGATTACTACAGATCCACTTCCAATGCAAGAGCCCTCTACAGTCTTCCAGCGTGGATGCCGCCCGTAATTTTAAGATCATCTGCCGTATGGTAAGCACTGGCGTCAGACAGGAGGTAGACGACCGGAACCTTGAGATCAATCCGGTCTCCAATCCTCCGCATGGGCGGCTCGGTTGTCATGATTTCCGCAAGCCACGGCATGCGGTCACACAAATCAATCGTCAGGTCGGTCAACATGTACCTGTTTGGGAGTTTCTTGTCAGCCGCCGTCCCACCAAAAAAAAACAAAAAAAACATCAGAATTCCGTAGAGAGTAGAAGAAACGCGTGGCAACGCAAGAAAAGAGACGCCGTACCCGGGAGAGACTGAGTTGACGCGGATGCCCAAGGGTGACAACTCAACACCCAGGCTCTTGGCAAGAGACACAACGGCGCCCTTACTGGCGCAGTAGTCGCTCGTCCTCTGTCCCTTGCTGGCGACGTGTGCGGCGACGGAAGCAATCAAGACGATCGAGCCGCCCCGCGCGTTGAAGTCGGTGGGCTCTTGCTTGGCCATCTGGGCCGCGGCAAGCTGTGCGGCATAGTAAGTGCCGAGCACGTTGATGTTGATGCACCGGGCGACGGACTCGGGGGCGCGTTTGAGGAAGGGTTCGTCGGGGCAGATGCCAGCGGCCGTTATCCTTTGGGGGGGTATTATTAGACTGTGGCCAGGAGAGAAAAATGAAAGTCCCCAGGGAGTCAATGCAACGAAAAATTACGCGGTGAAAAACCTACAAACCATCAATACGCCCAAAGTCCTTTACAATCTCGTCGAAGGCCTTTTGGAGACCTGCATAGTCGGTCACGTCGGCTCTGTAGCAGATGTGCGTTCGCTCGCATTTAGTATACCAGCGGATCACAAAACCGGCTTCACCGCAAACAGATCAACAACTGACTTGTAGAGCTTGGCCTTGACGTCGAATTCCTGCTGCAACTTCTGGAAGTGCTCGTGCGGCTTGTCCACCAAATCAAGAATAGCGACGTTGCCTCCGGCTTCAGCCACGGCAAAGGCAAAGGCCAAGCCGAGACCGCGCCCGCCGCCGGTGATGACAATCGTACGACCTTTCAGGGAGATCAAGTCTTGCACCGTGCGCGAGAGGTACTTGTCTGCGTTGCGGTCGAGGACCACCTTGCCGGTCGTAGGTCCCTGCTGGCTGGCCATTGCTTCGATATGGGTTCGATAGCAATTTGTGCTTACCGAGATTGCGTGGTCGTCTGTGTCCGGCGTGTAAAATCAAGAGCGATGTCTCTGGGTGCTCTCTCCTACGTCAAAACGTGAAAACTAGTAAAACGGTTGCAAGGATTAGTAGGTAGTTCATATGGTCACGTAGGGTCATTTAGGGTCGGACAAATTAACCATTCCGAAGACGCACGCATCCGTGTGTCGGACTTGTGTGCGGCCTGCAGACCAACACGCGCTTGCGGAACCAAATCCCGTAACGCATCATCCGCCGTGCGTACCCCATGTACCAATACGACCCTGCATCGGAGGGCAAATTCCGACTCCCGGTTTCATTCCGGTCAGCTCCTCACCGGCAGGTCAAATTGGAGACCCGAGAGTATGCGCCCGGAATGCAGGGCGTTCAACGCTGAGCGGATGACTTTGTTGGCCCAACGAGATCAACACGGGGATAATCATATCAGACTTTCCCCAGTTGGCTGAACGAAATGACCACTATTGTATCAGCTTTTGTCACACCAATCAAAGAGCCTCGGCTGTGTCAATGAACTATTTCCGGCGCGCCCATCAGTCGAAGCTATAATTTACTTTGAAGTCAGCTCCGTGATTCCGGATATGACGGGGTGCGAATCAGACCGTCGGCGTAGCTTTTCCATGCTATGGAAAGATTCCGAAGAGCAGACAGGGGCGCCAAATATTTTGGGGTCAGGTGAGAGGAGCAAAAATGCCGCTTGAATGCTGTCTGGTTAAACCACCGTTGCATTTCTGTCCGTTACATCTTCCTCCGCATGAGGATTTAGGACAACTAACACGAGCGAACCCCGGACTCACACTCAGCACGAGCTTGCCTGCCCCAGACTCGCACCCCTTAATGCTCACCCGTCATACCTTGGCATTGCCATACCCTCCATTCTCAGAAGTATTTGCGTTGCCAATCAACTAAGGGTGTTCATGTCAGTCAGTCTTTGTGTTCATCTCAGTCGGTATCTGTTGTCTTTTTGTATACATTTATGTTGATAAATCTAGTTACAGATTCGGATACATCCAATCACTATGGACACCACCGCAGAAGGACTGGATGCCATCATAATTGGCGCCGGGCCGGCAGGCATCGCCATGGCGTATCGTCTGAAGCACGACCTTGATTTCCATGATTTTCTCATATACGACAAGCTCGACGGCGTCGGAGGAACATGGAGAACAAACACATATCCTGGATGGTAGGCAAAGGCGTGTAGCTGAGGCGGTGGTAAAACAGTCGGAGAACAAAACTAATCACGAACCTCACCATCAGTGGCTGTGATCTCAAATCCCATCTCTACTCGTTCAGCTTCAACCCGAACCCAAATTGGTCCAAGGAGTTGTGCGAGCAACCAGAAATCCTACAATGTACGCCGCCATTCGGGTTAAGAAATCAACGAAAAAAAAAAAATAAAAAATTATAATAATGATAATTAACATCGCGGTGCGGCAGATATGGAAGACACTGTCGACAAATTCGACATACGCAAGCATGTCCAAGTGTCCGTCGAGTGTACTGGCGCCAAATGGCACGCCGACAAGGGAAAATGGGAGGTGTTCCTCAAAGATCTCTCAACGGGGATCGCCTACTCTCGCTTCGCATCCGTCTTCGTGTCAGCCGTGGGCGCGATATCGTTTCCACGCAACGTCCAGTTCCGTGGCATGGAAAAATTCAAAGGCGCCATGTTCCACACCGCCCGCTGGGACCATTCAGTCTCGTATGCAAACAAGCGCGTGGCCGTCATCGGCAACGGCTGCAGCGCCGCGCAGGTCATCCCGGCTGTGGCGCCCACGGCCGCGTTCGTGAAGCAATACGCTCGCAGCGGGCAGTGGATCCATGAAAGGCCGAATCGCTCCTACACCGAGCTCGACAAGTTCCTATTCCGCTGGGTGCCGCTCTGGCAGCGTCTGTTGCGCCTGAAGATTTTTCTGGTGGCGGACGAGGAGACCACGGCATATTTTTCGAGCGCCCGAGGCATGCGGACGCGTGCCGCCGCCGAGAAGCAATCGGCTGACTACATACGGTCCAAGGCGCCGGAAAAATACTGGAACCACATCATCCCCGACTTCCCGCTGGGATGTAAGCGCCGCATCTTTGACCCGGGCTACTTGGACGCCCTCCGCCGCCCGAACGTGGAGCTGCTTCCCGAAGGCATCCAAGAAATCACCGAGACGGGCATTGTGAGCGCCTCCGGCATCCGGGACGACTTTGATCTGATCGTGCTCGCGACGGGATTCCAAGTGTCGGAGTTCTTGACGCCCATGGACATCATCGGGGCAGATGGGCGCTCGCTGCACCAGCAGTGGAGAGAATGCCGCGGCGCCCAGGCGTACCTTGGCACGCATGTCCACAACTTCCCGAACCTGGCTATCCTCTTTGGACCCAACACGTTTCCCGCAAACAACTCGGCCCTGTTCGCCTGCGAGACCCAAGCCAGCTACGCCGTCAAGTCGCTCTTTACGCCGCTGGTCGACCGCCGTGCCCGCGTCGTGGAGGTCAAGCAAGCGGTGGAGAACTACACGACAAACAAGATTCACCAGGAGCTCGCCGGCACGGTTTTTGCGGGTGACTGCTCCAACTGGTACATCAATAAATTCGGCCGCAACGCTGCCTCGTGGCCCGGGCTGGCACGGTCGTACTGGGCCGACACGTATTTCCCGGATTGGTCGGCCTTCCACCTCGTGGGCGGAAGCTGGTTCTGGCCACTCTATGCAGCCCGCCGTTGGCTGGCCAGCACCATGCGGTCGACGAAAATGTTGTGTGTCGCCTTCGTGGTCGCCTACGCGCTGCGCTTCTGTACGAATGGCACAGCACCAACGCAGTTAGCATTGCTTAAGGGGTTATTTCTAGCTGGTGCCTCAAAGATTCACTAGCTTTTTTATTTCTGATGTTATTTTTCTTTCTACTAGTATTTCTCATTAGAATTATTTAAAGGCCAGCGTCCAGTATGCACGTGAAACTGGCATCATACTTGACAGGTTGAGACCAAGCCAGCTTGAATAACATGTTTGATAAAGATGTAGTAACGAGTGTCGAGAATGTAAATACAGCACTACTGGAGTCGAGAACCACAAGAACAACAGCTACATAATTGGTACATGCTAACCAATGGAGTCACCGTGTACACATCCTGAAACGAGTCTCCAAATAGCACGCAACAAGGAGGAAAAAGGCGCGATGCCCCAGGGTGTACCAGAAACGCATGTACCATTGAAGTGAGACGGTTTAAGGCGTATTCGGGGGAGTCCACCCGCTGTTGCCGTTGTTCGTATCAACCGTAGTCTTCCGTGATGAGCATGTTAGCAAGTCGTTGTTGTGCAGGGACGAGGAGTACACTTACATCGTCGATATTCGCAACGGCTCTAGCACGGTAATAGACATCCTAGCTGTCGTTGATATGGCATAAAAACCGTCATCGTTCGCATATTCTTGACATACTTGCTGACCAAGGGCGAGTGCTAGAACGCCGATGGCGATAGACTCCATGAAAATGAGGGCGGAAAAAAGAATTCTCATGTTTGGTTTTCTGGTTGGTTGTCTTCTCTTGATTTTTTTTATTGTTTGGGTTGTTCTATCTGATGAGTATGTCTGCGACGACGGTGATGAGTAGGTAGATATTATATCTCTTATATCTCATTTTTTACCTTCTCATTGTGTCTTTATTCTTTGTGTTGGATCTCTTCGAAGTCTGCGGGATGATGTGAATCATCGAGAAGATGTTCTTGCATCCAACACAACCGCAGCAAATTATTTTACTGACGCAGGATCGTGGCACATTATCTCTGTTAACGGCCCAATAAGGGCCTGTTCACAAGCAATCAGCTCCAGCTCATAAACAAGACATTCAACCTGGTCGCATCAGAGCAATCGATTCAAGGCGATTGAAGGCGCTTGACTGAACTGCCGATTCAAACCAGAAGAAAAGACTGTGTCCCGACATATGAAGTGATTTTAAAGGTATGCATGTTCACGGCGTGAAGTGCAATAATACTCTTAAATCATTGCATATCTCTTTGTTGTGACGGTTGGCCCTTCCGTTGGAGCGACGGCCAAGCCACCCTAGAACTTACGTGGGTCAAAAATAGAGATGAAAGAATGTCGATGAATAGATGGACCGGTGGATAAACGGGGGAAAGGAGATGAGGTCCAACGTCTGCTAATATCAGCTTTCTCGGCTCACATTTGCCATCGGCGTCTACGCCGTTATTACCTCACAACCAATGTGAATTCGTAGTGTCCTTTACGACACCAATCTCAATGCAATTTATGAAGATCATGTTGCTGCCTCAAGCCAGCCGACCAACATAACAGGGTGCTATGCCCTTCGGTTAAAAAGCATGGTAATATAAGGGTAAAAGGGCACCTAGGCGCGGTATAATAAATCTTACAATTATTGTCTAAAAATAATATGTATATGAAACAGTCACATACGAGACAACCCTGTTGGGGGAAGTGTTCCACCACCAGCCACCCGTTTGTTGTCGATAAAGGCGTCTCGCACGGAGTGCACTCTGTTCGCCCTTCTGGCATTGAGAAAGCGCATAAAAAACCACTCAGCGTCTCAAATTGGTATGTCCTTTCCTGCGGTCACACCACTCACACCACTGCAAAAATAACGAAGTCACCGTCATGGCGAAGACGTCAGAGATGCTGCTCCAGGATATCCTGAATCTCGCCATTCCTGCCACCCTGAGAATATCGCCACTGGGCCAATACGTTGTTTATAACACTCGGTCAAAATGGAACCACAGAAAAAAGGAGCCGCAAGTCGCCTGCATTTGGATCGCAGAGACCGAAGTGCAAGGATCGGCCCGCCCATTCACCCACGGTGAATGTTATGACTGGATGCCTGAGTGGTCGCCAGATGGCCTCTCCGTTGCGTTTCTCTCAAACCGCGGAGACAGCGTTGGTACTGATGGAAAACATAACAAGACTTGTGCCATTTACTTACAAGATCTGGATGGCACTACTCCGAGGGCTCTGATGCCATTAGACAGCTTTACGAGCATTTCCAAGATCTCTTTCAGTCCCAATGGAAAATGCATTGCTTTCTTGGCCCTCGAAAAGAATGAAGAAAGAAAAACACAAGATGAAGACAACGATGTTATTGTCTGGGGCAGAAATGCGACCTTTCAGAATCTATGGATTCTCGATATCGAGTCGGGTGAGCTGCAGGTACCCTTCGACAACCAAGCCCACGTTGACGATTTCGTCTGGTGCGACGGCGGCGAAGAGCTTGTATTGATGACGCATCGCAGCCCGCATGAAGACAGCAAATACTTGCACGGCACGAATGTCTCTATACTACGGGTCACTGACCGACAACTGCGTCCGCTCTGTCACGTCCCCCGGGTTGTCTGGAGCCCAGTATGGTTGGATTCTACACTCTACTTTTTGGCAAACAACATTCCCGACCAAGACACGTCGGGATTTGCCGTGTACCGTGTTCAGAGCGACGTGCATAACCAACAGCAAGGCCCTGAAAAAGTTGCGCATGGAGAAGTCGACTGCGCAACCGGGCTTGTTCGGGCGGGAAACGATATTCTCGTTCACGTGGAGCATGGTGTGGAGGACCGGCTCCGTCTGATCCTTAGTGATAAAACACTCGTTGCGCAAAGAAAGAGAATCCTCGGCTACGACGTGTCTTGCACCACAGACGGTCATCCACATATTGTTTTGTCATGGGGAGACGTTAATAGACCCACGGAGGTATTCTGTATCAACACGGACAGCGGAGAATCGATACAGCTCTCGGACCACGGACATGCGTTGTCTGATTCGACATTCGGTCGATGCCACTTTCTGGAGTGTCCTACGCTAGACGGAAAAGAGACGCTGGACAATCTTTACCTCGTCCCAGCGCAGTTTTCCGGCGCAGCGGGTGATGGCGAGGGCACCAGCTCATCCACGAGGAGTCTGCCTACACTTGTCATTCTCCACGGCGGGCCGTACGCACGCAATACCGATGCCTTTGACACATTCAATCCCTTCTACCTTCTGATCCAAGTATTGTTGACTGAAGGTTACGGCGTCTTCGTGCCAAACTACCGAGGCGGCAGCAGCCGAGGCGAGCGGTTTGCCAGCTACGCACGGGGCGGTATGGGCACATACGACGAGCCGGACATTGTAGCCAGCGTGCAGCACGCCATTCACTGCGGCTATGCGGACCCGGCGCGACTCGTGCTCGGCGGCTATTCGCAGGGCGGCTACCTTGCCTACCTGTCGGCCGTCCGTAATGGCTCACACGGCTTCGGCTGGCGCTACCGCGGAATTATTGCCGTTGCTGGGATCACCGACTGGGACAGCATGGCGCTGACCTCGGATGTGGGAGCCGCATACGAGTCACAATTTACCGGTGGTGCGCCTTGGATGATGAACAAGGCTGATACGAGGACCCGATCTGGATCCGCCTTGTGGGAGTTCAAAGCCGCGGCCCAACACGGGTGGATCCCGCCGATGTTGATGCTACACGGAGAAAAGGACAACCGGGTGCACATCTCTCAGGCATGGGGATTCCAACGGGCATTGGAAGCCTACGACCTGCCTTTTGAATTTGTGACATATCCAAGAGAGGGTCATTATTTTCGCGGGCGAAAGCATGTTGAGGATTTGGCAGAGAGAATACTGCAGTTTACGCGATGTCATTTAACGTAGATGCACACCAGGAAATAAAAAATAAAGTGATGCAGGTTCCAACACATCATAGGTTATTAGCACTTTAGATTCGTTGATGCCAACGACAGAATTGAATAAGTTATCAACAGAACTATGGAGCTCTAGGGCCATCCTCCGCAAACAGTGAGCCATTGAAGCCAACAACCGCTGCATGCCTAGCAGACCATTGTCGGATCTTTCCAAAATTGCGACATGAATGCACAATGTCGCCATGTCCGAGAGCTTTTTAGGCTCTATCGTTCCATGCCCAGGTGATGATGCTGATGTCCGCTGCACACATGACGGCTTCCCGCAGGGCATCCATGCAGTGGCTTATGTGGTCTCGTCCATATGATCCCTCCGCAGCGTCAAATTCGCTTGAATCCAGCACATTTTGGTAATACTCTTTTGCGAGGGATATGCGGATAGTGTTCACGCAATGTAGTTGATGGAAAACGGCCAGCTCAGCTATGTAATAACCTTCGTCTCCGCTATAGGGGTAAGTTTTATTTGGGAGCTTTGCGCCTTCTGCCCTGGGCAGTCGGATGATGCCAACATCTAACCATGTTAGAACGTGCGTTTTGATTTCATGTGGAACGAGACAGACTGTGAAAGGAGAGAAAAGGCTATAGGAGTACGGTCGAGACGTGCCATTGTATAGCATTTGTGATCTCCGCGTCGTTGCAACAATGTTGACGACTTTCATGATCTTCATATATCATAATTCACGCATCACGTTCAATCTTGTACGCTTTGATAAATATTTGAAAAAAAAAATCGCTGAGAATAACATTGGCGAATACGATCTAGTAAGTAGGATAACTTGTCTGACTCGGCATCTTCAAGTACCTAACGTCTACGCTACGACAGAACTAAGTCGAGTACGAACATAGAAGAAGTCGAAAACCCGAATCAAACCATACACGATAACCAAATATGTGCGAATATTTGATCCGTACCGTGGTTTCTGGCATATGCCAGCACACAATCGAAGAGATCCCTCACCTAAAAGAGTATGAGAAAGCTGAAGAGACCGGGTAAGTCTGCGATGATATCAAGAATGTGTACCTCGGCCGAACTACGACAAGGAAGCCTTGCCCTGACTGTGCCGCTTCCAACGGAGAAGAAAAATAAATAACGGGCTTTGGATATCCGTGGGAAAACTGGCCTAGCTAAGGCACCCGTTTATAACCTACGCATCCCCTCTTCGTATTCCATTGTCTACACTCCTCGAGCCACGCACGTCTCATCTTTCCCCATGCCTTACACTCTGCCGCCTTGGTAGCGCACTCTTCTGGCGTGAGACAGACGGCTGGGTTTTTGTACTCTAGCCCCAAGCCCATTTTCACGAGAAGAACGCCGTGCAATTGCTCCAGTGTGCCGTAGCGGCCAGCCCAGCAGTCATGAATCACGTGCCCGGCGCGGAGGTTCTCTACCGGCGGCAGCTGTCCGTCTCGAAGCATCCTGTCCTTGGTCTGGTAGTCGTCGACGTCGTGCAGCAATTCGTGCCCGGTGAAAAGGACGTACATCAGCGATCCAATGGCGTGCTGCTCGCTCGCAGGGCCCGCCTTCTGGTCCTTGTAGTAGGGAATAGTTGCCCCGTAGTTCGTCTCGCCGCGCCGGGCCATGTTACCGAAATCGCAGATCTTGACATGGCCCTCGGCATCCAACAGGATATTTGGTGGCCGAAGGTCGCCGTGGAAGTAGTCTATCGACTCGAGCCACGCGGCGGCCGATGCAATCTGTACCAGCCAGCGGGCCGCATCGTCGTCGTTGGCACGTCCGTCGCGGTCCAGCACGTTCTGGAGACTCTCCTTCATGAGAGGAAGAAAGACGCCGTCGCTCGTCGACAGCACGCTCTGGATAATATTGGGGTGTAGCAGTTTCTCCTGCATCAGCGCGAGCATAGTCCTCTCATGCTCAAAATAGGGCACGCTGTCTGTGTCCCGGTAGCCCGTCGCGGTGGTGTCGTCTTTCAAGCGGCGCGGCGTTTTGACCACCATGCCAGTCGGCCCGTGACAGACGACGCCGTCGCGGCCGGCGCTCACGAGCTTGCCGCCAAATGCACTCCACAGTATGTTATATTTCTTTGGTGGCATTTTGGATGTGAACGGCGGCCAGCGTGCGGTGCAGGCCGTTGGTTGTTGTCTGCGATGAGGAAAAGTATCACAATGAACGTTGAACTGTGTACACAGATGGGCGGGGCCTTTGTCGTTGCGATTGCTGAGTCATCTGCCTTGGAGAGAGTTTCAGATAGTAGACACATTACATTGCATACCTAGCTTTCGAAAGAGAAAACCCTCAGGGGCGCGGTAGGGGTTTTTATTTTCAATGTTTCATTATTGAGTTTACCCTTTCAGGGCTGCACTGTGGGTAGAAAAACAATCTCACCAACTTAATTTTGTTATCCGCGCTTCGCCTGTGCTTGGCCCCCAAAGACGGCTCGTGGGGAGGCAGTGAGGTCTGAAGCTTGCGAAGCAACATTTCTGGGCTGTTGGCATCCTGGCAGTTCTTGCTGCGGCCTTTTATTTTGTTGTTGATGAGAGTGCCAAAATATGATTTGTTTTATGTGATCGAGTCAGACATGGCTCATCCAACTTTGTCGGACTACCTTCGAAAAGGACCACATTGAGTCAACGGCCTATTTTAGAAGATATGTTGCCTACAAACGACGAGGCTTGGGCGTCCGATGTATTGCCGCCAGAATGAGGCCTTTTCAGGGTCCAGAACAACGAGGCATTCACCTTGCAGATGGCAGTCTCCATGGTCCATGCACTATAATGTCTCGAAATGCTGCAAATGGTAGTCCAAGCTCGCCTTGTTGGTCGAAGCGATGAGAAGAATGGTCCACGAGGGAATGATGTTATGGCCGACATTCCAAAGAAGTTCATGTACGAAAAACACATCCCGCATTGTATCGGCTACATTATACATATACTGCCCTCCTTTAAGAGATCCCAGGATCCGTGCTCATGCTATTTGTGCCGTAGACGACACTATTGAGACACCATGGATGAAAAAGGACGATGCCGGAGATATTGTCATGTAGGGTGTGGATGGCAATGGCGTCGAGCACAAGTGCAAAGAAACGAGATTACTTTACCAGAGTTTGTCCATTACTCTCAACATAAGACAGGTAGTTAGATATAAAGAGGCCTTCCGTCACGTGACCATTGGGCAGCCACGCTCATCTTCCTTGACCCCGGATGATAGTTTTAGTTGGGCAAGAACGACATCGGTTCTTGTCGTCTTTACAACACATGAAAGAATTCTACAAATTAAAAAAACAGTACCGCAGTGCGTCGTTCCAACTATGGCTAAGCTGACCGCTCAACTCATCAATCAAGGTATAACCGCAAAGACCCTGGGTCCATGGATGTTTGATCGCTGGCGACTACTTACAGCTGCTGTCTCTTCTAGGCTTGATCACGCTGGACCATATAATCAGCAACCAAGAACTTCTCATGAGTGTGGCGCCGATCCGAATCATGGTCACTGGCGGCATCGTGGCGGTTCTTCGTCTTCACGTGCGTTCCGCTACAGAAGACGTGGACTTTATACTCGACCCTAATGTCGACGCCGCAGAGGAGTACCGCGCGGAGTTCTTCCAGGCCATCAATACAGTTTCTGATGCTGTGGAAGGGCTGCCCACCGGCTGGCTTAACGACCATGTGCGCGTTTTCATTCCAGCCGACAAGCGCATGGAATTGTTTCTTTCGTCCGTCGACCAGAACATTGTCATCTATAAAGGCGAGAACCTGGTTGTCTATGCCAGCAAACTCGACTGGGCACTGGAGTCCAAGCTGGCCCGGATTGAAACCCTTAAACCGGGCCAAGACAAGAGAAATACAGACATTTCCGATGCTGTGGAAATGATTCGCCTTATGATCGAGGCTAACGGCGACGAGCAACCTATTTCTCGTGAATATTTAAACGGACTCAATTTTAGCAACCAGTCAGGTCAGCCGAACGAAAATGCCATAACAGCAGTTGCGTCCGCTTACGAGCAGAAGTACGGAAAGAAGGGAATCGTGTAGGCAAGATCGGCTAAGAAACCACGTGTGAATAAATAGCACTAGATACCGTGAAGTGGACAAACACTATGAAGATAAAGGATCATACCTCGCTATCGATGAATCATAATTACACTGACAGGACGCATCCCAATAACATTACACCGTCATAAGAGAAGCGCCTTTAATAACAATATTGTATCTTTCGTGCCAACCAGGCTCCAAATGACTATTGTCCCACGTATGCGACAGCACGAGCACTTCGGGCAGTGCTGGAATTTCGTGCGCCCACGCCGGGCACCGCACGGGCGTCCAGGACACGGGCGTGCCGTCCCAGTGTTCCTCGACGGAGCCATCGCGGCGCAGCCCGAGCTTGAGGCGCCAGTTAAAGACGTCTTCAAGCGCGACGACTAGCCGCGCCATCACGGCCAGACGCTCGGCCACCTCTTGGTCCGTCAACGGCCGCCCGATGCCAGCAACGGCGTCGGTATCGTGTGTCGCCATCGTGCGCGGGTCGGCCACGCGGTCCAGCGCCCATTCCGGCTCCGGCCGGAAGAACATGTACTCGGTGGCATAGCCAATCATAGTGTCGTCGGCCGCGCAGATAGCCTCGTAGAGCCTGAAGAAGGCGCGCTGCAGGGTATCGCGGCGCGCCCAGAGCGGCAGCTGGCGCTGCA
The DNA here is from genome assembly GCA_002778095.1 of Fragosphaeria purpurea. Lineage (NCBI taxonomy): Eukaryota > Fungi > Ascomycota > Sordariomycetes > Ophiostomatales > Ophiostomataceae > Fragosphaeria > Fragosphaeria purpurea. Next base: position 1,915,350 of record PCDL01000002.1, read on the forward strand.
CGTGCGCGTAACGGTAGTAGCGCGCCGTCACAGCGTCGCCGTCGGCCAGCAGCACGCGCGGCGGCGGCGGTAGCGGCCCGCACGGCCAGTAGCGCGGGAACGGCCAGAGCATCTGCGCAAACTCGACGAACGGGTGGTCGGACACGGTCCGCAGCCGCCGCAGGCTCCAGCGCAGCCGCAGCGGCGAGTGCCACCACAGCAACTTGCGCCAGCGGAACTTCCAGCGGCCGACGCGCACGAAGCCGAATTTTTGATGGAATTCGACGTAACCGAAAAGTAGCTGCATATCGAGAATGTGAATGGCGGGCGGGTGAAGGTCGTGCGGAACAAACGTAAACTGTAGGAACGTTGGCTAGCGATTAGGTAGTCCTTGCTGCCCCCCGCTTTACTTGGGCCGTGATAAAAGGGTGATATTGTCACGTGATATACGTGATGGTCCAAGAGGCGATTTTATTATGAAGGGGGAAGAAGGAGAGGTCATTGGTGCCGTATTTGAAAGCTATTTTACCCCTCCAGGGAATCCCATAGTAACTAATCCAGTTCCCATGACACCCGCCAACAATGGCAAACGCCGCCCCCCAGCAGATGCCCTACAGTATCCGTCGGGTTCGGGGGCCGACTGCTGACACTGTACCCCGTTACGACCCCACGCCCGCTGCCGAAGCCGCAAAAGATGTCGGCCGTGTCCACCAAATTCTACGGCGGCAACAGCACATTCTCGCGTCAAATCTGTAATTCTTTATTTCTACTATCTTATTCTAGAATGCGGTACGGCCGGTCTTGATCGTTTTCAGAACGCCCTCGTCGGCGAGCTTCTCCCACATATTGTACAGCATGTAGTCGCAGCCGCGCTTGGCGATGACGCTCACGGTGACCGGCATGTATTCGGTGTGGTACGTCACGTTCGACTGGTACGTGACCTGGCCGATGGGGATGGTCATGTCGACGCAGCCAAAGATGGGGCAGATGCTGGCGCCGCTCACAACCGCACGATCGGGCGTCCGCGCCAGAAAGGCCGCGGCCGGGTTGTCGGTGACGAGGTCCTCCTCGCGGAAGCTGGGCAGGCCGCCCGTGCCAATGTCCCACACCATGATGCTCTCGGAGCACGACTCGTTGGTGCTGTACAAGACGTTGGCCTCGAACCAGTCCACGGCCTGCCGCTTCGTGGCCAGCGCCTTGTCGTAGTTCTCCTGCGTGTACTTGGCCACAACCGTCGCGTTCGCCCAGTTGCGGTGGCCCGAGTCGACGGGCGGGTAGCGCCCGTCGTACTGCGCGGCCCACGCGTCGACCAGCGGCTTGCCCACCACCTGGTACTGCGTAATCGAGTCAATGGGGCCGGTCGTGGCGGCGGCCACGGTGATGTTGGGCGTGGCCGGGCGCAGGAGGTCCTGGAAGGCGACTTCTTCCTTGGTCATGTTGAAGATGCTCGTCAGGTTGGCGAGGAACGTTTGCAAAATGTCCTCGGCCGCCGGGTTGGCCAGCGGCAGGTAATCGGTCAGGTACAGCACGCGCTTCGGGAACAAATCCGTGTCCTCGACCACCAGCGGCGTCAGGCCGGTGATGGACGGGTCCTGGTGCATGTCGGCGGAATACCAGTTCTTGGCAAAGTGCACCCACTTCTTCACGTCGCGCGAAAAGACGCCGGTCGTGTCCGTGGCGGCACCCAGCGGCAGCGCACCGGTCAGGTCCATCATGCCCTGGCTGGGCCGGTTGGCGTACGTGCCCGACACGGCGCCCGGCCGGCGCATGGACGAGCCCGTGTCGGAGCCAATGGCAAAGTCCAACCAGTCGTAGGCAGCCACCGAACAGCCACCACCCGACGACGAGGCGGAACAGGTCAGGTAGCCGTCGCCGCGCGGGTTCCACGGGTAGTGCTCGTCCTGCCAGTTCCATGGGTCCGCGCCCGAAGCAAATTGAGCGAGCTTGTATCTGAGGTCGTTAGTCAAGCCGTTTGTTTTTGTAATTGATAAAAAAAAAAAAAAGTGATGGGGGAAGAGAACATACTTTCCAACAAGGACGCCGCCTTGGTTCACGATGCGTTGGATGGCCGGCGCCGTCACGTTGGCGACCGGGTTGATGATGGCGTAGGCCTGGCTGCCAAACGACGTTGAGAAGCCCTTCACGTCGAACAAGTCTTTGACGGCCACACGTGCACCAGCCAGGGGACGCGGGTCGGACCAAGCGTAGATGCGCGACGGCACCGGGATGTACGGCCACCAGTTTCGCGTATAGAACTGCCCGGCGGAGACAAACGTGCCCGCACCGTCGTTGGCATCGTACATGCCGTAGAGGAAGTCGCGGTACGAATCGACGTACAGGCGGTAGACCACGTTCAGGCGGATCGACGACGCACTGACCGTGGCGACATACGGACCAGCCGGCAAGCCGGCCGCGTCCTGAGTCGGCACAAAGGTGATGGAGACGTTGGTCGACGAGGGGGACACGGACGGCGCAAAGGCCGTGTCGAGCAAGAGCAGGGACGGCGTCAGCGACGCAAGATAGCGCAGGCCGGAGGCGTCGATGGTGGCCGCGCCGGTGCCGTTGTAGACAACATACACGCTCTCGAGGAAGTCCGCCGAGAAGACGTCGTCGCCAGCGGTGTAGCCAGCAACAATAGCCTCGAGCACGCTGCCGGTCACGGCGGTCTCGTTGACGACAATGACGGTGATCGGTGTGAGCACCTCGGTGGAGGACGGGGTGTTGTAGCCGACCGACAGCGTCAGCTTGGGGTACTGCACGTTGGCCAGGTAGGTCACGTTGCCCAGGGTGAATTGCACGTCGCCGCTGGGGGCGAGCCCGGCCGCCGTGAAGACGGAGCGCTTTGCCAGCGGCACCGCCGCAGTTCCGCTAAAAAGGGAGGCGAGCAGGCCGGCTGCGCCGAACAAGGACTTGCCCTTGAAGCCAACCATCGTGAACAAGAATGCTGCCACGAGGTCAAAGGGGAGAATGAAGCGGAGGGAGGTTGGATGGTACGATCAACTCTGAATTTTCGTCGACGACATGGCGGCGAGCATGCATTTTATATACAGCCGCCGTCCCACCGCCCTGGCTCTTCGGTTCGTATATTATCTTTTCTCTGGTCCGTCCTATCCCAGGCAGGACCGCAAGCTTCCGATCAGTTAGCCGACGGAGTATCCGTCTATCGATGTGCAAGGTCGGCTGGTCCGCCAGAGATGCTGCTTAGAAATAAAGCACGGGGCCGAAGCCGAAGCATACATGTTTCTTATCTCGGATTCCGTCTTCCACTCTTGTCTTTCCCTGGCAGTTTTCAACAGAAAGAGACGTTCAGCCTCTTGGCATCACGGAACTACCGGCCTTTTGAACGGCCAGCGCCGTTCTTATCTCTCAGAACGGGGAGGTCGGCGTTCTTATCAGAGGCCAACGTAGCGGCAGCAGCAGCTAACGGCGGTGCTAGGACAAAAAGTGACAGACGCACGAGCATGCAGCCATGGCACTAGAACACGAAGAAGAAAAAAAGAAACGGACGGAAAGACGCAACACTGCGAGAGAGCAACGAGGCGGGGTAATAATGCGGAGCAATAATGTACTTTCGTACGCCTGTGCTGAAGCTCGAGTTATCAGCAGCACAAGAGACCCTTTTGGCTGGTGCCTTATGTTTTGCAGACGGCTCGTTTGGTTGTGCATAACGCTAGAAGTTACCTATTCGACCTTGCATTATCGGGTGGGGTGCCCAAGAATGATATTTGGCTTTACCGCCATTTCCGTTGTGCTCGGCAGGTGTCGATGCAACTCACGCCTATCAACGTTAATATTTTTGAGTTCTGATCATTGTCGAGCACTGCCAACGTCAAGCGGCCAACTCCGAAGGGTGATGCTTATTTACCTGCTGTACTGTAGCCTTCATGGTGACTCTCTTGTGGAGAAGCAGTTAGCCAAACATAGAGGACCCGATTCCTCGAGATTCAAATCAAAGACCATTAAGCATGTCTCGCAGTCTTCGGCTATTCTCCCGATTTCAGTATCTACCCGCATACCTAGATTCGAGCAAGTGTGAGACTAGCTAGAGAGTCAGATAACTATAGATATGACGTAAAAATAGCATTCGCATTACAATCTCATGTCCATCGTTCCCAATGCATAGTTCCTGCAACTCGTAACAGTGGATATCCTCTCCAGTGTAGATAAACCATTTTGACCGTACCATACGGAGCCTGCGGGCCTGCTGCCACACACCTGCCCACAATTTGTTTTCATACTTTGTAGCGAGTTCAAGATGCTGTACTCTATGATGTTGATTCACTTCTAAAGCTGACCCCTTCACGCTTTTGGTACGTGGATATATCGCAACTTATGGTAACTGCTATGAAAAACAAACAAGAAAAAAAAAAGCAAGAGATACATAGCCTTGCACCTCGAATTGACTCCTGCTTTAATTATTCGTCAACCACGGATCGCTGAGGAGCTCCTTTGCGGATGGTCGCTCCTCTGGATTCCAGCGCAAGGTGCGTCTCATGAAGCTGAGGAAGCGTGCTGGATCCCTAAGCTTGTCGCCGAGCGCCACTTCTAGAGTACGCTCTATGGGGATCGGTACTATTCCCGTCCACGTTCCCTCCTCGTCCCAAAAGTCAATTGTGTATTTTTGATTTCGTTTCTTGAAGTGTAACGGAGCGTCCCCGATCGCTGCGATGATCTGTGCTAGATGCGAGGCGTCGCAGATGTTGCCTTCTCCATCACGTGCCGTGAAGAGCCGCTGAGGCATAAGCAAATCCCAGGCCTGGTGATATCCGCGTTAGTATGACAGAAGGCAGAAAACATCATTAAGAAAGAACACAGTGAGAAACAGGCGGAACGGGTGAGAGTGTTGGGAGAGGGGATATGGTTATTCTGAGCGTACAGTGAGACCAACGCTCCATATGTCGACGGGAAACGTCCAGGCAATATGGGCCAACACCTCGGGAGCGCGGTATTCTCGCGGCATGATATCGCCCCCGTGCAGCCTCGCATCCAGACGCGCCTCACCAAAGTCGGCGAGCAGCAGAGGACCCGCGCGCGGCCGCATCGCGCGCGAGAGGTAGATGGTACGCTCGGGTGAAACAATCTTTCGCGGGACGGGATCGTCGAACTCGGCGGCTTCTAGCTGTTCAAACAAGTCCTTGCCCTTGTCGTACACCCCCAGGAGGAGGTTACCCGGGTGGATGTCGGTGTGGACAACCTGGCACTCAGTATACAAAAAGTCGACTGCGCGCAGGAGCTCGGAAACAGCACTCCTGACAAAGTCTTCTTCGAAGCCTTTCTTAAAAAAGACCGTCTTGAAGTCGCGCATGCTCATCTGGGCCGGCTGGAAGACGAGTACAGGGTGCTGTCCGCACGGGCCCGGCGCGGTGAAGTTGTCGTACAGCAGCCGGACCCGCGATCGTCCCGTGTGGCGCGTGTCTGCGATGCGTGCCATGATGCGTTCGTAGACAGGAATCTCACGCAGCTTCTCCAACGTGTGCACGTAAATCTTCAATGCCACGTGGTTTCGGTCGCGGAGATCGCGGGCGAGCCATGTGGTGGATGATGATCCGAAGCCGAGCTTCGCACATATCTGGTACCGATCGCGCAACACCTGACCCAGGTCGACGGGCAAGAATCGGTCTGCTCGGTAGTCGGGCAGCTCCTCTTCTTCAAAGAGGGTGTCCGCTGGAAGCGTGTCGAATCCGCTGGTAGGGAAAACTTTTGGCTTTTCCGGGGACTTAAAGAGGGAGAGCGTCCTTCTGCCGGTCACGAGGATTCTTCTCCCGGGCTTATTTCTCAAAATCAACCATGGACGCATTGTCAAAACGGTCGTTGCGGTAGGAACTGATACGATAAAGGACGGTTTATGGGGCTATGTAATGTTAAGGTTCATGGCTCTGGGGTGGCGGTAGTAAAACAGTGTTGTGTGGCTGGACGGCGGCTTTTCCGTGGCATGTCAGTTTCAGCCACTCAGCCGTCTTTTACTCCCGTCTTCGTTTTTAACCCAAGACTACATGTATGACCCTCTCTGTTGGTATAAAAAAAAAATTTTAGGAACATTGCAAGGAACAGATTCTTTTTCCTATATACAGGAGGACGTCAGACGCCGTAGGGCCCTTCTTTCCTTGGCCTTATTGTAGGCCCAGCACCCGTTTTGTTCTCGCCAGATCCCGTGGAACGAGCCGGACTGTGTAATTGCGCGGGATGGCCGTGAAGGATTCTTTGTTCATCAGGCCTTCGATCGGGTGCAGGACGTTTGGGTCGCCGGCACTCACCGGCGCGGGCAAAACCTCGAAGTGCGCGATGATGTGCACAAACGCCGTGTACAGCGCCTTGTGGGCCAGGATGTTGGCGATGCACATGCGGCTGCCCATGCCAAAGGCGAACTGGTGAAGGTGCGTGGTTTTCTCTTCCAGCCAACGCTCAGGCAAGAACTCATCCGGGTTGGCAAACACCCGTTCGTCTGTACATGTCAGCAGGGCATGTCACACTGCACCATAAACTTTGTCAACGCTTTTCTTACCTCGCGAGCAGGCCCAGGAGTTCAGGAACAAAAACGTCTTTGTCGGAATCGTCGCGCCCCTCCACTTCGCTGGGACGTCGTCGGATGTGGCGCGCGGCAGACCCAGTTTCAGCGGCGTGTAGAAGCGGCCGAGCTCCTTGGTGAAGCCGTCGATGTAGTCGACTTTCGAATTGGACACGTCGGGCGCGCTCAGGATGCCGCTGTCTGCCTGCACCAGGGCCGCAAACGCCTTGTCCTGGATGTCCGGCCGGTGGGCGAGGACCATGAGCGCCCAGGCCACGACCGGCTGGCTGGAGTCCGAGCCGGCCATCATGCTCAAACTGACGCTGAGAAGCTCCCCCTCGGTCAGGCCCTTGCTCTCGGGGTCCTTGAGCACGTTGCCCTGGATGCAGGGCTTGTCGGTGCCGGAGGCGACCTCGGCGCGCAGGTTGTCGAGAAGCACCTTGTGGTAGCCGACGCGGCGGCGGCCGATCTCGGCCGCGTACTTGTCGTTGCCGTAGCCGAGCCAGGAAATGACGGCCTTGACGGGCCGCAGGAGCGGCACGTAGTTTTCGTAGTTGCCGGCCGTGTTGCGCAGGCGCGAGATCTCCGTCTCGACAAAGGCCATCTCTGCAAAAACGGTGTTGCCGCGCAGTTGCTTGACGTCCTCCACTCTTTTTCAAAAAGAGGTTAGAGATGATGTCCCACGTGTAGTTTCCCTCCAACGTTGACACGTACCGTGTTCCGTAGTTGAGCGTCAGGACCATGTTCATCACGTATTTGCGGACGGGGTCACGGACATCCACAGATCCATCGGTGCTTCGAAGCGTCGCATCCAGAAGATCCTTCAGGAGGTTCCGGGACTCGGAGTTGATAATCTGTTGTCGACCATGTGTTAGTTTCGCTTAATTGTTGGCACACTTCAACAGGTTGGGCATTTACTGGACCTACCGGGACATACGACTCCACGGCGGACCGGTTCATGGCCGTCGCGGCGACCTTACGGCGCTGCTTGCAGCTTTCGCTCCACGGGCTGGTGCCGATGCTGGTGGTCGGCGACCCGCCCTGCACTTTGCGGTGCAGCACGTAAAAGATGGGACGGGACTTGGTGGCCTCGCGCTGGCCGAGAAACAGCTCCCGCGCGGCGTCGGCGCCGTTCACAACGACCACGGTGCGCTCGCCCAGCTGAACTTGGAAGACGTCGCCATACGTCTTCGACCATATCCGGTACTGCTCGGCGTTGACCTTGCCCCGGAGCCAAGGCAGGCTTCCAACGATAGGCAGGCCGCGGGGCCCGGGGAGATTGGGGATGCGCACGCGGAAGCGTGTAATCTCGCTGCCGACAACATAATAAAGGAAGAACGCAAGTGCAGACGCGGCAAACGCATAGTACAGCACCGTTCCGAGCACGATAGTAGGCGGCGAGGAGCCCCGAAGGTTCTGAAGAACCGTGTTGGTGAACGAGGGTGCCATGGTGATATTACGCAGCCGTGGTGAACAAGGGTTGAAGTGCAGGCCACAGCCAAACCGTCAAGACTAGCAACGTTTGTGCATAGAAAAAAAAATAATATCGTCGTAGCTCGTTGCTCGGCTATTTGCCTGCCAGGAGCGGACAGGAGACGGCTTTGTTCTCGATTAATATGAGGTTGGCCGGGGAATTCGGCTGAGAGCTCGAGAGCGTCCCGTCTCCATATCCGGATTACGCATCTTCGATTCAACATGTTGCACATACGACGTCCACGCGAGGTCGTAAACGAGCAGTGGAGCTCGCAATAGTGTGCGATGATGTGATCGAGCTAGCATCACACCTTTATTCCGAGATTCCACTCAGAGCAATCCGGTTTGCCTCGATACGACGGAGTCTCGCCCCCATAGGATGTACGAGAAGGCAAGTCCCCTTTACGAGTGGAACGATGTTGCAATGCGGTTGCTGCGAAGTCGTCCTAAAGGGGGTGAAGCGGTGGGTGCGGGACCGAGAGAGTTTTGTTCTCATGGTGTAGACGGTACATCTGAAGTACTCCGTAGTCTGGCCTCCGGGGTCTGCGGTGTTAGTCCGGGAAAGCCAAGAAAAGGGGGGCCTCCGTGCTAGACTAGCGGCACAAATACTCGGTAAGTGCATATCAAGATCGACACGATGCCGGGAAGGGCGTGGTCCGAAGCAAGTTGAACCTCCTACAGTGTAGTACGGAAAAGTCCAGTTATTTTTTATTTATTTATCTAATTTTTTTTTGTGCTTTTCATACGGCTGTCATTGATCATTGAGGAATGTGATTCCCACAGGGTCATGCCTCCGGCTCCCCATCTATACCTGCTTCACAGCCGGGTTGTGTTTCCCTTCCTCGTCCACGTTGAACATGTGCGGCAGCGCCGGCGCATCGTTCGTCAGGGCCTGCTCGCGGCTCTGCCGCAGCATCCACGGCGCGTTCTTGATGCCCTTGTGCCACTCGCGGCCCTCGTACTCGGCCTCGCTGGGCTTCTCGCCCGTGGCCTGGATCTCGCGGGCGCGTTGCTCGATGTTGGCCCACACGCGCAGGATGTTGTCGCCGACCAGCAGCCGGATCTGGTCGTCCGTCACGCCGCGCTCCATCAGCAGCTCGATCAGGTCCGGGAACTTGGACACGTCCTCGAGGCCGATGGGCACGAACGGCGTCCCCGAAAAGTCGCTGCCGATGCCGACGCACTCCCAGCCGCACACCTGGGCAATGTGCAGGATGTGGTCGACCACGTCGTAGATGGTGGCCTGGTCCGGGTGCTTCATGTTGAGGAACCGGTTCACAAACACGGCCATGACGATGCCGCCGTTCTGCTTGACGGACCGCAGCACGTCGTCCGGCACGTGGCGCAGATGCGGCTCGACGCTGTAGGCGCCCGAGTGCGAGAAGATGACGGGCGCCCGCGCGATGCCGAGCACGTCGCGCATCGTCTTGTGCGACACGTGCGACAGGTCGACCATCATGCCCAGGCGGTTCATCTCGGCGACGGCGTCGTGGCCGAGCGGCAGCAGGCCGTGGTCGGGCCCGCCAGCGGCCACCGTCGACGTCGACGTGGCAAAGGCGTTGTCGCAGTTGTGCGTGAGCGTGATGTAGCGCGCCCCCAGGTTGTACATCTGGCGGATGCTGCCGATGCTGTTGCCCACCTGGTGGCCGCCCTCGATGCCGATCATGCTGGCGATGCGGCCGGCCTTGAAGGCCCGCCGCGCGCAGGCGGCCGTGTCGCAGTACTGGAGGTCGTTGGGGTGTTCGTTGATGAACCGCCGCGTGACGTCAATCTGCTCCAGGGTGTCTCTCACGACCCACTGTATGTGTTAGAAAGATGAAGTAAAAGTGGAAGAAAAAGTCTTGTTTCATATGTACAGAACAGGTGTAAAGAGCATACCGAAGGGTCCTCAAAATCTTTCTGCCGGGTGTCACAGTCAACGTAGACACTCCAGAACTGGCCACCGACCATGCCTTGCCGCATCCGCAAAAGATCCGTGTGACCGAGGAGCTTCTTAGTCAGGTCAACACGACCATCGTAGATGCGGTTGTGTAGCTCAATCCGAAGCTGCCAAGGCAAGTCATTGTGTCCATCAATCAGGCTGCAATATGATTAGCATGCAAAGCAACATATTCCCGAGTAAAAATTAGAGAAACTAGAAACACCTACGGCGTAGACTTCAACACCCGCCGTGTTCGTTCAGCATAGTTGGACGGATCAACGGGGCCCTCGCCGGACCACAGCAGGGTCAGCGGACTGAGGACGAGTGCCAGGCCGGCGGCCAGCAGAGGGTAGCGGAACCACGCCCACCGTCCCGCGCCTTGAACGTCAGAGCGCACGACGAGCGCACGGCGGTTCTCCGTGGCATCGGCGCTGGCGTCAGAAGGCCCAGCGTTCACACGCGCCTCGGCTCTGGATGTCTGTGAGTCTGCCATGGTGGTCGATTTGGGCTATTCCGTTGTCCAAGCAAGTCGTTCCCGTAGAGAGCTTTGTAAGTCAAACGCCGAGCCAGCGTGTCCGATATCAAAAGAGAAAACAAAACTAGAACTCTATCAAAGAAAAAATAAACTGTCTAGCACGGCATATCGTCTACTTGCATATGGTATACCTCGTTATCTGTACTCCGAAATTTGTATGCTCTTTTTTGCGGCTTATACCGGGATTCGGCGCCTGTCGTTGCCTTCCACAATTGCGTGCTTGACGGGGATATTGTCGTGCTTTAATAAACAAAGACTTCTACACCGTATTTAAGAGCAGAAAAAAGGATCTAAGAATTGAAAACTCGGAAGACAAAAGTAGAAAATGTCGTTGCATCGGGTTTAGAGAGGGAATTGGCAACTGCGCAGCAAGCGTGGGAGTTACGACGCGCCAAATTGGCACTTCTTAGTGCTAAACCAGCCGCTTGGCAGCACTCCGTGGGGACCAGTACATACATCCACCCCCCCTATGCTCTCACTGCACGCACCCCTAGCTCCATTAATCACTAGGGGGACTGTTTTTCTGTGACACTTTCAAACAACCACTCGATAAACGAATCAGCAGTGAGAAAAGCTCGCAGATGGCATGATCGATGCCCGAAATATTCGTTGTTTATCATATGGTTGATTGAATTTTCGTCTCTACATTTGTGAGGCCCGAATAATATTCGGTAGTGGATCGTTTGATATCAACGAAAAGCATGGTATTCTCTCCTGCTCATCCACGCGAATCTTGACTGATTGACATTGGTAATAAACACATAAACGTAGGCGAGCAGGGGCAAGCATATGGGATCTCAGGGATTTAAGGGAAAACACTCGTTGGTTTATCCTTACGCATTGTGTGTGATTGGAGCGTCTAAACACGAAACTATCGTCTGTTCTAAACTAAGAGACTTATTGCATTTTCACCACACCGAAGCCACAGCTTATATCGCGTAGCGGTACTTGGGGTTGCCTTCCATGCCCTCCACATGCGGAATCTCGCCGCGGTCGATCTTCTTGTTGAGCCGCACGTAGTACTGGCGCAGGCCGAAGGCGAGAATGATGTAGCAGCCCTGGCAGACGGCTGCCGTCACGAGGGCGGGCTTGTACACAGGCGCGTCCTGCGTCCGGAAGACGAGCGACGACACGATGCCGGCGACATTTTGCCCGAAATAGCTCATGCCCAGGGCCACCGCACGGCCGCCCGTCGTCGGCACGTTGGACGACTGCCAGACGGGCGTCAGCAGGCCCGGCGTGAAGACGCCAAAGGTGATGAGGAATGTCAGGAAGTACCCCACGCCCACGTGGTGGACCAGGTCGAGCGTGCCCAGCAGCACGAAGCCGATGAGCGACACCACCAGCGTGCCCGACGCAAAGAGCGCGCGCTGGCCCAGGCGGTCCGACAGGTAGCTGGCGGTGAGCAGGGCGACGGACGACTCGAGGTTGGGCCCGATGGTGTACAGGTTGGCCTTGACGGAGTCGACGGTCAGGCGCTTGATGATGACGGGCAAGAAATTGGAGCTGCTGGTGAAGCCGACGCCGTGGAAGAGCGACATGGCGGTGAACACCCACGTGGGGCCGTGGCGGAACTGCTTGAGAATGTCGCGGCCGGTGAGCTTGATGTGCTCGTCCTGCGAATCGATCCGGAGACGGGCCCTGGCCAGCGCCTTTTCCTCGTCCGAGAACCAGCGGCAGGTGGCCGGGCTCCGGGGGAGGACAATGCCCAGAAAGATGGCCATGCCGATGGTGATGGCGCCTTCGATGAGGAAAAGATATTGCCAGCCCTAGTCGCAGAAGAAAGTTAGACACGGCTCTCTACATTGCCATCGTTGATATGACAGAGACTGACCTTCAACGACCGATGCCATTGGAAGACACTCCAGGAAATCAAACCGCTTGTAGCAGACTAGAAATACAGAAGTAAGCATTTTCGTTCTGGCATTCTGGTAGAGACAGAAGCAGATAGTACACGCACAGCAATGACGCCCATCTGGTAGAAGACGGCCGTCCGGAAGCCGAGTTCTTTCCGGGTGTAGAACAGGGAGCAGTAGTACACGGCGCACGGGAGAAACGCAGCCTCGAAGACGCCCATCAGAATGCGGCAAGCAATGAAGTCGCGAAAGTTTCTGCGAAGAGAATTGCACGTTAGCCAGAAGAAGTCATCGAGGCAAATGCATAGTCCCTTCAGACGTACTTGGAGGCCACGCTGCACATGGTGCAGAGTCCCCAGGCCGCGATGAGAATGGGCATGACCACGGCCGGGCTGAAGCGCTTGGCCGCGATGGTCCACGGAACGGTCATCACGGCGTAGGTGACGTAGAAGGCCACGAGGATGAGGTTGTACTGGTTGCCCACGATGTGCAGGTCCTTTTCAAAACCGTCCGTCTTGGCGTTGCCCAGATTGGCGCGGTCAAGCGTGTTCGTGTAGTAAGACAGCACTGTGGAGGGGAAAAAGGACGGGTTAGCAACGATGCCAAAATGGTCGATATCATGAGAAGCCGGAACAGAACGCACCGAGTGCGGGCATGACGATCAAGTCCGTCTTGCGCACGAGCCGGCGCACGGCCGCTCCGTCAAGAGACGCCGTCGGCACGACATCGTCACCAAGCTCCGTCGCTTGTGCGCTGTCGACGTTCTTGTCCGAGTTGTAGTCCGACATGGTTGCGTTGGCTGGGTGTTCAGGAGACACTGTAAACACAGAGATATCTGCCACACGGTCTTCAGCGTAAACGTCGCTCGATCACTGGTTTGCCTTTCCCGTTCTTCTTTCTCAAACATCCCGACAGCCTGGTCCAAGGCAGGCTCGCCCTCGATATAAAAGCAACGACGCGCGAGGCTTCGCGATGGTGTCATGGCACACACGCCATCGCGATGTAGAACTGGTACCCACTTCCACTCTCTATGAATATCTTTGTTACGGCATACTCCGTGGAGCGTACGAGGTGACGATCCCGGATGGTGCATAACGAGGCTACCAACTACGGAGTCTGCAGGCCCCGCTTAACGTCGCGAGTCAGGTTCGAGAAAAAGATTAACATATCTTTTCGCCGCGGCACGGGCTTAGTGGCAACTTTGCCATGTGGATTGTGGGACGACCCAGCGCTCTAGCGACCCGTCGCGACTCGTCCATACCTACATGCCACTGTGGAACAGAATGGCGTAATCCAGACTACGGTCTTTGCGGCGTCGGTTTCAGTCGCCAGACGCCTCGTTTTGTTGCATAGCGCCTCCCAAGCCTCGAGGATCACCTTTGTGCTCCCCAGGCTCGCAAACGATTGCAGCTCTAACGACACCCGAGGGGTATGCAGGAGCATAATCTAAGAAGGTTCCTATCGATGGTGCGTTGGCGTCTTCACCGTGCCGTCTCCGGCATTGTAGTGTGAAAGTTGCCATCTACGGCGTTACTCCAGTTGCAAATACCAGAGACAGATAAGATGGAAGACGCCTAGGCCTCTGGCACGCAACCGGGGATTAGGAATCTTACGAACAGGCTAATGCAGGCCTTGCTTTGTGGGGAGGGAAGACGGCGTCGTGCTGGGGGCAACTCGGAGTAGCTCTCGGTCTACGGACGTGTATCTTCGTTGTCACCGTAACTTATACCTGCGACCTAATGTTTTGTCACCCCTGCATGCAAGTATTCGTGCCTGTTCATTATTAATCTGCAATTGCGTTGTAATGTTCCGTGTAGGGACGGGACGGGCATTTCTCGTCCTGCAGACATTTCGTTTTTTTCTCCTCCGAGGCCAGATCTCCTGCAAAACAACAGCAGCTCATTTCAATTTTTTATCTCTTTCTCCCCCACTCTATTACCCCCTTTGCCTTCTCGTTTGCTAGTGCGTCTCAAGGAACACGCTGAACCGGCTCGTCGGTATAACACTATGAGCGAGGGACGCGAGTATGGCTTGATATCGAAGCGGTCGAAGCGGATCCTCGGCCAAGACGTGCTGCCCAAGCCATCTGGCGGCAGTGGAGGCAGAAGCAGCAGCAGTCCGTCCTTCCGGCCGGCCCTTGGATTAATCTCCCCCCGGCCTAAGTTTTCTTTGTGCCCCCTTACTGACTTAACCGCTGTCCGTTATAGCATGTCCCTCACAAGCCGGTGGTGACGGGCCCGCGCCCGCTCAGGACAAACGGCGAAGCCAAGTCTTGCAAGCACAGCGGTGAGTGGTCCTTGCCAGTGTTTCTTTTCCCTGAGTCCGTCTTTGTGTTCAATATGACACCACCACCCCTTGTCATCAATAGCTGACAAACCCATCGGGTCCTCTAGAACCCACCGCCAGCGTACCCAGATGTACATCAAAATGCTGGAGCGGGAGGTCCTCCGGCTGCGGGACAGCGAGCGGCAGGCCATCGAAAAGGCCGAGACGCTGCAGCAGCAGGTGGACGGGCTCCTCCAGTCGCTGCCCCAGCACGGCGTTGTCTCGTCCACCGGCTCGGAGGCGTCCTCCAGTTACCAAGATGCGTCGCCGGCCTACAGCCACGTCACGTCCAATTTTGAGGGCGACCGTGGCGTCTACGTCAACCTCGACTTCTCGCCGCAATCTCAGTCTGCGTCTGCTTTGGTTTCCGAGGAGAGCCCTCACGATAAAACCCAGTCAACACCATCCTGGTCACCAGAGGTCATCCCACGGACGCTGGCAACCACTGCCGATTCCCTACCGGGTGACACGGCCCCTACACCGTTCAGCGCCAACGCACTTCTGGCAGACCCGCGGGTGGGCATCCAGTTTGTTCTCGAGTATGGTTTCCGGGGATGAAGCTGGTGATCTTTTTTTCCCGAAAAAATAAATAAAATAAAGGCTTCCTATGATCTGACAGGACAGACTCGAAGCCGATTGCATGGACCACCTCCGCGGCAAGCATCTCGACCACGCGCACTCCACCGGCCACGACAGCGAAGGCAGCTTTTCTGGGCACATGTCGACAGTGTGCCTACCGCTCTGGCAGCAGAACGCGTCCGCCGCTTCGTCAACGGCGTCGTACAGCATTTCGACCAGCGAGCTAGAACGGCTGCTACAGAGCAGTGCGCAACTCGGCTTGCCACCGCCCGAGATCACGCCCGTGCAGATATGGAACCGGGTCCGGTGGCTGGACCTTCCCGGGGGTTCGGACGCGCTGGCGCGTCTGACTAGAGAGCTGAAGGAGCATGTGGTCTGTCTAGGGTGAGTTTCGTGTTCTTTTTTAGTCTCTGTCCTTCGCCTTGCTTGCACACCAGATGGCGTCTCCATTTCACTGACACGAAGTGTCCTACAGGTTTGGTGCTATCTTAGAGGAAAGCGTTGTCGAAGGTATTCTGAAACGGTATTTCGTGGGCCTACCTTCCTTTGCCTCGCTCCAAGCCCTGTGTTGATCAGACAACGTGGAGCGTGCTGCGTGTCTTACCATGTGGTCTTGCTTGTTTACAACTTGCTTTTATTTTCTTTTTCAGTCTGTTTCCAGCGGGATTATGTGGCCGGCATTAGAGGAGAACGGGATCAGGAAAGACGGCTTGCCGGCGCAGTGAATTATGCCAAATTAGCACATTCATGTCAAAGAAGTTGGCTGAGATGGTACTTGAATGGGGATTTAAGGGGATATTTGTTTTACGGCAATTTATTTATGGATAATGATTAATGTTGCTCAAGATCGCTCGACATCGGCGCGCAAAAGACGGCACGAACACTCTTGTTTTATACCCTGTGCTCGCTAACTCCAAGTCACCTGAAATTGTGAGAGGTTTTCCATTGGCATGGTACAAAGCAAAGCAAGAAAAAAAAAAAAATGGAATAAGGGAAAGAAAAAAAAGAATACAAGCATAGTTGATGTGCTCTTCAAGTTGCCCATAACGCCTCGGAGCCCCGTGTTTGTCGAATACAATATCGAGAACTTTGTCACCGTTCATCGCCGCAGGACGCGACCCAACGGAAACGGAAATTCGAAGAAGCTCATTGAGACAACATGCGATAACGCTTCTGACCCTCTCCCGCCTCTGCTCCGCCAGCCTTGCAGTCCTTCAATAGCTGCCAGCCGCCTTACCTCGAATGTACTCCATAATCATGACAACTCGCACCCGATTTCGATATGCGTAGAAGATACCGGGCGCGCGCACGGCCGATCCGAGCGCGTGGTAAGCTTTGAACTGGGTCACGCCCTCAGAGAACACGGGCGGTCCCGATGGGTACGCAATATCCCCTTGGTGGCCCCCAAGAGCAGAGCCCAGAAGGTCGTCGCCGGTGGGTAACTGTACGAAGTATGCTAGGAGGGGGCCCAATGCCAAAAAAAAATCCTTTGCGTGTGGGGAATTCTGGTGATTCTAGCGACAACATCGTGGTATTCGCGGCGCAACTTCAGTCACTATCAAGAAGGTTTGGATGCAGAAACGCTGCAGTGGCAAGACAGTCACAGGCACGACAAAAACGAGCGCCACACAAAGTGGTAGTTGTACGGTATTTAGCGGAGTAGCAGCCAAACAAAATGTAACCCCAATAAAATTGCCCGCCGCATTTTATGCAGAAATCAATCGTGTTTATTAGACCAAAATACCGATGCGCACACAATGACAAGGAAAAACACGCTTCTCTTTCAACGCTGGCCGCACGCCTTGTCCAGCTCCACCAGTTTCTCGCCCATGTCGAGCATCGCGTTCTTCATCTTCTCGATCTGCTTTTGCGTTGCCTGTAGCTGGGCTTCGGTGTTGGCGATGCGCCGCTCGATGGCTTGCCGACCCTGCTTGCGCGCTTGCGATGGCGTGAGAAACGATGGCGGGTGGTGTGCATGGCCGTGCGGGCCGTTGGAGCTGAAGTTCTGGTGCGTGTGGTGGGCGTGGATGTTGGCGTGGTGCGGTGGGTTGGTCGACGGGCCGCCCTGGCTGGGGCCGGCGCCGGGCCCGAGATGCGCGGACATCGGCATACCGGGGTTGCTTGCGCCCAGCGCGATCACGGGCATGAAGACGGAATGGTCGAAGCACACGGATGCGTTCTCGGTCAGGGGGGAGATCGACAACCGTAGACGAGGATGGTGTGATGTTTGCGCGAGTGAATCTGTCGAGAAAGATTTCTCGGGTTTAAAACGTAGAAATGACACAGCAGTACTCTGTATATGCGCAGAAGCGAGAGAATGCAACCGCGACTGTGGTCTGGTGCAGAGGAGCTGTGGAATATTTGAATTCTGAGTGTTCGAGAGCAAGGTCGAGACTCGTGAATTTGTTTCGAGATCGGCGGCGCCAAAAGCAAACGAAAGTCAGCTCCCTGGGTACGACTCCAGGCAACAGTTCATTCTGCTCCAATCATTCACGAACAGCCCCGTGGGGGCCGCGGTAGGGGCCAGGGTGGCCTATCGGATCGGCCAGACCCAGAGCAGCTGATACGTCCCTTTTCGCGAGGAGTAATGTTGGGGCTGCCGTAGCATTCACAACAATACGACAGCAGCTGGGCCGATGAGGGGCACTGTCTCACAAAATCAGGCACATCATTTTAAAAAGACTCCTTCTGCGCACTGCTATCCAAGCAAATGTCGGCCTGGTCAGCAAGATTCTGCCGTGATAAAACGGAGTCCCCTATGGCCAAGTAGCATAGGCGGCGGTTTTCACGCAGTTGAGGTCAGATGGGATGGCCTTTGAGTTCACATGATGGAAAATATAAGAAGCGAACCTCCCATCAAGAGGTTCTTTGACTGTTCGGTTCCCTCGTGCGGAAGACCAAGTGCACGCGCCGATGGAGGCGGATGCGATCTGTGTAGAAGCTACTTTTGCCGGGTTCACATGTCGCCGGATTTTCACAAGTGCAGCATTTTGGTGAAGGTCACCCACCACATTGCCAGTGTCCAACGGTAACGTTTGTTTGCTAACCCTACTTTTTTTCCAAGGATCTAGATGATGCAGCTTACAGCGCTCTGATTGCTGGTGAAATCGACCGCCTTCGCGCTCTCATCAACGATGAAGCTGTTTGTGACCTGGCCTCCAGCCTAAAAAATGGCACGCCGTGCACCATCGAGTATCCCGAGAAGATTGTTGGGCAAGGTTCCCTCACCGGCTGCGCCAATTACCACGCTCGCATTCGCTTCGACGACGGATCACCATCATGGCTGATGCGGATGCCGCGTGTGACGGGCTGCGCCGTTGGACTACCTGTTGCTCTCGCGGAATACCTTATCCGCAGTGAGTTTGCAACTCTCAAATTTCTCGAAACAACAACGGTGCCGGCGCCTCGGGCTTTTTTCTTTGGGATCCCGTCGCTAGGCACCGACCGCGGTGCCAGGGTCTGTTTTCTGCTCATGGAGGAGCTGCCAGGCAAGCCTTGGAACGGGCAAGGAGATGCCGCCAAGGTCTGGGCGGGCCTCGCCGACATCTATGCCGAGTTGGCCCGGCATCCGTTCGCCCAAGCCGGCTCGCTGTGTGTCGCGTCGCCGGAGGACCTCCCGATTACAATCTCGGCTGCGGCCAGCGAACGATTTGTGTGTCTCGACCCTTACGGGCCATTCAGCACGTCCACCGCTTATTACGCAGGTTGGGCCGAGCAATACCTCGTCTTGATTGCGGACGGCCAGCTCTACCCCCAATTTCCCGTCCAAGCTTACTTGGTCTATCGCTTCCTTCAGGACCAAGCCACGCAGCTGTCCGACCAGGAGGACACCTTTTTTTTGAAACACGTGGATGACAAAGGCGACCACCTGCTGGTCGACGACGATCTCAACATCACGGGCATCATCGACTGGCAGATGGCGCGCGTTGTTCCGCGACGCGAAGCGTTTGCACTGTCCCTTGTCTCGGCGGACATGCAAGCTCTTTGCGGAGGCACTGTTACCCTCAGTGCGAACGACGTTGCGCTGGAGCAACGTTTGCTGAAGAAGGGGTTGGTGCAAGCAAGCCAGACAGGCGACGAGAGAATGAGGAGGTTTTTCTGGGGTCTGGGGCTCGAGACGAACTGGGACTACGCGCTGCCGCTGGCCAATGCCATCTTGCAGGTCTTTGGGGTTGAACAGGGCTGGGATGAATGGCAAGCTACGGCTTTGAAGCAATATGCGAGCGATCAACGCCTTCAGAACCTCGTAAACAAAATATACGGGGAAGAAACAAGCCGCGCGTCAATATTGTACAAGCAGCAAACAAATCTATGAACGTCGTCCATAATTACATGAAATAGATTAGACTAGGGCGACATATATACATATGCTCAATTCACGATGGGTTTCTGTTAATAGCCAAGAATTTCTGCCGGACCCACCGCTTTGTTTGAGTTTCTCAATCCTCTTCCGTTTGGGTTCAACGCCGAGCCTTTGCTTTTGTGGACTGTGTTCTCGTTCTATTCGCATCTATTCATCTTTTGTCGAGAACTTCATGTCAGGCAATCCCGCCTATTAGGTAATCGCCCCTCTTTTCCCTGACGCTGGACCACCACATATGCCTTCCTACCTTCTATTCTCATCGTCAACGTCGGCTCAGTTCACCACACGAATGTTCTGAGGCCATGGGCACAGACACCCCAGAACCAGTCGAGCAAGACGTCGACATTACGCTTTTTACATCGGAGACTCTCAAATCACAAGACAAACCAGATTTTTCATGGAAGTCATTCCGGCGTCCAAAGCTGGCGAGATGTCCTTTTAGCATCGAAGACTTGACCTTTCAAACGTACTTGGGCAAGGGTCTCGACGGCATTGTGTTCAAGGCGCAGTACGAGGACAAGACTGTAGTTCTGAAGGTGGTGAGTTTTTTTTTTTTTTTTTTTTTTTTTTTTTTTTTTTTTTTGTTGCTTTGGGGTGACGCTTTATAGCTGACAGCGACCACAGTACTTCAACGACAAACGGCCGAAACCCACAGCGTACCACGACATGTACTGGTCTTTCGAACGAGAGTGCATGAACTCCGTGCTATTGGAAAAGATCAGCACACGTCTACAAGAGTCGCAGGAGACAAATGAACCGATCTATGTCTACGCCGACCCCAAGACCCACCGCGAAGCGCTGTATAACCTGCGAGCATTTGCCGACGAGGGCCGTGTCGATGAGAACCATCCTCCGCATCCCGGCATGGAGCCGCTGCAGTTGGATGCCGGCGGGGAACTCCATGCCAATCCATGCTACGGCTGGATGCCAATTCCAACCGAGCAGTTGCACAAGGTGATCCAGTGGCGCAGGCTGAACGAGTTGGCCGACTTTGTCAACAGCGACACATACTACGGCATCGTGTATGAATACATTGGCCACGGCGGTGGCGCGAACATCGACATCGACAGGGTCATAAGGCAATTGCGCCTGTTTCATTTGGCTGGTTTCCTCCTGGCACCGTTCAACCACAACAATTGGCGGGGGGACGCGACCCTCATTGACATGTCTGACCTCGTCTCCCCTGCCCACGGCTATGGATGGCATGCGCGCACCTACCAGAACCAAGGGGCCAATTTTGAGAAGTGGACGCGTGCAACCTTCGACCGCATCCGAACGCATAAATACCCGGAATACTCTTGGCTCTACCCGAACAAGGAGCCTTATGATCCCTGGAATTATTTTTGCCCTGCATCAACATTCAAATTGAGCTAGTTGTACAATTTTAGGTTTTCTCTCTTCAGTGACGCTTTCAAAGTGATAATAAGCTGCTGATATTGGGACAAGGATTGTATAGACTTCTTTTTTATAAATGGAAAGAACCTCTTGTTACCACCATTCAGGAGCATAGCGTCCATGTTTGGTGCGGCTCTTCCGGCGACTTCATGAACGCCTTCCGTAAGTCGCCAAGCAAAAGCCGCCGCAAACGTCCACACCATTCCCGTTTGACAGCAACAATACCTCCCTGCGACAGGGCTCTGTGTTTGTACTATTCGTGACTCCCCAAGACAACTAACCCTCCGAACGAGAATGCTAGTAGGGAGAACGACATCGTGACCGGGTGCTCCTTACTTTGCGTCCTTATATCGATCGTCCGCGTGAAAAATGCCTCCCCGCGGCTCCTAGCAACTGAGGGAGAAAAAGAAATGTAGACTCACGACCTCCCGTACGCAGCATGGCGAAAATCGCACCTCCGTCCTTCATTATGAAGTGGCAGTTTGTTCCAAGCAAAGCTTGCTGTCTGGCCTTGTCTGAGGATATGTATAGCGCAGAGACCGTTGATTTTCCCGCTACGGGATGTATTCCTCCATCTAAACCTCACGCGTAGATGCCGCCACCAGGACTTCTGTCCGGACAGTACGGTTAAAATCAACCTAAGAGCGAACATTAACACCAATTGGACTCTTTCTCAGCATGATCGCAGTTCCCAGCTAATCATGCCCCACTTTCGTAGCCTTCCGAGGCTGTTACATATCCCGCAGGGCCGGTTGGTCGGCGAGAAGGCGTCGCGACACCCGGCACGGGCCGAAATCCACCGTCGGATACGGAGCGGCGATTATAGTGATTGACCTGGAGGCTGTTTAAATTGTTTAAATAGAGTATGTGTATGGTCAAAGGAACCAACTGGACGTAAACATCTTCCTTTCTTCGCAATTCTTTTCAGCTCCTTCAAATTCTTGCATACTTCTCCGCCAGCCGTCCATTCTGGCCGTTCACGCCAGCCAACGCCGGCCCACGGGTCCGCAACACGGCGCGTCGCGTCCCAAAAGTTCACGTCGTATTTCTTATTGTCATGTTGTTTTTCTCTTTATTTCTCCGACAGGTTAATGTGAGAATGTGATGTTGCGGCCGCAAAACCTGGAGGCAAAGTCACAAAAAGGTATTATCCGATATAAGTGGCAAAACAAACGTATTGTCACGTGATTATTGTGTATTTAGTCACGTGCATTCTCTCTGCACGGACCTCGTCTAATGGCCCCACCAGTAAATCGCTTGCCAGAACGATCTTGCACAACAACAATTAATCATCTTGCCAGCTCCTTAACCTACGCTGTCTCCGAATCTCCTCGCGCGCCGCTCTCCTTGTGCCGAAATGTCCGCTCCTCTACGTCATCACAGGCACCAGGCCTCACTGGAGAATATCTTTGACGTCTCATCACACCAGCCAGGGCCTCTGACGCCTGCTGAACGCGTCCAAGCGCGAGCTACCTTCGTTGCCATCGTCAACCACTTTGAGCAGATTGACAATGCGCAGGGGCCCAACAGCAACACACGCGGCGTTGGCTATAGCCAGCCACGTCTGATTCGGTGCACGCACGACTTTGCTCTGTCGGAGGAGTCGCGGGATATATTCCTGCGTGCCTTTCTTAGCTCTATGGCCCTGCGCATCGACGGCAACACGCAGCTAAACTTTGAGAAGCTGGCACCCCTGTTCGATGGCTTTGCTGAGTACCTAATGAACAATTTCTTCCTACCTTGTATGTGCCCGATCTGTCTCCTACTGTCTCGGTCTCTGAACATTACTAATCCCTATAGTGAAAGCATCTACTGGGCGTACACCCCAGCCGTCGCCCGCTTACCACTCCGCCGTCTTGCGCGCCCAAAGCGGCGACACCCACGCTTTTGTTGGAACACCAGATCGACTCTCCTCTCTCCGCGGTGCTTGTCTGGTGCGCGACCGCTTCCGTTGCGTGATTTCGCGCAAATTCAGCGTCGACGAATGGGTGCAACGATTAGACAAGGACGGCGACGATGCCCGCGACGATGACGGCAACCTACTTCTAGAAGAACATCAGGGGAATTTCGATCGATTGGACGTGGCGCACATATTGCCACACTCGTTAAGGAAGGCCAACGTAAATGCAGAACTAGTAAGACAAGAAAGGCCTCTGTTTTCCCTCTGCCCATCGCTTCTTTCTGTTTCTTTTTCTAAAAGTCCAGCCCCTAGTTATCTCAGGATAAATCCCGCGAGGCTGCTCTAGCTATCTTAAACATGTTTGATTACGGTGTTGCCCACATGATCGACAGGGTGGACATTGATCGGCCTCGCAACGCGCTTACTCTGTCCTCCATATACCACACCCTATTTGGGCTGTTCAAAGTCTATTTTGATGCCGTTCCCGGCGAGTACAACACGTACCGCATCCAATCGTTTCTACCTCCAGCACGGGCTGCTCAGATTGGCATTCCTGTCACGCGGACACTGTTTATTACGGAAACACGCACTATTGATCCACCGTCTCCCCGTCTCCTTGCCATCCATAGGGCCATTGCACACATTTTGCACCTCTCTGGCGCGGGGGAGTATATTGACCGCGTGCTTCGGGATATAGAGGACAGCGTGGTGCGGTCAGACGGATCTTCAGACCTGGCTCGCATGGTGAGCCTTGGACTCGGAGGGTGGTTAGACGGGGCCGTACATTCCTGATGGGCACTGCGCAATAGGAAATGGATATGGATGAATGACGCATGAATGATGCCATAAATACAGCTTTACCTATGCAGTAACTCAAATACGATATACATGAAAGGTGGAGAATTCTTTGAAATTTTAAAAATCAAAAATTATTAGAAAAATACAGATTTTATAAGTATTTTACTTCAGCCTCTGGCACAAGGTTTCTCAAACTGTTCGTTCCCTTTGCTTTACGTTCGACTGATATTAGGCCCTGATGACCAGAACCGGAAAGGCAGGAAAGAGCGACTAAAAAACACGCGTGTATTATCAAAAGGAACATTAAAAGAAGACACTTCACGGAGAGTCGTTATTGTTGGACGGACTACCGAAGGCTGTCGGCAAAGTATCTCGCAGGTGAGGGAAAAGGGTGACTAACAATAGACAAGCTTGAGCCTGTACATCGTCTGATCTACTGGATGCAGCAAACAGTATAGCCTTTTGATACAGATCTTTAGGAGTCAAATCAGGTTCATCCTGAAGCCGGCTCTCGAGGTAAATTTCGGTGAACTGCCATCTTATGTGGCGATTGTGGCGGATGTCGGCCCACGAAGAATCCGTTTCGACGTTGACAGACTTCAGTACGCGGTGACGTTTCGGTAGATCGTTAGGATTGTGGATAAAATATCATGTGTCTTACTCCAGCGACAACGAGGACAGCGCGGAGTGTCTTAAGAGCGAGGGTGGCGGCATAAGTTTCTTGTTCGAGGGAATCGTGTTGGTCGCCGCGGGCGACAAGGCGTGCTTTGCACTTTTCCAACAGGCCGTCCGCTTGGAACTTGTAGGTGTAGACCCATTTGCAGTTGATGACCTCGTTGTCGCGGGCAGTTTCCGGTGGCACTATTTCCCAGGAATTGGCGGTGTGGTGGGTAGATAAGTGATCCAGCATCGCCTGCTCCCATTCCTGGGCCATCCAGCTTTTGCGAGCTTCCTGGACAGAACGTGGTGTCGATGGAAGAAGGTGACGGTATAATTTTCCGGATGTATAAGCGTCGTTGAAAGTGTCGCCAGATAGATGGGGGGTTGCGACATGTTGACGTTTAGGAAAGGGGGACTTTCGAAGGGCGGCGATAAAAGCATGCTCCCACGTCGGTCGGTGTTTCGAAGCTGGCGGCAGAGTTGAAAAACTGGCAAAGTCCTAAAAATGCGCTAAAGCGGGTGAGGGGGTACTTCCAGAAGTTCCAGGGGTGGTGGGGTCCTGTTCGCCTAATTGCATATGGGAGTCCTCCTCCGCGATGGAAGGGGGTTGGTAGTGCTGCCATACGATGCTGTCTTCGTAAAGAGTTGGGAATTCACCCGTTTGATACTGATGGGGTTATTGTCCCGGAAAGAAGGTCTTTTCATCAAAAACGACATCGCGATGGAGAGATACTTTTCCCGTCTTAGGATTCCAAATGCGGTAGATGTTGGATGAGTTATAACCGACTAGATAACCGATCTAGGCGCGAGGTTCAAGACGTTAGAGGCGATTCTCTTTTCTCATGGCATCTTTGGTCATAGCAAAGGACTTATAGCCGAGCACACGGAAAAAGGAGACGTCTAGTTTTCGCTGGAAAAGAAGTTAGAATGGAGTGTGCCAATTTAATCGATGGGATGGCGTGCGGTTATATATAAAAACAGCGGTACGGACGAATTCTGGCCATAAAATGGAAGGAAGCTTAGATTCGAGACGAAGACTTCGGGCTTTTATTTTGATAATTTGTCCATAGCGCTCCGCTCCTCCGTTTTGTACTTATGTATACGGAGAAGAGTCGTGGATGATCATACCCTCTTAAAGTATAAAATCGCGGACGGCGTGCTTTTGGTCGACAATTTCTTGGTCTGTCTCGATAATTTTTAGTTTGACGTTAAACTGGACGTGAAGAAACTTGAATAGTTCTTTAAGGGCGGTAATTATGGTGCTAGCGGTTCGATCGCGAAGAAAATATTCCCAAGTATAGCCGGAGTATCGATCGGTGACTAGCATAACTGAAGTAAAAGCAGCTGATGGTGGAAAATCATGAAAATCAATCGCTAAAGTCTCGCCCGGCGTTCTTGGGGGGTGTCGTTTAGTTCTCTTAACTTGGCGTTTAGCCTTGGACAGTTCGCAAGTATCACAGACACTGCTGTCAGGGTATAATCTGGAAACCTTTAAGCCGGTCACTTGGTTTGGGAAGTGTCGTAAGACATCATCCGACGGATGACCCAACCTTACGTGCCATGTATTTTTATCAGCCTTGGTTTTACGACGTGTAGTCGCAGCCAGAAAAGAAAGAGTAGATGGAGAAGGTAGGAGAGCAGGGGAGGAGGTAATAGTATATAATTGGTTTATACGGTGTACATCAGCGATAGGTAGGCCAGTGTGATCGAGGGTTTATGTGGACATGTTCCAAAGAATGCCTCGATCTTCAAGCGCACTAACAGATACAAGATTACAAGGAAAGGAAGGGTAAAAATAGGAGCCAGACAAACGTAAAGTAAAATGTACATATTTTAAGGACGCGGGGATAAGAGCGTCACCGACACCTAACAGGGGGAGATCGCCGGCGCCAGTGAAAATAAAATTATTAGGATTTAAAAAACGATAAAGGTTGGGTAAAACATAAGGGGAGTTGAAAATATAGGAAGTAGACCCAGAGTCTAAGATAATAACGGACGGTGGAAGGGTAGCATTAGCGGTAAACGACCAGGAAACATTTACGGTAAGGGATATAGAAAGATCGGCGTCGCCCGAGTGTGGTCAGAGACGGGCAACCATATCCGCTACGTCGATAGATTACGCTGGGGAGGATTGTTTCTGTCTCTTGATGGAAGCAACTGTTTAAGTAAGAGTCGAAGCTGCGTCTTAAAGATTATTTATAACGGTCTGCATGGTGGCGCCGTGAGGTTTAAACCAAGTTGGCCTCTGATTTTTCTAAAGATACTAGCAATGGATGGTGCCGTACGTGGACGAGCCGCAAGCTTCACATGTCGAATTGGTTGCCGGACGTTTATTGCTGGCGCTCTTGGTAGCGGATTGTCGTTTCGGACGCCGGGGTCCGCGGGCGAAATGGGATACGTCGGCTTCGGTATTCTGTTAGACGCTAGATGTAAGAGCGGCGCCCCGAACGAATCGTACCGGCCGTAGTATTTCTTGTCGTAGGCGAAGGTCGTCGGCAACCGTCTCGAAGGAGAGAGTGTTGTCGCGGAGTGCCAGTCGGTTGGCCGAGAGAAAATTGTCGGGCCATGTTGGAAGGACCGTCTTAATGTTGCTGGCAAGGTCGGTCCACCACTCAGAGGGAGTGAGAGCTTCAGCAAGCTGCTTGTCGCGACAAGTGGTTATGACAAGTTGCCAATGCTCGATCCAGTCGATGAAATCGGTCGGGTGTTTCGACATAGACAGCATGGCGTCCTTGTACTTCCTTTTGGTGTCGAAACGGAGACGGTCTTCGGTGATGGAAAGCCGATTCTTTAAGGTGTCGTACCATTATGTTGGGTCGTCGGTTTGGATTTCCTTGAGAATGGCGGCGAGAGAAGGAGCCACATGCTGGAGGATCCACTGCCGAACTTCTTTCTTACCGGATTGCTGTTTCTCGTAGCGCCGCCAGATGCGGTCAGCGGCTTGCTGGGGAGGCTGCGGGAGCCAGGGGAGGCGCTCATCAGGTCGGACGGATTGCCAAATGTCTGCGTCGATGCAAGTGGTGACTAGTTCCGTGTGCCAGTCAGTCCAGTCCTCGATGGAGTGGAGGACGGGTTTGGAAGTCATATTGTAGTGGGATGATGATTACTTGCTAGAGCGCAGGTTGGGAAAATGGCGGGGCCGGGCTGATTTTGGTGCAGAAGTTGAAAACGTAAGGGGGGGGCCTTGGGAGCCGAAAGATGGAGAAAAGTGGGGCAAAAGGTACAAGCAAAGTTTCCAGGCGTATGCAACTAACGGGGCAAAGCCAGGAGGTGCGCTCAAAACAATGCACGTTTCAGGTAGCGCGCGGATAAAACTCGAAGACGAAAATGGTATCAAAAGAAAGCTGACGGAAATCCGCAGTTTTTGATAGATGGAAAATTGTCTTTTCTTCGTGGCGCGCGTTGGATTTGATGGATTGTTTTTTTTTTTTTTTTTTTTTTTTTTGAAAAGCGAATGAGGCTCTTAATTGTCAGAGGAAAAGTTCTTGATTTCTCTAAGTTCTAGCCTAATCTAATTGGTGGAAAGAGAAGGTACTAAATACAGACTAGACCGGATGAATATTTCATCCGACACGTCTGTTAATGTCTTTCGTTTAATTACACAATCTTCTTTGCCCATTCTTCTTCTGAAAGAATCAGTAATGCACACTGCCCCTTTCCCTCAAAATGCCTCTTACAGCGCAGCAGATCGAGATCATATCAGAACGCCCACTTAATGATGCGTTCGACCACCTCCGAGACCGATTACGCGAGTTCAACGAAGCCGACGATTCGCGCCAGGAACACGTTGCGCGCGTGTTGGGCGCTCTTGTCGCGTCTCCCGCGGCTTTCAGCCTTCCCTCTCCCGACGGCAGCGCAAGCGTGGCGGTCAAACTCTTGTCCATACAAGATAATGTCCGAAGGGGGGAAACCAAGTTGGACCAATTTGACGCCCTCGTCCGTCATGTCGTCGACCAATCCTCCGACTTGGCCATTTGGGCTGCCGTCTTCGACCTGATCGATGCCCTCCGTCCTGTTATCCCCCTCCCTGTTTCCAACATAGTCCCGACGTTCCAAGGAACACCCATCACGACCAGCTCGAGCCGACTCGCCGACAGCGAGACGCGCGAGATTGTTGAAGCGGAGTTGTTCCAAGAGATCAAAAACTGCACCTTCCGCAAGGTGGGGGGATTTTGGGACAAGTTCTTCAGTCCCGAGAACTGGCGCGAAGAAGCGAAACAGATGCTACAAAGGATCACGACGGCGCATGACGGAAAGCGATGGAAGAATTTTCCGTCCGTTACGGATGAGACGCTGGTCTGGAAGTGGCTCAAATCCCTGGAAGAACGCTTCCTGTCCGAGGCGCTGTACAAACTCGATACCACCAAAACAGCGAGCCAGTTTGAGGAACGGAAGGGCCAGATGGATCTGTTCCTGCAAAAGCCAGCTACGGAACCGAGCGGCACTTACACGTACAAAGACGTCCTTGTCGTCGGGGAGCAAAAGAAGTCGTACAATACAAGCAGGTTCAAAGCCGACCTCCTCCAACTGACCCGTTACGTGCGCGGTGTCTTCGCCGACCAGCCGACCCGCCGATTCGTGCACGCCTTCTCCTTTTGCGCCTCCAAGATGGAGCTCTGGATCTTTGATCGATCCGGCGCGTACAGTTCGGGACCGTTCGACATTCACGACGAGCCGGATAAGTTTGCGCGCGCTCTTGTTGGCTATACCACCATGGGCGACAATGCGATGGGCCTCGATACATTCACGGAGCGCGCAGGTGGACGTCGCTATGTCACGTTGAGCGATACAAGCGGCAACGAAACGAGGATCAGGTTGGATAAAGCGATGGTCAGACAGAAGGCGATCGTATGCCGCGGTACGACCTGCTATAGGACGGAGAACAACCACGTCGCCAAATTCGCTTGGGCGTCCGACAAGCGCAAGCCAGAGATGGAGCACCTACAGCTAGCAGAGGAAAGGGGTGTCAAGGGGGTAGCCAGAGTGGTGGCGTATCGTCGAATCACAAGTATCGCAGCGATGCGGGAGGGGCTGCAATTTCCAAAGGCTCATCGGTTCCAGGTGGAAAACATTTACTCTGAGAATCCGCCATCGGCCACGGAAAGCACCAGCAAGCGCAAGCGCAAATCGTCGTCCGGTATCACGTCCGACAACGGGTCTAGGTCCAAGAGGTCGCGAACCAACAGCCAGAAGTCGCAGGTGGCTCGAAAATTGGACGGCCAATCGTCTGCCGGCAAGGCGAAGCCGAGCTTGTATACGCCTGGTGAGGACCTGTGGGATGACAGGGTCTATTCCTGCCTCGTCATCTCACCAGCTGGCCGTGTCATCAGCGAATTCGGCACGATCAAGGAGCTGCTGGAGTCGATGCGAGACGCAATCAAAGCGCACCAGTCTCTCTACTCCACCGGCAACATTCTCCACCGTGACATTTCTTCAAACAACATCATCATCACAGACCCTGCGGCGACCGATGGCTTCAAGGGCATGCTCATCGACCTTGACCTGGCCAAAGTGCGGGACAGCGGCCCGAGCGGAGCGCGACACCAAACGGGCACAGTGCAATTCATGGCCGTCGAGGTGTTGCGCAAGACCGACCACACCTACCGCCACGATCTGGAATCGTTCTTCTACGTCCTGCTGTGGATGTGTGCGCGCTACTCATGGTACAAAGCTTTTTTCTGGAACTACGAGCAGGCGCCAAAGAAGAGCCTTCTTCGCAGATGGGAGATTGGGAGCTTCGATGAGATTGCTGACAGCAAAGAAGGCCACATGACCGTGAATGGGCTCAAACGTATCATGGGCGAGTTTCCACAGTCGTTTGACATTGTCAAGCCGCTCTGTCTGAGGATTAGGAAAATTCTTTTTCCTTTCAATAAAGATGACAGTATGAGCTTTGGAACTCCTGCGGGAGATCCAGATCAGCTTTACGCCCCCATCATAACAGCATATGACGATACTATCAGCAACCTGTAGAATAGATATTAGAAGTTGATCAGGTTGTGAGTTTCGATCCTGCCATTTTCAGAGTAGAAAATACATGTAACTGGCTTTTCTCAAACCATAGAAGGTTCTCCATTTTTCATTCGAGCTCCGTGGATCATCATTGCACGGTTGATGCCCGGCTTTATTGCCGCAGACAATACATTGTCGGCTTGTCCGATGGCGCGATCGAGCTCTACGACGTGAACTATTAGTACGGGTCCTTCGCCAGCGGACTCGCTTTTACCATACTGTACATCGTCTTCCCGGCACTGGCTCTGGACAGCATGGGACAATGACACGCTGTAGTGTAAGGCCGTATAATGACTAGTAAGAAAAGCCGTGACCAGATTATTAGTGGTCGTTCTGACAGCTCGAGATTAGTAACCCGCCTTAACACGAGGCTGAACCTCCTAATCAAAGCAAACTACATCGCAGCTTTCCACCGTTTCCTTCTGACATCACGGACCAGCATGGCCTCACGACTGCATCGCCGCCACGAATCTCTTGAAGGCATCCTTGACTTTGCGATAAAAGAACCGGGTTTTGCAAGCGATGCAGACCGGTGTCACGCGGAGGCCCTTTTCACGACTGTGCTGCAACAGGTGGAGAACTCACGGATCAGACAACTATCGGTGCCGTTCCGTCGCATCGAGATGGTGCGACAAATCCGCCAATGCTCCCAACATCGGCAGTCTAGCGACGCGTACCTACGGTCTTTCTTCTCTACGATGGGCATCGACATGGCTTCCGCTCTAGCCACCTCCATCGACACGGCCGCCCTCTCCAGCAAGATCGTCCAATTTACAGATTACTTGATTGAAAACTTCTTCCTCCCCTGTATGTTTTCCATGCCAGGATGCACAGATTTCTTTCTCTGCTAACCTTTTCTTTTTTTGCCGAACTTTAGTGAAAGCGGGTGCAGCGAAAACACCGCAACCAACACCCGCTCCCCTCTCCATCCCGACAATACCGGCCGAAGACATCCTCCCCGGATCCCGGACGCGCGTGTCAACACTGAGGCGGGACTGCCTTATCCGTGATAGGCATCGCTGTGTGGTGACATGGAAATTCGACAAGCAGGAGGCGCGACGCCGCTACACTACACACGGCCAGAATGCCGTCGATGATGAGGGCCAGGTCCTTGAATGGACAAACAACGCTGGTTTCCAAACGCTAGAAGTAGCCCACATCCTACCGCATTCGCTCATAAGTCTGGAGGGCAGCCCACAAATGGTACGATGCCGTTTTCTATCCCTCACAATCTTACTTTTCTTTCTAACATCAGCTGCGCAGGTTGCTGCCCGGAAGAATGCACTGGATATCCTCAATATGTTTGATATGGACGTTCACCGTCTCATCTCCGGCACGGACATCGACCGGCCCACAAATGCGCTTACCCTTACTACTGAGTGTCACGAAGAATTTGGCTCGTTCCGCAT
The DNA here is from genome assembly GCA_002778095.1 of Fragosphaeria purpurea. Lineage (NCBI taxonomy): Eukaryota > Fungi > Ascomycota > Sordariomycetes > Ophiostomatales > Ophiostomataceae > Fragosphaeria > Fragosphaeria purpurea. The sequence continues at coordinate 1,947,060 of PCDL01000002.1, forward strand.
GTATTTCGAGGCGACTGGTCCGCCAAGAACATACCGCATTGCGTCTTACGACTTGCCTGCTCTCAGCACGGTCCCACAACCTCTGACCCGGACACTTTTTCAATCACCCACAATCGATTCGCCTCACCCAAGGCTCTTGGCGGTTCACGCGGCTATTGCAAGGGTACTGCACATGAGCGGCGCCGGAGAGTACTGCGACCGCATTTTACGGGACACTGAAGACTCTATTGCTGTCGAATCAGACGGTACGACGAATCTTGGCACGCTTGTTACGCTACGTTTAAACGGTTGGTGGGATGGTGTTTCAGCTTAAATGATAGTAACAGCAAAGAAGGTGTGATGTCGGCACTCTCAGCCGTTCATAATGGTTCACACACCGTCCTGGACTCGCCATGTCCATGATGCAACAGGGCTCGCGCGGGACATACTGCCCGACGGATAAAAGGGAATTACTTTACGACTTGGGGTTCACCATCAGTCCCTTTTGCCTCATCAGTCGTCAGACTCATAAAACTTCTATACGCGCATATTTCCCAGCATCTTTAATGGTTTTCTGTTTATATCTCGTATGCTGATGAAAGCCTAAAGCCTTTAACGGAGCCAAAAAAAAAAAAAAAAAAAAAAAAAAAAAATAGAATATGTTTAAAACTCTACCAAAAGAAAATGAGGGCGTGTTGGTAGTCTCATCACTTATTCCTTTCGAAGATGGTCGTCATAAGTTTCCACGTATGGTACTGACGAGCAATGAATGATAGGCCGCACGTCGGGACGAAAAAACTAAAAACAATGTTTCCTCCAACTCATATGCGGGCACATGCAAGGGATGAATGCGTAGGCAGAGACTCGTCTAGGGTCTATAGTTTGGCGCTGTCTTTAAGATGAAAGTAAGTTTGTTGGAATGAAAAACCAGCCCTTGTACTGTGTGAGGACGGTTTTTCGACGATCGCAGTTATTGTTGTGTCTCTGATATAAAAGAGCTCCTAGCTTTGACCCATCTTTGAAAGAAGTCGACTTATCTTCTTAAAGTAAGGGCAATCTAACCTCTTTTTTGTTTTACTGGTTGGTACCTTGGATTGCTTGTGCGAGAGAAGGGTTGAAATTATGTCTCACTTGGCCACGGGGTCAACGGCTGTCTACGACTGTCAACAAAACCCCTTTCGTCCATTCTCCCCAAAATATGAGGTCAAAAGTGTCTCGCCTCCCTTCGAAGCCACTGTTTGCCACTTTGATGCTAGCTTTCATTCCGCTTTTGACATCAACCTTGCCTGGGGCTTGACAGGTGGCACCGCATTCCTCATAGACAAACGGTCCTCTTAAGGCAAAATGTATTTAATGGCCTCCTTTGCTGTCTTCTTTGCCTTTCAAATTTTAACTTCATTTCTTGACAAGTCCTAGGGACGGAAATCGTTCAAGACAGTCCTCGGCCGTAGATTATTTGCCTTGTTTATTGCTACGACTTATTACATTTCGTTTTTTGTATGTTTCGGTGCGCATTTTTTGAATTGCCACCTGTGCCAATGAGAGGCAAACGAAAACAACAGAGTAATAATCTCTGTAAGAGGCCTACAGACTGATTCTGCGAGGGATTGCTCGCGTGCCTTTCTATATAAACCCAGACTCCAAGCTCTCGTCTGTTAGAATATTCTCCTTTTATCTAACTGAGCCTATCTCACACAACAAGCAAAGCTACTCCTACTAGCACACCATTTTTTTCTTATATTTTAAAGTAGCACACGGGTACAAATCTAAGCCTCCGAGTGCTCGACCTCTATCACTATTTGCTACTATCTCTCTAGTAAGATGCGATTCCCACGCCATTACGCGCTCGCCGTGCTCTCCGTTGCCGGCGCTCGCGCCCAGGTCGTTGATCTCGGCGCAGCGGCAGAATTTGGTGTGCTCGGTTCTACGGGAGTGGCAAATACCGGTGACACCTCCGTTCAGCTCAACGTCGGCGTGTCTCCTGCCACGTCCGTCACGGGGTTTCCGCCCGGCACCCTGACGGCCGGAACTCTCCATGCGGGAGACGCGCTGGCCGCCGAAGCCAGAACCGCGGCACAGGCTGCCTACAGCCAGGCGGCCGCCGCAACCGGAGGCACGGACCTGTCGGGCACGGATCTCGGCGACCAGACACTGGCGCCGGGCATCTACAGCTTTGCGGGCGCCGCCGCCCTCACTGGACAGCTCACTCTGAACGCTGCTGGCGACCCAGCCGCTGTGTGGATCTTTCAGATCGGCACGACGCTGTCCGCGGCGGATGCGTCGACGGTGTCTCTCGTCAACGCCGCCTTGGCCTGCAATGTGTTCTGGCAGGTGGGCTCTACCGCCAGCCTCGCCGCGGGCAGCAGCTTCGCCGGCAACGTTCTCGCCCTCGATTCCGTAACCCTGGGCACGGGTGCCAACGTGCAGGGCGCCGTCTTCGCACTCACCGGCGGCGTCACGCTGGCCGATAACAGCATTCTCCTGCCGGCCGGCTGTGCCGTGGCACCGTCGTCCTCGTCCTCGTCGGTTCTGGCCTCGTCCTCCGCCTCGTCACTGGCTTCTGTTTCGTCGTCGTTGTCCTCGGTATCGGCATCCATTTCGTCCGCGCTGTCGTCAGTCAGCGCAAACTCCTCGCGTTCCGTCGAGATCATCACGGCGACGAGCACGACCACGTTCACCGTGACCTGCACCGGGCCGACAACCCTCTTCTCCTTTGGCCTGTACTTTGTGATCCCGACACCCTGCACGACCGTCTTGAGTGCCACGGTAGCGTACGCCACGACGAAGCCCTGCCCGTGCGGCAAGGTTACGCCGGCCTCGACATACTACCAGCCAACGCCGCCCCCGACACTGACGACGTATCCCCCAAGCCAGCCCACAAGCCCGACCGTGGTGGTCTCTGCTGCTGCGGCCTCGAAATGGGTACACATTTCCGTTGTGGCTGCCGTCTCTTTGCTTTCTGTTTTGCTCGTCGTGTTCTGAGGGTTTTCAGACTGAGGCCTTAATGCGGAAGGGTTGTGCGACAGTTCACCTACCAAATCGTACAGCAAGACACAGATTCTTTCTTTCTTTTTCTTTCTCTCTTTTTCTTTTTTTGTTATTCTTCTTCTTTTTCAAGTTATTCCACTTCCTTTCAATGTAGTATTTATTGTAATTTGTTATTTTCTTGACGCATATGATAACAAGAAAAATGAATAAAGCTGTCAAGCATATTCTGGGTGCACCAAAAATTAGAGACAGTAAAAAATAAAATCAAAAATAGGTTTATTCGAGACAAAATCTCAACCGATGCAAATGTACCTTGCAGGAACGGACGGAAGCCTTCCACATAACACACATCATGAGATAATTACCAGCGAGCACCCCCATACGACAAATTACGGTTGCTTCTTCACCGACGTCATTTGCTCCGTTTTAATCCAGGGTATTTTAGGGGCTACGGTTCCCATCCACTAGTCGATGATCGCCTTTCTTCGACAGGGGTTCTCGGCGCGCCTTGATGGCTGCTCAACACAAAAAAGCGTCGCGGTCGTTCCCCGTGCCAACAGCCATTTCAGATCAGAAAACAACGTTGAGATTCTGACGCCGCCCCAAGCACACGAATCCTGCCCAACGAAAATCAGCCAATATCATGAAGGAATCCTATCCGGTCGAAATCAAAAGAGTTGGCTTCACCTACAACTACGGCAGGTTTGAAGCCATGCCCGGTTATGTGGAACGCGATGAATGTGAAGATCTCCGGCGCATGTTTCTGCCAAGGGTGTCTCACCAAGGACGCGAAAAACTGCAGGGGAGGTCGCCGCGCAATGCCTACGTCCACGGCATTTTAAAGCACTACGGCGTGCAGTTCACGAAGAGCGAAATCACGGGCACTGGAGAGGCCCGGTTGAGGAAGGCTCTCCTCGCGGGCGAGTGCGACAAGGTACCGGACCGCATTGCGAGGCTGCGCGATGACATGCATGCGGAGTGGCTGGACAAACTGACGCCCGCGGCACTCTCGCACTGCCCCAAGTGGATCGGGGACAAGTACTTTTTGACAGCGGGCCAGCCGGACAGGACGAAGACAACATCGGTTGTGGGCATACCCACAAATCGCTACTCCATGCACACAACTGGAATCTGCAAAGAAGCCGCGGTCATTCCGGGGCTGCATCATGCCCAGGCACTGGGACCGAAGACGACCGTCGTCTTTATGGGCTGGGACAAGGCCGCCGTGGACAAGGCCGCAGACGGCCATCCCCCCAAGGAGACAAAGAAGCTCGAGGCCGCGCAAAAAGCCCTCGACAAGAAGCGCGACCAGCAGCACCAGACTTACCTAGACACGCTCGCGGCCAAGCAGGGCCCGCACACGTACTCGCCCGTGGGCAAATACATCGTCCGGTGCCCAGAGATTGAGGACCAATGGCCGGACGATGCCAAGAGGCTCACTCTCAGCATCCGCCCCACCCCAACGCCGGAGCTTTTCGAGGCAGATTTTCATTTTGGCGTGATTGAGGGCATCATGGTGCTCAGTACGAGTGCAAACAGTTTGGAGCTGCGCATGGCGGCGCTTGGTGAAGTGGACAGCGAGGATGATGAAGACGAGGAGGAGGAGGACGACGACGACGACGGAGATGAAGAGGGCGAGAAAGAGGTCGACGAAGATGAGAGCAAAGACGAGCACAGCAATGGCGACGGTGGGCATCCGAGTGAGGACGTCGTCGCGTCCTCGACAGGCCGCAAAAGGCCTGCGGAGGCGTGTGAAACGAACCATCCAGCGAAAAAAGCCAAGCTCGACGCTCCGGCTCGTCCGCCACCATACTTCGTCCGTCTCAAGTGTCGCGAGACGCTGGAGGGTGAAATCCAGCCCTACGTATGCAAGGGGAGCATCACGTTTGACGACGAGAGCCTGGTCAGCTTCACTGCCCAGGCTGGTCTCGCGTTTGTGGGCACGGAGCCCTTTACCGGTCGAAAAGTATCCGACGATGTCGGTCGTGGGAAGCATTCGTGGCACGAATTCTCCTGGGAGGCGTTCGAGTTCGAAAAGGGAAGATGGCATTTCGGTGGATGGTAATGATCAACGCCCGTTGACAAGGCGGAAATCGACTTTGTAGGATATTGGTTTAAGAAGCAGCAGTCTCTTTCTTTTGTTTTTTGTTGAATGTCCTTTTGCCGACCGAAAGTACAGGTTAATAATGTGTATTTATGCTCGATTATCTGCGCTCTGGTACATAATGCATTTCAGAGACACGCTGCATATTTTTCAGATGAACAAAACAGGCCGAGACGGCGTGCGAGCAGCTTGCGGCGGACGAACGACAGCGTCAGAAAGCTGCTTTTCACCTTACCGGTTGTAAGTTTCGTAGCCTTCTTCGTCGCTCGCGTCTCCCAGCTCCCGATTTAATCATGCCATATTGGAGGAGAGCTGCTCGTGCTCAACCGCCCCATGGGGCAGGATAACGCTCTTTGCTTCTCTTCCCTTGCTGTCGTTTTCGTCCTCCTCAAATCCTAGCCGCACAACGATCGCCGGCACCGGGCTCGTGACCAACACCTTGAGTGCTGCCTATAATTGTCGGCGGCCAGGGCCATAATGTCCCCCAGAACATCGAGCATCGGGTCCTCGTATTTGTTGAGCTCATAGATGCCATGTTCTAGGTTGTTATTAAAGATAGATTGCAGCGTATGGTTTGTCGAATGTGCGAAGCACTTAAGTTGCCAACGGAATAATTGTCGTGATACAAGCTACCTATTAAATGGCTCGCTTTATTTATCAACCCAGGCGGTCTTAAGAAAAGAAAAAAAAATAAAGACAACGTAGTTTGGTTACATAGCGTATCCCTTTTCTTTCCGTGGCCGGCATTTGCTTACTTTGCGCATTTCCTCGTCAAACACCCGCACTGCCTTGGGGAAGTAATCGGTCCGGGCGTTTTTGCCGCGGGCCACGGTGTGCAGCTTGAGGTGTGAGCGCCAGTTGTCTTTGCGGTTGAACACACGGCCACAGAATTCGCATGGGAAAGCGTCTTTGTTGTCATGATGACTGGTTTGTGTTAGTCTGTTGTTTGTTGCATTATGTAAAAATACAAAAAGACATAAGAAGAAAAAAAACATACGTTGTGACGTGGCGCTTCAGGTGCTCCGATCGCTTGAACGGCCGCGACGGGCAGTTCTTCACGATGCATTTGAAAGCGCCCGAGGCCACCTTGGAGACCTGAATGCCGTTGCGCGTAATAATATGGCCACCCAAGTATGGCGAGTCGCTCCCGTCGTCGCTGTTGTTGTTGTTGTTGTTGGCGGCGCTGTTGGTGGCGGTGTTACCACCACTGCCGTCGTTTCCGTAGCGGCGGCCGCCAGAGCTATGAGGGACACCCAAATGGCGCTGCAGGGCGGCTGACTTTAGTTGAGCATTGTCCACGAACAGGCGGCGACGGGACGGCGGCGTAGGCGTGGCGGTGCTGCCGTACGAGGGGGAACCGCCCGACGAGGAAACCGTCGAGAACCGCCGGAATTCGCTGCCGTCGTTCTCCACCGGCGAGGAGAAGTCCTCGAGAAATTCGCGTTTGACCACGGACGAACGGAGCGTGGCCGAAGGCGGCGGCGGCGGCAGCGTGGGCCGCTCGTCGAAGAAGGTCGAAATGGGTGGGCTGTCGGTGCGGTGCTGCCAGTAGAACTCGGACGGCGAGATGTCGCCGCACTCGTTCTGCAAGCCTTGCGTAGGCGGCGGCGTCGGGAATCCATACGGCGGCGACGGGTGCTGCGGACGCAGCGAGTACGACTGCAGGTGCTGTTGCTGGTGCGGCGTTTGGTGCTGGTGTTGTTGTTGTTGTTGTTGGTAGTGATATTGGTTCTGCTGCTGCTGCTGCTGCTTGCCGTGGTGCATGTCCGCGAAGGGGTAGGCATCCGGGTTTCCCGGGCCGCACATCATATTTTGCTGATGCTGGTGCTGGTGCTGGTGCTGCTGGGAAGAGACAGACGAACCCACAGACGACATGGACGTCATGGAGGGCATCGAGGACACAGACGAGGGGTACGACGACGACAGCATATGTGTCGGGCTCGTCGGGCTGGGCATCGCGCTCTGGCTGGCGAAGCTGTTGTGACGATTTGGCGTCGCAGGCGGCTGTGCGGGAAGAGACGAAGTGTGCGGGAAGCTGGACGACGAGAAGTAGCCGGTGGTCATGTCCGGCCCGGAGGTGGTGGGGGCGCCAGCCACCATGCCCGACATGGACACGGAGACGGCCGCCGCCGCAGCCGCAGCCGCAGAGGCATGGCCCGAGTCAGACGGCATGCTCAAGTTAAAAAAGGGGACCGTAGCGGACGGAGGCGGCGTGGTCAGGTCGAGCGGGACCCCCGAGAAAGAGCCCACAGAGGCCGCCTTCATGGCAGCGTCAAAGTCGACCGAGCCCACCGAGCTCATGCGCTGGCTCGAGGAGGGCGTCGACCGACCGGACACGGGCGTGAACGGGTCGTAGTGGGCGGATGACGGACCCGACGAGGCCGAGGAAAAGCTCTCATTGTGGGCAGCCGTCTGCGCCGCCGAGACGTCCGCATAGGAGGTCGGCGGGTAGTCGTTCAATTTCATGTCCATCGTGAGCAACCAAGGACACCCTTTTAAAATAAATAATTAAGAAGACAACGACGGCAGTGATTACGGTGAAGGATATGCCACTTCTTCTGCCGGGTGATTGTAAATGAAAAAAAAAAACAAGACCGAAAAAAAGACACAAAACAAATAGATGAATTGTAGGAAGGAAAGAGTAAAGGCGGGTCTCTCCAACCAAAAATGAACAAAGGAAGGAAGTATGTATTGAGTGAAAAAAGGGCAAAGGGGAAAAGGGACAAGGACAAGTTGCAGGAAGATTCCGTGACGAAGGGATATGGGGATGAAGACGAAAGGAGAGATTTGAAAAGGGAAAGAATGGAAGATGGATGATGATGAGAAAGAATGGAAAGAAGAAAAAAAGGCACAGGAGGGAGGGAGGAAGAAGGTAGTTATACAAAACAAAGAATATGTAGTAGTCAAAGAACGGAAGGAAAGGACAAGAAGGTGTCATGGGTGGTGTTGCTCTTTTTTTCGTCTGTCTCTATTTTTTCTTTTTTTCTTTTTTTTCTTTTCCTCTTACTTTTGCTTTAGTTTGTTCTTTCCTCTTTCTTTCTTTTTTTTTTAATTATGTCTGTCTTTCCCTTCCTTTTTTTGTCTGCATCTTGTCTAACACTGCAGGAAAGTACCTTATGATTGAAGCATCCAATCTGACCTGCTTCAATGTTTCTTTTTTTTTCGCCCTTGGAGAGGGGGGAGCGAAACCCCATAACGTGCTACAACTACATCCTAGCACTTGGCGGCGGCTCTTGCATAGTACCTGGTCGATCTGGCGTGGAGCCAGGCTAGAACAGTAGGAAAAGTAGAGACGAACCAGCAGTCCTTGGGGCACGAACGCGCGAGGAAAGGGAGGGGGGGAGAAAGGAGTGACAACGAGGACCATGGAGCAGCACAGCGAAGAGCCGCTTCAGGGCATGCTTCACCCTTTGGTAGATGGCAAGTACACACCTACAAGAATGGAGATACATCTCGTAGTGCTTTAGAAGGTGGAGGGGGGGTGGTAGTAAGAGGGTGGTGTTGGGTGGGGGGGGGGGGGGGGGTAGACGATGGGAGAGGGGGTGTAATACATCCTGTACATACATACGTATATATGTGGGGATGGGGGGGTGATGTACGGATAATACAATACGTAAAAAGACATACAGAGAAACGAAATCTACTAGCTTTGCGTTGGACAGCTTAGGAAAAAAAGACAAATAAAATCAGACGGGCTGGCCGTTGGCAGTGGCAGCAGCAGCAGGACGCACCGGACGCGGTGTTAATCGGGAGGGTGGTGGGAGGAGGAGGCTAGTAGCTTGGCCAGTTGGAGGCAAAGAAAAAAATAAAATAGAAAATACACGACAATGTACGGAGAGAGACAGAAAGGAAAAAGAAAAGAAAAAAAAAGAGGAGCCCACACACCAGCAACGCTAGACGGATTCACACACAAAAGGTTCAGAAAGGGAAAGACAACGACCTGTACTAAAGCAAACACAGACGGGGCAGATAGAACCACGCCACGGCCTTGTTAGACGCGCAGCTCGAAAGACGGCACGCCCCTCCTCGCTTCGTTTTTTTCAATTTTTTTTTTCAATTTTTTTTCAATTTTTTTTGTCTTTTTTTCGGTCTTTCTCTTTTCCTGCTGTATGTATGTCGTAGTCCTTCCTTTCTTCCCTACGTCCCGTACATCTGCTCCCCCCCCCAGTCTCTCTTTCAGCCGTGCCTTTTTATTCTCTGTTCTTTTCTTGCTTGTGTTTGTCAAGCTCGGCTTCGTTTGCTGACCCGACAACATCCCCGTTATGACCGAGTGAAAATGGGCGCCGTTGTTTGTTTCCTGGCAAGCTGTTTTATTTTCTGCGTCCGTCGGTCCGCTTGTCTCCACGATGCAAGGTCGTGTGTTGTTGCATTCGCTCTGCAGTAGTATGTACGTCGTAAACTCTTGCTCATCTGTAATTAGAACCTGCTGTAATCCATCCCTCGCATCTTGCTCTCGTCTGATCAATGAACCAGTGCCTGTCCCTTTCCCCGGTTTTCCCGGCTTCGGGGTGGGGACGGACCCTGTGGCAGGTTTTGTTTGTCTACGACTTCCATACTAATACATACCTACGGCAAAGGCACGACAATCGTTCGGCTGCCCGGTCAGACACAGTCAGGAACCGCCGCGCACGCGTGTGCGCGCGCCCACTTGCTCGCGCCCACGGGAGGTAAGGGTCGACCGGTGGTCAGAAAAAGCGATCCTCATTCCACTCCACCTCGCGCGTCCTCCCTTCTCCCTCTCCATTGTCTCCTGTTTCTTTCGTTCTTGCGAATGGCGTCCGCTGTAGTCTCCCGCCCGTGCCTGAATCGTAACCCGTACCTGGTTTAGAGCTGGTGCGTATGGCCATGGCAGGGACGTAAAAAAGAGGAGACGAGGGCGGAAAGAGTTGAGGTAGATAGAAGTTTGTGTATTATCAAAGTACGTTTCTTTTTTCTCGGTTTGTCTTAGTTCGGCCTCGGCCTTTCCAGTTTTCATTTTCATTTTATGCTTTTATGTAGGGTTTCTCACGACATCGTCTTCCGTCGTTTTAATTCATCACGTTTCTTTATTGGGCAATTTCTAAATCCCCAGTAAATTCTGTGTTTGGAGACCGTTCCCTTTCGAGGACGAGACGCCTCCAACGAGACTATCCTCGTCTCTTATTCCGTTTATATATGGGATTCTCTCTTGTTTCCCCGCGACAAAGCCAAAAACAGAGCCCGTCGGCAAAGTAACGGTATCTCAGCCAATGAAATCAAAGTGGAGGAGGCGGTTGTGCAAATCCAGCGATCAGCACAGGATGGTGGCCGGGCGTTCGTTTGAGGTTTAGGGTGAACAAAAAAAAGAGGGCCAAGCTGCACGGTAAAAGCGTAGGCTCGGCGATGTGATGTGATCGTTGCCCATCTCTCTCAGAGAAAGAGGGAGGGTGAGTGAGTGAGTGGGTGTGTGTTTCTGCGTCTGGACGATGGTCTGTCTCTGATTTAAACCGGTTTAGACGACGTAGGGGGTGGTTGAACGCATTTCGCGTTTTATTTTACTTAATTCTGCTCTTGCTTTATGGAGCAACTTGCACGTCCTTCCCGGCAGGAGTCGAATAGACCGAGAGAAACAGAATACGAGAAGAGAAAGAAAGAAAGGGGGAGAAAGGTACTAAACGCAGAGTAGCTTGCCATATGAAAAAGGAGGAATTGCCATAGCTGGCATAAAACGAGCTCAATGAGAGCCAAAAAAAGGTATAAATCGACATAAATGTGAAGAATAAAAATAACATAAAAAAACCTGACATACATTCATAAAACGAAAAGAGTATACCGGAGGAAACGTTCGAGGTATGCCATATAAAGCTTCCCATGCTACTGCAGGCGGGCGTCCTACTTCCGTCATCTACTACGACGCAAAGCTTACACACGCCCTTTTTCTCTCTCCTTGCAGATAAAATAACGAAAGCTGTCAAGAGTGCAGAACTAGGTGCAGCCAAAGTCAAGAGGATACATGATTATGCAGCTGTTTAATGGACATGGGTAGTCTGGCTGCAAAAAGACAAAGCCAACCCAAATGGAGACAAAGCAGACGAGCACACGGCCAAGCTTGAAAATGTACTTGTATATTTGTGTATACATATAAAACATGAAAAAATAAAATAAAAAAATAACTAGAAAAACAAATACGACCCGTAAGGGCGGAGAGATTTGTGCGGCATCGCATCAACGAAGGGAGCGGGAGATGAAGAAAAGCCATACGCAGGGAACAACAACGCCACCTCGCGAGGAGGAAGTGTTTCTAGCAGAGAAAAAAAAAAAAAAAAATCCACAGACAAATTTGGATCAAGCTCGAGAGTATCATCTCGTATACGATAGTCCTTCGTTCGCGTTTCCTTTTCACCGGCATCAAGTGGGCTTTTTCGGTGGGCGAGGGCTACTCCTTCACAGTCACTTTACCTGCAGGTCTACCATCTGTCTCGCGTTGTATTTTCTTCTTCTTCTGTGTCTGTAGATGTGCGTGTCGCGTCTGTACACGTCGATTTTTTTTAGTACGCGTTCCAATCCCTTTCGGTTTTTCTTTTCCCCCTTCCTTTGCGGTTAGGAATGCAAATGCCACTTTACCAGCAAGACAATGTGGTGATCATTTCTTCACAAGAGGTGGTGAGAAAAGAGAAAAAAAAAAAAAGAAAAAACCACTTTAAGCAAGCACTTAAAAAAACCAAGGCTGTGTTACATGGAATGAACACCTTAAATGAGTGCGATCTTCAAAGGGGTGAAAATCAAAAGACAATGGAATGGGGGCAACCGCGTCGAGATTGATAGGGATGGTCCATCAGCAGCTTGGATCGTCAACACACGGTCTCGGCGGCACGACCAGGACAACGGCCGAAAAAGTAAGGGAGGACCCCGCCAAGGAGAGAAGATAGAGTGAGTTGTATGAACAGAAATAAGAAAGGATAAGCGGGAGAGAAAGGTGCAAAAAATAAAATAAAATAAAGTAAAACATAAAAATACATATTTATGTATTTTGTATACCATTATATATAAACCACAAAAAAGCAAAAAAAAAAAAGAAGTAGTTGCGCGGTCCAGGCCCTATACCAGGAAAACACAATACGGCAATATCAAGGGAGAAAAAGGAACACAAGGCAGACGACCAAAAGGGACTAAACGGTTTTCTTCAAGCCAGGCACAGCGTCGGTTGACTACCACAGGAACACGGCATCCCCTATCTTGGATTGTCGCATGTACCTATTGTATTGCGCCGCAACTTTAATTCCGTCTCGTATTGCTTACACCGATTTCGTCGCTTGCAAAAGAGCTATGTGTCTAGAGTCCGGTGTTCAGGTGGTAACATTGGAAGATACACCCCCACACCTCTGTTCGTCTGTTCAGAACAGTTTTTCCCCCTTTCTGAGGTGAGACAAGATCTAAACAAGGAGGCGCATTTGGGGAGGGGGGGAAGGACGCAATGGAGGGTGGTTCAAAGAGGTTATGGGGATGAATCAAAGGCAGAACAGAAACGGCATGCATCGGCAAGACGCCCCGTCCAGTGAACCTGATGATTTCGTACAAAGAATATGCACGACGAAGAAGCTATACTTTAGCTTGGGAAGCAATGGTGAGCACAATGCAATTTCAAGTGCATACAGCCGTGTACCACGAAAAGAAGCCGAAGAGGCGTAGGAGACGCGGCGGCAGGAAGACGAAGAAAACGACGACGTGGACTGGGGTTCCAAATCGGGCAACGTAGCTGCATTGGGGAACAAGACGGCAAAAAAAAATTGATATCTCGAGATGGGCGTGTAGTTGAGAGAAAGAAGCTGACCAAGAATAGGGTAAACCGGAAGGAAGCGAGGGGAAAGAAACAAAAAGAGGTTCAAGATATTGCCTCGAAACAATGGAATTGAAAGAAACGGGTATCCCGTGGCAGCAGGAAAACCCCGGCAAGAAGGGAAGGAAAAAAAACAAAATGCAAGTAGGTTTTTTTTTTTAAAAAAAAAGGAAGCGACCCACGCAAGAAGCTTTGCATATACGCAAGGCAGAGCGTGCAGAGACGCAAAATGTCGTGATACTAAGATCTCCAAGCAGGGAAACCATGAGCAGTGGCAAGACGACAGCTGCATTTGCTTCTGCAATGCAACTGCGGCCATTACGACGTGCAGCGGAAGCGCAAGACCGACTCCCTGAGGGACCACAGGAATCAAGAAAACATTTCCGGACGTGCCAGTTTGAAGCCGTGTGAAAGGAAGCAGATACGAGACGGCGAACAAGTGAGCAAAAGACGGTTTATCTTTTGTGGCTTGCGTCGCGGGCGATGAGACGAGGGGGAGCAAGGAGAACAAGAGAAAAGAGTGGGTAACATTAAGCGTCTTGTTGGCAAATCACATAATACCCTCTCTGACTTTGTAAACTTCCTTGTGCTCCTTTTCGATTTTGATATCACATGCCAAAGAAAATAGAACAAGGACAAAACACGGCTTTAAAAAATATGATATATCTCTTCAGGGACTGTCTTTTTTTTCTTGGCCCTTGCTAAAAAAAAGTTGAAGAAGGAAAAGCAAATGACAAAAAAGGAAAGAAAACAAACTTGATACAAACCCCGAGTGCAACACAATCCATCAACGGGACCCTTGGTTGTGTCTTTCTGATTCCAACCTGCCGTACGCACTATCTGACGTCCTCATGCAGGTGGTATATGCGCGGAAATATCGTAAGCATGCAACAGGTTTGCCCAATCGTTGACGACACGGATGCCAGGGACCAGACAGGGCGCGCGCGCGATGCAAGGAAATGCCGTCGGTTGTCGGAATCAGGCAACATATCCACCTTGTCGATGATGGAGAGTGGTCTGATATTGTCTGTGCAAGCTTGGTTCCTTGGCGTGAAAGGAGGCTTGGGAACCTGCTGCAGGGCGAAGAACGTGGCCGCCAAAGGGTATGCAACGGAAAGAAACGAAGGCAAAGAAAAAAAAAAAGAAAAAAAAAAAAAAAAGAGGCAAACGAAGAAGACCAACAGGGGTAAAGGGACCACACGATGCAGAGAAGAGGGGACGGGCGAGAGCAAGGTGCAGCAGTAGGGGCATGACGGTTGGAAACGAGGGATGTTGAAGAAATACCCGTGATAAAAAAATATTACAGGAAAAAAAAAGAAGCCCTGGGGACCACGAAAATGACAAAAAAAGACGAACGACTACAACCTTCTCCGCTTTAACGCGGCACCGCACACGGCGTGGCTGCAAGGCAGAAGACGGGGCTTGCTGAACGTGCATGCAGAAAACAGAAGAGGAAAAAAAAATGACGACGTAGACGGCGTTTTGTGGCTGTCGGGTCGGAGAACAGACGAAAAGAGAATAGAAAAAAAAGAGAGAAGGGGGGAACAGGGGAAATGGAGTGGTGGGGGATGGCCCTTCGGCGTGTCCAGACGAAGAGAACCCAAGCCGGCCGGTCTTTTCACCGGCATGGCTACCTAGGCTGAGAAAGGCTTTTTTCTTACGAGTGCTCTGCACGTATTTTGCTTCGTCTATCATACAATCTTTGATTGTTTTGGGTCTTTTGCTACTCGCTCGGCCTCCGTCGTATCTTTTTTTTTTGGGTCACAGAAGCATGGAAGAGACGGAGGAAAGGGACAGAAATAGGGACTGCTAATTCCGAACCAGCTTTCCGGAAACGCCCTCCAAGCTTTTTTTGCGCTTGGTATTTTTTTATATTTTGGTTTGCCCTTTCTCTCTAGAGCTTTTTCAAGCGCACGACAAGTTTGCCGGCGCCGCCGGCGTCGCCGTCGTACGCCGGCTTTATCGGACCATGTCACGCACTCTTTACACCGGATAACCTAACAAGAAATGAAAGAAGAAGGATGAAAAACCCACTCCAATGCAGCTCTCGTGAGAAAAAAGGAACGAACTGCATATGCCGCACATGGCCGATAACAAAAGAGTAGGCCAGAAGAAGCAGGTAAGCCGGGGCATTGTGTCTCTTACGGCTTGTGGTCCGGCTTCTGTTTTTATTTTTATTTTTTTCTTTTCTGCTTGTTTGTTTGTTTTTGTTGATGGTCTTCTATTGCTCTACTGCAGGATGCTCTTTATGTTTTTTTTTTTTTTTTTTTTGCCTCGTTTCCTTCTTCTCCGGCCTGGGTTTGCATGGTTCGTTGATGCGCACATATTCCGAGGAACTACCATTTTTCTCCTCTTTTTTTGCTTCTTTTGCCTTAACTTTCCCCCCGGAAGCCTCCGCACGCGGGCGATCAGGAAAAAGCAAATAAAAGCAGGTACGGAGTACGGAGTACATTCGCCTACAAATACGCCTATCGCCCACCCTGCAGTCTAGCCGCTACTGGTTCCAATGCAACCCTACCAATACCACGTACGGAAGTACTTCGCTCTCCTATGTACCTACCGGAGTAATAATACGTCGTACTATGGAAACGTATACTGCGTCAGCGGCTGTGCTCTACATAAGAGTTTATGATATCTTCGGTATCGTGCCTTGCGTCGTTCGTCGTATTGGATAAATGGTTCGTCCGCTCATCCTCAGCTCCCTCGCGTCTTCTCTTCACCCCGTGCGTTCTCTCTTACAGAATCAAGACCCCCCTTCCCTTTTTCGGTTCCACGATGGCTTCGTATATCGTACGAATACGGAGCACGACGGAGCATGTATGTCGTACTCCTTAGGGCCGGTTGTCCTACCCCTGCAACTGGCCTTACGGAATATGTAAGTGTCCCCCCCCACTCGCTTGCCCGCCGGATCCTCGTACATAGCTTGTGCATTAGTACTTCGTACTCCATATGTCAGGCAATTGAGGTGATCGGTCCTTGGCGGCGAACGAAGACGGGCAAAGGACGTGCTGCTGCGTCCGAGAGAAAGAAGAAGCGAGGGCGTGTAGAGATTGCAAAACTTCAAAAATAAAAAAAAACACATGATCACTTGCAACGCAAGGTACATTTCGACAATACGAATGGAAGCAGACACCCGTATACACTTTTGATTTTTTTGGTGGGTGTCAGCAAGAAGAAAAAAAGGACACCCACGGCCCGAAGAGGGGAATAACAGAAAGAAGAGTAAAAGACAAAATAGGGAAAAGAAGAGCAGGGGGGTTGGGGCTATTTTTCGAGCCAGCGCTGCAAACTCGGGGAGGGTTTTTGCTATGTTCTGTAAAGCTGATTCGATTTTTTTTTGATTGACAAGAATCTAATCCTCTTCCGTATTTTAGGGTGGCCGGAACGCCGGCAGAGAGCCGGCGGCACAGGCTGTCCGAAGAAGAGAAGGAAACGGGATAGAGCTGAAAAGAAGAAAAAACGAAAAATAAGGGGGACATTTACCAAAAAAAAAAAAAAGTAACCCCGGCGTCTTCGGGGATGAACCTTTTGTTTGGTAGGGCTACGTAGGCTGGGAACAAAGCTCGTGGGCCGGAGTTTGGTTGTCTCTTCGCATACAAGAGGAGAGATTCGCACACCGAGCCACACGGGCAGATGCACAGAGCATAGTGCGACCTCGCTGCCAACGGGCTGCATAGCGGCGTTGTATTCCGTACGGCGGTCCGGCTTAGATGCGACTGCGGGTTATGTACGTCCCAGAACGAGCCGTTTCCACGACAAACGATGATGTGTCCGGGGAACGGGGGGGGGGGTGCTATCACATCAACAACAACAGCATGCACGTTCCCCAAAATGGGAATAAGGACACGGCATTGTTCGTCATAGACACGGTTGCGAGCGGCATAAGCGCCGTCTCTTTTGTTGCTCATGTTGTTATTTTGAATTCTTATTTAGTTTTTATTAATTCATTCTTAATATCATTATTTTTTTTTACCTCACGTCTGGCCTTAGTAATTCTCTCGGCCAAGAACCGAGTTTGCTTTCCGGGCCTCCCTCCTTGCCGGCTTCCTGCTCACTCGTATCGGCGGCTTTGCAACGGCTTTTCAAAAATCTCGGACGTCGGGGTGCACCGAGAAAGGAGCACAAAGGGGCGTTCATGACGATTGCTGTTGCAAAAGGTGCTAAACCACAGAATACGGTACGAGGTATTTCGCACTCAAAGATCTTATATAAGTTCAACAAAGAAGAAAGACCACTCGGACGCTTTTCATCTGCGAGTTGAATGACCCAAGCAGTGTCGTTGTCCTCGCGACCAAAGCAGCGTCAGCGGCTTGGGTGATATTGGCTGACGTGTGACACCGTTCAAGGGGGGGTGCTCATTTCCTTTTCCCTGTTTCCCCCGTTTTCTTCTTCTTTTCCCTTTTTGACCTTCTCGTTTTCTTCCGCTCTCTCACGTTTTTATTCTTTCTCACTTTCTAAAGCACACCCGCTTCTTCTCTCTGACAGTCTCAATGCTGTCAAGAGCACGCGTTCTCGTGGCGGTCGAGACTCCTGTCGTCGGACAACCGCCGACGGTCGCAAGGTATTACAATGTGCTACGGAACACGCTCTGTATTACCCTTCTCTTTCCCTTCCCCATCCGCCTTTTCGTTTTCCGTTCCTTCTTTTCATTTTGTCACTTTCGTCCGCGGCTCCATTTGATTCATTTTTTGTCTCAATAACTCCGACTTGTGGCGTTCTCCCCTCTTGTTGTCTCTCGGTGCTTTTGTGGTTTCGGGAGCATTTTGGACCTCGTATCCGCCCACTGTCTTACCCTTTCGCTTAAAAAAGAAGGGGGCTAAAGGGCAAAATACAACGGAATACAAATACCCCGGATTGGCGTTCAGCCTCCTCAACCCCCTGAATCACATTTTCGGTGACGTCGGTAGAGCGTCATCATCTCTCTTGTTGGATTTTGTTTCTCGTCTTTTCATTCTAGGAAAAATTCATCTCCCTTTCGTCGCCCGCGTCTCTCGAAAAAGAAAATTTATCCACCGAAGTAACGAGCTCCTAGGTCTAGACCGCCGAGACCTTTGATACATACTTACAATACAGCCTCAACAAAAAACTGACAAACCAACGACCGCAGGACTACAGTGGCGGGCTCTTTGCTTTTTGCTGCCTCTAGAGGTGGATGCTACAGTACACAGCCCTGACCTTTCCACACCTGATATCATATCATTTGCCCCGATCGATGAGCGATATGGAGTGAGCCCCATCTCGCAGCGTGTGACTGGTCGAAACTACTAGCCGGTGAGATGCGGACGTGGTACCGGTTCCCGAACAAGCAACGAAGGGGACATGGGAACGGCATGGCTACGATAAAGTTTGGAAAAGAGATCAGGGAAGAAGAGGGGAAGGATGCGAATGGGGGGGGGAGGGGGACCGGGGGACGGTAGACTGGTGGAGGCGGGTTGACTTGGTCTCGACCATCTATGTGCAATGCAACGACAACAGAGACAAACAACGAACCTTGTCGGCGGAGGGTGCTATTCTCGGGTCGAGCCGAGAGCAAAAAGGGGAACGGTGGGTGGCAGGGAGGCGTAGACAGGGGGCGTCATGTAAGTACTCTGTCGTCATTTTCCCTTTTCCCTGTCCTTCCTATCACCCTTTTCCTTCCCCGTTCCCCCCCCCTCCTTTTTTTTGTTTCGTTGTGCTCAAGGTGGGTGCTAGATAGGCACGCACGGCAGTGAACCGGCCGATCGAGAGCATGATCTGTGCAATCCATTTTTTTTAGTACCACTTGTCTGTCTCTTTTCTGTTTAGCCATGTAATATCATGTGGGCGTATGCGTTGGCATGCCCGCCAAGGTTTGCTCGCCAAAATGCATACGACCGCACCAAAGAAGCTGCACCTCAACTGGAGGGATACATTGGAAAAAGCAAAAAAAGAAAAAAAAAAACCACCAAAAACCAAGAAAAAGAAAAAATGGTAGAAACGGGAAAGGCGTGAAGGCCTCGCTCCACACAGCCGGCCCAAGTAAGTGGCCGCCCTACCGAAGCACGTCCTATCGTAATACCACGAGAGAGACAAGCAGGACTCGGTTAAGCAGTACGACGTATTGTGTCGTAGTTTGGTGGAGCCACCTTGGTCGCAGTTGCGTTCTTGACTTGATTGGGTTGTGCTGGGTGGTTGTCGTTCGTCTGGGCCTCCAATCATGGCAGCCCAAAGGAGCAGTCAACTAAGGTTGTGCAGCTGCGTGCTTGTATTCTGTTCCTCGCAGAAGGCCAAAAAAAAGGACAGGTCAAAGAAAAAAAAGAACCGGCAATCGCACGGGTTATGTGCTGCCCGGTTACTTCGCTGAGGGTCCCCTACCAAGAGCCCTACAAGCTGGTCTCACAAGAACGGACCAAAGTCAAAGAGAATGAAAATGCTGCTTCACGGTGTTTGACGGCTTTTTTACTGGTTCTGAACCTCGTACATACATACTAAGATAAATGGCCACATCAAAATGGTGTGATGATCGTAGGTAGATCAAATGCATGTCTTGAATTTTGCGGGCTTTTTATTGCCTGCCTCTCCCCCTTTTCCCTTCTCTTCTCCACACTTTTTGCTCTTGACGTCCGAGTTATTTATTCCAAGACCTTGTTCTCTTGTTGCTTGTGACTATCAAACCGACGGCGTTATTTTTTTGACATGTCTTACCATTACAAAGCTGATCATTGTCCGAATGGACCGGTTTAGGCTCTGTATGTAGCCACAATATGGGACGTAAGCGAGCCCTTGTATACCAGGAAAAAAAAAGCTTTTCTTTCTTATACGCTCGTTTCTCAGTGATTTTAACGACACACGGTGTTCTTTGTTATTCATGGTAACGTCCGTACTATGTTAGTTTTTGAACGAGGCTCCCTTGAGGGCTGGTTTTGCCCTTTTCGGATTGTCGCGTCGTGCTTGGCAAAGGCACGTTTGGCTGCTACGCGTCGTGATAAAAAAAAAAAAAAAAAAAAAAAAAAACCGGGCACACTTACAGTAGCTCAAAACTAGCTTTTTTTTTTCAGGCACACAAGGGATAAACAAGAACCGATGCGGGAAGGGGCAGGGAAGGGAGAGGGGAAGACAGAAAGGAGGGCATCTCGGCTCACCGGGGAAAATGGGGGTGGTGCTGGTGGTGCTGGTGGAACCTGGGCCTTTGCTTTCCGCCACCCTCGTATGGGAGGGATTCGTGTGAGACAAACGAAAGCAAGGGATGAAAGGGGATTGGATGATAGACGCGTTGGAATGCAAAGGCCGACCATTGGCCAAAAAAGCAAAAAAAAAGAAAAGAAAAAAAGACAGAAAGCTGGGGGAGGAACCAGCTTCACAAAGCTCTACCTTTCTCGGCTGTGCCCTTTCCAAAATATGATATTCAAACCCTTTTTTAAGTGCATCCCTTCGTCGCGTCCTCTTCTATTCTTCGTCGAATTGGCCGTTTTTTTTATTTTTGCTTCGCGTTTCCGCGTAGTTGGGTAGCCTCCTTGCTTCGATTCTATTTAAAGTGTGGCTCTAGTAGAAGACCAAGAAGCGAGAACAGCTCGCCATCATCGTCGCGTCACAGCCAATATTGGATGCTTTCTTCACCCAACGTTGCCCAATCTCGTTAACGCGAAAGGCGAATGAACGCAAAAGAACCAAGCTGAAAGACCAAAGGAGGCGTTTTCAAAATACTACTCCCCACATCCGAGAAAATCAGGTTTCTCAGGAAAAGAAAAGAGCAAGCTTCACCGAGTGCAAACTACGTATGTCAACTTGACTAAACTCAACAGGGCGTAGAACAGAACACGGCATCGAATGCCCAGGCATGGTGACGACACGTTTTGGACAGGGGCTTGCTATCGAGATCGAGAGTAATCACTCGGCTAGGGGATGTTTTTTTTTCATCAGGACAAGGACGAGAAGCATCGCAATTCACAGCAGTAAAAAATAAGGAAACGAAACTGCAGAAGATGAAGAGGGAATATATCCGTAAGTTCACGCGTATCTCCGCGCCACCTTGGCCCCTGGCCTGCCTCTGATCAAATAACCGAGCTCATCCCTGGCCGTGGGGAAAGGGATGGCGGCACGTTCAGGGGCTAACCAAAAGGCCGGCTCGCGTTGCTCCCGCAAGCTACTTCGTACGTCGTACGGAGAACGGAGTACTAAAACGAACCAGGTTCCTCGTAAACCGGCTGGCTTTGGGCGGGTATGTCGATCGTGTTGACAGGGTCAACGGCACAAGGACGTCCTCGTACGGCGTATGATGTTGCATTTGCAATGCAGGACTATCACTGTTTACAGCAGTGCCGTGCCGCACTCTCGCAGTAATGCACGTGTTCAAAAGTGCTCTACAGGGCTGATGCTCCTCCATGACGAAGTAAGATTCTTCCTGAACAGGGTCCGCATCTCGTATAAGAAACGACCTTGCGTCCGGCATCCAGCTTCACTTTTTTGTTATTTTTTTGCAACTAAAGCCACAACCATCCGTCTACTTGGCGATGTTGGTGTGGAAAGAGGGTGTCAAAGCGAGCATGAGAGGCCAATCTGCTTCATGTGTTTATTGTATCGAGAGACACACAAGGGGCCCATCGGATATTCTACGGGGTTACTCGGTACCTTTTTATTGCGGTCTTTTCTAAATCGCGCGCGATTCTTTTTTTTTTCCCTTTGATTTTGCCCTCTTTCGACCTCCGTACTCTCCCGTAGACAAATTGTCACGGCTAGAAAGAAGCTCAGGGTTCTTGTTTCCTTGTACTTCAGATGACTCCCCTTTTTCTCGGCATCGGGCTCTCTATTCCCACAGCTTACCACAGCTGACGACAGCTGACGCCACCGCACGTAAAAATATGTAATTATACGACGACTATGAAGGACGCGGTAGCTACGCTCGTCCACACCAATACGAAGCTTACAGGCACCAAAAGACAGGGACAGGGAGCAGACAAAATAGCTCGATAACATGCAGTTGCCCATATCAGTATAGCGTGGTGCGAACGGACGTCGGCAGCTGGAGATCGCGTTTTGCTGGTCTGTCCGCCAACCCCGGCTTTTGCCTCGGGCGATCTTTGCTCGTCGTATGCTTAGTTTTGTCTTTCGTTTACTTTCTTTTTTGCCCTAGATAACAGCCTACGGGCTTTGAAGGGCCTGGCGAGCTACAAAGTACACATAGGCCCGGTTTGTAACCGTACGAGCCATGAAGTAGTACTAGTATGTAGCTTTTGTTTTGCACCAAGCTTGACACCGAAAAGCTTTAGGGCTGGAAATGACTTCTCGGGCTTGCAGGGGAGAGCAGTTCGCGCCGTAAAATAAGCGGATCAAGCTCCAGCGGGCTGAGCGAGCTGCTTTTAGAACAAACAACTGCCTGATTCTGTTAGGATCCCCCCTCGACACTACAACTACTCCGTACATAACTTGATCGCTTCCGCCGTGAAGTGGGCTTGGCGTTGCTGCTTCAGCTCCTCCACATGCTTTTGCTGGGTAGCGTACAAAGTACGATTCATCGTGTGCCCTTCATGGCTGCAGGTTCTTCTTTCGGGGAGAGGACAATTAGTGCCATGTACGTAAGTAGGTATGTATGTCGACATAAATCCTGTTATAGTCACATGTATATCTAGCCGAGCCGACTGCCCCATCTGCCCTCATGCATATGACGGACTGCGTCAACGGGATGCCGCATTGGGCAGAGCCAAGGGGAACTCCATTTGTAACCGGTTTTCTAACAAAACAGCTGTTTGTGGCAGACATCATCTGAAAGCATGCTTTGTGCAGGAGGTTGTGCACGTTGAACGCGAAAATAACACTAATAAGCGAGGGACCTGCAGCAAACAGAAAAGACTTCTGATGCTCGTTGGAAGCAGGAGAAAGGGGAAAGGGGAAAGAGGACCACCAACAAGCAAAGCAAACCTGAAATATCAAGAAAGAGTGAGACATGCGTGTGAAGACTATGTAAACGGGGGAAAAGGAAGACGGAGCAAAAGCAATAGTCACCAGTCCAACGTACGTCCCATACAAGAGCGTACGGGCACGACGACAACCCCGACCACACAACATACGAGAGTCCAGTACGCGCAAGCTAATCCTATTCCACTGCCATATTGTCTCTCTGTCTCTCTCTTTGCTTTTTTGCCACTGCCTATGCACGGCCGAGATCGTGTGTGCGCACACTACTGTACATGCTACTGCACGTACTACTGCACGCGCTACTGCAGCCTACGGAGTGCGCACTGCCGGTTCCTGGCTTTTTGCTTTTTTTCGATTTGTTTGATTTCTTGTTTTCGGTGATGTGCCAGACGACCAGGTCTTATTTATGTACACGCCTGCGTGCTCGTGGATCGTCCGTGTTGCATCCCGCCCAAAAAGGAAATACAACAGGCTCCCTCCCCGTTGGTCCCAAGACTAAGAGAAGGCCAACATCGGATCCGACCTGCTGCTCTTGTCCCCTTTTGGGTTGCCCTATGCGTGTCTCGCTTTTAGACGATCTCGGACAGCAGGAAACTCCACACGGTTTTTTCTTTTTTTTCTTTGCACCTGAACACAACGCGTCGTCACGGTCTCGGCGCAATTTGCTATTCATCTTGGCTCAGCGCCCTTCTGGCAAACCCACCAGCCACTTGCATCTAGACTGCACATAGCCCTCGACTTGGTCTGGAGAGAGGAATGAAGGAGGAAGATAATACCAAAGAAAAAGAAAAAAAAAAAGGCCCAGGCTAAGAGATGCAAGGGCAACTCACTCACACATCACGAATGGTTTAGTACGTCTTTTGAATAAGACACACGGAGCTGCAGCATACATCTTATGCCCAAGACAGGTAACGGTGCTCTTAGCAACTGAAGCAAGCTGTTGGCAGTGGGCATAGCTGGAGGAGCAACGTCCAAGATGATTGTAAGAAGTGCAGCTCTCGCCAGTGGTGCTATCAACACACTGCGGATGGGGACAGGCCGATCGTGGGGCATGGACTCGAACCAAGATGATAACACGGGTAAAAGGCAATCTACAAATTGTAATTTCTGTTCTTCCTCTTCTTTTTATTTTATTATTATTTTGATTTTGGCTTGCTTCTCGATTTGGTCTGATGTTCCGTGTTCTTCCTTAAATGGCCGGTCTAAATAAGCTTACATACCGAATTTGGGTCTCGTGGACTGCCAATGTAAGGTTGTCCTCCGTATTACGTCGTTTTTCTCACAGACGACGACGTCAACCAAGGCTTTTCCACTTTGTCCTTTTGTGGCGACAACGGGATGGCTGCGTAGCATTGCATGAACGCTACGACTAGCCTTGGCCCTAGCCGTGTTGTCTCCGCTCCAAGCCCCGGCCCTCGGTCGAAAATGCCTGCCGCCGGCTATGCTATCGTCATGTTCGTCGACGTCGGACCCGCCGTATGCAGGCATCGTCCGGCCACGTGTAGTTGTAGGGGCACAGGGCGGCCATCGTGAACGACTCCGCCCTGCCTTGCAGGCTGGGCAGGGCAACTTTTTGTGGCCGTCGGCAATTGAGCTTTGACCGAGCATCCGCGAAGCTGTCAGCAACCGGATGACCCTTCTGCATCGTGTGCGAACTCGATCAAATAAACAACTGGCGTGAAGCGGAAAAAGCCTACTACAAAGACAGACAGGTAATCCTAGCGGATGGGCGTCATCAACATGGCTCCTGGCTCCGTGCTATGCGTGGAAGTAAGCTTTTAACAACCGCGACAGGGACGTCAACTGTTCTAACGCAAAGGAGACCGGCAATGGTTGCGATACAAGAACGGACCGAGATGAGCGTCATCTATTGTTCCCGTTTGGTTTCTGTTGTTTTCCTTTCCCCAACTATCCCACGCGCCGGACGAACATGTTCAATCTATCTCAACGTAGTAGACCAGGCCATTTCCCCCTTTCGTGTCTCGCGTCGTTCCTGGCAAATCGTGTCCTCGCGGACCCTGAAACAAAACTTTGTAGCCGCGCATCAGCGGCTTATGCGTCAATGCCGCCGTTCTCATCGTCGTCCACATCCTGCATCGCCTCGTCCATCTCCTCCGCGGTCGCCTCCAGTCCCTCTGAGCTCATGAAGTTGTTGTTTGTTTCCTCGGCTGATGGAAAGCGCTTTGTGTTAGCAGTCAACCGAGATATAGACGGACGCAAAAAGAAAAGGAAGACAACAAATCAAAAAAACAACAAACAGAAGAAACCTACTCTTTGGCTCCACCAGCAGGTTCTCCTGCACTTCGCAATACGTCAGCACCGACGCGGCGCCGATCTCACTGCGCTTGCCCAGGATGCACCGTGTCAGCCGACAGCCCTTGCCCACGACCACGCCTTCCATGAGCAGGCACTGGTGCAGCTTGGCTCCCTCGTGGATCTGGCAGTTGGCCCCGACCACGCACTCCCGGATGGACACCTTCTCCTCCACGGTCACGTTGTCGGCCACCAGGCTGTCCGCCCGCGTGATGGTCGTGCGTGTCTTGACGCCTTCGGGGTACGCGACTTTCCGTGCGTGGGCAAACGGCGACGCCGGCTCCCATGACGATTCGGACGACAACGACGACGACGCCGAAGCGGCTGCCGCCACCTCTTCCACCGAGGGCAGCTTGGCCAGCTGCAGGGACACGGTCAACAGCAACTTGGACGTGTCCACGCGCCGGATCAGGGGCGCGGTGGCCGTCGAAGGGTGTATGTACGCCAGTAGAGGTGGCATCTGCAACCCCCTCCGATCGCTGCTTTGGTCTTGCCGTTGTTTGTCTGGCACGTCGGCCGCAACGCTGCCAGGTGTTGAGAGAGTCCGCGCAGATACTGTATGTGCTGTTGTTGTGGTCGTCGTTGCTGCGGCTGCTGCTACCGCGCTCGTGGACAGCGGTACGGATACCTCCGCCGCCAAAACCGTGCCTGCCGGGCCTGTCGACGACAGACCGCGCGGCGCGGGTTCGTTGTCGCCCACGCCGCCGCCACTTCTACTGCTGTTGGCGACACCGTAGGTGCTGGCAGACGCGTCGTAGTCCTGCAAGATCGCGGCCATGCCCAGCTTTTCGGGCAAGCCCCGCTGCCACTCGGCCTTGGCCCACCAGCCCACGACATCTTCGCCGATGCTGTCCATATGTTCGTTCGCCTGCACGAGGTCCATGACCCATTGTGGAAACACGTAGATGTGCGCGTCGCGGTGTGTCGTACGCATGCGCACCTGCCGGTGCCGCCGCAGTAGGCCGTGCCGCACCGCGTAGCCATCCTGGTCCTCCATCAGGTCGTTGAGCGAGTCCAAGGGCATGGACGTCACCACGCGTTCCAAGTGCGGCAGCACGGACGAGGACGTGGACGTAGCACGCTTTGCGGGTGCAGCCGCGTCGGCGAGCGGCACCGTGGCCACAAAATCGGCTTCCTCGCCCTTGACGGCCGGCAAGCCAGTCCGCGTGTCGTACCACACACCCAGGCCGCCGCTGTGCGCTGCAGCCGCCAAGCCGGTGCCACCGGCGCGCCGGCGCGCGCTACCGTTGCTGTTGCTGTTACTCTTGCTGTGGTTGTTGTTGCTGTTGTTGCTGCCGCCGCCGCCACCACCGCCACCACCACCGCTGGTATGTGTGTTGCCAAGATACGCATAGCCAAGCGTGTCGGCAGCCAGCACGTCGGCCAGCGAGGCGGCCTTGACCATCCACGCCTGCAGCAGGGTTTCGCCGCCCAGCTCGCAGACCAGGTCGCACGGCAGAACGGCAAAGTCGGCCGTGACGATGTCACGCACTTCGGGCAGCCGCAGGATGGCAGCCGTGCCCGTGGTGTGGTCCAGTTTCTGGGGCGCCACGACGGCCGGAGCCGGCAGGCTGGTCAAGAACGGGTTGGTCTTGAGCGCCGCCCGGATCGCCTCGGAGGCTGCCGGCGGACAGATGAGTGTGATGTCTGCCCCACGATTAAATTCCGTCAGTTCATGCTCAATCCCTGGCTCTTTCGTGCTCAGAAGCGACGCCTTTCACACACCTGTGATGCCGGCCCGGTTGCAGAAATCAAGCGGGTACCAGACCATTGGCCGGTTCGCGATGGGGAGAAGAGCTTTGGGGTTCTCGTCGGGGTTGGCAGTGAAGGTCGGAAACGACGAGCCGGGCCCGCACAAAATCAAAGCCTGCAGGCCGATGCCTTTTGAGACCGCATGCGGCATCTTCGGTATGTGATGATATTTAGAAGAATGTGAAAATAAAAGGAAGAAAAAAAAAGTTCAAGAGAAAAAAAATCTAAATTTCAACCAGCCCAGATTTTTCGATATACACAACCCAGCCTCAAGCCCCCAAATATTGACTGAAACAATTCATGCGGTGATGTATATGTGTATGCTAGGTTTTCACCCTCTCAAAAGCTCTCCTGTGTATCGTGAACGAAGGCTTTTGACTCATGAGAACTGGTGCGCAAAGCTTCTGCCCCACTATGCTGCTAATGTGTATAAATGGTATGCGTAGTGGAGATATGTATATTTTGTCACAAGCCTGTCACGTGTTTTCTAGGATTACGTTCTCCGCTACCGCACAGGTCGGCCTTTGGCCGGCCAACCAATGAACGCCCGGTTATGCCTCGGCCCTCTGTTGCTGGAGCCAGAGGCAGGAAGGGCTGGGGATGGGTGGATGGTAGTGGTGGTTTTGTTTTGTTTTGGAGGGCCTCTTTTCGGTCAGCGGGCACCAACACGGCGACGACCAGCAAAGCTCCGTTACCAGCCACCACGATTTATCAACGAACGGCACAGGCCCCGTGCAGATCCTTTTTGCACACAAAGCTTTATCGCAAAACAAGGTCAACCGGTGCCGGCTTTTTTCACTCCGTCGCTTTGCCGTGATTCTCAACGCCCATATCATCGCATACTTTTTGCGCCTACATCGCGGATCTGCCTGCCGTTCGTCTGCCGCTCGTTGGTTGACCGTGTTGTGTTTCCGAATCGTGCGGTCTCTTGGTTTCCTTTTTCTTCGGAGACGTTTCATTCGCAGGCCCTCGGCACACGGAGCCGCAACTCCACCAACCGTTGTTTGCCCGCCATGTCCGCGCCCTACGACGGCGGATCGTCTTCCCGCCGCCGACGCGGCGTGTTTAGCCACTGGGTGCCGCTTGTTCTGACGCTGACCATTGCCACCGCCGGTGTCGCTGCGTGGGCTTGGAGCCAGCGCAACCGCGACGACGACGAGTACGAACACGAAGACGGCCACGACGGCCGACCGAGCCACGCGCAGTCGCAGCAGTACACCGAGATCGACTACGAAAACGCCGACTACGGCGAAAACCCGCCCTACGGTGCGTCAAATGCCCGGTCTGACCGTGCCGGCCCTGCTACTGCGTCGGGCAGCACCGTCGGCAACAACACGATCCGCATGACCGACGCCTCCCCGGGCTCGGGAATTGGTGGTTCTAGTGGCGGCGTCGGTGGCAGCGCTGGTGGCAGCGGCTGGGGTGCGCGCATGTCGGGTGCCCTGGGGGGCGGTGCTTCCAGCCCGCAGCAGTGGGTCGGTCAAGCCAGCAAAGCCGTGACGGCCGGCATCACGGCTGCTTCGGCTGCGGTGGGTGGCGCCCTGGCCTCGATCCGCGAGGGCGATAAGGACGCCTACGCCGACCACGAGACCTGGTCCGAGGAAGCTGATGCACGGCGGGACCGTCCTGCGGCGCCTGCAGCGCCCGCGGCGGCTGCGCCATCCTCGTCCTCTGCTAGGGACGCCTTTAGCCGCAAGCGAAAGACCGTGGCCATTGTCGTCTCAGCAGACAACCATGGCGACGGCGGCGATGATGACGGTTTTCTCGAGCATGCAGTACGTTTCAGATTTCGTACAACACTCCCTCTTCTTTGTATTGTACTTGCTAACAGTAGTTCTTTTTCACTAGTCCATTCTCTCCTACATCCCCCGACAAAACGACTTTACCAAAACCCGCATCTTTGTCCTCATATACGCGCCTGGCCTGAAGGACGCCGCGAGCGCAGACGCTCTGTCGCCCAGCGTGCCGCAGCCAACCTCGCTCAGCTCCTCGTTTTCCAACATTGGCCCCGAGACGTCGCAGACGTCGCAGCCGTCGCCGCTTCGACCCGATGCACCCGCGTCCGCGTCCGGGAGCGGTGTGCCGCCGGGCTACAGCGCGGTCTACGCGCAGGCCCGTGCGCTCGTCGAGAAGGAGGCGGAGATCATTCCCTTCACGTCACCCAATGGCCACGCACACATCCTGCACCTGCTCGAGCCTGATGTCGTCTACCTGCAGGAGTCGCTGACGGGCGACAATGGCGCTGTGGTCAACCAGCTGCAAAACTGGATGCGCAACGACGTCGTCGTTGTCGTGGGCGCCGAGAGCGGCACCGGCGGCCTCGCCGACAGCGAGTCCGAAGCAGAAAAGCCCGTGTCCGGCGGAGCGGCGGCGGAAAAGCACCAGATTTGGTGGCAGCGGGAGGACCGTGTGGGCCGCGGCCGCGGCGTGGTGGTGGTCGACGGCCTACGTGTGAACGACGATTGGCACCGGCGCGTGCAGGGCAGGGATTGAAGAGAATCGAGGAAGAAGAGACGAATGGAGGGGTGGAAGAGCGCGGGACGACAAAGGGCCGAGGCGAAAAAGATGGAAAGGGTGTGGAACAATTTTCTTTGGTTCATTTCTACGTGAGCGCAATGTATTACGCGGTTCATCTTATTTTTATGATTTATAACGATTGTATACACACAAAGTTTGGCGATTTTCACGTTAGAAAAGCACACTACCTCACCGCAAATATGAAGGACGGGCGGCACTTGCCCCCGTACGTATTTGCGACATGCTCAGAACACATTAACAAAGACCGGGCTAGGTCGGACTATGATTATTGCCTCTAGTTGTGGCACACAATCTGAGTCCAATCCTCATGCTTCGGAGAGCTCATCAGGAGCAGGCAACTTGTCTGCACGCTTTTCGACTCGGCCGTCGCAACCATTATCTGCTCTCGGAAATGCAACGCCAACAAGATACATTTGAGAAGTCAAGAAACCCGGATGCAGCGCGTTCACTCGATGCAATCGTATATATTCTTTTATCAGTCTGATCCAAGGCACCCACGATAGTATATGCAAGATGAATCCTCCCGTATGTCTTCTTCAAGAAAAAAAGGCTATAACCGAACGTAGACGTCCAGGCAGTCTATCCTCCATTCCCGCCGGCCTAGCAGGCTGCGCAGCCACTCCATGCCAATGCCGGTCCACTCTGCTTTTGTGCGCGACAGCTGGTCTGCGGCCGCACCGGCCAGCGTCGTCACCGTCGTGTTGATAAGCTCCGCCGCAATCGTGACGGTCGTGTTGAGCTCCTCGGCCAGCGCCGTGCCGTTGGCGCCGCCAAAGTGCACGGCGTCCGGGCAGCACGCCGTGCAGGACGCCGAACAGGGCGTCGCCCGCGGCTCGAACCAGTTGCTGCCAAAGTCGAAAAAGCACCGGTCCGACCAGTTGCAGCTCGTGAGGAAGAGGATGAGCAGGAGAAAGGAGCAGTACACGCAAGGCCGGTTGAGAAAGTACGTGCACACGAAGAACAAGAAGATAAAGGTCGGCGAGGCGTTGGTGGGAATGAAGAGCAGCGGCAGCCAGCTATGGACGTTGTGGTCAGCAAAAAGTCAAAGCCGCCCAGAACAACGTTTATAAAAGTCAAATAGAAACTGCACTCACCTGCGTAAACAGAACATTGTAGTAAACACACAACAAAAAAACGTTGCTGTGTCGCCGCTCGCAAATGATTCTTTCAAAATGGTTGACGGATCCGGCGAACGTCAGAGCCCACTCGCTCTTAGGTAGCGAATGGACTGGGTAGATGATCGCAACGGTCAGAGGAGCG
This sequence comes from Fragosphaeria purpurea, assembly GCA_002778095.1. Taxonomy (NCBI): domain Eukaryota; kingdom Fungi; phylum Ascomycota; class Sordariomycetes; order Ophiostomatales; family Ophiostomataceae; genus Fragosphaeria; species Fragosphaeria purpurea. The sequence goes on from PCDL01000002.1 coordinate 1,977,659, forward strand.
TAGTCTGGCTTGCATCAATTGTGGTATGGCGGAGACAGACGCCCAGTTGTTGCAAAATTGCGTCGTCGAAGTCGAGGCCAATGTGGCGCAATATCGTCGTAAGGTTTTGGAACGTCGACTATAACTGGGGCAAGGCGTCGGCGGCGGCGGCGGTGGTGGTGGAAATCGAGTTACATAAGCAAAAAACCACACAGTGCGTATCAGACATCGCGTCCAATCGACCACCTTTTAAAATTCGCCCACCACAAAATACAATCATGATATTCTTAAGTTGATGCGTCTGCTACTAGATCTGTAGGTTGTATACTTACTTCTGCGTCATTTTTCACAGAGAATTGCATTCTATTACTTTTACGAGGGTGATATCAAATCGCTACGCGCCGCAATACAGGTCACCTCCATTGCCAAGAGCACAGTCCATTTTAACATCGATTACTGTGTTGCTGCTTGGTCATTAAGTCCGATAAGTGCCCAACCAGCCATTCGCGTTGTTTCCCTTTTTCCCCAGCCTAACGGCCAAAAACTCGGACAGCTTGCCGCCCCATGCTAAACTAAAGGCCAAAAAAAAAAGTGCACCAAAAATCCAAGACATCCCCAAAACACCTTGCATCAAGCTTTTTCTTCCACCGACCGTCAACACAAACTGGCTTCACTGCTCTTGAACAACAAAAAGAGTACAGCCGGGTGATGTTTTGACGTTAGGTAGCAATTTGGAAGCTCAGCCTCTGCAAGTAAATGGTTGTCAATCTCATTGCTTTCTGTTTGTTTATTCGCTGAAGTTTTCTTTTCTATTTTCCTTTTTTTTTCTTTTCTTCTTCACTTTGCTCTTCACTTTTTTGTCATCTGTTTCATCATTCTCTTGCTCACCTCTGGCGTCTTCATATCTCCCCACTGTCATCCAAAGCACGTTTTTGTCCATCTCTCTTCCTTGCTTCCCACATCACAACATCGCACAACGACAATTGATTCTACTCAACCCTGCCTCCATCCTGGTCTTTCGAACGACAAACGGCCGCCGACATGTCGGCAGAGAGCGGCGACGACAGAGTGGCTTCTGCTGAGCGGGCGTCCGAGCCTGGCTCTGGCTTGGAGTCACTTTTGGCTCAGTTGCGTCGCAAGTCCGACCAAGAGGCCGCGTCCTCGGCATCGCTGCAGCCGCACGATTTGCTGTCTCACTTTGCGAGCATGCCTTCGCCTGCCGATCAATACTATCCTCCCCAGCAGCAGCAGCAGCAACAGCAGCAGCGTGCTAGCTCGCCTAACGACGCCGGATCCTTCACGGCCTTTCCGACCATGTCTCGTTTTGCATCGAATCTATCGTCGTCGAGCCTTCCTGCTGCCCCGACGCCGCCCGTTGGCGGCAACTTTCCGAACGCCCAGTTCCCGCCTTCGATGCTGGGGTCTATCGGTTCTGGACGCCCCAACGGCGAGCGTGGAACGAGCTCGCATCTGCTGAACTTGCTCAAATTCAGCGGACACGCCAACCCGCCGCCCAGCGGTTTGTCACAGCCACCGTCGGTGCCGCAGAGCGCGGCTTTCCGCGATGAGCCTGAGCTTCAACAACAACAGCAGCAGCAGCAGCAGCAGCAGCATACGTCTGTGTCGGGACCACCCAGCATGATCCATGCTCCGGCGCCGGCGCCCTCTGACCCGTCTGGCCTTCTTGCTGCCCTTATGCAGGGCACGCACAAAGACGAGCCGCCCAAGCCAGAGCCGTCCACACAGCAGGCACCCTCGTGGTCGTCGACGTCGCAATCGAACGAGACGCAGCAGTACTTGCTGAACCTTTTGAACCGGCCGAAACCGAGCCAAAACGACGAGTCCTTCTCGACCGAGTCCTCCAAGTCCAACGCGCCTACACCGACATCGGGTGCCAACCGCCAGACGAGCCAGCCGCAGACAGACTATGCATCGTTTGATTCCCCTGCTGCTCGGGCTTCTGCGTCGCCGGTTGCACTGGGCATGCCGACGAGCGTGTTTGATTTTGAGGTCAAGAGTGCCAAGACGCACGAAGACGCGACCCCGAAGACCACACTGTTCGACCATCACAACCCGTTTGAGGGACTGGGTGCTTCGTCGCCTTACAATCGCACGCCGAAATCGTCAACGACGCCCGGTGCTCCTGCGACCCTTGCCCCCGCAGCTACGCAGCCTGCTCTTACGGCCGCGCCGGTGCAGATCCTTAGGAAGCCTGCCCCGCAGAACACAAAGGAGAGCAAGCCCGTGAGCAGCGTCGCCAGTCCAGAGCAGTTGGCGGACAAGAAGTCCGACGTTGCTGCCGTCCGCTCAGGGAAAGGTTCTGCACATACGCCGTCGGATGACGGCGCCGAGAGCGATACGAAGGAGACGGATGTTGGCGTCGGCGGCGACTCCGCCAATCATTCGAGCGACGACACGAAAGACGACCGCGCGTCCGACCCCGATGCGGCCGGTCAAGCCGAGATCAACAAGGATCTCGAGGAGATGATGCACGCAAAGACCGACAAAGAGTTTCAGGCCGCCGCTCAGGCCGCCGGCCGCGCTATCCAGAAAGAGCTGGACAGAGACGACAAGCACTCAGCGTTGGAGGACGCCTTGTCTCCTGGCTTGGCCAAAACCGTGCGGGACATTGTTGACGAGGCAGCTCAGGGCCCGGTTGCAGAGAGCTGGGAGAGCGCAGGTGCCGAGGGCGAGGCCGAGGAGCAGTCTCCGCCCGTCAAGGTGTACAACTTCCCGATGAAGCCGTTCATTTCCATTGACGTCCAAGACGACGACAAGGACAGCCGGCCCGTCTTTGGCCACGACTCCATTCTGGACATTGCTCGTCTGAAGAAGGAATTTGACCAGATCGACCGCAACCTCGTGGCCGCCTCGGAAAACTACATGGTGTACGGCATGTCCAAGGCTGGCGGCTTGCGTGTCATTCGGCAGTCGGACGGCCGCGACGCCAAGCTTTTCACGGACACCAAGGACCGCATTTTCAACGTCGCCATGTCGCACAACAACGGCGACACAGGTGGCTACATTCCCAAGGACTCCATCCTTGGTACGGGTATCAGCGGCACGGTGTATTGGGTCCAGATCCGGGACGGCGACAAGGATCATCTTGACTACGCCCATCCCGAATTGTACGGCTTCGCCCTCCCGCCCATCCTGTCCCACGAGGGAGATGCTCCTGGTGGCGTGCTGAAGACTAGGGCTCGCACCTCTACGGGCCATCCCGAATATTTCGCGGTCGGCCGCGGCAAGTCGATCAACATCGTGTGGCCCAGTTTCATCATGCAGAACGATCTCTTTCAGCCCGGCCACGACCGCGTCGTTGACACGGAAAAGCTCGCCAAACAATGTTCGTTGAAGATCAACACCGGCAAGGCTGGCAAGGATTTCACATTTAGTCAGGACGACTCGGTCGTCGTCTCTCTGGACAAATCCGGGCGCGTCAAGTTCTGGGACGTCCGCGACCTCACTGCCGTCCGCGAGGGCTCGGATCCCCGCAACCCGATGCCGGCGTTTACGTCTCTGGAGGTTAAGGAGCCTCTGATGACGCTGACCACAACCCCCGAGGGCGAAAAGGCGTGGCCAACGTCGGTGTTGCTGCTTGATAAGATGCGGCCGTACCAGAAGCGCTGCGCGCTGCGCTACATGATCGTCGGCATGAAGCAGAACCATACCCTGCAGCTCTGGGATCTGGCGCTCGGCAAGCCGGTTCAGGAGTTCAACCTTCCCCACAGCAAGGAATCCGACGCCGTGTGCAGCGTGATGTACCACCCGCCCACGGGCATGATCGTCGTCGGCCACCCGACACGCAATTCGGTGTACATTCTCCATTTGTCGGCGCCCAAGTACGCCATGAAGAACTTTTCGCAGGTCGACTACATCCAGCGATTGACAGCCAGAGACTCGTCGATCCCGCAGCCGGAGTCCACGGCAGTCATTAGCGGTCTGCGGGAGTACTCCTTTGCGAACCGGGGTGCTCTGCGCAGTTTGGACATTTTGCAAAACCCGGCGGCGACCTCGGACAGCGACAACCCGACGCTGTTTGAGCTGTACGCCATGCACTCGAAGGGCGTCAGCTGCATCTTTGTCCGCCAAGGTGAACTTGGCTGGACCAAGGACAACAGCGTGCTGGAGCCCGTCGATGCCGTCGACGCGGGCAAGGTCAAGATCGGCAAGCTGAAGTCGCCGCAGCAACCGACGCCGGTGCCGGACGCGCGTGGTGGGCCTGCGGAGAACGGTTCGTCCGCGCAACAAGCGCCTCGCGTCATTGCTTCACGCCCCGCCGCGAAGGAGCTCTTCCAGCCGAATGCGCCACAGGATGGCGCCTCGCGCAAGTCCGCGGACGCCAGTTCTCTCACGGCCAAGCTCCGCGCGCTCGGTGCGAAAGACGAGGAAGGTGCTGCGCAGTTATCTGGTGCGGCGGCTCCTTCCGTTGATAAGACAGACAAGAAGAGCCGCAAAAAGAAGAACGCAGCTGCCGCCGCTGCGGCTGCCGCCTCAACAGCCGCTGTTGGTGGTCCTTCCCCCGCGGTGGCCGAACGTGACGCTGCGGTGTCCAATGGCAGCGACACCTTGGCTGCGGATTCGTCCAAGTCTGCTGGCACGTCCGGACCGGCCAAGCCGACTCTTTTCGGCGTTGGCCACGACGCTATCGACACACGGATCAACACCATGGAAGCGCGCATCTGCGAACGCGTCGCCAGCTCGGTGACCGTGGCCTTTGACGACATGAAAAAGGGCATCGACCAGCAGTTCCGGTCACGGGACGCCGATTTCGAGCAGAGGCAGCGCAAACTGCTCGACTTGGTGTCCAACGTTTTGAACAGCAACACGGAGCTGGTCCTGAGCAAGATTGTGCGGGACGAGTTTGACAAGTCGGTGGTGCCCATCTTGCGCGACGACGTCACGCGCTCGGTCACCGAGCAGCTGGGCAGCAAGATCAACGCCCAGGTGTCCAGCGTCCTGCAGCGGGAGCTGCAAAAGGCACTGCCCGCCCAGGTGTCAAACAGCCTCCGCAGCCCGGAGGTGTCCAAGGCGATCGGCGACAAGGTGGCCCACGCCGTTGCGAGCCATGTGGACGAGCGGCTCAACCGTGTGGTGGCCAACGAGCTCATCCCCGCGCTCTCTTCCATGTCCGCGCAGACGGTGCACAAAATGGCACAGGGCTTTTTGCAAAAGATGGCGGAGCATTTCACGGAACAAGAGCAGATCTACGCCGAGCAGCGCACGAAGGTTGATTCGCTAGTGTCGCTGGTGACAGACCTTTCCGAGACGGTGACGACCATGGCCGCCGCGCAGGCGCAGTACCAGAGCCAGCTGTTGAAGCTGCAGAACCAGACGTCTCAGGCGCAGCTTCCGCCGCCGTATCTGTCGCACGGCCCCCCACAACAGCAGCAGCCGCAGCCGCCGCCGCCCCCGCCGCCGCAGCTTCCTCAGCCGCCGCACGCGCCCCAACAGCTACAACAGCAGCAGCAGCAGCACGCGCAACCGTACCAGCACCAGCAACATCCACCCCAGCATGCGCTCCAACACCCGCCTCAGCATCCTCCGCAACACCTGCCACACCGGGCTTACGACAATAGTGGCCAGTCGTCGTACCACAGTCCGACCGGCCGAGTCGCCAACCAAGTTGCGGGCGCGAATTTGTCGCCGTCACAGCAGCAACAGCACCACGTGCCCCGACAGGAGGTGCTGTTTGCACCCAAGTCGCAGGAAGAGCGCGAACTTGAGGAGTTGGAGCATGTGGCCGGCATTGTCGAGGAGCTGCTGGTCAACGGCAAGTGCGACGACGCCATGATGCGCTGGCTGCAGAGCAACGGCAAGGAGGAGGAGTTGTTCCGCCGGGTCATTTTTAAGTTTCCGCCCGAGGTCCTGACGAACCTGCAGCCGCTGGTCCTCTTGTCCGTGGGTACTACCGTTACCCAGAACCTTGACGGACCGTTGCTGCCGCAGAAGCTCAACTGGGTCGAAATGGTGATTTTGAAGCTGTACCAAGTCGCCAACCAGCTGGTATGTGCTGCCTTTGCTTTTTCTTTTCTTTACTTCTCCCTTTATAGAGCACGTACTGATTTTCGTCGCAGGATGATCAAACTCGGGAGATCACCCCCAGCGTGCTGCTTCACATTGGCGCGCGGCTCGAGCAGGCGCTGATGCGGATCAGCAAGGTATCGAACAACGACCCGAGCCTGAAGAACATTCCGCGGATGATCTCTGTGATCAACCGCATTGTCGACGTCGTGAACCACCAAGGCAATTTTTAGTCGAAGAGGGCCTCGGATCCCAGTACTTGCAGCGAGTAATGTGACGGCGGCGCGGGACATACGCGTTTCACCGTACGATTTACTGAGGGGCGGCATGCAGCTGTTACGGGACCAGAAGGGCGGGTTGCCTTTTTTTCCTTTTGATGGGCCATGTCTTCTTTCGTCTTTTCGTCTGATGAGTTACGCTACGTCTCTGAATAGGCAAACACAGGGGATGAAACGAAAAGCACGATGATGAAGACGAGTGAGAGCCGATGGCAAAAGATCGGAAGTTTGTTGCCTTCTTCACTTCATCAGTTGCACTTTATTTCTTTGTTTTTTTCACCATAATTTAGCGAGAAGCCGGCATGGTGGTGGACATTCTGTCAAGGGTCGCAGTTCTCTCAGGAGTTTTTTTCTTTTTTTCTTTTCCTTCCTAGTACTTCACGACATCGAGATTAAGCAGTCTTTTTTCTGAAGGTAATCCAGGTAGTTATTCAGCCAGTGAGTTAAAAGCAGCTAATTTATACCGTCGTCTACTTGCCCTCTCTTCGTGTTCAACCGTACAGCATCTGGTTTTTGCAACTGTTAACGGAATTCGGTCCATATCACGGCTGTTTGCCGGTCAACGAAAATCGTCAAAATACAGGTTTGACAACTTTTGACAGTAATGTCTACTTTGCTTTTATATTCGGGCTTGATGCCTAATTACGATGAGCTGTGGGCGTAGTTTGCATCCAACACAAAAAGCGATGAATTGTGGAATGAGGTCGCTCCTCGTCTCAGGCAAAGCCTTGCGCTGTAAAGCATTACTTGCGCTAAGCTGGTCCCCATCACGTACCTACTCTCGCGCCCAGAAACCCCACGCCGATCGTATCGCGATAAGGCTTATCAGCGGTTTGTTAGCCAAAAAAAAAAAGTCTTTTCCACGATTTGCGCAATGTGGCATATAATTATGTTTACCTCCCATCACCACCCACGGTTTGCTGGCTGAAACGCAGCTACACAAGCGCCATGACATCTGTGGTGCAGCCCTATGCGTGGGTTGGTCTGAAGCTCCCATCAGAAAATGTGCGGTTTGTACAAGCTGTTCCCAAGACGTAAGGCGTCCTTGCCCAAGTTTTTTTTTTTTTTTCGTGGACACGGAATCTGACGAGCCTTTTAATTTTCCTCAGAAATATATCCCTTGGCAAATATGGCACCTTCCCAAGCAACCTCATTATCCACCGACCATACCACTTCACGTACGAGCTCCAAGACAAGCTGCCAGGCGAGAACTTTTGCCGCCTCCGCGTAATCCCACCGGCCGAGCTGTACGCGGACGTCTTGGCCGACGAGGCCGCAACCCCCGCTGCTGTCGCATCCGCCTCCGCGCCCCTCTCGCCGCCTTCGCGTCCCGGCGGGTCAGCCACGCCCGTTGACGAGATTTTGGACGAGGTTGCGGAGGACTACCTCGGGTCCGAGCCCTACGACGCCGTCGAGTACAGCGTCGTCGACATGGAGAGCCAGGCCGTCATTGCGCGCTCCAACCGCGCAAACCTCGACGCCGGCGACGGCGGTGGCGCGGGCAGCACCCACGGCCGTGGGTCCGTGCGGCAGATGCTGACGAGCGAGGAGATTGAGGCGCTCAAGCGGGAGGGCACCGCCTCCGGCCGGGACCTCGTCGCCAAGCTGCTCCTCTCACACGCGGCGCTCGACCAGAAGACGACCTTTTCGCTGGCCAAGTACAAGCTGCTCAAGACGAAAAAATACGTGCGCCGGTTTACCGTGCTGCCGATGGACGTGTGCACGCTGGGCAACTGGCTGCTCGACGACAAAGACGTGGGGTCCAAGATCATGGAGCTGCGGGACGAGATGGTGGCGCTGTTGGGCTGCTGGGCCAATGTCCACTACGGCGGCGCCGACCGGTTCCTCGAACCACTCGCGCCACCCGCGCCGCCCGCAACAGCGACAGCGACGGCGACCCCACTCGAACCAACGACAACAACAACAAAAACAACCACAGATGGCGCAGAACATCGGCAACAACCAGTGCCGGCAGCCGACGACGTGTCGCAGCAGCCGCCAACACCAATACCGGCAGCGGACCTCGCGGCGCAGCTAGGTAGCGGCCGCTGGTTGGTGGTAGACGATACCGGGGGTCTCCTCATCGCGGCCATGGCCGATAGGATGGGCATCCTGTACGACTACCCGAAAATAGACGACAGTCAACTCGAAAACGGGGACGGCAGCCAGGCATTAAAGTCGGAAGAGGAAACTGGTCATAACCAGGAAACGGACGCTGCGGCAACAACAGCAGGAGAAACAACAAGGCCAGGGCCAGTAGCAATACACACGAACCACAAGGGTGGCGAAGCTCTTGACCCGCAGCAGCAGCAGCAGCAGCAGACAAATCCAACACGGCCCCCCCCACGGAGTAGTGCCAAACGGCCGAGTGACGACTTTAACGTGCGCTTCTCCCTCAACAACACCCTGACACTGCTCCACACCAATAGCCAGGCGAACCTGACCTACCTCAAGTACTTTGGCTACGACAACACCGATCCGGACCACCCGCCGCACCCGCTCACCGACCACCTCCTGTGCCTTTCGTGGTTCCAGCTCCTCGCTCCGCAGAGCGACACCGTCTATGCCCAGCCACCGCCCGTCGAGCCCGCCGACGTGGTCGCCGCCTGGAAGCCCGCGCGCCGCGGCAACTACCACCGCAAACGCCGGCGCTGGGCCCGCACCCACCACGTGGTCGACACGACGCGCGCCGGCGGCTTCAGCGGTCTCGTCGTGGCCACCACGCTCGACCTCGTCTCCACTCTGCGCCATACGCTGCCGTTGCTGGCCAACGGTGCGGCGGTGGCGGTGTACTCGCCCTCGCTCGAGCCGCTAACACGGCTCGCGGATTGCTTTAGCGTTGCACGCCGCACGGCGTGGGCGGGCATGGATGCGCCCGGCGGCGCGGCCGATGCACAGGGTGAGAGCGCGGCGTCATTGGAGCAGTGGCCGGGCACGGACGAGTTCCCGCTGAACCCGATGCTGCTTCTCGGCGTGACGGTGCAGACGAGCCGGGCACGGAAGTGGCAGGTGCTGCCGGGCCGGACACACCCGCTGATGACGGCGCGGGGTGGGGCGGAGGGCTACATATTGACAGGGTGGAAGGCAAAGCCCGTGGAGGGCCGGGTCACAGCGCGGGGCAAGTTCAAAAAGCAGAAAACCGGCGGCGAGGCGGCGTCTGGGAATGCATAACAAAGGATTGGGGAAAAGACGAATGCGTATAAAATGGGTTGGTACTAGAGACGCATCAACAGCATCAGCATCATCATATCGAATCAAGCTACAAGTGCCCATGAAAACTGTTTCCGTGTTCCTATTTTGGTGCGTGAGGCGCTTCCAAAAACTTTTTGCCCTTCTATGCATGCTTGGGACATGCGGTGCCCGTACCAGACGTCTCGGTGAACCATGTCCGTACATCTGCAAACCTAGCCCAGGAGTTTTACAAAATTGGTCGTTCCCCTCGCCTCCGCCTTTCACAGACCCTTGCCCATGAATTTTCGTTTCGTAAAGCTCAGCCACCACTTGCTGGGCTTGCCGTCGCCGTCCGCATAGACACGTGCTAGCAACCGCTGGGCCAGTTCTTGCCGGACCTGGGACATGTACTGCCGCAGAATTTCTGATTCTTGCCGGTCGCGCGGCGGCTCGTACATCTGTGGGTGACGAGATATGTGTCAACGACAGGACTCCAGAATGGCACGGTGCACCGTCGGCCAAACCAAAGCGAATGCGAAAAATAAGTGTAAAAAAAAAAAATCTCACCTGGTTGAGGGGCCACGCCGGGTCACCCGGAATAGCAAAGTTGGTGTCTAGCGCCAAGTTCGTCACGTCCTTGGTGGCCTCCCGCACGTTCGCCGTGGGCTTGATTTTCGACAGGCAGTCGCTCACGAACCAGATGCCGTAGACGAGCAGGCGGTCGGCGGGGCCCTGGATCTCAAAATTGCGGAAGAACGTATTGGCGCGGAAGAGCGCAAGCACCTCGTCCAGGATGTCGTAGCTCTCGCTGTCCGGGTCGGGCGACTCGTTGAGCGGCACCGGCGGCACTGGCGCCGGCAACGTGTAGGCCGGACCGCGCGTCTTGGTCCGGAGCGGCAGGAGGGGGAAATTGCCGAGGAGCCGGACCTGCGCGATCGACGGGTCGCTGTTGAAGACGGAGTTGTAGGCCTGTGCGAGGAAAAAAGAGCACATGTGAGCAAAAACGATCCTCCGTGGTCGGAAAGCAGAAAAAGAAATGAAATGCAAGAAAACACGGAAGTTGCCTTACCGGCATTGTGAGACGCTGCAGCGATTGCAGATCGTGCCGGCTACCAAGAAATAAAAAAATTCTAATAGTCGCGTCGCATGGGCAGAAATCGAAGCAACCGTCAGCTTTCGGCACCAGAACAAGCTCTTGCGACGATGCTCTCTTTTGGCCCTCGTATGCCGCATCTGTCAAGGAACGACGACTGCGGCGATGTCCCCCCCAGCCAGTAAAGCTCAACCCCACCACAGTACAAGTCTGAATGCCTGATGTTTCTGGTGTCAAGTAACTTTGTTGACTAATACTTGCTGACTTTCCTGAAATTAATTTGGCTGCCTTGGCCAGCACATGATGACTCATCGAAAGTGGTTAGTGGTGGCGTAATAAACAATGTGAAAACGTGAAATGTCGCCCCCCACTTTTCCAGCAAAATGCGTCAGTCACGTGGTTACGCGCTCTCGCTCGTCTCCCCTCTTTCCCTTTTGGTTATAATTCGCCGCCCCCCCCCCGTCGTTCTTGCCCAATTCTCCCGCAAACCCGCGTCGTGATGCCACATTCTTTGTTTCATCACCATCGACTGGTCTGATGATTAAGGTTTCTTTTTTTGGTTTTTTCCACGGCTTCATTTTTCGAGCACCTTTTTGACGTTTTCAACTACCTTCTTCGACCATTTCCGCAACCGTTTCTCGACGTCTAGTTGCGAGACAAAAATTTGAGACAACAGCAAGCTAATCGCCCTTGCGCGCTGACTAACCTTTTCTGGGGGTCATTTCGCGTCGCGCAGAACGAACTGTAGGCAGAAATCCGTTTCTGCCCAGCGTTCTTGGGTTCCGGCCGTCGCCACGCCGTTGCCTTTTATTTTTGAGGGTTCCCCAGGTTCGTCCTTTTGTGTCTTGCTTGTTCATTTTTTCTTCTCCTAGTTTTTCTTTTATTTTTCTTCTATTTTTCTGTGTTTCGGCGAAGCCCGCTAACCACATCACAATTCGCTCAGATTCCGCCTCACACAAGACTCTCAAAATGGCAGACGTTGACGGCGCCATGGAAACGGACAGTTTCCACGCGGCTAGGAGTCCCGCGTCCTCGCCGTTGGACGATACGACTACCCCACGCCCGCGACGCGTCCGGCGTACACGCGCGACGTGCCCGGACCCCGGCTCGCTCTACGACATTATGCGCGCCAACAGCGGCGCGTCGCTGTTCGTCCTGCCCATCCTCTGGACCGACGTGCATGCGCGTCTGTTGCGCGCCGATTTTGTGCCGCAAGAGCCTGCTGCCCCCTTGACGCCGGCCTCCTCGTCGTCGTCGTCGTCGTCGTCGTTGCGTCGCGGAAGCCACCCGGCGCCGCGGCCATCGGCCGTCGCTGAAGCCCTGAGCTTCGACCTCACGAGCCTGTTGTGCGCCGACGACACGCGGGCATTTACGAAGTCGCGCGCGATTAAGAGTGTGCTGTCGACGCTCTACCTGTCTGCGTTCTCCCGCGCTAAGAGCGCCGCAGAGCTCGATCTCCACTTTGGCGACCGGGTGTTTCGCGGGGCCGTGCGGGTCCCCGTCGTCTGGAAGGGCGCCATCGCCCGCGACAACAACGACGGCGACAATGCGACGCCGGACTTCGCCTCGTTCGACTCGGCCGCGACGCGGCCTTTGCCGTCGCCCTACGGGCACGCTGCGAGCGGCGCGCGGGAGACCAACGACTACTTTAGCAGCCGCAGCAGCAGCCAACGGAGTGCTGGTGCTAGCGGTGCCGCTGCTGCTACTACCGCCGCCGCTACCACCGACGGGCCCCTCCTCGCGTACATCAACCGGTCGCACCTGGCGCTGATCCGGCAAAACCTGTTTCGCATTGCACCGGGCCCGCGCGGCGGCGACCACCAGAACACGCCTGTTGCGCGGCTGCAGTCGCTGCGTTCGCGGATGCTGGTGCCCTGCGATTTGGACCGCGATGCCTACCTCGTCGGCGTATTCGTCGCTCTGGCACAGGCGCACTTTTACGACAACTACAACAACGACGATTTTTTGCCCCGGTGGGCGTCGACGTCGTCCTGTTGGTGGGCAAACAACAAAAACAACGGCAGCGGCGGTAGTGGCCACTACCGCCGCAACGGCAATCGAAACAACAGCGGCCGCACAACAGCGTCCGTGCCGGACTTCCACGACGTGACGCTGCGCATCCTCACACACGACGACACCTCCAGCGACTTTATCGTGTACACGGCCGTCGTGACCGCTGCGTTCTTGCAGCGCTTTGCCGCGCCGACGCAGGCCACGCCGGACGTGCAGGCGTCGCAGCTGCGGATCACGTACGTGCGGGTCCCCGTCTGGCCGGTGTTGGGTCTCAAAGTGCGGCTCGGTCACGCGCTGGGCCGCGACCTCGTGGGCGACGACCTGGAGGACGACGACAACAGTCTGTTGTTTGCGGATAAGACTAGCGACGACGACGACGACGACGCCGCCACCACGGAAACGTTCTACGAGAGCCAGGACGAGCGCGCGCGGCGGCTTGGGAGCCTCAAGCGGAAGCGCACGGAACGCCACACCCTGGCCGACGTGCTGCAGGCCACGCTCGAAGCCGACAGCAGTGCGAGCATGACGAGCAACAACAGCAGCAACAGCAACAACATTGTCAATGACGGAGCTGTTAGCAGCAGTAGCATCAGTGGCAACGGTAGCGGCGGCGTCCCGGCCAACAGCTCGCCGGCCCTGTCGCCGCGCGGAAAGCGGCGGCAAACGCGTTCGCTGTCTTCACTAGCCGTCTGCTGAGTTTGTCGGTAGCACACTGGGGTTGTCACGAAAGCATTTCTGTGGCGTTGGCTGGTGATGACGGAAATGGCGTTTTTGTTTGATTTTATTTATTTTATTTTTGTACGGGTACAACAATGAACAGCAACGGGGGCAACGAAGCAAAGGGACATGGTGTTCAGGGACGAATATGGACTATCTGCAACGGAATGTAAGGAATGGGATATCACGGGGAAAGCTGTGGTTCGGGGGGTGTTCACGCATAGCGTTCAGGCGCATGGATGGGCCGGATGCATCGGCAGCAGGCTCAGCTGAAGGGGCAAGGTTGACAACACGTATGGGCGAACAAACAAATCAAAGGTCTACGAAGTACGGAAGGGTATCTACGGACTAAGTACATCGGAAAGGAAATAGAGATACCAGGCGTCTAATTATCTCTTTTCTTTGTCTCAATCAAGATAAAGTGATTTTTCTCCCTAACAGGATTTGTAAACGTCTGCACTAGCAAATAATGGATGATTAAATCAAGAATTTCGAGGATCAGTTATCAAATAATAGAAACCGACCACACCCAAAGTCCTATGCACACAGAATGCCATCGCGCTTACGTATGTTCTTGCGGCTGAAAGGGGCTGGACAATTGACCGGCAGGCGTATCATCACACGAACTGACCAGGGGCATCGTAACAGGCTTTTTTTCAAATAGCTCCCGCTGTTGTTCATGTTTGCACAAAAGACGATGGGCTGCACAAGCTACACATGATAATAGAGGCGGCAACAAGCTGAATTCCGCCATGGCCTGTGGAAAGACGACGGTAACGAACTACTTAGTAGGACACAGCAAGCACGACGTACAGAACAGGGCAGCCGGGGCACTGAATTCATCAACAAGAGTCTCTTAATATCGCGTGTGTTGCCTCATTGAGTGCTGAGTGCGAAAGTGTGCTAGCACAAAGTATTTGACAGAAAAAATAAAACAACTTTCGTACAGCGCGTCCCAGGCGAAAACAGGACAAAAAAGAGCCGCATCGATGGCGACGGTGCCCATTTCGGGTGTCCTGTGCGATCTCTGCTCTAGGCGGTCCACACGCGTGGCCCGGACAGCGGATCTACAAGTACAACTACGAGTACGACAAGAAAAAACAGTAACGAAACGGAACGAAACGAAACAAACCGAAGCTGTGGGAGCGGAAAGAAAGAAAAACAAACGCGGAAAAAGGGTGGCAAGGGAAGCGGAGCTCTGGGGGGGCAGAGGACCCCCCCTGCACGGGAAAACGAAGCAATATTGGCAAACACAATATTTTGTCACCTAAAAAGGAAATGTACAGGTACAGGAGGATGGCAGAAACCCTTTGGCAGACGAGGACAATACGATATGCATTGTCCACGGGGCGATGTAGAAAAACACAATCAGCTGGGAGGCAGTGCTCTTTCGCTTCGCGCAAAGTAGAGGGTACTTGGACCGGCGGGTGAGGCTGAACGGAAAGAGACAAAAAAAAGGCCCCAATAAACGAGAAACACGACCTACGATTTGTCGACTCAAGAAATCAAAGACAAAAAAACCGGAGAAAAACTGCCTGCCAAGAAGGCCGGCCGGGTGGATGGACTGGCGTCCAGGCTCCAGGGTCGTTCCTAAAAGATGCTAGCCCCCCCTATTTTCGTCGTCGTCTCGTCGTCGTCCGCCTTTTTTTTCTTTTCTTTTTCACAAGCACGCCCCGTCTACTGTACCCCGTCTGGTAGAACCCGTAGTTTGTAAGAATTTAAATTACGTTCTGGATCTAAAACGTCGCCGGCGGGCTTGTTAGTGGCAGGAAAGCCCTTTGTTGTTGATTCCGAAGAAATTGTCAAAGAAGCGCCGTTGCCGGCCGGAAGCTTGTACCGAGTACAGGAGTACATAAAAGAGAGAGCTGTAAGAATACAAAACGAAGAGTCTGGGGCATCAATGCTTGCTTCGCTGCCTTTCCCCAACTACAGGTAGAAGCCACTGACGGCAAAATAAACAACGTACGAAAGACCCAGTAGAAGAACGATTAGTATTCCATGAACAGAATACGCGGTATATTCATGGTATCACTACCAAGAAAGCAGTGCAGTTATGTCAAGTACGTACTTATACATACGTCGTACGCCATACGAGGAATACGACAGTAGGTACCCTCGGAACCCGCGCATCCACGCTCTCACCCTCCTCCACCATCGGCCAGGCGGGGAGACAAACACTAAGTATGACCCTTGAAAAAGGTAAAGACTGACGAGGCAGTCGCCCGTACTCCGTATTGTAGTGATTGCCTACAAAGCTTGCCACTGTCAAAAGAGAGTACGGACGGTACGCCTAGACAGAGTATGTACGAGAGTAACGCGTTGGCCAAACGGTGACCGTCGCCGGTCTTCGCCGGGCAGGGCAAAAGTGTCGTTCGCCCAACGGCGGACCTTCGCTCCTTTCAAAAGGAAAAACAAGTTCAGCTGCTCACCCAAGGACTGCCATTCATTGGCTTGTTTCCTGTTCTCTTTGCCCGCCGACCTGTAATACCACCCTACCTAAATACCGCGTGTTGTACGACGGAGACCAAAGTACCCGGTACTTTCATAGCTCGAGACAAAGATCGTTGCTAGCCCAAGAAGTGAAATTATGCTTTTTTTGGTCTTATCCACCGGGTTGCCGCAGGAGAGCGAGGCCGACTCGCCGTTGTAGCAGGGGTGATGAAAGAAGAAGGAGAAGAAAGAAAAAGAAAAAAAGGTATTCCGTAAAAAGGAAGCTGGGTTGACCCCCATGTTCGTCGCGGGCAAAGCGATTGGGCTTGCTTGACTGGTTGCACAGGGCCTTTCTTGCGTAATAACAGCCAAGCAGCCGCAGCGACCAGGTAGCTCTCGTCTCATTTTCTCTTTTTTTGTTTCTTCTTTTTTTTTTTGCTTCATTTTTTTGGATTGCCTTTCGAGGGTATTTTGCTTCCTACCGGCTTCTCTGACAAAGGGTTTTCCCGGTGGTTGTGAAAACAAAACGTCACGGCTCTTGTTGACTTTTGTTTTTCACTTTCTTTTTTTTCTCTCTTTTTTTTTGTTCTTTTCTGCTTTCTGCTTCTTTTTCTTTAATTAATTGTTCCATCTTACCCGCCGGTTCCAAACCCTCCCATGGCATTGGCTCTCCTCTACGGCGCGGCCCTCTTCGGCGCGGCGGCCGAGGCCGTCATTTTCAAGCAGCCGCAGGCCACCGGCCTGCCCGGCATCCCCGGCGACGCCTTCAACCCCGTTCCGACGCCCGGCCCCGAGGTCAAGGAGCTGGTGCGCCGCGCCGCCAGCTCGCCGACCACCGTCTTCTACGCCCAGGACAACACCTGCGGGTACCTCTCGGGTTTTTCGTCGCAGGCCTACACTTGCAACGACTTGGTGGCGCAGTGCGCGATCATCACCGTCAGCAGCCTCGGCTACATGGGCTGCTGCGACGACGGCGAATGCGGCGGCTTCCACCTGAACTGCGTCGACAACGCCCAGTTCAGTTCCAGCAAGTGCAACTCGGACTGCCTTTCCGACACCCTTACGCTAAAGTGGTATGTCTGCCTTTTCCCTGACCTTACTCAAAAATAAAAAAGCTCCCCCTGCTAAGTAACAAAGCACCGACACCGAGACACCTTACTGCAACACCGTCAGTATCAATGGCGGCGCATCGCTGCAGGTGTGGGGCTACTACTGCGACGAGACCCCGACCCTCGGCGCCCAGGTCATTCTCACCACCTACCAGGGTGAGACCGACGGCCGCTCCTTTTCGGCCTCGGTCCTGCCGCTCACCGAGTCCCTCGACAGCTCGTCCTTCACCCAGACCTTTGGCGGCGGCGGCGCCATCCAGTCCAGCAGCAGCAGCAGCGGCCGCAGCAGCCACTCCACCACGCCGCCGACGCCGCCGCCCACACCGACGCCCACACCGGCCCCGCACAAGACCAACGTCGGCGCCATTGCCGGCGGCACCGTCGGCGGCGTGGCCGGCGTGGCCCTGCTTGGCCTGCTCGGCTTCTTCATCTACCGGCGCAACCGCAAGGACGTGAGCACGCAGGGGCCCGTGGCCAACCCGGGCGCGGCTGGTGCCGCCGGCACTGCCGGTGGCCCCGGTGGCCCTGGCGTGGCTGCGTACGGCGTGCCTCCCGCGAACGGCGACATGTCCCAGGTCGGCACACCGCCGCCGCCCGGCCTGGTGGGCGGCTATCCCGTGGACCCGACCAAGGTCGCGTACGCCAACTACAGCCAGCAGTCGCCGCCGCTCAACCCCGACGGGTCGCCGGTGGTCCCGTACGGCAGCCCGCAAGCCAACCAACCGCCCTACTTTGCGCAAAATCAACAACAGCCACCACCACAACAACAACAACAATATCCGCCCCAGCCCTACTACGCTGCCGCCGCCGTCGCGCCCGACCGCAACGACTCGACGAGCCCCAGCTCGCCGGGCTACGACAACCGCGTGAGCAGCATCAGCACGGGAACGGACCCACACTACCTGAGCCCGCAAACAACGGGCACGAGCGCCACCGGCAGCGGCGTGGTGGGCGGGGTCGCGGCGGGCCAACCGCAGGTACCGCCGACCATCCACGAGGCCGGTGGGATTCCGCTCGGGACGCCGGCCAATCTGCAGTCGGACCACCACGGCGAGATGCACGAGCTGGCATAAGGGGAAAAGTTGCAAGAGGACGGTGGCGGGGAGGGCAAGCTGGAAAATTCAAGAAGGGACAAAAAAAAAAGGAAACAAGGACGGTCCCGCCGCGAAACGCATACTCTTTGCTTTTCAACACTTGTCTACAGCATTTTTTTTTCATAGTCGGTGATTTGGTGTATTTCTGTTCAATGTTCCTCTTCTCTTTTCTTTACCTGTTCTCCACGACTCGAAGACGTGCATGGGATGTGTGCGTGGTGTTTGCACCAGCCTGTTGACTGCGATGTCGCGAAGTTTGAAAGACTGGCCGGGACGGGTTTTTTTTTTGCATGAGACCGCAACGAAACGCTAGATATTGGTTATTGTAATTATTTTGCATTGTTTTTTCCCCTTCTCTCAGCATATTTTTATTGAATCTACTTTTTAACGGCATTCGTCTGAGCTGTAAAATTCCCGCTTCTCTCACTGACATTAATGAACAGCTTCCCATCTGTACAGTTGTGTGCTTGGTTTCACTACACGAAACTGTTTGCTAACCGAATACTTCTCCTTTTTTCTGCTGCATATAATTCTACCGTCGGGAAACAGGCCTGAGCATATCAATACGTCTTGTTGGCTTGAGCTTCTTCGCTCCCTAGACGTAGACGCCGGTCATCAACGACCCCATCAGCCATGGAAAAAGTGATTCTCCAGAAAAACACTACCAAAGAAAAAAACCCAAAAACCAGTCAAGTGAGAATAGACAGTAATGCAATGAAAGAAGCAAAAGGACATACAGGATTCGACCATCGGTCGGCAGACAGCGACGCAGCCGCGAAGAGCAAGGCCAATCAACGATTTCTAAAACATTTGTTTTCCGTTGCAGTATTACGGTATACAGGTTTGCATACAGCCACCTAAGCCCGCCAACCATCACATATCAACCTTCACTTTCACGCCTATTAATTTTTTATTCGAGCGAATCCCAAGTTGTCCGTTGCTGCAGCTGTGGGGTCGGTATCCGGCCATCGTACCAGGCGGAGGGCTGGACGTGGCCGGATACCGTGTGCAGACGGTCGGAGACGCGAAGAAGCTGGCCGTGTACGAGACGAACCATTACCACATCAAACCGTGCCCGATCCGGTACACAGACAGGAAGGCGCCTGTAGAGGAGGCAGGAAGTCTTCGAGTTTGCTGGAAACCTGCACGATCTGAACGATGGGGTGTTTGACCTGTTGACGTGGCGGAGAGGGATGCAAAGAGAAACGGCTGCTTAGGCGAAGTATCTGCGTCTGAATCAAAACAGTACCAACCTGTACAAGTTGTCTTCCGCTCAGAAAATGACTTATCTCGAAGATATACACTCATTATCGACCAGCTTCAAGTGTAATTAGGACATCCTTGAATAAAATGTGAAGCTTCATTTGGGTTTTGGAGAATTATCTCGTTTACAGAAGCTACCTTTGCAACCAAAAACTAAACAATTTTCTATCATACAAATAAAGCATGTGCTGAGAGTACCAGGTATAATTACTTTCAAAAACACTCTTCTGAAAAATGTCTACGTACACAACAATCTACCTTTGTTGCCTACAAACGACAACATTAGACATCCAATTCAACGTCCCAAAAGCTGCAACTACCATGGGCCTTCACAAAAATCATCCACCAACGAAAGGTCGACCTCGTGGAAATCAAAATGAGAAAAAAACAGAAAACAAAAGGAAAACTTGCTAAAAGAATCAAAAAGAAATACGTACAGCAGCGGGGATTCGCTGGTCGTCACCGACCCAACTACTAATCCGCCGATCACTGGTTTAACTAGGGGAGAGCGGACGGGATCCCGTGCTTTCCAGTGTCTATGGCCGTACGTGGAAGGCAGAGGTCATGGTTCTCGATATATAGGCTTGAACGAGGACAGCTAAAGGTTGACTGAGCAGACACGGCGACCTGGCGAAAGAATCACACGCAGCGAGCGGGGCGCGAAGGAAGCATGGCTGTCTGCTCGTACAAGTGGAAAGGGTAGGGTCTTCTCTCCTGAGAAGCTCGCCGTCATTTCAGTCGGAACCGTCCCCGGTAGCCATCCAGCCCACAAAGGGGTTTCAGGTCGTCGTTTAAATCCTCGTGCGCGTCGTTGGCGCCGAGCTTGTCCGGGTCAAACCGGATGGGGTCGTCCAGCTTGCCCGCGCGCATGGTGCGCGTCGCGAGCCCCCAGTCCACGGTGGCGACCACGCGGATCCGCGCGACGAACGGCCGGCCGGGCGTGTACTGCACGACGATGGGCAGGGCGAAGCGGTTGATGATGCCGTGGTGGCTCACCTCGTTCTGCGTGAGCGACCACTGCACGATGGACCGCGAGGGCCCCCATGTGTTCCCCTCGATTTCGGCGTGGTCGGTCAGGGGCAGCGTCGTCTTGCGCCGGTAGTCGACCGAGGCCGACGGGGTCACGGGCAGCCCCGGCGACGACAGGCCCGCCGTGCCGCCGCGCCGGATCTCGTCCCGGCCCGTCTCCTCGCGGCCCCACCACTGCTTCGGCTCGTAGGCGAGCACGCGCGGCTGAAACGGCAGCGCCGCTTCGATGGCGGCCTCGTCGGCGTCGTCGTCCGGGTCGCGGTCCGCCACGGCGCCGTCTTCGAACGTGACCGTGATCTTGGCCATGCGGTACCGGCGCTTGGTGAGGAACCGCTGGAACACCGCGGTGAACACCATGCGGCAGGCGGGCACGTCCTCGCGTGTGTCGGGGCGCCGGGCGGTGCCGAAGACGGGCTGGTCGCACTGGATGTTGAAGGCAAAGTGCCCGCGCGGGGACTCGCCGACCGTGGCCACGTCGCGCGGGCTGTACTGGCTCTGCGGCGTCGTGTTTTCGGACCGTGTCTTCTTGGGGCCCAGCTGCGTGTCGGCGACGTCGTCTTCCTCGTCAAAGGCGGCCGTCGCCGAGAACAGCGCGTCCGGGTCTGGCGCCCATTCCGTCGGCGTGGCCGGCTGCTCCGGATCGTCAGGAACGGCGACGGCGTCCGTAGCGATTGTGGTCATCGTAATGGGAGATATATGGATAAATAAAATAAAAAAAACAAGAGACAGAAAGTAACACAAGCAAAAATCAAAACAAAGATCAGGAACTGGAACAGCACAAACAAAAATTGTTACCGCATTGAAAAAGGCACGCCCTAAGTCCTCTTAAGGAAGGGGGCTGATGACTCCGGACCAGGCAAAGTTCAGAAAGGGTTGCGTGGGAGGCCGCCCCCCCCCTTCGGCCGTCACCTGTCCCAGAACGTGGCTGCAGTAGGCAACCACACCTATCTGTATGGCCAGCACAGAAAGATGATCTATGCGATGTTCTCCCAATATCTACGCCGGTTCATTCTACTAAAAAAGAACAGAGCACGCTGAGACGGCGAGATCGACTGATTGATCCAAAAGGGCGCAATGGCGTCTCCATCGTCCCAGCGCTTTTGGACTGCATCGCGAAGCAACCAGCAGCCTCACGCTGCGTCCGCGCAATGGCTCCCATTCTATGCCCGCCTGGCTTGTTTGGACGACGACGACGAGGCCCAGAACGTCTTGCAGAGCGCGGTTCGTCTCACCTTCTACGGATTCTACGACGAGGCGTTGGCGCTGTTCGCCCAGCCGCCCCTGCTGCAAGCCTCGTCGTCCGATCCGTTCGTAGCCATGGCGCACTCCGTTCTGTACTCGGACAGGGGGCTGAGCAACAAGCGACTTGCCGTCCTCCGGGCCTGCGCGGTGCCGGCGCCGGCGGTTCGTCCTCGTGCGGACAAGGCGGACGGGGCCGACGTCTGGGATCTGCTGGCGCTCTTTGTTTGTCTGGCCGAATACGATGCGCTGGGGACGATGCGGTCCGCCATGGAGGTTGCTTTCGAAGTCATGGCTTGTTTGGCCACCAAACGCCACGATGCGTATGACGAGATCGAGGTAGGTAGTGTCCTCAAGGGACAAAATAGGGAGTGCAAAAAAGAAAGAAAAAAGAAAGAAAACAGAAACAAAAAAAAGGTGTTCCCGGCACTGACCCGGTTTCGCTGGCTTTGCAGTTGCAGTGTGCTTTGCGATGCCATTACGTTCTTTTCTTCTGCAAGCAATGGAGCAACTGGCTGGACCACATCGACGAGACGCGCCGTGCCCAGCTCGGTGCTCTGATGCCGCCCGAAGAGATTAGCCGGTCGCTGCAGACACGCGGACACCTCGGCGACGCCGCCAAGGTTCTTTATTTCGAGTCCACCCTGCGCGAGCAGAGCCCCGGCGGTGCCCTGGCCCCGTTCCAGGCGTTTCTCAAGCTCGTCGGCACGCAGCCGCCCGAGGACGCCATGGGAACGTGCGCCGTCGCCCGCATCGAAATCCGGCTCGCCGAGTTGCTGCTGGATGCGAAGAAACGGTCCAAAGCGCGCAGGCGGCTCGCACGCGCACGCAGGGGGCTCCACCATGCGGCGGCGGCCGAGCGCGGCCTCCCGGCGGCGGCGGCCGAGCAGGCCTTTCCCACCCACTGGCTCCTCCTGTCGAGCGCGCTGATCCGCGCCCAGGCCTCGTCCGTCGCCGAAGAACTAGACAGCACGCTCGCGCTGTCGACCAAGGCGTTCCAGCGACAGGACTATGTTGTCTATCGGAACCTCATCGTGGCGGCTCTCGAACTGCTCGACGACCTAGAAAAGAACAAAGCCGATCCACAGCGTCCGAGCACGAGCGCCGAGGCGCACGCGCGCATCCACCAGAGGCGAATGCGGCTGTTGATCGACCGCGTGACCTTTGAACAGTCGACGGCCGGTGCCCCGGTCAAGCTGGCCGTGGCCATCCAGCAGTACGCCGTTTTGCGCGGGCTGGTCGGCGGCCGGGACGGCCCCGACGTCCTCGACCTTGTGCAGCACTTCTTCCGGAACTACCCCGGGTTCGACGCGCCGTTGCTCGCGATGTCATTGTACCAGACCTTGGCCACAACAGCCACAGCACTGGGCATGGACTTGCTGGCCGCGCAATGCGTCGAAAAGCTGCCCGCGTTGCGGCAGCAATGCCCTTGGCGCTTCGGCGTGGACGCGCTGGACGACCCGGCGCTGGACGATAACGAGGCGTTTCGTCTCTGGGAACCGCCCAACGACATCTTCAGTGCCCATACCGTTTTCGAGTTTTCAGGCCGCACACTTGCAACCTTCAGTTTGGTCTGTGCCACGTTGTTGCATCGGTGGGTTCAGAGGGACGTGCAAAACGGCGACCTGAGCCTTGCCGAAGCCAAATGCATTCTTCGTTTGGACGCGGTCGCGGAGGCTGGTCGTGGGCAACAACGTCACCAAGGAGGAGACGGGGAGGCAGAAAAAGAAGCAACGCCGTCGTCGGCTCCCGCCACGGCGGCGCAACAGCGGGCGGGCCAACAGACCACGACGGGGACGTTGCTGCTGTGTTTGTTTCCTGTTGCGAAACTGCGTGCTCTCGCAAAAAGGGGCACGTCCTTGTTCACGAACTCGGAGAAGACGGCGTTCTTGGCCCGCCTTCAGACCGCGCCGTGTACGCCGGCGGAGCTCGTCCGCCGGGTCGCGGGCGATCCGAAACCACGGGACGGCGCGGACTGGGCAGCGTGGCTCGGCCGCGTCGAGGTGTGGCTCGACCAGGACGGACGGGGGAAGCCGTCGCGGTACCAGCGGCTGCTCATCTTGAAGAATCTGCAGTATTGCCGCGTCATGGGCCTCTCGGCATACGTCCACGCCCATCCGGGCGACAGCGACTCGCTCAAGCCCCTGCTCTGGTCCGAATCGCAGCTACAGCGCCGCTTGTTCGAACGCCTGCAAGCCCTCGACCAGCGGCTGGTGACGACGGAGAACATGGACTATGCCCGCTTCCAGGAGGCCGCGAGCTGCCAGGTGGCAGCCACCGTCGCCAAGGATGCGGCGTCGACGGCGGCGTCCGGCGGCGTGGTCGTTACGGACCAGGTCATGCAAGAGACGGCCGATGCGCTGGATGCGCTCCGGAACGACTTGCTGGCGCGGGACCGGCTGGAGATGGCGTACCGGGCCCAGACCGTGCTGGCGGATCTGCTCGTGATCCGCCACGTCGTGTTCGGCGCGGGCGACCCGTGGGACGCGCTGCCTGCGTTTGCGGACGTGGAGGACCTCGGGGCCGCCCTGCGTCTCGAGCTGTCCGCGCTGGCGCCGCTGGCATCCTTCCAGGCTAAGGAGTACCACGCGCTGCACTTTTTCGAGGCGTCGTTCCGCCAACGCGTGCTGTTCATGTGCGTCGCGTCGGTGCGGGCCTATTTGGCGAGCGCGCCAGACAAGCGCGCCCAGTACGACCGGGAACGCCGGTGGCCGCAGCTCGTCGCCGACACGACCTGCTGGGTGCAGCGGTTCAAGGCCCGGGCCCTGCGCGAAGTGCTCGGCGTGCACCTGCGGCCGCCCGCCCGCCTTCTGCGCCTGGTCGCGGCCGATCCGGACGCCGGCGCCCTGTGGGCGCAGCTCACCACGCTGCACGGCACGATGCGCACAAGCGCGTCGCTGCAGGAACGGGTGGCGACGCGGGCGCAGACGGCGGCCGTGGTCCAGACGCTGCGCGACCGGCATCCCGTGTTCCGGGCCTTCTTGGACCTGCAGCAGGGCCGCGGCATCAGCGCCGACGAGTTCGTGCGGCTCGGCCAGGAGCTGGGCCCGTCGGTGGTCGTGGTGGAGTGGGTGGAGCTGCGGGACGCCATGCAGGAATGGGACCTGCTCGTGCTCGTGTACCGCAACGGCCAGCTGGTGAAGATGACGCCCGTGCTCGGGACCAAGATCGCCGACCTCGAGGGCTGGGTCGACACGTTTCTGTCCGTCGAGACGAACGATGCGATCGAGCGGGTCCGCCCGCTCAGCCACCGCCTCGCCCGGCACGACGTCAATCTGCTGCGGCCCCTGGTGGCCCCTTTGCAGACCTGCACGGCCGCCGGCGACACGCTGCTGTTTTGCCCGACCGGCCAGATGCACCGTCTGCCGCTGCACGCCATCAGCCTCGGCGGCACCGTCCTCATCGAGCGCAACCCGGTCGTGTACGTCCAGAGCCTGACGCTGCTGCGGATGTGCATCGACGCCCTGGCGGGCGCGCCCCGGGACGGCGCACCGCCGTCGTCGCCGTCTCCGCCGCGCGCTCCCTTTGCAGCCACCATTTTCAATACCCTGGAGGACAGCCGGAGGACCGCGGGTACTGCGGCGGCCCTGGCGCGCCTGGCAGACGAGACCGTCCCGAATGCCGTCCTGATCGACAGCAGCAACTTCACCAACGACCGCAAGGCCGTCTTTCGGGACCGGTGCCTGCGCTCCCACTTGGTCCACGTGCACGGGCACGCCGAATTCGCCGACGAAGGCGACGATCACGACGCCGGCGGCGGCGGCGGCGGCGGCGCGCACGGACGCCCCACGCAATGTCTCAAGCTGCGGGAGCCGGGCAGCGCCGACGAGGAGACGACCGGCGCCGACGACCTGGACCTCGAGGCGATCTTTACCGATGTCCGCTTCCGCCAGCCGAGCATCATGCTGGCCATGGGCTGCCGCACGGGACGCTCGCGCATTTCCGCCGTCGACGACCTGCTGGGCCTGATTGCGGGATTTCACGTCGCCGGCGCCGGCGCTGTGATCGGGTCGCTGTGGAACATCGACGAGCCGGACGCGCTCCGGTTTGCGCAGGTGTTCTACGAGGCCTTCGTGCAGGGCATGGCGGGTGAGGGTGAGGGTGAGGGTGCCGGTGCCGGTGCCGGTGCCAGTGACGACGTCGACAGAAAGCCCGGGTTCGTGGACCTCGCCAAAGCATGCCAAAAGGCGGTCCTCACTGTGCGCAAAGACGACCAGGGCAAGGTCCGCAAGCCCTACCACTGGGCCGGCTTCGTTCTGCACGGCGCGTGGATGTTTCCCAAGCTGCCTCTTGTTGACGCGTCCGACTGTGCGTAGGGACAGCACGAGAATGATCACGGCATGATGTAGAACTGTTTTTTTGGTTTTTTGTTTTCTTTTTTCATTCCTCGGTAACGTTCAGTTCTCGGAGGATATACAAGTTTTTTTTTCATATATATATATATACCCGGCCGGCCTTTTTTATCATTTTTTCTCCTCCGTTCATGATTCTTCCACTGCCTCTACTTGCAATTCCCCTTCACGTCTGGGATGGCGTGCGGCCCCTTGCCGATGGGCACCAGGTCCGGTGCGCCGCAGTCGGCGCCCTGGGCGAACGCCATCTCGCGGTTGTCCCAGTCGAAGACGGCTGTCGGTTAGCACATGTACAGTCTTTACGGGAACTATTGAGATGGTGATCGTCACTTACCATAGGCAGCCTTGAAGAACTCGACTGTTGCAGCACAACACGTTAGCAACGAACTACCAAAAATAAATATAAAATAAGCTGGATACGTTCAAAAGCTGCCGCGAATAACGTACCCCCGAGAATCGGAAACGTGTCGCCGTCGTCGTAGGCGTTGCCGCCCGAGCTCAGGGCCAGAAAGCACGCGTTCGGCGACGGGACGATGAACGGGTCCTTGTACATCATCGGGTGCACGAGCGAGGCGTACGGCACGCGGATGGTGACGCCGGGAGCCGTGGCGTTTGTCGGCGTCGACGGTGTCGTCGTGTTGGTCCACGTGGTGTTGGTCCATGTTGTGTTGCTGCTGCTCGGCGCGGGCAGGGGCTCGCCCGCAAACGTAAACGACAGCGCGCCGAGATTGCTGGCGTTGGCGTAGCTGCAGTCCACGGCCGGAAAGCCTTCGGCGCGGAGCGGGTCGCGCGTCAGGTTGAGCTCGGCCAGCACCTGGTCAAAGTAGCCGCGCTCGACGTAGATGCCCGTGGTGCCGCTGTCGAGCATGTAGGTGGCGCCGAAGCCGCTCGTGGCGTTGCGCACGCCGGCTGTGCCGTCGGGGCGCTCGTGCGCAATATTCGTGACGTGGGCCCAGTACCTGACCGAGGGTTAGCTGAAGGAGGGGAGGGAAAAAAAAGGAGAATGTATAAAAAAAAAAAAAAAACTACCTCCACGCATCCACATTATCGTCCAAAGGCGAGATCGGTGTCCGCACCAGCGGCCCCGTGAAGCGGTTCTTGTCGACGCCGCCAAAGACGAGGGTGCCGCCGTGCGCGCCCATCTCGACGACGCGGTTGTACGCCAGGCTGAACGTCCGCGAGGCCGTCAGCCCCTGGGCGGCCAGCGTCGAGACCACGCTGTAGTTGCTCACGGCCGAGTCGAAGCCCCCGGCGCCGTCGGGGGCCAGGCCCAGGATGCCCGTGCTCAGGCCGAGCGTCAGGTTGGCCACGGCAAACGGCTGGTTGGGGACGTGCGTGCCACCGCCGGTGGTGTGGCTGCTGCCGTTGCCAGCGGCGGCGTCGCTGCCGCCCCACGTAAACACGTCTGCGTACCCTTCCAGCGACGCCCCCATAAAGTCGCCGTACATGATGACCTGGTCGAGGCCGTGCACCTTGCGCGGCGGCGGGTTGGACGCGCTGGGGTTGTACGCGGGCAGCGCGTTGCACTCGGCGAGCCGCAACGCCCGGGCGCAGTCGGGATTGACCCAGGTGACCCAGCCGCCGGTGTCGACGAGCAGCGAGACGTTCTGGGGCGGCGTGCCGATGCCGAGGTCGGCGAGGTAGTACTCGGAGCGGTCGATGAGGCCCTGGTGCGGCGGAAGGGGCGGCGAGGCGCGGAGAGCACGGGGATCCACGTCGTCCGCGGTCTGTGCCCTTTCGCGGCGCAACCGGTGCAGACGCCGGGCGGCGGACGCGGTCATGGCGGGCGGGCCGACGGTCTTCCGGAGGGACAGGCTCAGCATGCCGCCCTGCTGTTGTTGCTGCTGCTGCTGCAGCTGCTGCAGGTGCGGACGATGAAGGAGTGACGAGGAAACCGACGGTACACGCGGAGCGTGGGCCCCGGGGGCCGCCAGGGCCAGGGGCAGGGCCAGAAGAGACGACACAAGGAGCTTCATTGTTGAGGACAGTTTCTTTTTTTTTTTTCGGTCTACAGAAGCCGAACTCACTACGTCTATACGGTTCACAAAAAGAAGAGAGATGCAAACGTCCTATTATAACGATTTTCATTTTACTTGCCAAGCAAAGAGGACGATGCCTGGCGATGTTTGGTGGTGCTGCGCGTAATGAAGTATCTCCAATTAGCCGTGCCTTTTTCTTGTCTTTTGACACTCATTTTTCTCTCAGTCTTGGTTGTTTCTGGCTATTTTGCACATCTTATAGTGATTTTCTTAGACATATGCGGGCCTCTGACCCGTGCCTTCGTACCTTATTCGTGGTCTGGGCCCCCTTTCTTCTCGTGTCTTTCGGATCCTTGGGTACTTTATTTCCCCTGCCGCCCGCCAAGGTTCGGTAGTCCATTCTCGCTATTTTTTTGATTTTCTCTCTGCTGTTGTCATTTTACCCTTCTATTCTTCCCCCCTTCTTGGCCCTTGGCTTGCTCTTTTTGCCTCATCCAGGGCCCATGCCCCCCCCCCCTTTACACCCACTCGTGCCACTTTGCCCCGTGGCGGTAGACAACGCCGTCGTGCTCAAACTGCGGACCCTCTGCGTCCACCAGGTAGCCCAGCTCGCAGCGCGAGTAGGACACGCGCTGCTGCTCGACCTCGTAGAAGCTGTCGAACTCGGGCGCGAGGGCCTCGCGCAGGTTGCGCACGTCGCCGTCCGGGTGCAGCACGTCCCAAGGCCGCACGCACGCGCGGCCCTTGCAGGACTTGAGCACGAACAGCAGCGAGTCCAGGCGGGCGGCCACCTTGGCCAGGGGCACGTCCAGCAGCGTCGTGGCGGACGAGGCGCCGCTGCCATCGGTGCTGCTGCCGAGCAGGTTGTGCAGTTGGTAGGGGTCAGTCTGGTTGTAGGTTAGCAAGAGGCAAAAGAAAAAAATCCCCGACAACGAGAATCATCAGCAGGAGGCAAAAACCCACATCCAGGTTGTACAGCTCGTGCTCGTTGCTGCACCAGACGGCGTAGTACAGGTTGTACGAGCGGCCGATGATGCGCACGGCCTTGTACGTGTTGTTCACCACGATGCGGTTCTCGTCGGTGTACCAGTAGGCACCCTCGGAGGCGGCAAAGCCCCAGTACTCGACGGTGACGTGCTCGTGGCGGCCGGACCCGTCGTCGACGGCGGCGGCGTCGAGGTCGCGGGCCGTCAGCGGGATGGGCTCGCCGTCAAAGTCGGCGCGGGCGGGGGCGCGCGCCAGCTGCAGCAGCGTGGGCGCGAGGTCGATGTGGGTGGTGACCGCTTGCGAGACGCGGCCGGCGGGGACGCCCGGCCCGCGCACGATCAGCGGGATGTTGATGTCCTCCTCGAAGCCGCACTCCTTGCCGGGCTGCAGCCGGTGCTGGCCGATGTGGAAGCCGTTGTCGGTCGTGTAAAAGACGTACGTGTGGTCGGTGAGGCCGAGGCGGTCGAGGTGGCCGAACAGGCGGTCCACGAGCTCGTCGACGGACTGCAGCGCGCGCAGGCGCTGGCGGTAAAAGTGGTCGTTGCTGGCGACGTTGTCCGGGGACTGGCGGCGCAGGCGGCGGATCCAGCTGGCGCCGGACGCCTGCGCCGGGTTGAAGTGCGCGGTGCGCGGGACGGCGACGTCGGCGAACAGGTGCTCGTGGCGCTGGGCCGCGACGGGCGGCGTGAACACGGCGTCGATGATGTCCTGGAAATCGCCGCCGCCGCCGCCACGGCTGCGGTCCACCGTGAGCTCGACGTTGCTGTGCGGCGCCACGGGGGCGATGCCGAGGAAGAACGGCGTGCCCTCCGCCTCGCCGGCGGCGGCGGCGTCTTCGAGGAAGCCAAAGGCCTTCTCGGCGAGGACGTCGACGGTGTACTGGCCCTCGTAGCTGACGGGCGGGTCGCCGTTGCGCTGGTAGGTGGCGTTGAGGTAGCGGTACGTGAACGGGTCCAGCAAGAAGTCGGACTGGGTCCAGCCCCGGGCGCGCGGCGCGTTGTAGTTCTCGACGGTGTGCGCGTTGAACAGCTTGCCGGTGTAGTACGTGTTGTAGCCGGCCTCCTGCAGCCAGACGGGCAGGTAGTTCTCGTTGAGGCCCTGGCTGACGAACTTGGGGTAGCCGCCGTGCGGCGGGTTGACGTCGGTGACGTTGGTGTTGTGGGCCTGCTTGCCGGTCCACAGCGAGACCCGCGACGGGCAGCACACGGCGGTCGTGCAGAAGTGGCGGCGGTAGAGGGTGCCCTGGTCGCGGAGGTGCTTCTTGACGTAGGGCAGGTAGTCCAGCGAGTTGAGGTGCAGGTCCTGGTCGTCGGTGATGATGAAGACGATGTTGGGCCGGCGGCCGGTGTGATGGCGGTGCCGGGCCAGCTCGTCGAGCACGTCGGGGCTCAGAAAGCCGAGACGGCTCTGGTCACGGAGGTCACCGGCATCGCTGTCGACGTGATCGTGCCGGCTGCCGGCCGCCGTGTTGGCAGCAGCCGAGGCAGTGGCGACGGCGGCGGCCGTGGCCAAGACAGCAGCAAGCGTGAGCTGCATGGTTTCGTGATGTAATGGGCCGGTCAATTGATGTGTAGGAGTCCAATTAGACAGGGCGGTGGTTGGCTAGAAATAAAAAAAGAAAAGCAAAAAAAAAAGGGCTAGGTGAGCTCGTCACCTCAGGAAGCTCTTCCACCAGCCAGTGCGGACCGGCCGACGTCTATGTATCCAACCTGTCCAGGCACAGTGGCACAACGTCGGCGTCTCGAGCGGTCAACCTCCGACGTAGAAGCGGCCTTTTCTTCCCCCATCTATTCCCATTTTTGTTTTGCTCGACCGGCTAGACCCGGTTGGGATGGCCGTGATACTGCTTGCTCTTCTCGTTGTTTGGCGGGCTCGTTTGCCACGGACGAATGTGTTTGGCCTTTCAACGCATTGCTTCTTCAATTAGGTAAGAACAGCCTGTCCCTGCTCGCTTGCTGCAGGTGAATTTGCTCAAGCCAATGCGTAAGTAATATTGCTGCCCGCTGTACGCGAGATACTTGCGAGAAAATGGGCATCTCACAATGACGCGATCTGCGGCGCTGATTACACAAGCTCCGGTCGAGCTCCATCGGCGCAAACACGCAGCACTCTTGAAGCCGACCCGATGAGACAGCCACTTTTCGTACCAAAAACAAGGTGAAATTGATTTTTGCGTAGACATATCGCCATGATAGCTCCCCCACATCCCGCGCACGCAAGATGCCAGCAACCGGGTTCCACGGACGCGGACGGGGAGACGTGGGGAGGGGGGTTGCCAGGCTGGCGGGAAAAGGAAAAGGGGTTCGTTAAGGGAGAACGAAAAAATAAAAAACAATGAAGCGGGTGGTGTCAATGGCTGGCGACAACCGCGGCACTGGTTGGTTGGAACGGGTCCCAAGGCGGGTTGGCCATCAGCGGCGAGAACAAATAAACGAGGAAAAAGAAGAAAAATCGAGCCAGAAACCGTCCGAATGAGTACTAAACGCGGATGTCGCCATCTTGCGTGCGCACGCCACAGTCCGTGAGGCCATTGGATGGGAAAATGTGAATAAAATGAAGAGGAAAATATCAAAGAAAAGAAAAAGAAGGTATCATCATTGAAATGAGTGCCCCTGGTCGGGGCCTAGACTACGTTCTGCTTGACACTTCTCGCCTTCGGTTTCTTTTTTTCTTTTCTTTTTTTTGGCTGTGTAAGTCAAGAGAAGGCATCGTAGCCACTTCGATGTATTTTCAAGTGTTTTTTCTATAGCATATAAACTCTTATACCTGGCAAAAAGACAGGGCCAGACGGGAAACGGGTAGCTTGATGGTCTCTGATAAAGGAGATTCACGGTCAGACAAGAAGACAAACCGCAACAACGTAGATAGTCACTCCCCCGTCTCTTCTTCTCGCCTTCATGATACCGTCTTACACAGAACAAGTGTGGGTGGCAAGTGCTCCTACATCGGGGGGACGGGGGACGTCGTCCTTGCTGCCGGACGGGCTGCACCGGGGAAGAGGTAGTCATAGGAAGGAGATCTGCCTGCCAGTTTCTGTTTTGGACCATCGTACTCTTTTTTCCCGTCGTTCCCTCTTCTTGCTCCCTCTACATCCCCCCCTTCCCCTTGGAAGACGCCGCCGGTCGTGCCTGATCCGACGAGCCGTTTGCCGCGTGAGACCGACCTCGTCCAGCGGTGACTCAGGCCACCCACCCCGTGTAGTGATCTCGTTACTTACATGTATGCATATTGTCTTCTGTCTATTCCCTTCTCGTGCACGGAGACGGGCCTGCGGTTCCCCGACCCTTCCCAACAACTCACCCTCCGTGAAGGGTTCACAGTCTCTTCACATATCTGTGATTCCGCGTCCACTTACATCCTATCCTCCCGTGTCCTCGCTCTATGTCCTACTTATACGTTCCCTATGGAATCCGATTTATTGTTTTGTTTTTGTGTTAAAAGTGAGACATCTTTTGTTCGGCGTGGCAAACTGTGCTTCATATTAATGATCCTTCTCTCTCTCGCCCTATCATCGACTTGCTCACGATTTACCGTTTTGTTTTTCCTCCATTTTTTCCAATTGCCGCTCCTACAGTGCCATTATGGCCGGCGACGCTACCGCTGCCGGCGGTCCGGATGAGCGTTCCCCCTTGCTGGCCTTCCCGCCGCCTGCCGCTCATTCGTCCGTCCAGAACCGGTCCGCCGGGTCCGTCGTCAGCAGTAGCAGTACCAGCAAAAAGAACGGCACCGAAGTGCACATCACGACCGCCTCGAGCGGCGATGACGAGGAGGAGGACGATGACCAAGCTAGCCACCGCCGGCCGAGCTTCACCGAGTCCCTGTCCACGGACACGTCGCTCCTCCGGGACATTGAAGCCGAGGCAGCCGCCGCCGCCGCCGCCGCCGCCGCTACACGAAAGCCCAACGAACCCCGCGGCAACAAGGACGACAACTACGCCACCGTCGCCCGCGTCGTCTTAGTGTTGATGATCGGCGTGTTCGTGTCCAACGCGGACGGCTCGCTGGTGCTGGCCACGCACCCCGTGATTGCGTCCGAGTTCCGCGACCTCGAGAGCTCGAGCTGGCTGTTCAGCGGCTTTATTTTGGCCTCGGCGGCGACACAGACCATGGTGGGTTGGACGTGGCCGTCCCGCGGTGGGAATGAGAGAAGACGCATGGCGGAAGAGACGCACGGCGGAAGAGACGCAACGAGAAAATACTAACACGGCCTGCAGTACGGAAAACTCAGCGACATCTACGGCCGCAAAAACCTGGTGCTTGTATCTTATGTATTCTTCACTAGCGGATGGTGCGTTGCAGTTTTTCGTTTTCTTTTTTGAATTTTCATCTTCGTAGTTCACAGGCCCGGCTAACCTGATACAGTACCCTCGTGTAAGTCTTGACGTGATACAATAACAGCAACAAAATGGTCATTCTCAACTGACACGCCGCAGCGGCGCCGGCAAGTCCATGTTCCAGGTCATTCTGGGCCGGGTCATCTCGGGAGCCGGCGGGGCGGGTATGACCGCCCTCGTCTCGATTCTCATCTCTGGTTAGTGGGAGGGAATGCGAAGGACCAAAAAATAAACCCGGGAAACGGGACCGAAAACGGAACTGACACGAACAGACCTCCTCCCGATCCGCGACGTCGCCAGCTGGCGCGCCTACGTCAACGTGGTCGCGACCACCGGCCGCAGCCTCGGCGGGCCCCTCGGCGGCTGGCTCGCCGACGTCATCGGCTGGCGCTGGTCCTTTATCGGCCAGGTCCCCTTCATGCTGGTGGCCATCCTGCTGTGCATGGTCTACCTGCCCGACAAGGCGAGCCGCGTTATTAAGAACGGGCATCCCGGGGCGGGTTCTCCGTCGTCGTCCTTGTCATCGACAACCACACCCACGGCCTGGTCACGGCTCCGGCGCATCGACTTCCTCGGCTCCGGCTTGCTCGCCCTCGGCCTGCTGGCCTTCCTCGTGCCCATGGAGATTGGCGGCGTCAAGGTGCCCTGGAGCGCGCCGCTCGTCCCGGGCCTGTTTGCCGCCTCCGCCGTGCTGCTGGTGCTCTTTGTCCGCGCCGAGCGGCGCGCCACCGACCCCGTCGTGCCGCTGACCCTCTTTCGCCTCCGCGACGCCAACCTGTCCATCGCCATCCAGATGTGCCAAATGGCTGCGCAGCTGGGGGTGAGTGTTTCTTTTTCTTTTTTCTTTTTTTCTTTTTTCCCCCCCTTTCCCCCCTTTTTTTCATATGTTTTCTCAGCCCCCGCTAATTG
This sequence comes from Fragosphaeria purpurea, assembly GCA_002778095.1. NCBI lineage: Eukaryota > Fungi > Ascomycota > Sordariomycetes > Ophiostomatales > Ophiostomataceae > Fragosphaeria > Fragosphaeria purpurea. The sequence continues at coordinate 2,011,659 of PCDL01000002.1, forward strand.
TCAGCTCATGTTCTCGGTTCCCCTGTACTTCAAAGCGTCCGCCGACGTGTCGAACACGGTGGCGGGCGCGCACCTGTTCCCGGCTGTGGTCGGCAACGCCGTTGGCGGCATCCTGTCGGGCCTGTACATCAAGGCCACGGGCCGGTACCGCAACTTGATCCGGCTGGCCGCCCTGTCGTCGAGCCTGTCGTACCTGTTGCTGCTGTTGCGCTGGAAGGGGCACACGAACTGGCCCGAGTCGTTGTACATTGTGCCAGGGTGGGTATTTGATTCCTGAAATCCTTTCCCCCCGTTCCCCTACTTCGTGGCTAATGCAACACAGCGGCTTCGGGACCGGCATCGTCCAGAGTGCCGTGTTCATTTCGCTGCAGGCCGTCGTCCCCGCGGGTCACCTGGCGCCGGCCATTTCGATCCTCTACCTGTCCGGCACCTGCGCGTCGATTGTCGGCCTGACGTGCGTGAGCACCACGACGCAGGAGACGCTGAAATGGGGTCTGCAAAGCCGTTTGCTCGGCCTGGGCTTGGATGCAGCCCAGCGCGCCGAGGTGAGTGAGATGGAGGCAACCCAACTGGTCATGTCCGACGCAGAAGCTAACAAAAAAAAAAATTAGATCTACAGAAACGCCCTGTCCAACATCGAGTACCTTGCCACCCTGACGGGGGCGGTCAAAGCCGCCGTTGTCGACGCATACGTGGACAGCTTGTGGTGGAGCCATAGTACGTGGACCGGTTCCAGCTGAGGTCAATGATCGTTGCTGCCTGTCTGTATGCTTATTTTTTTGCTAACACGCGACATAGCTGTCTCCCTCTTCTTCTCGTCGACGGCGTTCTTCCTTGCGCTGATCCTCGGCGAAAAACCCCTGAAGAAGGTGGAACCTCCGCGACCGCAGCAAAACGACGAGGCGGAAGCATGACAATGGGTATTGTGCAAAGCATGTTGTTTTTTTCTAAACTAGGATCAAAGGAAAAAAAGGGAATAAGTTAAAATCAAGAAATAGATATGGTACAGAGTAGACAACGGTAGACAAGAAAAAAAAGCATTCTTAATGGGTTGCGCTGCGCTTTTTAATCATCATTTTTCTTTTCTTTCTTTTGGCGCGTTCAGTTCCACGCTTTCAAGACGGTCTCGTCTTCTTTCAGCCCCGTCAACCGGACGCTGTCCCGCCACAGCGCCCCCGTCTTGGCCGGGTCGCGCGCTTCGGCGCCCGTGGTCGAGGGCGCGTTGCCGTTGAAGTACAGGCCCTTGGGGTGCGCGCTGAGCGGCGGCGGCGCCGTCGCCAGGGCGGCTTGGAGCACGTCGCCGGCCGACCGGGTCGGCGGCCGCATCGGCCCGTTGCGGTCGACGAGGCCCGCGACGAACGTCACGCCCGCCATCAGCGTCTTGGCCACCAGCGGGTGCGTGAACCAGTAGTTGCCGTGGCGCATCAGCGTCGTCATCATGCCGCCGGGATCGACGCCGAGCACGGCCAGGTTGGACAGCGCCGGGTCGCGGTCGAGGCGTTCCTGCAGCTCACGGCTGTGTGTGTTAGAAGTGTGACAACAAGAAAAAAAGAAAAAAAGAAAAAAGACACGAAAAGACACGAGACGTACATCATCATCACTTCGCATAGCTTGCCGGCACCGTACCGCCGCATGCCGGCCCTGCCCGTCGTATCGTCCTTGGCGCTGCTGTACGTGCCCTTTGCGAGCGAGTCGGTGTCGGTGAAGATGGTCGCCCACTTGGGGTCGGAGTAGTAGTCCGGGCCGCCCACTTTGTTGCGTGCGTCCTCGGTGCTGTTGGTCAGCGACATTCCCTCGGCTAGACAAGCAATACCACCACCACTTACTCGTGTGTCCAGCTGCCCACAATCACCACGCGCCCGTGCTCCTTGTCCATGCTGCCCAGCAGCAGCACCGTCAGCAGCCAGTGGCCCAGGTAGTTGGCCTGGAAGGTCATGTCGTAGCCGTCGTCGGTAAACGTCTGCGTGGCCGGCTCCTGGAACCCGGCGTTCCAGACCAGCGCCCGGATCGGCGGCAGCGTGCCGGCTGCGACGCGGGCGCGCAGGTCGGCGGCCGCGTCGCGCACCGACTGCAGCCGGCTGAGGTCGAGCGCCACGGTGTCGTGGGCGTGGGCGGCGGGCGCCTTTTTCAGAACGCTCTGCAGCGTCTTGGCCGTCGCCGGGTCGCGCACCGTGTACAGGCCGTGGTAGCGGGCGGCCCAGTCGGCGTTGGCCACGATCTTGGCGACGATCGCAGAGCCCAGCGTGCCGTTGGCGCCGGTGACGAGGATGGAACCTTCGGGGGCCATGTCGGGCGGATCCTGTTATGACTCTTTGTTCTTTCGTTGCCTTATTTTTTTCCTTTTTTGACTCTCTTTCTTTTTGTTTCTTCTTTTCTTTTGCCTTCACCTGTTGTTCACGAGTGTGGCTTTTCTGTCTGCCTCCTGTCGGCTTGCTTGCGGAACATGGCTTCTTCTTATAGGACGAGGATACGAATACGAAGGCTACATGGCGGTGAGGTCTGGATCAATGCGCCCTTCGCCCATGCGGTGCACGTTGTACTCCTACTGTACTACTCTCCCTTGTATGCATAACGCTGGTCTTGTCTTGGTAGCGGACGCGTATTAATCCAATTAGTTCGTGACAATTGCCGGCCGCCGGCTCTTGCGCCGTTACTTTCCCTGCCGGTTTACAACTAGCGTCGATTCCGGGCACTTTTGGTGGAGCGTTTCTCGGATGGTTAATTTGGCGCCGGCTCCGGCTGCCGGTCAGACTGCCCACGGAGCGGGTCCCACTCCTGCCACCTGTCCTTGCGTCGGGAGACGTCGAGAGGCCGGACAGATGGGTTCGCCCGGGCTCTGACCAGATTATGACATCGAGCGACGAAGTAAAACGGAAAAGAGGGCGCTACAACGTAGGAAGAACCGTTGCGCTGACATCGCCAAGATCGCCAAGACGTTGTGAAAACGACGGAAGACCCGTTCGGCCACACGAATGCCGTCCAATCTTCATAAATGTATGCTTATAATTCTACCCTTAGTTCAAGTGATGGTTAGCACTAAAAACGCACCAATGCTTATTTCGGGGAGTTTCCTTTTTCGTCTGCTATGCCCAATATCTCCTCATTAAGGCGCACCCCGATCTGTCTGTTCATACGTGAACGAGCTGACGCTTCGGTATGCGCCTTGTTGATAACACAAACGTCGCCAGAGCAAGTTCACAGGACAGAAGGTCTCCCGGTTTCTTCAAGAAAACCGGTGCCGCGTTACGGGCGAAAGTAAGCGAAGTAGGGATCGACATCACTGGGGAATGGCGTCCCGCTGCCGCCAGCAGGCGTAAAAAATGGACCTGTCCTTTTCTTTCGTTAGCCTCGCGTTAATTGACCGTTTTTGCTCTTTGAATCCATGAAGTCGCCCGTTTAGGCGGAGGCCTTACCCCTTTATGCACGGGCTGTTGATGTTGATGGCCATACGGGTTACGGAAAAGTTTGTGGTCGCCCTTTGGGTTTGCTCGTGTTCCAACCGCAGCAAGGCTGTGAGAGAAAAAGATGTTCTCAATACGAGCGTGGCTGGTTTCGCAGGTGGCTGCATTTGATGTTGTACAGTGTAGCCATTTCTGATCGGTGTTGGGCGTTTGCTGGTAGCCATCGCGCTCAAGTTGGCGGACCAGCGACGAGCACGGAGTACGAGCACGCTCGAACAGAGGGCAGCAGCAGTAGCGAGCTTTTTATCGGTCCTCAGTAACTCGGTTGCGATCTGGGGATGCGCACTGCCTCGTGGCGCCAAGACGCCCAGCCCCTGGATCCGCTCCGAGGACCGTGAACGTGGCCGACGGACGGGTTCCTAGCCAAAGACCTCGGGAGACCGTTGCGGATCACGACAGGGCTGAAAGTTGCATGGATGGTGCGGCGGTGGTCCTCGTCGTCTTGGGCTCCTTCTCGGTGATGCTGCACGCGGTGCTTGCTCTGTCTCATCTGGTCAGTCCCGCCGTACAGAGAATACGGAGCAAAACCTACGGAGGACGAATGACAGGAAGCCTAGCCAGCCGTTCTCTCTGGTTCTGCCAGGATCAGCGAACGATAGATAACAGCCTGTTGGCCCCATTGGCCGGCCCTACCAGGGCAAAACTGCGTGTTGACCTCCCCCCTGATCCTTTTGGTTCGCCGGAACCCATCAACCAAGCTTTTTTCCTTTTTCCCCCCCTTCCAAATAGGCGCCGTTCCCGGTTCAAGCGTCCGTGCCTAGCGCGTAGGATGGCCGCTATTCCATATCCGTACGCCTCGCCTCGAGCCTCATCTTAAAAGTCTCTTCTCCATTCGCCAGTCTTTGGCCATCAATGGAGCCTCCGCAAGGCAATCGTACGTTGATTGCAACATTGTGTTATTGTGAGTGGATGTCAGTATGTCGTTGTCCACCTTTTGTCATCACACGCGGGCCGTTACTGTTTGTAGAGGATTGTTTTCCAGTGTTATTTCTAGGTTTTTTCTCGTACCGGGACGCACCGGGTATAACTACTTGTCAGATAACTGGGGAAGTATTACTCCATAGACAGAAGAATAAAGGGAAATGAGTACAGAGTACGTATCCGTGCGTACTGTAGCCGACTGGTTTATTTCTTTTTCATTCGGTTTCCCCCGCGCCAGCGCTGTGCCATCCTCGACTGCGCCTCGCAGCACATTTGGTTTCACATCGGGCAAGCAGCCGTTTGTTTTGTTTGTGAAAGTACTTTGTAATACTCCGCTGTTGCATCAGTCCACCCTTCACAGAGTCCAGAACTCGGCGTCCATCGCAAAATGTGCGTTATCCTATCCTCGCCGACGTCGAGGTGCGTCGTACCCCGTACTGGGTACAACTCTGTGCTTCGCGACTCGTCAACATCCTGGTGGCCAACCAGATGCTGGTAACGGTGGAGGATTCACCCCCAGTCCGTAAAAGGGGGGGGAGAAGGGTAACAGGGAGCCTCCGTACCCTGGGCGTTGTCCTGGTGGCACAGCCCGTAGGCCCCCTTGTGGGCCAACCTCGCAAACTGACCATGTGCTGATTTTCGTCTTCCGTCACCATCTCTCCTCTTCTTTTCTTTGTTTTTCCCTTTTTTTTTTTTTTCTGCCGGTTTCCACTACCGCCGTAATACTCTCCTCTTCAACTCTGCGTGAATTACGTCCGCTGTTGTCGTGGTCTTCCAGGAGAGTGCGTGGCATTGGATCGGCTCGGGAGAAGTCGCCCTCGAGGTCTTGTATCTCAAGAACCCGCCTTTTGCTTCTCACCAGTTTGTCATTGACGTCCCCGACGTCTGGAACGCACCCTCTTGGGGTTGCGGACAGCTACGCATAGGCACAACGTTGGCCCACAGAACGCTCTTCCAGACACGCAGACACTGACCGCCGCCATGGCCACCAGCTCCCGCACAAATCTCGGCCCGCTCACCACCCCCTTCACCTACCCGGCCAGCTGCACCGTCAACGTCCTCCAATGCAGCACCTGCAACGTCGCCTGGCAGGGCCAGGTCTGCAGCGACAGTCCCAACAACGACCAGGGCGTCGAGGACAACCCCGACTGCTGGCCCGCGCGGTCCAACCCGGACGTCACGACCGCCCTCGCCCTTGGCGGCTGGGGCTACTACTCGCCGGGCCTCGAGTGCCCCGTCGGCTACGCCACGGCCTGCACGGCGACCGGCTCGGCGACCGCCGGCTTCGTCTTTGAATACGTGCCCCTGGCCAGCGAGACCGTTGTCGGGTGCTGTCCCACGTGAGTGTACAAAGGAGAGAGAGAGAAAGAGAGAGAGAGAGAAAGAGAGAGAGAGAGAAAGAGAGAGAGAGAGAAAGAGAGAGAGAGAGAAAGAGAGAGAGAGAGAGCTGCCTTCGTTGTTCTTTGACTGATCCTGCCCGGCGTCTAGGGACTACACGTGCCTGAACATGGGCGCCGGCCAGACCTGCGTCAGCTACGCGTCGACCAGCTCGTTCCCCGCCGTCCAGTGCGCGTCCGGCAGCAGCAACGGCTTCCACTACGCCGCCGTGCCCACCGTCGTCTTTGTGTCCGCGACCACCGTCGGCACCACCACCGTGCCCGCCACGACCCTCGACATCGACACCGTCACGCTCTATGCGCCCTTGTTCCAGCTCGTCCACCAGCCCACCGACCTCCTCTCCACATCGTCGTCGTCACCCCCCTTGTCCGCCCCGACGCACAGCACCGGCAACCCGTCTGGGACGCCGTCCCCGACGGCACCGCCCCATCCGTCGTCGACCGGTCTGAGCAGCGGCGCCATTGCGGGCATCGCGGTGGGTTCCGTCGTCGGCGGCCTCGGCCTGCTCGCGGCCCTGGTCTTTTTGTTCGTCTCACAGCGCCGGAAGCGGCGGCTGCCGGCCCAGCACGGAGGTGGCGACAGCCGCGGCGCCTACGACGCGGCCGACAAGAGCGCGCCCGCCCCGAATGCTGTGTATGAGGTCCCCGAAGCACCGCCGCGGCACGAGTTGCCATGACAATGACGAATGGGTCGGACGGCATGATGGAGATAAAGCAAAAAAAAAAAAAAAATTTCATCTTTCTTTTCACATTTTTCTTTTTGGGCTTACTTTCATCTCTTTAATTCTACATTTTTTTATGGATGCTAAAGCGCGCGAAGAAACCGCAACTATGCTTTTGTGCAAAACCTCGAAAGGATTCCGAACAAATCAACCTTGTTTTAGTCTCGCAAACCCAACTGACGCGCAGGCCTGTAACAGCGGGAAAAAAAGAACAGGAAAAAAAAGAGCCTGTCGTCTACTTCGCAGCGTCACTTGCCTCACGGGGCCGCCCCGCCGCCGCATCAAACACGGCCTTCAGCCGTTTGCCGCACTCCCGGTATAGGTCCTCCGAGCCTTCCGCCAGCTTCAGCGGGTTGGGGCTCTTCTCCCAGCCGTGCGGGACCCCGGGGATCATCTTGTAGAACACGTTGCGGTCCAGCGGCGGCCGCCCCAGGCGCGCCGCAAAGTCGGCGCCCTCGCGCTGCAGCATGTCCCACTCGCACGTGTAGAGCTGGACGTGCTGCGGCATGTCCCGAGCCAGGCGCGCGTCCGTCGCCTGCGCCGGCGACAGGCACGGGTCCCGCAAATCCAGGTCCGGCGGGTACAAGTACGACGCGTCAAACAGGTCCGTGAGCGTCGTCGGCAGCGCCTGGTCTGGCCGCGTGCAGGCCGCGCGGCGCTCCGCGCGGCTCAACGTAAAGTCCAGCGTCGGGCACCACGCAACCGCCGCCACGACGCGGTGGTCGGGCACCCGCGGTGGCACGGGCGGGGGCGGTGTTGTGCTCGCTGCACCCGCGTCGCCCGTCCCGGCCTCGTCGGGCTGGTCGGGCTCATCGGGCTTTCTGGGCTCCCGTGCGTTTGCCTCGGCCGCGTACGCGCCGAGACGTAGCAACGATGTAAAACACAGGTTGGCGCCCGCCGAGAAGCCCGACGTGGCCAGCCGCATCGGGTCGATGCGCAACGCGGCCGCGTTCCGGATCACGTATAGCAGCGCATCGGCGCCGTCCTCGACCGCCGTGGGGAATGGGTGCTCGGGTGCCAGGCGGTAGTCCACCGACACGACGACGGCGCCGCTGTGCGTCAAAAGATACCGAAAGAACCGCGCGTCGTCCGTGCCGGAGCCCAGCACGAAGCCGCCGCCGTGGAAGTTGATCACGGCGGGGTAAACAGTGTCGTTGTCGTTGTCGTCGTCATTGTCGTTGTTGTCGCCGCCGTCCTTTGCTTTGTAACCAGGTGGCGTGTAAAAATGGAGCGTCAGCGTGCCCGGGCGCGGGGACAGGGTCGACGGAATCGTCCGCGTGAACGCGGGCGCCGGCGGCCGCGGCGAGGCGAGGTAGTGCAGCGACATGCCCACGTACTGCGCCGCGCGCCAGCCAGCGGCGGACATGCGCAGGGACCAGCGCGACGGTGGCGTGGGCGTGGTCTTGTCGGCGGCCGTGAACCGCCGCTGGCTCATGGGCACCCGGGCCTCGCGTCCCGGGTCATCCTGCGGGTCCGCCAGGCCGACCGGAATCCCAGCCACGCTGGTGTGGCGTGGTGCTTTGCTGGCCGTGGCCTTCACGTCGGGTTTGTTCTTGTTCTTTGCCGCCTTCTTCTTGTCCTTTTTGGCGTGCGCATCTCGTTCCTTTCTCTTCGCCGCCGTGTCCGTTCTGTCCTCCGATACAGCCATGGAACCTTTGTCTTGTTGTTTTCTTCAGTTGGAAGATCGTTGCTCAGGGCTAACATAGATCGCAGCGGTTTCTCGCGACTAATTTGAGCCAACATGTCAAAAGGCCAATGTTCTAGCCCGCAGAATCGTCCCGTGTACGACGTGCCATCTCTTGACTCGGCACAAAGCTGGAGCGGCGTTGCAATCTCCGCGTCTTAAAAGACAAGAGGTAAGAACTGGTGACGAAAGGATGTCGCCCCCCCCCGGTTCTGTGTACAAAACAGGTGTCGATCGGCCCCGGCCCGGTTCTTCTGCCAGGCCCTTATCAATTGGTTCTCTTTTATTCAAGATCCCGTGAAAACGCTTGTCGTCCGTTTTACGGCGACATCCCTTACCGCGAAAAGTAAAAGAAGGGAGACAACCCCAAAAAACACCGTTCCAGGGAAAAGTTTGCCACCCGGAATGAACCAACCTCGTCATAGGCGCGGACACTAACAAAACTGGGTGTCGTCTGAAAAAGGAAAAGACGGAAAGCCTAACGGTGGCATGTTGCCCAATCGCTTTGTGGGCAGAGGTCGGGACTGGACGTGTTCCAATATTCGCCTCAGAAAACGTTCGCCTCGATAATCGTCAATTGAGGGTGGTGCCTGTCCTGAAGTGCATTACGTGATCTGGCGGCAACGGTAAAAGGATCTGTATTATTGTTTCATTTCTTTGTTATGGGAGGTCATGACGTTGGAAGGGGAAGGCACGTTTTTGGTCGGTTCGCCCGTTGCGGTTACTGACGTCACGGGCTCTCCGGCAACGCGGGAAGCAAACAGCTCGGATTTCAGGGAAGGAGTGACTGACTGACCACGAGCGACTGCAGATTTTGTCTCTTTGACAGCGAGAGCCCCTGCAGGCCATCGTCATCCAACTCCCGTTGGCTATCCTGGCGATCCGTCCTAGTCCGCTCGTGCTCTTGCCCTTTCCGCCAACATCCGGCAGGGAACGACCGAAAAAGGCAACCGCCATATAAAACACAGGTGGACTGACAGTCGTTTCTTTTTTTTGTCTGTTCCCCCCCCCCCCCCTCCAAGAAAACTTTTTGTTACGTATCGAGATCGTCATTTTTTTGTTTATTTTTGGCTTCAATTGCAAATTTATCTCTATCCAAATTCTGCCCGTATTTCATGGTCGCAACGAATACCCTTTGTAACCAGACAACTGCCTCCTCCGCCATCATGTCGCCGGGCTCACTGAAAAAGCCGCTGTTGAAGCTCAACCGGCTGGTCGGCCACTCGTCGGCCAAGAACCACATCTCGAACCTCCGGCTGGGCCACACGTCGGCGCTGGAACAGGCAAAAGAGCTGAAGCAAGCTGAGAAGGCGAAAAAGGAGAAGATGCTCGAGCAAGAGAGGAAGCAGGAAAAGGAGAACATCCGGCTGCGGCGCGAAGAAAACGAGAACCAGAGCCGCGCCGAAGACCCCCCCAACATCCGTGCCCGGTACGGCACCGCCACGACCGAGGACGGCGCGCTGGCGGGCGCGCTGTCGGGCGAGGAGGAGACGCCGCTCGAGCAGTTCCCCAGCATCCAGCTCGGCACGACCGTGCGCTTCGTGGCCCGGCTGCACCACGTGCGGTCCGTCAGCGCCAAGCTCGCCTTTGTCGTCTTCCGGCAGCAGGTGGACACCGTGCAGGGCGTCATTGCGCGCCGGCGGGACGTCGTGTCCGAGAACTTTGTGCGCTGGGCGGAGCGTCTGTCGACCGAGTGCCTCGTGCGCGTCGAGGGCGTCCTCCAGGCGCCCAAGGTGCCCATCCACGGCTGCTCCATACAGACCGCGGAGCTGCTCGTGGACGCCATGTTCGTCCTCGTCGGCCTCGAGGAGAACCTGCCCATCGACGTCTACAACATTGACCGCGCCGAAGAGGACCCGGAGACGCACGCCGTCACGTACGTGCACCCGACACACATGCGCACCGCCAACCGCATCAGCTACCTGCGCACCCCCACCATGCACGCCATCATGCGCATCAACTCGACCATCTGCGACCTCTTCCGCTCCACCCTCACGGCACAGGGCTTCATCGAGGTCCACACGCCCAAGCTGCAGCCGGGCGCGACCGAGTCGGGTGCCGAGGTGTTTCAGGTGCGGTACTTTGACCGGACCGTGTACTTGGCGCAGAGCCCGCAGCTGGCCAAGCAGCTGTGCATATCGGCGGACCTGGGCCGCGTGTTCGAGATTGGCAGCGTGTTCCGTGCCGAAAACAGCAACACCCACCGCCACCTGACAGAGTACGTCGGCCTCGACCTCGAGATGGTGATCCAGAAAAGCTACTACGAGGCCATGGACCTGATCGACAACCTCATCAAGACCATCATCAAGGGCGTGTACGCGCGCAACCGGCGCGAGGTCGAGCTCGTGAAAACCCACTTTCCGCACGACGATCTCGTGATCCCAGACAAGACGCTGGTGTTGCCGTACAAGGAGGCCGTGCAGCTCTTGAACGAATCGGGCTGGACCGACGACCAGGGCAACCCGGTCTCGCCGTTGGCGGACCTCAGCACGCCCGCCGAAGTCCGGCTCGGGCAGCTCATCAAGGACAAGCACCACACCGACTACTACATCCTGGACAAGTTTCCGCGCTCGGCACGACCGTTTTACACGCACCTCGACGCCGACGACCCCAAGTACACCAACTCGTTTGACATCTTTCTGCGCGGGCAGGAAATCACAACGGGCGGCCAGCGCATCCACGACGTCCGTGCTCTGAAAAAGAGCATGGAGGACGCCAACATAGATCCGGCCGACATGGAGGAGTACGTCCAGGGCTTCGAGTGGGGCGTGCTGCCGCACGCCGGCTGTGGCATCGGCCTGGAGCGGCTCCTGTACCTCATGCTGAACCTGCACGACGTGCGCAACGCCACGCTGTTTCCGCGCGACCCCAAGGCGCTGCCCGAAAAGCCCCCAAACACAACGCAGCGGTTGACGCACCCCGAGGCCGACACGATCCAGTATGCCATCGATTACGAAGCGGACCCGAAGTCGGTCGAGTTCCCGCCCGTTGAGAAGCTCATTGCAAACTACGGCGACGCCACCAACACCAGCTGGCTGGACGACCGGTACAAAGTCTGGCGCCACAAAGCCACGGGCGCCGCCATTGGCTATGCCGAGGAAAACGGCTATGCCTTGATCATGGGCAACCCGCTGTGCGACAAGCGGCAGTACGCGCTAGTGATCGCGTCGTTTCTGCGCGACCTCCGCAAGACCATCGACCTGCGCCCGATCTGGCTGCTCGTATCGACGCCCGTCAAGGACATCTTGGACTCGAAACTCGGCTGGAACACCATTACGTGTGTGGCCGAGGAACGCATCTCCGTGGACAAAATGCACCGGGTGAAGAAGAAGGAGCGGCAGGCCGAGGACGCCGGCGTGATCGTCCACGTCATCGACAAGGGCGAGCCCGTCCCCGACTCGGTGCGCGAGCGGTGCGACAAGCGCATCCTAGACTGGAAGGCCAACCGCAAGGGCAAACAGGCCCACATTACCGAGGTGCGCCCGTGGGTGGATCTCGAACACCGGCGCTTCCTGTGGGCCGAGGACAAGAACGGCGAGGTCGCGGCGCTAGTCGTGCTGCACGATTTGTCGCCGGAGAACGGCTGCCAGATCAAATTCGCGCTCAACTTCCCCGGCGCGCCCAGCGGCACGATCGAGCTCTTGATTGCGCGCGCCGTCGAACACATAGCCGCGTCCGGCATCAAGATGGTGACCTTTGGGGCCGGCGCTACCAAGGATGTGGAGTTTGGCGTGAGCCTGCAGGGCACGATGCGCGCCAAGATCATCTCCAGGACCTACGAGTTCTTTGCCGAGCAGCTCAAGCTGTTCCAGAAGAGCGAGTTCCGCGAGAAATTCGGCGCCGTTGAAGACGCCGTGCACATCTGCTACCCGCATCTGGGACTGGGAGTTTCTGGCGCCCGGACACTGATCAAATTTTTTGAAGGGGAAATGTAGCCTAGCGATCTGTTTGTCGTTTTTTGCAGTAGATACAGCGATTTTTCTTCTTTTTTTTGAATCTCTTAGTAGTAGATGGTCTGGGTACTGTCTTTTTGGTATATTCTGGTATATTTTGCGATTTTGATATCACTGTTGCATTTCATAGCAGCACGACAGCGAAAAGCTATGTAATAATTTTCTTTATTTTTTTATCTAACATATATATTGTCCCAAAGAAGATGTTTTCTACGATATTACGGAAAGTTGCATAAAAAGTTGCGCCGTTCAAAGACTAAAACGAAACAAAGACACGCGGTGGCGATACTTGGCTGTGGCGACGCCAAAACGGGACTCGACAACCATGACATCACGCCCAGACCCATTCACGGTCGTAGTATGACATGACACTTTCTTCCAGGGTGGTGCTTTTGTCTCGGCGCAGATTTAGGTTCCAGAAGGCGGCGGAAAGCGTTTATTTTAGAATGGCATGACCCCCTTTTCACCTGCGTGCTGGCCGTTGCTGTTTGTCTTCCGCCCCCTAAACACGCAGGGCTCAGTGGTCATTTCAGACATGGTTATGCGTGCACGCTGACGATGGCTACGGATTATTCAACGACAGACAACAAAAAGCGGAAAGACGACGAGCAAGCAGTGCCAAACGGTCCTCAACGAGATGATGGCCTGGATGACCAGGGGCAGGCTCGTCGGCGGCCGGAGGACGAGGACTACGACGATCACAATAACGAACAAAACGATAACGACGACAACGACGACGACAACAAGCACGATGACGAAAACGACGATGAACATGCGACCATAGGGGAGCACCGTCTCGACCACACGTCGACCGACGAAGCCACCAGCTCCAAGCACACGCTAGACCACACCGCCAGTGGTGAACGGATCGAAGAGCAAATCGAAATCAACGACAAGGGCGCTCTCGAGATGCACGAGCGGCAGCGCAGCGCCGCGGTGGCTCCGGCTGCCAACGACGCCGTCGGGCCGTGCCCGCGGGCGCTCGTCGACGCCGCGCCGATCGCGCTCACCAGCCTCGACTACAACCCGTGGGACCACCGGCGGAAGCTCGTGCTGATGACGGCGCTGCTCATGGCCGAGTTTTGTTTCCTGCCCGTCACCCTCTACTACGCCCTGCGCTACGACACCGATCTCAGTGAGGGTGTTTGTACGTTTGATTTTTCTATTTCAAACTTTTTTTCTTCTTTTTCTCCTAACCTCTTGCAGTATTCGCCATCGTCACCTCCTTCTTCGGCGTCGTCACCGGCGTCGAGTTCGCCATCCGCTGCTGGCGCCTCCTCGGGCCCGCGTCCACCTACCGGCCGCTCGGCGGCGGCCGCTGGGGGTTCGACGCCACCCACGTCCTCTTGACGATCGTCTTCACCGCCATGACGGGCCTGCTCATCGGCGCCTCCGTCCCCGCCCACCCGCGCGCGCGCGTGCTGGCGCTGCCGTCGACGGTGTTCTTCCTCGTGCTGGCCACTGTGCTGCTCACCACGGGCTACATGGCCACGCGCGGCCGCCCCGCCCCCTGCCGCATCAGCTCCGTGCCCAAGGGCGCGCCGATCCGGCCGCTCGTGTACACGCTCGTCGAGGACGTGGTCGGCGTGGACGGTGCCGGGGGCAAGGCCTACCGGCAGCGGCTGGCGGTGCGGTGGGCGCAGAGCTGGCGCTTCCGGCGGCTGCTGGCGCAGATGAACTGGCTCTGGGGCGTGGGGGTCCTGGTGGGCGGCATCGCGACGCTGGTCGTCCTGATTGTGGCACCGGAGGACATTGCGTATGGATTTGGTAGGTGTCGAGGTTTTTTTTTTTTTTTTTTTTTTTTTTTTTTTTTTTTTTTTCAACTACTGACATGCATTCGCCAAGGCTGGGGTTGTCCGCTGGTGGTCACCTGTTTGTTGACCACAGCCACCCTCCACTTTGTACGGGAGGGCATACGAAAGGAGAAGAAGTTTTGGCACGAAGACCACCAAAGATGTTGAGTTTAGGAACGACTGTCACGAGAAAAGAAATAACAACTGTAGCAATTCATGTAGAGTTTGTTTGCTTTTTTTAACGATCAAAAGAACATCGATAGACACGGCAACAGAAAATGCTGGTCCATTATTCAAAACCTCCACCAGGGGGCCTCTTTCTTTGTTGGCGGTTTCGCCGTTTAGTGTCCCGGAACTTCCCGTTCACTAACATCTTTCGCCCTTGTAAGCTCACCCTCAACCTTCTCGTCTCCTGTCTTTCGGCAAGCTGGGCTCGAGTTTGGGTCGTACGACGACGTGGCTACGTTTTCGCCCGCGAATTGTTGCAGAAAAACAAGAAGAGGAATTCTGTGTGCCGTCACCTGCAGCACCAGATCTCTGCGCAGCCCGTTTTTGCCACAATTGTCTGACGCAACGTACGTCACCGCCGATGCATTCGATGAGGATAGGATGCACACAAAACTCCGGGGCTTGCTCCGCAGCATGCAAAAGATCAGGGAAATAAAGAGGAGCCGTTTCTACACGTCAAAAAGGCAGACAGTGGGCCTAGACCAAGACTTTGTAATTGGACGGTCACACGCCCAGCACAGCAGGTCGGCGGTGCATTGATGTATGACTTCAATCTCTCGCCACTTGCGTCGGAATGGGGTATATGTTAATAGGGAAGAGGGCAAGGATGGGAGAGTAACAGACCAGATAGATCCCAAAGAAAACACATAGAAACAAAATAGTGATCACTACAAAATAAAGAACCAGAATGCCGAAAACAGACTACGACGACGACCGGCCATTGTACCGCCGCTTGGGCGGCGGTGATGACCGCCGTCGAACCAAGTACTACGACGACGGCGGCGGCGGCGGCGGCTACGTCGAAGAGGACGACTACTATTATGACGGCGACGGCCGCGACCGGGGCCGCGATCGCTACACACATCATGAACACCGCGTCCGCCGGGCGGCCTCGGCGCCGCGGTACCACGACGGCGACAGCCACGGGTACGGTGACGGGTATTACGGCGGCCACGACCGCTCCTACTCCCGCGGGCGCCGCAGCCGCGCCTACAGCAGCCGCAGCCCCAGCCGCAGCCGAAGTGCCTTTGACGTCTTTGGCGACGACCGCGACCTCGAGCTCCGGCAGGTCGTGACCTCGGCCCTGGCGGCCGGCGCCATCGAGGCGTTCCGCCTGCGCAACTCGCCCGGCCAATGGACCGGCAGCAAGGGCGGGCGCGTGGCCACGGCGGCCATTGGTGCGGCTGTGGCCGACACGGCCGTGGACAAAAACCCGCACACGAAGACCAAACGGCACATTGTCGAGGCCACGGTGGCGGGCCTGCTGACGGACCGGCTGTTGAATGGAAAGCGGAACAAATAACAGAAAGATACCAAGCGCAGGGGCTGGGGAAAGGGGAGGAGATCATCTGCAAGCCGAGCGCATGCGTTACGAAAAGTCCTGAACTGGATAACGTTGTCATTTGGCGTTCACTTATCCTGACAGCATATATTGTGCAACTCTCTTTTCTGTATCGGTTTGGGAAATTTCTGGGATTTTATTCATGTATTTTGTCGGTCTACGTGGTAGGCAGAAGGATGTAAGGTCAGTCAATGACCGAATTGCACGAAAATTTTGTTGTTGTGTCGCGAGCCCTTTTTGACGAGATTCATAGCCCGCAAAGGTCTTTGCAGACATTGTATTTAAACATCACACAACATTTTTATTCAACTATTTTGGTCATAGCATTCGGTGTCCTTTCGTGAACTCCTTGGGTCTCGAATGCTTGGCTCGGTGCTTTCGTCTGCCGCCGCCGACTCCCGAAGCCATCCGAACATCTCACGGAAAGCTGCCCTTCTCCGGGCCAAAGTAGCCACGCGCCGGTAGCGGCATGATGCCTACGCTTTTGCCGTCCACGCCGGCACCGCTCACTTGGTTCCCCCACCACTCGAGGCGGACCGGGTTGTAGCCGACGGCGAAGAACATGACGAGCGCGCTGACGGCCACGCCCGCCGTCAGCGCCGCGGACAGCGTGTAGTTGTACCGCTCCCACCACGCGAGCCGGTGCCGCGGCAGCCAGTACATGAACACAAACGACAGGAGCATGCCCGGCGTCTTGAACGACAGGTTGGACGGCGCCCAGTGCTGGATGCCCTGCAGCACCAGGATCGGGTTGAGCCACAGCAGCGACGCCACCAGGGGGTACAGCGTGCGGGCGAGCGCGGCGTCGACGCGCCGCGGCAGCGTGCGGTGCAGGCGCGCGCGCACGCGGGGGAGGTACCGGGGCCCGTAGCCCTGGCCGACGAGGAACAGCACGGCGACGAGGGCGCCGATCAGGAAGCACCACTTGAACAGCGGGTACAGCGAGCCGAACATGCGGTCGGAGCCCAGCAGGCCCCACATGAGCGAACTCGCGTACAGCGGGTTGCCGTCGCTGGCGCAGGTGAAGCGGCTCGGCTGGTTCGCCGTGCAGAGGCCCGGGACGTGCTCGAGGATGAAGTTCTGCGTGGCCACGGCCACGAAGCAGGTGATGATGATGGTGCCGATCTGGCAGCGGAACACGGCGCGCGGCGCAATCTTGCAGTAGTGCGCCATCTTGTTGTCCTGGACGTAGTTGTCGCCGTAGCCGGCGAGGGCCCACGAGCCGAGGGTCTGGGCGAACAGGAAGGCGTTCGGGTTGCCGGGCAGCAGGTAGCCCGTGACGACCTGGATGAGCGAGCCGAGGCCGAGGTTGGTGCCCGTGGTGGCGGACAGGAAGGACAGGGGCACGGCGAACACGAGGTTGATGCCGATGACGAGAAAGACGAGCCAATACGGGATGTGGTTCTGCGGGTAGATGTGCAAAAAGACCAGCGAGACGACCAGGGCGCCCAGCAGAATCAGCAAGAACCACCAGTCGGGGACCTCCTTGTACCGCGCCATCAGGCGGTTGTGGACGTCCATGGCGCCCTCGTAGTTGCCTTTGCCGTACCGGATGCCCCTGTAGAAGTCCTTGTAGGCGTTGGACACGGTCTTCCACTGGTTGACCTGGGGAGCAACGGAAAAATAAGTTATGAAGAGCACAAGACCAACAAAAACAAGACCAACAAAACAACGACTAGGGGACTCTACCTACCATGATATACAAGAAATAGACCGGATAGAAGGCAAAGTTGGCGCCCACGGTCAGGATGTATCCGGCCGAGTAAAACGGCGGCGAATAGTTCTGCGACGACGATGAGCTGTTGGACGTAGACATGGTAAAAAGAGACGGGTGCGCACGAGACACACCTGGTACAGGTCCTCGTCAAAGGTGTTGTTGACGACGACGTTTTGCACGACAAAGGCCGTGGCGTCGTTGGCGTAGGCCGCCGACGAGTTGATCGGCAGGTAGGCCGTGTAGGACATGTTGGCGTAGTAGATGCCCAGGATGATGAACGCGCCCAGCACGCTGCCGCAGTACATCGTGCAGGTGCTGAAGAACGGCTGCGCCAGCGCCGCGTACGACGACGTCGCCACGTTCCAGTCAAACGTCGTCACCGGGTTGAAGAGGCCCAGGCCCAGCGACGACCCCGTCAGGATGGCCAGCGTCACGTTGCGCGGCGCGATCCACGTCATCCAGTTGAACGTCGACAGCGCCGTGAACAGGTACCCGGGCAGCCAGTAGTACACAAACATGGCCGCCGCGCAGACGGCAAAGAAGCGGTACCGCGAGATGGTCCAGCCGTTGGCGGGGGCGGCGCCGCCGCCAGCGCCCCCGTCCTCCGGCCGCGTCAGCGCCCGGTTCATGGCGATGATGGGCAGCACCGTCGGCCACAGCGCCTTGACCGGGTACACGCTGAAGCGGCGCAGGTAGCCCGCGAAGCCCATGCCCATGAGCTGCACGAAAAACGTGAGCATGAACTGGTAGCCGACGCCGACAAAGGACTCGCCGTAGTACACGGGCGAGCGTTGCACGAGGATCATGGGGTACGCGTTGGACGTGTAGATGGCGACGTTGTACGTGATGGTGGCAAACATCTGCTCCTTGAAGGTCCAGGGGCCCGGGTTGAGCGAGTGCCGCGTGCCGGCGACGGTGACGCCCCAGTCGGGCAGCACGGCCACGAGGAACCGGGCGCAGGGGTACAGCAGGATCTGGATGACGGACCCGCCGAGGCTGATGGACGGGAACCGGCTGTTGAAGAACGTGGCCGTGAACGTGCCGATGACGGCCCAGCCCACGCCCAAAAAGTACGCCCGGATGGTCTCGACGGGCACGTGCTCGTCGTCGACGGGGTCGACCACGGCGCGGACGCCCGGGTACGGCGACGAGTAGCGCAGCAGCACGGCGTCGACGCGCAGGTCGCGGCCGTAGTGGGCGCCGTACTGCTTCGGTCCGCGCAGCAGGCGCTGCATGCGGTCGCGCATGGCCGCCGGGAAGTTCCAGTCGTCGGCGTGGAAGGCGAGGCCCTCCTGCACGATGGCCCGGGCCTCGTCCTCGGACATGTCGCTAACGCGGCTGCGGATGTACTCGCCGTCGCCGTTGGGGGCCAGCTCGGCGAGCATCTCGGCCGGGATCTCGTCGCCAAAGCGTCGTGGTTGTTGATCTTGGTCAGCGGCAACCGCGGCCGCCGGTGTCTTCCGGGCCTCCTTTTCGAGGTCGATCGACAACGGCGACGGCTCGTCGTCGCCCTCGACGATTTCCGTGATTGGAGCCATGGTGTCCCTATTTTTTACCTTTGGCAGTTTTTTTTTGGCCCAACTTGTCTCTTTGGGGTGAACGTACTACTTATGCAAATAACAAAAGAATATCATGCCGTCGAATTGTCGATATACGTATGCGCGTCCTCGTTACATCTCATTATCGTCTTTTTTCGCCCACCCTCACACACAAAGAGGTCACACTGACAACTGTCGACCTCGGCCAACTGTCTGCTGTGCCGCTTCTGGCACAATTTCTTGCACGTTCCGCAGCGACGATGTCCGCTTGCTAAAATGGCAGGCCGGGTCAAAGTTGCATTAAAACGGGTGGCTATTAATTTATATTCCACCGTTGGTTGGTCTGGGGTAGGACTGCGGAGACATCAGAAGACAAGCTCTCGACAGAAAAAAGTAACAGAAACTGCAGTATACGCCGCAAGGATCTACCAAAAAAAGAGAGACAGACAGGCTTCCCATTGTGGAAGGTCAAACAGTGAGTCGAGGACAGTGAGGCGAGGACAGCACAGGGCGATACGACACAATGCAACCCAGCACTGGCTTGCCTCTCTTCAAAAAGAAAATGCCATATATTCTGTTACTCGTAGATCTGCGTAAAACATTTCTCGCCTATGAAGTCGGTTGGTCTCCTTCGGTTCGATCACGGTGAACGTTCCCCCCCCTTCCCCCCTCTCACGCAGCAAAAATCGTCCCGTCGTAGTCGGTCTCGTTCAGCGGGTTGCTCAGCGTGTAGTTGCCGCCGCACGCGTAGGCGTAGTTGGCCAGCGCCGTGGCGTTCGCCTGGCTCGCGAGGAACGCCGGCAGTGGGCAGAGGCCGTCGGTGCGGCCGGCACAGGCGCCGCCGCGGATCGTCTGGACGGGCAGGACGCCGTTGTTGAGCCGCAGGCGCACAAACTTGTGGGGCGCGTTGGCGGCGTCGTAGCCGTTGCTCGCGCGCGTCGAGAGCGTGCTGTGCGCGGTCACGGCGGCCGGGTCGGCGTCGGCGCAGCCGTAGACCTCCGTGACCAGGCGGCCGCCAAAGGGCGTCATGTGCGACAGCACGAAGCGCCGGTGGGGGTTGGGCGGCCACTGCGTCAGCGGCGGCGCGTCCCGGAAGTAGTCCAGCGACATGGCCGTCAGCACCGACACGATGATGTCGTCGTGGGTGAAGTCGGCGTACAGGGGCTGGCCGAGCGGGAAGTCGTCCGGGTTGTCGGTCAGCGAGGCGTTGACGCTCGTGTTGCTGACGGGGATGTACTGGTCCGTCAGGCGGGCGAGCAGCTCCTGCAGGTAGCCGATGCCCTGCGCGCGGCCCGTCGGGTTGCCGTAGGCATAGTCGTAGTAGTACTCGGCGTCGAGCGTGACCTCGAAGCCGGCCCACTCGTCGAGCGTGAACAGGGGGCAGAAGTTGGACTCGCCGAGGTAGGCCGTCTCGTAGGCGCAGAGGCTCTGCATGGCGTAAGTGTCGTTGGCGGTCAGGGTGACGCCGGCGGGCGCGTAGGCCTGCAGCCGCGCCGTCGCCGCGCCGAGGTACCGGGGCAGGTACGCCCACATGTCCTGGTCGCCGAGGTCGACGGTGGGCTCGAGCCCGTCGTCGTGGCAGCTGTCGTAGGAGGCCAGCGTGTCGTTCTCGGTGCCGCCCTCCTGGATCACGACCACGTCAAAGGGCGGCGCCGCCCAGGCGGCCAGGGCCGGGTCGGGCGTGGTCTGGTAGCTGGGGCCGAAAAACCCGAGCGCCCAGTTGATCTGCGAGTTCCAGATGCGGCTCTGGCTCGTGGTGCGCAGCACGGGCTTGACGGGCCGGGCCGTGCCGTTGGCGAAGCTGGCGTTGTACGCGAGCTGGCCGGGCGCGGCGTCGAACAGCAGGCGGCCGTAGCGGTTCCAGAAGTCGACGCCGGCCGCGAACTCGGTCACGGCGCCGACGCCCGTCAGGTACTGCTCGCTCAGCAGGTAGGTGTAGCCGTTGAGAAAGGCCAGCGGGCCGGTGAAACCAGAGCCGGCACTGCTGCTGCTGCTGTTGCGGCTGGTCGCCGCCGCCCAGGCGGCGACCTTGGCCGCAAAGAGGGCGTCGTTCGGCGCGTCGTCGAACTCGCCCGTGCCGAAGCGCTGCGCGTGGCGCTGCAGCAGATGCGTCTGCTCCAGCCCGCAGCCGGCCGGAACGCCAACGTCGTTGACGCCAAAGTAGTTCTCGTCGTTGTCCCGGTAGGGCGACAGCTGGCCCCAGAACTGCGAGATCACGTTGTAGTCCGTCACGAGCGAGCTGCCGAGGCCGGGCACGGCCAGGGCCGCCGCGAGAAGGGCCGCCTGGTGCTTCATGATGCGCGTAGAAAGATGTGTAGGGGAAGACAGCCCGTTGATCAAGGAGAAATAGATGGGGAGCAAAAAAAGGACACAGGATGTATCAAGCTCCGGCCAGCGGCCGCAGCAAGCTTATTTGTATGCCCTGCAGGCACCATGCCGATCCCGTTCCGCTGCACAGGGACAGAACCAGCTCGTCCTCTCGCGAAGACCATTTACTTGTGTAGATCCCACCGAATAAGCTCTGCCTGTTTCTTCGTTTGCTTGTATATCCCACGTTTTCTCCACCCCTCCCAGCCATCGGAACTTCGGTCATGTCCCAATGTAGTCAACACTGCCCGGGTGTGTGCTCCGGCAGGCCGCTGACTCCGCAGTACACATGCAAATGCATTTGATCGAAAGTCAGCATCGGTCCCTTCTTTTACGCATCGTTTGTGGTGGTTGTCTGTTGGCCGTCGAAAGCGGTGGTGGCGGCGGCGGCGGTAAAGCAAAACGGGCAAGGTTCCGGAGCGTGGTGGAAAGACTAAAGCAATTTTGCTTTATTCATTCCTTTATTTATTTTATTTTATTTTACTTTTTTGCGTTCTCCTTTTCAATTGACCAACCAAACGTCACGGACGATCCACGTACTCCGGACATTATCACCGCACGTGGGAAACCGACCAGGCCTCCATTGGCTTGTTTTGGCGTGCTTGGTATGCAGTTAGGTCCGTCGACGGCTGCAGGCGTTTGGCTAGTTCGCAGTGTGCAGCGGTCCCTCATAGATAGAACGATCTTTTAGAAAAAAAACTGCTCATCTTTTCGCTTCGTGAGGACAGAAGCAGCGGAGTTTTTGCGGACGAAAACGAAAAGCCGCAAAGAACGAAATAGCCGTCGAGTGCGGTTCAAACCGGGACGGCTGGGTAGTTTTACAAACCCAACAAAGGCACAAAGATGGAGAACCATGACCAACAACAAGCTTTTCTGTTCCCTTATCAGCTGGGCTGCGGTTGGTTCGCATGTTTGGATGCAACGAGCTGGCCTACGCAGCGTAGGGTGGACCCACGGCGTTGGGCAAGGGATGAAGCTTTTGGACGGCTACGACGTTGTAATAAGTTTACTTTGAAGGGTGGTACAGGAACCAGAGAACAACGAGCGTCATTGCGGAGACGATGTGGACAGCAACCAGCATGTCGTACGGGTTGCAGAGTGAAGAGGCGGGCTCAGCGATGTGCGTACAGGGTCCAATATCAAGACGTGACTTGAATACAGCCTCGTCCTTAACTTGACGTGGGCTGGCTTGTCACTGTGAAAGCTAAAACCCTGCCGAGGCGCATGCACCCAGAGGTACAATACGAAACAGTGTCGGCAACAGTAAACGCTCTGTGCAGGAAATGAAAGTGCTCCATCATGGCCAAATTTTTACTCGAAAATGCGGACGGTAACTTGCATCTCGTGGCTTATGCTTTGTTGAGCCCAGACTTTCAACACTTGTGTTGGTTTTCCACATCTCACCTGTTTTGAATTACAGTGTTACTTGTGCGCGCGGCGCCAAAGCACACAAAACAGCAAGGCGTTGTTTGGACGAGATGCGAAACAGCTTGTTGCTGCCGGGCACTTCATGGGTTGATCTCAGGGGCAGCAGACTGCGTAGAATGCTCAACGAAGCACGTCAAAACCGTGTACAGTAAGAGCAATTGCCGTAGACAAGGCGTTTTCATACGGAATGGTAGCTTGTTTTGAATATGGGTGTTGCCCCTGAGATTGATATCGCATTAGATCTGGAAACAAGACCTAAGCATCGGAAAGAATACGTTTTTGGGCGAGAGGATGCCCAAAGAAACTCGTGGTAAGCCAACTGGGGATCGATATCGTATATCACGGCTTTTTTTTTTTAATAGCCAAATTCTAACGAGAAGATATGTTGTACCGCTCGTTGTGCTGCCGTTCAAGATTGTGACCTTTGCTTAGGTCGAGTGTCTGCAATATTTTCTGGTTCGCTTGACGATGACCCGTCGCTACCAAAAACTCAACAATCTACACTTGCCGAAGGACGCCCGGAGAATAATTGGAAAATCCCCGACGCATTTTTTGTAATCTGCACGGGCTATTTGGTCGCTCAAAGTGGCTCTCAAACATGGCAACGTGATGATGTGAAAAATCCGGGGAATGGCTGTCGGCTTCATTTCTTTCCAGCTTCCTTTTGCTGTACGTGCCGCAGGATCCTCCGTTTCATCTGTCACAGCAGAGGCGGGCGGCTTGTTTCTGGTTATGATGAACAGGACGAAGACAAGGCCGTTGGCCACCGGGAATTTTTTTCTTTTTCTCCCGTCACTTTCCTTGGGCGTGCTGCTGCCGGCCTGGCTAAATTGCACTTGCAAACCCCCTTTTCATGCACAAGGCTGGCCACCATACAAACGTCCTGAGTCAAGGCAAGGAAGCATCTCTTAACGTTTACCCGTGGACGCACGACCAATCCAGTGTCAACCCCTTGTCTCCTGGTTTTTTCGTCTCCGTTCTACTTGGCGACCGTCAACAAGCGTTTCGATCGTCCGAGCATGTAGGGACAAAAATTCCCGGCAGTCGATCTGATCAGGGGAGGGAGAAGGGAGGAATGGCGAACCGGTGAAAAGTGCGATTCATTCTTAAGTGTTTGGTTCGGCTCATCCTTTCTTTGATTTTCCGTTTGCCTTCTCTACCACCCAAAAAAGAAGGAAAAGCGGTTGCTCAATTTGATATCGCATCGTCTTGCACAAGGACGAAAGGAAGACACCGCAAACGAAGCTTCTCACAATAAGGGCTCCTACACTGCCTGACGAGTTCATCTGCGGGACCCCGAAGCCCCCTCGATTGCCATGCACACGCGACCAAAGGCAGTTTGGGTTGCGGTGGCGGCAGCCGGCCTGCTGCTCCGGCGCGTCGCCGGCGACGCCCAGTGCTACGGCATCAGCGGCCAGAAGAGCTCGGGCACCGCATGCAACCCGTCGGCCACGGGCCAGGCCGGCTCGCACGCGTCCTGCTGCGACGAGACCAAGCAGGAAGCCTGCCTTTCGACGGGGCTCTGCTACGCCACGCAACGCACCGACAACAACACCTTCTGGGCCGAGGGCTGCACCGACCCAACAGGGCTCGACCCGTCGTGTCCGCAGTACTGCGGCGCTACCAGCCAGTTTGTGTCGGGTATGCTCTTCGTTGTGCACAAAGACATAAAAATGAGTTCCGGCTAATCCGCCCGATAGCACCCCTGCAAACGTCCTACACCGTGCTGTTCTGCGGCTCCAACGCCTGGTGCTGCTGCTTCGACAGCTTTGGCAAAAAGTGCGCGAAGTCCGACTGCTGCGCGAAAAACTTCACGCTGGCCCGCGGCCTCGGCGCCGTCGTGCGCCAGTTCACCGCCAACGGCGCAAGCCCCGTGAACGGCAGCGCCGGCGGTGGTGGCGAAGACAGCAACGGCACCTTTAATAACTATGGCGGCTGGGGCAACGGTGGTGGTGGTGGTGGCGGCGGCGGCGGTGGCGGTGGACGCTACGACCGTGGACAGCGGCTCGTCACCGCCATCGTGGCCGGCGCGCTCGGGTCGCTGCTGCTGGCGTCCCTGGTGGCCTTTGGCTTTTCGTTCAGCCGCGCCCGCCACTACCGCGCCCAGGTTGACAAGCTGCTGCAACAGCAGCAACAGCAGCAAGAGCAAGCCCGGAAGCTGTCGCTCATCACGAACGGCGGCGGCGGCGGCGGCATGGGCATGGGCTTGGCCATCAACACCAACACCGGCTTGTCCAGCCTGTCCGCCACGACACCGCGTCGAAGCCAAGCCAAGGATGACCTCTTCTCGCCCGTCTCCTACAGCAACGACCCGATGGTGACCCGCCACTCGTCGGCCAGCTACCGCCCGGGACCGGGTGCCCACCCGCAGCTTCACCACCACAACAGTGGCCAGCAGAACGGCGCCGCCTACCCATACAACAACAACGACAACAACAATAACGGGGTTCCCAGCACGCCGTCCTGGACGCGGCAGGGCTCGTTTAGCCACAGCATGGAGGGAACGATCGGCGCGGCTGTCACAACAAACGGCAACGGCACCGTCAACACGGCCGAGCTGGCGGGACCGCCGCACGTCACCGAGCTGCCCGCAGAGAAATACATGGGCTGAGCCTCATGGATAGGCGATGAGGCCCCATGTTTTCCTTTCTTTGCTTGCCATTTTGATTCATACTTACCAACTATTCACGATGTAATCCTGTATCGATGTCGGGGCACTCACGCAGTTTACGGCCTGATTTTTTATTTTCTTTATTTTTTTTTAAGCGGTCTTCTCTACGTTTTTGATTTTATCTTCATTTTGCTTTTCTGCTGGCGGCGTTTGGAGCACGGGCGACTCTGGAGTTGGTCCTCGCGTTCAAGTACCCCCTTTTTTCGTTCCTCATCATGTAAAATAAGTGCAATGAAGCGATTCAATCGTAACAATTCAGGCGTTTACCCCAATATTACATGCTACTATCACAAGGACGATGCACACAACAGCCGGTCTTCTTACAAAATGGACAAACTACCCTCAATACCATTCCGTTTTGTTCTTTTCTCGATATATTTCTGTCGTTACTTGACCACCCTTGGAACTTCCCTCACAAACTACAGGTGGGTTCCCGGTAAATATTGTGAAACGAATGTGTCTGATAATGACGGTGAGGGGAGCGGCAAGGCCAGTGACCGCTGGATAAACAGGTCAAAGGCGACCGAGCCAAGGACAACAGGTTCAGGCTAAAGGGCACTCTGAATAAAACAGGGGGTCCTCGTCGTGACTGAAAGTTTTGTTGCCGCTGTTTTTTTTCATCTCGTAGAACCTCCGGTCCTTTGGTCTGAAACAAGGGAAAAAAACAAGATGTTGACAATCAGCGCGCTGCAGCTCGGCAGTCTCACGACGATAAAGTAGAAGAAGCCAGAACAATGAAGGCAGCATTTGCGAAGAGAGATGGACGTTCAGCGTCGGCCTGGACAAACACCACCTTCCGCAAAAGGGGGGGGGGGGGCCCGGTCTGAAATGAGCTTGACTATCGTTGATAGACGTCGGAACTGCACGAAACCGTTCTGTGTACTGCTGGTTTTCTCTTTTTTTCGTTATGTTTTGCTTTTTCTTTCTCATTGTCACATTACCAACGTCCCGTACGCCACCCCTCCGTCCCTAGCTCATCAACTCACAGCCGCTGCGGATCACGCCCACCAACGCACCTGTCTGGATCGTCTCGCCAGCGCCTCCCGCCACCCGGTGCTCAATGTCGGCCAGGCCGTCCAGCCACGTAATCATGACCTTGGGGCTGACTTCCACCTTGACAATCTCCTCCGACAGCGCCGTGATCAAATCCGCCAACGCCAGCCCGCGTGTCACTTTCAGCGCGTTGATCGTGTTTAGGCACGATGTGACGTCCGTCGTGCTCAGCAGCGTGTGCAGAATCTCGCGCACGGCGTCCGGCGGCGGCGCCGCGATGCAGTTGTAGATCGTCTCGGTCGTGATCATTTCCCGTACGACGGGCACCTTGGGCCCGTCTTTGGGTTGCAATGGTGTGCCTGTCTGTTAGCTAGGGTTGTGAAAACAACAAGAAAAAAAAAACCAAAAAACCAAAAAACCCCAAAAACTGCCATCCGAACTCACTCGATGCGTGGCATGCCTGCAACACGTTGAGCGCGCGGCGCATGTCCCCACGGCTGAGCGTGACCAGCGCGTCCACGGCGGCGGGCAGGATCTGCACGGCCTCCTCCTCGACGACCTTGTCCACCAGCACGCGGATGTCGGCGTCGTGCAGCGGGCTGAAGCGGAACCGCGTGCACCGCGACAGCAGCGCCGGCGACAGCTTGTGCGCGTAGTTGGCGATAATGCAGAAGCGCGTGTTGGCCGTATACTTCTCCATGATGCGGCGCAGGGCCATCTGCGCCGTGTTCGTCATGGCGTCGGCCTCGTCGAGGATGATGAGCTTGAAGGACGCCAGGCCGAAGCGACCAGCATTGCTGTCACCCCCGCCGTTTCGTTGTGTTTGGGACGCGGCCGCGCCGGCCGCGCCGACGGTGGCCGTGGCGAAAATCTGCTTGGTCGACGCAAACGTCTTGATCTGCTCGCGCACGACGTCGATGCCGCGGTCGTCGGACGCGTTGAGCTCGAGCACCATCTGGCGCAGGTTTGCCGCGCCGTAGATGCGCCGCGCTAGCGCCAGGATCGTCGACGTCTTGCCCGTGCCGGGCGGGCCGTAGAGCAGCAGGTGCGGCAGACGGTTCGACTCGACAAACTTGTTGATGGTGGCGAGGATGTCTTGGTGGCCGGAGACGTCCTCGAGCGTCACGGGGCGGTACTTTTCGACCCTGCACAGCGGGATCACGTCAACCCGGGGTGTCTCAGAAAAACCCTGGTCATACAAAACGTTCCAACATACCATGGCAAACTGTCTTCGGCTTCGACCGGCAAGTTGGCCGCCGTGGACCGCTTGCCCTTTGTGCTCTCTGCGGAGAAGGTCACGTCGCTCTTGTCCTTCGGCGGCGGCGGGTCCACGTCCATGGAATCTTCGTAGTCCGACATCGTGGGCGGGCTGTGTGTGCTGTGAAGAAAAGAACCAAAAGAAAAAAAAAATAACGTGAGACAAATTGTGCAGAAACGTCGCGACACAAATGCTAGGAGCTTTGTCGTCCACAAGTAGTCGTTTCGGTGGAGCTCGCGAAAAACGCGTCGCGGTTTGCCCAGAAGCTCGCCCCACGCGTTAAGTGGTTTTTGACATGGTGGGTGTGATTACTCATCAAGGCACTTCCTTTCATTTTTCCTGTTCCCTCGCCCATTTTCTCATCCTCACCAAACAAATATCTTTATCACGGAAAACAAATAAAGAAATCACACGGAATGTTGCCTGCTTCTCTAAGGTTTATGATGGCAAGCTGCAAATATGTGCGAGTATCACCGGTTAATAGAACATTGCGATTTTCATCAACCTTACACCTAGTCGGATCCATGCTCGAAGAAAGCAAGCATGCAGATTTTGATATTGATCTTTATTGAGTGATTTAAACCTTACAGATATAGGTAGGGTTTACCGCGGTTGTTCGGTACAGGGATGAATTCCAAAAATTTAAGAATTATATTCAGTATGTTATTGTTCTTAATACATATCCTGTTACGTGTATCAAAATGCTAACGGAACCCTTAAGTCCTTACGCGCCGAGAGAACTTATTTTTTGAAGTTGTAGTGCGCCGGCGGGTTCAGGCCGTCGTTGACCTCAATGGTGTCGGTGTAGTAGGTCGGCTTGCTGCTCCAGATCCAGGTGGCGATGACGCGCAGGGACACGAAGCGCCAGTTGCGGATCAGCGCCAGGTTCGGCTTCGGGTACACCGCGTAGTGCGGCGCCGAGTTGAAGACGCCGTCGTACGACTCGTTGTAAAAGTGCTTGGCCAGGTTGCGCGGGTTGAACTCGCGCAGGAGATCGCCCGTCCGCTGCGCCACCAGCTGGTACACGTTGGCGCCCACGTCCCAGCGGCCCAGTGTCGGCAGGTTCCAGTTGGCCTCGACCGTCGCGATGGTGCTGTAGTGGTTGTAGAAGTGCGCGTCGGTCGTGCCCACGAGGTGCTGCGGCACGGCGTCGCCCAGAAGGATGCCGAGGATGCGGTTCTGCTCGCCGTACGAGCCGTTCTCGTCAAAGGTGATGAGGACGAGCGTGTTCTGCATGAAGCGGCGGTCGGTGAGCAGGGGCTCGACAAAGTTGCGCGTCCAGGCGCCCGCGACGGTGACCGACGAGTCGTGGCCGTCCGAGGTCATGTTGGGCGTGATGAACATCCACTGGGGCAGCGTGCCGCGCTTGAGGTCGTCGTAGAACATGGTCAGGTTCTTCATCTGCTGGAGGCGGTCCAGGTGTTGGGTGTTGCTGTTGTACAGCACGGCCGGGTTGTGCTTGCGGACATAGTCGTTCTTGCCGTTCTGCTGGTTGACCCACGAGAAGCCCTCGAAGCCGCTGTAGGGCATGTCCTCCTGGTACTCGCCCCAGCTGATGCCGGCGTCCTCGAGCAGGTCGACAATGGTGGTGATGTTCTTGTCGACAAAGTTGAAGTTGTCGTTGTCCATGCCAAAGTAGTCGCCTCCGTGCGAGGCCGCGTAGTTGGGCTCGCTGGGGTGCGTCACAGCGAAGTTGTTGGACAGCTTGATGCCCTTGGAAGCGAGGAAGGCCAGATTGGCTGCAAGACGGGGGGGGAATGACGTGTTAGCAATACACGCGCAGGAAAAAAAACGTTGACGACATTCAGAAAGACTTACGGTCACCGGCGGCCAGCGTGTAGTCCGTGTTCTCGAGCCAGATGATGGCGATGCGGTCAAAGGCCCGGCCGCGGACGTGGCTGACGGGGCTGCGGGTGCGCGCCGTGGCCTGGGCTGCGTACACATCTTGCGCGCTGGTGGCCGTGAACTGCGTTTGGGCGGAAACGGTGGCGACGGCCGTGGCCAAAAGGAGGGACAGAGAAGAGCGCATGGTGCGGGTTTGTAGCAGACAACGAACGCGTATGACCTCTAGACAAAAGCGTGGCAACAGACAGACGATGGGACACGAGCGGAGGTGCTCGCATGCTTCCTATATATGCCCGTCTGAGGGACGGTTGGTTCTTTTTTTCTGTTGCCCTCTCTCCAGCTTAACTTGGCCGAGTACAACCCACCGAGTCGGATGACCGCCATCCAACGACCTTACGAGTAGAATACGACATTGCATCGACGCCGCCGCCGCAACGGTAGCATTTTTTTTTTGCCTTACCGCAGCCACATGTGGAATAATCAATTATGTTATTGGCTGCAACAAACAAATCAAATCTACTTTGCTTTTGGTTGGTCTATGACTCCATCGGTTTCCAGGGACCAGGTTTTGGGAAACGAAAACGAAGGCCTGATATGCCCCCTGTTAATTTCTTTGCGTCTTCGTAGTGAGTTTGATCTTACGAAGTAGACTTACTCTGGTTAGAATCCTCCGTCGGTCCCCTTTACAAAAGCTCATGTGTTCGGTAAGTTTCTATGCGAGACTTCCTGTCTTGATATTCCCATCGTGATGCCCGAAGGGCGGAGCCAACCAGCTAGCGAGAAGCAAAAAAACTCGACGGTCTCCGTCGGTAAACCAAATAGGTCAACTTCCGTGCTCTGTAATGAACGGCACAAGCAGGGAAATGTGTTGTGCATCGTGAGTGCATACGTCGTAGCCGGCAGAGGCAAGGGGACAGTTCACGGTGCGACTCTACACGTGGTGAACGTGCTGTTGCCGGATTGGTCCATCTTGGGTGTAAGTCGGGCCGCTAGTAAAACTTTAACGACAAACCGACGGGACCGGTTTTTTGTGGGGTCAACTGCTGGCCGGGCCAGGACCAGGGGCCGTACCTTTTCTGGCCCGCCCTCGGCCAAGTGAGAACAGACGATGCGGAGTTCGAGCGAGCTGGTGAAGAAGCTTAGAAAACCAACGGATCTCATTTGACGGTTGTTTCACTGGGGGCACGTGGTCGTTGACGAAAGAATCATGCTTGGTTTTTTGTCGGATGGAAACGTAAAATGACGCGGTGGAGCTTTCATCCTAGCTTGTATGTGGCTGTCCTGTTTTTTTTTTTTTTTTTTTTAAAACTGCAGTGATCGACATCTGACGGTTGTATATACGCTCTGTCTGGCTGGTTCATGGCGCAATTCTGTACGACACGGAAGGTGTCATAAAATACGACGTAGGAAGTAGGGCATGCAAGTAACCCGCGATTTGCCTTTAATAAGTCGCCGAGGACGGCATATGATTAAGGGAAAGAGTTCTCAAGTTCTTTATAAATTCAAATAGAAACATGAATAGCTTTGAAAGACCGTGCAACATCGGCTCATAATCGTGGCGTGGTGGTTAAACGGTGTAGGCCGATGCCCATTATCTGAACAGAAACAAGCCTCAGCAGAACAATCTAACGGAAAAAGAGTTCTTACCCAAGAAAAGCTTGAAAATGGTCGGGGTTTCTCAACTCTTAGGATAAAGCTGAGCAATACAAATGTCAGACGGATCTTCACGAAGTAAATTAGCCTTCCGAAGTGGTGACCGACCGAGCACAATTATCCAACCATCATGATTCAATTTCATTTTTCATACTATTTATCTAGACTTTTAGAGGCAAAAATAGTTGATCCTCGCGCTTTTATCACCATTGGCAAGGTACGATAGTGAGGTGAACTGTTTGCGAGGGCATCTTGATCCCGATTCTGGTAAGGAACAATTACACGATGGAAATTATGTAATCCTACAGCGCTCACCTTACCCAGATTAAGATAAGGCGAGGGGCTTGCCAGGCCAGTGCGGGGTCTTATCGCAGACATTCTCACCGCCCAGGAAACTTGTCTAGTGAAGAACCAGCGCCAGAAAGCTGATTTAGCTGGCCGTTTTCGGCGCCTCAAGTAAGAAGGACTGTGCTTCATTAGCATAGAACGGCCTATCGCATCAGGTAGAAGATACACACACGGTATTCTGCCGGCTCATTGAACTAGAAGGCGGTGAAAAAAATCTGGCAATTGCTGGTGTAAACGGCGATATCGCGATCTCCGGGCTGATGCTTCATTGAGTCGGGTCTGCTTGGTGGTTTTTTGGTCTTTCCCTTCACTTCATCTCGTCAATACGAAATAACTGAATCTGACGCTACGACGACTCTGACGTGCCCACGGAGAATCGACGGCCAATCCTTCCTCTGCAGAAGCTCCCCAATCCGGATCAAAATGGCCACCGATCTCGAGACCGAGATGCCGCACAACAGCTTCGACGTACGTACACTTCTGCTGATGGCCTTTTTGGATTTTTGTGGTATTTTTCTTTTCGTCGGAAGCTTTTTGCGGGCAAAAAATTGCTGCCATAGCCGATAAAACCGGCGAGAATCGGCCACCGACAAACCTCGAGTTGCGTCCAGATGGCCCAGCAAAGAACACAGAAAGCCCAGAACGGCCCCGTCGTTTGGACTTGGACACGCGTGCTGACACCAGACACCCCCTAGACCATCTTGGTGTTGGATTTTGGCAGCCAAACGAGCCACCTCATCCTGCGCCGTTTGCGTGCCCTCAACGTGTACGCCGAGATGCTGCCATGCACGACAAAATTGGCGGACCTCACGTGGAAGCCAAAGGGCATTGTTCTGTCCGGAGGTGGGCAGTGTCCCGAGTTGACATTTACATGCTGATTTTCGTTTCGCTAACGGACTTGCCAGGACCCTCTTCCGTCTACGACGAGGGCTCACCCCGTAAGATCTCAACTTCCGCGACCCTGTTTGTTGGCCAGGCGTACTGATTCTTGAAAGACGTGGATCCCGCAGTCTTTGACCTCGGCGTGCCGATTCTGTACGTATTAAAGGCGCCTTTTTTGTATGAAAGAGAACTCATTTTTTTTACTGACATGAAATTACAGGGGCATTTGGTATGGCTTGCTTCGACCCTCCATATATTTGTCACATAGTGCTTGCTAACTCCAGGCGCTTAGCTACGGTTGCCAAGTAAGATTCGCTGCTCTGTGCCGTATGGGTTCACTCGTTCTCTTAGCTACGTCTAACCTTGGATAGGAAATTGCCTGGAGAATCAACTCCGCAAATGTTGCTCGCGGCGAGGCACGAGGTCTGTATATCTTTCCCCCCCCTTGCTTAAACTCTCCAGGACTTTTTCTGACTGCAACGCCCGAGCAGAGTACGGCCACGCCGATGTCAACATCCACAAGGTCGGCAGCCATGTCGACCGCCTGTTTGCCGGCTTGGGCGACACCATGCATGGTACGTTTTGGTGCCCCCTCCCCTGTATTCTATTACAATACGCTAATCAGGCCTTGTGGCTGAAAACAGCGTACATGTCTCACTTTGACAAACTTGTGACGTTGCCGGAGGGTTTCGTGATCGTAGCCAGCACAAACAATTCCGAGTTTGCCGGCATTGCCCACAAGACGAAGCCCATCTTTGGTAAGCCCGTCTCGGCGCTTAACGTACCGAGTTGGATGGTATGTTTGCTAACAGACCAACAAACAGGCGTGCAATTTCATCCCGAACTAGAACACGTTGGTTTGCCCATAATAATCCCCCCGTCAGTTCTTATTATAGTAGAATGCTAATACCGGACTAGACGCCCCGTGGCAGCGAGCTCCTGCGCAACTTCAGCGTCGACATTTGCGGCGCGCAGCCCAACTGGGTAATGGGCGACTTCGTGCAGCAGGAGATTGCGCGCATCCGACACCTCGTGGGCGACCGCGCCCAGGTCATCGGCGCAGTGTCGGGCGGCGTCGACAGCACCGTAGCCGCCAAGCTGATGAAAGAAGCAATTGGTAGGGGTTTTTCGGGGGAGGGGGGCGTGGTTGCTGTGAAGACTGCTTTCTCTGCTGACAAGATACCTAGGGAGCCGATTCCACGCTGTTCTCGTTGACACCGGTATGTTTTCCATGTTTTTTTTTTTTTTCGAAACTAGTCTTACAGAATGTGGACACTTAACTGTTTGCTTTAGGGTTGATGCGCCTCAACGAATGCCAGGAGGTCAAAGAGACCCTGGGGAGGCACCTCGGGATCAACCTCACGGTGGTGGATGCCGCAGACCTTTTCCTGGACCGTCTTCAGGGCGTGACGGAACCGGAGAAGAAGCGCAAGATCATCGGCTCTACTTGTATGTTCTGCGCTTCCCATGGACGTCTGGCTGAACGTGCGATTTTCGATGATACTAAGTGAATTGCAGTCATCGATCTGTTCGAGAAGGAAGCAATCCGGGTACGCTTACAATTTTGTTAATCTCTCGTGTTGTTGCATGAGATCGCTAACCCCGTCACTTCAGATCGAGAAAGAAGCAGAAAACACGCCCAATGCCGGCAAGGTCGAGTGGTTCCTCCAAGGAACGGTGAGTTAAAACAACAACATTCTCTCTTTCTCCTCAAATGTTTGGCAAGTCTGACCTAGATTTAGTTGTACCCCGATGTGTATGTTCATTTGCTCCAACTCCTAGAGAGAAGGCGGGTAACTGACCACCTTTCAGCATCGAGTCTCTGAGCTTCAAGGGCCCATCAGCAACGATCAAAAGTATGTCCGTCACCTAAAAGAGCGATATCAAAGTTTCAATTTGGGGAGGGTTTTGTTAGGACCCCACTGACCTCTTCACAGCCCATCACAACGTCGGCGGCTTGCCTGAGGTATGCCTGCCTTTTATCCCTTTTTCATTTTCTGGAATCTAGAGCAGTGGTTATTAACGACAATGCAGCGGATGATGAATGGCGTAAGTTGTTGCATGTATGAAAGTTACGAAATTGCTTGTGCATTGGCTAAGCCCCGTCGCAACCGTTTATAGCAAGGCTTGCGTGTAAGTACAAATTCTGGATGCAATCAATTTTTAATGTTCTAATATTTTTTCCTCAAAATAACTGACCCGTTATTACTTGCAGCTTTTGGAGCCACTCCGGTTGTGCTTTAAGGTACGTTTCTTCTCATTCTAGGGCTTTGAGAGGAGAACCGGTGAAGAAGCTTCCACGGACCGCCTAACGCTCAATACAGGACGAAGTCCGGCAAATCGGCCGTCAGTTGAACATCCACCGGGATCTCGTCATGCGGCATCCCTTCCCGGGCCCCGGCATCGGCATCCGCATTCTCGGCGCGGTCACAAAGGAGCGCGTGGACATTGCGCGCAAAGCCGATCACATTTACATTAGCATGATCAAGGAAGCCGGGATTTACGACCAGGCAAGTTTCCACTATGTCAGTTGCCGCAGAGCAGACAAAGAGACTCTATTACTAACTAAGGTTTGAGCAGATGTCGCAAGCTTACGCAGGCCTGGATACGAATAAGTGTACGTAATTCGTCCGGGATAATGACGCGTCGTTCCAGATTGATCCAGTCTTGTTTTCTAAACATCAACATCGGTGCTAACGTCCTTTTCCCGTTTACAACAGCCGTTGGCGTTATGGGCGACACTCGCGTTTATGGCTACATTATCATGTACGTTTCGATGAGGGATTTTATTTGCTTTTGTCTTTACACTGTTACTTGGAGCACAATGCTAACGCGACCATCAGCCTCCGTGCCGTGACCACCAGCGACTTTATGAGCGCTGAGGCGTTTGAGTTTCCCTGGAAATTGCTCCAGGCCATTGCCCGGAAGATCGTCAACAACG
Organism: Fragosphaeria purpurea; assembly: GCA_002778095.1. NCBI lineage: Eukaryota > Fungi > Ascomycota > Sordariomycetes > Ophiostomatales > Ophiostomataceae > Fragosphaeria > Fragosphaeria purpurea. The sequence goes on from PCDL01000002.1 coordinate 2,046,801, forward strand.
TCGACGGCGTGTCGCGGGTGACCTACGATTTGTACGCTCTCTCTCCCTTTCTCTTGTCCTACGCTAGTACAATTTTTCTAACACGGGCACAGATCGTCGAAACCGCCTGGCACCATTGAGCTTGAGTGAGCCTAGGTGGACAAAGCAAGAGATATGGCATGTAACAAATTTGAATATCTCGTCGCGAATATGTTACGGACACAATTTCCTATTGGAGTCAACGGGGCCTTTAGATGGTACTGTATCATAAACATAGATATAAAAGGGTTGTATAGATCTATTTCGCATACATAACCCTTTGTTTATTGTTCAGTTACTTAAATCACCAGAAGAGAAATAAATAGAAAGTGCATTTCCCTCGCATGCAACACGAGCAGAAAAATGCAACCAATGTCACTTGCTCTAAGAAACACAAAGGCTAAAGAGGTCTTGACTCGAGCCCTTATCCTTCGAAATCGTGCGCCTCTTCCCATTGCATCTGGTAGTACGACACCGGGTCCACAATCTTGTCGCGCAGCTGGAGGTGCTGCAGGACGCCAGTGTACACCCGTTCGGGACCGACCGCGTCGGCCGCCAGCGGCTCGATCGACACCTCCAGCGGATGGTTCGGATGGTGCATGTTGGCCACGCGCGACCACCGCTTCAGGCACCGGTCCGTCCACACGCGCCGCGCGTCCCAGACGGCCCGTATGGTGATCTTTGGCGGAATGGTCCGGGCTTCGAACCGGAAATAGCACTCCTCGCCCGCGCACGGATTCCACAGCTCCATCACCATGAGTGCCGGCATGCATGCGGCGGTGTCGGCCGCGCAGACGAGGAGCTGTTCACCGAGTGTCCTGGCCACGCTCGGCGCGAGTGTGGTCGTGTTCAGGGCGAGCGTCTGCAACCGCGGCCACTGGCGTGGTTCCCCGGCAGGCCAGTCTACGTCTACCAGTGTTCCGTCAGGCTGGCCCACGGGCACCCCCGCCACCATCGACAAGAACTGCGACGCGTCGACCGGCGTGTACGAGACAGACACGTGCACCAAAGAGCGGCTCGCGACGGCCAGGTGCTTGCTGAGGTTCAGCGCCGTTGGGAGGTGCGCCCAAGTTTCGTCGTGGTACGGCACCCGTCTATGGTGCTCGATATGCAGATGAAACGCGTCAAGCTGGCGAGGCAAGTCTTTGAGCAGTCGCGCGTAGCCTGAAGTAGTCAGTTTGCTGAAACTCGCAATAGGGGCGGAGGAAAAAAAAAACACTCAAAAGACGTAAGTCCCGCTACACACCGTTTATGCACTCACGCGAGGCGAAGGGTAAAACCGGCCTCCAGGTTTCGATCCGCAGCTGCCGGATGCGCTGCAGCCCGGGATTGAGCAGGCACACCAACACATCCGGGCTGATACAACGGTAAAACTGGCGGCGGATCACAAGACCGCGAACAATGTTGATTCCGCACAGCCCGCCGCCGCCGCCGTTGCTGTTGCTGCTGCCGCCGTTGCTGCTGCTGCTAAAATCCAAGGCTAGAGGCCGCCCACCCATCGCTCGCTGCGCCTCCAAAGTCCACGGGGACTGGAACGCGTCTCTTTGCAGATGCAGCTGCGCATATGGTCGTGTCAAACGACGTATAGCACTATGTTGGTTCGCCTTGGCGTGCCGCCGCCGCTCCATTCGCTCAGTATACGCCGTGTACGCCGGGTCCAGGTCGTCTGGCGCCCGGAAACGGGGGTACCCACGCTGGCACCGGAAATCGGTAAAGGTGTGGTAGGCGTCGCTAAAGGACGCGGCGCTTAATTCGAGGGTCAAGCCGTGCTGTTGGCCGAGGCGGTCGTCGCCGGTGCGAGAGTTGTGCGTCGCCAGCACGGCCAGGAGGGCCCACAGAGCCCGGGTGAACTCTACGTTGTTTCGGTGCACGGTGTCCGGGCTCTCGGGGACCAGGCAGTTGGGGCAGTTGTACATGCCAAGGCGAACATGCAGGTGCAGGTGGCGGATATAGTTGAGGCGCACGCTTTTTTGGGGGCCTGCGACCGCCGCCGCGAAGACGTCGATTTCCTTGCTGTGGACGTCCAGGTGGGAAAACGTGCGCCGCTCAACGGGAGCCTGCCACTCGGCCGCGACAGCCGCACAGGCGGCCAGGTTGTGTCTCCCAGGGGCGCGTTCCACATAATCCAACACCCGAAGGCGAAGTTCCCACGGGAGGTGCTGCCATGAGCACATTGTTGACGACGGCGGAGAGATGCAAAAAGGCGAAGGTCACTGAGCAGAGACGAAGAAGAAACAGAAAAAATGGTGATTTTCATGACAGCAGAATAAAGATGAAGATTCATACAAATCAAGCTGAACCATATAAAATGGTCCCAAACGAGCTACCCCTTTTGTGCTGTTGGCGAAGTGGACGGGTCATCGACAGGATATGACCAAAGTACGTCTCCCTTCGACCTCACATCCACCTATCTTCAGCCGGTCTGGCACTGTTCATCCTTGACTGAAGCGTTAGCCCCCGTATCCTATAAGGCGGTACAAAAATATCTTACTTCTCTATCTGAAAATCTGGGAGGGCCTTATGGCTGTATGGTTTCGCGTCTAGATTGAACACGCTTGCCGTGTTCATATGCTGCAATGACTAAAACTATCTCCTCATAAACAGTCGACCCTGCTGAGGCGAGACTATGATAATCTTGGACACAGCAAAAATCAAACCGATTAATAAAAAACCTCTTAATAAATCCAGCTTGGCCATTGTTCTCGAGCATGCCGGCCTGAACTCGCTAGACTTTGCAAGCTCGTATAAAGCTGAACATTCAGAAAAAAAAGCGTCCAGGTAGAATATGAGAGAACCCCTTTTTCAAACCAAAAATAATGAGATGATGCCATGGTCCTCTGTTGGTTTTGAACTTTACTTGGACGATATCTAGCCTGAGTCGGGGCACAGGCCGGATATTCGGGTACACTGATATATATGCATATATGCGTACAAGGTTGTGCGGCTTCTCCTGGGTCCATCTTCCGGCACCGGGAACGTGTGCACGGAGTGAAAAGCATATCCTCTACAACAACTATCTTCTCGTTTCTTTTGTTTATTCATATTCTTCACAGAAAAAGGAAGAATGGGCCTCTTGCTCTTCTATCCTCACTTGGTCAAGCCTGCCTCAACTCGTCGAGTCAGCAGTAGTCTGCATCGCAAATCAGAAAACACTTCTACAGAGATTACAACGACTTGGTTGGTGCAGGTTGGTGCAAGTCAGCCTCCAATTCCAGATGAAGTAATAACATTTATGGCGTCCCATGGATGCACAGTAGCTAGATGACGTCCGCCGTCGAGTTGTACCCGGCCGTTTAAGCGTGTTGATAAACTTGGCGACGACAGTTCTTGTCCTCAGAACCAGTCCTACGGAACAGTTGTAGTTTTTCAAAGTGTTATCATTACGTAGTATTTTCGAGGAATAAAACATCAACGGCGCTTATAGGTTCAAGAAAAAGACGGAATGGACGTTGCCGCGGTTGCTTTTGTAGGCGCAGTTGGATTTCCGTAGGCGCAGTTGGCTTGAACCTCCGCTTTGGACGTTTTGATACGGCCCTCCATCCCCAACTTCACTGTATCTTTTTACTCAATCCTTGGCAAGAGGGGAGAGTTCCTAACAAGAAAGAAGAAGATTGTCTATAAAGATTATGTTTCCGTCTTTGCCTTTTTTTGATTTTTCACACTCAACTTTGAACGTGAGAAGACCATCGAACGGCTATCATTAACCGGCAGAAAATACATACACCATCATGTCTGCTACGGATCCTGCGACAAAGTAAGTACCTGGCCTGGGACGAGAGCGCTACAGACAGATGATTATATGGTCATGTTAGCCCTTGTGCATGAATCAGTATTGACTCGTTCCCCAGAGATGGCCTCTCCAGGGAGACCTTGCACCAACTCGCGGCGTCGCTGGGCTTCACCATGAAGCCCGACGACGAAGCAACCTATTATACCCTCTTGAAAGGCCTGGAGGAGAGCGTGCACAGAATCGATGCACTGCCCAAATACACGGATCCGCGGGTGGTCCCGCATAGCGCCGTGCCGCTGTCCAAACGGGCGTACACAGTTCCCGAGAAGAAGGACAACCCGCTCAATGCCTGGAGCCATAAGGTATGCAGCCCCGAAAGTAGAATAAAAATAAAACAAATAGAAAAAAAAATATCCTGCCAGATCAAGAGATTGGGAAGGTACTGACGATACATAGTTTGAGCTGAAAGACGACAAGGCCATCGCGACGGGCATCTTACAGGGCCGCTCGGTCAACCTCAAGGACACCGTGGCCGTGGCCGGCGTGCCCTTGACGTTGGGCACGCAGCCCGGCCACTTGTCCGCGGACGGATCCTACCCCGTGCCGACCGTCGACGGCCCCGTCGTGCGCCGCATTGTCGCGGCCGGCGGCGTCGTCCAGGGCACGTCTGTGTGCGAGAACTACTGCCTGTCCGCCGTGTCCTGCACCAGCGCCTCGGGCCCCGTACACAACCCGTGGCTGCGCGGCTACTCCGCGGGTGGAAGCACCAGTGGCGCGGCCGCACTTGTCGCCATCAAGACCGTCAGAGCCTGGAGAGAAAAGAGAGGGCTGCCCGTGGACGATCTCGGTCCGGGCTCTGACCTGGGGCTCGGTGGCGACCAAGGCGGCAGCATTCGGCTGGTACGTTTGATTCCATACTACTTTTTCATTTTTTTCCTTGGTTCTTGGAGATAAACTCTGATCTTATCAAGCCCGCCGCGTACTGTGGCATCTACGGCTTGAAACCAACCCACGGTCTTGTCCCGTACACCGGCATTGGCTCCCTACACCCGGCGTGCGACCACACGGGGCCGATGGCCGCGTCGATTCCTGATGCGGCCCTGTTCTTATCTGCCATTGCCGGCTGGGACGGCCTCGATCCGCGCGCGACGCCGGCGACGCCCCTCCGCAGCGCCGTGCCGGCCTACCACACGCTGCTGGAACAGGCCATCGCCGACAAGCAGGCCGCTGGCACGTGGACGCCGACCGCCGCCGGCCGCGGTTTGCGCGTGGGCGTGCTCAAAGAAGCCCTCGAGCACCCCGGGCTGGACCCCCACGTCGCTGCCGTCGTGCGCGCGGCGGCGGCCAGATTTGCCGGCCTGGGCGCGGCGGTGGCCGAGGTGTCGGTGCCGCTGCACACGACGGCGGCCGACATCTGGACGGCCGTCTTGCACAGCTCCATGGCGGACGCGGCGTTCCGCAACAAGGCGCCCGACCTGCCGTCGTACGCGCTCCCGGAGCTCGCGCCGCCGCCGCCGTCGCAGGCCTGGTACGACACGATGACGGGCGCCAACCCGTACGCCGTGACCGCGCTCCTGGCGGCGGCGTACCTCGGCGATGTGAGCCGGTTCCCGACGCGCTTCCGCAACAAAGCACTGATGCACCTGGCGCAGCTCCGGGCGGCCTACGACGCTCTGCTGGTGGGACCCCACGTGGACGGGGTAGAGGACAAAGACGCGGACACAGACGCAGACACAGACGCTTTTGACGTCTTGCTCCTGCCGGTGACGCCGTCCGTCGGCCCCCGGCACATCGACCTCGCCCACACCAGCATCCAGGAGAAGATGGACGCAGGGGCGGGCATCGGGCGGGACACCATGCCGTTCAACATCACCGGCCACCCGGCTTTGTCGATGCCGGGCGGCTGGGCACCCGTGCCGGACGGAGCCGGCAAGCTGCCCGTCGGCATCCAGCTCGTCGGCCGGCACCACAACGAGCTGGGCATTTTCTTGGCGGCATCGATCTGGGAAGTTGGGGGGCTCGGACTGGATAATGAGTGATGCCTGGTGGTCAGACTTTTTTTTTTCTTCGTTGCTCAGGTCGTTTTTTTTATTGTGATGTGAATTTACCCAGTTTGTTTCTTGAAGATTGCGGGCCGTCTTGGGTGCTCGCTACGTTTTCAAGAAACTCAAAAAGAAGCACCTGCAATCAAAGATTTGTGTGAAGATCCAGTTATTTTTTTCTTTTATTTTTTTAAACGCCGTGATTTCAAAAGCACTCCATTGCTTTGCACCAGGTCTAATCATATGCTCTGAAACCGCACTCGTCGGATCGCCATCGTTTGTCCTGGTCGTCGGACCCGGCCATGGATCGACGCTCAGCCCAGGAATGACAGTCGAGAGCCATGGTTGGTCGTACTTTTCTGTCCTGGTTTTTCCTCGTTTTTGTCCTTTTACGTGCGGCTCTATTTTTATCGGTTTTTTTTTCAGTGCTTCCAATCATCAAATCGCCTGGACCGCCTTTGCTCTGAAATGGAGGCGTTTATGCTTTTGCCGGTCCCGCTCCTGCGGCTGTGCTCGTATTGTATCCTCTCGCTCATGGTCTTTTTTTCCTTTTCTACATCAAACGCCATCTGAGCGTTTTCATCGCCCCTGACTCGCTACTGTACGTTTTGCCTTTATTCGTGTTTGTCCCTTCGGGCGATTTTGCACTTCATAAGATCATGGCCCATCCATCGTGAACACTGTGAGGCGTCGTCTTCCGTCTTACCTTCTATTCTTTTGCCCTTATTTCTTACGGCTTGTTCCTTTCATTTTCTTTCCTTTCTTTCTGTGCAGTCAACTGTTCTTTTAACGTTCGTTATTTTTTTTTCTTGTTCCTAATACTCTCAGTTGAGGACTCAACATCATTTTTTTTCTTTTCACTCTTTTGGGCTCTTGCTTCAACTCACTTAAATTCTACATTTTCATTCTTCAACATGTTGACCGTATCTTTCGCTTCTTTCTTTCTTTTAGGCCTCGGTGCTGTCGCGCAGGCCAGGGTTAAATTTTTGGTAGGCTGGATCTTGATGCTTTCCCAACGGCCGGATCGTCGCCTCGACTAACCCATCCTACACAGGGCATCGCCATAGCTGGAGGTGATTTTGGATGCCAGATTGATGTATGTCTTGTTTGCTGATGCGTTTCTTGCCTGTTGGAGGAAAGGATGCTCGCTCACTGGTTCCAGGGCACTTGTCCTACCTCGTCTGCACAGCTGCCCCTATCTTCGCTGGGCGGCGCCGACGGCCAGGGCCAGATGAAGCACTTCGTGCAAGACGACGGCCTGAACGTCTTCCGTCTTCGTATGTGGCCCGACATCTGACTGCAGGTTATGCTTCTGCTCAAACAATGGCATGCTGACACTCCCCCTAGCCACCTCCTGGCAATACCTCGTCAACAGCAACAACGCCGCCAGCGCCGGCAACGACCTCGACGCCACCAACGCTGGCAAATACGACCAGCTCGTCCAGGCCTGCCTCGCCACCGGCGCCTACTGCATGCTCGACCTCCACAACTTTGCCCGCTTCAACGGCGGCATCGTCGGCCAGGGCGGGCCCACCGACGCGCAGTTCGCCGGCCTCTGGGGCCAGCTCGCCGCCAAGTACGCCGACGAGCCGAAGATCGTGTTCGAGCTCATGAACGAGCCGCACGACCTGGACGTCGGCGCCTGGGCCCAGACCTGCCAGCACGCCGTCACCGCCATCCGCGCCGCCGGCGCCGCGTCCCAGCTCATCCTCCTGCCGGGCACCAACTTCGACAGCGCCGCCACCCTCGTCGCCAGCGGCAGCGCCGACGCCCTGCTGGCCGTCACCAACCCGGACGGCAGCACGACCAACCTGCTGCTCGACGTGCACAAGTATCTGGACGTGGACAACTCGGGCACGCACGCCGCCTGCGTCACCGACAACGTCGGCAACTTCACGGTCGTCGCCGACTACCTGCGCGCGCACGGCCGGCAGGGCTTCGTCAGCGAGACGGGCGCGTCGAACCAGGCATCGTGCGTGACGGACTTTTGTGCGCAAAACGCCTTCATCAACGCCAACGCCGACGTGTTCGTCGGGTACGTCGGCTGGGCGGCCGGCGGCTTCGACAGCTCGTACGTGCTGAGCCTGACGCCCAGCAAGCAGGGCGGCAACGGAGGCGGCCAGTACGTGGACAACGCGCTGATGACGGAGTGCGTCCTGGGTCCGTACCGCAATTCCAGCGAGACCGTGCCATCGGGGCCGCCGCCGCCGCCGCCAGAAAGTACCACTAGTACCACCGGCACCGGCGTCGTCGTCACAACCGGTACCACCGAAAGCGCCAGCACCACGGCTGCGGCATCGGAAACCGCAACAACATCGGAGACCACGACAACGGAGATTGCACACTCCGGATACACCATAACAAGGACCGGCGAAGGCGGGTCCACGCGGACCGAAGTCACACACAAGGCAACGGCCACGGCCACGGGCACGACGTTGTTGCTCGGCACGGGCTCACCCAGCGGGACGACGACCGGCCCGCTGACGATTCAGACGGTGAATGCAGCCAGAGCGGTCCGCGTAGTGAAGGAAGCGTTGATCGGTGTGGTGGTGGTTGCAGCCCTTCTGTAGCATACATTTTGTAAAATATAATGGCACCTGCAAAATGAATCATGACGTGTTGTTCTGTCGATTGACGACTTTCTCCACGACGTTCTTCTCATGTAAACCCCCCCCCCCCCCCTCCCCAAGAGTCTTCCTGCAATTACACATCCGGCCCCCGGACCTCGGCCGGCAGCTTCGCCTGCCGCGTCCAGATGTTCATGCCAATCTTCTCGCCGCGGACCACCGGCAGGCCCGCGTGCAACGTCCGCGGGTCGCCCGCGCCGCGTGCGGCCGGCGGCAGCAGGTTGTCCCAGTAGACGGCGTTGCCCTCGACGGGCCGAAACGTGACGCCGTGCTCCCACGGCTCGTCGCAGTCAATGTACGCGCACCACCGCTCGTCGTCGGCCGCGGCCCCGGCCGGCATGTCGAGCACCGGAAAATTGGTGCCGCCGCCGCGGAGCGGGCCCGGCCCGGCCGGCCCGGCCGGCCCTGCTTCGCCGTCCGTCTCGTTGGTGGCCTGCGAGACGCGCACGTAGGCGAAAAAACTCGACGCGCGGTTGCCGCCGAGCGCCGCCGTGGCGTGGACCGGGTCCGGGAACCAGTCCGTGTGGAAGTGGTAGTGCGCGCCAGCGCCGTACTTGACCAGCTGCAGCGGTTCGAGGCGGGCGCGGGCGTCGTCCTGGGCGGCGGCGGCAACGTCATCGTCACCGTCCGACGACACCAGCAGGCCCTGGAACCGCAACGCCCGCTCTTCGATGCAACGGACGACGGCGTCGCGCGGCACGTTGGTGGACTGCGACGTGCGGACGTTGTGGATGGTGCGGCCGTCGGCGGTGCCGCGTTCGGCGACGGCGGAGTGGGCGAAGGAGTCTTTTCTGGTGCTGTGTCAGTGGCTCGGCGTCTCTTGACACACGCAACAAAAAAAAATGGGCATTGGCACGCACGTAGCCGCTTGCAAGTGCTCCCGCTCGGCGGCTGTGAGGAAGCCGGCGAGGTAGACGACCAGCGGCGATGAGGAGACCAGGTGGACGTCGTACGGCGGGTGCTCGCAAACAAACGCCTCCCCGTGTGCCGTTGCCTTGTGGACGTTTGCATGGCCCGCAGCAAGCAGAGAAAAGGCGGCCGTTGTGCCCGCCAGGAGACGACCCAGTTTGGCTGGCATGGTGAGACAATCAAAGAGATGTGAGTGTTCTTGTCCAACAGAAGTAGAACCAAAAGATTGTCGTGAACGCTTTGTTTACTCTTTTCTTTTCTCTTCAAAAAAAATGCTTGCCTTTCTTTTTTCGCAGCTATTGTGGTCCTTCCTTATTTTTCTTTTTTTTATGTGCGCTGTTTCATGAAACATTGCCATGTTTTACGCTCAGATCGCGCGCTCCTCACTATGGCCCGGAGACAAGCAGATGAGACGAAATGAAACGACCCCCTTCTAGTAGCTTGTCTGGTTATATCTATCGCTTTATTTTATCTTACCCTTTTTTTTGCCCATGGAAAACCTCAAAGTTCCCGTCAAAACGGAGCACGAAGCAGAACATCACCACTTTTGGCGAGCTGCACGAAGCCCAGCAAAAGTCGACAAAGCAGAACGAAGTACCGCCCACGAGTGAACGCGACAATGAAGTGGTGCCTCACAAAGGTAGCGTGGCTCATGGTGACGACGGTCTCGAGGACGGCCGCATGGAAACACGTCTCGGGGCCGGCTTTTCATGAGGCTCTACAGCGAAATGAGTACACTCTCGTGGCTTGTACGTAGCGATGGTGGCCATGACGCACACCACCCCAAGGAATGATTGCATAGCAACCGCTGACTGCTTCACCTGCGTCTAGTTGTCGAGGTGAGCATTCTACGTGAATACAGTGTCAAGAGAACCCCCGTCGTGCTGCTGCTAAAAACCAAATGATCCAGCCATCCATGTAAGAATCACTTGCTGTCACGCCTCGCCTTGCCTGAACACGGCTCAACTTGTCTGTCTTGTCTTTAGAGAAGCATGCCGAAAGCTGGAGCCGGAATGGACGGACGTCGAAAGCGCGCTCGAGGACGGCCACGCCGTCAGCATCGACTGCAGCGCGGATCCAACGCTGTGCGACGACTTTGACGTCGCGTCCTACCCGGCCATCCGGCTGGTGCGCGGGCGCGGCGACGGCCGCACCAGCCGCTACCGGGGCCCGCGGCACGCCCCGGAGTTTGTGCCCTCTTGTTTAACTATCGAAGGCTAAAAGAAAGCCACCTACCTAACAGCCGTCACACAGGATCATCGCCTTTCTGCGGCGGTCGCTTCGGCCTCGTCTGTCCTACGTCGACGACAAAAACATCACGTCCTTTTTGGCCGTCGACGACGTCGTCTTCGTGGCGCACTTGGCCGCGGCCGGCGACGACCACACGGCCGCCCGCTTCGCTGCTCTGGCGGCCCAGTACGGCGACCGCTACTCGTTTGCCGTCGGTCCCGCCGCGTCGGGCGGCCCCCAGGCGGCCAGCCGCATCCGCTGCGTCAACGCGCCGGACGACGCGCAGCACACGACGTCCGACCTGACGGCGGTCGCCGCCCTCGAGGACTTCGTCGTGCAGTGCGCCACGCCGTCGGTGGTGGAACTGACGCGGCGCAATGAGCTGCAGTATTTGAATGTGGGTCGAGGGATGAGCGGTTTGAGTGCTCCTTTTCCTCCCCCCCCCTTTCTGCCTGGAAATAACATTCTTCCTCTAACAATCTAGATGGGCAAGAGTCTGGTGCACTTCTTCTACCGAACCGAACAGGAACGGCGCGCCTACGTGTCGGCGATGCGGCCGCTGGCGACCAAATACCGCGAGTACCTGGGCTTCACCACCATTGACGCCGGCGAGTACGGCGACATGCTGGCGTCGCTGGGCCTGGCGCGCGACGCGCCGCGGCTGCTGGCGGTGCAAAACCCGAGCAACGGCGACGTATTTCCGTACGTGGGGGCGCAGGCCCTGACGCCGCCAGTCGTCGAGCAGTTTCTGGGGGCTATCATCCAAGGCGCGGTCCAGCCGTGGTCCGGCGGCAGCGGCGCCAACACCGGCGGACCAGCCGGGAACGGCCACGACGAGCTGTGAACGGCCCATGGGTGAACCGACGTCATGGTGGGCTTTTTGAGGTCAGGAAAGAGTGCTACAATGTTGTTGTTTTTTATTTTTTCTGGTTTATTTGCCGACGACTTTTCACACAAATAATCGGGTTGCATCTACAAGTCTGTACTGTGCGTTTCAGGGATCATTCTCCATGTTGTGAAACATTGTGGATGCCGAGGCTGAGTCCGAAGGATTTCCGCCTCGTCTTGTGGTGGACACGATGCACGACGGAAGCCTGATAAATTTGACGCTCAATGTACGAAGTCAGATGCCATGCAGCCGTGGCGAAAGCGATGAAGCTGTCTGCTTTTCCAACCAGCTTTTCGTGATGAGTATCAAGCACATGTTCTTTTGCTTCCAACCCGTCTATTTTCCATATTCTCCCCAGAGGAGCTACACACATCTCAAGGGTTGCTTGTGTGTCCAATGGAATAATTAATCATAGGCCGTAATAATCTTGCTCAAAATGATCATAAAACAAAACAGCAAATCGATGAACGTCTGATTGCTCAGACCCCTTCAGCACTGATCTCACCGCCCTTCTTTTCTTGTTTTTTTTTGTTTTTTGTCTCTTTCTATCTACTCCAGAACGGCACTGTCACAATGCAACCCTAGCCTCCCGTACACAGCCCTCCTGTCCGAGCGTTGCAAAGTATCATGGTCCAAACATGGGGGGCTGAACGTTTACGGATTGTCTTTTTTCCCTTTCTTTCTTTCGTTTTCTTCATCAGGTTTCTGTTCTTTCTATCAGGTTGATCCCATCCTGCAATTTGGAAATCCAGTGCGTGTGCTGCATCCATCCTATAAAATTGCCTCAAACGTCCAGGATTCAACAATACTTCGTCCTTTGTCGGCATCCCATCCCACACCCACGACGGTGGCTCGGTCCCCCTTGCACTGGTCCCCTTTCCCCTCTCCCCTTCCGTTCCTTGTGATGGCACTACTGCAGGACATGCACATGGGCTGCAGGCTGCTGCAGAAAAGGACGAGAAAAGGATCCGAGAAGACTGCGGTTGTGCTTCGTTCTCAATACGACCGGACGGAGCACAAAGGACGCGAATCGACAACCGTCCATCTCCCAACCAGTTTGCAGTCCACAATTATGCGCCGGATTTAGACGAAAGGATGGACATTGGACTGTTCGCATCTGGAATAGTTCGTCGAGTTGGTCGCGCTCTTTGACTTGTCTAGCCTACATCCATCCGAGATGAGAAAATTAGAAATAAAAACGCGCAACCAATCATGACGTGCAATTGTCCTGAAGAAAAAGGCGTTGCAAAGAAAAATATTCCGAAAGGATCGTCCAAAGCTCCGGCCGATCGTAGCGACTGGGATGACCCTAAAGAAGCAGGATTAAAGAAAGACGGGTCTCTATTGATGTCCGACGTATTATTGATTATTTTTATTTTTATTTTTTTGTTCAAGACGTATCCTCGTCCGCTTTCGTCTTCCCAACCTTTCTTTTTGTCTCCCCCTCCCCCCTCCCCCTCTTCTCGCACGAAATGATACATCATGGACCAAACCGTCACTGTCGTCGTCTTGTCGTCGTCGTAGTGGAGGTGGAACGGACGTTTTGACGACAGAGGAGGGTACCGTTTGGGCCCTTGCACGAGGCACCCTCCCAGCCAAACGAGTACGACGTACAAAGAACAGTGTTACTCTGTACTCCGTCTCTCCCGTGCGGGAGAGAATGCAAGAGCTGAAAGCCACGGGAGGCTGGGCGATCATAAGTAATCTACCATTGTCGCCGTCGCCGATGTTGTTGCGTTGCACAGGTGGATTTTTTAGTTTTCTTTTTGATTTTCTCGAATTTGCACGTCGATTTGTTGTGGAAGCTTGTTTTCTTTTTTTTTTTTTACAACCATTTCGGCTGTTTCGTGTTTTACCATCATGGACTGGATGTACGTATTTTTTGTCTGTTTTCGTACGTTCGTATGCCTCCAGCGTCGACTGACTCCACAGCTCCATTACGACCGGCTGCTTTGCCGTGAGCAACGCCATCGCCAAGGCCACGCTGGCTCTTGGTCGGTTCGTCCGCGACGTGCGCGTGTCGCGCGCTGACCTGACCGCCCTCTCGGCCGAGCTGTACGCGCTCGACGGCGTGCTCGACCTGCTCAAGGACGACGCGGCCTCGGCGGCGTTTCCGGCCGACGTGGCGCTGCAGACACCGGCCGTGATTGCCGGGTGCGGCGCTGTGGTCGCCGACCTCGACGGCATCTTTGACGGAAGTGCGGCGGCGGCGGCGGCCGTGACGTCCGCCGGTCCAGTCGATTCTTCTCTCCCACAGCAAGACAAGCGGGCCACATGGCGGACGATGCGCCGGCACGTGCAAAAATCCCGCGCCGTGTTGGAGGTGTACCGGCTGACTCTGGGGCTGGCGCTGGACCTGGTTGCCTTGTGCGTCGTAGACACCCCCCTTCCCTTTTCCGCGCACATCGACTAACAGACCTAGAACCACGTCCACTGGCAACAGTAAGCTTGGCCGCGACGACCACGACGACCACGACCACGACAATGACAACGACGACAACGAGACCGGTCCGTCCGAAAGCGGCGACGCAAGCTTGTTTCCTGCCGATGATGACACGGCAAACGACATCGCCCGCATCCTGGCCGAAGCCGGCCATTTGCGCGCCCGCATCCGGAGCGGGTTCCAGGAGAACGACGTCGCCTTCACGCTGCAAAACTACCTCAACGTCCTGCAGCAGCACGCCCACACCGCCCTCCAAGACCCGCGGCCCCAGCAGCATGCGTTGGCGGGTACCCGCACCAGCCGCGACCAGGACCAGGAGCGGGACCGCGACAGCGTTGCGTCACCCACGGGCCACGCACCCGACAGTGCGGTGGAGATGGACGACGAACCGACGGTGCATGCACACGGCAAAGCCCGCGAGCAGGCCTCCTTTGGCTCGCGGCCGTCCACCCCGCGCGGCGACGCCGGCTTGACCCTGCCCATGGAGGAGATCGAGGACCTGCTCGACGAGCTGCGCGACCAGGTGCCGAGTCGGCCGCCGACGCCGCCGCCCCGCTCGGTTGGGCGCCTCGGTAGTTCGCAGGGGATCCCGAGCCGGGCGAGCAGCAGCCGCCTGTCCTCGTCTTCGCCCACCTCGACCGGTGGGGTAGGTGACAGCACCAACAAGGCCGACGCGGACGTGGACGCGGACGTGGACGCAAACGACGACGACGATACGTGTGCAGCCCTGCCGCCGCCATTCGGCCGTCCCACGGCCTACGAAGACTTTGTGCCGTCGCCCACCGCATCGGGACCGCCGACCACCGCGCACGGCCACGGCAGCAGCAGCGGCGGCAGCTTTTTACCGTCGCTGCCACCGTCATCTCCGCGGCGGACCAACCGCCTCCACCACAGCCGGAGCATCAGCGCCGTCAGCAGCGGCACCGCCACCACCACCCACAGCAGCAGCAGCAACAGCAGCCGCTTCGGCCGGTTTTTCAGCCATCTCCGCAGCACGTCGGCCACCACGGCGTCCGAGGCGGCAAAGCGCCCGTCAACGGCGTCCGGTGCGTCGACCGCATCGACCGTGCAACAGCTGCGACCGTCACCGACGTTAACCACGTCGTTGCGGCCGCCACCGCCGTTGCCGGAGCCGCAGCAGAAGCAACAGACCCGCGCCACCCGGCGCTTCTCCGGGTCCATCCGCCATGTGACGACGCCACTGTGGGCGACGCCGGCCCTGCCAAACGGAGGTGGTAAAAACATCGACAATAGCCACCACCTCTTCTTCGGTAAAGCGGCGGCGGCGGCGGCGGCAGGCCCCGAGGACAGCGACCACGAGCCCGATGCCGTCTTTGGCGTGTCGCTGCGCAAGAGCATCCGCGTGGCTGGGGCGTCGGCGCGCACGCACCACGCGGGAAGCCACGGCGCGTCGGTGCGCGAGTTCCCACTGTGCGTCTTCAAGTGCTACACGTTCCTGACGGCGGGCGACCGCATTCGCACGCCGAATCTGTTCGGAGGAGGGATGGAGAGCGACGGCTTCGAGGGCGACCTCGCCACCGGCAGCAGCAACAACAACAACAACAACGGATGGCACACGGTCAACGAGGACCGCGTACGCGCGCTGCGCACGGCGTTTGCGACGGCCCCGACGTACGGCGCCGAGCTGGACCTCGCGCTCACGGAGCTCCCCGGCGGCATCGGCCGCTGCGGGCCGCACGACGCCGCCGCGCTGCTGCTGCAGTACCTGGCGGCGCTGCCGCGGCCCCTCGTCGGCGAGAGCGTCCTGCGGCGCTGGCGCACGCTGTCGCGGCAGGCCGTCGTGCGCGGCTCGTACGCGAAGCGGCTCGACCACGGGCTCGACTTTTGGGACGAGGCCCTGGGCGGCGTGCGGGGCCAGGCGGCGCGCAGCTTGCTGAAGCTGCTGCTGAACCTGTGGGGCGACGTGGCCGACGCGGCGGACCGCAACGACATGACGGCGGAGCGGCTGGCGGCCGCGGTGTTGCCGTCGCTGGTGCACGGGAACCTGGCGCGCGGGCGGGACGCGACGGACTGGATGCTCAGCCTCGCGTTTGTGATCCGGAAGCGGTCCGAGTACGCGCAGCTGCTGCGCGGCGGCGCACGGGCGAGCCACGCGGCGTTTGAAGCGTGAGGGCGAGGGAGGGAGGGAGGTGGGTGTTGATGGGGAGGAAGAAGACGACGATTCGACGATTGGTGCCGGCCCCCCGTGCTTTTGCTTTTCTACTGACGATTTTTGACGATCCAGCCTCCCCGACACGATGAAGATACCCCTTTTTGTGCTTACTGGATTCCAACTGTTTCCCCCCCTTTTTTTGTTTCTCGTTGTCGTTTTTGTGTTATTTCTTTGCAGATATATATCTCTCGATACCCTATCCGTATATCATGCCAAAAAAAAAAAAAAAAAAAAAAGTCATCTAAGTGTATCGCCTACAAGGTAAGGTCGTTTACTCGTTTTGATGTGACCCATTGCTTCAAGGGGAGATATCCTACTATGGAACTGCAAACGAATTTCCTTCACAAAGACAAAAAATCAAAAAGCCGGTCGATCCAACAGCTGGTCTGTCAAACATCCAGCGCTTTCATTGCATTGCTGACCCGCTCCAGGCCTTCGAACAACTCCAGCCAGTCCCGCAAACGCTTTTTCACAAAGCACGACAGCTCCCACGGCTCCGACGACAGGACGTCCATGTCGCCCTCCCAGACATACATGTTCGCCTCGGCCGTCTCTTTGGTGGGCTGGCCGTCAAAGTCGAGCCGGTTCACCACGACGCGCGTGGGCACGTACATGTCGCCCTCGAAGTCGTCCAGCCTCTGCCACTCCTCGCGCGACTGGGGTCGCATAATGATGCCGTCGATGAACGCGCCGGGGTCTCCCGCGCGCTTGACGGCGGCCGGATAGGCCCGGTTGTGGATCGCGAACCGCGCGTAGCCCGTGACGCGCGCCCGGGTGACCCTCAGGGCCACCGCCCGGGCGTTGTCGGTGCTGCCGGTCAGGACCCAGGAAAGCAGCGGGAGCGCACAGAGGGGGCCGTAGAAAAAGATGGGCGTGATTTTGTCTTTCGCCATTGTCACCGGGGTGTTGGGTTTGTGGGCTGGTAAGTGTGGTTGCCGCTGTCGTCGTCTTAAGGATGGGCAGTAGGTTATATTGGTCATACAGCGAAAGTGAGAGAAAGGTGGCGGGCGAAGACGAAAAGGAGAGGAGTAGAGAGGGGGGGAGCAAAACATGGTCAAGATAAACAAAGTACAAGACGTAGATGTTCGTCGCATGGAGAAGGCTTCCGAGTTGTTGAGTGAAAAACGGGCGCTGTTTGTCGTTGGTTTATTCACGGCCGTTCGCAAAACCAACGAAAACGCTTCCGTTCATTGACGTACACGACAATTAATCAATGCAAAACAAAGGAAGCCAAAACGATTCTCCCCATAATACACATCGGTATATTTCAAATCGTTGTGTGACATCATTCACGACGACTACATAAAAATGAGTGGTAACCAACAGGGGCAATGCAAATGAAAAGG
Source organism: Fragosphaeria purpurea (assembly GCA_002778095.1). Taxonomy (NCBI): domain Eukaryota; kingdom Fungi; phylum Ascomycota; class Sordariomycetes; order Ophiostomatales; family Ophiostomataceae; genus Fragosphaeria; species Fragosphaeria purpurea. Next base: position 2,064,208 of record PCDL01000002.1, read on the forward strand.
AAAAGAAAAAAAAAGATAGATATCGCACAATGCTAACGTTTTCTTTACTCCCCTTGCTCTTCAAATCTTCTCGACTTCACCCGCAAAGTAGCCGTCACAAAGGTCGTGTGCGGCGGAGCTTCGTCCCGTGGCACGTAGCCCGGCGCCCGGTAGCTGCCGGGCGTGGCCGCCGGTGCCACGGGTGCGGCCGGTGCGGCAGTCCCGGCGGCCCCAGCAGCCCCCGCGGCCCCAGTGGCACCAGCGGCCGCAGCGCTGTTGGTCGGCTTGGCGACACTGGCACCCGCCGCGGCCGCGGCCACGTAGCTGGCCACCCCCGAGGCCGTCGCCTTGATGGGGCCGGGCTTCGTTTGCGCCGCCGTCAGCGCGCCCGTGTACAGCGCGGGGCCGGGGATGATGTAGGTCGTGAACTTGGTGAACAGGTCGAACAGCACGCCCGGGTCCTTGGCCTTGTAGAAGTCGGTGGCCGGGATGCCCGCGGGTGTCTTGGTGCCGTTGCTGCTGATGGCGAGGTTGAAGCAAAAGGGGTAGTTCTGGGCGCCGTTGGGGTTGCCGGCCGCGTGCAGGGCAATCATCTCGTGGCGCAGCACGTAGTTGCCGGGGGCGATGTCGGTGGGCAGGCGGACCGACCAGCTCAGGTTGTTGGCGAGCAGCTGGTCGGCGGCCCAGGTGCCGGTGGTCAGGTCGACGAGGCCGGCCTCGGAGATCTTGAAGAACTCGAGCTTGGTCTTGTCGGCGGTCTCGCACGGCCCGTTGCAGTTGGCGAGGTAGTCGAGGACGGGCCCCTTGTGGGAGGCGGGCCACTTGTTCCACTGCAATTCGAGGATGTCGCCGGCGTTGACGGGGGCCTCGATCCCGGCCGGGGTGGCGCCGAGGTGGCAGACAATGTCCGGGGTGGCGTAGCCGCTCGGCGAGATGAAGGTGTTTCTGGAGGGGGTGGTTAGACGAAGCTCTGATGTGTTTTTTATTTGTTTTGTTTTGTTTTGTTTTTTTTTTTTTCGGTCAACATACGTCAGGTCGTTGGGAATGCTCCAGCCGATGACCACGGGTGGCGGCTGCTGGTACTGGTAGCTCGGGTCGTAGCCGTGGTAGCTGCGCGCGTGAAAAATGCTGGTTAGCAGCTGGCGGTATGCTATGGTAGCCATGTATTTGAGCAGGGCGATGCGCTTTATGCGTCCAACACGTACAAGGTGCCGTCCGGCCAGTGCACCATGGCCGTCGCGATGCCGTGGGCGCTGGCACGCGCCGCAAACAGCACGACGCCGGCAACGGCCGATCGAGACATAAACGACATCGTATGGTTGCAAGTAGGGAAGACGTCTTTCACCTTGTCAAACGCGTAGTGCTTCGTCTTGTGTTGTTGCCAACTACAACGTCCGAAATCGTGCACTTTTTTTACATCTACGTCTTAGCTACGAAACGGCTACAATCCTGGGATTTGGCCAAGATAAGTATAGTGGTCTGCGAACTGATAGAAGAAAATGGAAGAACATTAATAACAAAGCGGCAAGTGATTCATGGGCTGTTCATTTAAATTTCTCTCAAAGACCGTGCTGCATTGATATTGGACGAATAATCAGATTCACGATGGGCCTCGGAATAAACAAGAGTGAAAAATAAAATGAGCGGTTCCGTACGGAAGACAACATTTGAAAGAAATAGCCAGGGGTGTTCAGTTTTCTTTTTAATGCAGTATTCTCGGAAATATCTGGACCATCTCGCCTTGAGAAACGACGAAACAGAGGAAAAGACGTACGGAAGGCAGCGAGCACCAATTCGTGAACATCAAAACACGTGGGTGGGTGTGCACATTCCATCATGGTGCTTCTATGAGCAAGTTCATATGCAGCACGCAATATAAAGGATTTTTTATTCTTCCAAATACTGGCCCATTGTTTATATTGTGAAAGAAGTAGCGCGCAGCTGTGCTTAGTGGATGGCCATCGTGTGGAACCGAAACGGACATTATCATGAGAAAAAAAAATACAGATATTGCATGGCAATGCAACCACGGAAACAGACAATTCATGGACACCACACAACCTGGTGGAGAAGACCTTTTTGTTTTTTTGTTCTTGTGACCCGTGCCAGCGTTGGGCCCTGAAATAAGCCGTTTTGAGGACATCGAGGGCCGTCCCCCTGATATTGCACATAGAGTGCCTCCGTTTTCTGTGTCGACAAGACGGCAAAAAGAAAGAGGATTTCCGTCCTCTGTCGAATCCACACGGCCATTCGGTCCTAACCAAAACAGGGTTCGCATGGCCGGCAACGGTGGGCGCACATTATGCTGGGCATGTAATGCGCCATCACGAAGGATAAAAGCGGCAGACGGATTTGTGTGGGTGGTTTTCGTTCCGTCTAGCCACCGGAAATATACGACGCTACCAATTTTCTACTTGAAAAGCCATTGCTGTCGGTGGTTTGCAGGCCGAGCCGTCGTCTGGTCGACAACGCAGCCTGGTTTGTCTGTTTAACCTGCCTTTTCTGGCCACCTACATGCCGCCCCCAGCATTTCAAACACGGCCTAATCCACCCGAATCCGGGGGAAGCAATACCATGGGTTGTTATGATGGCCAAATGTTAGTTGTCATACGAACTACTGATCTCCTGTGCGGGCATACGCGATCGGACCGTTGCAAGTGCGCTCGAGACAAATCTACTTTTTGCTTGTGAGTGTAGCGAGCTTCTGTTCATACAAAGCAATTTGCCTTTTCGTGTGATCCTGGTATTCTTGGACGACAATCTGCAAACGGTGCTCCTCTAAGGAAGGCAACAGATGGCGCTGTTCGCAGAATACTGCATCGGCGAAGTCGAGGGAGTAGTAGGCGAGACGGACAAGCCACTGCATGCTTTCAAACGATTCGCGCATCTGGTTGGAAAGCGGCGGGTCTCGGGTATGCTGGTGCTGTTTCTTCTCGAGACCCTCGAGGATGCCCAAAAATGCGTTCATGGCCGGCCTGTACTGTTCGATCCAGACCGAGAGGTTGCCTAGCTTGAAGGAAGCTTCCAGGGAATAAGGCAGTAGAAACAACGGAGGGTCGCGGGCTAGGGCGGCGGGCATCGCGTTTGTGTATTCAAAGTCGATCAGCGCCGTGATGTGGGCCGTCTTCGGGTCGACCAGAATGTTTTGAGCACCGAGGTCCGGGTTGAAGATGGCAAACGGAAGCGGGTCCGTCGCGCGGTCGGCGTCTAGTTGGGGCTCTAGAAACGCGACGCTGTCTGGGTGAGCGAAGGCGTAGCGTGACAGAATGCGGGTACGCGCCGTCTCCATGGCGCGCGGCATGTCGATGGCAGCCCCCTCCTGGAGCACACAGTAGAGCCGTTTATCTTTATCCACGTGCCAGCTCGCGGGGACGTTGATAGTACGAAGGCTGTTTTGCAGCGCGCCGTGCATGCTGGCGACCAGGGCTTGGTATTCGGCCGCCGAGCGCAGCGGACCCGTTGGCCACCCGTGTAAGGGTGATGCATCATCCCGCAGCTGGAGGGCTGTATCGTGCATGTCGTGGGTTAGAGGCCGCCGCGTGACGGCCCAGGCACCGCTGGCGGTGCGCGTCACACAGCCGATCTTGTCGAAGCGGTGGCGGTCCAGCGATAGGTAGAGCGCCGCCACCTGCTCGAACGACGTCCGAAAGAGCTTTCTGTCCGCCGGGTCGGCGGAGCGCAACCAGCGTATCAAACAGTCGTTTAGGCTCTCGCCTTCCATGAAGTCCATTAGAATGAACGGCTGGCCGATGTCGTTGTCCCAGGATGCACTCCAGCTGTACACGTGTGGCACTTTCGCGATGGCATGCTCCTCGAAATATTGCATCCAGTGCACCTCGTTTTCGATCTTCTCCGGCATCAGCGCGGCTACCGTGTGGCCCGGCCTGGGTACGCGCAGCGCGACGTGTCTTCCCGACATGCCACTATCACTACTATGACGGCTCGCGGCAAGCTGAAAACGGAAGACTACGTTATACGAGCCTTTGGTGTGGCTCACGAACGTTGCCGCCACGTCGTGGCCCATCTGTCGACCAACGAACTGGCCCAGATGTTGCACGCTGTCTTCCGCAAGGATCTTATTTTCCCAAGCTGTATACTCTTCGATTCCCGCGCGGTCATCCATGTCGTCCGAGGCATAACAGAACCGCGCGTACTCGGGTACAGGTTTACCAGACATGTTGACGACGTGTGGTGTGGCGTACGGTTCTGGTGGGTGATTCTATTGGTCTTTCAGTTTTGAAAAAGGGGGAGGAAAAAGGCGCAGGAATAAAGCTTGGGCAAAAAAAACGAGAAAGACAGAGAGATATGAAAGGGATGATCTTGCTCATATTGAAACTTCCTACTCAAATTCACGTCAAAACAAAATGAAACTTCCCCTGGCGAGCTGTGGGAGGTTGTGGTCACGTGATACAACCGGTGAATGCTACTGCTTCACGAGGTAAACATCGAACGCCATCTAAGCGGGGGAGAAAGTGGGTTCATCCCTGAAGAACAAATGGGGTTAACAGCATCTGCTTCAAAAGACGTGCCCGAATGTTATCAATAGCAATGGCCGCGACGTCCGTTACGCGGAGACGGATCGGGGCTTGTTAGATGCACAATTTTGGCCTCCGTCTAGTTGCAGGTCCAGGCGATGCGTCCCCATTGACGGTATTCATATGAATGTCGTTCTCGAGCAGATCAAAGTGATTATTTAGAGGGCGTGTACTCACTGGCAACACTGACACGTCTGCCTTATCAAGGAGACTCACTCATGATGGTGACTCCGTTTCTATTCGCATGGCTGGGACACACGTTTTCTGTCGCACTGTTACAATAAAAAAGATTGCACGAAGACTAGAATGGCCATGGCAGCCATGGCACACCACGGGAAGGCAGCAGCCGGCAAGACCAGTTCCGTATGCTTGTAGGCTGCAAGGCGAAATGCGTCTTTGGGAGATTTACCGCGTGCAAGGACACTGGTTCCTCTAGAGTAATATTTGTCTGGTAGAGTATTAAGGACACTGGTTCTTCGGGTGATATGTCTGCAGTCTATTGCCTTTCTTTTTAGTATTACATACTTGACGTCTAGTAAACCGATTTGCTTTTCGGGAGACACAAGCCGACTCATCACTAGTTAATTCTGGCCCCTTTGCCGTCGACTGACAATGCCGACATTGCTCCGCCGGAACAAAATGCCGTCTTAACACGCCCATGAGAGGGCCCCTGCTGCCCTGTCTACGTCATCTACTACAACAAAGATCTTCAATCGTTGTTACGTCTCCTCTACCGTCCTATCCCGTGCCCATTTGTTTGCCGATGTCCGGCGTTCGAGTATGTCTGTCACCACATTTTGCCGTCGAAAGTCGCCGGTAAGTCGCCGCCCCTAAGACTGACGCCCTCCCCGCCCACGAACGATATCACGGTGTGAAGACAGACCTCTGGTCACTCTGTTTTTCCTTTTTTTTTTTTTGGTTGTATTGTGCAGTGGATATGAAGACGAAAAAAATTGGCTCGTAAATAAAGCGCTTGTAACAAAAACAAAAAAACTCGTCTCCAGTTGTCCACTCTCTCTGTATGACAAGCGCGCCACTCCCAATGCCCGCTGGTTCGTCCCCGTGCCGTTCGTCAACACAACATCCAACCCCTTTACTCGGCCGTCACCTCGGTGCTCCGCACCACACCGTCGGCCTCGCCGGCGTTGACCTTCTTGCCGGTCTTGGAGATGGTGCGCAGGACGGTCTCGTAGGACAGGTTTGGCTCGGCGACGACGGTGGCCGACTGGCTCTCGAGCGAGACCTCGTAGCTCTTGACACCTGGACGGGGTTAGCGAGCGGTCGTAGTCAAGGGGAAGAAGAACAAGAAGAAGAAAATGGCTAGACATCTCACCTTCCAGGCGCTTGAGCACGCGGTCGACGGCGCCGGAGCAGCCGCTGCACGACATGCTGACGTTGAACTTGTAGGTGTGGTCCGCCATGGTAGAGATAGAGAGAGTGCGGGGTAGCTGCGTGCGTCGACGGCCTGGAGAACAGGGGAAGCAAGTTGGTTGTTTGAGCGGAAGGCTGTGTGGTTGAAAAGGCTGTGGTTGAGGGTGCAAGAAGAAAAAAAAAGGATTCACGAAAACAGAAAATCGGGCGGCGGAGGGGGAGTAAATAAGCGTTTTTTATGTCTGTCCTTGCGCGTTAGGAAAGACCCGAAACGTACGGGGGAGGGGCTGCTACTAAGCAAGGAGTCGAGAAAGAGTGTCAAACGAGAAAAGTGACAAATCGGTTATGCTTGAAGGACACCCGGAGAAGGAGAGTGCGACGGGAAATGGGCTTTGTCTGACATGGAAAAAAGTAGTCGTTCGTTTTGCGCATTAGGGAAGCAGCGGCCTGCTGTAATACTCCGTACTACGACGGGACCTGACTGAATTAATAATACAGAACATAGGCAAAGCGCCACCCGGCCGCCGAAGGCCAAACGCCGCGCAAAATAGCCCAAGTGTTGCAGAACGATGGCGTGCTGACAATTTGAGTCATTTGTGCGGATTCCTGATTCTGGAGGATACGGGTCACAAAACGAGAATACAGTAGACGCAATGGGGTTGCGCCAAGCCACCCTGTCCGTTCCGACGAAGTAGCGTTTCCGGTTACGGACTGCCTCTTGCCGTTTTTATTTTTTATTTTTTATTTTTTTTTGCTATTGTCACTGCGTCGACGCCCTGCACGTCATCGCTCTTTCCATTCTCGTCCTTTTGTTTTAGCGTTCTTTTCTCTGGCGTCTCATCCATCATGAAACCCGTAGTCAAACCTCACTTAGTGGTTTTCTCTGCGAACAGAAGACCCCGCCTGTCGTCGTGACTCGGTTTCTGTTCCTGACTTTGTACGTCGTACTTGGTGTGACTACCTGCGCAAATAGTCTCGCCAAGCACATTTAAAGCTGAAACGTGCTCATACTAACAAAGAGATTGGGCCGGAGCGTGCAGGTGGTTCGGGCCGCCGCAGGAAAAGGACAAGGCCACCGAAAAAGTGAAGGGGCTAGGCGCTGGAAAATGCAGGCAGAAGGCGATCGGGTTGATCGTGCGGCCGAGAGACTCCGCGACAATATTGATGAAAAACAAGGAGCAGATTGTTGAGAGTTCAGAATTTTGGCAGTAAAACAAACATAGCACGAGATCCTCTCTGTCTTGGCACGCGCCGGCTGCACATCTGCCGCATCCTTTCTTCGGCTAAACTTGCCTTTTATTTTTTTTATTTTTATCCTGCTCATGTTGGTTAATTGCTGGTATAGTTTCATTTTCTGGTAGACAAGCGTGGTGTCTGGTTTGAGATGCTGCCTTCGGTTGCTGTGCCCCCGTTTGGATCGCAAGATCGCGCACGGCAAGCCGATCCAGGACGGCTCGCCGGCATGATGCGTGCAAGCGCCTTTGCCATCCCGGCCCTCGATCCTTCTTAGATGCAACCCCTCCAAATCGAACAACACTCGTCTTCTCCTGTGTCTGATCTATTATCGTACGATCCCTGTTCGTTTTCCCGAGCGACGTTGCACCCCCGGGTATTACAGATACTCTTCGTCGTCGACGTCTTCTACCCAGGCGCCCGGCATCCCGCTGTTGCCTCGCCGCGGTCGTTCCTGTGGACTCACTGGCTCCCCGGGTCGTGGAACGGCTGGTTCTGGGAAAATGACTACTTCTTCGTCCTCGTCGTCGGAACCGCCGGAGCCGCCGCCCGCAAAATTTTCAAAATCATCGTCAAAGTCGTCTTCTTCCTCCAGATCGAAAGGATTCTCTTCTCCGGGTGGCCGCTGAAGCAGCGCATCTGGCATGACGACCTGAAACATGTTGTTGTTGTCGTCGTCGTGGTGATGGCGGTGGTGCTGGCTGTCCTGCGCCATCAGCCAGGGCCGCTCCTGCGACACGTTGGAGAACTCGTTGGCCTCCCGCGGCGGCGGCAGCGGGTCGAAGTCGTAGTTGGGCACCGCGTGCAGCATGTCCCGGGGCACCAGCGCCATCAGCGCCGGTGTGCCGTCCAGGTACACAAACCGCGCCACGCTCAGCGGGACCGGCTCGGCCCGCGGCAGACGAGCCGGGTCCGGCTTCTGGTCTGGGGCGGCCGCCGCCGCCACCGCCTGCAGCAGCGACGTCGCCTGGCCCGTGTTCCAAATGTCCTTGGCCAGGTGCACGTACAGCTGCGTGTACAACGCCTCGGCCTCGTCGCGCGGTTGGATGCCCCACACCGCGCGCGGCACGTCGAGATTCAGCGCCTGGAACAGCGCGCCGTACAGCCACGGCAGCCGCCGGAACCCGCGGGCGAGCGCGGCCCGCGCGCCGGCGGCGTCTTTGGTCTGCAGCCGCGCGGGCACCAGCGACTGCCGGATGTACGCGCGCATGGGATTGCGGCGCAGGGCGGGGAAGACGTTCGCGTTGTTGCTGTCGCCTTCGTCATCCTCGTCCTCGTCACCGCCGACGCCGCCCGCAGCAAGAAAGTCAATCAGCCACTGGGCCTCGAACGCGCGCACGGCCAGCACGTGGGCATACAGCAGCAGCGCGTACTCGTCGTCGGGCATCACGCTTAGGAACAGCTTGGTCCACGCCAACGCCGTGCGGTATGTGCCGCGCGGGATCAGGCTCGCAATGTAGTAGTAGCCCGCGAGCAAGAACTGTCGGTTCTCGGGCCGGCGGAAGCTGAGCCGTGCCCGGCCCTCGGCCAGCTTCTGCCGGAACGCGGACAGCGTGGCGCGGCCAAACGAAAAGAGTGCGCGCTCGCACAGGTCGGCGGCCAGCGCAGCGTTCTGGTCCTGCTGCTTGGCCACGCGGCTCACCTGGATGAGGGAGGCGATGTGGTAGGCTGGGGTGTGTAAGCAAACGAAAAAGGGAGGGAGGTAAAAAATGGGCAAAAAAAAAATAGTATCGTACGGTGTTGCTTCAAAAATTGGATCATGGGGTGGACGTCGTGCATCATCACCACCGTGTAGAAGGTGTTCTCCAGTTCCACGTACGCCGGACTGTGGACGAACGCGTACTCGACGACGCCGCCAACGTTGCCAGAGGCCACCTGCCGCATGCTCAGCCCGCCCGACGTCGCCCGCGGCCACGTGTCCTTCCACTGGATGAACGGGTTTCGCCGCGCTACCACGTCGGCGATTTCCTTGCCGGTCGAGGGCCGCCCGCCGGCACCGCCGCCCACCCGGACCATACCCGGTGGTGGCGGCGGGTCTGCCCGCAGGAACGTCTCCAGGTCCACCATCAGGACGCCCGGGTTGCCCGCGGCGCGCTCGCCCCGGCCGTCGGCGCCCGCCTGGGCCGCCGCGTGGATGGTGTCGCGGCCAAAGATGTCGCGCAACTCGTTCAGCACGCGGAGGTGGTGGAAGTTGACGTGGAACAGGTGTTCGTACGCAGAGGTCATAGTCGACGCAGGATGCGGAGCCGTTGACGACGCCGCCGCCCGCGGCAGCTGGAGCTCGGCCAGGGCGCGGTCGATCTCGTCGAGTCCCGCTGCGTCGCCGGCGACAAGGCCGGCGACGGTCGTGGTGCCTGCTGGTGTGCGGGTCGCAGACGCAGGCTGTGGCGTCTCGGTCGCCTTTCCCTTCTTCTTTTTCTTCTTCGTCTTCTTCTTCTTGGCGGACGGAGGCTGGGGTCGTGTCGCGTGCGGTGCGGCGTCTATCGCGCCGCCACCGTGAGCGTTCGCATCCTCGCCGCCGTCCTCCTGGTTGTCTTCGTCTTCGTCGTCGGCCTCTTCCTGTTCACTGTTCTCGCCTTCGTCGGCGAGAGCCGCAAACGCAGCAAACACGTTCTTAGCGCGTGGCCGCGAGCCGACTACAGCAGCGACGTTGTCCCCGTCATCCTCCTCCTCCAGCTCCCCCTCCTCCTCTGCAGACGAGGCCTGCGCGTCGTTTGCTTCTGTATGAGCGGCTCGTTTTTCTGCAAGCCGCCGTTGTTCCTCCTGTGCGCGCAATTTTTTGAGTTGCCTGCTAGACATGGTTTCGGAACACGACGTGGGCAGTCGATGGTGTATCAACAACAGAAACGGATTGGTTGCGTTCGTTGGCCGAATATTGGCGCCTCAGTCACAGCTTCCTTTGTGTGTGCCCCAAGCTGTACGGCCTCTACCCCGCCAAAAGTGTAGCATTTTCGCTTATCGATAAAGATTTTGATTCAGTCAGTTGCTTACGTTGTTTTTCGTGTACTAAGTACTTCTCCTATGTATTTCTTCCAGTCTTTTTCCCTGTCACGAAAGCATTCTGAGCTTTGATTGAGCACACATTGATAGAAGTATTAATTCACCAGAGTATAGTTAACACACATTTCCTTTTTAGTCCACAACTGTATCAGCTACTTCCATACGAAGTGGCAAGCACTAAGTGAACAGAAAGCGTATGTAACCATCGACCTTGAACGCTACTGGAGTATGCTCCTCCATCCTTACACATCTACAACCTCCGTCTACATTTAAAATCTGGCACTTTAGATACATCTAGGCTGTTCTTCTTCCAACCGGCGTTCGTAGAGCTCTCGGGGCCATAGTTCCGTATGTCGGAGCCGACGGTGCTTCGTCGGGAATGGTTTTGCAAACGGCCTCCAAACACAACGCTTGCTTCCAAATAAAAGCATGTCATATTACTCCGATATTAGTCGCTATGAAAGAGGAGTCTCTACTGTGTACTTTCTTTTCGCCTTGAAGTCCCTTTCTCTCTATATCAAGAGCGCTGTCATCGGCAATCTGTACCGAGCCAACGACAATCACGAATGCAAAGTACGACTCACTCGGAAGCAAGCTCTAGTGTTAGTTAGGTTAGCTCAGATACTGCACAAACCGTGGACATTCCATCACGAAAATTTCTCAAACGGTCCTCACGGCGGAGATCGAAGCGTCGGAAAACCGGACTGGTGGAAGTTGAATACTCCGAGCAGATGAAACGAGGATTTTTGCATCCAAGAAGGCATACGGAGACCTTGGTACAAACAACTCGCCAGACACGGCCGGGCCTTTCCTCTTTATGGTTAAGGACGCCGCTCCATCATTCGTACAGCTCCTGTTTGCCTGGACGGCGAGTGTTGTCGCCCAACCGGCCGAATGTTCCCCAGCCGTGGGGCTTGTGGACAGAAAACCGTTTATGCATCAGTAGTCTCGAGCGTGAACCTCGATTAGCTCCTTTGGGTGGCGGTTTTCTGCTTTTCTTTTTTAAGTTTGCCTCTTTCTGGGGCGTTTCCGTGGGGCGAGCATCTTGGCATGAGAAAATGGGGGAGGAATACGGAGCAATACGACGTATTACGAGTTTTCGTCCATGATGGTCCGAGTCCCGCTTATTGAATTCCGTGTCGCTTCCACTGCTGTGGACCACTTTACCCTGCTTTATTTTCCGGCATTTGTGCTGCTCGTTTATTTTCCTTCAACAAAAGACGACGATTGTGTCATCGTTTTGGCGGCCGTTGGAGCCGCCAAAACGAGAAACAGAGGGCCGCCCGGGTTTGAAGCCAAAAAAAGACCCGTTGCCTGCCTTGCCCGGCTTGGGCCATCGACCGACTTGGCGAGTTCTTGGCTATCGATACCGCCGAGGGAAAGAGAAAAAAAGACGGGTTCAACTGCCGTATCGATTGGAACATATATCATTGCTCCGTATAGACGCAGCCACCACAGCAGAGTTGAGAGCGGGCGAGGATTGTTTTCCGTGTCCCGTATTACAGTTCCATAATAAACCCACAGATATCGCTGCTACGGCGTACTTCCGTGGATACTTCATTTATGTATGGGGCATGTGCTCATAGTGTAGGTACACATGTACACGTACCGCCAGGCTCGGCTGGAGAGTTGTCTGCGGCGGATTGTGGAGACCGACGGCGCTATCCTCCTCTATCCTAGGTAATAGTACTGCGTACGGGAGTACGCGTAATAGGTACTTGTACAAGAAAATGGAAAAGTGGGCCTCGCTAGGAGTTGGGAGGAACATCGGGGCATCGGAGGAGCATAAGCGCCACAGGTCCTTCGAAAATTGGATCTGTAGCGGGGGGGTTGTTACAGGTACAAAGTTGGGTTTGTATCGTATTGTAGCCGACAGGACTCGCACGCTCTTCTCCTTCCCGCGTCGTTCTTGCCTTATTATTTGCTCCGTAATATTCCCTGCTTTGGCAGTTCTTTCCTCCGTATCTTTGTAGCCTCCCTTGCAAAAAGGACAACAAGAAGAAGGCGCGACCTCTCACTGTCCTGTCCGTTCATCGTTCCTGCCGCACGGGTTCGAAATTCATGTATTTGCTCTATTCACCTAATTTCTCTCATCCCTTTTCTAGCGCTCTTCTCTCTGTCTGACTTCTAGGGCTTACCGCAAACCGTTCTTTCCTCCCTTTTTTTTGGAAGAGAAGACGAGGGGGGTGAGAAGACGAGGGGGGTGAGACCGTGGGCGGTACTTGGGTGTTTGGCCCAATCAGACGCTACAACAGAGCCTAGGCAGCAAGTCGTCCCTGCCCTGTTGGTTTTTATGAGAGACTGAGCCTCCTGTCAAAAATATAAAATAAAACCAAACAAAAAATTTGAGGGCAAACCGGAAGTTGAAAATAAAAATAAAAAAGCTGTGCCTAGCTCTTTCCGCCATCTGTAATCCAGCAAAGCAGTTCGGCCGCCTTTGTGCGAGAAAGAGTTTTCCAGCCTCGCATTTTCTTCATCTTCATCTTTATCTTCATTCTCTTCCTCTCTTCATCACGTCGTCGCCACCTCACAGCACGACTCCGGGGCCTTTTCCCCGAGCGCAACCCGGTTTCGTCCCACGAAAACAAAATCGATTCAACAAAAAGGAGCAGGACGGACGCCAGCAGAAACCATCCAAGGACCTGTATCATCATCAACAAGGCCTTGCTTCTCACGACGATCCATTCGGCCTCGTCTCTCTTCCGACATTCAACGCACTGACAAAAAGGGACAACAACAACAACAACAACCGTCCGCAGTGCAGTAGCCGGCAATGACTGGGCGCACCTCATTTCTCACGATATCTGCGCTTTCTTCTTCGCTCCGGTTCCGGCCCCGGACCGCTTTGTTCCCTTCGTCTTTTTCACACGTCTTCTTTGGCCCGTTGGTTTGGCCCTTGTGTCGCACGCGCGGGTCCTGCTGAAAGTGAGAAAAAAAAGAAAAAAGAGAAAGAAAAGGGTTTGGTGTTTCCATTCTCTCACTTGTTCGCACTCGCAAAAAGAACGTCCGCGCCTCCTCTGTGAATGGGCACACGAGCGAGTCGACGTGCGGAACCAGCTTTCCGAGAGAGACAGCATTTGCATCTGGCGCTGCCTTTGAACGGTTTTTGCTCGCCAGACACCTGCTCCCGCATCTCTGTTCTGCTCTCGCCAGGTCCTTCGTTGTCACCACCACCGACGACCCCCCGAAAAACGCTCCAAACGAGATAGCGTCCGAGATTAGCGCAACGCCTTTTTCTCCGGACTTCCAAGGACTAAAAGTCGCTTTTTTCTACTTCCGGGCTCCTGGTCTTTTTTTTCTTTTTTTCTTTTTTTTTGTTTTCTTTGCGTTCCTTCTGGTCACTAAGACTTTTTTATTCTTTTTTTTCTGCCTCCTCAAACGCAGTCACGCGTTCTTATTTTTTCCTCATTACTTTCGGTCTCGTCAGCATAAGCAGCTCCAGCCGGCGACCGCTGCTGACTCTTGGTTTCCCGGAACTAGACGGGTTGTGTGTGCCTATTCTTACAGCCCTCTTGACTCGCCCGAACCGAGGTGAAGAAAAAGGGGAATGTCTCGTGTTCTGTCGACGCGCTCTTCCAACGTTACTAGGCAGACACAGCGATACGAGACCAGGCTGCCATAATCAAAGCTCTAGATTTGGTTACGGTGGGAAGAGTCGCTGTTTGTTGGCAAAGGGTTCTTTTTTTTTAGGTTCCAAACCAAACGGTCTCTCATCATAAACACATATACCCTTCATACCCGCCATGGACAAGACCCCCCAGGACAAGAAACCCCGCCGCCGTGCAACGTCTCCGCCGCCGTCGTTCAGCGCGCACAACCTCGTCTTTGATGTTGCCAACTGGCACCCAAAACCCGTCAAACGCCCCCGTCCCGTCAAGTCGTGCACCGAATGCCGCCGCCGCAAACTCAGGTGCAGCAGAAGCTGCCCTTGCTCGCAGTGTCAACGGTCCTACCGTGTCTGCACGTATGGCAGCGGCAGCACCGACGGCGCCGGTGGCTCGAGCAGCCGCGGTGTGGATGCGAACAACCCCAACGCCGAGAGCGATGCCTCTGAGGAGGGCTCTGGCGGCGACGAGGATTCCAAGTCCGGAGACGCCGCCGGCGAGCGGCCGTTCAAGCGCCATTCAAGCCGGCCTCCGTCTGTCTCTACACCCCAGGATGTCCCCGCCGGCGGCAGCAGCAGCGGTCATCCGCCGCCTAATTCGTCCCTCAGTCTCCTCTTGAATCCTCCGTCACCCTCCTCGTCGACGTTTCCACGTCCATCAGCCCACCACGTGCCTCAGCCGCCATACGCCCCTGTCTCTTCCGCTGCTTCTCTCCCTCCGACTTCCGGCACCATCACCGCTTCTACTACTTCTGCCCCTCTCCCCACTTTGGCCTTTGCTGTGCGCGACGGCCCCGTTGCCGCACCCATGTCCGTTCCCCTCTCCGTCCCCGCCTCGCACCCCGGTTTCGAACACATATCCGGCGCGTTGACCAACCCGCGGTCCCCCTTGCTCACTCTCAATGGCCCCGAACTGCGGCAGTTTACCTCGGCTCTCATCGAGGAATTTTCCGCGAGAATGGAACGTCTTGAGAAGCTCGTGCTCGCAAAAGATGCGTCTGCGCTGTCCGCCATTCCACCATTCCCTTCCTCGGCCACGCTTTCCCAACTGCATGTTCGCCAGCAGCCGCAAGACCCACGTCGACACTTGATCGATGCTTCCTCGGCTACCATGCGAGATCTTAGCGTCAAGGGCCCGAAGAGCCTGCGAACGAGGCTATTTGGCCAGAACAGCACACGCGTGCTTTTGAACCTGGTTTGTCTCCCTCCTATTTGCGGGGTGAAAATAAAAAGAAAGAAAAGAAAAGAAAACCGGTGTACAATTTTATTCGATGACATTAACTAATCTTCTCATTCGCATCGTAGTTTGATGAGGCCAAGGATTTTATTGCTGACAAAAACAAACGGGACACCGCCGCGAATCTGTTCTCAGCGCTGGAGCGTATTCATCTGGCGCTGCAAGAGGACCATGTGAAGACGCTCAAACCGATCACGGTCTACGTCGACTCTATGATGCCAGTGCAAAAACGCATGGCCGACATCCTGCCGCGTCGTGACGTATGCGACCGTTTGCTTGACGTGTACGTAAACGTGTCCGAGGGATTGTATCGCGTCATCCACGTCCCGACGTTTCGTCAAGAGTTTGAGGCGTTCTGGGCCGACGGCGTCAGCGGCGGTGGTGGCAACACAACTTCCAACGGCTTTCACACGATGAATGGTGCCAGCGGGCCTGGCAGCAGCACATCACGAACGCCAGGCGGGGTTGCAGAAGACTTTTTGCCGCGGCTGCTCTGCATCTTATGCATCGGGTCGCGGTTTGAGGCGGAATCCAAGGGCCTTGCCTACGACCGGCCCGACAGTGTGCACATTCCGACAGCTTGCGCACTCGTGCGCTCGTGGCTCGACAGTCTGCGGGGCAAGCACTCGATTGACGTGCATACGCTGCAGGCCGAAATGCTGCTGTTGCATGCGAACCGCATGATCGCGTCGCGCCCGCAGAGGATCTGGACCGAGCTCGGCGTTATTTCGCGGATGGCCATGACCATGGGTTTGCACCGTGACCCGTCCGAGTTCGGCTCGCAGTTGTCCCCGTTTCAAGCCGAGTTCCGCCGCAAGCTCTGGTTTACCATCATGGACATGGACTTGCACGTCTCGTTGGCCTCGGGCTTGCCTCACGCCATACGCGTAGACGAGTTTACGTGCCAACCGCCCCGAAACCTGGACGACGTCGACATTTACCCCGAAATACCCGCCCTGCCCCCGGCAAAGCCGATCAGCCAGTATACGGACGGCCAAATGCAAGCATTTGCGTCTGGCACACTACCGCTGCGCATGCGCGCCAACGACCTCCTGTGCCACATTGATGCGCTGACAGACTACGGCGAAGTGTTGACCGTGGGCGGCGAACTCGAAAAGGCGCTCGACGATATCAATCGTCTCTTTCCACGCAACACCGCCGTCGGCCACCACAAGAAATTTCAGGTGTGGCGCATGCGCGCCATGCTCGACATGCACATACGCCGGCCTCTGCTGGCACTTTACCGGCCGTTTGCACTCAGCGCATCCGCCGACTGCCCACCACCAACGGCCATCTCGGATGTGTATCTAAAGTCGTCGATGGCCATGTTGACCTATATGGAAGAGCTCGACCCGTCCATGCCGGCTTTTGATGACGTAAGCTACATGTACTATCTCATTTTGCGGCACGACATCGTCCAAGCAGCGTTTAGCGTCTGCTACTACATCATGCAAACGGTCGAGGCCGAGACCGAGGCCGAGACCGAAGCGTTGGATATTCCTACGACGGCGCCAGCCAACCATCCGAGCGTTGGCGTCAACACTCAAGGCGGGTCCGGCGCTGCTGGTCCTGGCAGCGGAGCGGCTTACCTAAACCGTACCACGGTGCCCACCCTTTCAGACGCTAGCCCCCGAAGTGGCGGCGAAAACGGTGGCGCAGGCAGCGGAGAAACCCACCGGAACAGGTCAATAAAAGCACCTTCGTCGATTTGGCCATCAACGTATCTGATCCGGGCGGTCGAGCGAACAATGGAGAATCTGGCCCGCCTTGCCAACGATTTAAGCTTTGATTTGCGTGACGTCGTTGCGCTGGCTACGGTGTTGGGGTCCGTCATGCCAGCCACAGGACAGACACAGCGCAACGAGAACATCCGGGCGCAAGTCGGCCGCGTGCTGGACGTGTGCATTGAGAATTTACGGGGACATGCCTCTCCTGCGGTATGTGTGATGAACGAAATAATACAAGAAAAGGAAACTAAAACCGATTGATTCATTGTCGGCTTTGCTAACAACAAACCATAGATCCGCTCAGCAGTGTCGGGGCAAGAAGCATCACACCCCCCAGATTGGTACACCAGGCCTCAGTTTGCTTCTAATGATAAAGAAGTGGTGAGTGCAATGCGTGCCATGTGCCAAAAAGAAATCACGGTTCTGTAATTCTTTAGGACCCCTGCTTACATTATTGTCCCCAACCTCGCAGCATTCCAACCAATCTTCTACCCTTTGGGATACCTACTTTTGGGATCCATGGGCTCTGGACCAAGCGCACCAAATCATTTGAGAGATATTTGACGAATCTAGAGGGCGTTTTGGCGTGTGTGCTTTTTTTTTTTTTGCCCTGTTATTCAACATTTGGGCCGGCCTGCGAAGCATTTGGATATGCTGCAAGACCAGCTTTTGAGAGCATTTATGTGGACTTACAACTTTTTTTTTGGCAAAAATGACTGGTTCTTTTTTTGCTTTGAAGCTCGGAGGCCAGTAACAAAAGAAGCGAAGAGACAGGAGGCCATTTTGCAATACGCTCGAAGCCGGACGAAGAAACTTCCAACATGCTACAATGCACGTATTGGGGCTGTAGCTAGGTACCGGGAACAAAAGCTTAGAGAAACGTCCAAA
The DNA here is from genome assembly GCA_002778095.1 of Fragosphaeria purpurea. Classification (NCBI taxonomy): domain Eukaryota; kingdom Fungi; phylum Ascomycota; class Sordariomycetes; order Ophiostomatales; family Ophiostomataceae; genus Fragosphaeria; species Fragosphaeria purpurea. The sequence goes on from PCDL01000002.1 coordinate 2,081,782, forward strand.
AAGCAGCAACTCGTTACGAAAGTAAGGCCACGTCTCCCATACATATATTGTGACAGCTTACGGGTTTCGTCAACCTATTGCGCAAGCTACAAGCCGGGTCCCATTTGTGTGTCGTCGTCGGGAGGACGTTTAAATCATGTGATTTATTACCCCGGCAATTACTTCGAGGCCCACGCACGCGGCACGGTAGCGGCGGCGTTAAGACAAGGGTAAAGCAAATCTGGGGTGCTGCCAGCTGGGAGCGAAGACCCGAAGCGTTTGGAGGGCGCTAACGGCCGTATGGGAATTTGCCTCGGCTCTCTAGACCAGCATCGTCGTCCCCGCAGTCACTCTAAGCCGGGTCACCGAGACCACACAGCAAAGCTGTAGTTTGACGCCACGTTCAAAAGTCTACAGAGTAATAATGACTTTGGAGAACGCTTGATTTCAAATACAGGGCTGGCCTTTGCTCATTTTACGTACACACGTCGATGCCCGGCTCTTGCCTTTTTTTTAGAGAAACGGCCCATTTTGGTCCTCGGCAAAGAAGCCATCTTGCTGGGCAGTCAGTCTCGCTCCACCTCTTTGATCTTGGCTGTTGTATAATTTTTTTTTCTTTTATTCTCCTCCTGACTCTTTCCTCTCTCAAAGCATAATAGTACTCTGCGTCTGTCTTGTCTTTCCTCTTTCATTTTCTTTTTTTTTCTTTTGGGGTATCTTCACTTTCTTAAAGAATACTCTGTACTTGATATTGACGTCTTCTTCCACTCCGTCGTTACCGCTTCACTACACACACCACACACACCACACACACCACACACACACCATCATGGCCAAGACCAAGCAGCCTGTCTACGTCCTCGGCGTGGGCATGACCAAGTTCATCAAGCCCCGGGGCAAGGTCGACTACACGGAGCTCGGCTTTGAGGCCGGCGTCAAGGCCATGCTCGACGCCCAGATCACCTACGACGACGTCGAGCACGGCATCGCCTGCTACTGCTACGGCGACTCCACCTGCGGCCAGCGCGTCTTTTACCAGTTCGGCATGACCCAGATTCCCATTTACAACGTCAACAACAACTGCTCCACCGGCTCCACCGGCCTCTTCCTCGGCCGCACCATCATCGCCAACGGCGGCGCCGACTGCGTCCTCGTCGTCGGCTTCGAAAAGATGATGCCCGGCAGCCTGCAGACGTTCTTCCAAGACCGCGCCAACCCCACCGGCACCACCCAGGCCATGGTCGAGGCCACGCGCGGCCTCACCAAGGCGCCGGGGGCCGCCCAGATGTTCGGCAACGCCGGCCGCGAGTACATCGAGCAGTACGGCGCCACGCCCGACGACTTTGCCGAGATCGCCCGCGTCAACCACCAGCACTCGGTCCACAACCCCTACAGCCAGTTCCACGACGTCTACACGCGCGCCCAGATCCTGGCCGCGCCCACCATCCACGCGCCGCTCACCAAGCTGCAGTGCTGCCCCACGTCCGACGGCGGCGCCGCTGCCGTGCTCGTCTCCCAGGCCTTTCTCGACGCCCGGCCCCACCTGCGCAGCCAGGCCGTGCGCATCGCCGGCCAGAGCCTCGCCACCGACGACCCCTCGCTCTTCTCGCGCAGCGCCGTCGACCTCATGGGCTACGCCATGAGCGAGCGCGCCGCCCGCGCCGCCTGCGCCGAGGCCGGCGTCCAGCCGGGCGACGTCCAGGTCGTCGAGCTGCACGATTGCTTCAGCACCAACGAGATGGTCACGCTCGACGCGCTGGGCCTGCCCGCGGGCCGCGTCGGCGACGACCAGCCGGGCGGCGCGCGCGGCGCCGCCGTCGCGCTGGTGCGCCGCGGCGACATCACGTACGGGGGGCGGTACGTGGTCAACCCGTCGGGCGGGCTCATCAGCAAGGGCCACCCGCTGGGCGCGACGGGGCTGGCGCAGTGCGCGGAGCTCGTGTGGCACCTGCGCGGGTGGGCGACCAACCGCGCCGTGCCGCAGACGCGGTACGCGCTGCAGCACAACCTGGGGCTGGGCGGCGCGGCCGTGGTGACCGTGTACGCGCGCGCTGACGGCCAGGTGGCGCCCGGCCCCAGCAGCCACAACGCCCTGACCGACGCGGACGTGGGGCGGCACAACCAGCTGGGCTACAACCCGGCGACGGAGGCCAAGGGCTTCACGGCGGCGCAGGCGCGGTCGGTGCGCAGCAAGACGCAGACGAGCGACTGGGCGCTGGGCGACACCGAGAAGAAGGTAGAGGCGCGTTTCTGATGACCGGCCGGGCATTGTTTTCTTTGTTATGTTTTTTTTCTTTTCTCTCATTCCTATAACTTGTACATAACACAATAAATGCATGTTGATTTTTTTTTTTTTTTTTTTTTTTTTTTTTTTTGTTCGCATCAGTTCTGGCAGCCAGGATAAAATCCATTGATCATTAGTTGTCCGTGAGATGGTTGTCTAAGTAATTATGTCTAATCTGGTAAAAGAGCCTCTAAAAGTTTGAAATCGCTTAACCAAAAAAAAAAAGTAGAAGGAAAAAAAACGCAAAAATACGCATATTCCTACATGGGTATCATTTGCTTTCTCCCGTATCGTCGTCAAAACCCGCACGCTTCGCTGCAGACAAAAAAAGAAAAAAAGAAAACCAAAACCAAATCAACAAATAAATCACTGCGCCAAATGCGAGTAGTTTCCGGGCAACATGCAACGCTTTCAAATGCCAAATCAGCCGCATAATTAATTCGTTTCGTCTCCGCGTCAGATGCTTGTGTCGTCCGCCATGCCGCAATCAGAGTTGGTGTTGTTGCAAAAAAAAAAAAATTTAAAAAAAAATACCACAATGCTCAATAACCCTGCCGTGACGGTCCTCGCGATGCTGGTGGCGTAGGGCCAGATCGCAGGAGCGTTGCCCAGTCGCTGTCGGAACCGTAACGGCTGTGCCGCGACGCCTGGCCGTCGGTCAGCGAAGCGCCGTTGTTGGTGCGGCTGCCGTGTCGGCTGCCGTGTCGACTGCCTTGACCGCCGCCGCCGCCGCCGCTCATAGCGATGTTCGAGGCAGACGATGGCACACGGCTGTGCTGCGGCATCACGTCGGCAACGTCTTCCTCCACCACCTCGACCTCGACGGTTTTGATGATGCCGCGGGGCCAAAACGACTCGGCGGCCATCGCGTCCTCGAGGCTGCGGCGGCGGCCGCTGTTGTGTACGCTGTCACGCATGGATCGCCTCGTCGATGCATTGCGGGCTGCGGGCGCCAGGCTCCGCAACACCGTGTCGTTTCCGCCGTGTTTCGTGCCGTCGTCGGCATCGTCCACGAAGTTGGCCTCGCGCGGCCCTTCGATGATCAGCATCGACGACCGCTTGACGGACGACCGGCTCGAACTCGAGCGGTCGCGCCGCCTGTCGCCGTAGTAGTTGCCGCTCTCTTCGTCGTGGTTGCCGCCGCCGCGCCGCGAACTCACAATCGACGCAGCGTCCGACTCGAACGGATTCTGTCGCCCGCCGTCGCCGTTGCCGTCACCGTCTCGTCCCCCCCGGCCGCGACCACTGCGCGCGGCGTGCGTCCGGCTTTCCGCTTGCACCCAAAAGAGCGACCCCAAGGGCAAGACATTGGCGGCCACAATGCCGACGTTCTGTTCGAGGATGGACAGGACGGTCGCAAAGAAGGCGTCAAAGGTGAAGACGCCAGGAACCGTTTGAGACGTCTCGTACGTTCGCACCGTGGCAAAGACGGCCGCCCTGGTGCAGACAATTAGTGGCCAAAATTTTTCAAAACGTTGTTAATCTTGTTGAACGGGATAGTATGAACCTACATTAAACTGAGGCTCGACAAGAAATAGAACGGCCAGCGCATCCTCTGATGCATTTCAAAGTCCCGGACAATCATGACCGGGAAGAGGGACAGAAAAAGCCACCAAAAAACCGAAAAGGCTAAGGCTGATTAGAAATTGTTTTTTTAACAAGGTTTTTCTACATTCTTTGATATGTTGCCTTACCTCCTTGAAAGTAGCCGATGTTGAGCTGGACATTCGGGTTCCAGCATTCGCCTGGAACGGTTGGGTCCCACAATTTTTGCAGCGGACGACACTGGAGGTTGGTGGTCAGGGAAAAAGCGAGATTGAGGACGGCCATGAGCAGAATTTGGCTGCTGAGGAGGATGCGCCACTGCTTGACGGCGCCCACAAGGCGGATAAAGAAGAAGCAGATGGAGATTTTTGCGAGTGTCGTGCCCATCATGAACCAAGGCTGGCCGAGCCAGTCGAATTCGAGCGCGTGCGAGGAATCTACCATGGAGCTGCCTTCGATGATGGAGAAGACCGTGCCGACGAAACCAACAACCTATCTTCTGTGTTAGTATTCGCGCGACTCTCGCTTTCCATTTATCCAACATCATCGATGGCATGTCAAGTACCCCTGATACGCCGATGGCGTAGTCGTCGAAGCCCAAGTGGTTGGATGCCCGCCTCCGGACCCAAAGCCGGGCAACGCATGTTGACAACGAAATGATGCCGGTGGTGATGGAAATGGCGAGAAGGACCGGCCCTCTAGATAAGTCGGGTGTAGCAGCCATAGCTGCGGTATCGTCGATGTGAACCCAATGCAAAGGCTTTTCAAGGGAAACTAACAGAAGACTTGATAAAGGCCAAGACAGAAGAAAAAAAAGTATTGAGTTTAGAAATCGATCATGTAAATAAAGTTAGAGCAGAAGTAAGGGACCCATGATGCTTCCAGAAGGACGGGCGTCTTAGGCAAGGCGAAACGACGAGACTTTGCAAGGGAAGGCTGAAAGGGGAAAGAAAGCACAAGAAGGCAAAAAAGGAAAAGAAAGGGTATACACAAGGTTAAAAGAGATGTGGGAAGCACGGACGATGGAGTGACCGACAAGTGAGAAGGGGGGGAGGGAGGAAGGTTAACTGGGTTCCAAATGTGTTCTTCGTTTCGCTTGGCTGGCAAAGGATCGGAGGGGGGAACGAAGTCACCAGAAACCCGGCGTTTTGGAAACACCAGACAACGACAGTCACAAGAAAAAGCGAAGATGACAGGTGACACAGCACGATGCAAAAAGACCCCCATCACTTGTGCACCAAAAGGGTCAAGGAAGCTCGAACCGAGATCTGCTCGAGTGTGGTTGAAAGGGGGAAGCAGGGGAAACAAAGCCGGCAGCAGGTGCTCAACAAAGTATACTTGGCGCATATACGCCGTATGATGTCCTGTCCTTTTCCCCTTCTGAATGATTTCTTTTCTGTTCAAGTCGGCCAGTATCAGCCACAGATAAAATAGGTACGATCATGGCATCTGCCCTGGCCTTCAAACACCTCCATTGCGATCACACGTACCGCGTGGCTTGGCACGATGGACTGCTTGGGGGGGCTTGAAGTGTTTTTCTGTTCTCGTGCAGTTCTGAGTTATGTCTGTAGATGCAAAAGCTGACAAGCTGGCGAACCGCTACTAAGGCCTGCCCTATTAAGATTCGGCCATTCCGTTGGTGCTTTTCTAGGGAACAAAGCCATCGAGGCAGGTAAAAAAAAAAAAAAAAAAAAAAAAAAAAAAAAAAAAAAAAAAACACGCGACTACTTCGCCTCTTCAGTGCTGGCGGCTGGTATATGACACAGCTGACTTCCATCACAACAAGATGCACCCGCTGTGTGGGGGGCACATTTGAAACGTCAAAAGAGGCCCGCGAGCGGCGGCAAAGCGTGGGACCGCGATTGATTGCAAGCGGATGGCTGTATGATGGGATGTCATGCGCGGCGGCCGCGTAAATGCGTTGCTGTGCCAGTCAATGCGCTGCTGGTGCGTCTGACGTACGCCAACGGCACGACGGAGGGCAAGCAAAATTCAGAAATTTTGCCTTTGCAATTGCCAAGCCAGCCAGTCACCGCGTCTAGCTCATCCGAGGCTGCCATGATGGGTCCGGGGAGACGCCTTTTATTCCAAGAAGAGCATCCGGCAAGCGTATCGCCCCGATCCTGGGTTTTGTTGTAGAGGAGGGGATGTGCAGGACAACAAGACAATAAAGGCGAGATACCCGAACGCAAGAGATGGGTTCGGGGAGCAAAGGCTGGCTTGGCAAGACATGATGTCGTCCAGTTTGTCGCAAGAAGACCAAAAGAGACGGTACTGCTTCTGAAGTGTCATTTGTGTCGTTTCTGAAGTCTCCTGGAATCATATCACGCCAGAAGGAAGGTTATGTCCCACGACGCACGAACACATTTTTTCCAACTGTTCTGCCTCATCAGCGTACAATAGAACAACAGACGACAAAAAGAAATAAAAAAAAAGGCCAACTGACGTGGCATGGTCGGGCGTTGGGTGCATGAACGTAGCAGCCCACTTGAATCAAGAGCACGGACGCACAGAGAGAGAGAGAGACAGCCATGTGAACGAAGCGAGAAGCTTAAAAAAGAAGCACAGCAGAGCGAATGAATGTCTCTAGGAAAAGGAGGGGGTAGACGAGAAGAAGAAACACGCAAAGGGTGTTTGGGTTGGTATGATCGACGTCGAAATGGAAGCTTCATGGAACAATCCGCGACGTTGTGTGAGCGTGCGTGAGACGGGTGGTCAAAACCCCTGGCGAATAAACAAAAGAGCCTTACATACCCTCGACTCCCACCGACGGAAAGCAAATCGGATTCACCTTGAGTGGACTTCTCGTTTTGTGCATAAAAAGAGAGGGCATCGTGGGCCGCTTCATCGTTGAAATACGTCGCTCTTACCATTTCACGTTAAGCACCCTTTTTTTGTTCGGCCCGCCAGCCGAGCCAGACGTTGCACCCATTTTTTTTCTCCTATTCTTGGCGTACGTACGGCGGCCCGGACTCACTGGCATCGCGTCTCTTCCGACTGATCGCCAGCCATCCATGGGATTGCAAATGGGGCGTCAAAAGAGGTCATGCTTTGGGCATCGCTTGTCCTTTTCCGATCTGCCGAGAAGGCACTCGGAAATATACCGTTTTGGAGGAGCCTTGTTTGTTTCTTTCCCTCACCCTTCCTACCGTGTTGTCGTTTTTGTTTCTTCGGCGGTTCTCACAGCGAGGCGACGTGGTTGTTTGAAAGCGAAACAATGGATTCCGAAACGACACTTTCACAAGCAATCTGCGTGACAAAACAGGAGAGGATAGTTTTTTTTCTTTTTCTTTTTTTTTTTTTTTTAAAAAAAAAATCCCGATTTTCCTTCTCGTGAGACTCGGCAAATTTGTCCGCATCTCTCCAGATAGAACATCCCGAGCAAGGAGGACAGCTTGGTCCGCCTCGGGATGGCGAATAAAAAAGAAGGGGCAACATGCGATACTTATTACATCCAAAAAAAGAAAACCATGTAACAGCCGGCGGCAAACTGGACGTGATTTTTTTCAATAAAACGAGTCTCCTTTTAGTACGCCGTTCTCGGTATCGCCAAGTCTTGGAGGCAAACGAACCGGACGGCGAACCGAACAAACAATTATCGATGCCGGCAACACGTTTTGTTGCTTGGGGCACTGGTGTGCTTCTTCTCTCGCCTTCCTATACAAAGGCGAAAAGCAACTGGCAGACAGACACGTTCGTAGGGGGTAAGGGGTTTGACAGCTTTACGCGCTGCGGAAGCTCAAGCTGTGTGTCGATTTGTTGGCATGTGACTGTCAATCCAATGCCTTTATGGTGGAGCTCGACGGGGAGCTTGTGCCCTCGCCCGGAACGACCCAAAATAGCTTCGAAAATCCCAGGGCGAGCGGCGGCCGTATCGTAGTACTTCATAGTGGCGGGAGTTGCACCGGGCGGGCGTGCCTCCATCCGTTCAAGGGGCATCGCCCAGAAAGCCGTTACGGTCCTCCTACTCTCACGAAAGGGACTAACTACCAAACTGCAGCACGACTATGTCCAAACGAGTAAACGAACTCTGATCGGGGAAGGGGACCAGTTGTCGATCGCGGTAGTACGTTGTATATGTATTATATTTGGGAAACCCGTTCGTCCTCGTTTGTCCCTTTTTCTTCTGGACCGCTGTACACCCACCCGTATGCACCTTTTTTGCTACACGCCTTTCCATTTCCTTTGCTTAACCGCTCCACTGGCAGTGCAACAGCGCCGGTGCGGCTCTGCGATTCGCGGGAGATGCGCTGGGTCCGGTTTCGTGGAAGTTAGTGGACCATCCTTTTTTTTTCTCGTTTGGTTTTCTCGCGAGCATTTGTCCTTTTTGTCTTGTTGTTTTTCTCCTTTTTTATTTTCTTTTTACGATACTGCCAGCCCTTTGGACGCGCCGGCCATTCCACTGCAATGAACCCTACTTCCAACGGGCCAGTGTCGCAGAGGAAAAAGAAACGAAAGCAGGGAGATAGCAGCGGCCCCTGCATCTTGTCTGCGGACTGCGTACATGATCTGTTTCTTTTGGCTGTCAGGACGGACAGCTGAACGAAAAGAGTTCTGTTTCATTTCGGTGGAAATTGTGCTCAACAATGAGAACAACAGGCAAAAAGAAACGTTGGATACAAAGGCAATCAAAAGAAAGCCAATGGGATCGAACGGGGATGTTGGAATACAGCTGCAGACGACGCCGGTGTGATCAGAGTATAAAGAAACACGGCGCAAAAAGACCGTGCATACGCAATCCTTGTACGTTGTTCTGCATACATACGGCGCATTCTGCGTATCAACCGTGCAAGTCGGTCGGCCATGTCGTCGTTGGCGGCGGCGATTGCGACCGTTCTGCGGGCAGAGTGCAGAATGGTGATGTCATACAGCGTCGGCTGAAGTCGCTGTGGACGACAGGAGGGGGTGTCGGCTTCCTGTACGGAAGGAACGAAAGCCGGCCATGGTTCTACTTTCCATTTTCACGCAATATGGTGCTCGATTAAAAAAACAACGCAAAGAAAGGAACGACCGAGACAGAAAACCAGCAACAAAACGAATCAAAAACCCTTCACATCAAAGGAAGGAACGCGACAATCTGGAACGTGTACTAATGCATGTTTGTACGCTGTATTGGTACTCCCAGTGTCCAAGTAGCTTGCTTGATAGGCAAAGCTCCAAGCTTCCCAAGACGCCATCCGCGCACGGACCAGGCTCTTTCACATGCCAAAAACGTGTGGCTCATATCATGTATACTTCTCGTATTACGCGCCCTTTTCTTTCCCCTCCCTTGGAGACGACTCATCGCCCGCCATCAGGGCACACACACCATGTAACGCGTGAGATAAGAAAAAAAGGGTGATGGGATCTTACTCTGTCGTCTTGCATTTTCCTTTGTCAATGTGTGCGAAGTAATACTACGACTAAGCAATGTGTGGGTGGGCTGGACCCAGAAAAAGCGCCAAAAGAAAGAAAACCCGCCAAAAAGGCCGCCAAAAACGTGCTCCCGCTTATCGTGGCCAACGGCAAAAGCACATGCAAAATGCAGATGCAAGATGCAAAGCACATTTTTCGTCAAGGTGAAATACATGGCAGAAACTGCTCGTAGTCGTCGTAGCTGCCACACCTTGGAAGGCAAAAAAAACACCCGGTGTCTTGCACGAGCAAATCGAAGCACGTAAAAAACGTAAAAAACGGGTGGCCAAGCAATTTCCTTCGGTTGTTTTTTCTTTTCTTTTTCTTTTTCTTTGGCCCTTTTCTCTTTCTTCCCCTGACTCTTTTTTTCCCTCCCTTGATTCCGTCTATTTCTTTTTTCCCACAGAATTCATTCTTCGTCCGGCCAGTAAAGCCTTAACTATCCTTTATCAAAAAAAGGTTTATCCCAGGAACAAACCCAAACGCAATCCATTCTTCCATCCAATCTATCCATCGTCCTTATCTTCTTCTCTTTCTCTCTCGTCTTTCCTCTATCCGTTCGATCCGACGTATCCGCTATATCCTCATTGCCTTTGGCTCTTTCTCGTCAACAACTCGAGAATCACGACAATAGCGTATTCTGTTTCTCTTTTCATCTTCCAATGGCTTCGCCTCAGGTGAACGGCGTCAGCGACGTCAACGGCGTCAACGGCGTCCGCCCCAGCTCCGCCTTTATTGATGTGAGTGTCCGGTTATCTTCTTTTGCCGTTTTGTCGGGACCGTACCTAATCCCTCTCACCCGTTCCAGCACCTCCTCCAGTACCCCGTCGTGGCCGACAGCGTCGCCTCGGTCCAACACACAAAGTACGGCCAGCAGACCCTCGCCCTCGGCGCCTCTGCCTACGCGACCCTCGCCCGCACCATCGAACCGCTGCTGGCGACCCCCTACGGCTACGTCGCGCCCTACGTCGTGCCCGTCGTCCACCGCGCCGACGCCCTCGGCGACCGCACCCTCGGCGCCCTCGACAGCCGCGTCGTCCCCACCGTGACGGCCGTCTACGCCGACGCCAAGGGCCGCGTGCTGGCGCCCGTCCGCCACGGCCTCGCCGGCCGCGACCACGTCGCCGCCGTCTACGCCGGCGAGCGCAAGCAGATCCCCGGCGCCGGCGTCCTGCCGCTGGGCAAGGCGCTGGCCGCCACGGCGCTCGTCGTCACCGGCGAGACGCTGGCCTGGGTCCGGGAGCACTTGACGGCGGCCGCCGAGCACCAGAAGCACCACCACACGGACGGGGGGGCCAAGGTGCCCAACGGCACCAAGTAGAAAAGGCAGGTTGCGCCAAAGAACACGACGAACTATACAAAAAAAAAAAGGAAAAAGAAAAAGAAAAAGAAAAAGAAAAACGACGATCTCTCTTCTCTCCCAGTCACAATTGGTTTTTGGGGGGGATCTCTTTTTGGTTTTCTTACCAGGTTTCTTTGTGTCTACGGTTTTCCCGGCTGGGTTTGGGGTTTTATTATTTCCAATTTGGCCGCTTTTTGCGTGTGTCAATCACTCATTCTTCTCTGTCTGCTATACAAATGTCGGTCTTATTTGATTCCCACAAACTTTTTCTTTATCTCTCGGTTTCTATTTTTTTCTGGCTTCTCTTCTTTTTCTCTTATTTGCGTTCTCAAGAGTTAGACTAGGGCTTGCTATACGGACGAATGAAAATACTACAAAAGAATGGTTATTTTTATGTAAACGGGCAAAGTTGTTAGATGACGGTAGCAGGCGCAAATAAACAGCTTTCTACGCTATCAGGCTTTTTGTATGTTCTTTTTTTCTGTTTCTTTTCATAAACTGCTAATCATACAGCGTGGAATGGCCACGGCGCTCTCCTGTCGTCCCTGCCCCAATCTCGCACACACAATGGGAGCTAAGGCTTCAGCTAGCCAACTGTGATGCATTTTCTGTTGAGCCGGGTTCTTGGACAAAAGAAAAGAATTCTACGCAAGTAACAAGTATGACTAGACATTTGCGTGCTGCATGTCACTTCGGCGAAGAGAGGAGGCGTTGGGCTTTTGGCGAGCGAGCAGTACGCTGTAGGCTTAACATGTTTGTTGGGCGAGTGTCACATAAAAAAGGAAGGACAAGTACGGGAAGCAGCACTTGACGGTGGTGACGCGCTGAGAAAACCGTGTCTGGCCGGTCGGTTTTGCGGCGCGAGTCTCTTCTACAACGGAAAAGGAAACAAGAATGGACGAAGGAAAAGCCAAGCCCCCCAAAAATAGACTCGGTCACGCAGTCCACCAAGCCTTACCAAAGCTCGGCTAGGATGTACGGCAGGATGACAGCGCAGGCTGTGACCAAGACAGCCATGCACTCAAACAACGTCATTGGTAGTCTCCAAAGGGGCTTTGACGAGAGAAGCATCCACGCGGACAGCAGAGCCACGGCGCTGAAATGGTAGACGAGGACATGCGGCTTGTGTGCGATGCCAGCGAGCAATTCTGCCGGCCCCCGGACACAATTGCCGCCCCGCTGAAAGTACGCGAAGCAGCCCGCGCGCAGAACGCGCAGACGGTCGTCGCTGGCGTTGAACAGAGCGTAGAGCGCTTGGGCCAGGATATTGAGCACGGCGGCGAGGCGCTTCCGCCGCCAATGGAAGGTGTGCAGCTGCCGCAGAACGAGCTGGTGGTCGTCCAGGCGCGGCACGCGCGCAGGTGCCAAGAGATCGCGCAACAAGACGGCATCGTTCAGGGCCACGGTCATGCCGCCGCCCGTGAGCGGGTGGCGCATGTTCAGCGCGTCGCCGGCCACGACGAGGCCGGGTACCCGGTTCGCCGCGGCGGGCAGAAACGAATTCGGCATGCAACGCAGCCGTTTGGCGTCTAAGCTTTTGGCGAACGACGCCTGCACCGACACCGGCAGCTGCGGTAGCACGACGCCGCGGAGGTACTGGGACACGCCGCCGTGGGCCGGCTTGGCTTCGGCCAGCCCGTCCGGCACGTTGACCAGTGCACGCGTTTCGCGGCGGCCGATTTGGTAGAGAAGCACGGGCGAACAATCCCCGAGGATGACGTGTCCGAAATTGGGGGCTGGCAGGTCGGCATCGACCAGCTCCAGCGCCCAGAATTTGGACGTGGCGAGCGGCTTCCAGCTCGTGTGTGCCGTGCGGAACTTGCTGCGGTAGCCGTCGGCCACGACGGTCAGCGAGCCGAAGTAATGCACCTCTTGCACCTCCTGGCCGTCCTTGGCCAGCTTGGCCGTGACGCCGAGGACGGGGCCTTCGGCGCGGTCACGGACGAGAGCAAGCACCTCGGCTTCGATGAGGGTGAGTGTGGGCTCGGCCGCCGCGGCGGCCCGCAACTTTTGAACAAATCGACCATGGTGGAATGACCGCCCTTCCACCGGGGTGACGACGGGCCCCTTTGTTGCGGAAGACCCGCCGTTGCAGGGCGGTGTTGTCTTGACCGCCGGATACGGAATGGCGACGGGCTGGCCGTTGTAAATCACCTCATAACCACGGACGGGAACGGCGTCGATGTCGTCCAAGCAGTGACGAAGGCCAAGGGCGTCGAGCGCCGCGACACCGCCGGGTTGGAGGAGCTCGCCCACGATGCGGTCCGGCTCCTTGAGCGAGCGCTCAAGAAGTACCACAGAGCGGCGTTGGCGCGCAAAGGCCGTCGCGATCGCCGAGCCGAAGATACCGGCACCCACAACAACGACATCTGCGTGGTGGTGCTGCGTTGCCGATGCTTTCTGGTGAAGCCGTGGGAAAGGACTGGCTGCCGAATCCGCCATTGTACAATACTAGCAAGGAGGGGAAAGGGGGATGGGAAGAAAAGGCAGAAAAGAAGAGAGCAAGAAAAAACAAAACGAAGAACAGAAAAATTCGGCAGACCAAAACTCAAGAACGACGCTGGCAAACAAGCAATTGGATACGCTAAATGAGAAGAAGAGGCCCCCTTTATATTTATCTAGTTTTTTGTTTTGGTGTTCATCTTTGGTTGCTATTGGAACCGGTCTGGGGGTCTTGTTTTAGAAACGTAAGATACAGCAGTAAACATCGCATATGGAGAGAATGAAATCCCCCTTTTCTTACTTTTTGAACAGGGTCACGTGATAAGACTCTGTCACATGCAAATGTAACCTGTCGTTCGAGCTGGTGCTCTAGAGGCGGTAAAAAGCTCTTTCAAAGAATGCGAGACGTCCAAATTTATCGACAATTACCAGAATACTAAGAAATTTTGATGCTTTGCTGTGTAAGTGTTATGTAAGGCTCTGATCTTCGTCCTCTTGTATGCAGCTAAACTAGCGTACTATGACACGGAAACTACCGATTTCCAGAAAAAGGCAAAAACCGTAGACAGTCAGCATTGCGCGGGGTCTGACGAATCCTTACATACGCAAAAGCCAAGCGAGCGGCAGGTTCGCGATGCTTCGAATTTGCCGGCGCCTTATTTGCTGGAACCAATTTCGCCTCAAGCCTCACGCTCGCTTTTTAAGCTTCTTTTTTTTTTTTGGCACTGTCTCGTACGTCGTAAGGTCTCTTCTTCTTTTTGCGGGTATAAAAGCAGCACACCGCTCTGCCTCCGGTCTCGATGAAGACACTTTCGCTGGTGCTCTCCATCGTCGCCGGCCTCGTTTCTGTGTTTCTTGTCACCACCAAGTTTTCCAGCATCAGCCCCTTTCTTCCTCCGGGACTTGTCACCTTGCTTGATTTTCCGTCGTACACATTGTTGGGCCCGTCCATGTCGAATACGGCCAACAGCACTTCATCGACTCTTACTACCGACAACGACATGTCCGTCCCCCGCGCCATCCGCAAGGTGGTCCTTGCCATTGAGCAGGCCGAGGGCGCCGGCGCGCGCGTGCGCCGCTCCATCGGCACGCCCGCTCTGCGCAACTTCTCCCCCTTTCTCATGCTCGACCACTTCGCCATCAAGCCCGGCGCCGGCTTCCCCGACCACCCCCACCGGGGCCAAGAGACCATCACCTACCTGCTGCAGGGCGCCGTCGACCACGAGGACTTTGCCGGCCACAAGGGCACCATCGGGCCCGGCGACCTGCAGTTCATGACCGCCGGCCGCGGCATCGTGCACGCCGAGATGCCCCACCCCAACACGGACGGCGCCGCCAACGTCGGCCTGCAGCTGTGGGTCGACCTGCCCAAGCACCTCAAGGACTGCGAGCCGCGCTACCGCGACCTGCGCGCGGCCGAGATCCCCGCGGTCGACGCCGACGACGGCAAGGTGCACATCAAGGTCATTGCGGGCCAGAGCCACGGCGTCGACAGCGTCCAGGACCTGGCGTACACGCCCGTGTGGCTGCTGGACGTGACGATCCAGCCGGGCGGCCGCGTGACGCAGCCGCTGCCGGCGGGCTGGAACGCGTTTGCGTACCTGTTAGACGGCGGCGCCGTCACGTTCGAGGGCCCCGACGCGGCCACGACCCAGACCGTGGACGAGTACCACACCGTCGTCTTCGGCACGGAGGGGACGGGCATCACGGCGAGCGTGGATGCGGCCGCGCCGGCGCCGGCGCACTTTGTGCTGGTGGCGGGCACCCCGCTGGACCAGCCCGTGGTGCAGTACGGCCCGTTTGTGGTGACGTCCAAGGAGGCGGTGTACCAGGCGCTGTCGGACTACCAGACGCACAGCAACGGCTTTGAGCGGGCGGACGGCTGGCAGAGCGAGATTGGCAAGTCGATGGTGCACTGAGGCGAACGGTAGAAAGGCGGATGGGCGTCTCTTTGATTTCGTTTGGGTTTTCTGGCGTCGATTCTCTTCTGGCATGATTTGTCCCATTGTTTTTTTCTAACTCAGTGTCTCAGTTTTCACTTTCACTTTCACTTTCACGATGGCTTATTACCTGTATATAGAAATAGTGCATGCTAAAAGGGGATCTAGTGCACGCCATGTTTGAGCATATCTGGTTGATCTATTCCGCGTCAACAATAATGTCATAAATTAAGACAAGGATTGGTTTTTAACGGACCTCATGAGAGGCCCAATGTCAGGTCGTTCATGGCCCCATTCTGGTACTTGGGATTCATCCCAGCCTAATAGATGCACACCTGCATGTCATACGCACCACACACGTGCTGGCTGCAGCTGAAGCAGCATCCCGCGCCAAGCCACACAGCCCACTTCAGGTCAGTCCGGCCGCACCTATCGCATCGAGCGACAGCGGCCGCTTCCAGAACCTGCTTGCGCTCTTCGCCACGTCGTGCCGCCAGCTGCGCGCATATCAGGAGAAAAGCCGTATACATTTTTATTGAGGCAATATAGATCGTCGTTTGCACAGCTATTCAACGTAGATAGTTCACCCAGTACTACACGACCTGGAACTTCTATTTTCTTTCCAACGAACCAGCTGTTTCCTCACAAACGCCGTTTCCCCCGAATCTTTTTTTCTTTCTTTCTTCTGCAGCACCCCCTCGTCCTTTTTGTCTTACCATGAGCTACCCGCAGGAAAAACCCGCCGGTGGCGCGCCACCGGCACGGAATACCCACGACGACTACCCGCCGCCACCACCGCAGCCGCCGCGGCCGCGGCCACGGCACCTCGACGAGACCCCACTGCCCGACTACGAGATCCCGCATTACAACCCCGCCGATGCGCGGTACGCCGATCACCAGGGCTACGCCTACCCGCCAGCGGCGCCGCCGCCGCCACAGGCGCACGGCGACTACAGCGATGACGGCGATCGTCCGTCCCACAGGCTGGGCTTTGCCGACCGGTTATCGGCGCTCGGCGCCCGGGCCGCGTCGCCCATCAACGCGCTCGCCAACAAAATGGGCTCTGAAGGCTTCCTGCCGGCGACCATGGACAAAGAGTGCGAAAAGGCGGCGCGCGTCTTGAAGGCGTTTTGCAGTAGGTGTTTCTGAAGGTCGACGATTCCGTTTCTCTTCTGGCTAGCTCGCCCCCCCCTCAAACTCTAACGCATTCTTTCCTTTCCCTCCTCTAGAACACGGCATCTATGCCGACGCGGATGCATTCCCGCCGACAAAGTCGGACCGAGACGACGCTCGTGGTAGAGCCGGCGGCGGCACCTCCCGCGCACGGCCGCCCACCACCCGCTCGCGCACCCTTCTCACCATCCCGGCCAAGGTCATCCGGGGCGCTGTCGGCCTGGCCATCTTCACCACCGGCCGCGTCGGGTTCCACCTCTCGGGCGCAACCGGGTCCGGCGTCCTCCTCGCCCGCCACCCGGACACCGGCGCCTGGTCGCCGCCCGTAGGCATCCAGATCCACGCCCTCGGCGCCGGCTTCGTCATCGGCGCCGACATCTACGACTGCGTGCTCGTGCTGAACACGCCGGCGGCGCTCGACGCTTTCCGCAGCACGCGCCTCGCGCTCGGCACCGACCTGGCCGTCGTGGCGGGACCCTACGGCGCCGGTGCCAGCGTGGACATTGCGGCACCGGCCGCGGCATCAGACAGAAGGCGCACGCCGCCTCCTCGGTCGCAGCCGCTGCCGACAACGGCAGGCAACGACGGCCGACGGCCCGCTTCCGCTGGTAAACCTACCTCCGCCGGTAGGCCCTCTTCGGCCGGTCGGCCTACCTCGGCTGGTAGGCCTTCATCGGCGAATCGACACACCACCTCCGGGCCAGCTACGACCACGACGCCGACCGCCACTTCTGCCGCACGCCCCCCGCGCTCGCCCCTCCGCCAGACCTTGGACCGCGCTGCCTACGCCTACATCAAGTCGCGCGGCGTCTACGCCGGCGTCCAGGTCGACGGCACCGTCGTCACCGTGCGCCAGACCGCCAACGCCGCTTTTTACACCAACAACGCCGCGTCCGTCTCCGTCGAGAGCATCCTGCGCGGCGAGGTCGCTCCGGGCCCCTGGCAGCGGCCTGTGCAGGTTCTGTTGGACGCGGTATACGGCGCCGAAGGCCGGCCCGTGAGTTCGCACCAACAGCACCAGCCACCGCCGCCGCAGCCGCAGCAACAGCAACAACAGCAGAAACCCTACCCGCCGCCATCCCCTTCGTCACCGCCGCTGTCACCGCCGTCGCCGTATTCCCAACCGGGACCAACCCCGCAAACGGCTTGGGCCAACGCAGA
The DNA here is from genome assembly GCA_002778095.1 of Fragosphaeria purpurea. Lineage (NCBI taxonomy): Eukaryota > Fungi > Ascomycota > Sordariomycetes > Ophiostomatales > Ophiostomataceae > Fragosphaeria > Fragosphaeria purpurea. The sequence goes on from PCDL01000002.1 coordinate 2,099,042, forward strand.
ACCGGCCGTGATTGTGCCGGCGCCCGGCATCCACCGCACGGGCACCGAGGCAGACGTCAACCAAACGTACGTACACGACCAACCAACGAGGCCACTACCGACGGGTAGCGGCGACAGCACAGCACCACATGAAGCGGCATACGAATTGGATGCGAGCGGACCCCCGGTGTCGTCGCCGCCACCGCCCGCGTACGAGGAGCCATATGCGGCAGCAGCCAACACCCAGCAGCAGCCGCCTGCGTACAGAGAGGACGGTGTTTACAGGCCCTATCGGAGCGAGAAGCCGAGCGGCGGTCCTCCTACGTGAAGCATGGAGTTTTATAGACACCATAAGTTTGTCTGTCGCTGCACAAATTCAGCCCGATTTTGTTTTGATGTCAAAGGATTGTTTTTTTGTCGTTGCCTGCGCAGAAAACCGAAGCAGAGGAACAGAAAAGCTTTTTCACAAGTTAAACTCATGATTGATGCGCGGTCATCACCTTTCATAACCACAAGGCAGTCCGGCAAGTCGTCTGCACCAAGGTGCATCTTAGAAGCAATTTTATATAACCATATTTCAGAGTCAACCCGCTGTCCGTATCAATGACAAAACGAGTACATTCCCGAACCATCGTGAGATTTGGTATCGCTTCATTTTACCTGTTTTGCAAGTATGCGGTATTTTGCACCTAACCGTATTCTCCATTTTGAGCGACGTAAATGTCACGTGCTTTATGTGGCTCGTGCTTGTGGCGTTCATCCCCCAACCTCCCTCGAAGGGGCCCAGCTTCCACCAACCACAGCCCTCCCCGGCCCTTTTTTTCAAGCCATCCCCAGAAAAACAGAATCCTCACAGCTTTCCCAATTTTTCCTTCGTTCTCCTCCTCTCTTTCGCCCTACATCTCGCAACTCATATTCCTCTCTCTTCCTTCATCACCACCTTCGCACTCGTCCGATCTTATTCGTCTATTTTCTTGGTTTCCTGTGCTTTTGTCCGTTCCTTTCTTTTTCTGCGCCTGGCTTGAGGACGACACGATTCGATTTTTTTCCCTCTTTTTTTTTCCTTTCCTCCTCGGTCTTTTTCTCTTCTCATTTTGAATCTCGCCTGTCTTCACTCCCTCTTCTTTCTCTCCGGACGTTGTCAAAATGTCCGAGTTCTTGGGGTATGTGTCTTCCATCTGATACCCGGGCGCCCTGGGTGCCATTTTGCATTCTTCTGAATTCTGCATACCGACGTCTTTTTCGTCATTGCTAACTCGTCTTCTTTCGTTTGTTTAGGGCTCGCATCTCCCTCATCTCTAAAAGCGACATTCGGTATTCGGGCGTTCTCCACCAGATCAGCTCCGAAGATTCTACCGTTTCACTCGAAAATGTCGTTTCCTACGGCACAGAAGGCCGCCGCGGCAAGCCGGAAGACGAGATTCCGCCGGCCGACCAGATCTACGAATACATCGTTTTCCGCGGCAGCGACGTCAAGGACCTCCGTATCGAGGAAGGCCCTGTGAAGACGTTTGCTCCCGCCGTGCCAAACGACCCGGCCATTTTAGGTGTAAGTTCGATTGGATATACCCTTCCTGAGCTTCAGGAAGGATAACGCCGCTCCATTTTGATTGCATGGCATTCCCGCCTGCAAACGCCTGCAAACGCCTGCAAACGCCTCCCTGATGAAACATTTCGGATGTTAAAACATAAATCTGCTGAATTGCGCAAACAAACCCCGTGTTGATACTTTCCGTTGCCTTCCTTCTGATCTGGCGATCACGCTTCTAAATTTCACTTGTTCTACCGATATTTTTTTTGGCTTTGATGTTGAATTGCTTTGCTGACAAGCCCGTTTGTCTATTATTAGGCCCGCCCTCTTCCTGGCGGGAATAGCAATGCTCCGTCCGCCTTCCGGCAGGGTCCGCCACAAGGAGCCCCGCAAGGGCCTCCGCAAGGGCCGCCGCAGGGGCCGCCACAACAGCAGGGCGGCCCGGGCTTTATGCCTAACATGCCGATGCCCCCCAATGCTGCAGGTTGGGGTCCCAACGGGCCCTCGCCCCGAAACTTTCCATACCCGCCACCGCCAGGATGGTATCCCCAACCAGGACCAGGCTTCGGGCCTCCGCCGTCGCAGTTGAACGGCCAGTGGAACAACAATTTCTACCCGCCAGGACCGCCTCAGCAACCTTTCCCTCCTGGTCCTCCGGGTCCAAACGCCAGTGGTCGGTCACCACAGCCGCAGCAACAACCACAACCGCAGCCGCAGCAGGATCAGCAAGCGCCGCAGCAGCAGCCGTCACGGGCTGAGGGCCGACCATCGCCCATCGGCACCGGCGCCGGCGCCGACAAACAAAAGGGTCCTGCCGCCGGACCCGCCGAGCACGAACCCAAATCACTCGGGCAGGCTCCCGTGCAGTCCGCATCCAACAACTACCCCACCAAGAACAAGGCTGTTCCTACGGGTCCGACCGCTGACGCGCGGAAGGCCAACGCACCATCTGCTCCGGCTGCGAAGACCGGCTCAACGGAAGTCGCCCCTGCGTTGCCGACGGGCCCCAAGAACGCTACACGGATTGCACCCATTGTACCACTCCCAGCTGGTCTCGTGAACAAGCAAGGCTCCCAGGCGACGGTCGTCGCAAGCAAACAGTCGGGCGACGCATCATCGAGTGCTGCAGCTCTGCGGGACGCAACGCAAGCTGCCAAGGCCGCTGTGGCCGTAGCTATGGCAAAGTTGGAAGGAGGTGGAGGCGGCTCGACGGGGGCTGTGGGGCCGGCAACGGGCACTTATTCCACTGCGCCGACAGGTCCTTCGACTCAGCTGCCCCAGGGCCAATACACCAATGGCTCGTCTGCGATCGACAATCTGACCAGAAAGGTCAACGAAATGCGGGTCAATGCTGCCCGCACAGGTGCAGGTAACACTAACGCGCATCCTCGCACGGGGCGGGGTCGCGGTGCCTACGGTGCCCAAGGCGGGCAGGGTGGGCAACGGTCAAAGATCGAAGTGCCCGACACCGAGTACGACTTTGCATCGGCGAACGCCAAGTTCAACAAGGAAGACATTGTCAAGGAGGCCATTGCCGGTCCGGTTCTGGACAGCGAGATGGCAGCTGCCCCGGCCGCCGTGGCTAGTGCTGGCACCTCCGATGCAGATGCAGCCGACGGCGCTGCAGCCGATCCGCCCGTGGCGTACAACAAGACCCGGTCGTTCTTTGACAACATTTCGAGTGAGGCGAAAGACCGCGCGGCGCACAGCGGCCAGAAAGCCGGCGGCCGCGAGTGGCGCGGCGAAGAACAGCGCAAGAACATGGAGACGTTTGGCCAGGGCAGCGTCGACGGCGGCTACCGCAACTACCGTGGACGCGGACGCGGTCGCGGCCGTGGTGGATACGGACGTGGCCGGGGCGGTTACCGCCGGACAAACAACGACCAGCAGGCTGTACAGCAGTAGTACATCGCGTTGATGACTACGGGTCTGTCCCTTTTTCGAGGCGTCTTTTGTCTTTTGATTTTTTTTTTCCCAATCTAATGTATGTGTCGGTTTGGTGGAGTCTTCGCCAAGTTGCGATCTCCGATTATGGAGTTATGGAAGGCTGCCCCGTGTTTTTGTTTTTCGGTTTCATCTACCGTCAAGTGTCCTTGATGGTTTTTCTTTGCTGTATGAATATAAGCCGACTTGCGAATGGGTTAAAGGGGTTCCAAGAGAAAATCAACCGAGCTAGCTTTGCAGGGTGCTGAGCGGTCTTGGTTGGGTTGTTTCTTTGTGTTTGTTCTCTTTGCGTTTGTTTCTTTTCAACAAGCAGCACGCTCGCCAGGCATCGACGATCACGATCACGATCACGACGGCTGACGATGGCTTTCGTTTTGTTTTTTCATATTGATCGGTTTCTTTTGCGTTCTTAGTTACTTCTTCTCTACGTGCATTTGTCTGATCATATCAGAGGAGCAGCATGTTCTTCCTCGCTGTCGATAACGGCATGGGAGTACAGGATCATTCATTTGGGGGGGAGGGGGATTTCAGCGCCTTGTTTCTGAATGGGACATAGTGGAGGCGGGTGTTTTCATGGAAAAGGCCAGTACTGTCAGCATGGGGCTATACAAAAACAAAAAATCAATGAAAATGGAAGTGGTTCTGGGGTGGCAATGCTGTTCTCGTACAATGGGTGACCTTGATTTGCGGCCGATGATGAATGCATATGTAAAAAAAGCCAACTATAAGATTCGAAGCAGAAGGGCGACGATCTAAACGAAATATCTGAAAGGAAAAAAGGCCGTCTTCTCTAATGCTCTCTCTTCCTAAACTGCTATTCTAGACGAATGCAAATTAAACAGCAGAATTTGGAAGTGGAAACCACGCAAAACCTGTCCAAACGGGATATGACAAGGCGCTCTGTATTATGAGAAAAAAGGCATCGTGTTGTTGCAAACAATATTGGTCAAAGGTAGGCTAACCCTGGGGGAGAAACGCAAAATTCTTGTCGCTGTTTACACGTTGCCGTCGTCGTCGCCGGCGCCACCGTCGTCTGACCCTTCGGACCACGAGTCGTACACGACCAGACGGCGCCGGCCGTCACCGTTGGCGCTGTCGCCGAACAAACCCTTGAGCGGCGGGAGAGCGCCGCCATCGTCACCACCACCGTCTCCTCCTTCGTCAATGGCTTCGCCCTCTTCTTCGTCATCTTCCTCGCCCTCGTCCTCATCCTCGTCGTCGCTCGTCTCGTCGCTGCTGGTCGTCGAGCCGGCGCTGCTGGTCTCGCTCTCCGCGTCGTCCGGCAGGCCCCTAAACTGCATGGTCTTTCGTTTCTTGGTGGCGATGCCATCGCCGTCTAGAGTGTCGTCATCGTCACTGCCGCTGTCGTCGTCGTCGTCACCAACAACAATTCTCTCACCAAGGGCTACCTGGTTCGCACCGGAAAACGGCCGCTTGAGCGGTGGTGACGACTGTGCGGACAGGCGGGCCCGCTCCCCGTCTTCCTGGTGGTCGTTCGCACCAACGGCCCTTCGCGCCGTATCGCCCAGGACATGGCCGGGGGGCAGCACGCAGTCGGCAACCACCGCGACGGCCTCTCCGTCGGCGGCGGCAGTGACCACCGGCGCCGGGAGCGCATAAATGGTTGGAAATTCGAGCACGGCACGCCCGCGCAGGGCGGTAGCCAGCGTGTCGATCGCGTCCAGGGGAATGAGCTCTTTGGCACGCGGATTATGGCTGCTGTTGGCCCCAGCGCTCAGCGCGTTGTCGTTGGTTTGTGCGGTGGCATTGTTGCTCCACCCTAGAGGCAGCCGCGGGCGTAGCAAGTAGTAGCGGACGTTCCTCTTTGCCGCCAGGAGGGGCGCTGTAAGCACTTCCTCCTCTTCCTTCTCCTCTTTCTCCTCTACTGCCAGTGCTGCACCGCTTCGACTTGTCCAGGCGCCTGTGGCGGGGTCCTGCCAGGCGTAGGCGGCAGTAAAATCGGCGTTTCCACCGCCAGCAGCAGAGGCCACATCTCGGAGGCGTCTATGCTGGTTGGGGGCCATCTGTGTTGGTTTCGCTTGGCGGCTAGCCCCTGCCAGAGGCTGCATTTGGATGGCCGTAACATTGCCATCCACACTTCCGTTGGCCTCGTCACCATCATCATCCGCTCGGGTATCCATGGCGACAGGGTCGTCGTCGACGCTGCCGTCACCCTTGTCTTTTGCCACCGCTGCCGCCGCCGTTACCGCCTCGTCTTCCTCGTCGACCAGCGTCACGCCCTGCGTCTGCAGCACCCACGCCATCGTCGCCGCGTACGCCCGGAACAGCGGCACGTCGTCCAGCAGCCGCCGCAGAATGCGTGTCGGCTTCGCATCCGGGCCGTCTTCGTACACCAGCCACTCGACTTGCCAGTGAAGATGCACTTGTTGCTGTGTTGGTGTTTCTGGCTGTTTTTGCTGTCTCCGGTGCCTCTGGGATCGTGGTCCGCCGCTGGCCGTCAACGTCGCCACCGTCGTGTTGTTCTCCCGTTGCCGCGCCAGGCCCGCCGGAACGCGTAGCAGCGTGATGCCGTCGCGTTGGCAGAGTGCCTGCACCTTTTTGCTGAGTCCACCACCGCCGCCACCTACAGTCCTTCCAGCAGAACCCTCTCCTCGCCCCGCTACCAGCGCCCCCGGCGCCCGCGGCTGCAACGGCACAAACCGCAGCTCGTCGCCGTGCCATTCTTTCCGCAACACCGGCAGTGGCTGCTGCTTCTGTGCTGCTCTCCCTGCGGAGGCGTACCGGCCTCGGGATTTCCGCCCCGGCGGCGGCAGCGGCTGCGGCGGCGGCTGGTCTTCTCCCAGGACACGGGGCCGCAGGTCGGCCGGACGCAAGAGCCGGCGCTCCTCGACGATTTGCTTTTCGGCGCGGACGCGGGCGAGCTCGATGCCGTGCAGGAAGTTGTAGTCGTGGTCGATGCCGGCAGGCGTGCAGAGGCGCGCGCGCGGCACAAAGGCAGTGACGTCGCGGATGCCGCTGCAGCCGGCGCGCGCGCGGTGGCGGCGGTTGCAGGCAACGGAGCAGTAGCGGGCGCCGCAGCGCGGGCACTTGTAGCGCGGCGGGACGGCGCGGCAGATGCTGCAGAGGGTCGTGAGCAGCGGGTCGGGGACCGAGGCCATGGTTTTGTGTCAAAATGTGTTGTTGTTTTTTTTTATTGTGAGCGTTCCTCTCTCGTCGACGCGGGCCTAGCACCGTTTGTCATTGTGGCAGCAGCAAATCGGGCGACCAAGATCCAGCGTGGTGGAAAAGCACTGCTCCGCGAAAGCTCCCTAGTGACTAGAAAAAAAATACAGTGGAAGAAAATAGCAACGCTATCGCGATAAGATAAGCGATAGCGTACCACTCCTTATCAGGAAAACGGCCGGTAGCAGGGTTCGTCCGGAACTTCTGTTTCCCTGAGGGCCCGTCGTGTCCTCGGTATTGAGCCGGCCACGCCGTTTAGATTCTGCAACTCTCATACAATCATCACCTCAACTTAACGGTCGACCTAAAATGCCGGTTGCAGGACTTGGCGTACTCTGAGGCAGAGCCAAGCCGAGACTAGATGCTCGGGCGGCTTTATGAGTTAGGGAAGACGGCAATTTTAAGACTGTACAGATTTCTAACACGTATACGTTCACCGGTGTCGCGGTCTACAAAGATGCTATCAATACCCATAGAAAAATCTGCCACAGAGCGAGGCTGACCCACTTACGGTTGTCTTCATCGGAAGAATCTTGGATGCCTAGAAATCAGACCTCGTGGCCTAGAGCATGTTGACGGTATAGGTAATTCTACCTTTATATCCTGGCTCTCGCGCCCTTAAATCTCCCATTATCAACCTTATATTTCCTGGGTTCGCATGGGTACATACCGAGCAAAATACACAACAGCTGCCATTAAGTATGCTCCGAACTACGTACAACATCGTTATTTTGCCCTACAGTCGAATTAGCAGAATGGTGGCTACGATCACAGCATCACTGAGCAGTGGGATGCGAGTGATATGATGTAAGTCTATAATACAGCTGATCTAGATCGCTTAAATGCCACACAATGGAGAGCTAAACCGCGACAAGACATTCCTCCCCCACGATCGCATGAGCTTCTGCAAGCCCGTTGCATTGCCACTTGGTTACGACGCATGAGTCGGGTTCGTTCTGCGGGCCTCTGCTGGTCTGGGGTCTGTCCCTATGCCTTTTTGCTCTCGGGGACCTGGTCGGGCGCAGCCTGCGTGGCTGTACTGCCGTCGGAGTCGGCGGCGACGGCAATGGCGACCTCGCGGATCTCGCCTTCGCCGCTGAGGTGCACGACCTGCGGGCCCGTGTAGTTCTTGCGGCCGTCGAGGATCCACTGCATCACGGCGATGACGAGCAGGACGCCAAAGGCGACGATGCAGTAGTTCATGTTGTCGGGTGTGGTCGGCGTCACCGGCGGGAAGAGGAAGAGCACCGTGGTCAGCAGCGTCCACGCGATGCCGACGAGGTTGAGGATCCAGCCGAGGGCCCCGCGCAGCTTAAATGGGCGCGTCTCCGGCAGCATCCGGCGGCCGCGCAGGACGTTGATCGCGGGCGGGATCGCGTAGGTCACGCCCAGGGCGACGACGCTGGCGGCGACGATGGCGCTGAAGGCGCTGCTCGACCCCAGGAACACGAGGCCGAAGACGATCACCCAGGCCGTCGTCCAGAGCAGCGCGTTCAGCGGGACCTCGAGGCCCGGATGGACGCGGGCGAAGACGCGGCTAAAGGGCAGGCCGCGGTCGCGCGCAAAGGCGAAGCTCATGCGGCTGCTGGTGGTCATGAGCGTGGTGGACGTGAAGAGCATGCAGACGAGCGGGAACATGAGCAGGCAGACGGCCCCGGCCTTGTTGCGCGTGGCCTGGTAGATGATGGTCAGCAGGGGGCCGACGGCGCCCGTGTTGACCTCGTCGATGTCGGTCAGCACAAAGAGCAGGCAGCTCAAAAAGACGAAGCCGGTGAACATGCCGATGCCGATGCAATAGAGCATGATTTTGGGGCCTTCGATCTGCGGATGGGGGATCTCCTCGATCATGTGGATGGTGCCATCGAAACCGGTCAAGGCGAACGCGCTACATGTGTCAGTCGTGGCTGTGAAGGAAGAGGAAAAAGAAAGAAGGGCATCTGGAAAACAATACACACCCCTGCAGCAACCCCAGCAGCCACGCCATGCCGTCTGGCCAGCCGACGTCGTTGATGAAGTCGCCGTAGACGAACTGGCCGGACTGGTAGTTGGGCGACGCGCAGGCCAGGACGGTGATGCTGATGACGACAAACCCGCTCAGCGACCAGAGGAACGCGGCCTTGGTGAAGTACGGCAGCAGCCGCGTCGAGAAGGCGTTGATGAAGAAGGCGGCGAGCGTGAAGGCGACGTAGATGAGGAACTGGTGCCACGCGTGGTACTCGTACGGCTGGCCGCCGCCGCTGCCGTCGTGCAGCAGGGTGATGATCTCGATGACGAGCGTGCTGCCGAGCAGGCCGCCCGTGGCCGTCAGGCAGACCCAGGCGCCCACGTTGATCCAGCCCGTGACGAAGCTGATGGCGCGGGCGGCCCAGGGCCAGCTGATCATGGCGGCCCAGTGGTACTGGCCGCCGGCCGTCGGGTAGGCGGACAAGAACTCGGCGAGGGACGCGGCCAGGCACAGGTTGCACACGCCGGCGGTCATCAGGCCCCAGATGACGGCGCTGGGCCCGCCGGAGGGCAGGGCGAGGTTGAGCGAGGTGGAGAGCGCGGTCCAGCTGTTGAGGATGGCAAAGGCCAATCCCAGCATGGAGTACTTGGAAAAGTTGCGGTGCAGCTCTTGCTTGACGCCGAGGCGCTCGAGGGCCGCGTCGTCCTCGTTGACCACGCCACCGGTGCCGTGCGGGTCTGTTTTTTGTATGTCCTCCATGTTTCTCTTGTCTATATGTGTGTGTAAATATATATATGTTTGTGGGTGTATATATACACGCCCTCCTTTGCGTTCTATTTCTCGGGCGTTCTTCGATGATATTCAGAGTATAGGCGGACTTTCTCTTTGTCCTGGTGTTGGATGCATGTAATATATGTGAAAATTCGCGTCCCAGTTCTCCACAATCTTTTCCCCTTATTGCTCCCCACAGTGCTCTCCGCGCGCCCCGTGTATGGCTCTGTATGGGACTCTGATGCCACGCAAAGAAAGGCCGAAGAGGCGAAATAGAAAAAAAAACATAGACAGGTCGGCTCGCCCTTCCTGATTGGGCAATTCTCTGACATCATGTAACATCCGAATTTGGTCTGAAAATCCGGTTCTCAGTTGTGTAACAGTTACGTAACACGCGCTACAAAAGCCAGTATCCAGGCCGGGCCGAGCTCAGACCGTTGGATCGGGAATAAAACTGCTCCATATTTCCCTTTTTCTTTTCTGGGCCAGCAACAAAAACGAGCACCATCGTACGAGTTGAGGAGAACAGAGAAGAAAAACGGATAAACAGCGGATGGATCCGCTTATGGGCTGGTTTTGGGGATTGCTTCTTTTCCTTACTATCATACTTAGTACACATAGAAAGGTCGCGTGGTGTAGAGGCGGGCTCTCCTGTTTTCATCGTTAAATAGTCTCATATGTGAGTTGTTATGATTATACGAAGAAGTGAGAACACGGTCAGAGGGAGGCTGCAAGTCCGGGCAGACCGAGCCTGGGATTTATACTACAAGGCTCTGGCTTTCCTATTTTGGCCAAGTAGGGAAGACATAGAATTCTTCTAGCCGGCTTCCTTACATTCGGCCGAAGGGAAGTACCCCGGGGCCCTGGCGTACGAAGTAGTGGCGGTACTACGGAGTGCTACGGAGAAGGCCGTTTACGAGTGGACATTTCTGTATGTTGCATGGTCCACATACGACTATCTATACAGTGATAGCAGAACTCGTGCTTGAAGATGAAAGTTCTTATTTGTCTTTTGTAGGACGCATCAAAATTGATAAGAGTCACAGTGTATTCAATGGTTAAGTAAGAATGCAGGGTTAATCAATAAACTACCGTACACTTTGCAGGAAATAACTACGCCAAACGCAGCGTCTGTCGGTCTAGTGTACTGCTTTCCAACGTCGAAGGCCTAAGCTGCAATAGACCAACTCGTTCCCAAAGTTGACCCGCGGCGCCAGTGTCTGTTGATCGTTGCTTTTCCACAACTAGTATATATGTGATGTGCGTTCTTTCGCGGTCCCACGCTCGATCTAATCTGTTTCCTAATACAAGGCCGAGCCAGGATTCCGCTAGTAGCTTCTGTCGCATGCTGGATGCCGTAGTGCCGCTATTCTCATCCGTTTCAACGGAAACGGACCGGGCCCGGCCTCTACGGGTCAAGAAAAATTCTCCCTTCCATACCTGTTCCTTGACATATTCCATGCCTATTAGTCGGCCGTCCGCGTTCTCGTGGAACCGGACCGAGACAACACCAGCCACGACCCCAAGAACGTAACCCTGTGACATGTAGGTATCGGCCGCGGTCTCGGCTCTATTTGATCGCAATCGATCGTACATGATCCTGCCAAGGCACCACTGTAGCTCCGCCGTCCATGACGACTGACACGTCCACGGAGGTAAAAGACAGGGAGTAAAAATAGACGCCGTCATCATGAACCGTGCCCTGCCATCCGGTCCTAGACCAGCTGGGGAATACACGTCGCCGATCGGCGGGCTCCCGAAGATCCCAGCTCAAACCAATGAGAATGAGGATAAGAGCGTGCTTTGCTGCGGTGACGGCGTCACCGACACTGCTGCTAGGACCAATCCCTTTGCTATTCTCGATGAGATTGTACCCGCGATATATTCTTCTTGGATGCGGTTCATTGAGGATGGGCAACCAGCACAAGTGGTAAACTGGGCGCTTCTTGGGTAGCAAACACTTGGAGAACGCCTAGTATGACATTCAACGCCTCCCTCTGGCAAGTCAACTGCCGTGCGGTGTACCGAGACAAAAGCCCAAAAGAGCTCACGGCCGTCGTGCGAAGAGCTGGTGATGATCTCACGTCTGTACATCCACGAGGATGCCACGAGGCGAGGGTGCACTCGAGTCATACCACCTACCACGGTGGCCGGCAGGAGCATGGCCTCGCGGCAACGAAATTCGTGGCCTTCAAATGACATCTCAGGCGCTGTAAAGAAGAGGCGTCGGCGTGCGAGAAGCCCTTCCTGGTTGGTCTAACCCCGTGTTACCTACGTTAACGAACGGACCTGTGCCTCGTCTGTACTTTTTACAAGGGTTGACTCGGCCGCGAGCGAACCGTTTGCTGACCACTTGCCTCAAAATCTCGTCCCCAATATTGATTCGCTGGGCTCACTGCCCACGAGAGCGGCGTTTCGACCCTTGCTGTCCTGGCTGTCTGCATCAGCATCCGCGGATGATGACAATAGCAGTCTCTCCACCAAAATCAAGTAGCATACGTCCATCTGAGTCTCTTCGATCCGCCTCTACCAGATAGTCAGCCAACAGTGTCTCGGCCATCAAGACAGACGATGTCTACAGCCATTGACACCACGGTAGGTCAACATCGATAGCTGTCAAATTGGGCGGAAAAACCCCTTTTTGGGATGGGTCGTTGATGATCGAGGGCTGTTGGCCTTTACCGGAAATGTGGAAAAACACAGTTAATCCGGCTGACCACTACTGAACGTCTTGAATAATTTACAGCATACGCTACTCACGCCGCGTCTATGTCAAATCAGACGAGGCGTTCTCCATGGTTACCAATAAGGAACTCAACGATCGCCGTGAGCCCCGGTTGTTGGGTCGTCCTCACCGACAAGAAGTACTGCCCAATGGGAAGCTCGTTCGTCAAGCGCACTCTCCGGCGCCACGAATGGCAGCGAGGTGGACAGCTGTGGCCCACCGCAGCTATGTAATGTAACCTTATCGTTCGTCACGAATGATCCCTGCTCCCCCAAGACAGCGAACCGCTTCGTCCCGATGTGTCGCATATACAAAATGGCAAGCTTCCAGGGTCACCAACTAGAGCACTATTCTGACGCGCAACTTTCTCGCTTTATTCGCGAGGCGCCCTCCCTACAGCATCACGAAGGGATCCTTTTGTTGTCTGACACCCACGTCGCCAAACGGTATGACGCCGATCGCGCAGAAGACGCCAATGAAGCCATAAAACTGGCCTGCAGACTCGGGGTTCGTGCGCCTGCTATCAAACGGACGGTCGAGGTGGACGATGTGACTTGGTGCATTATGGACAAGGTGGCGGGCGTAACCCTGGAAGAAGCCTGGAGCGAACTCGGCTTGCTGAAGTCGATCGTTTTGGCGCTTCAGCTTCGTGCCTGTATTAGGATTCTCCGATCTGCCACGTCCTCGAAGGCTGGGTCTTTGGCGACCGGCTTATGCAGATCCTTCTGGCTGGAAGACCGCTATCGCTTGCCGGCGCGGGCGACGATAGACAACATCCACGCGTTCATCAACTTCTGGATGGACTTTGTGTCCCTGCGGCGGGAGATACGAAAGACGGCATCGCAACATCGCGAACTTCCCAAACACCATCTGTCGCCAGCCAGTGGCTTGGTGTTCACCCACCATGATCTTGCACCGCGCAACATTCTTCTCCACCCATCGGGAGATCTATGGCTCCTGGATTGGGACTATGCAGGGTGGTATCCTGTCTGCTTCGAATACGCGGCCATGCACAATTTCAACATACCCCGAAAGTGGGATCGATGGGCGCAAGTACGGTGGAACCTATTCTGCTGGATTGCGGCTGGCTTTTATGGCCGGGACGCGTGCGTATTGCGCATCGTGCAGTCGAGATGTGCACGGTTCCCAGCTGCCCGGCGCTTTAACATCAAGGCGAACGGGTATGCATCGGCAATTGGACGGAGGTCTGATTCCTCATAATATAGGAAAAAGAAGGGGAGTAATTCCTGGACTATGCATGGAGCGGGTGTATGTTCTCGGTATGGGTGGGTACAAGGTAGACAACCCAAAGAATAAACAAGATAAACAAAAAAAGCGAATAGACTTGACGGTTGAATCGGAACACAGGGAAATGAGAGTCGTCTGCAAACCCGAAGCCAATTCGTTAATGCAGGCGGAGGGCCTCGATAAGGGTCCGCCATACGACAGAGCCGGCCGCACATCCACCGCGGCCGGCATTAGTAGACACAGGGACACCAAATAGAGACATTGTCTTTTACGACTGCAGACAAGGAGAAGGTAGTACGACGACCACACCGCACATACACGCCGTGCGAGGCCGGCATTGTAACGGAGTCACTCAAATCATATTGCACGCACTGGAACGAAACAACTTCTGTGTAGGAACATAGCATTTCACCCACCATCGGTCAAGCTTTGCTGAAACAAAAAGCAATAACAGAAAACTACAAAAGACTAATAAAAAGAAAAGACTCAAATGTGTCTTCTCTCCAAAATATAAAAGAATTCATAAAGAAGAAACCAAAAGGAACGTAAGAAACGAACAAGAATAAGACGCAAAGAGATATAAGGATCGAATGAACACAAAGAAACAAGGAGATATATAACAACGCCAGTGTGCTAAAGGATTTTTGTAAAAGAAAAAAAAAACCAATCCAATATTCAAGAAACAAACGAACAAAGACGTAAAAAAAGAAATCGAAAAGCGAGAACCAAATCAAGCATGAATGTCGGCCAGAGGCATGCCCCCTCAGTGTACTATCGGTACGTTTTTATTGGGGCTTCTTGTAAAGACTCATATTCGTGATCGCACACAGGAGGCGGGTAGCTAGGATGAATGAACAACCGCGCTACCAGCCCCATCCTCGCCGATCTTTGAGTCATCGCGTACCGCCGAGAGCACTGATCCGCGCGCCCGAAGGACGGTGGATCAGGCTGTCTGCGTGCTTGCCGACAATGCCGGGCTCCTGCGGCATGGTCTCGACGTCGCTGCGCTCGGTGTATTCATCTTCGTCGTCCTCGACAATCTTTGTGGGGATGTCGTGACCGACGACGTATTGCTGCGACGACCGCTCCGGTGTCGTTGCCGTGGAGGCAATGGACATAGAGGTGCTGGCCCGGTTGGGAATCAAGTCGGGCGTGGGCGGGATGCTCGACGAGCGGCCCGACGCGGGCCGCAACAAGCTCTCGTCACCGGCATCCGAAGTGGACACGGAGTGGCCGTCGTCGCTTTGAGCGGCCGACAGGTTGCTGCTCCGGCGCAGGCTCTGCGTCGAAGCACGGCGGCGGTCGTTGTTGTGAGCCGTCTCGACGGCGTCCTGAGCCAGCTGCAGGCCTTCGACGGCGGCCTGGCACTGCTCGGCAATATTGCGGATGATGTGTGCAATAGCATCTGTTTTGTCTTTGAGGTGACGGTCAGCCACGTCTTTGAAGCTGGAGGCAGAGAAGCGCTTGCTACCTCTAGCCTGCGCCTTAAGGCGGTTTTCGATTTCTACAGGTTTAGTTAGCCAACGACCGCTATGGCAAAGAGAACGTTTTGGACGGGGGTGGAGAGAACGTCGTGGGAAATGCACAACCAACCTTCGGGAGTGCCTTCGATCTCCTCTTCCTCCTCCTCGTAGCTGTTCTCGAGCTCTTCGATGATGTCGTCCGGCTTGGTGAGCGACTCGATGAGGTGCTCCATGTGGTGGCTCTGGCCGCCAATCAAGCTGCGCAGGTGCAGAACCACACGGCGTGCCTCGTCACGCTGGCGGGCCAGGTTGACGTTGCTGTGCTGGAGAGCGGATAGCTCCTTGGTGTTGCGCTTGCGCTCGCGCTCGAGCTCCTCGGCAATCTCTTGCTGCAAGACAAGAGCCTCAAGCGCATCGTCACGCTGCTTCTCGGTACCAGTGAGACGCACAGACAGACGAGCGTTGTCGTCTTTCTGCTGATCAAGGAGACCGTTGAGGCGACGGTTCTCGCGCTTGTGGTTCTCAATCTTGATCTTGAGGTCTTGCGTCTCCTTGGTGAGTTGCTCGGCGAAGGCTTGGAATTTGAGGAACTAAATGAGAGAAAAAGAAAAAAGAGAAGATAATGTTAAAAGTCGTGCCCCCCCGCGTAAAACAAGAACACTCGACCAAAAACACAAAAAAGACGTTAATCTACCAAAACGTAGGAAGGCGCAGAGATGAGAACATACCTGTTGCTTCCAGCTCTCAAGCTCTTCGACGAGGTAGTTGTTGCGCTTCGTCACCTTGGCAAGTTCCGTGTCCATGCGGCCCTTGAGGTTGATGAAGTCCTGCCAGGCCTCGAGGGCGTCGCGCGAGTATTGATTGCGTTCGCGGACGATCTCGTTGAGGTGACGCATAGAGACTTTGGTCATCAGTGGCTTCTTGACGGAGCCGCCGAAGACAGCCTTGAGGCCCGAGTTCCGACCCTACGCAGAATTGGTTAGCAAGCTAAGTTCAGAGATGCATCACAAAACCACTACCAGAAAGTGGGAAAGACAAACCATCTTCTCGCAAACATGGTCCATAACGGCCATAACGGAATCCTGGTTCCACCACTCCGGGTCCTGGATTGACTCGACCTCGCCACGCATGACGATGATTTGACCCGCAGGCACAAGTTTCCCGCCACCGTATGCGGAACGGAGGTGCTGGGGCACACCCGAAGGTGTCACATCGCCATTCAGAGATTGGGTGAGACGCTGGACAAACTTGTTGCGCTGGGTTGGCGTCAAGGCCGTGGGCGGGCTCGAAGTCAGAACGAAGTTGCGGTCGAGGTCCACGACGAGGGCATCAGAGGGTGCCGTGAACAAGGTCCGGCATTCCGCCGTGATACCCAAAATGTAAGGGCCAGGCTCCTGGGCAAGCTCCTTGGCGTGGCGGGCGTGAACAACAGGGACGTAGAGGCCACTCCATTCGTAGACGCGCACGCAGAAACGAACACTCTCGGCCGCCATAGTCAGCATGGCCGGGTAGTGGCTGACGAAGATAATGCGGCGGGTGGGCGAAACAGCGGCCTCAATAACACCGACAATGTTCGGGATCGACAGGCAGCAGAAAAGAGGCCACATGGCGAAGTTTTGGAAACCCGTAGGCGACGATGGGAACTGGTAGCACAAGGCGTAATCCTTCATGTCGATGCGGACGAGGTCGTTCAGGCGAGGCGCCGGGAAGCTCAGGATGCGGGACACCTCCTCGGCATGGAACAGGTTGGTGGCCTTGTTCCAATGGATCCACATGCCGCGGAGGTAGTCGCCCAGCAGGTTGTACAGCGGGTAGCGCGACAGGAACGACAGGCAGTACGGAATCCAGTAGGTCTCATCGGCACTGTCGTAGAAGTCGGGCTCGGTGCGCTTGCGGAGGTCCCGGATGGTCTCCGCACGCTTCTCGTCGGCCCGCGACCAGACACGCAGGCAGATGCCGTACAGCGTGTGGGACGAATCCTGCTGCAGAACAAAAGCGTGGTGGACGCAGTGCGGCTGGCTGCGACCGGTGCAGATCTCGACATCGTGAGGAAAGCAGGCCTAGATGGGACCAAAAGGTTAGGAAAAAAGCTTGTGTTGTGTTTTCGCTTTTGCAACGGAGAGAGCATAGCGAGCTTTCGACTTACCCGCATCGCCGCATGCAGAGAACGAGCAATCTCGTTGTCTTGCTCAAGACGGGGGCTGCTACCCAGGATTTCCGGAAGCCAGAACTGGCCAACGGCGCCCTTCATGTGGCCGATCTTGCCCTGAGCTGGTGCCGGAGCCTTGACCCACTGAGACGGCTCACGGCCGACACCGCACACCATGTAGGCGTGGGTGAGGGTCTTTGGCGTGCGCTGCTGGGGCTTGCCATTGAGAGTCGACGGAATGGGCTGTGTGATGCGGGAGTGCAGCGAGGAGGTCCGGCTGGGGATGATGAGGTTGGTGTCTCCCTGGTCGCGGGTGCTGGGACGGGCATCGCGGTCTCCCGTGCGTGGCCGGGTGAAGGAAGAGTGGGCGTTCAGAGACGGAGCCATTGTGTCGTCTGTTGTTCCTCTCTATATGAGAGCCGTCGAAAGAGAATTCAGTCGGCTGGGTATCAACCCAGAATATGAAAATCAAAGATAAAGCGAGACGAAAGAGCGTAAAAAAAGAAGGATAATAACGAGGACGGCTTTAGAAATCAACTAACTGCCAACAACAAATAAAAGAGACAGGAAAAAAAAACTATTGGGCAAACTGAGTACCGCAAAAGTTCGAAAAAGTGCAAGAAAAGAAATAAACAGAGAAAGACGAAAAATATCTGGAAAGCTGTTGAACGCGTCAAGCTCTTTCCTCCTTCGTAGTCAAGGCGCAGCAAGACTTCTGTCAGACAAGGAGATGCAGACAGCCAGGAAGCACAAAGGCGTCTTCACCGTTGCAGGATAATACTGCAAAAGTTGGTGACGATGCTGCCCTGTGGTTAGTGGACAAGAGAACGAAAAGGAAAAGCAAAAGGAAAAAAGAGAAAGGGAAAGGAACTGGCTGGGTTGGAGAGAGAAGGAAAGAGAAAGAGGGAAAAGAAAAGAAAAATGAAAGCCGGCGAAGGGACGGAGCCCAGACGGAGGAGGGTAGGAAAAGAGCAGAAGCGGCGGAAGTCTAGTACCACTTCGTACCTGGCGGTATCACTCCGCAATGCTCGTTAGAGGCAGAGGGAATGCAAGGCGTTCCACCAGAGAAGCCAAGTCGAGAAAGATGAGCTGACCGGGGTGGTGTGGGCACGAGGTTTCTCTGGCCGGATACAAGAGGAAAAGGAGAGAAATGTATCGCAGCCGGGGGGGGAGGGAACTGGCAGGGAGGTCGGATTGGTGATCAACAACACTAATAACAATGCATGTCGTACAAAAAGTACTCCGTATGAGGTACCTCGTCCTCCGTAATACCTGGACCAGGCCAGTACAAGTACGAAGTACAAAGTCGTATTACTGCATACGGAGTAGCTTCTTATGCAATGTTCCTGAGGTCTGGCGACGAGCGAGCAATGTTCGTGCGGAGGAAACGTGAAGAAGAGCAGCCGGCCAGCTATCGTCGCAGCGTCAATGGGCGGGAAGCGATGTGGGCAAAGTACTAAGTAGATAATAAGAGACTCGTTAATGGTCGGGGGAGGACGGAGGAGAGGGGGTATGTCGTGGTCGTAGGTCGTCTGTCGATGGTCGAAGAAGATAGCTGAAGCGAGGGCGCTGCAAACGACATTAGACCAAAAACACCGCAAAAACGGCACACGGGTCCTCCGAACAAGAAAACGAGAGAAACGAGAGAAAAAAGAGACGCGTCGAACCAACCCAGTTTGGAATGAACAAATGAAATGAATTGGGGGGAGGGAGGGTGCTGTGCTGGGAAATAAGGTGGAGCGGCCGGGGCTTTGCAAGGTCAAAGCTCTCTCTGGCCTTTTCCTCTTTCGAACCCGTTTTCCCGTTTTCTTCGTTAGGCCAGGGGAAGATAGGGGGGAGGAGGAGGGGGGGCCTGCAATCCACGCCGTAAGGGGTGTGTGGGCGGAGAGACAAGGATGCGCGCGACAGGGGGCCGGGGACCGTGGCCAAGGTTGGCTGATTACCCCTATTTTGCGACTCGGGCGAAAACGAGAGGAGAGAAAGGAGAGAAAAAAAGAAAAGAAACAGCAAAAGGATTTGAAACGGCAGAAATAGATATTTTAATCCTTTCTTATTCATTTACTGAAGCTGTCCACTCTACGATGCAATTTCTGGATGAGGAAGCGACGACGGCAAGCGGCGTGGATTGCCTGTGGAAGGCGCGAAGCAGCAGCTGCCGAAAAGGGGGGACAACTTGCCGCAAAGAAACAAACAACAAACAACAGAAGAAGGAAAAAGGCACACCGAAGCTCTTTCCTTTTTTTTGTTGGCGTTCACGCAGGAAGGAAGACAGACCCCTTGCAGTACCTGAGCGCTTGCCTTGTTTGGTGCTAGCGTCAAAACTTGTCTGAGCTCCAAGGGACCGTATCCGTATAATACTTAACTCCGTGGTATTATTGCACTCGGTTTTTCGTTTCAGGGACGGAAACTCCGTAGAAGTAACTCTGGCCAAAACGGAGACGTGATAACGGAGCAAATCGGTCACAGTAAGTTTAGTGCACTCAATATCACCTCTCCGTCTTTGCCGTGCGCGAACAAGAGCCCGTGTTTGTCGACGGATGAACAATGTCTCGGAACATGGCAATACAACTAGGACCCAATCCTGCGCACTACTCGATAGCTGCATTTGCTTCTCTTTACATATACGAGTCGCATTGCTGTTCGTAGTTGTAGCCCACCTGCTGTACGAAGACCGACGACGTGCGGTCAGAGAGACGCAGCAATCGTACAATGCCACTGCAAAGACGCAAGGGAGTTGATGTGGCATGTTCGTTTGGATTTTGGAGACGCAGCTGTCTCCGTTTTGTGCCCTGGTATGGCGTCAAACGGCCAATCCAGCACATCACAGTGGCCAAACGCCTAGTCGATCACGCCGGCAAACAGAACAGGAACAGGGACAGGAAACAAAGACCAAAAAAGAACAAGCCGGAACAGGGAGAGAATGGCAGGAAACGGGCGGCCGTCGTTTGTTTGACACACAAACTAGGTCTTGTCGGAAACGTAGAAGCCGCCAGAACCGAGCTGGAATGATGTGCAACTGGGCCCAGAAACGGGTAGTGCAAGGGACGAAACAAGAGGGAAAGCCCAGCGAAACAATAGGGCAAAGAGTTATGTTGACTTTGTCATGCTGGAAAAAAACGACAACCAAGCCCTGGCGGGCCCGGACGGGCGAGCCTCACGGAATGAGCCTTGATAAAAACGGGAGCCTGGGCAAAGAATGGACACAGAGACGCATCGTAAAGAATACCGCTTGTGATTGTTTTACTTTGTTGGCTAAGAATGCGTTTCAATACACGGCTGCAACAACAAGAGAATAAAAAGGGAAACAAAACCCTTTGAGGGAGGGGGATGTGCACCGGCACAGCACGACATGCAGCAGCAATGCATTGCATATGCATTGCAGGCGGCCCCGTATAACTATGGAGGTAGACCTCTCTCTCTGCACGCTTTGTGCTTCATGGAAGCCCGCCGTACTACCGCGGGCTTTGTCGCTTGCCTATTCGTCTCTTTAACCTTCTTCCATCCGTGCTACAAGTGGGCACGGGTACGGCTATGGAGGACACACAGACAACAACTCTGCAGGACCTGCGCGTCACAACATGCCGCCGCGAAACGACGACAGATCGTACAGATATCGTGGAGAAAAAAAAGGCGAAGAGAAGTCCCCCAGAAACAGTGCATGCCGGCGGAGCCAAGGCGACAGCAGCAGAGCACAGAACGAAACAACGAGGAACCGTGCGACAAAAAAAGGCAGAGGTCGGTCTATTATGCACAGTTGCTTGAAGGGGAATGAAAGGGACCATGCCCGTATTACATCGTACTGCGTAGGTGGTTTTATTAGCAAAGACATGCATGGGTCGGCCGAAGGTTGGCTGGCGTACTCGTACAACTACAACCAATACCCGTTTATGGACCATGGAGATGATTCAGACTGCCACGAGAAGGACGGAATAGACAGCCTCGTCGCCACCCGACATGCAAGGGCATGGTCAGTCAAGCAACGCGGCATGAGAGAAAGGCATCGAAACGAGAAAAGGAAACAGGAAGCATGCCAGCGAGAGCGTTGGCAGACAAAAGCCCAGAGCGCGAAGGGGCCGAAGAAAGGGAGAAAAAAACAAAAAAACAAAAAAAAAGAGAGACAAGACAGAGTGAGAGAGAGCCTGGTAGGGTGACACTGGACAAATACGCTTTGACCCGCCAGCGTGGTCGAAAGGGGGGCCCTGCGCCATTGCAGCGAGGGAAAGAGGGCGGGATAGGACCAAAGAAAAAGGGGGCCCGAGAACAACAAAAAAACGGTCACAACAGACGGCGAAAGGAATGGGTGAGGAGTGCTTGTCCGGCACTTGCGGGCAACATTTTGGGCCTGTTGTTCATTCTGTGGAGGTTTTCTTTTTTCTGGCATCCCCTGAACGGTTGTCCACAAGACATTTACCGCGCTGGAATGGCGCCGAAGACGACAACGTTTTTTAATCTACAGTCTAGACTCCCGTATTTATGCTGTTCAGGCATGTTGGTAAATAGAGAGTGACGGCGTTGGCATCGCAATATACGTATTACTTTTTCTCAGAGCTGACTTCTCGTCGTTATGTCTCGCAAGCTCATGGCTTTTGTTTTTTTAAACAGTACGGATATACCTACGCAGAGGCAAAAAACGACGACAAACCAGCCGGACACGGATCACAGCAACCCTTGCAATCACGGAGGATTCAAGATCAAAAAAAAGCATAGGATAAACTGTACAACAATAGAATCGCTTGAACAACTTGTAATAACCAAAAAAAAAGAATCGCGGACGAGAAATCCGCTTCTTTTTTCCCCCTCTACTGCTTGGCAATCTTAACCTCCCTTCTCGACCTCCCACGACGTCTTCCTTGTTCTCTTCAATTTCTTCACAAAAAAAAGGTGTAAAAGAATAAGAATGGGGACGAGGGAAGGAAAGGCGGGCAAATATCCAAGACGATGATGCTTCTAACAACTCATGTAATATCATCTCAACCATACAAAGAAGAGGAAGCGGGAAGACAGCGTAGCCAAAAACACAAGAAAAAAGATAAAGAAGACGAAGACGAGGACAAAGAAGAAGATGACGTAGGAAAACGTGCAAAGGTGCGTGCTCCGTCTCCGTGAAAGGTATCTAACGAAAGAAGACAAACTGTCGCTGGGAAAAGTTCTGGGGAGGCGACAAGGACGTGACAACAAAGCACGGTTCCAAAACTATGGAAAGGCGGGCAAAATCACAAAATACATAATGAGGGCGTAAGACAGTCCAACAGCCAAAAAGAAGAGCATGAAGTTGGGGATGTATAAAATTGTAAAGATAAGTTATGAAAAGAAAAACTCCACGCCACGCCGCAGCTGATGGTCATCACGCAACGAAATCTGGGAGAAGCGAAAAAAGAAAAAGAGAAAAAGTAAAAAAATACAAAGGAAAATAAAAGGATAAATGAGACGTGAGTCTGCTGTTGCTGAAACGGGGGGTATCGATGCGAAGATGGAAGCAAAAAAAAATTTAAAGGGAACGAAATGTGGGCCGTTTAGAAACAGTTGAGGCTGCCCTTCTTCTTTTTCTTGCTGATGGCGTTCATCCGCTCTTCCAAGTGAGCACGCGCGATCTCGGCGTCGCGGCGCTTCTTGCGCTCTTCTTCGACCTGGTGCAGACTCCAACGACTGTCCTTGACCGGGCGCTCCTTGAGATCTTTGATCTCGGCTTCCAGATCGGTGCAGCGCCGGCGCCAGGCGTCGCAGTCGGCCTTCATCTTCTTGGACTGGTCCTCGAGATCGGTCAGCGCCTCTTCGAGCGTCTGCGTCAACTGCTTCTCAGCGTCGAGATGCTTCTCAATGGTGCGGATGCGCGCTTCCTGGTCTTGTTGAATCTGCTGCAGCGCAATGTCTTTGCTGGGCGGCCGCATGTTCGTCGGCGTCGAAGGCACATTGGCCGTCGGCGGGGGCGAGCCGCTCGTGTTTGGCAACGGCGGCAGAGGGATGACCGGAGGCGGCGACGGCAGCGACGCCACCGACGAGCTCTTACGCAGTTGCGAAGTCATCGAGTTGGAGCGCTGCGGGCCATCACCAGACGCGGCGCTCTCATAGCGGGCCTGGAAACACTTCGTTAGCATCGGACACAACTTTCCTCCACGAGAAGCACATCCCACTGTGAGCAGGAACGAAAATAAAAATAAAAACACATACCTGTAGATTTGCGTATTCCTCCTTGATCGTATCCAGCTCAGATTGGATGCGGATTCTGGCGGCATTGGCTTCCTCCAGTTGCTGGTTGCGTTCCGTCTGGAGGGTGGACAGCCGGTTTGTCGTAAGCTGCGCCTGGTCAAAGTTGGTCTGCAACTGCTCCTCGAGCTCGTCAACCAACCGGGAGTTCTTCTTGTTGCGGTTCTCGAGCTCGGCCAACCGCTTCTGGACGACAGCCATTTGGTCGGCAACGGTGGCGCCCGGCTTCCGCAGCTGCTCGGCATCTGGGCCCAGCATGGCCGTCAAGATCGAGCGAACCGCTTCCAGGTCTCGCATAACAGAGTCACTGATGCTTGACAGCTCCGTCACCGTTTCCTGCAACTCAAGGTTCTTCCGTTGCTCGACGGTCAGCGCCTTCTGGTCTGCAATGAGATCCTCAATCCGCTCCGTAATCTTCTCAACGCTGACGTCAAGACCCAGAGCAAATGCCACCTGCGTGGCAGCTTTCATGAGATCCTCACGGGCCTCAGTCAGATCGCTTTCCAAAAGACGAACGTTCTCTGCGTGCTCGGCCATGAGAATCTGCACCTCGTCATCATACCCCTTCCGCATAGATGACTTGAGCTCTTCCAACTCCTTTGCGTGGTTTGCATGCAACGTGTCCAGGTTTTCGTGGTGCACGGTCAACGCTTTCTCGTGGTTGGCAATCGTCTCCTCCAGCTGAGATACCAGTGCTTGGTGGGTCTTGGCCTCCTCCGCAGCTAGGTCGCGCGCTTTGATGGCTTCCTCAAGCTCGCTCTTGACAGCCAAGTGGCCAGCCTCGAACTCGGCCAATTTCGCAGCGTTGCTGCTAATGATAGCTTTGTATTCGTCCACCTCGTTGCGAAGCATCTGTAGCTGCTCCTCTTGTTGCTTCTGCTGCTGCTGCTGCAACTCCTCGTTCGCAGGGTCTGCAGTCGCACCATCCTCGCGAACGGAAGGCGCCCTCCGAGCCTCGGAAAGCTGAGCGTTGACTGCTTCCAACTGGGACTCGAGCTGATCAATCTGGTCCTTCATCTGCTTCTCTGTGTCGCCCATAGACGAAAGGGCAGCCTGGTGTTTGGATTCCCAGCTACTCAGCTCAGCCTCCAGTTTGCGAATCTGTTCGTCACGTTCTGCCGCATCGGGTGCTGGGGAGCTCTTGGCGGATTCTCCCAAGGCCGTACGTAAGCTCTCGAGTTCGGCTTCAAGCTCACGTTCCCGTGCCGCATGGGCCTCTTGCAACTCCGTAAGTTGCCTTTCGTTCTTCTCCAATTGATCACGCAGAGTAGACACGACCGAAATATCCACCGGCGGGCCCTTCAAGCTCGAGCGCTCACGCGTCAAACCAGAAATAATGGCCATCTTGGTTTCCATTTCCTTCCTCGCAGAAGCAACACCTGCCTCCAGTTCCTGGATGCGCTCGGACCGGGCATGCAACTCATGCATGGCTGCATTGAGGTTGAGCTCAAAGTTCTGCATCACATCGGGATTGCTTTCGAAATTCTCCGCCGCGATGTTGCGGAGCGACGCAAAGGATCGATGGGCACGGTCGATGATCATGACGTTCTGGCTCGACTTGCGGCGAATCACCGGTGTCGACGAGCGCGGTGAGGTGACCTCGGCCGCTTGCTGAGCCTTGGCAACTTCGGTCTTCAGTTCCTCGACCATATCCAGGGTCTGGTGGTGTTGCTGCTCGAGCTCCGCATATTTCTCCGACAGTTCTTTCTCGGCAGCCTCCTTTTGGCTTGCAAGCGTGCGCAGTCTCTCTAATTCGGCTTCGAGGACGCCGTCAGCGTGTTGGTTATCGATCACGGCACTGTCGCCACGGGGTCGTTCGGAAAGCACCTCGCTGGGTTGCGCAGGTGATCCCTGTTCAGACTGGGGCTCCTTCACCGCAGACACCGGCACTGGCTCGGGGGTGCCGTTAGGCAACTCCTTCTTGGTGGGAGCCAGCGTTTCAGCATCCGAGTGTTCCATAGTAGCCGGGGATTCCAAAGCAGAGGACAATTCCGAGGAGAGCGACCGCGACGATGAATAGTGCCGGCCATCCTTCAGCTCGCTCGACGCCCTCGAGTCGGACAAAAAAGACGAAGGACGCGTTTGAGCCGTGTCGGCCGCCGACACGAGAGAATCACGCACCGTATTTCTAGGGTGGCGCGCCTCATCCACAGCATCCTGAAGCTCAGCAAGTGTCCGGAGAGCCTCCTCGTACTTGGCATGGAGAAGATCAAATTCGTTGATGGTCGACTCATGCTCCACGCGCAAGTCAAGCAGTTCTTGAGTCACATTCTCGAGCTTATCGGCAACAAATCTTGATTGCGCAGGACTTCCGTGGTAGTCTCCGTTGCGGCTTACAGACCGGGCTGCTGCGTGAAGAGGAGCCTGGGACGGGCGAGGCGTAACGGAATGCTCTGTTGCATCCGCTTCGTCGGCGGCAGGCTCCAGTGCATGGTTGTTCGCGTCTTCTTCTGCTTCCCCCAGGACAGCCTCGTTGACCCCGTTCTTCTCTTCCACTTTATCGTGCTCGAACGGGTCTTCCGTCTCATCATCAAACGCGCCGTCCTCTTCTTCCGGAATGACTTCGGTGCTGTGGCTGTGCCGACTGACGTGGCTGAGGCTCCGCGAATGTTCGGCAATGCTGCGGCTCGCGGTACGGCGATGGCCCATGCCACTACCATTGGTGATGGCGTCGGACCCGTCGATGCTGCCAGGAGCGCCGACAGCGACCGTACCGTCTTGCTGCTGCATATTGTCCAGCTCGTACAGCAACGAATCAAGCTTCCCGAGACTGCGCTGGCGTTCGACGACCTGCTCGAGGCGGTCAATTTCGCGTTGCATCAGCTCGGCATCTTGATCCGCTTCCGCCAGGCGCTCCTCCAGGGTCGAAATGTAGTCTTCACAGGTAGCTTCATTTTCCCGGATGCGCGCAATCTCTTTGCGCAGCTCGATGATGATGGTGGCGTTTTTCTCTTCCCCGGACGTGTGGCCATCGAGTTTGGCTTCAAGATCGTGCAAGTAGTTCTCCGTATTCGCTTCGCGGTCCATCAGCTTCTGCAGTCGCGCCTGGAGCTGGGTGTTGATGGTTTCGGCGTAGGCGCATTTGGTCTCCTTCTCAAGCAGGTTCGTTTCAGTGTTGGAGAGCGTGGCGCGGGTGCTCGAGAGCGACTGCTCGAGCGATTGAATGGTCTTTTCATACTCGAGAACAACCTGTTCCACAGCGTGGGCAAAGCTGCTGGAGCGATTTAACCGCTCTGTTGCGCTGTCGCCGCCACCATCCACCACTTGCTCGTTTTCCGCCAGCTCATTATCCCGGGCCTTAGCCATCTCGGCAATGAGCCTCGCGTGCCGCTGGCTGAGTGCCGAGTAATTTTCCTGGACGTCGAGAAGAGCATTTTGCAAATCAACTTCCCGTTCACCCTGGCGCTCGGACCGCTCGCTTGCCGACAAAATACGCCTTTCATTTGTGCCCCCGCTCGAAGCGGCACTGCGGATCTGCTCCCGCAAAAAGGCAACCTCGGCCTTCAAGCGGTCAATGATGGCTTGCTTGTCGCCTTCCTCGACCTGCTGAATGCGGGGCTTGCTTTGGATGGCACGGGCCCGCTGCGCATATTGCACGGTATTCAGGGTTTCGCTCAGATGGAACTCAGGCGGGGTCACGCAGGCAATCATGTAAGTGATGGCGTTGCCACCGAGCGAGTCTTGCAACAAACGGGTAAGGCGGGAGTCGCGGTAGGACACGTGGGAGCCCGGTTGCCGCGACGACAGCTGGGAGATGACTTTGCCGAGGGCGGCCAGACCAGCGTTGATGGAAATGCCCTCCTTTGCGCGCTCACCCTGGGCACCGGTATTCTTCAGTCGTTCGCTGCCGGCTAAATCGACAAAGTGGAGCTTGCTATCAATGGTGACCCAAGACTCGGTGCCAGTCATAGCCTCCAGGGGAACAGACATGCGCTTCTCGGCCTTGGTCGACTGGAAGCCGCTCTTGCGCTGGACGAGATTCAAGCTGAAAACGGCATGCGAGCGCGACGAGCGTGCATTGATCGCTGTGGCATCGGTCTGGCGCAGGGTGGAACCGAAGTTGAGCGCATTGAGCAGGTCTTCGACCGAGTTGATTTCGACCTGGTGCAGGCCGGTAAGGAGGATGTTGCCCTTCACGTCCTCCCGGATGGTGACGGCAGGACGCTCATGGGACGGAACATTTTCGGAGATGAGCAAGTCCCGGAGTTGCTCGTTGTAGATTTCTACGTAGGTCGCTTTGAGAGACCAAGTCTTCTCGGCCTTGGGGACGGACTGGCTGTACCCCTTGGGGGCCCGGAGGTGAGACATGGAATTGCGGTTCGAGTTGGGTTTCCGGCCCTCGAGCTTTTCGAAGAGCGCTATGGCGGCCCGTGGAATAACACCTAATCAATCAAATAAATATTAGCGACACCAACACAGCAACGAACAAAGCAAGGCACGCCAAGATCCAGACAAGGGGTGCTTACCCATGATTTCCAGGTCTTCCTGCTCAGTAGGCCCAGACGTGCCCATTGTGTAGGACTTTCCGGCACCCGACTGGCCGTAGGCAAGCAAAGAAACATTGTAGCCGGTGGTGAAGGCGTTCACACAATCGGTGAGGTAGTCCCAG
The DNA here is from genome assembly GCA_002778095.1 of Fragosphaeria purpurea. Classification (NCBI taxonomy): domain Eukaryota; kingdom Fungi; phylum Ascomycota; class Sordariomycetes; order Ophiostomatales; family Ophiostomataceae; genus Fragosphaeria; species Fragosphaeria purpurea. Next base: position 2,126,793 of record PCDL01000002.1, read on the forward strand.
ACGCCTTCCTGATTTACCTCGGGTCCAAAAACGCGGTCGAATACGAAAAGCTTCCGGCCTTGTGGCGAGTCGATGGCTAGACTTGTGTTGGACGTGACTTGCACCATGGATCGCTGGAAGCGCTGAGGGATGAGGTCGAAGCCAGGATCGGTGGGCCTAAGAGGAGGGCGAACACGAACGGCTAGAAGAAAAAAAATTAGAGTCGGCAAAAAGAGGAAAGGAGGGCCAATATAGTTGAAAAAAATAAGGTTTTTTATTACTCACCCACTTTGACAGACGTGCGGCCATCTTCGTCCGAAGCACGGCTTCCGCCTGTCTTGCTGCCGACGCTCATGCGGCTGTTGCTCCGCGGCGCTGGTCGCACCATGACGCTCATGGGCCGCTGAGGAAGCGAGCCCGGCGACGTTGGCGATGTGGGTAGTAAACTCGAAGTGGCCGCAGCATCAGGAGCGGCGGAAGTAGCGGAAGCGACAGCGGCAGCGATGGAAGGGAAAGGCGTCAAGCCGGAAACGGGTGCAGCTGCAGACGCGGACGCGGACGCGATGGAGGGCTCCATGGCTGTTATAAACCTGGGGGTGAGGCGACTCTATAGGGCGCGAAAAGGGAAAAAATAGATTGAGCCAACCCGCGCGGGCGCAGGCGAAGGCGAGCTGCGTTGGCGGCGCGTCCCTCTTTTTTTTCCTGGCCCTATTTTGCCCTTGTTTTAGGATGTTATGCCAGATGCTATTTGCCCCAATCCCAATGACTGGGCGGCGCGCGCTGCCCTCTTTTTGCCGGTCGGATCGACTCGAGTCCAATAGCAGGGCGAGCCGAAAGCAAAGAGAACAGGCAACGACGAAACAGGGAATAACAGGCAGGTAATAAGTCGAGGAGGAACCGTCCGGAGGTCGTTGCGTGTGTGGTTACCGGAAATGTGTAGCAAAATGCAAAATAACGTAAAACGAAGGCAAAAAACAAAAAAAGCATAAAAAGGGGCAGACGAAACGACCGGGAAACAGAAGATCGTGGGAAACGCTGAGCAAAAAAAAAGAAATGCGAGAACCACGGATAAGCAGGCCGACCAAAGGTTATCCTTCTGCCGTCGTCCGCAGAGGCGTCATTCGGACGAGATCATCAAACAGGTAGAGACTGTTTTTTTGTTGTCGTGCGGTTTTGTTTGCTGGGAACTTTTCTGATGTTTAGCGATGGTTTTCTTGGGAGAGCAATATTCATGCCCTAAATGGCGGGAAGCCAGGGGGTGTGGGAAGAAAAGAAATGAAAAAAGAGCAAAGATAACCAGACCAAACAAACGAAGACACGGGAAAAAGAAAGGGTCGACACGCCCCATGTGTCTGGTTCTGGGGACGGAATGGGAAAATAAAGGGGGGGAGGTATGGAGAACGAGCTGCCAAAATGATGGGCCGTGTTTTCTTTTTTCTTGACTTACTGCGTGCGCTACTCCTATTATTTGATTGCGACCGGGGGAGTTTATTGGCAGACGCAAATTAACAGGGCAAAAAAAAAAGAAACGCGTCCCAGCACGTCTCCGATTGGCAATGGGGGTCCCCAGGCTGGCGCGAAGGCCTTTTCGGGCGAAAGATAAACAGAACGGGTGGATCAGTAAGAAAATCGAGAAGCCGTTGAGCAGGGAGGACGAAGGCATGAGAAAAAAAGAAAAGAAGAAAAGAAAAGTAAGAAAATATGGAAGAAAAAAAATTGATGGTTAACGGCGCCTGGTTATGCAAGGGGGAAGAGGGAGTGAGATAATGTCTTGTAAAAAAAACAAAAGAATACGATAAGAAGATGTGTCGAGAAAACAGCGCGCTGGCTTTGCATCTCGCGCTCGTCGAAGGAATATGGCGAAAGTTGCGAAAAAGGGGCGCGGATGAAGGCGCGAAAAACTGGCGATGTTGAAAAGGAGGTGGATGCACAGAAAAGGGTGAGTACGGAGTACATATGCGAAAAGATGAGGCCACAAAACGGAGTGGTAGCTCACTCGTACTTTCGCTTCTGAGGGCATTGAGCGGCCTACCCTGCAAAACGGAAGCACGAAAACAAAAACGGAAAATGGACACAGACTAGGAAGGCGCGAGCGACTACGACAGCGAACGTTTCCATCACAAACCCACGAAGCATCTATGCGGTAAGAACAGCTACTTCGTACGATGCGTCCGTCGACGCATGCCAGCGGGCCAGGCTATCTGCCCATCTACAAATACTTCCTTCGAAGTATTACGGAGCGAAAACGGGCAACATCTGAGGTAAATCTCTCGTCCTCCGTATTGTTGTAATACTCGTACACATATATGTACTCGTCCTCCGTACTTAGTAGTCGTATGAAGCTTGTGCGCAAACCCTTCCTTCCTAACATGGACAAGAAGAAAAAGGAAAAAATGAAAAGGGGCCGAGGAGAACAAAAAGGGATAGAGCGACCGGGGGTGTTAGTGCGGTGGGGCCTGGGGGCTTGGCCGGTTTGGCTACTCGAAGCCGTCGCAAAACGCAAGGAGCAAGCCATGCACCAACGGGCGACGCACCAGACAAGCATTTGCACAAAAAGAGCACTAGACGGCGCCAGTTCAGGGGCTGGTGCTCCTTCCCTTCACCATCCAATTCCACCGTTATTCCTCCCCAAACGCCACGTTAAGCGTTTTGGTTTGTATGTACGGAGTACCTGTACCCGCAAAGTGAGAATTGCTACTTAGTACACTCTGATGATCATCATTACGGACCATCCGTCGAGTGGACAGCAACAAGACGATACATTCAATATTTACTGCCGTTTGCCAGAATACAAGTACACCCACATAGGCCCCAGCTACTGTGCTGTGATAAAGTGGGGCTACACAAGACCCTTTCCCGGCTGTCAAACTTACTGTATTACGTACGACTACAATTGTGTACGAAGTACAAGCACGACAGAGTTGCTCTTTCCCTCTGTTGAGGTGTGCAATCAACATAAACGGACTCTATTTCCTCCGTATTCATACAGAACACTCCGTAATGTACGAAGTAATACGTACTAAATACTTCGTAATATGCTTACTCCATATCGCATGCGACGACCTTCTTTGGGCTGCAGCCTGCAGGCACACAGGTACTCATGCACGCCCGCACCCACCACGGAGGATTTGCCTTGAACCAATTGGAAGCCGTAGCCGCGCACCTACCTAGCACCACCAGGAGGCCCGAGCCTTTTTTTCTTGGACGTGGGGCCCGCTGGGTTCCATTTTCGAGGTTGCACTTTGCGGTGGCTTTTTCTTTCTTCCATCTCGTGTCTCACGCAACATGCAGGCGCCTCGATTTTTTAGTTTCCATTTGCTTTGCCGATCGGACGTGGTCTTCTAGAATCGACACAGTGGTCCGTGATGCTCTCGTATCGCTCTGTAATCCCTATTTGTTTGTTGCTGTGCCTCGCGAAGGGAGGATGGATCACCGACGGCCGCCGATGCACGCAGAGACAGGAATCACAAGGGATGTTTTGCCTTGCAGACGACCAGTCGTGAGATGAACCCGCATGAACCAGATGCCAGACCAACGCCCGGCAGGCCACAAGCCTTGTCGCACTGCAGACGTCTACGTTGACAGTTGTCGTTGATATGCCCACGGCATTTGGAAACGAATCTGTCAAATGTCTGTTGTATCGGTCATACAAAGGTGCTCGCGCTACGTCGTACGACGAGAACACGACCAGACTGCGACACAAACGACCCACGCGGCACCGCAAGCAAGGCTTGCTCATCACCAACACCAGCCTCCCCGGCTGTGCCGCGGCACGATGTGGATGAGTGCTTGTACTCTGTACCGGACTCCGTGTCTCCGTCCTTGTCTGTATGCCAGCAGTGCCTGTGAAAGAGAGGGAACAAAAAAAGAAAAAAGAAATAAAAAAAACAAGAGACAATAAACGGCGCACATGCTAGAAGACTAGGGTCCTTTTTCCTTTGCTTTGATTTTTTGTTCTCGCGCGCGTCTGTGCTAAGACGCCGGTTGAAAACGAACCAACAAACAGCCAGGCATTGTTTCGTCTTTTCTTTCCTCCCGCGCCCGGAAGGCGTCCGAAGCGGCCGAAAATGCCAGAGGATCATGCGTCCCATCATCCTCTCCTCACGGTATTCACGGCCTAGTTTTGGTTCCAGTTTGTTTCTTGGTTCGTGAAAGCCGAGTAGTCCTAGAAAAACTTTACGAAGAAGACTACAGGAACAATAGACGTCACGGGGAGACCCTTCCCCTCTACGACGTACTGATAGTCCGGCGTGCCACAACAGAGTCCGCGCTTCGCTCATTTTTTTCATGTTGAGCTCGCCCGTTGGCCGTTTGACAGCGGTACGGCAGTTCCTTATCGATTGCAATGTGCCATGGGAACCTCATCACACTGTCATCTGGTCAGCCTTTTATTCTCGGTCAAATTTCGCTCTCCAACCCTGGTCAGTTTTTGACAGCACTCCTTTCTCGTGCCCCTCAATCACATTTCGGCCTTGTCAGACATGCAGTGACGACAGGCATCTATGGTAAGTACATGGCCAGAGTTTCGAGAACAAGTCACGGAATGATATTGTTTTGGCTGAGCGGGACGACAATGGGATGTCCTGTGTGGTGCCTGTTTTTCCGACTCGGATCGTCAGTCTCAGTGCGTCCAGAAGTTCTAGGCTGAGTTGAAGAACCACAAATATTCTTCTCGTTCACTTCTTACCCCCGAGGTAAACCGGGGTTGGCTTCACGGGCAACCAGTGTGGCCGGGCAGGCCGGCCAACCCCTCCAGGAAGTTGCGTTGTCCATGACCGTTTCGGTCAATGCGAGCCCCAGACAGGAAACGCATAAACGGCAAGTTTGGTAACGGGGGCATGTCGAGCCAAACTACGAAACACGAACCGCAACGACCGTTGTATCTTTTTCATGTTCAGAACTTTCTTTAACAGTGCTTCTCCTGCGTCATTTTTTTCACCAAGGACGTGGGGTGCTTGAGGTCACTGAACGTGTCTTCCTTGTCATCTTGGTGCGAATGGCCTCCCCATCTCGGAGAACCCAAACGGCTACAACGAGAAGTTTGCTACGACGTAGAAAACACGCCCTCAACCGGATCGCCCACCTTGTTTTTTCTAGATCCCATCTGCCAGTGTTTATCGATGCTTGATCTTCCCCGCAGCCAACGAACGGCATGCGCCAGTCTGTCAGACAAGTGGCATTTACAAAAGGCCAGTGTTGCATTCTGAATAGTTATATATGTACGACGGCAAAAGAAAAAAGACAAAAGAGGCGGTCCACTTTCTTTGCCGTATGCACCGGGCCTCTTTCCCAGCCGCCTGCCAACCGCAGAACGAAGGCGAAAGGAACCCGCTTCAGGAAGAGAAAAAATCTCGAAAAGTCATATCGTGTTACGATATTCCAAGACAACAAAGCGAAATTCTGGCAGTCCGGGGTCCCCACAGGCGGCTGCACGTTTGTTTTTTTTTCTGTCCTTGGTGGGGATGGCAGCCGGCCGAGGTGCTTTCGCCTTGACCTCCCTCTTTTCCCTTCGAGTGCTGTGGGTGGTCCTTTTAGCTGCGAGCAGAGGGTCCAACATGCGGAGGCGGGAGGCTCATGATCAGCAGAAGAAGAAGAAGAACGGTACACCGTGCTCCGTAACACTCCATAGCGAGAAGCCGGCTTTCTCATCAGGCCATCCATTCAACAAAAAAAAAAAAACGACGACCCTCAGAAGTCTATGTAAACCAATCACGAAGGCAGGGAAGTGGCAGTAAGACAACGTGCTCATAATTCTTCTGTCGATGTCCAGTCTCTTGTTCCGTCCCTTTTCCCTTGGCCTGCCAGCACCCTTGAAATCCGACTTTTGCTTCGCGCAAAAACATGGAGCGCTCGGTTCTCATTGCTGGCGTAAACAGCACCGTCACCATGCCATCATGTCATGCAACAACAACGTGGCAGAGGTTCGTGAACCCCTCGCCAATTACTCTCGGAAAGAATGTTATCGTCCGTGTAAGGTCAGGCGGAGAAGGAGGGGAGATCAAGGCCAAAGAGGAGGGTCATCTCTTTGCTTCGTCCCGGGGTTCCGAAAGGTAAGAGACGATACGTATGTCGGCCCATGCCCACCCCAGGAGAAGGGTTTGCAGCAATCCCAAACGGTGCTTTCTACGTAAAAAAAAGTCCAAAACGCACTTGTGCATCGAACGCATGGCCGAACGCATCATGGGGGGTCTAATTTTTTTTTTTTTTTTTTTTTTTTTTTTTTTTTTTTTTGGTTGTAGTTCTTTTTCTTTTCTATTTATCTACTTGCAAAACACTTCCGTCTATTCAATAGCCAGAGCGCAGCAAAAGATCCCAGGTGGAGACCGTGGCGAGATGGCATTTTATCCAGCCAATGGCCAAAAAACGCATCGTGAACGGGTTGCGTGTGCACGCGGAAAGTTGCCGCAGATGATGCATGCTTCGACGTGTGTGCAGCATGTAGGCACTGAGTTCCTCCAAGCTCGTTTTCTTCAACGATCTTGCCGCGGCCAAGACCAGAACCAACCGGTCGTGCGAGCTGCACGCCGTGGCGAGCTGCAGGTTATCCAAAGAAGATTTTCGTAGTATTTGCTCATTTTTTTTCCTCTTCTTTTTTGATTGTTTTTTTTCTTCTCCTAGAGTCCGGTGCGGGTTGCCGGTGTCCCTTACAGGTTGTCTGTTTCTTGCGAAGCTGAGCCACACTTTTGTTGCTGAACATCTTTTGTAGAGACTAGTTGTACCAGCGTATCCCGCCTCTCGGTCCTCATAGTTCTTACGAAGTAGATGAACACAAATACGCTTCTGGTCTCATAACTTCATCTAAGTTCGCGTGTCCCGCCGTATCCGCATCACGTCGTTATATATACCATGGTTTGGAAAGAGCTTCACGTATAAGCGCAGAAATCTAGAATAAGGAGAACGACGGTACGTGGTAAGGCACAAAAACAATAAAACAGTAGAAGAAAAAAAGTAGGGAGCTACAATCCATGAGCAATATTTTTTCCGTACCAGTCCAGCGCGGCAAATGTTCCAAAATAGAAAAGAAGGAAGAAAGGCAATGCTCATGCGCGCAGTGCTCGAGGGCTCTGGACCTTTTTCCTGGTTGTCGCTGTTCTTCAACTTTTTCTGTTTGGTTGTTTTTCTACTTAGACGATTTGTAACTCTTAGGGTTCTCTCATCTCTTTCAAATGATTGTATGCCATCCCTAATATTGACTGTTCTCCTCCGGTCCAGCCGGTACCTACAACGACACTTTACTGGCAATGTCCACGTCTGTAGGGTTCATCTAGTTCACGCGTTTCGGTGGCTGTTGTCTATATGAAAAAAAAAAAAAAAAATACCACAAGAACAAATCAATACAAGCATTGCAATTTAGTATTGTGAGGCGTATTCATTCTCTAGTTTTTATTATTTTTTTTTCATTTTTCATTTTTCATTTTTTCATATTTTTTCTTATTTTTTGGATGCAAAATTCCACGAAGTCGCAGATTTTCTTTCTGCATTCTTTGGTTTCTTACCGACCCTTCATCGTAGCTCACCTCTCATTGAAACAAGAATATATATAACAAGGGAAAACCATTGAAAAAGATTGATTTAAAGTTTTTTTTCCCCTGGATACACCAAATACATAACGGTCGTGAGGTCGCTAGCTGGTTTTGTTTGTAAATACCACGTGACCATGTGACAAAATCGCGTTTCGGGAAAGCGCCCGGCAACGAAAAAAAGGCGCGTCTTCACCCGTGGCGGCTGCCCCGACGTGTCCGTTTGTTGCACTAGCCGAAAAAGCGTTTTTGTCAACAAACGTAATTTGACAATGCGCCGGTAGAATGGCATTGCATTGTGTGCGTCCGTCCAAAAGAAAAAAAAACGGTGGAAAAATTTCGGTAAAACAAACATGGCGGGGGACGACATTGTCGTGTTGCTTTCCAGCGACGACGCGGACGGCGACGACCACTTGCTTGTTACGCCGTCACGTGAAGTGCCCGCGCCCAGGACGACGGCGGCCAGTCTGGTCCGCACACATACGGCAACAGCGCGGCAGGATGAGGACGCGCGAGCAGCTTCGTCGGTAAATTCGCGACCCGCTGTCATTTGCATCGAAGACACCCCGGCGGCAGTGAGCCACGGGGACACCGATGGCTGGAATCGCTTGCCCCCAGCTCGCCGTGGCAACTTCGTGGACAAGGACATGCCATCAGACGGGCTGTCATCGTTGTCGTCGTCGCCGTTTCCGTTCTCGCTCTCTGCTCGGAAGCGGTTGTTGCAGACGGAGCCAGCTGCCGCGAAGCGGGGGCGGCACGAGGCGAGCGCAGCCGGCAACTCCGGTCACGGCGCAGACGATGGCACGATGATGGATCCGTCCTGCGGGAGGCCGGGCGGCTTTGCCCGTGAGGCTTCCTGGGATGAGTCCATCGGCAGCCCGCCACGGCTAGACGCAGACGAGGGCGGCGGAGACCCGAGGCCTTCCAAGCGGCCACGGCTGGGTGCTGATGCTACGATGAACGTGCTGTCCTCTGCACGGGACGATGACGCACCATTCAGGTCCCGAGCGTATTCTTCACGAAGCCCGTTTTCACCGTTGTCGGAAGACGAACGAGAAGACGGGCTTGACACCACCCATCTGCCGCCCCAGCAAACGCGGCGGACGACGGCCGTCAACGACAATGTCGATTGCATCGATCTTCTCAGCTCCTCGGGGTCCGACACGGGCCAGCTGGCGTCGACGACAGCGCCGTTCGATAGGGACTCTGACCTGGATGATGTTGATGCCCTGTTTGCGCGCACATCAGCTCGCGCGCCGCAAAAACAGCCAAAGCCACCGCCAGACAACAACAGAAGACAGCGGTCGGTGGAGATTATGACGCTTTCGAGTTCTTCGCCGCCTCCGTCCCGGCCAACGAGCTCCTCTGCCGCTTTCCAACGGCCAAATCTAGGCAGGACCTCCCATGCGTCCTTATCTTCTTCGTTACGGCACCGAGAGGGGTTTTCTGGACGGTCGACTGCCGCCTTTGGTCCGCCACGGCCGCAGCAACGCCTCCCTTTGCAAAGAAGCTTTTCTGAAAATCATGCGTTCGCTTTTACGGACGACGACGACGACGGCAAGGACGACAATGATGATGAGATAAACGACAGAGAAGCATTTGCAAATCACATTGACCACCTCGTGGCTACGTGGCGAAAAGACGATTCGCACGGGCAGCAGCCGGCGGGACGGACACGGCCGGGTTCGTCAAACGCAGCGCTGCAGCGGCGACGGACTGCGCCCGACGAACGAGCAGCAGCGAGAGGAAGGCGCAAAGACGCCGGCCCCGCGCGCCAGCGAGCGGACACCACCGCCACCGCCACCACCGCGGCGGCACGGGAGGCCGAAAAAGAGGCGCGCCGCAGAGAAAAGGAAGCCGAGAGGGCAAGGCGGCAGCAGCAGAAAGAGGTGGACAAGGAGCGGCGGCGGATCGCCATGGACATGGCGAAGGAGAAAAAAGCAGCCGAGCGCGCGGCGGCAGCGGCCTTTAACGACGCCAACAAGTCCCGCGTCGACAAGGCCGTGGCGGCCCCCGAGATGATTGTCCGGCTGCCGGCCACCCTGCCCCAGGCGACCCGCGAAGTGACCGAGACGCTGTTGGGCGCGATCAAAGCCGAGTCGCAGCCGTGGACCAGCCCCGTCGGCAACGTGGTCACCTGGCGGCGCAAAGTGACGGCCGAGTACGACGCCGCGCTGGGCCACTGGGTGCCGGTGGCGCAGCGGGTCGTCGACGAGCGGCACGCTTTGGTGGTCTTGCGGGGCGATGAGCTCGTGCAGCTGATCGTGGCGGCGGACAACGACCCGATGAGCGCCGACGTTGCGCAGACGCCGCCGCCGCCGCCACCGCCGCCACCGCCGCTCGACGGACGTGGCGGCGGCCTGGACGGTCATGTGCGCACAATGCAGCAGCACTTTCCGGGCCACACGCTGCTGTACCTCGTGGAAGGACTCAACGCGTGGAAGAGCAAGAACCGGTCGATTAGAAACCGCCAGTTTGCGGCCGCTGTGCGCAATGCGGGGGGCGCTGCTGCTGGTGGTGGTGGTACAGGAGCAGCGAATACGGCGGACGGCGGAGGCGGCGGCGGCGGTCACGCCGAAACAACGACGGCAGCGGCAACGACGCGGCCGTCGGACCGTCTGGGACAGCGAGGCCGGAACAACAACAACAACAACAACAACAACAGCAACGACCAGCGACGACCCAAGCCGAGCAACAAGCCCCAGGCCGTCGACGAGGCCCGCGTCGACGACGCGCTGCTCGCGCTGCAGGTGGCGCACGACGGCGTGCTCGTGCACGAGACGGCCAGCGCGCTGGACACGGCGCGCTGGATCAAGATCTTTACGGAGCAGCTGGCCACGGCGCCGTACCGGCAGCAGACGGAGGCGCGGTACGCGGCGGCGGCGGCGTTCTGCATGGACCGGGGCCAGATTGCGAGCGGCGACGGGGCCGCAGAGACGTACGCGCTGATGCTGCAGCAGATTGGCCGCGTGACGGAGCCCGTGGCGCAGGGTATCGCGGCGCGGTTCCCGACCGTGCCGAAGCTGGTCCGCGGCCTGGCGGCGGAGGGCCCGCTGGCGCTGGAGGCGTGCCTGCGGACGCGGAACCGGCACGGTGAGCTGTCGGACCGGACGGTGGGACCGGCATTGAGCCGGCGCATCTACAATGTGTTTATGGGCCAAGACGAGCGGAGCACGGATGTGTGAGGCAGTTACCGTGCGTCGTTGGTGTTTACTTTCTAGGGGAGGGCCGGGAAGGGAAAGGCTGGGATAGCCAACCACTCGCTAGCGAACATTTTAGAGGTTAAAAATGTCCCAGACGAATGTTGACGTGCTTACACGGGTCTTTGCACATGCTTTCTCGGATAATATTCATACGGCAAGAAGTTAAAAATAAGGAAACATAGTTCCCGCCTGTTGGTTCCGGTTGGGTGATCGTCGACCGCATGACGATGAAACACGAGGGGAAGAGTTGCTTGTTTTTTTTTCTATTTCGATCTTCCGGCTCGTTCTGGACCGCTTGCCGATTGTCTAAAAGTAGAGTCTGGCTAGGCGCGTCGTTTTGTTTTTGGGATGATTGTCAAACACAAACGGTTTAACGGGGCCTGGCCCCAAACGCCTGCAGCCCCTTCACCCGCGAGAGAGACGCGTCACGCAGTCTCGCGCCCACAGATGTAGTTTCCGACCTTGCTGTACGAGCTTACTGCTTCCTACGAGGTACGTACGAGACGTTTGGTACACAGAGGCATACACTATAGCTGCCAGCTGCAAGCTGCACAGCTTGTGGTTCCAGGAGCAAGACGGCGTCTCTGCAACTAGGCACAGACGACACCACGAAGTAGGACGAGCGTTAATACTCTACTTCTTGTGCGTGGATACATACTTTAGAACGACAGCAAAAAAAAAGAGCACAGCGAAGTCGGAACCTATTCCGCGGCGTTGTCTCCCCTTTTTTCCGTTACGCCAACTGATGCCGGAGGTACTACGGAGAGCTACACCGTATCCACATTGTTCTTTCTTCTCGCTTTCCACAGAGGACTACATACTATAATGTTTCTGCTTTGTGGGAGCATCGTTGAGCTCCACGCCGTACTCCCTTTCACGACGTCGTTGCTTGTTTGCCTGGTTTCTGTGGCCGTTTCTTGTCGTTGGCAGGCACTCTTCCTTCCCTCACTGTAATTACTTGCATAATCCTCTTGAAAGGATGCGCCAGTTCCCAAAATCGCGCGTGGGGGCGGACTTTTCTCGTTCGTCTTATCAGATGCAAAAATCCACGCTTAACCCAAACCGAGTGTACTGACTCGTATGTTGTCTCGCCGCACACGAGCGGACGCCGAACGTGCGGTAAGCCCGCAGGGCGTGTCAATTAGGTCCTTCGTACGGAGTTCATGACATGACGAAGTTTAAGCTGTGTTTCTCTTTTGACAGGCCGTTGACCCATTTCGGGCCGGTGAAGGGTCTGTAAAAGATCAAAAAAGCTGTCGTAAGCTGTACTCGTATTGTGCGTTCGTACAGTAATTACGTACGTGTAACATACGCGTAGCCGTAGCCGTACCAATCAACAAGACGAAATGAAAAAGGGGCAGCCGTGGGTTGGGCATCTGAAAGTAACTTCGTACGACTCTGAACTGACATCTGATTAGTATTACGGAGTCTTACTCCGTACTCCATATTGCGATGGACAGAGCATGAACGAGGTACCCCGTCCGTAAAATCCTGCCAAAATCTGCGTCGACAGCCCGTTACGGCCGCGTGTTCGCTTGCCAGATTAGGAAAGGGCAGAATGGAACCCCCCTGGCTGGTGGGGTGGGTCGGTGGGAAGCGTATCCTACGACGTACTGTACGAAAATACGGAGCAACTGCCCAGTACGAAGTATTCAATGACTCCGAAACGCAATGGCGTATTACTCCGTAGGACCAGCCACTGCAGCGATGTGGCTTCCCGTGCGGCTGGTGGCCGCGGGGCGAACAATAAGACGAAGGAAAAAGGGCTGGCAGGCAGGATTGGGTACGTTGCGTTGTTCTTGTGCCTCTAAAGGAAAGAGCGAAGGGGAATACGTAGGACGGACAGCTGGTTGTGCTCCGTCGGCTGTAAAGGGCAAGAACGCAGAGCAACCACTGTACAGTGCAAAGTACTCTAAACAGCAAGACGGGATCAGGATAGGCACAATGGACCATTCATACGTAACCCCCTAATGCGGCTAAGAAGGCGGAATGACAAGCGCCAAGAAAAACGAGAGATAACGGCCAAGGAGCCTTGCCAAGACCTGGAGCTATTGTGCCAAAGCATCCAGCACTCGTCGTTAGCAGAATCAAAAACAAGGAAAGAAGGAAACGAACCAATCTTAGCTGCTCCGCAAAGACGGTAACTCGTACAAGTCCGTCTGGGAAGGCGCCTGCCACCCCTCCACCATCGCTCTTGCCTTGTTCACTGGTCGTGTGCTCACCGTGTCGAGGTACCCTGTGCGCAGACTCCTTCTGTTGCCACTGTGTAGTTGGGCGCCGTTGCGCTTCGTCTTGGCTGCGGGTTCTCCTGACACGGGTCATTTGCTTGCGAACACTGATTTGTGCTGGTCTATTTCTGCCACCAAACAAGCCAACGGGTGGAAAAATTAAGGACGTTGTACCAAGTATAGGCGGTTAATTCTACGCCGGACCAAATCACTGGCCATAGAAGTACATCTACGTGTAGGTAGCTACGACACTGTGTGTCGCACGGACTGGTACTTTGTCGTACGCCCTGCGTCGCAACTTGTTCGTCCCGTCCTAACCGGTAGCGCCTTCCTCAAACAAGGCAAGTGGCCATACACTCCCGTTTCTTCGCTGTTTCCGCAGGACAACAAGGCGTTGTGAACCGCTGCATCTCTGGGCATCATCGACGTCGCCAGTTTTGCGCCTCCTCCCCCTTTCTTCCCTTCTTTCTTTCTTTTCCATTCGGTTAATACATATACGCCGTCCGAGTTGATGCGCCAAGACGGTTGAGTTTTTCGTTGCTTTTTTCGTTGCTCCTTTAGTCTTATTTTTTGTGATCTCAACGACTTTGTCGACTTTTCGCTATTTCTTTCCAACATCTTGGTCGCGTGCGCGCTTTCTGCCCTTTTCTGCCCTTTTCTGCCCTTTTCTCCCTTTTTTTCTACCCTTTCTACAACATTTGCGCCCTTCTTCAGCTTCGGCTTTCCGTTTCGCCCCTTGATTGATTCATTACAAGGCCATTGTCCCCTTCCTTCCGACTCTTTAACAACTGGAATTTCTCTTTTTTTTTTTGCCAAGTTTCCTGCTGGCTTTAGTTAGGTGCATTTAGCATTCCACGACGACAAACGACGACATCGCTTCAGGACGATAAACCAGACACGCTGTACGACGGTCCGTTTGCAAACACAGCCGCAGCCGGAGCTGCAGCGGGTTTCTCCACCATCGACTCTATGCGGTCATAGGCTCTATTTTTGGCTCTTTTTCTTTCCCCCTTTTCCCTGCCAGCAGTTCTTCTCCCGCTTCGCCTACCATGAGGTCGATCGGTTTTGTTCGTTTCCTGCTTGTCTCCTTCTTTCTCTGCGCTGTTCTAGCTTCGCCCGCGGACGCTGTGGATGCGCTGGACCGCCGTGGGGCCGAATCCGAGGCGGCGCTCGAACCCCCGCCGGCGTCGCCGCCGACGCTGACCAAGAGACGACGACCGCCCGGCGGCCGGATCAAGGGCGAGAAGTATTTTCACGAGCCCGGCAGCGACAGCACCCTCGGCCACTACGATGTCCGCTACTTCAAGGGCGTGGTCTCGTACGACGAGCACCGCCCTGCCTTGCGGCACCTGATCCGCTCCTACCTCGTCACCTTCCGCGCCCTCGGCGTGGAGACCTGGCTCGCCCACGGCACCCTGCTCGGCTGGTGGTGGAACGGCCGCATCATGCCCTGGGACTACGACCTCGACGTCCAGGTGTCGGACGTCACCCTCTACTACCTCGGGAAGCACTACAACCGCACCCTCCATTCCTACCGCTACCGCAACGACACCACCGGCGAGGACGTCGTCAAGGAGTACATGCTCGACATCAACCCCTACCACGGCCTGCCGCGCGGCAACGGACTCAACATCATCGACGCCCGTTGGATCGACACGTCCAACGGCATGTTCGTCGACATCACGGGCCTGGCCGAGCGCGACCCCAAGCGGAGCCCGGGCGTCTGGAGCTGCAAAAACTTCCACCGCTACCGCACGCGCGAGCTGTACCCCATGCGCGAGACCGAGTTTGAGGGCGTGCCGGCCATTGTGCCCTACAACTTTGACAAGGTCTTGACCGACGAGTACGGCATGCGGAGTCTTGTGCTCACGGAATGGGAAGGGTATGTTTGCATTTTGTTTTATTTCCTTTTTTTTTCTTCTTCCCCCCGCCCCCCCGTCTGTTTAATAGTCACTGCTTTGTTCTTTTCAGCTAACGAGTCAGGCACAAATGGGACCCTGAGCTGAAAGAATGGGTTAAAAGCCCCAAGAAGAAGGCGGCTAAAGCTCCCACCAAATCGATAACAAACCAAGTGGCCGAGGCTCGCCGCAAAAAGATCGAAAAGGAGCATGAAAAGGCCAAAGCTGCGAAAAGCAAAGGGTTTTTTGGTGGCCTTTTCGGGAGTTGAAACGAGATGCATCCAACAACCGAATGGAGACAGGTATGGCTGGGGACGCGCCAAAGCACCCATCATATACCTACCTGCAATGCGCTCCGCGAGTTTAATGGAATCATCGAACCGAGTTCGCGCGAATGTTGTTTGCAAGCGGATTCATCGTTACTTTGCCACGAGGCATATCTGCGTCGTTCTGTTTGAACAAACAGTCAATGTACAAGACTGCGGCATACCCTCATCTTCCCACGACCCCATCACAACATTTGCTCTGGGGCCACCAATATTTGTTATGTATATTATTTTACGGCACATACGGCACGAAAACAGGATCAAAAATCCGCGGGATATCAAAGCGGAAAAGGGAAAAGGAAAACATCTTCTGTTTTTCTATTTGGAACGGATGGCATGGTACATAAAAAGGCGTTATTTGTGGCCAGTTTTGGGTTTAAAAACTGGACAGGCGTTTCAAGACACAAAACGGTATATAGTGTCGTGGTTGCTTAGGCTGTTACAGAGAGACTCGAATAGGAGGCAAGGCCCTTGGCGGGTTGCCAGATTTGACTTTTTGTGTTATCGTTGGAACGCAAAGCTCAAAGTCTGTTCGTGTACATAAGTCCTTTCCATTCTCCATTTTTCAAATGAACAAGCGCCGAAGCTCTTTGAAATGGGACGAGAATAGACACCCTAATATTATGGTCAACCACTCGTATTGACAAACTCAATGTGTACTTCGTACCTAGATTGTCTTCCTGTGTTGATGTTCACATAGCAAACGTCTCTGGCCCGTACATGGATGCAAGAAAAACCGAAAAAAAAACACGAGACACAATGCTTATACCAAACGCCTCGCTATTATGAAATCGTTTAACAAAAAAAGAAAAAAAAACAAAACCCTAACGCAATATGCCAATGTCGCGATATAGCTTCAAGATTCCCTGCGGCCACTGCCGTTGCTGCTTCCGCCCCCGCTTCCACTCCCGCTGCCATTTTTGGGAGCTTCGCTGCCGTTGTGCTGCCGGCCGGCAGGGGACGACTCACCAGCAGCGCCGGTCACACCACGCATCTGTTGCAGCCGCTCTTCGGCAGCACGGGCCATCCGCTCGCGCCGGGCCGTCGCACTGTCGTTCGCCGTGCTGGTGGTGCCGGGGGGGAAGACAGTTGTCCCCGGCGGCGCGGCCGTCGGCCCGCTGCCCAACACAAACGACCCGCCCGTCCAGCCGCCCGCGTCCGTGTGGTCGTGGTCGTGGTCGTGGTCGTGGTCGTGGCCGCCGTCTCGCGGCGGCGGCGGCTGGTAAAAGTCCTCGGCCCGCATCCCGCTGACCGTCCGCCCGCCCCCGGGCCGGTTGTAGTCGGCCGCGGCCACCTCGCGCTCCAGCTGGTGGCACAGCGCCCAAAACTGCCCGTCGTGGGGCCCGTGCACGTTGTGCGCCAGCTCGTGGCACAGCGTGCGCCGCACCGTGCCGTAGTCGCGGTAGCCGTCGCCGGCGTCGGTGCGCAGCCGCAGCTCGATGACCTGGCCCCGGTTGCGGTTGAGCCCCAGCGTGCGCGACACGCCGCTGCCGTCGGCCGCGGCCGACGTGTGCGCCAGCGGGTCCATCTCGGTCAGCAGGCCGACGGTGAACTGGTGCGTGCGCATGACGTGGCGCACGCCGACGTCGTCGCGCAGGCGGTGGAGGTAGGCGAGGGAGCGCTGCGGGTTGGGCAGGTGCGGCAGCGGGCGGATGTCCTGGAAGGTGTACTGGCTGTCGGCGGCGGCGGTCGCCCCTCCGCCGCCACGACCGGGCGTGGTGACGCGGGCACCACCACCACCACCGGTTCGGCGGCGTAGTTCGTCGAGGCGCGCGGCGCGGCGGGCGGCCATCTGGGCCGCGGCGCGGACGGCCTCGACGGTGCCGACGGGGGAGGCGAGCATGCGGAGGGTCGGCGGGCGGCGGGCGCCGGTGTTGGTGTTGTTTTTGTTGTGGTTGTTGCGGCCGCTGCCTAGCAGGGCCAAAAGGTCGGCGAGGGGCTTCTCGCCGTCGCGGGCGACCTGGATCAGACCAACCGGGGGCGGTGCGAGGAACTTTTGCACGCTCAGCTCGGACGCACCCGGTGGCTCGGCGCTGTCCGTCTCGCTCTGCGCCGTCGGTGCGGCGCGGAAGACCTGAGCGCACGTCGCGGCCAGATCGTCGACGACAGCGTTGGCCGGCAGGTGGATGGTTTCGGTGTGGCCGGCGTAGGTGACGTGGACGGCGAGGGTGGGGTGGGTGTTGTTGTCCGGGTCGGCGTCATCTGCGGTTCGCGCCGCGTCGACTGCGTCGGTCGTTTCTGGCAAGGGAAACAATGCCTTCTGCGCTGGTGGCGCCGGAAGCACCAGCTCTGCGTGTGCTGCCATGGCGGTCTGTTGCCAAGGTGGTTGGTTGTGTGGATTGGAGGGAAGAATTTTTTGTCGCGAGAGAAACGAGACGAGGATGTTGTGCCGTCAGAAAGAAGGCTCCAAGAAACAAGACTGAATAAATGGAAATGGAGAACAGTAGTAGCAGAAGGTTGTTCACATCATGGCCAGAAAAACCAGACTGCCGGAGCAAACGGCCGTCCCCGGATGGATATAAAAAGGGCGCCAGGCGCACAAGGCGTGGAAGGACCTCTTCTTGGTCGTGCGTCGTCGAACCTTCTACTGCCTGCCGCGGCTGCGGTGGCGCGACCTTGTTTCTGCTTGGTAATGCAGCAGTACGTCCGGCCGCCTAGGACGGCGACGGAACCCTGCCGGACCGTTTGATGTATCTGCATACTATAATTGTATGCCGCTGTACATTGCCTGTGCTGCATTACTCATCAATGATACTCCCCAATTCAGCCGGCCCGCCCGCGCGCGCCGCTGTTAGGACTCCACGCGGTATTGCAGCGTTAGTAATTAACGCGCTGGAACCAACCCACGCATTGCCGTAAGGCGCACCAGCTGCCGGGACGGCCAATGAGGAGCTATTCGCGTTCGTGTCCTTTTACTGCTTGTCCGCTGCCTTTTTCCTGCCTTTCCGAAAAGAGAGCCAAATCTCCTCTCACGACAGTCGTTCGCGGCATCCATTTCTTTTTCTTCTCAACCGATGCGACGTTTTCCTTCTCGAAGGCACGTATTGGCTCGTTTTGCAAAAGCCAGTAAATAGCCATTGACGTCTGCGTTTTCTTGTTTGGGCTCGTCGACTCCCAGTGGCAAACGCGCCGGATTCTACTTTCTTCCTCGACGACAAGAACGCGATCGCCACATTTTCCGCAGTGACCTTGTTTGACGTCGATTGCGCGATCTCAGTTTTTGGGTTTTTTTTTTTCCTTTTCGTACATCGCTGCGATAGGGCAGAAGGGCAAAAACAACAATCCCGCGTCACGATGGGGTTGAACCTCTTCCGGGTCCTGGGTGCGTCGCGAGCTGTTGTTCCTTTGCGATGGCGATGTTTTGTTGCGGAATGAGTTGGTTTGCTAACGGTGTTTATTTGTGCTGCAGGGGACCTCTCCCATCTCCTGTCCATTGTGATTCTCCTTCACAAGATGGTGCAACTCAAGGTCCGTACCGGCCTTCCTCCCCCCCGTTCGCTTCGCATTGTCTGGTTCTGGAACGTCGCGTGCTGACTTCTCATGGTAGAGCTGTTCGGGCATCTCGTTCAAATCGCAGGTGTTGTACTTTATTGTCTACATCACACGTTATCTAGGTGGGTCGAGCGGGCGATTTGCGGACACCCTCTGACGACCACGAAGCTAACACCCAACCATGGCAGACCTCTTCAGCACCGAGAGCATATACAACCTCCTCTTCAAGATCATGTTCATCTCCTCGCAGGGCTACATCCTGTACCTCATGACGACCTCGTACAAACCCACCAACGACCCCAACGTCGACACCTTCCGCGTCGAGTACCTCCTGGGCGGCGCCGCCGTCCTGGGCGTGCTCATGCCCTACCAGTACACCGTCGCCGAGATCCTGTGGGCGTTTTCCATCTGGCTCGAGGCCGTCGCCATCCTGCCCCAGCTGTTCATGCTGCAGCGCACCGGCGAGGCCGAGACCATCACGACGCACTACCTGTTTGCGCTCGGCATCTACCGCGCGCTCTACATCCCGAACTGGATCTACCGCTACGTGACCGAGCCCAACCACAAGGTCGACTGGATCGCCATTGTGGCCGGCATCATCCAGACCATTTTGTACAGCGACTTCTTCTGGATCTACTACCAAAAGGTGCTCAAGGGGCAAAAGTTCAAGCTGCCGGTGTAAGGCAGCAAAAACAGGACAAAATACAACACAACCTTTTCCCTCCTTCGCTAGCGGAGCGGTCCGAATGGCGACGGTTTTTTTCTTTTGGATGGGACAAATTAACCCACCCCTTTTGGACGTTGGGTTGAGAGCGGGCGCTGATTTCTGGAGAGACGACGTGCTGGATGGAAGGGTAACGATGAAAAAAGCCAGGAAAAAAAAGGGCCACCGAAAGAGACGCAGACGGTGTTAATTGTCGAGACGAGACGAGATGCAGACAGGCTTGGTTGCGTTTCGATCAGTTACGCTTTTTTGCATCATTTCTTCCCTCTTCTTCTTCTGCACTAGACGGGCTTTTCTGTACATACGTATTCTAAAAAAGGAAGCCGTGGAAGCACAAGGGATGTGAGGGTTGTTTTTTTTTTTTTTTTTTTTGCGTATGCAGGAGATTTAGGGACCGGCGTCTTTTTATGTGCGAGGCAAAGGCGTTTATTGTTCTATGGTTTCTTTTTTCTTCTCGTCACTTGGTAGACACATTCTACAGGTACTGGAATAAATAATTGAAAAGATAATAAAAAAAACCAGCTAGGGTCCTGCATGCCTTGGGCTGTGCCTATATGCCATGGACTGGACGGCAAAGAAAGGTTGAAAAAACGCCTCCTTTCAAGGAAAGAGAATAGGCAGTAGGAGTGGCTACCGTTGCATGCACTTATGCGAAAAAACAGCACAGCGATGCCGTCTCCCTTGTCGTTGCAAACGCGTTTTGAGACGGGCGATCTGTTCTCTCGTGTCGTTGACCAGAATCACTTGTGCTCTCCCACCACATACTACGACAGTCCGACTGACTGTTCAAGTGCATAAATCATGGCTGAAAATAAACAGCAAGTCCTCTACGGTTTTTTTAAAGAAAGAAAAGAATAAAAAAAGAATAAAAAAGCGCAGTTGACCTGGTTTTCGCGCGATGCTCCCGTTTCAGCCGCTCCTCTTCACACAGGCACCTGGCTCTCTATTGCTCGTTCATGAAACGATTTTCCGTTCAACTCTGGGGCGCTGCGAGGATTTGTGGTGGTCAAGCCTTTAGGCAAATACAGAGAAGCGAAAGGAAACAATTGCTGAAGGCATACCGAAAAAAAAGAAAACCCGGGAAACAGCGCGAGATGCTATTTTGGGCTCTGCATCGTGATGGACAACGAATATAAAAAAACACACCAAGTTGGCCGTTGCGACCCATTGCCCACAATGGACAGCTAACACTAAGGTAATAATACCCTTCTTTTCTCTCTTCTTTTCTCCCGTACTGAGACGTCGATTCCTCGTCCTTCCGCCGCCCCCTTGGGCCTGTCAACGTTTCAGAACGACTGGCGAACGGAGCGCCCAAAGCACGGCCTTTTTTCTTCTTCTTTTTTTTCTCGTCTTTCCTCTTTTTTTTCCTGCTCCATAAATCTACCTGCATCCTGTCGTACCCATTGCTTTGCGTCGTGCTGGCGACCGGTTTGGGAACGGAAGATCGGAGGGTAGGGGGTTCAACCAGGGAGGCTCATCATCCACAGCACTGCTGAAACGTTCCACACCCCGGGTTGACGGATGCGAAGTGCGGTACGCCCAAAGGCAGTTCACGATGGCTGTCTTGTCTCATTGGCTCAGGAGCTTTATTCATATTGGCAGCTTTTTTTGACATCCCCCGTCGCTTGTTGGTATGCATTAAGAAAGATGCAAAGAAGAACAGACGATCATTCTCTGCTTCCAGGTATGCGACGTGATCGTCGTTTTACCAGAAGCAACAAATAGTCTGCAAACTGGCTCTTGATCTCGCTTGTCCAGGAAGAAAAGGGTGAAAAAACGAAGAAAAACCAAAAGTCAAAACTAAAACCAACAAGGGTGGAAGTATATTTCTTCATTTGTTACAGGACAAGCTACCTGTCTACACAAGCCATGAGGGCGTCCCTGCACCAATTGACTCGGTTTCTTCTTCATACTATTAGCCTTTTGGTTGCTGTGCCCCCTTCTTTTCCCTTTCTTGTCCGGGACAGACAACCCCGGACGGACTGTCTCTGTCCCCTCCTTCGCCTCTGGATGTCCCTATCTGGTAACGGGGCCCAGGAAGATTGACCGCAGGGCATGGAACTCAGACAGCACATATCCGTTTCTGTACAGGATGCATGGATTGTGGTTCACGATGTCGGGAAGGAGTGGAAGGGGTAGGGGGGAATGCGTGTCTTGTGGTCCCATGCCTCCTTTTTACGACGAACACGCCCACCCACATTATCTTCTATTTACCCTTTCCGTTTCTCTTTTTTTTTTTCTCTTCTTCAGTTTTTGTTTTCTATTTTGGTTTTTGTTTCCTCTCTTATTTCTGCCTATTCTTTGATTTTCTTGCCCATCGTTGTTCTTCTTTTTAGCCAGCGGACGATTACCATCTTCCCTTTTCTTTATTTACTCGGTGTTCCATGGTCTCACAATACTCGCCAGACTAGAGTTTGCGAATAATATTATACACAAACATACTACACAAAAAATGGCAAGACAACGACGCCACGTACAGTGGCGGGCCGCCAGCCTCTGGCTGCCGTTGCTTGTCGCTTCGACTGCGCACGCCACTTGGACGGACAGCGTGAAGGATGCAGATGTCGCTCGGAGGAGAGACGCAATCCAAGAGAGACGAGCCGCAGAAACTGACGACGAGAGCGCTCTCGACGTCATTCGGCGGCTGGCTTTCGAGCCGCTGGCGGCGGCGGTGGCGGCACCCAACGTGATGGCCCGGGATGCCACAGAGGAGAAGCGCCAGATTGTGGGCGCCTTGCAGCGCGACCAAGAACGGCGCGAACAGCAACACGCGCGGAGGCAGCACAAGTCAACGGAGCAAAGGGACGGGAGAGAGCAGTTGGTGGTGGTGGTGGTGCAGGCGACGACGACACCGGCCGCCGCCGCCGGGGGCGCCCTCGCCCCGGCCCCGATACAGACGCCGCCGCCGCCAAGTGCCGGGCTTCACCGCCGCCAGAACAACAACGACGACGGCCAGATCAACGCGCTCAGCGCCCAGATCCAGTCCCTGTCGCTCGTGGCCTCGTCCATCAGCCAGGCCAGCCGCCAGGTGTCGCAGACGTCCCAGCAGCTGGCCCAGCAGGTGACGCAGCTCTCGCAGTCGACGGACCGGCTGTCGCAGTCGATCAACTCGCTCTCGCTGTCGGCGCAGCAGGCGCAGCAGGACGCGCAGTCGGCCCGGCAGCAGGCGCAGCAGGCGTCGCAGTCGGCGTCCAGCGCCGTCAGCGCCGCCGCGGCGTCGGCCGCCAGCAGCGCGAGCAGCGTGCTGGCGTCCAACCTGGCCAGCATCACGAGCAGCGCGTCGCACATCATCGCGGCCGCCAGCGCCAGCGCGCTCGCCATCGCCAACGTGGCCAGCAGCCAGGTGCAGTCGGCCCAGGCGGACGCGACCATCGCACGGGTGAGTTTGGTTCGGGGAATGAGTTTTGGTTTTGGCTTTCATTTGCTTTCTGCCTATCTGCCATTCTTTTCTTCTCATTTTTTTACTTCTCCTGTTTCCACTAACAAACCTAGGCCGATGCTGCCTCGCAGGTTCAGTTGGCGCAGGGCACCGCCGTGTCGGTCACGCAGGCGGCCATCGCCATTGTCGGCACCTTTTTCGGCTCGTCGCTGCTGACCATCGGCGCGTTCTACCTGATTCTGCGCTACAAAAGCAAGCGCCGGCGCACGCGGCTGATTGCGGAGCGCGGCATCAGCTACCCGAAGCGTCTGGACGATGACAACGACAATGACAGCGGCGACGGCAACGAAAAGGGAGGCGGCGGTGCCTACGGCTACCCCATCGACCTCAAGAATCCGCCGTCTAGACGGTACTATGGGAGCAGCAGCGGCGGCGGCGGCGGCGGCGACCGTACTAGTGGTGGTGACGACGCCGGGAACTACATGAACGAAAAGCGGCCCGAGGACGCCTACCTCCGGACCTCCCAGCAAAGCCGTACGATGCAGAGCCCCACGGGCGGTGGTGGCGGCGGCGACAGCGGCGGCAACAGCGGCGGTGTCGGTAAGGGTCTGGAAGGTGCCGGCTTCGGCTTCGCTGCCTTTGGCTCTGGCAGCGGCAGCAGCATGGGCAGCAGTCCGCTGTTTGGCCGCAAGGGCAGTAACGACAACAACAACGGTACATCCTTTTCTCTGTTTCCAAAGACACCAACAAACAAAGTCGAATTCGACGCCGAAGCACTAGGAGGGGTGTCGCAATTTGCACCACCACCACAACAACGACGGCCACAGCCACAGTCCGGCCTGGCGTCGCCGTCGCTCTACGCCACGGCCACATCGGCCATGACCACGGGCACGCTCACGCGGGCCAACACGACCGTCAACAACCCCACACGGCCACCGCCCAGCCTGCAACAGTGGTTGCGTGAAGGCACCGTGAGCCC
The DNA here is from genome assembly GCA_002778095.1 of Fragosphaeria purpurea. Lineage (NCBI taxonomy): Eukaryota > Fungi > Ascomycota > Sordariomycetes > Ophiostomatales > Ophiostomataceae > Fragosphaeria > Fragosphaeria purpurea. The sequence continues at coordinate 2,150,521 of PCDL01000002.1, forward strand.
GTTCGGCACGCTCCGGCGCGACAGCCGCGAGCTACGGGGCACAAATGCGGTTGGCGGCGGCGGCGGCGGCAACCTCGGCAGCATCGGCGGCGTCGTCAACGGCAGCGGCGGTGTGGGCGGCGAGGCCGGAACGACATGGCCGTTTGAGCGCAAGCAGCAGCAGCTGCGGGCGATGATGAAGCGGACGATGGGCGTGGGCGGCGTGAACGCCGGCGGCGGCGGCGGCCGGATGATGCAGCCGGGCGGAGCGCTGCCGCTGCGGGATTAGGTGTGGTTTTTTTTTTTTTTTTGTTATTGGTAAGGAGTGGAATTAATGAGGTTGAGCATAGCGTTACAAGGTCTGGTAGTTTGTTTCTTTAGTGTCAGCCATCTCCGTAGTAGTTAATATCAAAATCTTCTGTCTTAGACAAGGCGAATAGGGCAATGGTTGGTTCGTGACGATATTGTTTGAAGCCGTATATGATTCCCACGGAGATTGCTCTTTGACTTTCGTGTCCCCCTTTTATACCACAGTCCTTGTTCATGCATTATTATTGTTGTCGACACGCCTTCTCCTTTCCGTCTGTTGTATGATATTTACTATTTTATTTAATTTTTCTTAATTTTTTATTTTTATTCTTTTTGATTCTTCCTTACAGCGCTATTGAAAAGGAAAGCAAAGTAAACAAAAGTCATCACCATGTTTCCTATTTATTCATTTTTTTCAGCTATAGGTGGAAACCTTTCTTCACCAACACCTTCCGAGCCAGCTACGTTCGTAAACGTAACCCTCACAAGGGATGCGTTTTGTATGACGCTGGCATAGTTCTCGCTTTCACCGATACCACGAGGGCAAGGATTACAGAAATAAAGTTCAGTTTGTGTCATACTGTCCTTTTTTTATTTTACGACGTAAACTTATGTGCCACTAATCCTTTCACTACTGGTTCTGTTTTTGCTTCTCCTCGTTGCAACGTCTTTGTTTATTTGATTTCCGTTCTTCGTTCTCGCCCCCATTCTCAATTTCGAGAGTTGTCCTACGTTGCTTTCTCTCATATTCACCTTTGTTATTCCCAAGACGGGCTTCATCATCACCAGTCCTCTTAACTTTACGTCCACACGCACAGGTCGTTACCGCTCCGGGGCACAACCGCCGCCATGAAAGCTACTACTACTACTCCCGTTCGTGGCGGCCACATCTTCTGCCGCTTGCCCGACTACCTCCTCCTCCTCATCGCCCAAAATTATTTCGGTCTGGCCGACCGTGTCCTCCTCGCGCTGACCTGCCGCGACCTCCACGCACGCCTTCTGAAGGTCGCCGACGGGCCGGCCCTACGCACGCAATCGTCCCGGATAGATTTCTTGGCCTTCTTGTCGGCCCTTGCCCGTGATCTGCGCGACGATTACGCGTGCGAGTTGTGCCTGCGACTGCACCGCGCAGAACCAACGCGGGTAGCCTGGACGTCGTCGATCCAGTCGTGGCTAGCTGGGGCGGCGTTGGAGCCGCCATGCTGCGGCGAGCAGCAGATGGAAAAAGAAGAACGAGGTCAAAAAAGGCATCAAAAGAAAAAACGGCCTGAATTTTTCTCCACCACCCATTCCTCCGCCGCCCCTTCCACGCCCCCCACCGTTTCTGTATCCTCCTCCTCCATCTTTCGCTCGAGTACACAGACTTCATCTGCTCGGCGGACACCACTCGCCGGTCTCTTACATCATGACGTTCAGCTCGCGTTGAAGCGTGCGCGTATGCTACGGGACGTTGGTCTTGTTCCGCTCAAAACAAAGGAGGCCGATGAATCCGCTGTCTGCGCCTCCCGTACATCCCGCGTGGTTGCTATATGCCGTGGCTTTTTGCGTAAAAGTAGCAGTAGCAGCAGCAGCAGCGGAATGGACACAACCTGTAGCGCCAAGTCAGCAGATGAACGGCGACTCCTGGAAGAGATGGTGCGGAAGGCGCTCACACCTTTTGAGACCAAGAGGCGGATAATTTGCATGCAGAATCAGGACAGGGAGAAGACGGACGTCCTCTATGCGTTTGCACCGCGCATCGTTGCTGGGCCAGACGGCCGCCCACGCTACCTGATGCGGACGGTTGTGCGCATGCCGCTCTTGGCCGCAGGGGACGTGCCCGTCGGCCTCTGTCCCCACGAACTCATCAACCACGAAGCATGTGCAAAGTGGAAAGCCGCTCGGGGAGCCGCGGAACGACGGGCCGCGATTATTTTTGGGGGATGCAGCCGCCTCTCGGACGTCCCACTCGGCCCCGAAGGCCCGATCGGCGCGACGCCACCTTTCCGGCTGGACACGTCTGTTCGGTTTTCCACGCTCGAGGTGTTCCGAGCCCATTGGGACGGAGTAAATGCGTTGTACGTCCTAGGCGGCGACGCGGAGAATACGCCCGAGACCGACGAGTGGTATGAGATCCGCGGCTGTTGTGCGCGCTGCCCAACCGACTTCCTCGCACGCGCCTCGACGAACTGGCTGGAGATTCGCGTGTGGCAGGACTTTGGCCCGGAGGGCGAGGCGTCCGACCTACTCTGGCAGAGCCATCTCCAGGGACTCTTCTTACAGGCGGAGACGGGCGAGAAGAAGTTCACGTTGCCAAACACGTGGGAAGGGGGTCCGTCGGCAACGCACCGGCCGCAAAGCGTGCGTGAACTGTACGAAAGCGCTGCGGACGTACCTATAAAGACAACGACATGAGGCACATAAAAGGCCCGAAAGGCAAAAAATGACGCAGACGGAAAGTGACTGGTGGTACAATCTTGGTTTGATTATTTTTGTTTTGAATTACTGCTATTTTCTTGCATTCTAGATAGCAGGCGTACGATGGGCCCATCCGATACATTCTGGTGCCAAAACAGAGCAAATTATCATCCGTCTCTTTTTTACGGGTATAGATCCTTGTGTGCAGCCTTGATCATGTCGGCGCCCTTTTCCGCCACCATGTAGACCGAGTTCTGGATGCGGCAGTCCGGGATCACCGGCATGACGGAGGCGTCGATCACGCGCAGGTTCTTGACGCCGTGGACGCGCAGCGCCGGGTCCACGACGCCCTGTCCAATGTGTTTCGACAGCCGGGCCGTGCCGCACGGGTGGAACGCCGTCTGGCACCGGTCCAGGACGGCGCGGTGCATCTCCTCGTCGCTGTCGAGCGGCATGGCCCAGGGGTACTCGGCCACGACGAGGTCCTTGAAGCCCTCACCCTTAGTGAGGACGTCGTAGCTGAACCGGATGCCCTCGCGCATGGCCACGATGTCGAGGTCGTTGGCGAAGAAGTTGAGGTTGATGTTGGGCTGCACCAGCGGGTCCGCGCTGTTGAGCGTCACGGCGCCGGGGGCCGACACGGGCCGCACGAGGTCGACGACCACGGTCAGGTACGAGCCTTCCTTGGGCACGGGGTAGTGCCACTGGAACGCGCTGCCAAACATGCAGACAAAGTCGAGCTCAAAGTGCGGCTGGCCGCCCGGCGAGAAGGGGTCGCGGCCGCCGTTGGCCGCCTTGGCCCGCACGTAGAGCGGGTCCTTTTCGAGATATTTGTCGATGCGCGGGAACCCGACCAGCTCCAGGAGGCCCGAGCCCAGCGGGCCCGAGCGGTTCTTCTGGTAGGCGGCCACGGCGGCCGCGTTCTTGGCGCCCGGCCGCAGGAGATAGTCTTCCATGCCGAAGCCGTCGCGGACGCGCAGGACAAACGGCACGCCCGGGTGGTCGACGAGGTTCTGGCCGACGTGGGGCGAGTCGACGATGACGTCGATGCCGTGGCGGGCCAGCTCGTGCGCGGGGCCGATGCCGCTGAGCATCAGCAGCTTGGGGCTCTCGAAGACGCCCTGCGCGAGGACGACCTCGCGGTCGGCGTAGAAGCTAAGCTCCTGGCCCGCGGCGTCGATGACGGTCACGCCCGTGGCGGTCTTGCTGGCGGCATCGAGCAGCAGGCGCTTCGAGTGCACCTGGGCCAGGATCGTGATGTTGGGCTGGCCCGTGAGGAAGAGGAAGCTGCCGGAGCGCTGGCCCTGGTAGATGGTGTCGACGCAGTGGGTCAGGCCGATCATCTCGCCGTCGTAGATGTTCTCCGTCAGGGGCTCGCCGCGCGAGGTCCAGGCGTCGATGATGGCCTTGCGGAAGGGCTGCATCTCGTCGAGGAGCGCGGCGTGGGAGATGGGCAGCGGGCCGCCGCCGCCGATCTTCTGGAGGCCGGGCTGGTAGAGCTTGGGGTCGTCGTGGTAGGTGGCGCTCTTGCGCAGGTAGGGCACGAGGGGGTCCCACGACCACTCGGGCCCGCCGTACTCGGCCCACATGTCAAAGGTGGGCTTGCAGCCGGGGACCCAGGTGAAGTAGTTGAGCGAGGAGCTGCCGCCGAGCGTCTTGCCGCGCGTGTTGGGCTTTTCGATGCGCTCGTAGTCGTCGCGCCGCACCAGCGTCGTCTTGTAGGCCCAGTCGTACTGGCTGCCGCGGAGGTCCATGGCCTTGCTCGGCGTGATGATCTCGGGGACCTCCTGGGGGTTGCCCACGCCGGCCTCGACGATGAGGACCGTGACGTTGGGGTTCTCGGCCAGGCGGCTGGCGACGACGTTGCCCGCCGTGCCGCCGCCGACGACGATAAAATCAAAGTGCGCTCCGTTGGTAGCAGCCATGGTGACCAGTGAAAAAAATAAAGCAACGAGGACGAAAAGGGACAGTGAAGAAGGGGTCTTGGTTAAAGTTACTGTTTTTGCTAACCTTCAGGACGACTATATAACTACAGGCTACCAAGCCGGAGAGGTGAGATACTCCAGGAACTTATAGACGGGAGAGGGACAGGCGCGGACACCACCGTCAGAACCAACCTCCTTTTCTTTCTTCCCCGGGGGGTGTTCATCAGCGGAATCATGAACGCTGACCTTCTTGTCTCATATCGTTCTCCTCATGGCCCATGAGCATCGACAAAGGATTGGCTCCATACTCTTTCCAAATGAAGCAGGCCTGGTGGTACTCGGCCCGGATTGGATGCTTACAGGCCGGGGCCTCGATTGCTCCATAGCAATAGCAACGAGCGAGACGCGTCAGCATGAAAAAAGGCCGCCTTATTTGGGCCGTGACATCCGTAGGGCGGGCCAATTGTTTCGTGGGTCGAGGCTTGCCGAAAGAAGCTCCTGAGCGGGCTAGACACATTTCTCGCGATAGTTATCGTTTGTCAATTGACTGATGATCAGGAACAAAAGTCCTATATTTTATATTTATTTTTTTCCCCGCTTACGATTATAAGGGCAATCGTAAAATCCGGCCAAGCTTTGTCAAACTAAATTCTCACATTCTTGTCCTTTTGCCGCCACCAACGCTCGGAGGATAATGCAACAGTGGTTCGGAGATCGAAGAAACCGTGGTTTCCGGCCCGCGAAGACAAAGGAATTGCCCTGGGCATCCCCGGCGGACCCGTTATACAAGGTTTTATATAGGCCACACGGAACAAAGCGGACTTAGGCCAATGGCAGCGGCGTATCAAGCCTCATGTCTTCTAACCCCAAAGATCGCCACCTTGTAAGATTCAAAGATTGGGCGAGGGCGGCCGCTCATGGCCGGTCCCCGACTGGGCTGGCACTTGATCTGCATAGATTGAGATTGGGCCCGTGATTGAGAGCCCCCCAAACTAGCTGAAAGTCATTGTTAGTTCCCTCCACTTCCCATATTTACGACGACGTCTTTATGGAGATATTTCGGGATGCCCGACCCTCTTCTTTCTTTTTCCCCCGGCCAGGTCGAAGTGTAAGAACCTTGTTGAACAACACGACCTGAGACCCAATGCAACTATGCACAGGAACCATCGATCCTTCGCTGCTGGATGTCGGGCTTCATTCGAAACTATGCTTACCCTTTATACGGAGCAACGTCCAATGCTGCCTGCCTGCCGGTCGGCCCGGGAAAAAGCTGACCGTTTCGTGTAAGCCAAAAAGAGCAGCCAACCCAAATCGGGAAATACTACTGAGCCAATCATGACTATCTCGGATTGCTCCGTCATCCTCTTCATCCCGTCCCTTACGAGACAACAAATCAAGTGGCTCAAGTTTGTAAAGCGAGCCGTCGAGAATTGCTGATGGAAGTTTGGGCCTGACAACTTCATGATGATAACGTGAAATCGTGAACATCATGTGGACAGAGAAAGTTGAACGTAAAAAAAAATGGAAATAAAAATAAAACCGACTGTTGCTATAAAGTGGCTCTGGTAACTCGTCCGCTCCTCGCCGCAAAGGACGTGCCGGGACCTGCATATCCATGTTTGTTGTCCTATCCAAACATACACCAGTCAAGACGGCCCCCCATCGTAAGAAAATACCATGGCTACGAAAGACTACACCCTGGCGGAAGGTTGTCCGTACGCGGCGGCCGACACCAGCGTTCAGCTGCGAAATGGCTCGGGCGGCGGCCTGGTCTTGCTCCAGGACACCCAGCTCCTCGAGACGCTGGCACACTTTTCCCGCGAGAGGATCCCTGAGCGGTGGGTAGTTGTTCGTAGGGTGCAAACATCTCATGCTATACTGTACTGTGTATGACTGACCATGGCTTGTCTATAGAGTTGTGCATGCCAAAGCTGCCGGGTATGTCTGTCTGTCCCCCGAGCGACAGGAACCTTGGTTGGCCCCAGGCGACAGCAGAAACTGACGTGTGTCTTTTGTCACCACAGAGCCTATGGCGAGTTCGAAGTCACCCACGACTGCACCGACCTCACCTCGGCGAGCTTCCTCAAGGAAGTCGGCAAAAAGACCAAGGTGCTCCTCCGCATCTCGACCGTCGGCCCCGAACGCGGCTCGTCCGACACGACGCGCGACGTCCACGGCTGGGGAATGAAGCTGTACACGGACGAGGGAAATCTGGACTGGGTGTTCAACAACACTGTACGCATTACGCATCAAGAAGGGCGCTCCCCTGCACGGCCGGCATTCCCCCTTGCATCAACCGCTGACCCGCAGCTGTATAGCCCGTCTTCTTTGTTCGGGATCCGATCAAGTTCGCGTCGTTGAACCGCTCGCATAAGAGGCATCCACGAACAAACATGCCGGATGCAGATATGGTATGTTGTTTTTTTTTTCGTCAGTGTAGTCGAAGGCGAGAGGAGTAATATGTTCTAACAGCTGCGTAGTTCTGGGAGCAAGTTGTTGACGTGACCACATACAACGGATCGGCGATTTGATACTAACGTTTTGACTCGTTTCTTCGTAGTTTCCACGTCGGCAGCCCTGAGACCATCCACGAGCTCCTGCATTTGTTCAGTGACCGCGGCACGCCCGCCTCGCTTCGTCACATGAACGCATACAGTGGGCACACGTACAAGTTTACGAAGGAGGTCTGTTTTTTCTGTGCTGTTGTTTCACCTTTTTTTTTCTCAAAAAAAAAATTTAAGCGCTTACAGCCTTCTACCGCGGAACAGGACGGCACCTTCAAGTACATCAAAGTGCACATCAAGACGACGATTGGTGTCAAGAACTTTGACCGCGCAACGGCTGTCAAGGTGGCCGGCGAGAACCCAGACCATCTCGTCGAGGACCTGTTCGGCGCCATTGAACGGGGCAACTATCCAACGTGGGACGTCTTTGTCCAGGTCATGGACCCCAAGGAGGCCGAGACGTACCGGATCAACATCTTCGACATGACCAAGGTGTGGCCGCACAAGGACTTTCCGCTGCGGCAAATTGGCCGCCTGACCCTGAACCAGAACGTACGTGCTCTTTGCTGCGCGCCCAAAAGGAATCCACAGGGAATGCATACTGACGTCGAACCAGCCGCGCAACTACTTTGTCGACATTGAGCAGGCGGCCTTTTCGCCGGGCAACATGGTCCCCGGATGGGCGCCCTCTGCCGATCCGAGTACGTACATTTCTTTCTTCCTCTCTCTCTCTCTCTCCCTCCCTGCCTCTCTCTTCATCGATTTGCTTAACCTCATGCACGCTTTCCCTAATTGGTTTCTTTTTCTCAGTGCTCCAAGCCCGCATGTTCGCCTACGCCGACGCAGCCCGCTACCGCCTCGGCGTCAACTACCAGCAGCTGCCGACCAACCACCCGGTGGCACCCGTCTACTGCCCATTCCAGCGCGACGGCCTGATGAACTTCTCCGACAACTACGGCAGCGACCCCAACTACGTCGGCTCCATGCTGCGGCCGACCACGTTCCGCGCGGCCGCGCTGGGCCGCAGCGGCGGCCGCAGCCGTGTGCTCAGCACCCTCACGGAGCACGAGAAGTGGGTCGGCGAGGTCGTGACCTTCACGACCGACGTGGGGCCCGAGGACTACGAGCAGGCCGCCGCGCTCTGGGCCGTCCTCGGCCGCGAGCCGGGCCACCAGGACCGGCTCGTGGGCAACGTCGCCGACAACGTGGCCAAGGTGACCAACGCGGCGCTGCGGATGAAAGTTTACGGTAGGGCACCAATAACCAGAAACCAATTAAGCTAAAACGCCGGGACAGAACACCACGAAAAGCTAACCGACCGATTCTGTTTTGTTAGAACTCTTCTCCCGTGTGAACGAAGACCTCGGTAACCGCATCCGCGATGCGACGAATTCTCTCTTGTCGTAGGCTGCGCAAGGGTTTGCGTCTTCACCGTATTGCTTTGATATTACAAAATTTATCGGTATTTATGTGAGAAAGTATATATCAGATATACAATCTTAACGATACATAAACCTCAAGTCGTAAAATGACAAAAGGGCAAACATTGGACTGAGAAGTCATTTATCAACGAAATGTACTGATCGAAGAACCACATAGTGGGTTTAGGTGCCCAGCAATACAACAGAGGTTATATTTTGTGTCATGAAGATCCAGTCCATTGTCTTGGTTTATTTGCCTAACTAGGGATACCTGTTACCCAATTCTTCCGTAAACAACAGCAGGTGTGAACGGATTTTTGTGTTGGCCCATCTCGGCACGGACAAAAAGCAGACGCTATTGCATGGTACTCAATCCTCTTTCCTACGCCAGTTGCTAGAATCGAGAGCCCTTGGTTTCGCCGCCGCGGCGTCATCGGCGGAATAAGGCTTCCGGAATGAGGCATCGCCGTTGGTCGCACGCGGCGCGTACTTGGTATACCCCTCTCTGTGTTTCGATTTGTCTGGGTGTCCTCGGGCATACGATACCTGTAGAGTACCCTCCTGATACGGCTTGCCATTCAGCGCATCCAACGCATCGCTCGCTTCCTTCTCCGTTGCAAAATCAACAAAGCAGTAGTTGTGGTTTCCCGGCTTCGATCTCATGCTCTCGTGCGCCGTGATGCGTTTTCCAATAGCGGTTCTGTACCGAGATTAGAAAAGAAAAAAAAAAAAGCCGAGAATCAGGGTAGCCTCCGGGAAGAGCAATGGGAAAGGGAAACACACGGGTGAAAACCGGCAAGCAGCTCCGTGATCTCTTCAAAGTTTTGGTCCTGATCTATCATTTTGCCGAGCCCGCCAATGAAGAGCCGCTTCTTCTCCTGCCGCTCCACAACGACGTCGTGGAAGTGATCCAGGGCGGCAGAGGGGCCTTGCCCGGCACCCTCGCCGTCGACCTGGCCGCGTGCGTCGGACCGCTTCCAGTCGCCCCAGCGCTGGAAGGGCGTGGGTCGGTCCCCGCCGTCACGGTTGCCGTCGCGGCTCCAACCGTCCCGGTTGCCTCCACGGCCGCCGCCGGCAGTGCGCTGCTGCTTGGGCTCGCAGGGACCGACCTTGAGCGGCCGGCCGCGGACCGTGGCGCTCAGCGACGTGAGCGCACCCTCGGCAGTGGCGCGGTCGTGGAAGTCCACGAAGCAGTAGCCCGGGTTGCGCCCGCTGACGGGGTCCACGGAGATGTGGATCTGCGCGTAGTCGCCAAAGCCATGGTCCGTGAGCGCTTGCTCGACCTCGTGCGGCTTGACGGCGTAGAGAAGGTTGCCTTGGGAAGAAGGGGGGAGTTTGCGAGATTAGCGAGAGTGTGTCTCTTGAGACTGACTGCGCACAAGCGCAAAAAAATGTTTCATACCGAGATAGATGCGCCGGCCCTCTGCGACGGCATCGGACCGGTCCCCGCGCTGATCCGTGGAGTCCATGGGCGCGACTAGGTGGAGGATGGAAGTAAGAGGTGTTTGTGATTGGCGATGCGCGTCATGTAGTACACATCCCATGCGGTGGAAAAAAAAAATTCAACGTGAGACGCACCAAAATGAGATTCTCAAAGACTCGGTCGTCCCCTTTTGTGCTTACATAATACAGACCCACTAATCTTCAATCAGGACAAAACGCAGACAAGATTCAAAGTCTCATAGCTCTCACGATGGATTTATGTCTACAAACGTTTATTGCAGTGAGCACTGTCTTTGGCTCTCTCATCGTGAAATAAATGAATTACTTCTTTGATCTCAGACGTGACAGTTCCGCTAGGTTGTACTGAAATTTGGAGGGTTGAAATTTGGAGGGTTGCCCGTATTGCTGAGTAAGCCGATGTTGTCCTGAGAACAGGCCAGGCTGAGCCATAGGCTGGTTTTGTTTAGTATTAAATACTTGGTGATGCCCCCGTTTAGCGCTGCTTATTAGCTGCTTCGTGCCCTGTATTTTTTTCCGTAGTGGCAAAAACCGGTTGACCAAGCGGCGTTCGGCGTTAAAGGTCCACTAACTTTTTCCTAGGCCCCAGGCTGTCATTGGCGGCGGCGTTGTCGGGCTCGTTTTCTTCGTTAGAAAAAGGCTGCGAAACCGCCGAAAGGTTCGCTCAAGACCCTTCGTGCATAGATGCGACGAGATGCTTTTTTTTTTTTCAGTTGGCTCGAAGGCATGGTTCAACGTACTGCATAGCACGGACCCCCTATACCCATTGAAGCCTAAAGGACCTGCAAAACCGGTTTCTGCCGAGTCGAGACAGGTTTGACGTCATCTGTCCTCCGCGACGACTATGGACGACGTATGGGGACGGCCGCTGCTCAACTTCAAGCCGGCTGGCGCGGCTGCGGGGGCTACGGATACCACCACCGAAGCCGCGGAGGGCGCGGAAACCACGGAAACCACGGAAACCTCGGAGGTGGCCGAGAGCACGGGAAGCGCGGAGGCGGTTACGGAGGCCGGACCCGCCAGCACCGGGGCCGCCGAATTTGCGTTTGTGGACGGCCAGAGCCCCGTCGGGACGCGCAGCCACGCGATGCGCGAATACTGGAAGAAGAAGAAGCGGCGGAAAACAGCACAGCACGCGAGGGACGAAGCCATGCCGCACCGGCCCCGTCCGCTGCTGCCCAACACAGCGGTCAGTTCCTCGGCGTCCATGAGCAGCTCGCCGCGGACACATTATTCCTCCTCGCACCTCAGTTCGCCGACGCGGCTTAGGGCAGGACATGGGAACATGCTTGCGTCATTCCCACAACAGCAACAGCAGCACCAGCACCAGCGGTACCAGCACCAGCGGCACCAGCACCAGCACCACCAGCACCACCAGCAGCAATGGCCATCGCGGCCTCCGCCCGACGCGGCCGCCTGGGGCCAACCAGAAAGCCGGCCGCGGATTACGCCGGATATGGGCATCCCGGCACAGGCTCTGACGGGCGTGAACCACGCACTTGCGGGCTGCCGTCTCGATCCCTTTGACATGTTCCCGGTAAAGCTCACAGCGGAGCATCACAAACTGTTGCATCACTGTGCGTCGTAAATCCACTTTTTTTCTGCATTTCTTTTTGTTTCCGCATTCAGAACGATTTTTTTTGATATACTGACTTGCTACAACAGGGTTGAGCAGTTTTGCGACGATGATGTTTGAAGAAATGCCCATGGCTTCCTTCAACCCAATGCGGGACGTCTGGTTCCCGCTGGATCTGTCCAATGCAGCATCCTTCAACGCCATCATGGCCCACGCGGCGGCCCACTTGGCGCGGCTGCATGGCTTCTCGAGGTCCGATGAGGCCGTCCGGTACAAGGCGGAGGCCCTGCGCATCGTCCGTGTCTGGATGGAAAACCCTGCCCGCGCCCTGAGCGACGAAGTCTTTGCCGCTGTTATCCGTCTTTTGACGTTTGAGGTTTGTGCTGTTGGTGTTTTTTTTTTCCTTTTTTTTTCTAGGCTGACACCAACCGTGTCGCCCTGCAGAGATATTGGGGTACAGAGACCGAGTGGCGGATACACCGTGATGGCCTGCAGCAGATGATCGAAGCCCGCGGCGGCATTGCGGCCTTGCAGACCAACTGGCGGCTGGAGCTTGTTACTTACCTGTGCGTTTGTTCCCTCCTCTCCCCCTGGACGTTTGCCTTAACTTTTCTTGTTTCTCGCGCACAACGAATTGCTGACACAAGGCATTTTTCGTCTTCTTCCCCGGCAGCATCACTCTCATGGCCAGACCGTCCTGGTTCGACAGCTCCAACAACATCTTTGAGCTGTCAGAAGAGGCTGTGCCGGCCAGTATCCACCCCATGGGCAGCAGCGAGAACGTGCGCCGCGTGCGCGGCCTGTGGCTTCTCTCGTTCATCCAGGACATGAACACCTTCTTGTTCAACTCGGCGGAGCTCCGCGACCGCGGCCTGCGTCGGTACCCGGGCGTCCAGGACGCCATCCTGGTGCTGAAGACGGCAACGAAGCGCGCCACACTGGACGCGCACCGCCGCAGCAGGAGCAGCGGCGGCGGCGGCGGCGGCGGCGGCGACGACGACGAAGACGAGGCCTGTACGGTAGCCGAGTTCAACCGCCTGGCTTGTCTCTTCTTCATCAGCGTGCTCCTACAGACGCCGCCGTCGCACGGGCCTGACCAACTGCCGGAAAACGCGGGTCCGGCTGCTGAGGCGACCCCTCCGTCGCGCCCGGCGCCATCGAGCGACCTCGCCCTCATGGACGCCGTCCTGCGGGCCTGGTCGGTCTGGCCCGGCTCCGTCGAGGACCTGCACAACCTCCTGTTCCACCACTGCGCCGTGCTGCCGGACAGCCAGCAGAAAACAAACTACGTTCTGCAGATGACGCGCGTGCTGGCGTCCCTCAGCAGCGAGGCACGCCGGGGCGTGGAGCGCTGCTTGCTTCACATACTGAACCAAGCCGGGGGCAAGAACGGCAGCAACGAAGGTGCCTACGAGCGCAGGCCATCTTATTCGGACAACTGGACGCCGGACGACTTTCTTTCGTCGTTGCGTGGCTTATAACTAACTCGATGCATCCGACAGTTGAAGGCCTGTCTTCCTCCCAGCCATTGGCGCGTCGTGTGTTTTTATCAGCTGGGTGCGCAAGTGGCGTCGACGACACCGGTCGAGACTGGATGGACTGTGTCCGCTACCAATGACGGGACGTTCAAGGACGGCCACTGTCGGCTCTCCCAGTCCAGGCATTCATATCCAGCGGACATTTTTGTGCCGTCGTTTAGTGTTCAACACCAAACCATGCTACGATTTCCTTTGCTTGTGGATTTTTAGGATCAGACCGAAAGATGAACTTGCTAGATATGAAACGAAGCATGATGGCTTCCGGATCACGGACATGGAGGACTCTTGTATGGACAACGGCAGTTTGTGTAAATTGGGTTGGCCGTCTAATACATTTCAGTCCTTCCAAGAGACGCCCCGTCTCAGGTAATAATGCGTCGTTGCATAAGCTCCACAAGCGGCTTCTGCTCACCGGCAGGCAGCCGTAATTACTCCGTTGTCACTGACAAGGGGTGAGCCAAGAGAAAGCCCAAATGCCTTCCTTAGCTTCGGCTTTTGGTAGTACGGGAAGGCACGGGCTCCCTCCAGCTGCTCCGTCCCCCGTCCCAGGCTTTTCGGCCACCCTGGGAAGGCGCACTTTTTCTTTCTGCAGCAGTGCGGCTTTGCGGCTTGGCCCTGCCTGCCCAACCCAAATGGGGAGGACCGCACCGACACACCGGTCAGCGGGCCCCACGCCTAACAATTGGCTGCCTTGTGCAAGGCGGCCCCACAATCTTCCTAGTTGGGGTCCCCTACATTTTGGAGGTTGGGCAAAAGTTTGGGGGAAAGAAAGGAGTATGTGGCTGACCACCTTCCTTCCCTTCCCCCCCTTTTTTTCGGCCTGGGACCCTCCTCCTTCTTTTGGAATGGCTGCACCTTCCGATTGCGCCGCGTGTTGGAGAAAACGCAGAAACACGAAACGGGACTGATTTTTTGCGGGAGGAAGGAGAGAGACAAAAAAAGGAAAGAGCAGAAAACGACGCATCTCGTGCTTCAGGATTTCAAATAACCACGTTTCGCTCGAGCGTGTTTTCTTTGCGGCGGCGGCGCTGGTCTACCTGCACTGCTCGTCTCATTTGGCAACGGGCTGCGCTACCGTCGCCAATGTCGGATTTGAGACAAGTCACGGCTGCCGTAGGCAGCCTCGTTTCTCGATAAGCAAAGGAAGCAGTTGACCAAAGGATAGTGAAGGCACCTTTCTTTCTTTCTTTCTTTCTTTTGCTCATATGAGCCGGAAAAATAGCCTCAGAACGCTGTTTTCAATGCGAACTGTGGTTATTGCGGGCGTTGGCAAACCCCCTTGGGCCCTTGGATCGCGGGATCTCGGTGATCTGCGCAGCCGCGCAAATCTGCTTTGTTAAAGCCGTTTCAGCGACGAACTCTTCGCGGCGCGTGCTTCTTGTGAACTAAGCTCGCCACGCATCGTTCGCCGCCGCGTTGTCTCACGCCAGAATGGCCTTTTCGCTGCAGTCGACGGAGCCGACCATGCGGGAGACGCTGGACCTCGAGGCGATGCCGCAGCCGGGAGGATTTGCGGCGGACGCGGATCTCTCATTCTCGGTGTTCTCGGACGGCGGCGAGCAGCCTCTGGCGCAGCCGCTTCCGCCCAATCTGCTGGGCGCCGCCAAACCCGGCGGCCCGACAATGGACGCCCCCCAGCGCGGCTTCGGCGACGGCAACATGTCGCCGAGTGCTAGCGGCCGGCGCCCGTTTGCCTCCGATGAGTCGTATGGCTGCTGGGCGCAAGATCCTATGGATCTTGATTACGACCCGGAACTGGCCTCGTGGGTCAGCTCATGGACCCTTCCGCCGCCAGCGGAGCCGTCCTCTCAGCCGGCCCAGCCGCCGTTGTCGCCGCCGCCGCAAAGTCGGCAGCAAGTCCAGCAGCAAAAGCAGCAAAAGCAGGAGGAGGAGCTGCATCAGCAGCCACAGCAGCAGCAGCAGCAGATGCCACAAATCCAACCGCAACAGAACCAGCAGGTGCCCCAGCAAGAACAACAGCAACAACTTCCACTCCAGCTTCAACAGCAACAGATGCAACTACAGCAGCAACCAGTTCCACAACTTCAATTGTCTCTCGACCAGAACATCACATCCTTGGTCGGCATCAACTCCGTGGCTGTTGGTTTCACGGAGATGGCGAAAAGCCCAAGAGACAGAACGACGGGGCCTGACGATTTGCTTTTCCCAGACGACGAAACGGCTGCGGTTGTCTTAAGCCGACCCACCCAGAACGCCAACGCTGGCTCAGAAGGAATCACAAGTCCGTACGCCGCACCATCAAATCAAGCGAGCGTACCACCAGCTCTTGATCTCAACGACCCTGTGACTTTGGCGCTGTACGACGAGATGCTACTATTTTCGCGCAGTGGCGGCTCCGGCAACGACAAACTCACGTTTGACGAATGCCAACCAGAGAAGGAAGCCATCCTGCACAGACTGGCGTTGCGCTTTCAGCTTAGCTACAGCTACGATCCCGTTCAGCGCAGGGCCTGCGTCTGGAATCCTGCGCTACTTTCCCCCTTGGAAACAAGCCAAACAGCCGAACGGAGGACAAGTTTCCAAGCGTCCTCGCACTTTCCCAGCGCGGCCAGTCCCAACGCAGAGCAGTTTCAACGGGGTGCTCTCCATCCGGTGCTTCCACAGACCAGATACAACCACCTGGCGGCAGCTAATCCTAATTCTCAAAAGCGGCACACAATCGCGGTGCCCATGCCCTTCTCTCTGTTGCAGCAGGACACGACTACCACCGCTGGCTCGTCTGTGGGTCGGACCCCGCCCGCGTTGAAGCGGTTGAGTAGCGGGAGCAGCGCCGCTGCGTCCGTTTCGTCCGCGCTCGTTGTTTCGGGGCTGGGCGTATCGTTCAACGAAGACGACAGAAACGAGGACAGCCCGTCTCTGGGTGACCGTCTCTCGAGCAGCTGGAACATCTTTCACTCCGGCATCTCCTCCCGTCGTCCCCGCGGCCGCCGAGGCCCTCTAAGCGCCAAGAGCCGGAAGGACATCAAGGACTTGGAGTGGGCCGGTGGCGCCTGTTGGCGCTGCAAGATCCTTCGCCGGAAGTGCGACCCTGGCGTCCCCTGCAAGAACTGCCCAGCCCCTGACCTAAGGGAAGACGCACCCCCGTGGCCATTGATCGGATGTCGACGCGGCAATCTTCGTGATGCCATGCCGCCCCAGGCCCTGTGTCCGAAATCGCGAACCCTGCTGGCTTCCTGTTTCCGCAAACTGCCTGCTGTGTTGGCAGCGGAGAACGTTGTGGACAACCTGACCGGCGGTCCTCCGCCCGCCCAGCCCGACATTGTGTCACAGTGCTTCCGCGAAGCCGAAGCCCTCTGCCTATCGGACAACAAACTGGTCCCAGACAACCCGTCGTTGTACCTGCGGGCGCGTGGCAATTCCGTCGCAGCCCAGCATTTCTCTCAGGCGATCCGCAATGGTCGGTACCGGGCAAACGAATCTCTGAACACGACGTGCCATGTGCACGAAAAGTCGTCGACCTACTCGGATTTGATCTCCAGCATTGCCTGGGACCTTGCTGACAACAGCGAATGTTTGGCCGTGTTGGAGATTGAATCGATTGAGGGGTTCATGCTCTTGTTGGAAACCGCTTGTTTGTACGAAGTCGAGGTCGGCAAAGTAAGCAAGCAACTGGCGTTTTCCTTGCAGTTTTTTTCAATTATGCTGGAAACTGTTGCAACTAACACCCTCGTCTTCGCATAGTCCCCCATGGTGGCACTGTCTATTGTGTGTCTGCGCTGTTGCTTGGATGCGCTGCGGCTAAATGCATCCAATCTTCTCGGTGCTCAGCTCCACAGTACCTGCCAAAGCGACCGGTGCAGCATTGACTGTCTTCGCGAGCTGGCCAGCCGCATCGAGACGTACATTGAAGAGCTATCTCTCTTGATGTTCCGCAAAGTCAACTTGCGTGACCGGCGCTGGTGGCTCTCCACCTTCTATAGCCTTTGCATCCAGGCCTACGTGCGGCGGGCCCTGCTAGTCGTGGAACAACAGCTGCTCTTCCCCGGCGGCGACGACGGCGATGTACTGTACAGCAGCCAGTATCTCCATCTCGTCACCGTGCTCTTTATTGCGGTCTCGTTTCAGTACGATCCGCTTGTGTCCAACAACGGTAGTTTGCGGCTGCAGCAGTCGCTGTTGGCGGACGAAGACACGCCAGTAACGGCAACGGACATGTCGGTACCGGATCGCTATTTTGCGGCTGGCCGTGCCGCCTGTGGCGTGGATTCGTGGGCGGACGAAGGCGTGAAATCCTCGTACCAGTTTCTCACAAGGTTGCTCAACATTGGGTCACTTGATTTTGACATGGGACAAACGGAGGGTGGCGACGTGCCGATGGAGGAAGCCGACGCTGTCTTGCCGCTGCGGCACCTACGGGTGCCAAAAATTACTTCTTCGTTCTCGGGTTATTCGACGCCCAACTCCTCAGCTACCAGCTTCGCAAGCTCGCTATCTGCGGGCCGATCGACGTCGACGGGCTTGTTTAGTCCGCCGTCATCGTGTGGTCCGTTGTCATCCTCGTCCTCGCCCCGCACGTCTTTGTTGTTGCCTGAGCGGCGAAGCAGCATTGGATCGTTGCCGAGCCGGTTGTCGGTTGCGTCCTTTCCGTCGTTCCCTTCCCCAACGGCTGACCAGCTGCATCATGGCGGCCGGCCGCCACTTCCTTCGAGGCCGGTACAGCATCCCGCTTCCGTGCACGGTAAGGCAGCTTCTTCAGCTGCTGCGCCGGACAACAGGTCAGGTAATGAAACGGCGACAGCAACAGCAGGTACGCCTAGCAACGGCACTACCAAACGCAGCAACAGCGACAACAACAACAACAACACTAGCAACACGGGACAGCTGCAATGCACCTGCTGTCCAAAGCGACCGCAGCGCTTCGATACGGTTGACGAGTTGAAGTTGCATCAGACAAAGAAGCCGCACATTTGCGCTTTTTGCGGTCGTCGCTTCAGCCGCATGAACGAAGCGGAACGCCACATCACCACAATCCATTTGCGGCCCTTTTCCTGGTCGTGCAAGCGCCTCGGCATGCCGTTGCAGGCGTACCAGTGTCTCAGCGATGGCACACTATCCTACGATGTATGCGGCTTCTGTGGCCGCCAGTTTCCGCATCCCGCGCCAGACAACGACGAGAGCGACAACAACGACCCGAGCCACCAGAGGCATGCGGACATGCTTACCGCGCACGTGGAGGTGCACCACAAGCTGCGCGACTGCAAGGCGAGCGGCAAAAAGTTCTACCGCGAAGACATGTTTGGCCAGCACCTGAAACTGTCTCACGCGGCAGAGCCGGGCATCTGGCTCAAGTACCTGGAGAACGTCTGCAAGGCGGAGGAAAAAGAAAACACGACCTGCTAAGGATGTCACCTCTGTTTGACAGTTACGGCAAAAAGATACATACTTTTTTTTCTGATCTCTCACACGACATTTTTTGACTTATTTTCTTTGTCCTTGAATATTGTGCATCTCCCATTCTTCTCATCCACAGTTTTGGCACATGGTTTTTTTGCGCGTTAAATACCCCCATTTAGGAGATTAGGATTGAATACACGGCATGACGTACATATCTCTTGATCTTACCACGGCGTGATAGTAGCGGTTTTTATTTTTAATTGTGAGAAATACATGCTTCCTACTCAGTAAAACATGCATGAACAACTTTAATTGACGTACACACAAGATGACAGGCGAAGGTGTCTCAGTTGAGAAACAAGCAAAAAAGGGGAAGAAGAAAATATGCTTATTTACTGTTGCGCGGCTGCCTGGAAGAGAATCAGGAGGCGGAGTCCTGGTTCTGAGTAAGAAGCTTCCGCGTTAGATGTCACCAGAACATGATTGAGAAAGCGTTTCGCAGACAGAACGCAATTCGACGGGTCATGCCACGTCCACAACGTGAGTGAATGGAATAATAGCTATGTAAACCGCTGCTGCTTGCCGTCTAGTTCCTGATGAGCCCTGCCTGCGTTCGCGCCCGGTTTGCCCAACACATGAGAAAGACAGATCCTTATGAGTAACCTTATGAGAACGCCTCGTGTAGAAAAGAACAATAAAAGGAATGAAAGAATAGAAACCACCGGCAAAACTATATCATAAAACCATAAAAAAAAAACCGGGGTGCTGCACCAAAAATAGGGGTATCAAAAGAGAGCCAGAAAGGAATTTTCTACTAAGCCCATCAAAAAAACAAAATATTGCATGTAAAAAAAGATATATATCAAAGAAAGTGAGAAGAGACAGAAATCCTAAACGTGCTCCCGCGGCCGCACGGGTGCCGCGCCCAGGTCGGCCAGCAGCTCGTCCTCGTCGCTGCCATCGCCGCCGTCGCCCGGCGCCCGGTTGAGAATGGTCGACCGGACGCGTTCGGCGCGCGGGTTGCCACCGTTGTCGTTTCCTGCAGCGTCCGGCGCGTCGGTGTGCCCAGTGCCAGCCGCGGCGGCAGTAGCATCAGCAGCAGCCGCAGTCGCAGCAGTGTGCAGTCCATTCTGGACGCCGCCGCCGTTGCCGGCGTGGTTGTTGTTGTTGTTGTTGTTATTGCTGCTGCTGCTGCTGCTGCGCAGCTCCCAGCTGCCCACTCGCTCGTGGGTCGCCCCGCCCTTGGTCACCGTCACGTCCGTGTCCACGGCCTTGCGCTCGGCGCCCTTGAAGCCTTCGTTGTTGCCGCCGCTGTCGCCGTCCCCAAGGCTGCCGCGGCGCCGCCGTCCGGCAACGTAGATGCGCATGCCGCCCAGCAGCATAGCCGCCAGCACCAGCAAGATGCCGACGGCCAACGTGACCAGAGCGCCGATGACACCGGCGACGGCGGGCGACGGACCCGTCTTGCGGTTTCCACGGTTGCCGCTGCTGCTGTTGCTGTTGCTACTACCGCTGCCGCCACCGTCTCCCACGAGCGCCGGGCAGAACACGCTGACCGCGTCGCACAGCGTGCACCACGCGGCGACCGACAGGATGCCGACGGCGTCCATGGCGTTGGCAAAATCGACAAAGCGCAGGGGCGCCGCCGGGGCCGCGTCGGTGGTGCCGTCGCTGAAGAGGGCAAACTCGACAAAGGGCGTCGCAGGTTCGGTGTTGTTCCGGTAGAGGAAGCGCACGTAGATGTCGTCCTCGCTTGGGTATGTGGTGCTGTTGGAGTCGGCGTCGCCAGACCCCAGCAACGACGCGGGCGTGTACAGCTCAAAGACCATGGCGCCGGCGGGGTCCGGCAGGGTCTGAAAAGCGAGGCCGGCGGGCCCCGCCGTCAGGCCGGACAGCGCGAAAAACGCGAGGAGCGGCTCGAAGGAGCCGAACAGCAGGCTCAGCTTGTGGGTGGCACCGCCGGCAGCAATGTTTTCGCGCAGCAGGGACACAATTTCAGCGGCCAGCATGCGGCCCGAGACGGCAAGGACCATGTCGCCCGGCTGGCGGCCGGCGACGGTGAGGTTGGCGTTGCGGTCGAGCTGCTGCGTGGTGGCCAGAAGCTTGAGGATCTCGAGCGTGCTCGCGTTGAGGCCGCTGGCCCCGACGGCGGCGGCTCCGTCGGGCGCGTGGTCGTACTGGTAGCGGGCGTAGTCGTACAGCGTGTAGGCGTAGTCGTAGTTGACCATGCCCGGGGGGAAGGCCGCCTGGAAGACGGTCGGGTACAGGGCGTCGTAGAAGCCGCGCGTGCGGCTGAAGACGGCGGCCGAGGCGCCACCGTCGGCGGCGCCGGTGTTGATGGTGGCGATGGTGCCGCTGCCACCACTGCCGCTACTCCTGCTGCCGCCGCCGCTGCCGCCGTACATGCTCAAGACGGTCGCCTCGTACTGCGTGCACGAGACGTGGCCGGCGATCCACGCGAAGTTGGGGTCCTGGACGGACGCGGTGGCGACCAGCGGGTACTGGTAGCCGTCGAGCGGGAAGGTGACGAGGGAGCCGTTGGCGAGCAGGGCGGCGGCGCGGCCGCCGTTGCCGTAGGCGTAGGTGTCGGTCTGCGGCGGGTAGAGCCCTTGGACGAACGCCTGGGCGCCGGCAGCCACGTAGGCGTCGTTGGTGCTGAGGAGAGCGAGCTGGTTGTTGTCGAGGGCGTCGAGCTCGATGCCGTCGATGGGTGCGGCGGCGCCGGCGCCGGCGCCGGCGGTGTCGCCCGCCAAAAAGCGGTCCCGGAAGGCGGCGCCCTGCGCGTACATCTGCTGTGCGCCCAGCGGCGTCAGCTCGGGGGGCGTCGGCCCGATGAGCGGCGTGCGCTCGCCGTACATGACGAACGCCGCGGCGGCCCAGACGGTCTCGTCCTGGGCGAGGACCACGGGCGCCGGCACCGACGCCGCGGCGGCCAGCAGCACAAGCACCAGGTGGTCAGCAAGAGACGGCATGGTGACGGAGAGAAATAGCCAAATTTTTGGCGCCGAGATCTTGGAATAAATACAAGCGAGGAAGTAATGGTTCAAACACCAGATGTTTCCCGTCGGAGCTTGCACGATGCTACGCAGAACGCACACAATGGCAAGAATGAAAAGAAAAAAAAAGAAGAGAGAAGAACAGCAAGGCCCCCGATCAAAGCTAGAGAGATCAAGAGCACGGATATAGAGCTACTACGAGTGGTTCACGCATTGAGAGCGGGAGGAGAGGGGGGGTGACCTGGACGAGGACAAAGCCTTGCGTGAGCTCTGGAGAGCTTCTTTCATTACAAAGGACAAGGGAGAGCAAAGCTGACGGTCGAGTGGCCAACGGGCTTGCTCATCCGGCAATCCTGCCCTTTGGTGACGTTCACGACCATTGTATCTGCGAGGAAAAGAACAGGGGGGGGGAGACAAAGAGGGAGAGGGAGGGGGGTTGGTACAGTGCACCAGAAGATACATAGGCTACCATATTCCTTTGCTGCAGAAAAATGGCAGGGAAGTAGAAAATAAGCGTACACCAACCAGGGGGTGTGGTGTTGTCATTATCAGTGTCCGTGACGATGTTGGCCTTTTTTATTTTATTTTTTTGCTTTTTCTGGTTGCGATGAGTGGTAGCCAAGAAGGAAGGAAGAGGTGGGGGGGGGAGAAGTGGTGTGTAAGTGAGCGAATGGACGAATGGGCAGAGCGGCGCACCGCCGGGCGGGTTGGGGCCAGGGCAGAGCCGATAGCGGGGCACGGCTGGCGTTATCAGTTGGCGCGATTAAATTGAGCATGTGCGGGCGACCCCCCCCCCAAAGAGCTCTTTTCTTGCCCACCCGTCCCCGGGCTGAGCCTTTTGGTTTATTTCCCCACCCTGCCTTTCCCTATTTTGTTCCTCGAGCTTCGCTCCTTCCTTGCCTCGGTGTAGTCGTAGTTGTTACCAATCACTCTAAGGAAGGACCGACAGAGCCGGCTTTGCACAAAAGGTTTGTTCTTTCTTTCCTTTGGAGGATGAATAAGACAAAATAAGAAACGGGACAACACGGACTTCTTCATGTGACCTGCCCGTTCCCGAAAAAGCTGTCTTCTCCCCGTATCTTGTTGTCGTTTTCTTGAAAATCCGACTGCTGTCGCTATCGAAGGAACAAAAGGGAACAACGGCGGGCGGCTTGGCACCTCACCGCCTGTCAGCTGGCTCACGCTTATTTTCTTTCCCTTTCCTTTTCCTTTTCTTTTTTTTTTTCTTTCTTTTCGCCAAGCTGCACCTCCCCAACTAGGCCTAAAGCAAATGCCCTGCAGCGGACCATAAATCATAAAAGAAAAATAAAGCCAAACCAAGAAAGGCGACGCCCGGCGTTGGGTGACCGCAACGGGCCAACCGCATTCGTTTCTTTTGTACGAGCTGCAGCTACCAAAGAAGGAAAAAAAGGAATAGATCGGCAGAAAGCGGCGCCAGACAAAAGGGCTGGCACTTGGCCCGTTCGCGTGGTATGATCGCAGGCACTCATGATGATGACGGGCGGTGGCAGCAAAAATGGTGCAGAACAAACCATTTTTCTTCCATTTTCTCAATTTGGATGAACGACAGGACACTAACCACGAACCAGAGAGATGCTCTTTTATAACCAAAACCATACAAAAAAAAGGGTGGCTGGGCCCCGGAAGCAAGACGGCCCAGCCCACGGGAGTCTATGAAGCCAGGACAATGAAGCCAAAAATAGGCAAAGGGAGGGAAAGCAGAAAGATGGTAGAAAGTAAATAACAGTAAAAACGGCTGCACCTCTTCCGCAATGGACGTGCATGGGAATAGTCCCTTCATGTGTCCCCTTCCCGGGCCTCTTTGTCGTCCAAGCCCCCAATGCAGAATCAATCATCGCCTAAAATGGGTAACATAAATCAATAAAAAAGATAAAAAAACCCGAGACGGAAATAGGAACAGAAGGGGAGAAGAAAAAAAAGAGAACATGGGAAAGGAAAGAAAACCCCAATTAGCGTTGTTCGTCTATTTTTTTCCCTGCCAACATGATGAACCATTAGCCTCTCCTCACAGGGGAAACAGCGTTCGCTTTTTTTATTTCCCTTTCGTGGGGCTTCAATCGCCCGCAGCGCCGGTTTCACTGCGCCGCCGCCGCCGCTTCTTCATCCGCCAGCGTCTTCTCCACCTGCTGCTGCACCAGCGCGCCGACCGCCCGCCAGTCGTTCGCCACGGGCGTCACCCGCCGCGGCCGCGCCTCCAGGCCCGCGAACTCCGTCGGCCGCACCGTGGCCTCAAAGTCGAAGCCCGCCTCGTCCTGCAGCGCGCGCACCACGGCGCCCGCAAACTTGGCCGGGTGCGCCGTCGACAGCGCCACGTGCGGCACGTGCGGGCTCGTGCGACCGACCGACCGCTGGGCCGCCGCGACGCCGACCGCCGTGTGGGGGTCGATCACGTACGGCTTGCTGTCGGTGCCACCACCAACAGCACCACCCCCCGTCGCCGCGTAGACGTGCTTGATCGTCTCCAGGGTCTGCTCGTCGCTCACGCGCTCGCTCTCAAACGTGCGCCGCGCCGCCGCCAGCACGTCCTTGTACACGGGGCCGAAGCCGCCCTTGGCCTTGAGGTCCGCCAACCACGTGGCCACCTCCTGGCTAGCCTGCTTCTTGTTCCAGCCGTCGTCCATGCCCGCGCTCGCGGCAAACTCGTAGGCCAAAAACCACAGCAGCCGCTCAAAGTTGCTCGACACCAGGATGTCCATGGCCGGGCTGAGCGTCTCCTTGACCCCGCCGCTGCCACCGACGTTGCTGTTGGCTGGTGGGCCGTTTGTGGTGGCGCCGTTGCTGCCGCTCCTGCTGCTATTGTTGTCGTTTGCCGCGTTGGCGCCGGTCGTAGAGTTGTTGTTGTTGTTGTTGTTGTTGGTGTTGGCATCGGGGCTGTTGCCGCTGCCGCTCCCCTGCTGGTACAGCTGTTGCTGGAGCCGTTGCTGCTGCTGCTGGAGGTTCTGCTGGTGTTGCTGCTGCTGCCGTTGCTGGGCCGTGCCCGGCTGGGTGTCGTAGCGGCCCGTCTTCCAAAACCGGTCGAGGATGTCGTTCTCGTTGGTCGCGATGACGAGCTTGTCGACGGGCAGGCCCATGCGGTGGGCAAAGTAGCCGGCCAGCACGTCGCCAAAGTTGCCCGTGGGCACGACGAAGCGCACCTTGTCCTGGCCGAGGCGGAACTCGGGCACGGTGCGGGCGAGCTGGAAGTAGGCCGTAAAGTAGTAGGTGATCTGGGCGAGGATGCGGGCGAAGTTGATCGAGTTGACGGCGCCGAGCCGCAGCGCGCGGTTCGTGGCTGGGTCGGCAAAGAGCGCCTTGACAATGTCCTGGCAGTCGTCAAAGGTGCCGGCGACGGCGAGGTTGTGCACGTTGGCATCGAGCACGGTGGTCATCTGGGCCTCCTGGATGGGGCTGACCCGGCCCTGCGGGTGCAGAATGAAGACGGACACGTCCGTCTTGCCGCGCAGACCGTAGATGGCCGCGCTGCCAGTGTCACCAGACGTGGCGCCCACGACGGTGAGGTGGTGGCGGTCTGCAACTTAGTTAGCGAGGCGGTCCCGATATTCCCTTCTTTCCCCCTTCCTCCACCCTAACAGCAGGAGAAAAAAAAAATAAAAAAAAGAAACCCACCCCGTCCGGTCTTGCCCTCGTTTTTGCGAACAAGGAAGTACTCGAACAAATTGCCCAGGAATTGGAGAGCCACCTAAACCCTAGTTAGCAACAAAAAATTCAAAAGAAATTTCGCTTGTTGGTGTTCTGTCCTCCACCCCATTCTCTCAGGCTCTCACATCTTTGAAAGCAAACGTCGGGCCGTGAAATAGCTCTAGCAGGTAGAGGTTGTCCTTGAGCTGGAACAACGGCGTCACGTCCTTGGAGCGGAACGTGGCGTAGCTGCGATCGATGATGGCTTTGAGGTCGGCTGGTGGGATCTCGGCGGGCGATATGTAGAGGGAGAGGACGCGGAAGGCCACATCGGCAAAGGAAAGGTCGGCCCAGCTCTGCCAGTCGACCGCCTTGGGGATTTCCTGTGGGATGAACAGGCCACCATCGGAGCCCATGCCCTGGAGCACAACCTCCTCAAACGAGAGCTACCAAAAAAAAGAAAAAAAATGTCAGCACACAAGGAGAGTTACTAGACAAAAACACAAACGCCCGCGGAATCACGTACATCCTCGTCCCCGCCTCGGGTCGACAGGTAGCGCTGCGACGGTGTGTGTTGTTGTGTGGCCGCTGGGGCGTCGCCGGTGCTCGTGCCGCTGGGCGCGGCGGCCGTCGCCGAGGTTCCGTTTGCGAGACTCGCCATGGTTCTTTTTTTGTGTCAAATCCGTTGTCGTCGTGTCCTCGCTCGTCGTCCACGTTTTGGCTGGCGGGGCGGTTCCCGTTTTCCTCCTCTCCAGGCTGTTCCCGAGAAGTTCCCGAAAAAACTGCGAACTGCTAAAAAAAAGGCAAAAAAGAAGGGAGAAGGGAAGAAAAAAGAAAAGGAGGGTTACAAAAAGAGTCCGCAAGGCCGGTCAACGTTCCAACACGTTAGGCGTAAACGAGGGACGTTGTTTCTTGAACCGCACAACCGGGAAGGGTAGGGGGGGAAAGAAAAAAAAAGGACAAAATAGAGAGACCCGCGTTGTCGGGATAGCAAAAAACCTTTTTTTTTCTCGGGTGCGCTAAAAGGGAGTCCTTTCCTTATTCGACCGCATTAATAAATTACCCCCCGTTCGGTTTTCGTTTGCATGCCGGGCTTACACTGGGAAGCGTAAGAAACTCAAGGAACACAAGGAGGCTCACCTCTGTGACTCAAAACATATGGTAGGTCGTCAAAAGAAACTCTCTTTAATATCTTCTAGTAAAAAAAAGGCAACGGGCGGATTTGGAATTGGGCCTTGAGGGGGGGAATAGAAATGGAGGGGGCAAAGAGACTGAAGTTAGTTCTCAACGGTAGCGTGCTTTCCCTTTTCGGCCAGGTGACCCAATTGTCTATACGAAGAGTATTGGCAGTAGTCAGCCAGTTCGCGTCGTCTACTCACTCACCAGCGCACGCTCTCCGTCGCCTCGTGGGCCATTTACTCCCAAATAAAACAATGACAGACAAATAGGAGGGGCAAGGGAATTGTACTTCATAGAAGGAAACCGTCTGGGACCGTAGAGACGTACGAGAAAAGGACCAAAAAAATAAACCAACTTGGGGCCTTGCTCCCACACAAAAAACAATAAAACGGTCATTTGTGAATTATTGAATCTCTTTTCAGTATACTACACACCGGTCGAGTGGTCACTGGAATGGTTGGGCTGGGTCGTGCCGTTGCCAAAAGGCTTCCAGAAACCGGTTTTCGAGGTACACAAAAACGAGCTGCTTTGGCCTGCCACGCTTTGCCCCTCCTTTGCGGTTGACTAACACTGGTGGCAGCTGGTGACGGCTAAAGCCAGCTGGCAGAATGGTGTATGGCCCCGCTTTCTTATCGAGCCAATCACGCGCTTATCCGTGTTCAAAGCTCCCCCAGGTGCGACGGCCAAGAGCCAAGAACCTCCAAGCTGTCCTCTACTCTTGTATTTTGTGATGGGTCTCTCGCGTGCGAACAACACAAGACCTCCAGGATGTGCCACGACTTCTTTTGCCTCTTTTTCTTCCCATTGTAATTGTACACACACACTCTCTCTGACAGCAATGCATCAAGGACTTTTTTATTTCTGAGACTTGGTTAAGGGGCCAAATCACGACTCAGATCGGGCAACCAGACGTTTCCCTTATTTTCCCGTCTTACTTTCTTTTTTTTTCGTTTTTTCTTTTCTATCGTTCCGTGCTCTCTCCTTTGCTTGTTGGCCTCTTTTACATTCAGCTTCACTTCCAGCGACGTTTCCACTCCCCCGTGTTCCAAAATGGCTAGGAGGACGACATCTTCCCTTTGGCTGCTCAGCTGCCTCCTCGTCTTCTTTTGCGGCCATGTCTTCGCCGCCTCGGCTGTCCTTGGCGTGGACCTGGGCACGGAGTACATCAAAGCGGCCCTCGTCAAGCCGGGCATCCCCCTCGAGATCGTCCTGACGAAGGACTCAAGACGAAAAGAAACCTCCGCCGTCGCCTTCAAACCACCCCCCGGCGGACCCAAAGCGGGCGTCTACCCCGAACGCGCCTACGGCTCCGACGCCATGGCCCTTGCGGCCCGCTTCCCCGGCGACGTCTACCCCAACCTCAAGCCGTTGTTGGGCCTCACCGTAGACGGCGGCGATAATAGCCAGGTCGTGAAGGAGTACGCGGCGCGGCACCCGGCGCTGCAGCTCGCGGCGCACCCGGTGCGCAAGACGGCGGCGTTCAAGAGCAGCGGTGCGTTTGCGCCCGACGAGGACGCGTGGCTCGTCGAGGAGCTGCTAGCCATGGAGCTGCAGAGCGTGCGGCGCAGTGCAGAGGCCCTCGCGGGGCCGGACACCGCCGTGCGCTCCGTGGTGCTGACGGTGCCGCCTTTTTACACGGCGGAGGAGAAGCGCGCCGTCGAACTCGCGGCCGACCTCGCCGGCCTGCGCGTGCTCTCCCTCATCAGCGACGGCCTGGCCGTCGGCCTACACTACGCCACGAGCCGCCAGTTCCCCAACGTCAACGAGGGCGGCAGCGGCGGGAAACCCGAGGTGCACATGGTATTTGACATGGGCGCCGGCGCCACCAAGGTCACGCTCCTGCAGTTCCAGAGCCGCACCGTCAAGGACGTCGGCAAGTTCAACAAGACGGTCCAGGAGGTGCAGGTGCTGGGCAGCGGCTGGGACCGCACGCTGGGCGGCGACGCGCTCAACGCCCTCATCGTCGACGACATGGTCGCCCAGTTCGTCGCCAGCGCCGGCGCCAAGGCCGCCTCCGTCTCGGCCGCCGCCGTCCGGGCCCATGGCCGCACCGTCGCCAAGCTCGCCAAGGAGGCCGAGCGCGTGCGCCACGTGCTCAGCGCCAACACGCAGACGACCGCCAGCTTCGAGGGCCTCTACGAGGACGTCGACTTCCGCTACAAGCTCAGCCGGGCCGATTTCGAGGCCATGGTCGCGTCCCACGACGCGGCCGCGCGCGTCACGGCGGCGGTCGAGGACGCGTTCGCCATGGCGAGTGGTGGTGGTGGCGGCGGTGGCAGCCGCCGCTGGGGGGTCGCCGAGGTCGACTCGGTCATCCTCCACGGGGGCGCCACGCGGACGCCCTTTGTCCAGAAGCAGCTCGAGCAGATCTTTGGAGGCGCCGAGAAGCTGCGCACCAACGTGAACGCGGACGAGGCGGCCGTATTCGGCGCCGGCTTCCGCGCGGCCGAGCTCAGCCCCAGCTTCCGGGTCAAGGAGATCCGCGTGGCCGACGGCGCCGCCTACAGCGCCGGCATGGCCTGGACCAACACCAAGAACAACAACCAAAAGAAGATCCAGAACCAGCAGCTCTGGACGCCGACGTCGCACCTGGGCGCGCCGGCCAAGGAAGTGACGTTCCAGAACAAGGACGACTTTTCCGTCCGCTTCTACCAGATCGTCCCGCCGTCTGCGGCAGCAGGCGACGACGCCGTCCAGGCCGACGTGGAGGTGCCGACCAAGCTGCTGACGACGACGAACCTGACCGCCACGGTGGCCCTGCTCGGCGAGAAGTACGGCTGCGAGCCGGCGGCCGTCCAGTTCAAGGTCGGCCTGCGGCTCAACAGCGAGGACGGCGAGGTGGAGGTCACCAAGGCGACGGTGTCGTGCGAGGCGGAGGACACGGAAAAGGAGGGCATCATGGACGGCGTCAAGAACCTGTTTGGCTTTGGCAAACACAAAGACCAGCAGCAGCCTCTCAAGGAGGGCGAGGACGCGGAGGTGGTTGAGGAGAAGGAAAAGGAGTCATCGTCGTCGTCGTCGTCCACCGCAACCTCTTCCTCCGGTTCGGCGACTGCATCTACAGACTCGACAAGCAGCAGCAGCAGCGATCCGTCTGCTGCGTCGTCCTCGGCGGCATCGGCATCGCCGGATGCCAAAGCAGACGGGGCTAAGAAAAAGGTCACAATCACGATCCCCGTCAAGTACGAGCTGGTCAAGACCGGCATTCCGCAGCTGTCCAAGGCCGACACGCAGAAGCTCAAGGACCGCCTCAAGGCCTTTGCCGCGTCGGACCGTGCCCGCCTGCAGCGGGAAGAGACCTTCAACCAGCTCGAGGGCTTCACGTACAAGGTGCGGGGCCTGCTCGACAACGCCGCGTTCGTGGCCGTGTCGACCGAGGCCGAGCGCGCCGCGCTTGCGGCGCTGAGCCACGAGACGAGCGAGTGGTTGTACGGTGCGGGGGCCGACGCCACGCGCGACGAACTGCAAGCCAAGTTTGCTGTGTTGCGGGACGCGGTTGACCCCATCGAGGCGCGCATCACCGAGGCCGAACAGCGGCCGGCGCTCGTGGCCGGGCTCAAGGAGGCGCTGCAGCAGAGCCGGGACTTTTCCAAGAGCATCCGCGAGCGCATCGCCGAGTACGAGCAGTTCCAGTCCTCCAAGTCTGCCTCCTCGGCGACGACGACGACAACGACGACAACAACAACGTCAGCAGAGGCGGCCACCGCATCGGATGAGTTCGCCGGGCTGGAAGACGACGATGCCGCGGCGGGTCCGGGAACCGGCACTGGCGCTGGTTCCGGAACCGACACGGACGAACCGGTCCTCGCCGACCGGGGGCCCGTGCCGCCGCTGTACACGGTCGAGGACCTCAAGGCGTCCGAGGACCTGCAGGCGTCGGTGGCGGCGTGGCTGGCCGAGAAGGAGGCGGCGCAGGCCAAGCTGGGCCCCACCGACGACCCCGTGCTGACGACACGCGACCTGCAAGCAAAGCGGGACGAGCTCGACAAGGTCGGCATGGACCTGGCGATGCGGGCGGTGCGTCACTACGAGAGCGAGCAACAGAAGCAAAAACAGCAGCAGAAGAGCAAGAGCAAGAGCAAGAGCAAAGCGTCGGCCTCGGCCAAGAGCAAGAGCAAGACGAGCAAGGCCAAGAAGGCCTCGGACACGTCGTCCACCACGACCACGAGCGAGACGGCCACGTCGTCGTCTGCAACACCGCCGGACGACAAGAAAGGAGGCGGCATCAAGCATGAAGAGTTGTAGCGGGAATGAAACGCAGGAAAAAAAAAACAAAAAAAACAAAAAAAACAAAACAAAACAAAAGCGCGAGAGCCGCTTGCTTTTATTGTCACTGGTTCGTATGCATGCATATCTCAGTTAGAAAAGGGGACAACCTAGAAACTAGATAGGAAATGTGGTTTTTTTTTTCTTTTATTTTTTTTCTTTTTGATGCCTTGATTTACGCCGCGTGGAGTTTTGGAGGGAAGGGCTTGTGCTGTTGTTTTTTACGAAATAGATCTCTCAAGAAAACAGAAAGACAAAAGACATATAACCGCTTTTCGCTCTTCTCTCTTGGTGGTTGACTCGTCCCATCTCCCACGGTTTGCCTAGGTCCGTATTTGCGGCTACATGCACCCTTTCCACGGGAACAAGAAAATAGCAGACGAGGAAGAGGCACAAACAACCAACATGGTTTCGCGGTCAAAAGACAGCCTTTCCTTTTGTGCGAAGTTCACAATTCGGCAGCGTCCCGGGAAGCATGCCGCGTCAAGACGAGCCTCCTGTGCACCGCCAACGAAGCCAGTCTCTCGATTGTAGGTGCTGCCGTCCTTGTATCTCCTCTCTATCTGTTCGTCATCTCTCCTCTCCTCCTCCTTCTCCTCTTCTTCTTCTTCTTCTTGTCCTCCTTGAAAGCTCGCCTCGACACAAAACAAAAAAGGACCGAATTTAGAAATATACGTTTCGAATCCTGGGTTCGGCGCCGTGGTGTTTGTCTGTCCTCTCCGGCGTCGGCTGTTACCATGCTGTGAACCCGTCGCACAAAACAAAAAAAAAGCAAACGAGACGAACCTGCATGCAGCATGTTCTTCTGGTTCTGGTTCTTTTGTTCTGTGACACCTTTCTTTGGCATTGGCGGGACGAAATGGAACACGTTTGTCGCACCAAACGGGACAGCAGACGATTCTGTGCTACGCTGTCGAGTAAACGAGCCGAACCATTTTTATGTGCGTGCTGCACCGAATGACAGAAAGCCAGAATGCAAACGCAAGTTTCATTCCGTTCGTTTGTGACAGCAAACACAGTCTCTTGGTTTTCACAAAGTAACTGGAAGCGTCTAAAGAAACGAAGCCTCCAGCACGGGCAAAACTCCTCTGATCCCAGAAAGGGCAGGCACGCGCTCAAGCATGGAAAAGGGGCGACGTCAACACCCCTTCTGGAAGGAACGACCTGCAATGCTTTCCCCTTTTGGTCTGTTTCCTCTCCCAGAGCGCGGTTTCGCACAATCGCACAAGGCGGTCACGAAAAAAAACCCTGCCAACGTTTTGGTGAGACAGAAAATATTTCAATTTTCTTTTCTCGCGTGTCATAAAGTCGCGCGTGGAGCTGTCTCTGTTTGTTTGTCCATTCTCCTTTTTCCCTTCTCTGTGCGTGGTTTCCTACATCTCGAACCTCTGTTTGCATCCCCGACGACGAGATCAACAGAGCAGAACGTTGATTTCCCCTTCTTTGAACTTCGATAATTGTTCTATACTCATCGTTTATTTTCGTTCTTGTTGATTTTTTAACTTTTAATTTTATTTTGTTTCTTTCCTTTCTTTTCCCAAAGATCTACACGAAGCTTTTTCTGTTCTATCTGCCCATTTACTCAGATCTTTGTTTTGTCGGAGACCATCGACAGAATTCAGCCTTGAGAAGTACACATTTCACACCGTCACGATGCATCACTACGGCATCTCTCTCGTCTGCCTCCTTCTCTTGGCCATGACCGCGGTGGCCCGGCCGGCAGCAGGCTCTGACGCGTCGCGGCTGGCTCCACGGAACAACGGCGCGGCCGCCAGCCCTCTCTCGGTTTCCCTCGTCCGCAACCACGCCTATGCGCGCAATGGCCCGGCGGAGTACGCCTGGGCTCGTGCCAAGTACGCCCAGTTCGCCCCCGGCGGCGCGGCCGGGAAGGTCCCTGCGAGCTCGATTGAGGCCCTCAACCAGAGCTACGACCGCGAGTACCTGAGTCCCGTCTACCTGGGCACGCCGGGCCAGCTGTGCTACTTGGATCTTGACACTGGATCGTCGGATTTGTACATTTTATTTTTCCCGGTTTTGTCTCTTCCTTTTCCTTTTTTTTGGGGGATCGAAACACTGACTTCTGGATGTAGGTGGCTCTTCAGTTCCCGCACGCCCGCTATCTTTCTCGAAGGCCAACGGATCTACAGCCCCGAACGATCCAGCACCGCCCTTGCCGTCAGCAACGCCTCCTGGTCCGCCAGTTACGGTGACGGCAGCTACGCCGGCGGCAGCGTCTACCGCGACACCGTGCGGCTGGGCGAGCTCGTTCTGCCCAACGTCACCGTCGAGGCTGCCACCTACGTCTCGCGCAGCCTGGCCGCGGACGTGGCCATGTCCGGCATCCTGGGCCTGGCCTTTCACCTCAACAGCACCCCCGTCCCGCACCAGCCGACCCTGATCGACACGCTGGTGCCGCGCCTCGGGCCCAACACGCTGTTCGCCGTCGATCTCAAGCACGCCGCGCCCGGCGCCTACCACTTTGGGTACGTCAACGCGAGCAGCTACACGGGCGACATCACGTGGCGGCCGCTGCAGCCAAACGCGACCTTTTGGCAGTTTGACCTGCAGGCCGTGCACATTGGCGGCGACAACGCTAGTGGTGGTAGGGGCAGTGATGGTGGTGACGACGATGGTGGTGATGGCGATGGTGGTGATGATGATGGTGGTGATGGTGGTGATGGCGGTGACGATGACGATGACGGTGACGGTGGCGACAACAACAAGCCCAACGCGCCCATCTGGCGCCTGCACGACTGGCCCATGGTAGCCGACACGGGCACGACGCTGCTGCTGCTGCCGGCCGACCTCGCGGAGCTGTACTGGTCGTTTGTCCCGGGCGCCGTGCTGAGCGAGACGGACGGCGGCTGGGTGTTTCCCTGCAACGCGACGCTGCCCGATTTTTCGTTCGGGTTCGCCGACGGCTGGAACGCGTCGGTGCCCGGCCGGTACCTCAACTTCCAGAACCTGACGGCGGCCAACACGCGGTGCTACGGCGGCATCCAGGCGACCATAGCGCCGTTTGGCATCCTGGGCGACGCCTTCCTCAAGGCACTGTACGTGATCTTCGACGTGGGGAACGCCCGTTTGGGCCTGGCCACGAAGACGCTGACGACGTAACGCGAGGCGGGAACGATTTTGAAAACGGAGAAGGAGAAACGGTGGAAAAAAGAGTATATGCCATCTCGGTTTGCGGGCAAAACGCTCACGCGGAGTTAGTTGCCGATTGAAAGGACCCCTGCTTCATTTTTTTTTTCCCCTTCGTCTTTTCTCGCCCGGTAAACGGTTAGAGACGAAAAACCGTGACGATTCTTGATTTCGTCTGTACTTCCAATATTTTTCCGTCGAGTCTGGACTGCCCTCGTTCTGTTTGCTGCTGGTAAAGTGATGGTTTGATGCTCGTTTGAAGGGGGGACCGTGGTATATTAACCGGGCCGTGCCGCACCGCGCGAACGGACTCACAAGTTTACCGAGCCTCTTTTCCTATGCCGTTTTTAATGTCTTTTGCCAATTTTGCGCGTTCGCATATACTCGCAGGCAGATTTAGAGGAGTAAAAGGGGCAGCGAGGCATTATGAGGATCATCAAGGAAGAAGTGTGTATTCTGCAAACATAGAGCATGACGAATGTACGCGATGTAGTGGAATATAGAGAATCTCACAGCAAAACAACAAAACAGCAAAAAAGCATGGTCAAATAGCAGATGAAAGATTATAACAGGAGTACATGCCAAAAAATGCGTCAACTATGATAAAACGAAAATAAAAAGCATGTGGTATTTCGCAAGTCGGACGGAAAGAATCAAACAAATAAACGAGAGAAGATTAGCCCTTCCAAAACAAAGAGAATCCAAAACCGAGCCATGCTTCTCTCCTCTTGCCACTGAAAAAAAAGGCCAACGACAGCTCGACGCTACCAACAAGGACAGGGAGTTATATATATGATGTATGTGTGTGTGGAGAACCAGTCTTAAAAACGATATTCGGCTTAGCACTAGAACGTAGAGCACAGCGGGATGCCAACAAAGAAAGCGAGCGTGGTTCCCGAACGCAACGATCCGACGGACATAGGGCTGTAAGACGAAAAAAAACGAGACGCGCAACGCAGACTGCGCAAAGAACCAGAGACCAGGAGGGCGCAGAGGACCGTTTCGCCTGGCCGTTGTAGCGGTGCCGTTGCTCAAGCGTCGTGTTCCGTGTCGCCATCTAAGAGTTCCAAGGTGCTTTGTTAGCTGCCGTTTGGGCAACGCCGCGCGGGAGGGGGAAGCCCGCTCCTTCATGTTTCCCTTTCCTCCCTTCTCTTTGGGCTCGTGTCCTGTCTGCCTGTTCACGTCGTTCTGCCTCCCCGGCCGCCTCCCGCACACTCACCCTCGCTGCCCACGGGCGTCGGCGGCAGGGCGCCTGGCACCGCCTGCTGGCTGGCCCGTGCCGTACCGGGCCGGCTGCCGGCGTACTTTTGGCCGTCGGCGTGTGGTTGCTGCTGCTGCTGTTGTTGTGATCGTGATGCTTGCTGTTGCTGCTGCTGCCGTCGTCGGTGCTCGAGTGCCCGTGCGTGGGCGGCGTTCTCCATGGCGTTGCTGCCGCTGCCGTGGCTGCCGCTGCCGCCACCGGCGGTGGCGCCCGTCTCGCCAAAGACGCCGTTCAGCGACGGACGGCCGTGCCGTGGACTGCCGTTGTTGTTACTGTTGTTGATGCCGCCGCTGCTGCTGCTGCCGCCGACGCCTGACCCTGGCAGCGTACTGCCGCCGCTGACGGTGCGCCTGCCGCCGGCGGCCGTTTTGGGGTTCTGCAGCATGGCCTCCATTTCGCGGATGCGGGCTTCGAGGGCTTCAAGTTCCGAAGCCTGGTGGTTGACGTGTTGTTTCCTACACGGAAGACGGTACGTTAGCGAATACGTTTTGAAGAAAGGGGGGGAAGGGGGGGAGAGAAAGATGGGCGTACCGCTTGTCAATTTGCTCGTCGAGGTCGGCGACGCTGTTTTCGATACGGAAGATGTCCATCAGCTCCTGGGAAAAGGAGCGCGCGATGGTCCTAAAAAGGACAGATTCGAGTCAGCATTTCTCTGTCCAATGCACCGTCTACTTGTTCATCCACCGCAGAGAAGAAAAAACCTACGACTGAGGCCGGCGGCCGCTGGGCTTCCAGTTCCGGTCGAGTTCTTCGTCCGTCATGGTGGGCTAGTATCGTGATGGGAGGAATGAACGGGGGTATATCTAGAGAAGTTGTTCGTTTATCGTTGTGTACCTCGCTTGCGGTTTGTTCGTTGCAGTCCTCGTCGTCGTCGTCTTCGTCGTTGATGCTTCTGAAAGGCAAATGCAAATGGGAGAAAAGAAGAAAGGAAAACAAACGTTGATACGCAGCCGCAGAGACCCTGTCCTGTTCGCCCCCGCGTGTAACTGTACGAGAATGGGATCGAGGTCAAGAAAAAATAGAACGGAAGAGAAAAAAACAAAAAGAAGAACGGGAAAAGGAGGTGAGAGGAAAGAAGAATGTACGGAGGTACGAAAGTAAATACGCCTGGTAATTGCGGAGTAGCGTCGGCCTGCAAGCAGGGAAAGCAATAGCGGGTGCCACACCACCACCACCGCCGCCGCTAACACTTCACTCTCACACAGCACACAGCACATATGCACCTCCCCCCCCCTTTTTTTTTCCTCACCGTTTTGCCCAGCCAAGCTACTTACGACTGAGACGGCGTTTCTACGCCGCATTTTGCTTTTGATTTGCACCCGCCGCTAAACAGCCAAGGGGGGACCATGGGGCCCATGGGGCTCGCCGAAGTCTGCTCCATCGGTTCGAGCGCAAGGCGCGCATTACTCTTGCTCCGTAATAATAATCCTTCATACAGAAAAAAACCTACGTACGCTCTCTGTAAGCTGCATGACTTTTCATTGGAATACGGACCCAATGATGGCTGTGAATGATCAACCTGGGGTGTGCAGCTCCCTTCCGCGTGCCCTTTGTTCCTGCGGGACGCGAGGTGGCTGACAAGTCGTCACGAACAAAGAAAAATCATGCCCTTTTCCCGTGGATCACAAAGAAAGCCCGAGGAATGCAAAAAGAAGAAAAGGAGCACGCGGAGAATGGGTGGTTCGTCGGCAAAAAAGGACTGAAACCCGTCACAAGGCGACAAAACGGTGGGAAAGAAGAGCAAACCACCATGAGGAAAAGGGAGGCAGGCGAGGAAACGAAGAAAAAGGGGGTTTGTTTTAATTGGCCGTCGATCGTCTTTCCTTCCTTTTTTTACGTTTTCTCTGTAATTTGTCCTTTCAGGTG
This sequence comes from Fragosphaeria purpurea, assembly GCA_002778095.1. Taxonomy (NCBI): domain Eukaryota; kingdom Fungi; phylum Ascomycota; class Sordariomycetes; order Ophiostomatales; family Ophiostomataceae; genus Fragosphaeria; species Fragosphaeria purpurea. The sequence continues at coordinate 2,187,337 of PCDL01000002.1, forward strand.
GTCCGTATCTCCCCCCTTATTTTAACTGGCGTAATGAACGATCGCCCGGGCCAGGGGGCCCATATATTGGATAATACGGGACAACGGAGGACTTCGAATGGTATGGGGACGTATTGCAAGCTCCAGTCGCAATCTCCTTTGCTGGACAAGCAAGACAATAAACGGCCAAAAGGTCGCGAGGGAAAACGGCCGCCCGGCCAACAAGATTGACCAGCGTCGGCCCAGTAAAAAGGCCTTCTTTACCCCTTTTTTACGTGCTCGTAGTAAACTTTATCCTTTCTGGGTATTAAGAAACCAGGGTCTGTTTACTCTTAGTTTTTCTCATTTCGGATCTTCTTTTAACGATCTATTTTCGCCGTCATCACTAAACGTCCGAGCCAGACGACCCTTTTCCTTGTTCCTTCTGGGTATCCTGGTTCCATTGTCCGAGCACGAGCGTGATCTTTTATTTCGACGTCGTATTTGATAGAGTTTGTTTTGTTGTCCTATTTACCTTTCCCATCTTCGTCTTTTGCAGAATGCAGACGCGGTCTTCATGAATATCAAAATACGCGCCGTCTTCGACTCTTGCAGAACCCGGATTTGCCTCCACCTGTTGTCTCTCTTCCCGAGCCATACATGCAAAATGTGATGCAAAAATGATGCCTTTCCTCAATTCCGATCGCTTCCTCGTTCGATTACCAATAGCGGGTCTACTGGTCTCCTGCCAACACACCGACAGACAAGCGGCCGCAGCATTGATGGGCATGCACTTTAGGCCGTAGAGTCGGGATGACTCGTGATTCGTGCGTACAGATTGCGCAGCGAAACGTGCATTTAACACTGCATCCCGCCCCTGTCTGCTCTACATATACTCTGGAACGCTTGAATCAAAGGCTACGTGTCACGGCACATACAGCTATGTACCTAGTTGTAGAGTTGCCTTGGCCCCTGCGCAGTAGTTGTACCGCAGCTTGTCCAAGCACGTCCATTCCTTATCAAATGTGCTGCTATATATTACTTCATACTCCGTACTTTCCCAACTCTAAATAAGACACAGCAGACACGACTCAGATGAGGCACGGGTGAGCCTCACAATCCCGTGCCTGGCCCCCGGCGTACCGCATCGCCCACGTGCTTTTTAACAAAGTCATCCGGCTGGTCGCCGATTATCTCGAGTTGTCTTGAATAAGAACTTAGCAGAGTATTCATTACATGCCTCGTCATTCAACCTTGTTCGCTTGACGTTATCTGGATGGGCTTCTTTGTTATGCATGTCCTTATGTTCTCTATGCCTCGACTTTCGTAGCAGCATGATGTAATTCATACCAGGCTACTGGAACAATCACATGCACTTTGAAGACGAACAACACAACAAAGACTTGGTTGCTTTCATTGCGACTGCATTGTACTTTGCTATTACTTTTCACCATTTTCTGGTTTGCGGCCACCCGACCAAAGGTCGCTGACAAGATATAGTGCCATAAACATCATAACGGTATAATGCATAATCCAGATGACCGATAGCCGCATATGCCGTGTGTATATGTATGTAGCCGAAAATGAGCACGTGACTTGTTACCAGCAAAGCAGAGCAAAATTTTCGAACAAGCCATAAGAAACAAGCAGTTTCGCGATCCGAACGAAACGACGCAACGGCGCGCATAATCAATCGTTTATCGGTCTTTCATCGTTTTTGTATTTTTTTGATATCCCCAGCACATCTACCGGCATCCTTCCGACTTCATCTATCACGAAACCGGCACGCCGATTTTGTGCGCGGTGGTCGTTTGCGCCCGAAACAAGTGGTGAGTGACGCGACTTTTTATTTTTATTTTTTATTTCGTTCCGAGAATTGACCCGCGTCCGAAACGTCTATCAATTTTCGCGTCTCGTCGTCGGTCTTCCCTCTCCACACTTGTTTTCTTTTTTCTTACTCCATATCCTTGGGTTGTTTCTTCTTAGTAGGACGCCGATGCGCATCGTCATCGGCGTCACGTCGTCGTCCTTCAAGCCCATGCTGATCGTCCATTTTCTTCCTTTTCTTTTTTCTTTCCCCTCCTTGCTTAGATCCTGGCGCCTCTTCACCTTTTGCAGAGACGCGACGTTGCGCCCGTCGGCTGCTGGCGAGGCGGGTTTCGTGGCATGAATACTTCTGCTGCCTCGTTCACGCCTCTCGAGTCTCTGTTGCTGTTCCAGTCCATCCTCAAATACGGCTTCGACGCCGACGCCTTTGTGCGCATCTCGGCCACCCTCAAGAACAACGCCTTTCTCCGGTCCGACCACCGCTACGATGCCGACCGTCTGAGGCCCGAGTCGCTCCAGCAGCTCTTCCTGCACCTGTTCCAGGAGGAGCTGGCGAGCATCGAGGACGACGACCAACAGCAACACCACCGGCCACAAAGCAACGGGGATCGCGTCAGCACATCTCCGAGCGGCAGCGGCCCCGCAACATCCGGCAGTGCATCGCCCACCGCCTCTTCGAGAAAACGCAAGCTTCCGAACCCGTCGCTGTCATCCCTCCATCATGCCCGCGCCCATGTGGAGCACCTTCCTACGTTAGTTGAGCGTCTGTACGCGCGGTACCGGGACCATGTCGTTGCGGCGATACGGGAGGATGAGCAACGCATCGAAAAGGTCCAAAAAGAGATAGCGAAGCTTGAGCGGGAGGAGCAGGAGGACGAGCGACAACAGCAACAGCAACGAGAGCAACAGCAACAACAGCGGGAGCAGCAAGAGCAACAACAGCGGTTACTACTGCAGCAGCAGCAGCAGCGACTACAAGAGCAGCAGCGGCAGCAGAAAGCACAGGTTGAGGCAGAGAATGCGAGGCAAAGGGAGGAGCAACCAGCTGCAGCAGTCGGTGCGGCCGTGGCCGCTTCTGCTCCGAAGCCGGCGGACCACCCTTCTCCCGGACCAAATGGCCAAGCACTCGTGCCACGGCTGCCGATTGCTCCGGTTCCGGGCGCCGCAGTTGCACCGACAGGCGGCAAACCCTCAAACGACAGCGCACCTCCGGTGGTCGCACCGACCCCTATCTCGGCGGGAACGGCGAAACCACAGCTGCTCGCCGCCTCGCCTCGGCCAGGCTCGCCCGCCGTTCCTGCCACTACTCCTACTGGCCAACGGACCCCCATCACAACAGGAGCTCCTCTCCTACCGGCTACGACACGGCCAGCTCCCCAGGCCCCGCCGGGAAGCGCACCACAACTTACGAGCGAAAGCGTTCCACCGAAAAGCCGCCCGCCATCCTTACCACCACCCGTATCTCTTGCACAAAAACCATCTCCACCGAGTCCTTCTCCGCCAGTCCCGCCTTCTACTGCTCTGCAGCCGCCACCAGCGACTCAAGGAACAGCGGCCCCGACTCACGTTGGGCCTTCGCCTGTTTTAAGTACCAAATCGCCAGGTGTTTCCGCAAGCCAGCCCGCAGGCCCGGCTAGCCCTGTAGCCCTTCCTCCGCCTTCCGCAGCACCTCAACGCCTTCCTCCAAGTCAGCCTTTAGTGCAGCCAAAGCAACAGCAACAACGACAGCAACAGCCACCAAACCAAGTTCCCCCATTGCAGCCCGCTGTCGGAACCCCACAGCCGTTCCCAGGTGCACCACCGGTTGTGGTTCCGTCAACACCTGGAGCCCGGCCATTGGCTCCTTCGGTGTCTGGTGCGGTCCAACCGAGGCTTCAAACTCCCCAGCAGGCACCACGGCAGCTAGGAGCCCAGCTGTCGCAAGCAGGCTCAGAGTTGCGTGCCGAAAGCCCACGGCCCGTACTCCCGGCTTCACAAAAACCGACTCCGGCTGCGGCTTTGCCACTCGCGCAACAACAACAACCACAACCACAGCAACCACAGGCAAATGTTCTTCCGGCTGCGTCCGCGGCTGCTCCACCACCCTCCGTAGCAGCCGTTACCCCGGGTACGTCGTTCGCTTTGCCTCCGCATGCGGCTGCACGAGAACAAGCACAGCAGAAACCAGCTCATCCACCTTCCCTGCCGGAACATGTCCGGGCCTTTGCCTCAAGAACCCCAACGCCCGTTCAATCACCTCGACCGGTTCATCCTCACACCCCTCTGCAGGTGACAACCGCAGGCTTCATTCCTCGCGGTAGTGGCACACGATGGAAGTCGACTGACCTGACACCGTCCACCCCTGGCCCTGATGTTGGCGACATGCCGAGTCCTGCGTACGAGCCTCTAAGCCCCGTTCGATCCAGCGCGACTGCGAGGATCGGTACGGCAGAAGGTAATGCGGGTTCTTCCGTGTCACCGACGACCGCCGCAACAATGTTGCGGCAACCGCGCCATTTGCGAAGGCCACAGCCCCCCAAACCAGGCCAGTCAAGATCGGACGTAACCGGCCCACGGCCGCGCGGCAGACCGCCGCGGTTGCCTCGACACCAAGTAGAGGCGGAGGACAGCAACCTTGTTGGCATCAAAAACGAAGTGTCGACGCCAAGAGCGTTTGACGACGCCTTGGAGACGCCGGGCGAGGAAACCACCATGGACACCCGGTCGCTCAAGAGGAAGCGCGACGAGTCCGTCGATTTTGTTTCGTCACCCGAAAAGCCGGATCCGTCTCTGGCCGCCCGCCGCCGCCTGGTGGGGCCGTCCACGCCTCCTACGCACGTTTTGTGGATGCGCGGTTTCCCCAAGATCAGCTCCTCGGCGTTGGACCAAATTAGTAGCCACCGTTATGCCAATATGTTTGCGCACAAGATCCGCGACCGTGACGCTCCTGGGTACGGCAACATCGTGCGTCACCCCGTCGACCTCAAGTCCATCCGCATGGCCATTTCGCAAGGCAACAAGGCGGCCACGGCCGTGGCGGCAAGTCTGCCCGAATCCGACCAGGCGGGTGCGAGCGTGTGGCTGCCCATCAGCGAAGACCTGGTGCCGCCGCGGGGCATCATCAACAGCAGCCAGCTGGAGTCGGAACTCGTGCACATGTTTGCCAATGCGATCATGTACAACCCCGATTCGCACCGGGGCCCGGGTCCGGCGTTCATGGCCAGCGAGCCGGCCGACGACGACCACGCAGGTGCGGGTGCCGGCGACACCAGTGGCCTGGGCGGCAATCCGCGCTACCAGGTCGACGAGGACGGTGTGGTGAACGACACGCGCGACATGTACGTGGAGGTTGAGAAGCTTCTGAGCGAGATGCGGTCGGCTGAGAAGCAGCGGGGTGTGCCTCCGCCGCCACCGGGGGCCAAGGGCCTGGACTTGCCGATAGACGACGCCGATGTGGCTGCTCTGGAGGTCAACAACGACAATGACAATGACAATGGCAACGGTGGCCATCAAGGCAGTTACGGCGACGGCGGCGGCGGCGGTGGGGACGAGAAGGGCGAGGATGCTGCAGACGGCACAGAAGTCTCTGCTGCCGATACGGACGCAGAAGGCTCTGGCACCGTCAAACGACGGCGGATTATGCGGGGCCAGTAGTTCTGGTTCACCGAGGGGGAAGACGCAGGATGTTTATTTTTGCGCTGTTTGCGTTGTTTCCTCGGACGCTGTGTAAGCATCCCCTGGTCGGTAACAAAAGGGAGATCAAGTGAAGGATTCCTTTCCATTCTGTGTTATTATAGTGCAACTACTTTCTCTTTTAATCCTCAGGGTTTTTTTGCAACAAAGCTACCAATTGCCGCCAGAGCAATGTGCCATTTCAGAAGCATATAAGATGGACATCACATGTCAGCTAAAGTGGATTGTCTTAAAGCTTTGAATGAAGTAGTCGCTAATCTGTAGGTAAAAGGGTATTTTGTCCTATTATATGATGCCTCCGTGAAACAAATAAAAAGTGCAGAGATAGAAAAAAAAAAATAGTCATAGCCCCTTTCCTTAGTGCCCTTGGGGTCTGGCCAACCCGCAGCTCCTTGCCTCGCTTCCTCTTGTACGTCGGTCCTGCTTCTTTTGGTCAAGATGTCGTTGTCGTTCGCGGTTTCCCAAGGCAAAACGTGTTCACGGTTTCTAGCTCCTTCCTCATTTGACTTTCAAAACTTCGCGTCACGTTACCAAAGCATCGCAGCGCGATTGTGTCAACATCACAGCATCACCAGCATCACCAGTATCACCAGCAGCACCAGCCCCATTGCCTCAGGCGAACGTGCCTAGCCATTTCATGTGCTGGTTCAGGAGATGGTGAAAGTGCTTGTACCAGGGGCCGGTTGAGACGATTGTCTGTTCGTCGTCGCCAGCTAAGCCTTTCGTCAAACCCTCTGAGCGTCTTTTCTTTCTTTTTGTTTGTTTGTTTGTTTGTTTGTTTGTTTGAATGATTCTTCTCACGAACTGTTCCGCAGGTACTTTGCCGCTTGGCCGAGAAAATCTCCGGCCTTGTGGTAGCACACGCGGTTGGCCTTTGCGTCCTGGATCGCCTCCAGGATGGCCGAGTCGTACGCCTGCCCCGTGTGGCTGTCCTTGGCCGGCACCTTGAGCAGCTTGAGCTTGGTCTTCTCGGCCTCGGGGAGCGTGTGGAAGTACGCCATGAAAATGTCAATGGCCTCGATCGTCGGCGTGGCGTGGGCCGACTGGTCCTCGAGCATCACCTTGCTCAGCGTCGCCATGCGCTCGATCGTCTCCGCGCGCACGCCGCGCTTGAGCTCGCTCTGCTCCAGCGCCATCGGCCGCAGCACCGCGCCTAGCGGGTGCCGCAGGATCTGCCGCACGTCCTCCTCGGCGAACATGTCGCGCGTCAGCGGGTTGCGCATGACGCCGCTGTTGGCCGTGAGGGCGTCGGCCAGCTCCGCCATGTCCCAGGCGTAGTTGTCGGCCGTCACCAGCAGATTCGCGGCCGGGATGTCGGCCACGCTGTCGCCCAGCATCGTCTCCGTGTTGGCGTACGTCTTGCCGTACTGGATCAGCTGGTGCTCGACGTGCATCATGGCCGTGCGGCCGAGGTCCTCGAGCCCCGGCGGCAGCATCGCGTCCAGCAGCGTCTGCCGCCGCCGCAGCCGGTCGCGCACCACGTCCGTGTGCGGCTTGCGCGTCGCGTCCTCCTCGAGCGCCCACTGCGCCACCTCCACAAAGTCGTCGATGACCTGCTCCAGGCACTGCTGCCGGTCGCCCGTCAGCTCGCGCACCAGCTGTCGCACCGGCCGCGGCAGGGCCGGCATCACCACGAGGCTGACCCGCCCGTCTCGGATGTTGCGCGTGTCCTGGAAGATCGCCGCGTTGTCGACCAGCCCCACGTTCTCGAGCAGCACCATTTCCTGCTCCAGCTCGGTGGCGCGCGTATGCAGCTGCGCAAACCGCGCCTCCAGCTCCTTCTCGACCCGGAGGTACTGCGTCTCCGTCGTGGGCACCCACCCGACCTTGATGGGGCGCTTGTTTGACAGCTTCGACCCGGACGACGACAGCAACGGCGACACCGCAGGGCGTGCCGCCGCCGCGGCAACCGGGTCCAGCCGGGCTGTGCCCAGGGCAGACGAGGACCCGTTATCGCTGGCCGCTGCACGGTTTCTGCCAGCGGCTGTGGTGCCCGGCCGCGAGGTCGACGACGCCGACGTGGACCGCGACGATCCGGGCATCGTCCACGCGGACCATATGGCCGTTGACGGTGTGGTGTCCTGCGAGGATGCTTTTCGGACAAAGGCCCGCGCGCCGACGTGGGACGGATCACGCTTCAAGATCTCTTCTGCGACACCGAGTGCCATTTCTGCGCCGAGTTAGAAACACCAAAAAGTAAACTTCTACTTCTCGCGGCAAAGGGGAACAGCAAAAAACCAAAACACAACACTTACGGTCGTCACCCAACTGCTGCCATTGCTCCAAGATGATTTCGTGGATCACCGTGTTTTTAGGGTCCTTCTCCCGCTCTAAAAGGTCATAGAGCTCGTTCAACATTTGTCGGTTGGTGCTGGACGCCTGATTTGCGCTCGCTGCACCGGCCTTTGAGGTTGACATGGCAGTCGGTTTGCTTTCGACAGATGTCAGGAACACACGACCGGCGGAAAATCAAAAAAATACAAAACGACGACCACTAACTTTACATGTTTTGACAAAGCCAGTACGGGTTCTTGTCGATTCCGACCCTTCTCGGCGGAACAAATTACTTGTTTTTTGTCTTTTTGTCTTTTTTCTTTTTTCTATTTTTTTTTTCTCTTTCGGCTTCTGTTCGGTATACCCTTTTCTTCTGCTTCTTCTTGTCTTCCTCCTTTCTTCAACCTTATCGTTTTGCCGTCCTTTTTTGCGTCTGCTTTCTAATCTACCCTTTCACAGACTCGGTTTCCTCGCTTTTCGTTTCGTTCGCCTAACCGCCATACGAACTGAAGTACCGGATGGTGAGTGGATCCTGCTCACAGCCTCGTTCCGCAGAAAGAACAATACACACCCCCCCCCCCCCTTCTCCCCCAGCCCTTGTTCTTTGGCCCACCCTTTTTGTGTCCAAGGCGTCCTTTCATGCAATGCACACTCTACGGCGCACCCATGAACGCCTATTCGCCAGAATTGAAGACACACTGTGCACTTGTCGCCCACAGTACAAATTCCCACACACACACTTGGTTCGGTAAGCTCGCCAGCTTCGACGGTCTACACCCCCCCCCCCCCAGGTTCCTCTCCAAGAAACTGCCTGTCCTCTTTTCCCCAGGCGATTGTGGGCTCTTAACAAGGCTGTGCCGTCGTTGGAAGAGGGCAACCGGAACGTTCCCTCTCTGTGGCCTGCGCAATGAGCAAGCGGAATTGTCTGGTTGTCCTAACCCGCCAGGTTCTATCTGCCTCGGCCGGGCTTGACTGACAACATAAAGCTCCGATGGGTCGAAAAAAGACTTCGCTAGTGATGGCAGCAAATCTGCCAGGCATGCTGTGAATTGCCGATGCTGCTACTTACACTTACAGCCCCCGGAGCCGAAAGCTGCAAGAGCTGGGAGAGAGAGCGACCCTCACTTATTTTTCTTTCTCGGGTTCTTGTTCCCTGGTCTGATGTTTCCCATTGCTTTGATGCATCTTTCCGCCGCAAAACGTTGGCCAAGCTCAGGTCGTTGTCAAGTCACCATGTGACCGCTGCTTAGGAAAATCATACTCTCCCTCAAGACCTACATACAGCCTTCCAGCTCTGGTTTAGACCCGACGATACGACTTCATCTTCGCGGAAAAACTTTGCTTTTTGTTGCAGCCACCTCCTACTATCGTTCGGTTGCTCCAAAATCTTTCTTTGAAACTCCTTCTTTCTATTCTTACTTTCACGGCGGTGTTGAGTATCAGCAGCCGAGTCACGCGAAGTCACCGACCAAGGGTGCCTTGTTCTGGTGCCCGGGGACCGGCTGTATTGTGTTTACCGCAACATCTGCGCAGCTTGGCCATCTGGACGCCGCAGACAACTGCGGACGACCATCGTGAAGCCCTGGAGCACCACGACATACACATACCTAGAGGTTAAACGCAGAACAGCTACGCCCAGCCCCGGCGCCTTTCAACCATGCCTATCATACCTTTCTCGAGCTCTTCGAGCTCCTTGAGGGCGGACTGGCATGATGAACTCCTCAGCAACAATTTAGCCCAAAGACTTGACGACGGCAGTTTGGTAGATTTTCCGCCAACCGTCCTCCATCTGACCGAGGCCTACAGAAAAAAGAAGAACTTGCAGCGCGAAGACGACAAATGCAACCGGCATCTCAACGACCTCGTGCATGAACACGTTCATCGCAAAAATGGCAGCCGCGAGGTCGCCACCCTCGCCTGTTTACTGGAGTACGACAAGGTGACCGCCAGGGTGAACCTCATAGCGCTGCGTGGCGACGACCAAGTCCATCCCAGCTACACGCGGTTCCTCCGCTGCCTCATCGTCGCCAACTCCATCGCCCCCACCTATGTGCCTGAACAAGAAGCGCAGGTCGCCAAGGCGCTGCTGAAAATACGGCTCGGCTACACGGAGCCTCTTTCGATTTTCCGCGACATGGTGGTCAACCTGGCAGCCATTCGCGACTCGCGTATGCTGCCGTCGCGGTACATCAACCAGCTGCTCGCCTTCTGTCAGATTCCGCGATCGTACGAGTTGTACCTGGACATGCTGCGACGCCGCTGCCACTTTGCGAGCCTCTACCGGACGGTCTCCTGGGTTGGGCCGTTCATGCTTCAGCAGCAGTGTCAGCTCGCGCAGGAAGTGCTGCGGGCACAGATCCCGGAGTTGGACTTGTGGGTGTCCTGGAGACCAGACGAAACCCGGCTACAACAGTGGGAAGACTATGCGTTTACGGCCGAGCAGATGGCCAAATTGCAGCCCTTATTCTACTTGGAGGGGCCCGATGTGACCAAGACCGGCAAGCCCACGTTCAAGGAGGCCAGGCCAACTATCTTCCAAACGGCCACGGGCGAGCCACCGAACTTGGAGCTGGTCAACCGCCTGCTGGAGCTTCTCGACAATGCTTTGCATGTGGGTTCCTCGGCGATCAACCTGTACATTGGCTTGTGCATCGACAGTGCTCTGACCGACGACACCGTCGCGCTCGTTGACAGAGTCATTGGCAGCGACAACGACGAGTGCTGCTATGTGGCTCTTGTATTGGCCACGTCTTTGACGCCCAATGCGACCGTCAGCACCCGCATGGCGGCCATGACCAACGCGCTCCCTGTCCTGCAAGCCCATCCGATTATGCGGGAGATTTTCGCGGGCAAGATCCGCGCAGACCTCGTCCGCACCATGAAAACGGCACAAGAAATTTATCGCACACAGCTCGCGGCCAACATGGGCGACAATCTCGGCCACAGAATCTACGCCTTTGGGATGGCGATCGTGCGGGCGACCTGGCTTCACGATCTCTTGCCGGAAGACTTTCGGAACGGTCTCGGCGTCTTCCCTTCAGACGACGTTTTCAGGGGCATCATGGACCGTCTCGAATCGTCCCTGACGCCGTCGGCCGAGAAAACCCTGAAAGCCTATCTGGTCGCCACGTTGGGCGGCACCGGCACGTCCGAAGACATTGCGGTCCTGAAGACGGCCGTGGACGCCGAGCAAGAATTTTGGATCACGCACCCCGACGTGGAGCGCAACCGCATCCTCGCCCACATTCGCAACTTGCCGTACGTACAAGATAGAGACTTCCTGCGCACATGCCGCCAGCAGATTCTCGTGGAGGATCTTGTGCTGTTGACCGACATGCTGCGCCTGATCGAACGCGATTCGCACTTGTCGTGCATCGACATTGTGCGCATCCTCGCCCGCCGCCGGACGCTGCCCATCAACGTACACCACGTGTGGGTGTCGCTGGTCTCGTTGATGCTGCAGCACCGGGCCGAGGATCTGTTACCGTGGGCGTGCGACAATTTGACAGTCACGGCGTGGTTCCGTTGGATCGAGGACATGGGCATTATCTTTGCAGGACACAACGACCACGAGATCTTGATGCACCGTCTTGGCTTTACCAGTGCCCGGCAGGCCTGGTGGGCGCGGCTGCAGCAAGAGTACCTCACCGGCGTCGAGTACCTGGACCGGTTGCAGCGGCACCTCAAGGGCGGCATCGCGTCCATCAAATGGCTTTATCTGCAGGAAATTCCCAACGTGCAGGCGCTTCTCGACGTCATCGTGGGCCAGAAGAACCTGGGCTACGACCAAGAATGGATCCTGTCCTTTTTCGAGCCGTCGTTAAGCGCCATTGCCACGCTCTGCAATTGCCTGGCCGCCCACGACCAGAGCAGCGCCCAGGGTCGCTACGGCATCCGCACCATTCTTGAGCGGTACCACGCCGCCGATCCGTGGCCCGACAGCGCCACGGCGGCGTATATGATGGCCTGGAAACGCTCCAACCAACTCACGGAGGACGACCAAAAGGCCCTGAGCCTTCTCTCGGAGCTCGTGGGCATTGGCCCGTCCCTGAACCCGCGGGGGCTCGGCGTGATCCGGAGCAAGATGCTCAAGGAGTACGACGAGGTCATTGAGCTTGCCAGAGAGGTGGAGGGCCTGCGCATCCAGCTGAGCCGAAAGGACAACAAGCGCACGACGGCGCTCATCTCGCGGCTGGGTATGCAGGGCTCGCGCCCATACATCGACCCGGAGATCCCGGCCGGTCTCAGTGACGCGATCGAGTGTGTCGGCAACAAGGAGTACGAGTTGTGCTTCCCGCTCACGCATCTGCAGGGCCACGACCGCAAAACACGCGGCATCGGCAGCGACCTGTTTCCAATTCTGACCGTGCGGGTGATCATGGAGGACGACAGCAAGCTTGTTGGCTTTTGCGTCCATCTGGTGCCGCACGACACGGTCGGCGAGTCTGCTTCCGGGTCGTCGACGGATCTGCAGCTCAAACCCCGAACGGGAGGCGCCAGCGGTAACAGCAGCGGCAAGAGCAGCAACCACACGTACTGGAAGCCGTGGAAACAGCGGTCGAAGAAGCCGACCAGCCGCATCTGCTCGTCGAGTTTCAACCTCTTTACACATGCCCTGGCGCAACGGCTGCACCGGCACTATCTGCTCCCGGACGTCTCGCTCCAGTCGGTCTACGACGTGGTGAGCGACACGATCAAGAGTCCCGCGTCGGAGTGCACCGCGTGCGGCGACCCGTTGACGGGGCTCTGGAAGCCGACGATCTGCACCAAGAGCATGTGCGCCACGGAGATGTCGCGGTCGAGCTTGTTGGTGCGCGCGTACGGTTTGCTCATCGACCCACCCGTGCTGGATTTCTTGCTCAGCTGCGTGTGCGCCGCGGTCAGCGACAGCTCGGGCCTGCAGCTGGTGTCGAGCGACAGCCCCTTTGAGAAGCACCGCATGTTGCAGATTCTGCACTCGTTCCCGGCGCTGCCGCGCGACGAGACGGCCACGCCGTTTGACACGCTCGCCAAGATCCGGGCCAACGCGTACCTCGCCAACGAGCGCGAGCAGGTGCTGGCCTGGATGAGCAAGTGGTTCCGCGGGTGCATGCTGTCGGCACCGCCGGGCAAGCGCCTGCCGATCATGTCGGAGGTGGAGCAGTTTTTGCTGTACAACTCGACGCCCGAGTGCGAGAAGGCGTTCCGGGACTGCGTGCAGGCCACGGGCAGCAGCAGCAGCAAGCGCTCGGCGGTGCGGACGGGCGACGTCGTGTTCCACGGCTCGCAAACGGCGCGCATGTGGAAGGTGCTGACGGAGGGCCTGCGCAACATGTCCAACACGCGCTACATGGCGCACGGCGCCGTCAACGGGCCGGGCATCTACCTGGCGGACGAGCCGGCGACGTCGTTTAGCTACAGCGGCCTGTTCAACGTGACGTGGAACAAGAGCGCGTTCCGCAACAAAAAGGTCCTGCTGGGCTGCGAGCTGCTCGAGCCCAACCCGAACGCGCCCCTGCCGGCGGGCGCCAAGAGGCCTCCGGCGGGCACGCACATTGTGACGGACGAGTCGCGCGTGCTCGTGCGGTACGTGTTCATCTGCCCGCAGTCGTACACGATGCCGCCGGCGCGGCACATTGAGCAGGCCATGAAGTCGACGTTCCTCAACCTGCAGCACGGGCCGGGTGCGTGAGGAAGAGCCGCGAACGAATCGATGGACTGCAAGTTTTTTCTCTGTTTTATCTATCATCCATCTCTAACTCCTGTCCCTCTTATTTTGTCTCTTTTATTTCACTATTTTTTTGCTTGAAGTATTTTATGGTCTCATTTCATTTCGGTTATTGTTCATCGTCCGTTCTAGGGGAGTCTTTTTGGACAACATACGTATTTTTTTTTCTTTCCTTTGCTTTTTTATTTTTTTTTATTTTTGCACGCCTGCCACTTATACCCTTTACTTTCCTCAAATGGTCTTACAGAAAACTGGTTTAGCATCAGCAAGGTATTTCTTGGGGGAAAAAATAGACTTTTGCGTTGTGCGTTGACGAAGCATGCCTGTTAGAGGAGTGACCCAAGAGTAAGCCCGCCGAAAGCAAAGCACTTCCGTGAAAGAAGGACACCCCCACGCTGCAGTTTGAATTTGTGTTCTTAACGACGCCGTTCCGGTGAGGCTTTTTCCCCCCCTTGGGTAACAATGGCCATGGCGGGCTGTTCCCGTTCAGAGCCCCAAGGAATCTTGAAGGCCTGAGAAAGCAAAAAAAAAAAAAAAAATAGACATGTATATTTCTGGGGGCTAACAGGTCCCACCATCCCACCGCCGCCATAGAAGAGACTCGTCTGTTGTTCTTCTCATAGTCCTATGAACAAAATAGGCTCTCCAGCCTGGCCAAAGATTGCGCACACTGTGTCTCTCTCAGGGGGCGTATGCTTACCCCCCCCCCCCCCCATCCACCCCCCAAAATCCCCCAGTTTATTGAATTGATCTTTCTCTCGTTCCCGAAACCATATCTTTTCACGGCGGCATCAGTTTATTGTTTCCCGCGAGGCCCGCATGCCTGACGAGAATATGCTTTGGACCACATAAGTGAGGCTGTGTTTCCTGCCCTGCGATGCCGGCCCCCCCCCTATACATAGTCCACCACCGCCAAAAGCGCTTGAAAGCGCCTGAAAGCGGCTCCTTTGCACGCACGCCCCGCCGTCAGCGTCCACTTCCGCGGAGCCACACTCTTTGAGAGCCCGCCCTGGTGTTTGCTGTATGGCGGAGGAATCTGTTCTGGCAAACGAGGGGACAAGCAAAGAAACCGAGCGACTAGGTAGTGTTGGGAATTAGAAAACGACGTCGGTAGGCGAAAGGGGAAAGACAACACCGCCTATCTTTGCTTGAAAGACCCTTCCCTCCTGCACGGCCTTCTCCTGCTTGACTAGCCGTAGTCCTTTCTTTTCCGGTTGCATGATCTGAAAAGACCATGACATTCCTAGCTGCTGCTGCTGCTGCTTGTGATACAAGCCGCCCTGTATCTTTCACCCCCCTGTAGACCTGGACGTTTGTTTCCCGGGATCGTAGCAGCCCCTGTGACTCAAAAGAAAACTGTTCGTTCGTGGCTTGCCCCCCCCCCTTCCAGACGACTATCCCATTTGCTTTGGGTGCCTATGCCATGAAGTCTTGTGGCCGCACGAGGCGTCCGTCTATGATGTCAAAAAGTGGTCCGGATGGACTCAACCAGAGGATCTTCATGGACTCATAGCATACAAAACATTCTCTACAGAAAAGCCTGTTAAGTCAGGATGATGAAAAAAAAGGAAAGAAAAAAAAAAGCTCAAGAGAATGAAACAAAAGAAAATCGGTAGATGAGCCAGCATTAAGAGAAAAACCGAAGTGGGTGGCTCGCCCCGGTTACTGCCGCGGAAAGACCTCGCACGGCACCAGCGCTTTGCGCACCGTAATATCCCCCCGGCCATCGCCGATACGGACCAAGCCCGGCGACACGACCAACTCCACGGTGAGGTCGTGCCCCGCGTCCCTTTCTCCGTCCAGTCCTCCTCCTGCAGCTGCCCCCCCGGTGCCACTGCTGCTGCCACCACCACCAACACCACCACCGCCGCCGCCACCGCCACTGCCGCCTCCCAGGCAGTCCTGGTACTCCGCGCCCGCACGCACCAAATCGCCGTGGGATGGCACCAGCATCACGACCTGCGCCCGTTGCACGCCGCACTCCAGGCCCAGCTCGGCCGCTTGTTGGACAATGGCGGGTACGGCCTCCAGCGCGTCGGGCCGCGTGGCGTAGCCTGTGATGCGGTCGAGGAGCCGCTGGACGTCGGCAATGACCGCCTGGCAGTGCTGCTGGTACCAGACGGCAATGCCCGGTTCGGGGTAGCCGCTACCACCGCCACCGCCACCGCCGCTACCGCCCGATGATAAGGAGTACTGTCCGCTATGAAGAAGCCGTCGCGGTGGCGGCGGCGGCGGCGAGGACGACGACGATGACCGAGAAGACGATGGTGGTTGGGCGCCGGATTGGTATGGTTGGTACGAGCCTCCAACCACTTGGTGATGATGGCGTAGTTGCGGCGATTGGGACCGCGGCAATTGCTGCAACGTAAGCGTTTGCTGCTGTTGCTGCAGTTGTTGTTGTTGCTGTTGCTGTTGCTGAAGTTGAAGTTGGTCTTGCTGCATCGGTTGGTGCTGCCTGGCGGCTCTTTCCGGAAACACGACCGGCAAGAAGGACTGGAAGATGGCCGACCGCAGCTTGTTGGCGTTGTAGTCACGCCGGTACAAAGCCAGCTCGTCGGTTTCGTGGCCGCCGTATCCTGGACAACAACACCCCCTTTAGCACCAGAAACAACAGGCGAACAGAATATAATGGATATCGTTGCATTTTACAAAAAAAAAGGGGAAAAATTGGTACGTACGGTACGGTTGTTGCCCTTCATAGAGACGAAGCCACGCGCGGTGGACGTCGAGGAGTTGCTGCCGTCCTGCGTCGCGGCCGAGGAAGCCAAAGCCAAACGGCACCGCAAAAAAGGCGTCAAGCAACGCCTTCCAGACGAGGCTGCGCAGAATGTACTGTAGGTCGCGCGATCCGTGCCGGGCCACAAACCCTGTGGGATCCAGGTCCTTCGGCAGCCGCTGAATTACCCGGCCGGGTGCGGCAGCAGTAGCAGCAGCAGTGGCCGATGCGTCTGCTGCGGTTTCATCGTCGCCGCCGCCACCGCCGCCACCGCCACCGCCACTAACACTGCTCGTGCTTGCAACCGACGGCAGAAGCAAGTTGTTGGGCACGGTGATGTTCTTGATGCGGTTGCGCAGGTCCAGCAGCTTGAGGCGCAGGGCCTGGTCGGTCGCCGGCCGGAAGTCGTCCGACTGCGAGATGAGGTCGGCGGCCAGCTCGCGCACCTTGTCCTTGAGAATCTGCGTCTCGGCCTCGTGCGCGTCGATGATCTCGTCGATTTCGCGCTCCTTGTCGTCGTGCAGCGATTTCTGCGCTACTTCGTGCACCGTCGCCGCGTCTTTCAGCTCGGCCACGTGCTGGGCGCCCAGCTTTTGCAGCGCGTCTTGGTGCTCGTCCTTCAGCCGCTGGATGTCGGCTTCGAGCGTGCCGATCTGCGCGCGCAGCTTGGCCTCGGACTGCCGCTTGTCCTGCTCGTGCAGGGCCCCGGCCTCGTTGAGCTGGCGGAGCACCTTTCCGACGGCCTCGTCGCGCTTGCGGTCGGCCTTGTCGAGCTTCTCCTTGTTCTCCCGGTACTTGCGCCGCATGCTCTCGAGGTCCGACTGCGCGCCGCGCACCTCGTTGAGCGCGTCCTTGACGTCGGACCGCAAGAACTTGATCTCCGCAATGGCTTCGCCGAGCTGCTGCGCTTTGCTGCGGGCCTCCGCATCGGCATCGCTCCGCTCTTTGAGCAGCACGTTGCAAAAGTTGAGGATCTGGTCGACGGCGTTGATGTTGCGCTTGGGGTTGCCCCCCAAGCGTTTCATGTACGTGATGATCTGCTGCGTGTCGTACATGTGTGCTTCTTCCGAGATTTGCGCGCGCATGCGCTGCTCACGGGCCTCCGCAAGCCATGGATTTTCCGGCTCCGGGGCGCCGCCGTCGACGACTTGGGGCGCATTGCGTTGTCCGCCTCCTCCTCCGCCGCCTTCTCCACCTTCACTTCCACCTCCGCCGCCTCCACCTCCACCTCCGCTCCCGCCTCCGCCGCCGCCGCCCATCATCATCCCACTGCTTCCGCCACTTCCGCCGCCTCCGCCACTACTACTGCTGCCGCTGATGGGTTTGCCCAGAATAAAACTTCGTAAAGACATGGTCTAGACGTTGTGCGGGTGACAGTAAATGCAAACAAGAAAAAAAAAAAAAAAAAATCAAAAAGAGGAGTAAAAAGATAAGGTCAAGTCATGCTAAGGAGGGGGGTGGTGGATGGTGTTCCGGCCGTATTGGAAGTATGATCGAGCAATATGCCCGAAGAGCCCAAAAAGAGAAGACGAAGCCAATGAGAGAAAGGATGCAAGGACCTCTCAGAACTGACGGTTACCACAGCAAGAAAAAAAACTTCGTAGGCAAATTTTCGAAGAACAAAAACGGCAGGCTCGGGTTGCCAGCTCAGCCTCTTTGTCCGTGTATGAGCTTCTTGCTGCCTTTCCCTCGTGTTTAGGCTCTGTAGGAAGTCATATCTCTGTATCTTCTTCACACCGTTGGAAGAGCAGCAGACTGTCCGTATAGGGCGTCTTGCAGCACAACAGAGGGGAGAAATGGTCTCCAGAGTTCAGCCGTGGCCCGCAAGGTATGGATGGGTAGCTGGCAAAGGGGTTGACGAAATGGCGCAAGGTACTGCTTGTCGACTCGTTCAGTACGTCGTAATACTTTGAATTATGATCTTTTTCGTCCTTCTTTTTCCCCGCTCCTCCCCCTTCTTCTTCGTCCTTTTTCTCCCGCCTTCGGTCCTCGCTAAGAAGTCAGTTCCCAGAAAGTCTGCCTCGTTGGCGCCCAAGTGCGAGCTTCAGCCTTGTCACCCGCACCTTTTCTCGTTGTATCCTTTGGGGGCCCGCCCAGCGTGTTTGAGTGGTATTATCAGCCGGTTCACCACCCCCCTCCCCCCTGTGTGAACGAAAAAGCGGGCAAGTCTGGCCGCCAGCCCCTCTGGCGTCTGGATCCACCTATTCCACCCTTGGGGAGAGACTGGTCAGGGGGCGTGTGGTTATCGCCAATGTACCTTTCCACACTTGTACCGAGTCGTTGTCGTCCAAGAGGTTTACTTGGCCTCTGTTCTTGGAGTGGAGAAGTGCCTTTTTCTGTGGTGTGCGCCTTGGAGGCTTCATGACAGCCCTTGAACAAGCTGAAGGTGCATCGTCACAAAATCTCGGCTGGCCCGTTACTTCTTTTGCTGGGCGGCTTGCGGCTTGTGGCCTTTGGTTTTGTTGCGCTCCTGTCGATTCTGTTTCTCTTTGTGCCTCTTATGCCTCTTCTTGCCTCGGCTTTGTCTTTTCTTATCGTCAACCGACCACATCTTTTAACCGTCGGGCTTCTTCGTCTGGTTGCTTCTCACGCAAAGCTTTCGTTAAAATGAATTTTGAAGAGGTTGTCGACTTGCCGGCACCGCCCGCGCGTGTAGCCGCGCGCCGGGCACGAATGCGGGAAGAAAACAAAGAAAAGACAGGCGGCGCGGGAGGGGCGCCGCTGCCGGTAGGGACAGAACGCAGCAGCTCGCCTTCTGCGCCATATGATCGGACAGCTCTTCCCGCTGCAAGCCGGCCGGTAACCTCACGGCCGGTCGGATCTAGGCTCGATGTCTCCGCCGGCGACGAGAATGAGGCGCGAATCGTCTTGGCCATCGACTATGGCACGACCTTTACCGGTGAGTCCCAAGAGAGAGAGAAAGAGAGAGAGAGAGAGAGAGAGAAGAAGTATCAGTGACAGAAAATGGGCCGCCCTCGCTAACCCAACCGTCCTAGGTATTGCCTATGCTCGATCGACCGGCCGCACGATGGACGTCGACGACATCCACGTGGTCCAGAACTGGCCCGGCGCCACGGAAGTCAAAGTGCCCTCACAAATTTCGTACTCCAACTCCAAGATGCGCCTGCCGCAATACGGCTACAGCATTGACGAAAACTCGGACGTGCTGTCCAAAACCAAGCTCGAGCTGCAAGAGGGCCGCGACCGCGGCCGCGAACTGACGACGTTCACGCAGACGCTGTACGGTCTGGCGTCGCTCCGCCTCAACGACGCCAACGCCATTGCCGGGCGCATCCCGCGGCACCTGGCCAAGACGGCCGAGGACATCGTGCAGGACTATCTGGAACGTGTTGCCGATGTGACCTACGACGACATGGTCGACTCGCTCGGCCGCGCCGTGCCAGAACAGATTCCCATTGACCTGATCATCACGCATCCGGCCAAGTGGTCCGAAGACGCGCTGAACAAGACGTACCGAGCCGCCATGGCGGCCTTTGGTGACCGGTTCCCGACCATCCGCCACGTGTCGTTCGTGTCGGAGCCTGAAGCATGTGCGCATTACACGCTCCGGGCGGCACAAAAACTCGATCACGCGCGATTTCGCAAGGTCAGACAAAGCAGAAAATTGGCCTCGTATTTTTTTCATCGTCAAACGAAACTGACCAGCTGCTCATAGGGAGATTGCTTCATTGTTGTCGATGCTGGCGGCGGCACTGTGGTACGTCCCGCTTAAGACGAGCAGACGCTCTTTGTTTCGCTCCAGCAGGCAATGTTCCCGCTAACAGAAAACATTCCAGGATCTGGCGTCTTTCCAAATTACCGACATCGACTTTGCGAAGAACAAATTCAAGATGAAGCCCGTTGGCCACATCTCCGGTTCGTTTTTTTCTTGCCTTTGGCTTTCTCCGGTTTCAGGCAGCGGACATTTAGCTTGACTAACCGAACAGGTTACGCCTGTGGCTCGACATACGTCGATGAAGGGTTCATCAAGTTCTTGAAAACGCGGCTTGACTCTGCCGACAGCGAAAAGCTCGTGGGGAGCGGACCCTTTGGCGACGGTGGCCATTTCGTCTTGACCAAGGAGGGCATGCTTGTATTCCGCGAGTTCTTGCCGGTCAAGCACGGCTTCAAGGGCACCGACACCGGGATCGTCGAGGTCATTTCGTTGCCGCGTGACATGAACGTCCAAGACCGGGCGGACCGGGGCATCCGAGACGGGAACTTGCAACTGGCCGTGGACGACATCCGCAACATGTTCGGCTTCTCGGTGGATAAAACGCTGGCTCTCATTGGAGCGCAGATCAGCTCGCTTGACAACGCCACTCCGCGGTGCAAAGTGAAGGTCAGTCAAGACGCGTGTCCGTTGCGTGCAAACTGTTCTTGTCGGAGGGACCCTAACAGAACTTTAGAGCATCTTCCTGTCCGGCGGTTTCGCGAGAAGGTTCGTCCGTTTTCCTGAGTTCCATTCTGCCTTTTGTGCGTCCTGTCTTTTTGCTGACAGCGTTTCCTAGTGAATATCTCTTCTCGCGGATATTCGACTTTGGCGGCCAGCAAGGCATCAACGTCGAGAGAGGCGTAGATTGGTTAGCTTCTTTCTTCTTTTCTTTGATTCTCTCTTTCTTCGCCGCCGGCTAATGTTCTCAGCTGGTCCGCCGTCTCCAAGGGTGCCGTTATGAAAGGACTTGGCCTTCTGACCGAAAAGCCCCTGCACGTTGTTCAAAGCCCTTGCTTTTACGGCGTCAAGACCCGGCAGCACTATGCCAGCTGGCGCAACGCAGGCGACAACTATGAGGTCGACTCGCTGGGCGTCAAGTGGGCCACTGACCAGGTCAAGTGGTTTGTCCGCAAGCACGACGCCATCCAGCCGGGCAAGGACCGCGTGGCAACGTACAACTGCCATTGGCTGTTGCGCCCCAAGGACCTGGCACCGTCCAGCACGTCGTTCTCGCCCTTTTCGTCCCGGCGGAAAGGCAACGGCAGCGGCAAAGACAGCAAAGACAGCAAAGACGCCAAAGACGCCAAAGACGCCGACGGCCAGCCGGCCGTCTACCGGGACATTGTCTTCGTGGCATCCTCAGAAGACGAAGCACCGACGCGGTTTAGAGAACTCGATATGGGTAGGGCAACGCCTCCTCACTGTTCTTCACTCATCCCTTGTCCTTTTTTTCATCCTCCCTTCTCTTTTTTCTGCCGTCTCCCCTTTTTTTCGTTCTTTCTTCCAGCGTCTTTGTGCTAACGTTTTCCGTGTTGCCCCTCCGCTAGCCAAAGCAAAGGTCATTGTCCTGCACTGTGACCTGAACAAGGTGCCGGAGCGGCTACGCACCGAATACGGCGAGAAGGGCGACAGATACACCAAGTACAGCGTCCAGGTCGAGGTGCGTGTCAGTACGACCGAGGCCAAAGTGACTGTCACGTCGGGCTATATCACCGTCGCTGGACCGGAGCGGCTCAGCCTCTCGGAAGAAGAAAACAAAACATAATCCGCCGAAGAAGACGGAACATCACGGCAAAGAATGGCGGCGCACGTTTGTTGTTTTGTAGGAGAGAAGCTGTTTATTTTTTGGTTGTTTTTTCAGCTTCAGCGCGATTTTGGCTTTTTTAATGCATTTCACGATAGATTTTGATATGCCAATGCTCTCCTCCGAGGCAAGTCCTTCGCTCCTTCTTTTTCTGATAGTTGGGATAGCCGCATCCGGAAACAACCTTGTTATCACAGGAGACAAGCATGAGAGGGAAGGAGCAATCAAGCTGTAGACATTTCGGAAGGAGCGTTCATATGAGTAAAGGAGTGTTTTGCAAGGCTACCGACTTGATGTCCAAGACTGTCACGTGTCGCCATGGACGGCGCCTTCGCCTCCCACCTAAAGGCCGTCTCCGGTCGCTGTTTCCTCCGAAAACGGGTAGAGGCTCCTGCTCTTTCTACCCTCTAGTGTAGAACGCCATGATGATTATGAGTAAGCCGGCCCATACGCCATAAAACCTCTCACAGGTCACTTTCCGCTTTTCGAACCTCACTTCGTTTTCTCATTCTCAACGACCTTCCGAGATTTGCCAGATATCGCAAATAGCCCGATTTTCATGCACTTTTCTATCGCTTTTTTATTGTAATTTCGTCATCTCGATCTCGGTCCCAATGGCTTCGACTTTTCGGTAGCACTGGTCTAAAATACCTGTGTTTTCTTTCAAAGCGTGTTTTATTTTCAAGCATGCCCATAGCCATCCAAGTGTCTGGCTTTCCATTCTCGGGCATTGATTTCCCCACGGATTTACCCTGACGGTACTCTTGTTATGGTATACGCCATGGACAGCAACGCCGAGGCAACGTTAACCACAACCGGCAACGGTGGAAGGATCCGGGCGCACCACGGATACTCACGCAACGGCTGCGCGCGATGCAAGCAGCAACGGGTATGGTTTCTTTGTTCTTTGCTATTTCTTGTATTTTATCTCCTATTGGCACGTCTTAACAACTAACGTGCTGCTCTAGGTCCGTTGTGACGAGGGCCATCCGGAGTGCGAGCGATGTCTCCGGGTGGGCATCAAGTGCCCTGGCTATGAGCAGAAGCTCCGCTGGTCGGCCAAACACGAAGTTTTCCGCCAAGACGTTACGAGCCGACGGGGTCAGCAGGCAAGGCGGAAGCAAACGCGAAAAGCTTCGACGCCGACGTTGACGCCGACGCCACGATTGATGCCGGCAGTCCATCCAAGTGGTCCGGCACCCGCACGCCCACGCAATCAACAGAAGGCAGTAGCCCCGCCGTTGTTGGTGTCGTCTCACATGCCAACGCAGCAGTATGCGTTTGTTGACGACGGCGTAGAGACAGGCACGCCTGATCTTGCTAGTACAGTTCTTCATGGTCGTGTCGAAAACGGCCAAGCAGAGAGCCCGATTTGGCCCGATCTGCTCGGTCCGCTACCTTGCCAAGCTTACGAGGGCTCAAGTCCCCAACCAGAGAACGACAGTTTTTGTTCACCGAGTCAAAATTTATTTGAGAATGGGGTTGTCATGGACAATCTTTGGGGGGTTCTTGCTTCGGGCGGGTCACGGCCCAATACACCGTCCTTGACCGCAGGTTTACCAACAGCGCAGTGCCAATATGGAGAGGTTGGCGGGGGTCAAAGTACGACATGCCAACAAGGAAACGGAATTCAATCCACATTTGACAAGAGAGACTCTCCGTTGTTGAGGCCTACGGGATCACTCTTGGGCGATACGCTTGTTACACGCAACGACGAAGGAGTGGACGCATTTACGCCGCGGACACTGTCCCCAAAACCACGCCCTCGGGGGCTTTCGGTATTCTTGGATCCTTTACCTCTGCCGTCGTGTGCAACCGAAGAACAGGCAAAGGAAGCGACACCATACGACGATGAGACGAACGACTTTGACGGCGTGAACGGCGCACTCAATGTGTGGGATGCTGTTTCCTCACCCACGTCCAAGGCTCTTCAGCCCGTGGCGGCCGTCGCGAACCAAACTCGCCTTGCACCGCCCGCTGCGTCCATCCACGACTTTAGCACGGTCCTGGTAGAGTTTTATTTTAAAGTCACCGCACAGATCTACTCGTGCTACGACAGCCGCATGAATCCGTACCGTACGGCTGTTGTTGGCTCGTGGGGTTCGTCACGGCTGATTTACTGCACCCTCCAGAGCATGGCGGCCGCTTCGCTCCTACGCGATTTTCCCGAGGTTGCCCCCATCGGCCGGCAGCTGCGCCAGGAGGCCATAGAGCTTCTCGCCGACATTCCTGTCTGGGACAGCAACACCATGTTCACTGTGCTTATGCTTGGCGGCACGTCCAGCTGGCACGATTCACGCGACCTTGGCCTGCCCTTTTTCCGACGGTTTGCGGCGTGTCTCGCGTCTGCCCCGGCATCTGCTTTTGACGAAGGCAGCGACCACGGCAACCATCGATTTCTCCGTGAGTCGTTGCTCTTTTGGGAAATGATGCTCGCTTTTGTGGCGGACGGTGATGCGCTGCCGGCCATGCCTGACAAGACGACTACTTCCAGTGCGACGGACAGGTTTCTCGGTCCCAATGCCCTACCCGGACGGCTTGTGCCGCACCCGTGGACCGGCTATTGTTCCGAGACGCAGCGAGCGGTGGTCCAAGTCGGTCGCCTTATCCGGCGCCAGCGCAGGTTGGCGCATACCCATCGCTTTGCGTCTGTGGCCCACATCAACCAGCTGCAGAAGGACATAGCGACCGCCCGTGAACTGGAAGACCGTCTCATGACGATTGTGCACCCGACCGAGGGTGCCGTGGAGGACACCGAAGACCGGAACACGCCAGTGTGGCATTTGCTTGCGCTGGCCGACATTATCCGCGACATGGGTCTTATCCAGCTGTACCACGTCTTTCCCGATCTTCTGAGCGCACGTCTGGAGCGCGAACGGGCCACCCGCGACGGCGGTGGCGGCGACGACGACGACGACGACGCGCAGCAGAACACCGTGATGTCAATCGCTAGCTACGTGCACGGCAACAACAATGGCCTCGGCGGTGGGAGTCGTGCGCCCGGCGGTACGCAAGACGAGCATCGGACGTGGCGCACCGCATACGCCTTACGAACGCTGGAGATGCTGAAGACGATACCGGCCGAGTCGGGCACGCGGGATTTCCAGCCGTTTCTGTTGGTCGCCCTGTGCAGCGAACTACGCATCCGTCAACGCGCCGGCGCCGAAGACGCTGACGGTCTCGGTCATTGGGCAAGCGGACACCGGCCCCACGGGCGTTTCAACCTCGATATGGAAACCGTTGAAGTTACCCGTGCACGGGGGTTCGTCCACAGCCGCCTTACGGCGTTTTTGAACGCGCTGCCGCCCAAGCCAGTCGGCGTTTGCCTCGACATTGTCCAGGAGACATGGACACAGATGGACCGCCAAGAGGCCAGGCGGGCAAGACGCGGTCCCGGATGTCAAGACGCAGAAGCCGAGACCGACGTGTATTGGGTGGACGTCATGATGGAGAACGGCTGGGAGACCACGATGGCATAATCACGAGAGATGTTTGGAGATTTTCATAGATGTTTAACTAATGCAACGATTTTACGCATTATGAAAGCTTTAATAAGAAAAAAAATGATGGCCCCAGATTAGAAACACGCTGGTTGGGTTAACGCTGGATACGTGTATTCACAGCCGTATTGCCTTCCGAATCGAACCCAGCCATTATCGATTTGTGTGGTTCTCTTCCAGGTTCAGGGCACTCAGCTCTGCTGGAGTTGGCTAGACAGGAATTAAGCAAGTTTTGCGTAGCAGTAATCCATTGCAAAAGCTAACACAGAGCAACAAAGCTATTGCAGTCGGTTCGTTCTTTGGCCCGCATGAAGTCGTAGAAATGGTTCGCCCTCCTCCGTGTGCTTCTGGTCTTCTAGCCCCCTGTTTTTTACCCCCTCCTCGACCGCCCGTTATCGCAGTGCATTTTCGAGCAGCTCCATACCCTTTCCATAACAGGCAAATGCCGACAACGTGGAGGGGGCGTGTCCCGGGCTTCTGGCTGTGGGATGCCCAGAACGGATTGTGGCAGGCAAGGCTGAGCATCGGTGCCCACTCATTGGCCAAACACTCTCTGGGAAAACGCTACAAGGAAAGAGTGACTAAACTTTCTCTCCCTCGCCCCTTGTCCCCCAACCACCTACCTCACCCGAACACCTCGCTTGTTATTTGGGGTCTCCGTTGGGCCTACTCTTCTCTCATGAGACCTGAGAAATAAACGAGACAGTGCTTTCGTACTGTGAGGAAATGGTCGCCTCAAAGTCACGGAACAGTGCGACGAGAACGCAGCGTCGCGGCTCTTTTTCCTTGTTCTGGTATCAATACTCGCAGCCAACCATGCCACAGCAAAACCTGCATTGCCCGCTCTCATAGCTGCGGGTAGTTGTGGCGGCTTATCAGTGGTCGGTCGTGTCCCCTTCTGCCACCCTTCAGGTTCGTCTCGTTATTTTTTTTTTTCGTTTCTTGGTTTCCCCTGCTGTGGCCGGGTGGTCAGCTGGTCTTCGTGATAGTGGAGAGAGGAAGAAAAAATAGGAGGGGGCCGCCAAACAGGGTACATCATTCCTCCTAAGTACGGAAACATTGGTTGAAGTCTGTCCTGCTCGTTTGGATGGATTGGACAAAGGTGCACCAGCAAAACACCGTCGCCCTGCCGGTGCGTTTTTGTGCCGCCCTCCCCTTTTGCAAACATACCTTTTTGCGGATGCCATTCGTTTCTGTGTATATTGCATGCAGAGAGAAGTACCGCGTGCTGGTTGTGTGCTTGGACCAGACAATAACATCTACACGCTATAGCTCCGAGGTGGTCTGTCTTCCCCGTCTTGCCTTGCAATTCTCGTACATTTTTTTCTGCCTCGTATCCGCAGAAGTACAGCAATCTCCTCGTTCCGTCTTGAATTAGAATCCGGTGCTCTCGGCAAAGGCACGTCGTCAAGTAAAAAAAGGGTGCGTCGCCGGCAAAAAAAGCAATACCCAAAATAGTTAGACGTACGTCCCTCGACGTTTTTTCAAGAGGCTGCGCAAACACCAGGCCGCACAGTGCGTCAAAAGTACAGCGCCAAAAGGGCTGCGGGGACTAGCGCCAAAAGAGGGGACGACCCGCTGATAGGCTGAGCCCGCAGCTAGCTGGGCTCCACAGGAAGGCTATTCTCACCCCCCTGTTTCCCCACTTTGGTGATGTACCTTCGCTCCGCCTCGTTTTCGATGCAGAGTTGAGGCAGCCTGAAAATACATACCTTGAGGATGGAGCGCTCAATACCTTTACGGAATCTAGGTACTCGGTACGATGCAGGCAAGGCGTTCTTAGACGAGTTGCCCACCAAAAAAAAAGGACCTGGACCGAATTGTTGTCCTATTCCTTTGTGCCAGCCGCGGCGGCTTTTGGTCTTTTTTTCTTACAGACGTTGCGACGTTTCTTTGCTGCAGCTGAATCACCAAAAATAATGGTGGCCGGCTCCTCGATCCTCACGTTTCTCGCCTCCGTCCCTCGTTGTTTTTACCCCCATCGGCTTGCCATTGCTCTCCACAACGATTTCTATACGATGAGGCTGACGGTTGCGCAAACCGAAAGACGCCCCTCGCAAGCCTAGTTCTGTTTTCTTCGTCGATCCTTTTCTTGGGTTGCTCTTGTTTCGTTGTCTCTCCGGGTAGAGAAAGAGAATACTTCTGTTGAGCGTCAATTGCTGCTCACCCTGTACATTGTAGACCGTGTACGGGTCAGCCACATCTTCATTCCCTCTTCTACTTTCCACGGGCCATTTCTTTTACCTCGTGGTCGCCAACGGTCTTCCACCATGTCGAACAAACTCAAGCGCTTCTTCTCCACGTCGAGGGACTCGGCAGCGCCGTACCCCGTGGACCAGAGCAGCAGCAACACCCGCACCAACCTGACGGCGTCTATGGCCAACCTGAACTTGCGCCACCAGCAGTCCCGGGCGGCATTGCAGCAGAGTGGCGCCAACCGGTCCTCTTCACCACCACCGCCACCGGTCTACCACGGTTACCTCGGCGAAAACGGAACCGGCCTGGGCGCCGGTGGCAATGCCGCGGTGGCAGACCCAACCGCATTTCAAAGCGGCTTTTTTCCCAACCCCAATGGCGGCGCCAATTTCGGCTTTGCGTCCGCACCGCAACAGCCCGTTGCCGGGTATCCAGGTGTCGGCTCCGTTGGCGGCTACAGCGGTGTAAACGGTGTTGGTGTTGAAAATAGGAACTACGGCGGCAATGGTGGTAGTGTACAGTCCAACGGACAGCACTCATACGGCGACATCAGCTTTTTGGTGGCGCCGCCGCCCGTTACTGGCTTCGCGGGCAGCGAGGCAGACAGCTACGGGGGCGGCGTGAACAGCGGCGGCAACGACGTGAACAACTTCAACAACGTGCCGCCGCCCCCGTCGGCTAACCGTGCGCCAGCGCCGCCGCCGGTGCTCGCACCGGTGCCCGAGCGGCACGCATCCGTATCGGGCATCCCGGTAGTGCCTGCACCGCCCAGGGGCCCATCGCCGGCCTCGGTCTACCGGCAGCAGCAGCAGAAGCGGCAAGCCGAGGCGCAGGCACAAGTGCAGTACCCCACGCCGCCGCCGCAATACTCGTCCATGGCACAGAAACCCGGTGCTGGTGGTGCTAGTGCTGGTGGTCACGGCTATCCGGCCCACCCCGAGACCCGGTTGCCGACGTCCGGCACCGGCACCAGCAGCACCGCTGCTTCCAGCACCCACAGTACCAACCGGCTGTCTCTCTTTTCCGGGACGACCGGCAGCAGCGGAGGCAGCAGTGCGCCGGTGTCGTCGCGGCCGCCGCCGACAAAAACCCACCACCGGCTGCTCAGCGGCCGCAAGAGACAGAGCCACGACCTCGGCCACAACAAGACGGCGTCAACGGCATCCCAGCCCGACAACAGCAACCACCGTCGCCACGAGCAGCAGCAGCAGCAGCAGCAGCAGCAGCGCGAGCAGGCTCCGGGACTCAACATTGATGTGACGGCCGCCGACGTCCGCGACGCGACGCAGATGCTGCGCCAGCTGTACAAGATGGAGCTCAAGATCCACGGCGACCGCTACGCCGTCCACGAAGACGACCAGAGGCAACGGCGGTTACAGCGGTACAGGGCGGACCTGCTGCGCCGCGAAATCGAGGACAGCGTGAACACGTGGCAGAGAACGACGGGCGCAAGCTGGACACCCGAGGAGATACAGCACGTGGAATACAGCGTACAGTTGATCGGATCGCTGAAGACGCTGGCGCAGGATTGAGGTAGGAGCGTTGGACAGGAAAGAAGGAGGCGAGTGCGTTTCATGGGGGTGTAGTCTGGCATTGTACATATTTCTCTTTTTTTTTCTTTTTTTTATTCTTCTCTTTGTCTCTTGATTCTCGTTTATTGACTCGTGATGCTCGTTCCGTCTGCCCAACCTTCTTCTCATTTTCTTTAGTTTTATTTAGTTTCATTTTCATTTTTCATGTTCATTTTTTTTCATTTTTATTTTTTTCATCTTTATTTTTCTTTTCTTTTCATTTTGTTTTCTTTTTTTTTCTTTCTGACTGCGGTGTTTTGAATAATTAGCTCCAGAAATAAAAAATTCAAAAATATAGGCTTACCTGATCGTCTAGTACCTCAACTTTGATCGACAGCGTTCAATGAAACCGAGTCCAGAACAAAAAAAGCATGAGTCCTGCGATGCCCACGCGGTTCACAAAGTGAGAATGCGCCAGGCGCCAGCAGATAAGGATAAGACGATAAGAAAAAAAATTGGCGGTGTATGGCGGCAAAACGGTGATTCTCGCCCAAAAAACTTCGCTATGTATTAAATTGGTGCCGCTTCCCGTAATACTTGCCAGCGCTGTGTGCTGCGACTGAATTCTCTTCTTATTCCCTATTCCTCCTAAAATTTCTGTACCGCCGATAATATGTACGCCCGGTACATTCCACCGAAGAAAAGCGGCGGAACGCCCGGAGCAACCTCGAGCAACGCCGCCGTGGCGAGTCAATTCGCGCGGTCAGTGTCGCCTTTGAAGCCGAGGTCTACGACGCCGACCCCAGCGCCGATACCAGCTCCGCAAAAGCGGAAGATTGTGTTCGACGACGATGCGGGTGACGATGGATTGCCCGCTGGCTCTGCGCGACCAGCTTTGGTCACCGGTGTGGCGGACGACGAACCGTCGGGGAGGGCCGCCAAGAGGCCGAAGAAGCAGCGTTCCGAGGAGCCAAAGGAGGGCACAAAGGGGAAGAAGGCCACCAAAGAGGAGAGGAGAAAGCGAGAAGACGAGGAGGTAGCGGGAATTGAGAACGTGTTAGGGGGCGACGAGAAGAAGGAGAAGAAACAGAGGAAAGAAAAGAAGCAAAGGGACGAAATAACGGAGAAAAGGCCGGACACCATTGAGGACCCTGGCACATCTGGAAATGGGTTGAAGAAAGTCAATGGCACCACAAATGCAGCCCCGAAGTACGAGAAAGAAAAAGAAACACCGAAGCAGAAGAGCCCAGCCCCCCTGGCGGACACGGACATGACGGACGCACCCGAGGAGAAGAAGAAAAAACGGCGCAAGAGGAGACGGAAGGCGAAAGACGGGGCGGGCGACAAGGAAGACGAATCCAAGGAGGGCGTCGTGGTTGATGCAGCAATATCAACGGAAGAGAAGCCGCCTACAGCAGTCGAACCAGTCGAACCAGAGGAAAGCAAGCCGAAAGCAAAAAGGGAAAAGAAACGGAAACAAAGCAAACCCGAAGGGGACGAAGAAGACAACAAAGCGGGAGAAGGCGACGAACTGCCGCCGCGGTTAAAAGCTTTGCTCGAGAAGAAAGCCAAGTCTCTTAAGAAGGCTGAGGAGCTGGCCGAGAAACAGCGTACTGAGGGCGGCGTTGACGGCGGCGGCGGCGGCGGCGGCGACGACGGCGAAGTAGCGGCGGCCAATCAGCCACCAGCCGAGCTCCACGGCCTCGAACCCCTTCCGCAGCCCGAGCCGGTCGCTGAAAGCGCCGCACATCTGGCTTACGAGACCCTGCCGTCGTGGCTTGCACACCCTGTGCGCGTTGCGCCCGACACCCGGGCGTCGTTTGCCGAGCTGGGCGTCGGCCCGGAGCACGGCATCGACCCGCGCGCCGCCAAGGTGCTGCACGACAAGGGCTGGACCGAGGCTTTTGCCGTGCAGACGGCCGTCATTCCGCTGCTGCTGCCGTCGCGGGAGACGACCTCGTCGCTCAACGGCGGCAGCGACCTGGTCATCTCGGCCGCCACCGGCTCGGGCAAAACGCTGGCGTACGTGCTGCCCCTCGTGCGCGACATCAGCCGCGCCCGATGCACCCCACCACGGCTGCGGGCCGTGGTGGTGGTGCCGACGCGCGAGCTGGTGCAACAGGTGCAGGACGTGTGCGAAACGTGCGCGCGCGCGTTCGCCGTGTCAAGCGGCGGCGGCGGAGGCAACAAGCGCGGCGTCCGCATCGGCGTCGCCATGGGCAGCCAGTCGTTCAAGAAGGAACAAGCCATGCTGGTGGAAGAAGACCAGGTGTACGACCCGGATGCTTACCGGGCCGAACTGCAGCGGCGGGAGCAGTGGCCGTTTCCGACAGACATAAATGTGGAGAAGGAGGACGAGGACGAGGAGATAGAGGAGGAGGGCAACGATGCCGCTCCTGCCGCCGCTGCTGCTGCGACAGGGACGGTCTTAGGTTTGCCGGACACATCGAGCGTACCGCTTCCAGACCATGTCGTCCAGTACGTTTCTAGCATCGATGTCCTTATCTGCACGCCCGGGCGGCTTGTTGAGCACATCCGGTCGACACCAGGCTTTACGCTCGACTACGTGCGCTGGCTGGTTGTCGACGAAGCAGATAAGCTGCTGGGGCAGAGCTACCAACAGTGGCTGGAAATCGTCACGGCAAAGCTGCGGGCCATGCCAGCGCGGCAGAGCAAACCGTTGCTGGGCGCCCGCGATTTTGCCGACTCCAACGCGAGCGGCGTCCGCAAGGTCATCTTGAGTGCGACCATGACGCGGGACTTGAGTGCGCTCAACAGCCTGCACCTGCACCGGCCGAAGCACATCGTCCTCGAGGGCACGCGGCACGAGCAAGAGGACGGCACACTCGACACCGCAGCCACCCTCCAGGGCAAGACCGGCTATGTCTTGCCGGAGCTGTTGCAAGAGGCCGCGATCAAAGTGCGGGACGAGTCCCAGAAGCCGCTGTACCTCGTGGACCTCCTCTACAGTCTACAACCGCCGACAGCCAATCTTGCAGAGAACAATCTCCCGCAGCGCGAGGCACAACAGACCGAATACGAGAGCGAAGACCGCGAGGGCGACGATACGTCTTCGAGTGAAGCGTCCTCGTCCAGTGACGACAGCGATAGCAACAGTGACAGCGACAGCGACAGCGACAGCGACAACGACAGCGACGGCACCGGCGACGGACACGATGACACGCTGGGTGGCGGACAGAATTCGCCGCGCCGAGCAGCTGCCGTCGGCCGTAGATCCCGGCCGTTCCATACGACGGCGCTCGTCTTCACCAAATCCAACGAGAACGCCCTGCGGTTGTCGCGCCTGCTGGGCCTGGTGGCGCCCGACCTCGCGCCGCACATTGGCACCATCACGTCGACCACGCGCACGTCGGCGCGCCGCCAGACGCTGCGGGCCTTTGGCGTCGGCAAGCGGCTGCGCATCCTCGTGGCGACTGACCTGGCCGCGCGCGGCATCGACCTGCCCCGGCTGGACCACGTCGTCAACTACGACGTGCCGCCCAGCGTCGAGTTCTACGTACACCGCGTGGGCCGCACGGCACGCGCTGGCCTCGCGGGCCACGCCTGGACGCTGTACACGAAAAAGGAAGCCGGCTGGTTCTGGCCCGCGGTGGCCGGCCAAGGCAATGCCAAGGCCAAGGCGGCCGCCGGGGGGTCCTCGGTGGCCACGATCCAGCGCAGCCACAAAGTAGTCAAGGCCGTTGTGGGCGGGCCGGGGTTGGCAGAGAGGCACCACGGCCGCCCCAAGGCGGACGCGATCGACGACGAAGATGAGGACAACGAGGAAGCGCGTGCTACCGGCGGTCACGGCGGCGATGGTGGCTGGTTCAGCGAGGCCAGGCTAGCCGCGTACGAGGCGGCGTTGGATCAGCTGGGCAAAGAGGCAGCTGATGTGCGGAGAGTACAGTAAAACAGGGCGATGGAAGTCTGTACATAGGTGTACATATGCACATAGATAATCGTTGAGATATTATACCGGCCATTATCGATCCAGCATTTTGGTGTTTTATCATAACAGGGCGTTTAGGCCAGTCAGCTGGAATTACAGCGAACGTGAAGTGCTAAAGCAACTAAATTAGCGGTTTGCACAGGAAAACTGCTCTGTAATTACTGGTTCGTTATGGTCCGTGCGCCATCGCGAAACCGCAGAAACGCGTACTAATTACACAGCCCAACGTCACCTTTGCTTTTCTCCGCCTTCAACCACCTCAAAACCAACAACAACCACCACAACTGCCGGACGGACGGACATGTGTCCAGCAACCGCCCCGAAAATGGCCCGCCGCACGTACAACATCGCCATGGTCAGCGATTTTTTTTTCCCGCAGCCCGGCGGCGTCGAGAGCCACATCTACCAGGTGTCCTCGAAGCTCGTCGACCGCGGCCACAAGGTCATCATCATCACGCACGAATACCCCGACCGCAAGGGCGTGCGCTACCTGACCAACGGCATCAAAGTGTACTACGTGCCCTTCCTCGTCATCTATCGCTCGGCCACGATGCCGACGGTCTTTTCCTTCTTCCCCATCTTCCGCCAGATCGTCATCCGCGAGCGCATCGACATTGTCCACGGGCACGCGAGCCTCAGCAGCCTCTGCCACGAGGCGATCCTGCACGCGCGCACCATGGGCCTGCGGACGGTGTACACGGACCACTCGCTCTTCGGCTTTGCGGACGCGACGAGCATCCTGGCGAACAAGCTGCTCAAGTTTGCGCTGAGCGACGTCGACCACGTCATCTGCGTGAGCCATACATGGTGGGTTGTTGTTTTTGTTGACTCCGTTCGTATTTTGTCGTTCTCTGTGTCTTTGCCTTGGTGGGAGTTGCTCATTTTTTCTCTCTTCTTTTTCTCTTCTAGCAAAGAAAACACTGTTTTGCGTGCGTCCCTAGACCCACTGATGGTGTCGGTGATCCCCAACGCCGTGGTGGCGGAGAACTTTAAGCCGCTCTCCGACGAGGAACACCAGCAGCACCAGGAACAATATCGGCGGCAGCAGCAGCAGCAGCAGCAACAACAACAACACCAGCAACACCAGCGGCACCCCAGCCAGGAGAGCCAGCTCGGCCAGCACGGCCAAAAACCTCCACAGGGCCAACCTCCGTCCACCTCCTCCGCCCAACACGGCGCCTCGCCATCCAAACCCTCCTCTTCATCCTTTAGCGGCCACATGGCGTCCTCCCCGCCGCCGCCGCCGGCCCACCTTCTCGGCCCCCAAGACCACATCACCATTGTCGTCATCTCCCGCCTCTTCTACAACAAGGGCACCGACCTGCTCGTGGCCGCCATCCCGCGCATCCTCGCCAACCACCCCAACACGCGGTTCATCATCGCCGGATCGGGACCCAAAGCCATCGACCTGAAACAAATGATTGAGCAGAACGTGCTGCAGGACCGCGTGGAGATGCTGGGGCCCGTCCGCCACGAAGAGGTGCGCGACGTCATGGTGCGCGGTCACATCTACCTGCACCCGAGCCTGACGGAAGCGTTTGGCACGGTGATTGTGGAGGCGGCCAGTTGTGGTCTGTACGTGGTGTGTACGCAGGTGGGTGGCATCCCGGAGGTGCTGCCGTCCCACATGACGGTGTTTGCGCGACCCGAGGAGGACGACCTGGTGGCGGCGACGGGGCGGGCGATCGCGGCGCTGCGGGCCAACAAGGTGCGCACCGAGCGGTTCCACGAACAGGTCAAGGCCATGTACTCGTGGACCAACGTGGCGGCGCGGACGGAGCGTGTGTACAACGGCATCACGGGGGCGATCAGCGAGGCGGAGTTTTACGGCTACGACCTGGCCGACGGCGGCGGCGGCGGCGGCGGCGGCGGTGGTAGTGGTAGTAGTGGTGGCGGCGGTTGGAGCGCGACGCGCGGACGGTCGGGTGTGCAGAGCTTTGCGCTCATGGACCGGCTCAAGCGGTACTACGGCTGCGGCATCTGGGCGGGCAAGCTGTTCTGCATCTGCGTGGTCGTGGACTACCTGTTGTACCTGTTTTGCGAGTTCTGGTGGCCGCGGGACCGGATCGACATCTGCCCGGACTGGCCGCGTAAGACGCTCCCCGAAAAGGACATGAACAAAGACCACATCAAGTGAGAGACCAGGTTTTTGTTTGGCTGGACACAAACGACGAAAGATGCGCATCTGTTGTACGTCGATCGGCGTGCACCCTCCCACCCCTGGGCGAGCAACGTTTAACGAGGACGGATATGCAAAGGGCAATCCATCTACTGCCCGAGAATTGCTTGACACATGTCGAAGGACACACTCTGGCCGGGAACGTTACGCTTATGATGGTTGTCGAGACACTTTTCGACCTTTTCATGTCCGATCGACTCCTGCGTCTGCCTGCCAGCTGACCCTAACAAAGCAATGGCTGTTGGCCTAGAATCGACTTAGCCTTTACCACAGCTTCATCTCGTTAACTCCGTACCTTGCGTTTTCAGCTTTGGAAGCATAGCCACGGCTTGACGGATGGATATTTTCTGGAAGCATTCAATTTCAGAGCACAAGCTCGCCGCCGCAACCTTTCCCGAAGTATGGAAATGAAGCGACGTTTCCTTTTTCATCTGTATGAAAATCAGCTAAGACCTCTATAATTTATAAAGAAAACTTAAATAGAAAGACCGGCAACCGTAAAGATATGTTCTTACAGCATGCCCTTAAATAATAAAAATTTATAATTCGAAAAAGCTTAGAATAGGCGAGCCCCCCCAAAATGGAAATGAAGGACTTATTCACTTATACGATGTTGCAGAAACTGGGATGCGGACTAGCGTTCCACCAACCATTTCTTTTCGGCCGTGGTTCACCGCCTTCAAGGAGATTAAAAAAGCAGAACTGCAAAAAAAAAATCTACTTTTCCTTTCTCTCTCTTCTTTTTTTCTTCTTTCTAGTTTATGTCCTCAACAACAAACAAGAACGCCAATGCTTCTGTCGGGCATGGCAAAAGCGTCAATTGGCGCGCGCACTGTTTCTTGCAATGGATAAGGCGTTTGCCTTTTCGTTGTTGGAACTGCCTTTGACAAGTTTCTGCTTGTCCCCCCCAAGAACGAAAGCGCTTTGTTGCTTTCGCAATGCGTCTCTATCTCGTGCGTCATGGCGAGTCCGTTGACAACGTGGCCGGTCTCTAGTTAGTTCGCCCGTGCGTCCTTGTGTGTTGAAGGGAGGGAAAAACACAATGGCTTGGCCTGTTCGACTCACACCACCACCACCAAATGAAGTGCAGGTGCGCGTGACTCGAGTTTGACCACGCACGGCATGCTTCAAGTGCGCCGGCTGGGGGCTCATCTTGCTGCTGCGGACGATGGCGGGATCATCACGCACATCTTCTCGTCGGACTTGCAACGCGCGTCCGCGACGGCCGCGGCCATCCTGGATGCGCTGCCCGACGACGAAACAGACCGGGATAGGAAGCACGACGGTGGCGTGGACCGACCGGGTAGCCCGGCGCGCGCTGTGGCCGTTGTCAAGGTGGCCGACCTGCGTGAGCGGGACTTTCGTTCTGCAGAAGGCATGCGCTTCGGCCGAAGCAGCGGTAGCAGCGGCGGCGTCGGTGACGGTGACGGTACGGGCAGCAGAAACGCTGCCTTTGCCGATGCCGAGTCCCGCGAGGCAATGCGCGTGCGTGCCGACCGCTTCGTCGAGACGCACTTGAGCCCTTTGCTGCATGCAGACGCGGCAGAACAGCGCTCTGTGGACGTCGTCGTCGTTGTCGTCGTGGCCCACGGCATCATCCTCAACGTTTTGTTGTCGTCGCTGCTGCAGAAGTTCGCGCCGGCCGAACTGGCCCGGCTGGCAGGGCCCTCGGAAAGCCAACGCTCGCGGCAGGGCGAACTGTCTGTGCCGTGGAGCAATACAGGGTACCTCGCACTGACCGTGGACGGCACACAGGGCGGCGGGGACAAGGACGAGGCGGATGCCGAGGCGGGCACAGCGCCGGCTTGGGCGCGCGGTTTCCATTTCCGTGTGACCGCCGTCAACTGCACGGACCACCTTCAAGGGCTGAAAAGGACCCGCGGAGGCATTGGCAGCGCGGCGTTTGACGCCAAGCAGCGGACCATGGACGCCTTCTTTGGTCCGGCGGCCAAGCGGCAGAAAAAGGCAAGCGACGGAACTGCGTGAGAGCGGCCAGTCGGCATTCGCTTACTTGGCCGGCTCCCACGATGTCTTTTCACAGGGTACGTTCAATCTTTTTTTTTCTTTTCTTTTAATTCACTTACCTCTCCTGCCTTACATGATGATAGACAACTATGTTCACAGACCTGTTCTGAACTTTTATGTGGAAACCCTAGTCCAACCGCTATCTGATCTTTCTTGCTTATTTCATGTTCACTGTTCTGCCTGTTTGCATTTTCAAGTTCGCGGTACTAACCGTCAACAGAGACATCGTTTATCTAGCTCCGAACGGTCAGCGAATGCAGTCTCCTCGATCATGGCTAGCCAGCATAGGAAGTAGGAAGTCGGATTCCAATAGTGTAGTAAAAATATAACGCTTTTCCGTTGTCATCCTCTCAAACACGATTTCATACGTACACTTCCATGTGACTCGCGCCGCCTCTTTCCGCATATTTGTATTGTCACCGCAGCTGCGCTATTCATAACGTCTCGCCCGCTTGCTCGTTTCCGTCTCGATAGCCTTTCTCGTATAAATGCTCCGTAACTTGTAAGACTCTCATTCTTCGTCTTCTCCATCGCCGCCATCACTTCCTGCTGTGGCCGCTTCCGAGGGCAGCTGCCGCGGAAACCATCCGAACCGCGCCAGGTCGACCGTCAACACGCCCATGGCGTCCGCGGTCACCTCGACGCCCTCCGCTTCCAACGCGGCCGCCTGCCGCTGCCGGCCGTCGCCGTCGCCGCCGCCGCGGGGCGAGATGACGCCCTTGGCGCTGAGCACCCGCTGCCAGGGAACGTTGCCGCCGTGGAAGCGGGCGAGCAGGCCGTCCGCATCCCCCTCGCCCTCGGCGGGGAGGTGTTTCAGGCAGACACCGACTTGCCGGGGGCGTTGTGCTTGGGGCCGTGTTAGTCGTGTGTGAGTCGAATTAAGGAAAGGAAGAACATGGCAAGAGAATGACAAAAACAAAAGACCTACGCATGCCAATCAGTACGGCGATGTGGCCGTAGCTGGTCACTTTCCCGGGCGGGATTTCCTGGACGGCGGAATAGACAGCATAGTAGAACGAGGCAGCCTCGTCGGAGCGCGGCATGGTCGGTCGTGGCGATACAAGCTGGATTGTTGTGTTCTCGGTTGTGGTGGTTTTGGTGAATAAAACGGTACGGGTTGAGGGGTTCCGGAACGCGTCGGACGGACCGCTAAAAAGTAGTGAATGCAATGAAAATTTGTATGGCCTTGCATACAAAGGGGGACGCTGCATCAGCGAAACCAATGATTCCATGTTGTTTCAACCCTTTAATTTTTGCTCTCATTTTCTCTATCATGTCCCATTTTATAAGAAACTCGATATACAGCTTTTATATAGAGCCTTCCCGTTCACACACCCCATTTTTGCCATCGTTCTATTTTCTCTTTTCAACAGCAATGCGGGAAACCCTCCGCTGCGAGTTGAACTCGTCTGGCCCCCTTTACCCTTCTTTTTTCATCTTCGACCCATCGCTACTGTTCTCTCCCCTCCGTGCCTTTTGACTACAATTCGCCCCATTCCAACGGATCCCGCCCGTACGTGACCCGCACCGCCCGGTGCTCCTGGTTCAGCGCCATCTTGGCCGCGATCGCCTGGCTCTGGAAGCTCGCAAAGCGCCACTCCATGGTCTGCTCATCGCGCTGGTCGTGTTCGTCCTGCTCGCCGTGGTCCTTGGTCGTGACGTTGTCTCCCGTTGGGCCCGGCGGAAGGACCCGCACGCTCTCCAGGTCGTACCGGAACTTTTGCGCAAAGTACGCGGTCAGCGCGGCGTAGTTGACAAACGCCCGCGGGCCCCGGATCCGCAGCACGCGGCACTCGTCTGCCTGCACGCACCGCCGGGGCGGTTTCTTGTCGCGGTTCCACGTGCAGGTGACGGCGGCCGGCGAACCGTCAAACACCAGCTGGCCCGCGGCGATCCGCGCGTACAGGCGCTCCGCCTGCGCGCGCGTGAAAAAGGCCACTTTCGCGGCCGCGTGCGGCAGGCCGCGCGCCGGGTCGGGCGGCGTGACCGACGCGGCAAAGACGCGGCCCGTGGGGCCGCATCGCGCGGCGGCGCGCAGCAGGTCGCCGACGGTGGCCGTGGGCGGCAGGCCCGTCAAAAACAGGGCCGTGTTGCAGTGGGCGGGGACGTGGTCGCCGCGGTTGTGCGGGTTGTGGACGTCGCCGCGGTAGTTGAGGCTGATGCCCTGGAGGCGGCGGAACTGTTGCTCGGCGGGCGAGAGCGGCGGCGGCAGGGGCAGCCGAGGGTCGAGCACGTTGCCACCACCACTGGTGGTTGAATATGAGGACGCGGATGGCAGGCCCAGAGGCAGAGGCGGCGGCGACGGATCAGGGGTCCCGCTGATTCCGTTTCTGCCTGTGTCAATGCCGGTGCCGATGTTGTAGTGGCTGCTACTATTGCCACTACCGCTGGACGTTGTCCAGCGGTTGCGCTCGCGAAAGACCATCTGCATGGGCTGGAACGTCTTGGCCCGGCCCGCTGAGGGGCGGTGAAACTGCGGCTGCGTTGGCTGCGTTGGCGGCGTTAGCTGTGATGGCTGCAATGGCCGAGGCAACGACAAGAGCGACGACGGACAGGCAACTGCGTTGTTCTCGAGAAGCAAAGGCAACGTGGCGAGCGCGTTTTCGTACCAGGTCAGACGGTGTACGAGACAGGCGGCGTGATCGTGCTCGTACTGTTGCAGGTGCCACCCGCTGTTGTGGGCGTTGTTGTTGTTTGTTTCCGGCTGCCTAGGCGCAACCGGGTAAGCAAGATGCTGGCCGTGGCTGCACGACGGGTCTGTGGCGACCATGTTAGATGGCCGCCAGCAAGACGCCGGTTGAAAATACGGCCACGTTTGGTTTGTCGGTTGTCTACTAGTCCCTGCCGCCGTTGAAATCCGGTAGTGGTCCCAAACGTTCTGGGCCAGCCGCAGCGGCTGTACGTCGTGCAGCGCACGCTCGGCCTGCCAGTCGCTGTCGGCTCTCAGCGCAGCATCGTTGTGCAGACGCAATGAGGCCCAGTCGTCGCTGTTGTTCTGGTGCTCTACGGATGGCGAACAGGGGTGAGCATGGTCGAGAAGCTCCTCGTCGGCAGCAGCAGCTTGCGTTGCCGTGTGCACACATTGGGGCGGAGGCCACGACGAACTGGCAGTAGGCCAATTGACGGCACGACGCGGCTCGGTCGGCCACATCTGGCCGGGCGCGAACGCGAACAGTGGCCGCTGCATCCGTGCCTCATCTTCTTGCGTCCCCGACGAAGACGGGTGGAAAGGAGATGGTCGAAGCGAAGAAACCATAGGCGACGTGTACATGGTCGTGGCAGGCGCTGCTTCGTCTGGTCTCTCAAGTCTCTGCGTTGGTATTATCACGTTCGGTTCCGTTGCCATGTCTGCAAATGCTCCCATTGG
This sequence comes from Fragosphaeria purpurea, assembly GCA_002778095.1. Lineage (NCBI taxonomy): Eukaryota > Fungi > Ascomycota > Sordariomycetes > Ophiostomatales > Ophiostomataceae > Fragosphaeria > Fragosphaeria purpurea. The sequence goes on from PCDL01000002.1 coordinate 2,227,737, forward strand.
TCGAGCCGCTGGCCACATCTGTGACGCGTGTCTCCCTGACAGTCGTTCTTGGACGAGACTCACTGTTGTGTCTTCTGGACCTGCTGCCGACGGATTTGGAGGTTGTTGCCACATGCTCCCGAAGCGAACGCTGTCCGGTGGTTGGTCCGCTAGGAAGCCGTTGCGGCCGAATTGATGCTGGGTGTCCGCGTGCCAGGAGCTGGCCGACGTAGGATCGTTGTTCGTCCGTCCGTTATGTAGGGGTTGGCCCGTTGCTAAAATCGATGAGTCTTCGGTTGCGGTCTGCACGCCGAATCCGCGTTCGCTCGAAAAGGGCACGGCGAAGGTCGTAGCATTGTATGTGGTGAGTGTAGAACCCGGAGCGGCGTCTAACAAACACAGACCAGAAGTATCTGGGGGATTCGACCCTTGACTCGTTTTGTGTGGTCTTTCTGCCGGCAAGATATTCCCATCAAGGGCATTTAAATCCATCGTTGTAAACTATCACGCGTTTTTTCTAACATCTAGCTTGCTGTGTTGATGCAATTCAGTATATATCACGATGAGATAAACGCTTTCTGAGAAAGGTGGTAAGTAGATAAAACTCAGATAAGAAAAAAAAAAGTTTAAGAAGTTGAAAAAAAAGCACGGGTGAAATATACTCGGACCGAGATAAAGACCCAAACGGCGGCGGTGTGCCCTTTGTCATGAGAAGTGGCTTCTCATTGTTAGTAAACAAAAAAAACAAGCACCTTGTCACACACTTACCCACCAGCAAGTGAATGAAAGAAGTGCGTGAATGGCCGCTGATTTGCCTTGTTTCTCTTGGCGGTGAGACCCATACGCTTCGTCATGAAGCCGATATGAAAAGTGAGGAGAGTCGCGTCGAAGATTTGGGACGCGTATAAAAACCAGAAGAAATAAATGGGCCAATGGCTCGTTCTTTTGTCAATCGGACTGTGTATGTACGCAAAAATCATCTCGTCAACACTCACAAACTCCCACGGGCAAACCCAGCCGTGCAACACACATCATTTTTGCTTTCAAGACAGGCCTGCACCGCCTCAACCTTTTTGTCTGCCTCCGTTCGCCTCGCCCATGCATGCAACAACCTCAAAACCATCGTCAACAACTCCGGGCTATCGCCAACTCAACAACCACACCCCCAACTCCTGCTTTCATGCTCTGCTGAACCACCAAACCGCCTGCCCACCCCGTCACGCCATTTTTTTATGCCACGCATGGGCCCGAAAATTTCTTTTCAAGAAAATAACATCGTAACTATCGTCGCCAGTGTAGATTAGAGCATAAGCAAAACGCAAAACAAAAAAAAAGAGAAAAAAAAAGAAACAAAAGAAACAAAAGAAACAAAAGAAGAAAAAGAAGAAAAAAAAAACCGGAAACAAAACAACGCTCATTTGCTGGTATCCACGACATAGCGGCCGACAACCTTGTTGGCCAGCATCTCGTCGTAGATCCGGGGCAGCTCGGTGAGACCAACGACCTTGTACGGGCACTTGATCAAGCCGCGGGCATAGAAATCAAGGGCTTCGGCGGTGTCCTGGCGGTTGCCCACGTAGCTGCCCTTGATCTGGACCATGCGCGTGACGGTCTCAAAGACAGAGGCTTTCAGGTAGGCCTTGGCAGGCAGGCCAATGCAGACGACCGAGCCGCGCGAGCGCACGTACTCCGAGGCCTGCTGGAAGGGCTTCTCCTGGACGGCCAGCAGCAGCACCGCGTGGGGGCCAAACCCCTCGGGGCTGGCGGCTTTGACGTCGGCGACGACGTCCTTGCTCGTGGAAAAGTCGACAAACGACGCGGCGCCGAGCTCCATGGTGCCCTTGCGCTTGTCGTCGCCGGCGTCCACGGCGATGACCTCCAAGCCCATGGCTTTGGCGTACTGGATGGCCATGTTGCCGAGGCCGCCACCGGCGCCGACAATGGCGACCGTCTGGCCGGGGCGGGCGCCCGACTCCTTGAGACCCTTGTACACGGTGAGACCGGCACACAGGACGGGGGCCACGCCGTCGAGCGGCAGGTCCTTGGGAATGCGGGCCACCTGGACGGCGTTGGCCACGGCGTACTGCTGGAAGGAACCGTCCACCGTGTAGCCGGACAGGGTGACCTTGGGGCACAGGGGCTCGTCCGTCTGCCGGCAGAAGCTGCACGACATGCACGAGCCGTTGATCCACTTGATGCCGACGTGGTCGCCAAGCTCAATGTCCTTGACGAGCTCGCCGCGCGCGACGACCACGCCGGCACCCTCGTGGCCGCCGACAAGGGGCAGCCGGGTGTCCAGGGGCCAATCGCCCTTCATGGCGTGCAGATCGGTGTGACAGACGCCCGAGTATTTGACGTTGACGAGGACCTCGTTGGGGCCTGGTTTGCCGACGGCGATTTTCTTGTAGACAGGAGCTGCAGTTGGTGGTTAGCAAGGTAACCCAGGCGAGAAGAACCAACTACGGGAAACAAAGGGCACAGCCATCAACAACAGCCAATGTGAACCAAAACTTACTCTTGCCGGTGGCCTCGACGACCTGAGCCCACTGCTCCGTTGGAATCTCAAAGGTAGACATTGTGCGGATCGTGTTTTTCTCGTTTTTGGTGACTTATGTGTGTGGAGGGAAGCGGGTGAAGAAGAGGAATCTGAAAAGCAACCTACGTATATGTATTACCAAAAACGTTGGTGTTGTTGTGCTGTTTGGAAGCTGTCACCTTTTTTAGGGAGCAAAGAAAAAGGAGGCAAGGGCGGCGGATCGCCATGCTTTTATATCCCCGTTGTGGTGATGAAAGCGCCCTTGTTTCTTTGTGGCCGTCAAAATCCGAAGTACGTAGCCTCCTAGTTCCCGGACTCGCCAAGTCACCCGAAGCGGAAAGACGCGGCGGAGGGGGATTCTGTGTGGGAAAGAGCGTCCATGACGTCCCACGTTTTGCTCATCTGTGCTCGCTCTTTCCCACAAGACGGAAATAGGAGCAATTGACGAGGAAAGTGCGATGGTGTGCAGAGACGTATTGCTACAACACAGTACAAAGTACAAAGTACAATTGGGCGTCAATGGTGGTCGGACGACCTAGGCAACTCGAAAAAGAGGTGATGTTAATCGGCGACGCGAAAACCCCAAAGGAAAAAACGGGAATCGGCTCGCACGCAAGGAAAAGGTGCTTTCGAGATGCGCGGCGAAAAACGTATGATGGTGACGAAAAGGGGAAAGAGCTCGCAAAGAAAGTGCTGTTGTATGGAGTTGGAGTAGGTACTTTGTACCGACCGAGCTTGTTTGTCGCCGCCTGGGCCCGCGCTAAAGCCAAAGAGGGAAACAGCTTCCCGCGACTGCGCTTGCCCGGAAGTGGGCGGGGGCGATCGTTTTGGCGGGAAGGAGCAGGATTCGACAACTAACACACGGGCGGTGGTCGCCGGGGGGCAGGAGCGTTGCAAAGCACGTTGTTGAAAGAACGCCGCTTCCTCTTTTGACCTTTTCTTTCTTGCTTTCCGGCTGTTGAAGAACAGAGTGAATCACCTGACAATCTCGATCGCGATAAGAGAAACCCGTTTCTCCATCAAATGCATCCTCCGTATGAACAGTGGTATCTCGCCTGTTTTCTTTCTCTGCACTTGATAGGCCCGCAGAACCATCATGTAAAAAAACACTGCCGACGTTGAACCTGCTAAAAAAACTAGAACGCAATCGGAAACTACCAAGTACGATGAACCGTACGATCTGAGATAGTGTGTTTGCCCTTGTCTTAAGCACTATCTTTCAGTTCGGGGTAGGCCGCAGTTTTTGCGGGCGCTTCGGGAGGCCGTATTACACAAAGCCCCGTCCAGGCACAGAGAGACAGATTCATGTTGTTCTGGTTGCCTGGTTGTGTGGCGTGCAAGGCCGGGCCGGGGCCCAGAACTTTTCTCGCCATCTGGTGGTCGCTGTGCCCATTGGGAAATGGGCTGACTTCTACCCAGGCCTGGGGGTTCTTCGGTGCATCGGCGGGCAGAGTGGGGTGCTGCTGTGCTGTGGCGGTACTCCCATACAGTGCAACGTCCAGTATATTCGCTCGGTTAGCTCCGCTTCGTGTTTAGTGTTCTGACGAAAGAACTTTGTGTTACGGACGCGCGGGACGCAGCGAGAGTAACGTAGTCCCGACTGTTATGGATGCTTTTGAGACATGCAGAAAAACGGCTTTTCCATTGCAAATGGATTGCGAATTCAATGTTGCTCTTCCACGCGGACACAAGACGACTGGTTTTTGTTTCCTGACGCTTATTTGATCATGATACCCGCCCGAGGTTTGAGCAAACCTCGGCAAACGGTGAGCTTCAATCATACAGTTGAAATCCTCTTTATTTCTGCCTTCTCAGAATGGTCGTCAGGTTTCCGTCGTCGAGAACTCTTCACGTTACGTCGCGGCTTGCTTCCGTTGCGGCTCCGCATATAAAAATAAAATGAAACGTAAACTGCAGAAAAGAATTGGGGATGCGGAGTAAGAGGTATTACGAGGCTCGAGCAGTCTGGCAAGCTTCCGTTGTTCCGCAATCTCTTGGAATGGGGGAAAGGAAGATGGTAGACGGGGTCGAGAGCAACCCGTCGATGGAAGTATCGTAGCATCGTGCAGATCCAACGAAGTGTAATATTAACAACACGTCTTCGGATGGCTGTGGATGCTATTGCCGTTTGTAAACACATTCTGTTTTGCTTTGCCGTTCGAGTGACTTCAGGATTTTGTTTTTCTCATTTTTCCTTTTTTCCCTATTTTATGTACGATTCCCACCGCCGTTACGTCAACCCTCATACAGCTTGCGGGGAACACAAGTCGTAATACGGCCCAACCGAAAGCAACGCACACTGCACACTCACTACCAACAGCCAACTTTCCAACTTCCTTCTCTCCGCTTTCTCCAGGTTCCGGCCGTCCCTTGCGTCTCGCTCGCCAACGTCCTGCACCCTCATTTTCTCTTGTCCGTCCCGTTGTGAAGACCCGCGTCTTGCTCCATCCGAAATCTAGGGTAGCAAGCTGAGATGCGAGAAGGACGCGGTCCATGCACCGCGCACATAGGATGTGTTCGAGCGTGGCCTTTTTTTGCTTGCCCTTTGCGGTTTATGAGCCGCCCGGTCCGCCGAGCAACGCGAATCTCCGAACAATGCCCGGCCCGTATTCTTGGTACTGTAGGGGGAGGGGGTTTCTGTTAGCTAAATGCTTCGGTTTGAGAAATAATAAGGCGAGGTTCGAAGGAGATAGGGAGAAAACAAAACCAAAAACACAAAAACAGCAAAAGAAACGTACCTCTGCTTTGGTGTGGCAGTACGACCGGAACTCGGGCGTCTGGCCCAGCAGGCTGCCGCCGAACCATGGACCGTGGCGCTGCCGCTTGTGCGTAATCACCTGCACCTCCAGGCCGCCGCTCTTGGCGCCGTGGCTGCGCTGCTCGCTCGCCCGGATGCGCGCGTCCACGAGCTGCTTGATGTCGCGCTGCAATCGCCGCCCAAAGTCCTTGTACAGCGTGCTGCCGCCCGACAGCACAATGTTCTTGTAAAGCCCGCGCCGTACGTCGATCGGCGACGACTGGATCACGCCGTCCACGACGACGGGCAGCGGCGTCAGGAAATCGGAGCTGTAGATCTCCGGGTTGAAAAAGATCTCGGGCGCCAGGAACCGCTCGTAGCCGACGTCGACCGACACCTGGCGGCCGCCGGGCTGCACGACGGCGTGCTTGGCGAAGCGCGTCGGGTCGCGGTCGTAGCGCGCAAACTCCTTGACAATGTCCGGGCACACGTAGCAGTACTCCTCCTTGATTTCCTGCGCCGTCTTGAGCGACGAATCCGGCTCGCCGCGGTCGCGCAGCAGCGACTGCACAAAGTAGGTAATGTCGCGGCCGGCCACGGGGATCGACTTGATCGAGGAGCCGATGACGTAGCCCTCAGCCACGGGGATGACGTGCGTCACGCCGTCGCCGGAGTCGATGACGGTGCCCGTGAGCGACCGGTCGGTCACCTTGGAGGACGTCCACGACGCGGCAAGAGCCAGCACCGCCTGCACGGCAATGTAGAGGCCGGCGCAGTTGAACGACTCGAAGAAGATCTCGGCGGTGTTTTCGCGGTTCTCGGGGGGGTTCAACGGCTTTGGCCAGGTCAGCGTCTTTGCGCGAACGTGTGCCAAGAAGGGGAACAACAACAAAAAAAACATACCGGCTCCGTCAACAGAAAGTAGTGGTCCTCTGGTTCAACGCGCAGGTACTTGAAGATGGAGTTCGACCAAAACCGTTCCATATGATCCTGCACACATTAATACATAATAAAATTAAAAATAAAAATGACGGAAATCATTTGCGTCGTCACGTTAAACTCCCCCACAACATCTTCTTACCCAATTTTCTATCTGGCCGTGCCGGATGGGATAGTGCAGTCCGTATCCTAGGGAAAAAAAGGCGCGCTGTCAACATGACATTGCTTTCACAGACAAAGGCCAGCCGCACCACACTCTCCCTTACCTGGTCCCGAAGCAGCAGCAATGGCCTCGTCGCCAATGAAAAAGTCCAGGTCCTCTGTGCCGCGCTTCGCCTGCAGGTGGCCACCGGGACCCGCGCCGCCGGTCAAGAAGGACGGCTTGTTCGCCACCGCCGGGCGGCCGCCGCCCGTGCCTGTGCTGCTGCCGGCGCCGGATTTGGTCGCAATGGCCGTCGGGAACACAAACGAAGGCGAGTCGTTTCCGGCAAACCCTACGGCGGGGAGAAAAAAAGTCGCGGTCAGATTTTCACTCGGCAGCAAAGCTAGGCAACCGTCAAAATAGACGTCGAGAGCAACCGAGGGGAGACATACCAAGCTTCGAGAAACCCGTGCCGCTAGTTGTTGAAGAAGCAAAAGGTTAGCAATTTAGAGACATCCGTCAACTCAATGGAAAATAATCCAAGCTTCATGGCGGTGGCCGACCGGCCGGCCGGCCGGGACCCTCGTCAACAAATGCGCGAGAGCCCGTCCGGAAGCCGGAAGAGCTGGGGAGGAAGCGGATGCCTTACTTGTCCATGACAACGGCCGGAGTTTGGTTCGCCATCGTTGCTATAGGTGAGGAGGAACAAAAAGAAACCCTTCCCTCAAACGTCGTCTCGTGCTGTTGCTGGAAAAGGTACGATGCCGTGCGCTGGCCGGTTCCTTCAGCCGTTGCTTCGGCGAGAGTTGTTTGGTGGGGGTGGTCAATTTGGGAGGGGGCCGCCTCGTGTCAGCCAGCAGGGCCGTAAGGTCCCGCTGTTACTGCCCCAAAATGGCTGGGGACCGGTGCAATTACGTAATGCATTTCGTTGATGCCTGAATTTTGGAGCAAAATATTTGGATTATGTAATCTCATAAAGCCCCAAACCGTCAACATCGCGACGACATATCATCCAAGAGACTCACGCTGGGAAGCAAACGATCAGAGGAAAACGAAACGACCATAGTGTGCGGTCGTCACTAGATATGGCTCTCGGCTGCGTCGTGCGAAGATGTAGTGAAGAGCTTGCTTGCTTCTTTCTTGCCACAAGGGACGAGAAGGACTCGTGATCAACTCTTTGAGCGACTTACAGTTTTCTTCCTTCTTTTTCTCTTGCTTCCACGGAAACAACGATGAAGAGCTTCTGCATCAACACAACGACACAAATACGGGACACGGCTGTCTACTCCATACGGAAAAAAATTCTGCATAGTCCGCGGAAACATCGGATACGGCAGGAGCAAGAGCTGCTTCCAGTCCGTTCGTGCTGCCCTCCTGCCGTGAATGCATGGCGTCCCTCAAATACCGAAATTTCGTAAAGGGCAAAACAAACACGAGCTTTCTTTCTGTCACCTTTCTTCCTCCAGTTTCTTTTTTTCTCTCCCCCTTCCCCCTAGGCTTTTTTTTTTCTTATTGGCTTCCTCATTGTATCATATATCTTTCGACTTCTTATGATCCGTCTTTCCTGTTCGCATTCGCAACCCGACCATATTGGCAGACCCATCACCTACCTTCATCCTTCTCCTCAACCTCGCTCCAAACAGAACTTATTTCACATATTTTATTAGATACATTTTGTTTTTATTTTGTTTCTTTGCATTGTTTTCCGGGTTCTCACAGTCCTCTTTTTTTCTTTCTTTCTTTGCTCTTTTGAAACGTTGCCTGTGTTACGCATTTATCAAGCGTCGGGATTATTGGTGCGTTTCCAGCTCGAACATTGCTTTCGTGTAAGCTTTTCATCCAGCTTTCACTTCTGCGGCGGACTGGCTCTCATTTTATCAAGCCATTCATCTCGGGTCTGCGACTTGTGTTGTGTATTGTGTTGACGGGACGCTGAACGAAACAACTGTTGAGGCAAAGCGGAACATGGCGACGTCATTGCGCAGTTGAAACCCATCAAGAAAAATTGCCTTACGCCGGGGTCGAACCAGGCGTCAGCATGGCTTCGAGCAGTCCTTTCCCCAGTCTCAGCCCCAGCCCTGAGGCTTCACCCAGCGACGAGTCACCTCCGGCGGCACATGCGGCGCCGGACGCATCAACCCTTGGCGATGCTGCGTCCCTTACAACAGGCGACCGGAGCAGTACGACCCTGAATGTTTCTGGGCCTGGCTTCGAGACAACGACCGCATCTGCGCGACACATTGGCGATCCCCCGTCGAGTGGTTCGGATACGAATGTGTTTTCTTCGACCACGGACGGCTTGATGGACCGATTTTTCCGCCCAAAGTCAAAAGGACCCGTGGCTGCCATTTTCATACACGCCGGCGCGGGTTTTCACAGCACATGCAATGAGAATGCGCATCTTGAGGCGTGCAGCGAGTGAGTCTTTTTCTTTTTTCTTTTCCTTTTTCTTTTTGTGGCTGTTTTTTTTCTTATACTACGTCTCTTGTGATTCTAGAACTAACCGATTCAGTGCCGCTCGTCTTGCGATGAAGTTTCTCAAGGCCGGAGGTACCGCTGTGGATGCCGTGGAAGCAGCCATCAAGTGCCTAGAGGACAAGGAGATCACCAACGCCGGGTTCGGAAGCAATCTATCCATCGACGGTGTCGTGGAAGGCGACGCCACTATCGTCGATCATCTCGGGCGAAGTGGTGCTTGCGGCGCCGTTCCCAGTAAGCTCGATCTACCTGCCACTGTTTCCCGGTGTACGCCGCGGACCTTTTTTCGGTCTTCCAGTTTAGGGGCTGCCATAACTTACCAATCTCGTTCTTTCTTTTCTAGTGATCAAAAACCCAATATGTCTTGCCCGGCTGATCCTCGACAGAAGCAATGTTCCGCTTTCGTTGCGGCGGATACCGCCAAACATTCTGGTCGGGCTCGGCGCGCGGCGGTTTGCCGAGGAGAACGGGATGCGCTTGGCCGCAAACGAAGAGCTGATCTCGAGAAGTGCGCGGGACCGCTTTTTTCGCTGGCGACAAGACTTGATGCGCGCCGAGAAGATGGCTTTCCGGCGCGGCCAAGTCGATCAGATAGCCAGCAGTACCTTGCCACCGACGTCGGATCCTACAGCGGCTCATCAAGTGAAGCAAGAAGACGAAGTGTCGACAAACACACCCGACGATGGAAAAGAGCAGGGAAATGAAGAAAGAGACCGCCGAAAAGACGTGACTGCGTCCGAAAAGTGCCCACGACCAGTCCAAAATCCTACTTCCCAATATCCTTACTCAGTTCGCAGCTCGGACTACGTCGCCCAAGAATTGCAGCTGGATTCGACCAACTCACCTGTTCCTTCTGGACCAGATGCTGATTTTCCGCAGCAAAATTCGTCACCTACGGACAACACACCAAACTCCAAAGCTCCCGAAAAAGGTGGCGTCGATGCTTCCGAGGGCTCGCCAGCAACCTCGCTTTCAGCTGCCACGCATTCCCAGTTCTGGCCACCGCGTACGGCGACGCCGCATCCCAAAAGAATGCGGTTAGGAGATCGCCACGTCAAAAGCTACGACGAGAGTGTCAACAGGAGACAAGCCGAGGGAAGAAACGGTGACGGGAGTAACGGTGCTGTGTATTCTAATGACCTGCCGCCAACGGACGAGAAAACCAGCGAAGCAGAAGCGCCGGTGATCGACGAGACGTCTCGAGGCGAGGACATCTGCAGCATGATTGGGCTTCATGACAACGACAGAGACATTATTACAGACACGGTCGGTGCCATTGCCATTGATCTTCGTGGCAACATTGCTGCCGGATCGTCGTCGGGCGGGATCGGCATGAAGCATTCCGGCCGCATCGGTCCTGCTGCTCTCGTGGGAATCGGCACGGCAGTCGTGCCGGTTTCTCCCAAAGACGACAGCGGTACTTGCGTGGCTGCCGTCACCAGCGGCACGGGCGAGCACATGGCCACGACAATGGCCTCCCACACATGCGCCGAGCGCCTCTACTACAACCTTCGGCGGACAGAAGACGGCTCCCACGAAATCGAATACGACGACGATGCGCTGATGAAATCGTTTGTCACCGATGACTTCATGAACCACCCGGGCGTCAAAAATCAGATCTCTGGCGGCGCCATCGGCGTGATGGCCGTCAAGAAAACGCACAAGGCCATCTATTTCTACTTCTCGCACAACACCGATTCCTTTGCACTTTCATCCATGGCGTCCAATGAGCATGATCCGGTAGTTGTTATGTCTCGCTTGGGACCGCAGGAAGGTGTCGCACGAGGCGGCCGGAAGATCAAGACCCAGTGAATCATGTGTGGTTGATGGAGTTGTGAAATCTAGACTTGAGCTTTTGAACGTTGAGACTGTTTGCGAACGGGTCGGGGACGACCGTTGTTGTGAGCCGGCGGTTGTCTCACGTGTACCTGACGTAGCGGGCAACAGGAGCAAAATGCTGGCAAAAGCCCGGAACAAGTTGGATGAAGAATTGTGCGCTCGTTTCCGGCGGCTTGATACTTTTCTTCCCTACAGCTGAAAGGGGATTTTATCTGCGTGGTTTTCTTTCTGGCGGTCCTTTCTTCGTGCGTAGCATCTGGTGCGGCGCTGTTCGTTTCCAGGCAGATCATTTTTTACATTTCCCTAGAACCTAGAAATTCTACGTCGATATCGCCAAGTTGACGAAATGATAAAAAATAAAAATAAAAATCATATCGCAAGACATTAGAAGCCATGTGACAAAACACCTCCTCGGACATTCAACATTTAATATCCACGTATTCCCTTTCTCCAGCACCTATTCAAGAGTTCCTACATAGTTGCCTTCCCACCGTGTTATGCCCACCCGTTAAATCTTCCGGGAATAGAAAAAGGGGATGCTAAAAAGTACACTACATTAATACAAAAAAAAAGAAACCACAGTTGGCATGGATTTATGGCGCCATCGGCGTGCCCACCGCGCTGCCCGTCTCCTCGCGTCCGCTGCCTGTCGTGCCCGGTAACCGCTTCTTCTTTTTCCGCTTCGGCCGCGGCACAACAGCCGGCTTCCCGCCGTAGTTGCCCAGCCGCAGCTGCGAGCCGCACGTGAGGCACTCCGCCGTGGCTGGAGCCCCACGCCGCGGCGTACTCTGGCCGTTCTCGTCCTCGCCCGCCAAACTCGGTGCGCCGGCCGGCGGCACCTCGCAGAAGATGCTCAGGCAGATGCTGCACACGAACCCCGTATCGACCACGCGCCGGTGGCAGAAGCACGCGGCGCGGAAATCGACCGCGTCCGCGCTCGGCGCCACGAGCGCGCGCGCCACATCGCGCGCCGACGCCGCGCTGAAGCCCATCATCAGGTACGTCAACAGGCCCTGGGCGTGGCGCCGCTGCTGCTGGTCATCGTCGTCGTCGTTGTCGGCCCCAACGGCGACCCCGGCATCCCCACCCGTCGGCTGCGGCGCCGCTATAAAGGTGCCGCGCGTAATGTAGGCCGCCTGCTGCAAAAACGCCGCGGTGCCCCGTAACGCCAGCACGTCGATCGCCACGCCCGCGTGGGCGGCGGCAAACACGGCGTTCATCGTGGCAATGTACTGCGCCGGCGCGGAGTCGGACACCGAAATCACCAGGATGCGGGCGTGCAGGCCGACCTCGTCGTTGCTGTCGCCCGCCTGGCCGCTGCCGGGCGCGGCCGTTCTGGCTCCCTTGGCGCCGCCGCTGCCACCGCCGCCACCGCTGCTGCCACCTCCGGGCTTGCCGCCGCCACCGCCGGCCTCCTTTCCGGCCGCCGCCGCGGCAGCCGCCGGAATGAGAATAGACGTTTTGTTGATGTGGGCCAGCGCGAGCGTGAGCGCGCCGGCCAGTTGGGTTGTGGTCTCGTCGAGGTCGCGCTCGGTCGTGCTGGTGACGAGGTCGCGGACAGACTGGAGGAGGGTCGCTTCGATCTCGCGGAACTGGGGGAACTTGTTGGCGGAAAACGGTGTCGTCTTTCCATTTTTGGTGTTGCTGTTGCTGTTGCCGTTCTCCGCATCAGTCATCGGCACGTCGTGGCTGTCCCCGTTGCCGTCACCGTTGCTGTTGCTGTCGCGTTGTTGCGCTCGTTTTGCCGCGGCCACGTTGTGTCGCGACGGGTACAACCATACGGCGCGGTTGCTGTGCGAGGCGATCACGGCCACCTGGTTGGTGCTGCTCAGGGCGAGGTGCGAGTTGGCAAACACCAGGATGTTGGCGATGGCCTTGCTCAGGGGCAGCGTGTTGGCCAGCGCCGCCCAGGCGCGCGGGTTCGTGTCCAGCACGATCGTCAGCAGCGCGGGGGTGTCGCCCTCGGTCGAGACCTCGTAGTGGGCGGAGGCGTCAACGGCGTCCATGGTGTCAGCACGGCGAGTCGCGTTCGTCTCAGAGGTGAGAAAGAAAAAGGGGGTCGGTTGCAAGCAGCAGCCCGTCGCTCGTTTGGCCGCTACATCAAAAGGGAAGAGACAACTCTCGTTTGTCTTTTTGGGTTTATAAAAGTAGTGTGAGAGGCAGCACCGCAGGTGTGCTTCGTGAACCGTACAGAAAATTCTGAAATGGCCCGAGAAACACTACATGAAACTCCCAGGTAGAAAACATATGGGTGCGCTGATCAAGCTTTGGTGAGGTCCGTCAAGTGAGAAGAACGAAGTTAGAGGCAGCTTTTGGTTAGAGCGGGAACGGAATCTTATCGATAACAAATTTTCACGTGACTGATTTGATGTGGTATGTCCGTTTTTGTACAGGGAAAATGATTGGTGGATATGTCAGCCTCACACAGATTTACGAAGGAGAAACTGACATCATAACTCCCATAACCGCAGCGATAAGGAACTTTGATTGCTTAGCCAATGAGCCCGTGAGGTTTGGAGGGGCAGCACAGCAGCTATGAGTGCTTTTTATGTAAGAAGCCTCACTTCAGCCCATCACTTGTCACACATTTCGCTCTTTGATTACTTTCATTACGAACAACCTTTTTTCTCACCATCAAGGCTCTCGTCTAAATCTGGCTCTCATGATCTCCGTTCTTTGAGAAAAGCAGCTGATCTGGTATAGTAAAGACCTATTAACATTCTTTGACATTCTCCTCGAAGACAAGCCCACTTCTTCTTCGATCTCACGACTCGCTTCTTTGGCGTCATTTTTCGACGGCTCAACTGAAGATAGCTATATGCTCATATTTTGTTCCTGAGAGAAAACTGGTGGAATCAGGAGCAGCAGCAGCCTTTTACCTTGAAAACCCGTGTGTTCTCGCGCAAGAACGAGCTCTGCCCTTCAGCTGCTTACTCCGTAAGCCATGGCTGCCATTTCCGGGGTGGATGCCCCCCAGCCCACGAAATCGGAGCTCTCCCGCAATGACCAAACGTTGCTGCTCTTCGCGGGCTTGATGGAGGGTGGCAAAGAGGATGACGAAACCATCCACGACCTGGATCGCTTGACCAAGTTGCTCAACGACGATGTGGAGGCCGCCAAAAAGGGCGAGCCCTCCATCTGCGCCCTCATCGACCCCGATTGCGTCGACACCCTCGTCGGTTACCTAGACATGCGGCAGCCCGACATCGTGCGGGGTCACGCCACGCTCACCGTGTCGTCCTACTTGAAGGCGGCCGGCGAGGATGGCGCCAGCAAGCTGTCCTCGTTCTTCTACTCCCGCGTCAAGCGCGGCACCTACGACGACTACATCCTGGCGTTTTGCGTGGCGGCCACCATCTTCCCCATTGTGCCCGACTTGACGGCCGAAATGTTCCTGAGCGAGGGTTTTCTGCCGAGCTTGGGCCCTCTCATGCGCCGCAAGTGGAAGAGCCGAAAGGTTGAGACGGCGTGTCTAGACATGCTGAACGTGGCCTGCATGAACGCCACGTGCCGCGAAGCCGTCAAGAAATACTGCAGCGACTGGCTGGAGGAGATCGTGGACCAGGACCCCGACGACGTCGTCAAGGACATGTTCGCGGCGAATCCGGACGGCAGCGTCGGCGAGGGCTCGATCTCCATGCGCCGGCATTCGCGCCAGGTACAGAACCTAGCCGCCGTGATATTGGCTAAAATTAAGGTAGGCGAGGCGCAGTTCTAATGATTTTTATTGTTGTTGTTGTTCAAATCGTGGTCCTGGATGACCTGTCTAACTAACGACAGTCGTAAAAGGCAACACTGCCACCGCAACAGCTTGATGTTGCGGGAGAAGGAACCACGGGCGACAGCGGCCGCATCCAGCCGGCCACCACAAGCATCGAAGACCTCAGCAAGATGTTCACCGACATGCTCGTGGAGGACCCCGAAAACGGCAGCCAAAACTCGGTGGAGGGTCTGGCCTATGCGTCCTTGCAGCCCACGGTGAAGGAAAAACTCGCAGAAGACGCCGTATTTCTGAAGCGCCTCGTGAAAACCCTCCAGGATGCACCCCCACGGTCTCCGCTCACCTACGGCGCCCTCAGCATCTTTGCCAACCTCACGCGGTACCAGCCGCCCCGGACCGAAGAGCAAAAGCGCCTGGACCAGCTCAAGGCGTACGCCAATGCTGCCGGCAAATCGCATCTGCAGTCGAACCCGCTGGAAGATGAGCAACATGTGGCCCAGCGCGGCCAGCACGTCTTCGACGCCGGTGTGACCCCCGTGCTTGTCACGCACAGCAAGAACGGGTCGATCGCGTCCCTGGGCTTGATTGTCAGCATCATTCATGCCCTGTCGGTTACGCCAAGCCTGCGCGGCCAGCTCGCGCAGCAGGGCGCCGTGCGTCTGCTCATCGACGCCTGGACGAGCTTGTCTGCTGCTGCGAGTACTGGCGGCGGCGACGCTGGTGCGGTAAACGAAGCGACGCCGGCCGCCCGCGCCGCACAGCGCACCGCCGCACAAGCCCTAGCGCGCATCCTCATCACGACCAACCCGACCCACGTGTTCGGTGGCACGCGTCCCACGCCCATCAGCGCGGCGATCCGCCCACTAGCGTCGCTGTTGCGTCGCGCAGACGATGCGGAGTCGTACGACCTGCTGCCGACGTTCGAGGCGTTGATGGCCCTGACCAACCTGGCATCCACGGACGACGACACACGCCGCGGCATCATACGCGCGGCGTGGCCCGACGTGGAAGAGCAGATCTTGTCAAACAACGCGCGCGTGACGCGGGCGGCTGTCGAACTGGTGTGCAACCTTGTACAGGGCCCCGACGGCGTGGCGCTGTACGCAGACGTTGACGGCAGTGGCAGCGGCAGTGGCATTGGCGGCAACGCGGCGGCCGTGCGCAACCGGCTCAACATTCTGGTTGCGCTGGCGGACGCAGAGGACGCGGGCACGCGCAGCGCCGCGGCGGGGGCGCTTGCCTCGCTGCTCTCGTTTGAGAGCGTGGTGCGGACGGTTGTGGCGCGGGAGCGCGGTGTCAAGATTCTCCTTGGCCTTTGCGCACCGTCCGAAAGCGAAGACTTGCGGCACCGCGGCGCCGTGGCCATCTACAGCATGGCGGCGTGCGACGGCGAAACGGGGGAAAAGGCGCGCAAGGCCATCCGGGCAGAAAATGGCGAAGCGATTCTGAAGGACTGCGCTAGAGCGAGCAGACGGCAAGAGGTGGTGGAGGTGGTAGTGTATGCGCTCAAGGTGCTTCTGGAGGAGAAGTAGTAGCAACAAAAAGCCGGAAGCGCTCAGTTCATCGCAAAACTTTCTAGGTTAGATCTCGCTTCTCCTCTTGGGGAAAAAAATCTGTTCACGGGTTTGGCATGAAGCAAAGAATGCCCCTTTTCTTATATTTACCCAGCGGTCTATTGGTTTTGTTCTCTTAATCTCACGAACTTTCAAACACTTTTTACTTCTTTTATTTTCCTCTCACTGTACTAAATCCACCCTGTTCAGCACCGCAATGCTCTCTACGTGGGCGGTTTGCGGGAAGAAGTCAAACCCGCGCAAACTTTCAATCTCGTAGCGCGCCGCCCGTTTCTCCGCCTTGCCTGCGTCGTCTCCGTGCCCGCCGTCGGTTCCGTTTTGCGGCGGCAGCGGCGGGTTGGTACCGGGACCCCAGTTGACCTCGCCGCGCACCAGCATCCCCACGTCGCGCGCTTGCGTGTGCACGTTGCAGCTGACGTACACGATGCGCGCGGGCGCAAAGGCCAGCAGTTGGCGCAAAAAGGGCGCGTCGCACCCCTTCCGCGGCGGGTCCAGCACCACGACCGTCTCGTCCGGGTCGTACGTGACAACGCCCGCAAACAGCTGGGCCGCGTCCGCCGCGACGAACCGGCAGCGCTCGGGCGGCAGGTGGTTCAGCGCCGCGTTCGCGCGCGCGTAGGCGATGGACTGCTCGGCGATGTCGATGCCGATGGAGCCGCCCGGCAGCGTCGACGCGAGCGCAATGGTAAACAGGCCGGAACCGCAGTAGGCATCGACGAGGTAGCGCAGCGGCGTGCGGCCGTCTTCGTCCGCGCCCTCCTCCTCGGTGGTGGCTTTTGTTGCGGTACGCACCGGCCGGACGACGTTTTGCCGTACGTAGGCCGTCAGCGCCGGCAAAATCGAGTTGTTGTTCTGGAAGAAGCTGCCCGCCGGGTTCGTAAAGACGTAGTCGTCGACGTACTCGGTGGACGTGGCGTTGTTGTCGGTGATGCAAGTCTTGGTGTCCGTGTACGCATCGGTGTCGATGACAACGGCATCGGACGAGGGCACGCCGGCCGCGGCCTCGTCACCCGCACCCGGCTTTGCCGCACCCGTGTTGTTATTGCCGTCGTCGTCGTCGTTGTTGCGACTCTTGTAGCGGCGCTCTGTGCTCTCGCGCAGCAAGATCGTGGCGCCCCGCTGGTACGTGGCGTAATCGCGGGCGACACGGGCACGCTCCCGCGCCAGGCCCGCAACCACGGCGGGCGTGCCGATCGGGCACTGCTCAATGTCGAGCGTCGTGCGCGCCCCGCCCCCGGCCGCGGCCGTGCCCGCCTTGGCCATGAAACCAATGTCGGGCACGGCCGTCAGCGTGGCGCCGACCTTGTTCTTGCGCCGGAAGCCCGGCGGGCCGTCAAAGTGCGGCGTCAGTTTGGTGCGGTAGCCGTACTGCAGCGGGCTCGGCACCGTATCCTGGACGGGCGGCACGCTCTCGGGCGGCAGCTGCGAGAAGCGGCGGTACGCCCGCGCCACGACGCGCCGCTTGATGCGCAGCTGCTCGGCGTAGTCCAGCATCTGGTACTGGCAGCCCGAGCAGCGGCCAAAGTACGGACAGCGGACGCGGCGGCTGTCGTCGCCCGATGGGTCGCGCAGCTCCGGCGACGGGCGCACCACCTCCAAGACGTCGGCCACAGAGTAGGTGGGCGGCGGCGCCGTTTCTCCGGGAACGGAGCGCGGCTGCGGAAGGTGGCGGTACACTCTCGCGCGGACGATGTCGCCGGGAACCGCAAAAGACACCACGTAGATGCGGCGGCGACGGCGGCCACGCTTTTGAGCCTCGCTCTCGACGAGCGAGTACTCGGTGCGCTGAACGGCCAGGCCCTCGCCCGTCGAGGACAAGTCGACCACGTCCAGCTCAATTTCGGTGCCTGGCTCGGGCAGGTCTTCTTCCGCTTCCTCCTCTTCTTTCGCAAGCTCTTCGTCCTGCTGCCGTTGTTTCCTGTCGGCGTCCGCCTCTGCGGCGTGCTTTCCGGCCAGCGCTTTCACGTCGGCGTGTGAGTTTCGCATCAAAACCGGTTCCGATAGAGCCACAGCCGTCGCGTTCTCCTGCTTGATCTTCAACGCGGAGAGCAAGTCCTGGATGTCAGCCAACAGCACCTCCTCGGACGTGCCCTCGGTCACGGCGTTGGGTTTCCGGCCGCCCTTGAACTTTTTCTTGGGCGGTCTTTGCCGCCGGTTTCCACCTCTGTTCGCCGGGTCGCCGTTTTGCTGTTGCCTCCTTGGACTGCTTCCTGGAAACGGCCGCTTGCCATGGATCTCTGTTGCGGCCGCCATGGCCTCTTGCCGTTGTGCTGCCGTGGTGTCCAACGCGCTCATGGTAGCAAACAATCTCCGCCACGGTCTTCTCAAGGAGCCAGAGCCAGAAACACCAAAGTGCAGAGGACGAAGAGACAACCAACTTGGCGTCCTCGGGGTCGCAACGGCTGGTGGCTCTGAGAACGATCGGGACAAAGTTGAAATTGCCAGACGGGAACGAACCAGCTTCTTAGCTGGAAACAAAACCCGCACGCTCAACGGTAAGTACCGCATAAAACCACAGATCCCAATAGATCCAGCTTCAGAATAATTCTGGACGAATGGTACATCTTTCCTCTGTTTTTGACGCCTGTGAAGTCTTTCGATTTTTGGTCCGCCGTCACCTCAAAATTTCATGCGATGTCATGGATGACTAAAATCATTTTAAGCTTTTCTTCGTCCCGTTTTGTCTCGGCGCTGATTGGTTCCCGGCGCGAAAGGTACCGGAAGCTGGGTCGGCGTATTAGTCAGTTGGTTAGATTCGGGGTCACCGGGTCACCAGCACTAAATGACCCGCCGAGTGCCATTATCGGCCGGTTGTCGGTGCCGTCCAGATACTCCAGATACATGCCTATCTTTCCCCTGGCGACGGTATTTTCGACGACCATACACGCCTTATCTCCAGAACCTCTCCTCTCGGTTTAAGCTCTCTCACTCTTATACAAGCCCTGGCTTTTTCATGTTCATCGTAGCGCATATTCTTTCACGGAGGATTTGGGGGGACAGGCTTCGGATGTCTTTATGATATTGACCTCTTTACATAAATATGCGTGAGTCTCCATCCAGTCATTTTATTCCTCCCTATTTCATTTTTTTTTCCTGCATTTATTTATGTTCTTATTTCTTACGCTACTCATTGTTTCACTTGTCTACAATGTTGCACGTTGGACACCATCAAGAAGTAGTACACTGACCTGGTCGTAGGTTCTCCCTCCTTCTCACGGGACTGGCTGCTCCTCTTACTAGCCTTTGAGGCCCGGCTGGCTCTGGCCCGGCCACCGCTGCAGCAGCCGTTACAAGATGTCAGCCATCTCGGCGCGGGTGCCGATTCTGGCCACGTCTACGGCTCCCACGGCGCCGTGGCCTGCGAAAGCACCATTTGCTCCAAGATTGGCGTTGACTTGATGCGGCAAGGCGTATGTCTTCTTCTCTCTGTATCTTGTGACCAGGAGCTGTTATTTCTTACTTACTTGCAACCGCATAGGGCACCGCCGCAGATGCCTTGGTTGGCACCACGCTCTGTGTCGGCGTCGTTGGCATGTACCACTCGGGCATCGGAGGCGGCGGCTTCATGCTGGTGCGCGACGCCCAGGGCAATTACGAATCCGTGGATTACCGCGAGACCGCGCCCGCTGCGGCCTACGAAAACATGTATGACGGCAACATCGTCGGCAGCGTGTTTGGCGGGCTGGCCGTGGCCGTGCCGGGCGAATTGCGTGGACTGGCGTACTTGCACCAGAAACATGGGGTACCTCCCCCCCCCAAATCCCCTTCGGCGTCTCCTGTTCAAGACACCCTTTTTGATACCAGCCGCTGACTTCCCAGGCTCTCCCGTGGGAAACGGTTGTCCTGCCGGCTGTCCATGTGGCAAGAAACGGATTTCGAGGTGAGCTGGAGCTCTCGTTGTGCCTTTGCGATACGAAGAGCCATATTGATGCTAATTACTCAGTTTCGGAGGACCTTGTCCGCTACATGGACTCTGCTATGTCCATGGGGGGCACGTTTCTCGTCGACGATCCCGTGTGGGCGGTGGACTTTGCCCCCAACGGCCGGCTTGTGCAGCTAGGCGACATTATTACGCGCAAGCGCTACGCAAAGTAAGAAGAAGGGCTTTTTGTGTTTTGCCTCGAGCTTGTAGCGCAGGAACTGTTGTTTTAACGCTGCACACAGCACGCTCGAAGCGATTGCCAAGAAGGGAATCAACGATTTTTACGAGGGGGCCATGGGTGAGTCCGCCCCATCACGTTCGCTGTCTCCTTCACACGAGCCAATGCCTTCTATCTAACAGCGCCCCATCTACGTAGCCAAGGCCATGGTCGAGCTCATCCGCGACCGAAATGGTTCCATGACCTTGGATGACTACCGCCGCTACACGATCCAAGTCCGGCCGGCCGTCAGCACCGTGTTTCGCGGCCGCAGGCTGTTCTCGACGGGGGCCCCCTCGTCGGGCGCCGTGGCCCTGTCCATCTTCAAGACCATGGAGCAGTTCCCGCCGGCCGACAGCGACGAGCACGTCAACCTGACCACGCACCGCTTCGACGAGGCGCTGCGCTTCGGCTATGGCGCGCGCAGCCACCTGGGCGACCCGGCCTACGTCAAGGGCGCCGCGGCGTTCGAAGCCGACCTGCTGTCGACGCAGCGGGCGGCCGCCAACCGCCGCAAGATCCGCGACGACACCACGCTGCCGGTCGAGGCCTACGACCCGGCGGGCACGTATGTTGCGTCGCCGGGCCACGGCACCAGCCACGTGGTGGCCACCGACCGGTCGGGCATGGCCGTCAGCAGCACCACGACGATCAACACGCTCTTTGGCTCGCTGCTGATGACGGCCGACAGCGGCATCATCCTCAACAACCAGATGAACGACTTCTCCATCCCGGGCGCCGACAACGAGTTCGGGTACCCGCCGAGCCCGGCCAACTTCATCCGCGGCGGCAAGCGGCCGTTGAGTTCGATCACGCCGCTCATGGCGGAGACGCTTCCAGGCGAGGACGACGACGACAACGTCGTCGACAACGGCAGCAGCAGCACAGAATGGTCGGCGAAACGGCCCGGCCAGTTGCACCTGGTGACCGGCGCGGCCGGGGGCAGCCGGATTCTCTCGGCCACGGTGCAGGTGGCGTGGCACGTGCTCGAACACGGGCGCAGCATGGCCGCCGCGCTCGCCGCGCCCCGGCTGCACGACCAGCTGATTCCCAACCGGGTGACGTTCGAAACGCACTTTGACAACGGCACGGTGGCGAGCATGGCGGCGCGCGGCCACGATGTGCTGTGGACCACGCGGTTGGAGAGCTCGGCGCAAGGGATTCGCGTGCTCGCGGACGGCCGCTTCGAGGCGGCCGGCGAGCCGCGGCAGCACAACAGCGGAGGGGAAGTATTTTGAACGTGGACCTTTTTGCTCTTTGTTTTTTGTTTCTTGTTTTTCTTTCTTCTTTTCCCACCTGCTTTTGGTTTCAATATCATACTCGCATATAAAACGCATTTATAGCAAATAGAAAGATCATTTGACTTGCTCTACATAAAAGGAATGGGTATCCATGAAGCGTAAGATCGTTCTAAAGGTGAGACGAACACAGAGAGAGAAGGGAGAATAAAAACAAACATAAAAACAAACGACAAACAAAAGAAGACAGCAAAGAAAAAAAAAGTTCACGGAAATTCGACACTGCTATATGACCATGGCCACCAATCTTTCCATCTGTGCGACCCATTTCTTCGCAAACTCTTCCTCAGTGAACCGCTTCGCCGACTGCCGTGCCCGCTCGCGCCAGGCCAGCGGGTCGGGCAACGTCAGTGCTTGCGCAAAACCCGCGGCAAACTCGTCCGCGGTCGTGGCGTGGAACCCCGTCGGCAAACCATCGATGGGCGTCACGATGTCCAGCTTCGGCCCACCGCTGTCGTGCACAACAGCCACAAGCCCAGCCGCCTGGTACTCGACCACGCCGATGCCAAAGTGCTCGTTCCACATGCCGTTGACGCCGACCGACGCACGCCGCAGCCAGCGCAGAATCGCAGGCCAGGGTGCGTCGAGGTGAAACTCGACCGCGTCGCGGATGCCGAGCTCGTTGACGAGCAGGCGCAGCTGGTAGACGCGCTTGGAGTCGTGGTCGTCGCGAACGCTCCCCACGAGCACAAGCTTGGGGTCTTGTACTGTGACCGCGGCGCCACCCTTTTGCGACGACGACGTCCGCCTGTTCTTCTTGAGAAACTTGGCAAACGCCTGCAGAATCAGGTGGTGGTTTTTCTCCGGTCGAAACTGCGCAATGTACAGCAACACAGGCTCGCGCGACGCCTCGCTCGCTGCCGACACGTCCACTTCCTGCTCGAGTTCGCGCACGGCCACCGGCGGGTAGACCACCGCAATGTCCGTGTTCCGCGGGTCTTTTCCGCCGCTCGTGGAACGATTTTTCTTAGCCCGCAACGGGCCCCACAGAGCCTGGATGTGCCCTTGCGTCCAGCTGGAATTGGTCATGACCACGTCGACGGACGCCCCTACGGATGCGTAGAAGTGCGCAAAAACGCGCCAATAGGCGCTTTTGACGAGGCCGCGAACACCGACGCCCTGGCCCGCATTTACACCATGGCTACCCACGGCGGAGCGTGGGTCCAGCGAGGCCAGCATATCTGTAGAAATGGTCGGATAGTGCACGTAGGCACCCGTGGGTACGCTTCGAAAGAGGAGCTTGCAGAAGCCGAGGGAAAAGGCGTAGCCCATGGTGTCGACGAAAATGTCCGGCACCAGCAGCGACAGAGCGTCCCAGGCCATGATGATCGAGCCAAACGACTGGCCGGCGAGTGTGAAGTGCGGCCAGGTCGAGGCCAAAACCCAGCGGCGCGTGGTCAGGTAGAGGAACGAAACGGTCGGCGGGTGGAGGTGGATGTTGAAGCGGTCCTAGAGAGACGTCAGCCACGTGCGACGAGCGACGACAAGAGAGAAAACGGAGAGGACAAGAAAAAAAAGAAGCGAACGTACTCGCACCCGTGCTAGAATAACATCTTTGTGCACATCGTGGTCGCCCGTGTAAACGACACACTTGGCCTTGGGCCAGCGCTGCTGCGTAGCTCGAATGGCCGCCCACAGCACGCGTTCTCCGCCGCCGCCAGCGTTGCTGCCCCAGTCAATCTGGTTGTTCTTCACGCTCCCTCCCAAACATCTTTGCAACAACAATGACACTCACCAAAAAGGGTGAAAGAACCCCACAATCCCCTCCCAGTCCTTCTCGCCTTTCTCGCCGTTGCCGACGGAGCCCGTGGTGCAGGCCTCAACGTTCTCCCAACCGTCGTCGTCATCGTCACTGCTGCCTGCCGCTGCCGCCCTCCGCTCATCTTGGAACAGCTTCTCGTCAGCCGCCATGACCTGGAGCAGCTGCTGCCGCTGGCTCTCGGTCCGTTGGCGAAGGTACCATCCCAAGGTCGAGCCAGCCAGGCGCCAGATGGAAGGCAGCAGCAAGACCGTCACAACCACCGCCGTCACAAGAGCCGCGACCGTGAACGAGCTGCTGCTGCCGCCACCGTCGCCACCGCTATCGCATGTTTGTGCAAACCAGGACCGCCGCGAGGCTGCAGAGCAGCTTCCGGTCATCGCGAAGAAAGGCTGTCGGAGAGATGAGACGAAGCTCTTAAACGAGGCAAGTCAGAGAATATCGAGAGGACCATGCGCATGTAAGAAGGGTTTCCCGGAAGCGGATCAAACCAGTAAACAATGGTCGTCGGCCCTGCGAGGCTTTCTGGGGCTTAAAGGGTCACCATGGTTTGCTGGGTGTGTTTGTTTATCAAAAAAGACGAAAAGGCGACTCGAATACTACTTTCGTATTCTATGGCTCTTTCGTACAGGCTGCCCGCCCGCGTCCCATGCCCCAAAACCAGCCAATCACAGCAAACTGCTGAGCTGTCCCTTTCGCGACGACCCACGCTAGAAATGGAAGGGCCTTAACTAGCCTGAGACGCACCTTCCGCCCGCGTGTGCACTGTGGCATGTGCTAACAGCAGGGAAGGCCGCCCACCGGTCATACTAGCGTGGCTCAGGTGGTGTACCCTGGGAAAGTACCGCCATAGCATCACAAGCAACTACAGGCGATCAAGCGCAAAAACGGCAATTTTCGGCTTCACATTCGGTCGCGACACAAAGCGCATGCCCCTTTTTTGCTGAAGTCATGGCGCCTCCGCCCACTCACGGCATCCGCTTATTGCGGCCAGCGTCGTTTACATATCTAACCTCGTCACCGGCCGCAAGTTCGCTTTGTGCGTCTCGTCCGCGTCGGCACGCCTCATTTTTGTCGCCGTCTTCTTCTCCCCCTTCGGCGAGCGCCTCGTCTTCCTCGCCCCCATCGCCTGGCTTTTCTCTTTCGCAGTCAGCAGGACGGCCCCGGCAGGGTGTGGCCTGGCGCCCATGTCACTCTCCGAACGGCCGCCGCCGGCGCTTCCACATTGCCCCGCTGATCAATGGGCCCGTCGATATGGCCGAGGTGCTCATTGCCCAGCTGCACGCCGTCAGCCACACGCCCTGGTTCGTCACCATTCCGCTTGTGGCGCTGGGCGTCAACCTTGTCGTGCGTCTGCCGTTTAGCCTCCAGGCGCGGAGGATTGCCCAGAAGCGCGCGGCGCTCACGCCGCTTTTGCAGGCGTGGCTCGCCGCGCACGGCAAGGCGCTGGGCGCTCGGATGGGACGGCAGGCGGCCGAGCAGCGGCGGCAGGGGCTGCCTGTGTCTGAACGGACATCCCGGGAAACGGAAGCCGAATTGATGCGGCTGGGCGTCCAAACGTGCAATCGCGTCTACCGCCGGTTTGGCGCGCAGCGTTGGAAGCTGTACGGCAGCCTGCTGGCGCTGCCGCCGTGGCTGGTGGTGATTGAGGCCATCCGGCGGATGAGCGGTGCGCCGGTGGGCTTGCTGGGGCTCATATTTCGCACCGACAGCGGCGCCGCCGGGGTTGGTGGTGTTGGTGCAACCACGTGGCCAGACGCAGCAGCAGCAGCAGGAGCTGCCGCGGATACGAGTGTTGGTTCCCTTGTCCAGGATTCGTTCGCTACCGGCGGCTGCCTCTGGTTTCCCGATCTGACCGTGGCGGACCCGTACTTCATCCTCCCCTTTGCGTTGTCGGCCATGCTCGTGGTGAATGTGCTGCCCCCCACGGATGCGGGCCGACGAAGGCTGTTTGGCCTGGCTCCCAAAGAACTGGCGTCCTCGTCGCACGGCAGCAGGACGAATCCCGTTCTCAGAAACGAATTTGCCATGCTCGTCTTGCAACGGACTTTGCTCATCATGTCGGTCTCGGTGGGCTTCGTCACGCTGCACTTTCCTAGTGCGATTCATTTGTACTGGCTGGCGTCGGCTTCGACGAGCTACCTCATCACGCACGCCGTCGGTTACCTTATGCCGGTCTACGAACCGAGCTACGTTCCCAGCAAGAACATAGACCTTTGGGTACAGTTACCTCCGCCACCCTCTTTCGCAAAGCTACCCAAACAGTGATTTATCCAGGATTTAATAAGAGCGCGGTCGTGTCGAATATGAACAGTGTCTTGTATTATGCAGATGTGATATGTATATATATACGAAAGTAGAGCGGCATGTATCATGCCTTTCAGTTTTGACCATTAGGCGACGAAGCACAGTAGGGGGATACAAAACGGAATAAGACAAAAAAAAGCACGAAGCATAGGTGCAACGAGCAAAACAAAATAACATCAGTGATGAGAAAACGAAAGAAAAAAAAAGAAGGAAAAAGAAGGAAAAAAAAATCAAAACAAAAAACTCCCCTGTAACGCCATGCCACCCGTGGAAGACAAAGAAAATGTACTACAAAAAAAAAGTAGCTTCATCCGAATCAGTGAAATGCGGTCTTTCTCAGCCCAAAAAGACCGCCAACAGCACGATTGTCAGAATCACCGCCAGCACCAGGAGCAGGCAGCACGCCTTGCCACGCGCGTTGCGCTGGTACTGCGCCGCCGACCGCAGTTCGTAGTCCGCGCCGCGCGTGTCCGTTCGCACGTCTTCCACATTGTTGGCAATGTCGTCGAGCTGCTCACCCTGCTCCTGCACCATGGTCGCCACCTGCGTAAAGAGCACATTGAGGTCGCTGACGCCCTGCTCGATGTTGCGGATTTCGTCCTCGCGCTCGATGATCAGCGCCTCCTGGAAGTCAACCTCGTCCTGTGGGGCAAGCCGCAACAGCTCTTGCTCCTGTTGCTGCTCGAGCAGGGCCTGTTGTTCATGGCCGCCGCCGCCGCCGCCGCCGCCTGCTGCTTCCGTCTCGTCGCCCACGGCCGCCCGTGCCGCAGACACCGACGCCTTTTCTTTCTCGAGGGCCCGGCGCTGCAAAATCTGGAACTCGGACAGAGCGGCCTGGAACTCGCGGGACAACTTCTGCTGGGTATACCGTTGTGTGGGCTGTTGTTGTTCAGTTAGCAACGCGGCGGACGTTGTCTCCATAGAACAGGAGCGGGAGAAAGAACACCTTACCGTCACGTCCTCCCAAGCTTGCACCTTTTTCACCCCCTCGCCCACCTCCTTGAACAGGCTGCGCGCCTCGTCCAGTACGTCGTTGACCCGCTCGCGCACGCGCGCATTGTCCTGGCGGGTACCGAGGTGACCGATGTCTCGGCGGAGGTTGGCGGAATGGCCCTGCAGCTTGAACAGCGTGTTGCTGAGCCGCTGCGCGAGCACCTGAAAAGATGGGTCGTCGATGTAAGCACCATGATCCGTGCTGCCGTCGTTGTTGGCGGTGCCGCCGCGCCGCCGGCCGGCCTCCATGGATGAGAGCTGGTCGAAGGACATGCCGGGCGCCGTCGTTTTGTTTCTTCGAAAGGATTGTTAGGGAACCGAGTGAGCGCAAGATAAACGAGAGAACAGAGAAGAGACAGTCGAAAATAAAGCCAAGCCACAAACAAGCGTTGACACTGCAAAAGATAGACAGCAAAGAAACAACGCAGATACGGCTTGTGAAAGAAAGGGTGTTTGCCTAGCAAGCCGGCTGCCGGGTGACTGCATTGCGTCGGATTGTCTCATGGTGGATCCCCCTCATTTGTCGACAAGGTCACGTGTACGCACTCTTGGCCGTGTGAAAGCGTCCATTAATACTAGTAGGCTTCCCGCCAATCACGTCGCATTATGTAGTTCATGCATTATGTCATCTTAAGAGCCACCATGTTTTGTCACGTGAATGCGAGTGTGCTTGACGCGTTTTCATTGGCTGCTGGACGCGTTTAAAGCTGCAAGTAAATAAAGCTCCTCGACAACGCTCTCCTGCTTCTCTCTCTTTCTCTTTCTTCAACCACCAGCGACGGCTCACGATACCGACCTCGACTAAGATCTTGCCGCCCAATTCGACGTCTACAGACCACAGCTATCTCTCTGGCAGCCGACCATCGACCATACTTTGTTGTGCAATTCAAGCCACCGCATGTCGTCACCTTCTTCCTCGGTGTCGTTTGTTTTTCTGTTTCCGCCGTCGTCTCTTTTCGTGGACCAAATTGCGAACCCACTGCCAGCCAAGCAACTTTTCTGTCGCGCACGTGTTTTGGGGGGCCTTTTGGTTCCGGCACACGCTGCTTCCACACGCTTCGCCTTCCCTGCAGTTTCCCGAATCACCGTGTTCTCGAGAGGGGATGTCGTTCAAAGACGTGCTCACGGAAATGGGCGGTATCCTCCATTTGTGCAGAACCTGCCGCCCATGTGAGCATTACGGTTTCGGAACTTAACCCTACGCTTTTTGGTGGTTTGTGTGTTCCCTTCCTCCTAGTTGGGTCATACTCGAGTCTTGCGTCCGCGGTCCGCTCCAGCTTCTTCTCTTCGTTTTGGCCCTCTAGCTCCGCCTAGCTTTTTGACCGGCGCAAGGCCTCCTTTTGCTTTCCGTTACGCTGAAAAGTTTGACGTGAGATGCATTTGTGGGCTTTCACTTCTCTGGACGGCCGCTGAAAAGTTGCTGCCAGGGACCGGCAAACGTGACGGGGTGACCGGCCGAAGCGAGAAGAAAAAACCACAACGGAGCAATTCCAGTCACCCAGCGAAGCCCTTTTGTTTCCCCACGGCCTAGCAGGTGGGCAAGAAGTGTGACGCCCATGAGTCGGTACGATAAGAACCTCTGGCCTGAGGTCGCTCGTCAGGCCACGCTGCTGGAAACCAGTTTTTACCCTGGTCATTTTGTTGGGTCGCCGCACGGGTCAATGTCGAGAAGCAATATGACGCCTCGAAGCAACCGAAGACAATGCGTCAACGTCGTGAGGTATTTCCCTTCGTTCTATTTTTTCGGTTTCGGGACAACTCCCAAACTACCAGAGACGGAGTGGAACGCAACTTGGGCTACAACCGAAAATAGCATAACCGGGTGTTTTCTGAAATAAGTCAGTTCTGGGCGGCAGCTTTGCCCGATTCTCACATAAAACCTAGGACGCCCTTTGAGGAAGTTCAGGGTAGTGAGGAAAGGTTTTGCCGTCCCAGCTCCAACGAGAAAACGCCGCGCTATTTTATCACAATGCCTCTTTTGCCCTTGTTGTCACGTTCTCTGATACTCCTAACTCTCTGGCTGTCTTACGGCAGGAAATGGAAAGCCTCGCTTTGACACAGCGTCGTTCTTTGGTCTTCAACAGTCTAGCTCAGACTTCCCAGTGGCCTTGCTACGGCGCATCTTCTTCCGCGCCGTCGGAGAATTGCGTTAGAGCATGTCGTGCAACGTCTGCGTTCTTACGCTGTATGTTCATGTGACTCCGACCAGACGCATCAACTTGCCAAAATCCTCGATACTTTTGTGTTGTGGACTTGGCGAGACGCCACTACCAAGGGTTTCTTTTGGTACTGCTCCGAAAGAATCCATTGTTTCTTTCCTCTGGTCTTCCTGGGCGAGAACTCAACCAGGACAAGATTTGCAGAGATGATAGCGCGGCTTTTACGGATGATTTTGTCTGCGCGGAAACCATGCTTCTTTCCTTCATTTTACTCGTTACCGGAACTACCGGTGTGTAAAGGTTTAGGAGCAACAAAATCCAGTCCATGTCGGCAGTGTGCACATACGGACAGATTGACGCTTTCGGTTGGCTTTGGGTTTGGGTTCACGTTTGAAACGGCGGTATGGGACGATTGACAAGCGGCAACTGAGGAAAGGAACACGTGATTCGCTTTTGGCGAAGCGCCGTGCGCGGAGTTCCGCTTGTTTCTGAGAACGAAGTTCCACGGGAGAGAACCGGCTGTGTCGAATACGGGATTTAGTTGGCCTTGTTTAAGGTTTCCACGGAAGGTCAAGGCTGCGGAGACGAGGCGTCAAGCGTCGAGGTCGGATTTTGTCGTAACAGGCGCCTTTGGCGGGCACGCGTTGAGGCTTGTTATCGCGAATGGATCGGACCCCCAACCCCTTTTTCTGCTTATTTTCCCCATTTCTGCTTGCTGCTTTGCCCTCTCTTCTCTCCACGAGAACCATTCATCGTGAAAGACAGGAGGATGATTCCGGGACCCATCTCGAGTTGGCGTCAGAGCTTCGTGCTCGTCTGGGGTTTGTCCACCACGTCGATTATGGTGAAGAGGGTTCCTTGGCCGGGGGAGTGAGGACATAGACGCAGGATGATCTGGCGAGCGGCGGAGGGAAGGGGCCCGTTCCCGTGGTGCAGGGCAATCTTACGAACAAGGACGGGGCTTTGTGGCAAGCTGGTCCTGGTTGTCTCCCTCGCCTGAAACATGGTGTAGAGAGACAGCCCCCCTATTTTTCAGGGGATAAGTCTCACCCTTGTCCTTTCGCGTGCTGCTTTCGTTGTTATAAAAATGGCTAACAAATTTGTTGCAGATGACGCCGACCGACTAAATATCACTCTGTGCAAGACTTTCATCAGAAAGGATTTATTTTTTGCGGTTCGAAAGGCAGAACTTCGGTGAGTCGATCCTTTCATGATGTACAAACCCGTCTCACGGAGCTAGGACCAAGGCCAACGAGCTGGGCCTTGCCTACCGCGAAATATGCAAGCTTGTGTCCTATGAGCATTGCCGTGTAGCTGCTGGGATTAGACGGATGCTGCAGGAGTTGCTACGGATGTTGTTACTTTTTCACAAGACAAAAGACTAGTCTTCGTAGTTGAGTGCTAGCTGAAGATTGTTCCACAGACCATCTCTTGAGGTCATTTCAATTTCCTTTTCCGTCTAATGGTAGTGTATGCAGAAAAAAAACTGAATTAGCTTAACTATGAACCGAAACAAAAGCTTCTATACGAGCAAGAACAATCCCACAAAATTTATCAATGTTGACAAAAAAAAAAGCTTTTATGCCCCTGCCCGCGCTGCCTCCTTGCGACGGATCTTGTCAGCCACCCGCTTGAGTGCCATCTTGGCCTCGCCCTCCTCAAACGTGGAGAGATCGTAATAATTGGGTGCAATGTCCTAGGAGAATGTATGTTAGTGAGATATCCAGAAGAAGAAGGGTAGCATTTGGGTAGACAAAAAAAAAATCAAAAAATCAAAACATACCAACAACCATTCCGGCCGGATGCCGGTCACCGTCCGGATGTACTGCTTGCTCGTGAGCACAAACTCGTTGTACACGACCCAGTCGAAGTCGGTCGCCAGGCCCGTGCTCGGGTGGATGATGACCGCCTGGTTGTCCTTGATCGTGCGGTAGATCTTGCCCGACGCCTGCCGGTGCGCCACCTGCATGAAGAAGCCGGCCACCAGCGCCCGCCGGATGTTGGTGTAGTAGTCCTTGTTGCCGTAGGGCGTGCTGACCAGCTCCACCCCGTGCGTCTCCATGTACGTCTTGAGCTGCGCGCGCACGTTGTCGGCGCTCGAGAGGTGCCGGAACGACAGAAAGTGCTCGTGGCACCAGTGGCGCAGCTGGTCCGTCGAGCTCTTGAGCGCCTCGCCCTTGAACGCGTGGTACGCGTTCAGCAGCGTCAGGTGGTCGCTGTCCGGGTGGGTGAACCGCGCCTTGGCCTCGTCGGCCCGCTTGCGCGCCGACGCCGGGCGCAAAAAGATCTGCGGCACCGACAGCAGCGACACGATCGACAGAATCTCGTTGGAGCAGTAAAACTCGGGCGACGTGATCAGCATGACGGCCAGCGACGGGTCCAGCGGGAACTCGGACGCGACGCCGCCGAGATCCGTCAGTTCGCCCTCGTCGTCCAGGCACGCCAGGTAGTTCAGCTCCTCGAGCGCGCGCATCATGGTCTCGGGCGGGGGCGGGTCCATGAAGTCGAAGCGGACCAGGTCCTGGACCCCGAGCTTCTTCAGCTCCAAGATGGTGTTGCTCAGGTTCGAGCGCAGCACCTCGGGGTACGTCTGCTCGATCAGGTCCTTCTTGAACGCCTTTTCGGTGTACAGCCGGAAGCACTTGCCGGGCCGCGTACGGCCGGCACGACCAGCGCGCTGCTGGGCCGACGCCCGCGAGATGGGCGTGACGAGCAGCGACTCCACACGGATGCGCGGGTTGTAGATCTTTTGCTTGCTGAAGCCGGGGTCCACCACATACACGATGCCGTCAATGGTCAAACTCGTCTCGGCAATGTTCGTCGACACGATGCACTTGCGGCCGGGACGGCCGCCCTTTTTGAAAGGCTCGGGGGCGCGCTCAAAGATGCGCTGCTGCTGGTGCGGCGGCAGCGTGCCGTAGAGCGGGTAGATGGCCATCGGCCCGGCGTCCGACTCGCGGATCATCTCGTCCACCTCGAGGCCGATGCGGCGGCACGCGTCTTCGATCTCGTCTTCGCCTGTCAGGAACAGCAAGATGTCGCCCTCCGCCTCGGTCGCGTGGATCTGCAGCACCGTCCGCACAGCCGCCTCCATGTAGTCCTTCTCGGGCTCGGGGGTATAGAAGATCTCGACGGCGTGGGTGCGGCCGGGCACGGCGAGGAGGGGCGCGTTGTGGAAGTAGCGCTGGAACTTTTGGGCGTCGAGCGTGGCAGACATGATGACGATCTTGAGGTCGGCGCGGCGCAGGGCCAGGTCCTTCAACAAGGCCATGAGGATGTCGGTGGCCAGGGTGCGCTCGTGGGCCTCGTCGATCATGATACAGCTGTAGCGCGAGAGGTCCGGGTCGTTCATCGACTCGCGCAGCAGCTGGCCGTCGGTCATGTACTTGAGCAGCGTCTTGGGACCCGTGCAGTTCTCGAAACGGATGCTGTAGCCGACCTCCTCGCCGAGCTCCACGTCAAGCTCGTCGGCGACGCGCTGTGCCACCGACATGGCGGCCACGCGCCGCGGCTGCGTGCAGGCGATCATTTTGCGGCGGAACTGCGGCATGTCGTCGTACAGGATGTACTGCGGGATCTGCGTCGTCTTGCCGGAACCCGTCTCGCCGACAAAGACCAAGATTTGCGTGCTGTGGTAGACGTCGAGGAACTCCTGGCGCTGTTTGCTCACGGGTAGGTCGCGCCGCGTCGTGAGGATGCGGAAGTACTGCTGTGTGTGCGGCCGGCCGGTGAAGGCGTTGTACTCGCCGTCCTCGACGGCGGCCACCTGCGCCGCCGTCGTCGCGTGCCGCGTGAGGCCCTTGAAAAAAGGAGCCGACGGGTGGACCGGCCGCCTCTCGCCGCCCTTCTCTGCTCCGTCGTCGCCATCCGCGGCGTACATGTGCGCCAGGTACTTGTTGTAGGCCGGTTTCGCGTCCGACTTGTTGTCCTCCCGACCAACGCTGCTGCTGCTGCTGCTGCTGCTGCTGCTGCTGCTGCCGCCGCCACTGCCGCCGTTTTCCTGTTTTGACCTCTCTTTCAACGAGACGGCTGCCGCCTCCACCACCGCCACGGAATCGCTGCCGGCATCGGCTTTCAGCCGCGTCTTCTTGTTGCTGTCCGCATCGTCGCCGTTTTCTCTCTTTATTCTCTTCATTTGCGGCGCGTCGTCTTCCGAATCCAAGCTTGCCCGTTTTGTTCCCTTTTTTGAATTGTAGTCGTTTTTTTGTGTAGCGTCCATCGTGGTTGTGAGAGGAGACAAACGAAAGGAGAAAAAAAGGGAAAGAATTACTGGGATAAATAATCCACAAAAAGGTAGAAAACTGGGGAACGTTTTTTTTTTGTCTACCGTTTTGAAGTCAAAAAAAGATTTATGGCAGGCGCGCAAAGGGTCGGTCTTTCTTTACTTGCGAATTGCCACTAAAAACATTTTTGTACCAATAGGAAGAGCATGCTCTTTAATATGCGATAAGCGATAAGGGAGAATAGCCCACCGAGGGGCAGCCAGGTATCTGATACATACTTTTTTGCGGTGAAGGTGTTAGTCCATACATGTACTGATAACATTGGTCTCTTACCTTGGGCTCTACCTCTTTGATCATCACCGTTGACAGTAAATAAATATTTTGTGCTTCAACAGCTTCTCACTCTCTCAGTGAGGTCCTGAACAGCCACCATCTGCTGCATACACCTCAGGCACCCGCCCTCTTTCCCCGTGAGAGATACTTTGTTTGGGGGCTGATTAATGGGAACATTCGTGGCCTTCAGCTGACTAACGGGGAAATTCATGGCTTTGGTTTTCTTTTTGTTTCTTTTTCTGTGAAATTCTGTTTCAGCCGCATCGCTTCAAATCTATCTTGATCACGGGGAACTCACAAGCAAGAGAAGGCTGTGAAATTCTCAGAGGAGAGGCCTGGAGACCAGAAGACTACGAGGTCGCACACTACGAGCTTATGATGGCGGGTTGCTGGTCGGACAACTCGAAGATATCAGAATCTTCTTGAACGCTTCGCCAAGGCTTCCCTCACCGTTTCCTTTCCGTCTCGTTTGAATCCTTCAACCAAACGTGTTTACCTTCACCGTTCTTCGTCTCGTGGACATTCAAGATGTCGTCCAAATCCGCGGCACAAGAGTACAACCAAGGCTCGCAGGGCGCCTACCCGGCTTTCTACTTTGGCCAGCACGACTCAGACAGATGGGAAGCGCTGACCGACAGCCAGTATGGCTACGTCTTGAACTCTGGCGTATGTTGGCGTGTCGTGTATTCCTTTGCTCGGATGTTTGTTGTCTCTTTCGTTTGTCGTCCTTCACCTAACATCATCAGTTCTCCTTTGCCACAGCCCCCATCACAAACCGCCAGTTCCGTGACCGCGTTTTTGCTCTGCAAACGACCTATCGCCATGCTGCCGAATCTGATGTTTTGTCTGAGACGGAGCGTGCAAACCCGTCCTTCCCGCTGCCGACGATTCCCGCACTCACCGACGACGACACCACGCTTTTCCCAGGCTTCTGCACGTCGGCACTGATCGCCTACTCCAGCCCGTGGATCGACCTCTATTCTAGCGATCCGCTGGTGGCCAATCTGTCCCGCCAGGTCCTCAACCTCGAAGTGGCCTATGCCAGCTTCTGCGGCGTCCGGGGCATCATCGTCCCGGGCCCCCGCGCCGACGCGGACGGGAAGCGTGTGGCCCAATACGGCCGCGCCATCCGGGAAGCGCTACAAGTGGCCGGCCGTGTCAGCCTGGTCGTCCACCTTCCCATGTACCGGGAACCCGGCTTGGAAGAAAAGACCGAGACGACGTTGTCTGGGCCGGATGCCTATGCTGCCACGGACAAGGCGGCCGCAAGCGAAGAGATTGACATCTACAGCTGCTGGGACACATGGCACAGCATTCGCTCCGTCTGCGATTACAGCCCGAGGCTGTCGGTTGGTGAGCACTTTGTTGTCACGTTTACAGCCTCGAGAGTGGACATTCGAGGGAAAACCAAACCCTTGCTAACCAGACAAAAACAGCCATTCGCATGCCCCGGCGACTGCCTGAGGTGGAATTGCAGACGCGCTGGTTTGCCGAGCCGCTGCATTACCTCACCTTTTCCGCTTCCATCTTCCAGCAGAACCGTGCGGGCTACCCGACTCTGAGCAGACACCACCAAGAACTCATCCATAGGTACATGCGCCTCAAGAACGCGCCTTGGTTTCTCTTGGCCGACACGGGCCCTGACGCCGCCGATCTGGCCGCGGCCATTTCGTCCGGCCCGTCGTCCTCGTCCTCGTCTCCGTCTTTTGCGCCTGTGAACAATTCGTCAACGGATTTTCCGACGCCAGCCGAGGCGGCGCGCAATCCGGCGTTCGTTGACAGGGGCAAGCCGAAGAAGAACGCGTACCTCACGTACCTGAAGTACGTGGAGAGAGAGCAGCAGCCGTATTCGGCACTGGAGTCGTCCACGTTGACGAGCTTCCAAGACTGGCTGCAATCGCCGCTCCAGCCGCTCGCTGACAACCTCGAGTCTGCCACGTACGAGGTGTTTGAGGGCGACCCGGTCAAGTACGATCAATACGAAAAGGCCATTGCAGCGGCCATGGCTGACTGGAAGACGCTCAACAAGCCCACGTCGGCCATCCCGCGCAACGGCGGCGGCGGCGGCGACCACGCCGTGCCCGAGCTCGTGGTGACCGTGGCCGGAGCAGGACGCGGGCCCCTCGTGACACGCGTCCTGCGGGCAAGCCAGGCGACGGGCGTGCCCATCCAACTGTGGGCGCTGGAAAAGAACCAAAACGCGTACGTCTACCTGCTGCGCATGAACAAGCTGGTCTGGGGCAGCAAGGTGCACCTAGTCAAGACGGACATGCGCGGGTGGGCGGGCCCCATCGCCGAGGGCTACGAGGGCAGAAGCAAACCCGTCGTCACCAAGGTGGACATCCTGGTGTCGGAGCTGCTGGGATCCTTTGGCGACAACGAGCTGTCGCCCGAGTGCATCGATGGTGTCCAGCAGCACCTCGCATGGCCGCACGGCATCTCGATCCCGCAGTCGTACACGGCCCACCTCAGCCCGATCTCCTACCCGCGCGTGCACGCGGAGCTTTGCAGCCGCGCCGACAACGATGACCACGCCTTCGAGACGCCGTGGGTCGTGCACCTGTACGCCATCGACTTTGTCTGCCAGTCGGTGCCCGGCCACCCGCGCTTCCAGCAGGCGTGGGCATTTGAACACCCGGTCCGCCTGCCCTTTGTCGAGGCCTGGGCGGCACGCCACGGCAGCAAGCCCGTCCAGACGGACGGCTGCGGCGCCATGGCGCTGGCGGCGGGCCGCAACGAGCACAACACCCGGCACTGCCACCTGACCTTTGTGTGCCGCCCGCGCGGCGTCGTGCACGGCTTGGCGGGCTACTTTGAATCGGTGCTCTACCAACCGGCGGCGACCCAGGGGGCTGACAAACACGACAACGGCGGCGCGCCGCCGGAGGCCATTGAGATCAGCACACGGCCGGATCAGATCGACCGCAAGAGCAAGGACATGGTGTCGTGGTTCCCGATTTTTTTTCCGCTCAAGGTATGTTTGGGAACCTATCTCTTTGTCTCCCATGTGTTTGGTATTTTCACTTTGATTGACACTAACACGCATCCTAGAAACCGCTCTACTTTCCCCAGGACTCGGAACTCGAGGTCAGCATGTGGCGGCAAACAGACGACGTCAGTGTGTGGTACGAATGGCTGGTCGAGGCCTATGTGTGGGTGGGCCCGACAAGCCGGGTCAAAGTGGCCTCGTCCGAGCTGCACAGCAGCCGGAAAGTGGCGTGCTTGATGTGAGAGGGGTGTAGTGTCAGTTGCCGATGACAAGGTAGCAGAGACCGAGCGGCATACACCGCAGGATGGGGACAGGCATATAAAACGAGTCGGGAGAGGGTGATCTAAAAGTTTTTGATTTCGTGATGTGTTATGATATTGACCTGGCGGAAGAACCTGTCGTTACGGAGGTTTCCAGAGCAGGGATAATCTGTCACTATGGCAGCTTCCTCGAATAGAAACCTTACTTTCTCGTCAAAATGAAGCAAATGTGTACTTTGCGGCCAGAGTTTTGAACCTTCGAGATGTCCTGGGGGATATGAAGCGGTACTCGAAATGGAGTACATGTAGTGTGGCATCGCTACTTATCATATACATATATATAAGTGGTTGGTCTTAGTATATGAAGTATTCTTAAGTACTGTTAAGTACCGAAATCTACCCGCTGGAGATGACCTTAGCTAGACTACGCCCGCTTGTCCGCACGGTTTTAGTGCTCTAGTGGGGGGGTTCGAGGGGCGACATTAGTAGCAATGACCTCGCCGCCACCAGGCCCGACAGGGCACTCAGGCTCCTTCCTTTCCCGTGCAACGCCTCCTTCTGAAACAACACCTGAGGCAGCAGTCATTGCCAGCAACGCTCACAATCCATATATCTTCTGTTCCTGGGCTTCAACCGACAAGTAGCGACATCGAAGAACCTCGCTGTTTTCTTCCTTTCTCTTCAGAAAGTTGACTTAGACTAACACGAGGTAGTATAGCCGACTTCGCTAGCTTTGGCTGATTGCTCGTCCCGCTGACGTACGTTATTCTGGAACGAGGCGAAAAGGGCGAAAACAGACAATAATACATACCGCCCTTCCTTCATCCCACAACACTACGACACTGCTATCCCTCCACGACGAAACACCGACGTTCTCGACATCGAAAGCCACTGTTGTACTCAGTCTCGCTCCATCTGACTCAAACGACAATACCGTTTGCGCCGTTTCCGAGACCGCCTCTTTGCCGTCTCTTCCCTGCCCCCAGTCAGTTGGCAGCATTGACGAAACACACACATACCTCTCCCTTCCAGTCTCTCGACCGCCATGGATTTGCGGAACAACCTTTTCGGCCGGGGCCCCCGCAGCGGCTTACCCGGGCGTCCCACCAGCGGCGCCGGTGGTGAG
The DNA here is from genome assembly GCA_002778095.1 of Fragosphaeria purpurea. Classification (NCBI taxonomy): domain Eukaryota; kingdom Fungi; phylum Ascomycota; class Sordariomycetes; order Ophiostomatales; family Ophiostomataceae; genus Fragosphaeria; species Fragosphaeria purpurea. Next base: position 2,265,268 of record PCDL01000002.1, read on the forward strand.
GGTGCGGCGCCTCCACCCGCGTACGACCACCCGCGGGGCTACGGGGCCGGCGCAGGACCGGTCTCCCCCGGCTACCAAGGAGGTGGCGGCGGACGGCCACAGCGCCTCTCCGGCGGTGCCGGCGGCGGGTTCCGCAACGTGCCGCAGGCGCCACCACCGCTGCCGCCTGGTGGCGGCAACCGGGCTGTCCGCTTGCGCCTCGCCAAAGTCGAGGACAAGACCCTCCAGCAGGTGTACATCTTCTCCAACATCTGCGCCGTCTCGCCGCGCGACTTCCCGCCGTCCCGCGACGGCTCGGATCTGTATTTGCGCCTCACGGGCAGCATGCTCGACGGCGACTTTGTCGTCACCGCGCGCCCCACGCCCGGGTTTCCCGACGGCCACATCGCCCTGTCCGACCCCCAGCGCACCTGGTTGCGCGTCGGCATGATGGACGAGATTGTGGGCGAGATCTACAACCCCTTCGCCAGCAGCACGGGCCGCCAGAGCTACCTGGGCGCCATGGACGTGGAGATCGGCTTCGCGTCCGCCAAGCGGACATCGGACGCCACGTACGACCAGGACGCGCTGGCCGACCAGATGACCAAGACGTTTGCCAACCACATCTTTGCGCCGGGCCAGCGCCTGCTGCTCGACGTGCGCAACACGCCGCTGTCGCTCGTCGTCAAGACGGTGCAGCTGGCCGACCTCAGCATGGAGAAGCCCGGCGGTGGCGGCGGCGGCGGCGACAGTGGCGGTTCTGTGCGCATGGACCCGGGCGCCCGCGGCATTCTGGTGCCGCAGACGGCCATCAGTTTTTATAAGAGTGCCAACACGCCGATGAAGCTGTCCGGGTCGACGAAGCGGGCGGCGGCGAACTCGATCATTGCGCCCGACTTCAAGTTTGAGGACATGGGCATCGGCGGCCTAGACAATGAGTTTTCGACCATCTTCCGGCGCGCGTTCGCCTCGCGCATCTTCCCGCCGGGGCTGATCGAGAAGTTGGGAGTCCTCCACGTCAAAGGCATCCTGCTCTACGGGCCACCAGGTGCGTTGTGTTGCTGTCTCTTTTCTTCGACGGACGCTTTGTTCAGACAGTCTTCCGTGCTAACTTTTCATTTCGTCAGGTACCGGCAAAACCCTTATTGCGAGGCAAATCGGCAAGATGTTGAACGCCCGAGGTACGTTTTGTTTTTTGTTCCTTGTAAAGTATAATGGGTAACTCAATGCTAACTGGTACCAGAACCAAAGGTCATCAACGGTCCCGAAGTACTGAACAAATATGGTACGTCGGTGATTATCCCACGAGCATCAAATTTCATACCATAATCTAACAACAGCATAGTCGGCCAGAGCGAGGAAAACATTCGGAAACTATTTGTAAGAGACACCTTTTTCCCCCCAGAGTAGGATACTAGGATCATGTTGACTTACAATGGACACAAACAGGCCGATGCCGAGAAAGAATACAAGGAAAAGGGAGACGAGTCTCAGCTGCATGTCATCATATTTGACGAACTTGACGCCGTATGCAAGCAAAGAGGTTCCGGGGCTGGCGGTGGTACGGGTGTCGGAGACAGTGTCGTGAGTGCTTTATTTACCTATTTTATTTCCTTGTTTTCTTTCTCCTTCACGAAGCCAGTCGCGTTCTTTAACTCACCAACGGCACCCCCCTAGGTCAACCAACTTCTGAGTAAGTTGGACGGTGTTGACCAGCTCAACAACATTTTGTTGGTCGGCATGACCAACCGAAAAGACATGATCGACGATGCTCTTCTACGTCCGGTAGGTCCAAGTTTTTTTCCTCCGCCTATTTGCTTTAGGCTTTGATCTGGGTATACTAATATGCATCTTGCAGGGTCGTCTGGAAGTGCAAATCGAAATTTCTCTCCCCGACGAAGAGGGTCGTGTGCAAATGTGAGTATGCGAACTATGTTTTGCTTTTTTATTTCTCATCAGTGCGTGCTAACCGACCGCTTTCCTTTGCAGTCTCAAAATCCACACTGCCAAGATGTTCCAGAACGGCATCTTGGACAGAGATGTTGATATCGAGCGTCTCGCCAACCGCACCAAGAACTTTAGCGGTGCTGAATTATCCGGTCTCGTAAAGAGCGCTACTTCTTTTGCTTTCAGTACGGACGTTCTTTTCCCTTTTTTATTTTTTTATTTTTTTATTTTTATTTTTATTTTTATTTTTCGCACTGCCGTCCTACGACTGTACTGACAGGAACACCTACAGACCGTCACATCAAAGTGGACACCATGGCCGGCATCAGCGATGACGTCTCGCAGATGAAGGTCAATATGAGCGACTTTGAAAACGCTCTGACGGAAGTCAAGGCGGCATTTGGCGTGTCCGACGAGGAGCTGGAGCAGGCGTTGACATACGGCATCATCCACTACTCGAAACACATCGAAAGCATCATCAACGAGTGCATGGTGTACGTCAACAACGTGCGGCAGCTCGACCGCCTGCGAAATTTGTCTGTGCTGCTGGTATGTCCCATGTTTTTTTGCTCCTCACCATTTTTATGTGCTTGTTTGGTCAATGGGATTTTTGTCTAACCTTATTCAACAGTACGGACCGGCCGGCAGCGGCAAGACCGCGTTGGCCACGCACGTAGCCATCAAGAGCGGGTTTCCCTTTATCAAAGCCAGTGAGTGAAGCTCCCGCCTTGTCAAGCGACAATCAGAATTCAAAATAGGTATCGCAAGTTTTTTTTCTTTTTTGGGTCCCCCAAGACGTTAACCAAAGCAACCCAAATTAAACAGTCACTCCGGAAAACCTGGTTGGCTACTTCAACGAGGCCGGCAAGAAGGACTACGTGCACAAGGTGTTTACGGACGCGTACAAGTCGCCGCTGAGCTTGCTGATCCTCGACAACATCGAGCGCCTCATCGAGTGGAACCCCGTGGGTCCGCGCATGTCCAACGTCATGGTGCAGGCCCTGCTGACGCTGCTGCGCGCCCCGCCGCCCAAGGGCCACCGCCTGCTGATCCTGGCCACGACGTCCCGCCGCAACGTGCTCGAGCAGCTCGACATGACCGAGGCCTTTGACCGCCAGGTGGCCGTGCCCGCCGTGGCGGACATGCGCGAGCTGGCCGCGGCGCTGCAGCAGTTCCAGGCGTTTGACGAAGGCGACGCCAACCAGGCGCTCAACACGCTGCGCCAGTACAACGGCGACGGCGGCGACCGCGTGGGCGTGGGCATCAAGACGGTGCTGACGGTGGCCGAGTCGGCGGCCATGGTGGCCGACCCGGCGCCGTGGTTTGCGGACCAGATGGCCCGCGCCATCGCCGTCAACAACCCGCAGTGAAGACGTTTTTTTTTGCCCGGGCGGGCGAGGAAAAACGGTCCGTGTGTGTACATAGATAGATAGACGGTTCCATCATGCAGTAAAAAAACAGAGGACTCGGGTATATTTTGTATTCTTGTTTTACAATGACGTTCAAAGGACGCGAACCAGTTTGCCTGGTCCATCAAACACACGTTAGTGGTCATTTATCTGCTTAGATGAGATGGCCTGCTTGGGCGTAGAGCGTGTCCATATCCACCCACAGCTCCCGACATGGTCCCCATTAAACCCAAGGATGCTACTGAGTATTACACCTACATGAGGAACGGAAATGTAGGGCGTACTATAAAAAAAAGACGGGCTTCGAAAAAGAAAAAAAAAACGTACAGCAGCGGGGATTCGCTGGTCGTCACCGACCCAACTACTAATCCGCCGATCACTGGTTTGACTAGGGGAGAGCGGACGGGATCCCGTATTTTCCAATGTCTATGGCCGTACGTGGAAGCTCTCTGTGCCAACCACGCTTATATAGAGCCAGACGGCGCCGGATGCAGCAGTGACCGTGAACTCGTACCGATATAGCCCGTCCATATATACCCGGCTCAAGCCACCAGACTCTGCTTGGATTTGGTCGTCCAAGAAAGGTAGCCACACTTGTAAACCAACGGAAGAAGCAGGCAAGCCGGTCCCAAGGTCACTGTCCTCGTTCCAACGTTTTATCTGCGCGCTGAAGATGCCCAGATTATCAATGCTTTGTAACATACTCCTCGGCACCGTCATACTCGGTAAGGCGTAGTGTATCGTACGAGTTTGCTTTTGGGGGGAGTCTTTAGTCTCCTCGCTTACACGCAGCTGCTTTTCCACCTTTCTTTTCCTGGGCAAGCCTCTTATGTGCGGTCATTTCGGTTCGTTTCTTTTTAGCAAGAGGACGATGTTTTTATCTGTGTTTTTTCGCTCCATAATAAATCCCGACCAGCCGGTAGCCGAAACCATTCCCACTGTTTATTTCCCGGTAACTTGGTCCTTGGGTTTTCTCTCGATGGAGCCCATATTGTACCAAAGGCAATAACACCTCGTTCCGTACGAAACGGACCATTTGATCCTTTTGATTTTGCGTTTTGTGCGGGCTGTGTCTCTGTCTCCTGTCGAGGTAATAACTACTCGAGTTCTGGGCGCCGACCGTTTCCGGGACGCAAAACGGAAATGTTTTGTCACATCAGACGCCAGCCCAGGCCCACACGAAGTGATTCTCCTGGTAAAGGGACTTGTAATACTTGGTATACCGAACGACCATGAGAGCCAAAAACGGGGGGATCGACGAAGCTGTTCTCGGTCCCGTCTGCTTTTACCGTCCGCCGACGCTGGATCCGTAGGACCTGCGGCCTTGCTCAGCTGAACGAGGGTCGTTCACGGCCCAGCCACAGAAGGAAAATGGAAGGCCTTCTTTCCTCTTGTATGCATTGCTGCCCCTTTATGTCTGTCTGTTCACATTGTCTCGTGGGTCGTGAGCCGGTCGCAACAGACCCCGACTTCCTGGACTCTTGGGCTTCGATTCGCAAAAGCAAAGGTCCTGTGTTGTTCGTCTCTTCCGGACGAGCCGTCTCCCCAGTGCCGTGGAGGGTATTGCGTCGCTTTTACAAGGTCATATTCTTTGCCCCCCTTCGTACGCATCGAACAGATGAACAAGTGAATACATAAATTTTTTTGTCAATGTATTTAGTTATAGTATTCGAAGGACTTGAACCTTTATAATTCTAATCAATAAGACAGAAACTTATTCGTCTTCCCGTTCCAACATTCGAACAATAATTTTGTTGTTTTATCTCTCTTTCCGAACGAAGCTTTGCCGACAGACCGACGGCTTGGAGCATCCATGGCATTGATGTGGGCGGAAGGCGAGCGGCCTGTGGTCGAATGACCTCGAACCACCTTGCGCTCTCGTGGAAGGATTTGTCGTCCTGCGGATCCTTTCCCGGCCGATTGTGAGACCGTTGCTCTGTTGAGGCGGCATCGCGGCCTTTGCTTTGTCTACAGAAGAGAGCAGACCAACTTGAGTAGTGTCTGCTTGTGGGACGAACATATCAACGCTGTATGACTTCGTAGTACAAAGCATCGATCCCTCTGTGCTCCTAACACCCCGTAGACGTAGCCACACTCCGAATTGATATGCATTGTAAAATCAAGTTACAGGCCGGAGAGGCTTGGAAATCCACCCTTCGCTGAAAAACGACCAGGTTATGAATTCAAGCGGGACAGCGCTTGTCGCGTCGGATAGGGAGCAACTTGTGCTGTTCACTTTTGTGCTGCTCACTATGGGGCGTAATACTTTGTACCGAGTCGTATTACTTCATACGGAATCCTGCTACCAAGTAGTATTTTGTAACCACAACCACTTTTGCCAAGGTCACGAGAGGATCGTTCTGGGGCATGACCCTGAAGTCTTTGCCAACAACAGCCCATGGAGATGGGACAAAAGGAAGTTGGTGTCTACGCCCCTATTTTTCTCTCCTGTCTCGTCTGCTCCAGGGAAGAAAGATTGCAGGATGCTCTGTAATGATCTCCACAGGGGTCTGGCACAGACAAAAAGGACTTGACGGAGACTGGTATTGCTCCATGTTGAGAGAGCCTGGGCTGTATTACGGAGAATGGATTGATACTGAGTACGGATACGGAGCAGTCGAAGGGAGCACTTCAACATTCCATGACCGAGTCGAGCGACATAGATGAAATAGGATGGAGGGCAAGCGGAAGCAAGGTATTTTTGCCTGACTGGTTGCAGACAACTATTGCACTGACTGGGCAAGATTCTCCGTGGACCAAGATCGACGATCGTTCACACTTTTGAACTCTGCATGATCTTTTTTTTCTCCTCGTATCAAATCGATCGCGACAGGAGTTCACGCATTGGATCGACGATGATCGGATGGTGAACGGCCGACACTATTCGCACATGCGCATAGACTGAATGGAAAATGACTGACGTGTGGATCTGAATAACCTCCGCAAAGTGACAGATGCCGACCCAGGAATTTGTACTTCGTACAGAACCTCAGTAATAAGTCGTACATGACCAATATGCTTTCTGGAAAATGAGATTGAAGAAGTGACGTTGCAGGTAGCTTTTTTTTTTTTGGACCAGCCCCCGAGGGCCTGAGCGTAAGATGAATTCGGCAATTGATAAATAAAATGAAAATAAACATAAGCGTCCAGCTTCAGCTTCTGCCTCTCTCGCCGTGTACAACAAAGCGCGTTGAGCCAGCAGACGAAGTTGATTATGCTTAGTTTTCATTAGCACGAACGAGTGCGCGCTCAGAAGGACCGACCTCCAACGACAACAGAACAGTTTGTGCTCCCAATCTAAATATCGCTAGCCAGTGGCGAAAAAAGACGGAACGGCGGATGAAGGCGGGCGCTGGCTCCCCAAGCCGAACCGTTTGCACCCGCCGCGGCTCGCAGAAAAACGGTTTGAGCTTTTAAGCTGGACCCTTTGCCCGACTTGGCCTGGTCTCGCTTTTTCTTCCCCCCCTCCCCCTTCCGCGGGCGACGATGCCAACCGCGTTTTCCCCCCTTTCATTTCAGGCTCCATATTGAACCGTTTCCCAATCGGGTGTAGTCGATCTTGCTTTTCTTCGTGGTTTTTTTGGTGTTCAGGGTGAAACCCTGTGGTTCTCTCTCTCGCCGCAGCCAGCAAAACGGCGCACAACGGTCTCGCCGGGCTCGCCCAAATTTTGCTGGTCCTGGCATGCTTTGCAAGCCACTACTGCAGGCTTCATCACACATGCTGTGCAACATTTCAGCTGAGCCCGTTGTCCCCCCCTTTTTTTGATAGATTCGACTGTCTCCGACATTCGCATGCTCTGTGATTTGAAAAAATAGAGCACACAATGAGGGACTTTTTTGGTCTTTTTTTGGCGGGAAATGACGGAGGGATCAAACGTCCATTGTGATGAACGAGTACGAAGTACGTTGTATGTACTCGTACTCGTAGTTGCACGTACTCCGTACCACTCCGCAATTCTCCGTCGTGCACTTGTCGTCTCTTCTCGGCTTCATTTCCAGTGCGATCAGCGTTGTGGGTACAGCAAGAGCCGGGCGTTTGCAAGGCTAGCTTTATGGAGAACACGCGTAATACGACGTGCCGTTCCCTTCGCCTTTTGTCCGCATAATGGTGGTGCAGTCCTCAACGTGCGTCCTCAAAGAACGGCGTGCTTTGTGCCGCTCTTTGATGCTTCCGGCGGAGTAATGTCCTGTGTCGTTCCATTTCGTCTGTCTTTCCAAGCTTCGTGGTTCGTCGTACCCGACTATAAAACCAAGGGTTAAGACGATCTGTCAGCAGGACAGCCTTTTTCGTTCGCCATCTCATGCTAGGTGGCGGGTCGTGCATCGGTAAAGAAGAGGGCGGCGAGGCGCACAGACGAGATTTGTTGTGATTGCAGCTTTTGTAAGGAGTAATACATACAAAAGAGCTGGCTTGCCGTCGGGCTCATTTGTGGTCCTGGCGCGTGTCCATCCTCAGTGGTAGGCTTCGTGCTTGTGGGCGGCTTCGCTTCCCAGCCGACGACGAGGCCAGGACATCTTCCAACCGAGAATCCTTGTTCCCCAGCCATCACTGCCTTCGTTTGTTCGCGTACAGTTAGCCTCATTGTCTGTGTAGCAGGGGTTTGAGCACAAGTAAAACTCCCCTGCCTTGTAAGCGTATGTATTACGGGGACTCCGTGTCGCCCAACAGCCCAATCTCCCCTTAACAATTTCGGCCTTCGGGGTGCAGAGGACGGATGCTGGTGCTCTCCGTATTGCTGCCCAAATTGATCAACGCGCATCCTTGAAAGTCGTGATTTGCTGGTCTCTTTCGATACTGTTTTTTTTTCATGAGTACTTTTACGGACGAAAGCCGGTCTCTGCCAGTCGACGTGCCAGGGTCCCAAACTCCGTAGAGGGGGCTTGTGACCGCGACGGCGGGCCATGTTGCTTTGCCGTGGTGGTAGTGGAGGTGTGGTGTTGGACGATGGCAGCCTCTCGCCAACCACCGATTAACTCTACCTTTATTGCTTCGTAATACGGAAAACTGCTCGTGTTTCCCTTTTCAGCAATTGACTAATAATCTTGACGCGTTCCTTCCATTGTTGCAAGTTTTCTGCCCTCTCTCGCGCCTTCTCATAAAAGACACAGAGAACGTTGCCCTACTTGGCAGTATTATTACTGCATGCTGGTAGTTGTTTCTGTCTTGTACATACATACGTTGCCGTCCTCGTTCTTGCCGTCTTTCAAGATGCTCCGTAATTGGCAAGTACATCCCACCCTCGGAGTACATTCTACCGCGCCTTCCCCCTAAAAAGCCCCTATCGTCCCAACCCCCGTATGTATCGTACCCTGCCTGCTCCTTCCGCGCGCACGCACCACACAAGCCTCCAAGCTCCAATCCCGTTTCGCTCCTTCCCTTCGTTGCCAGTGTTCCTTCTCTTTTCCTTTTTCCACGTTGTTTCTTCGCCCACAGCTCCTTCCCACATTCCGCATGACCGCGCAAAGCAAGTACCCGAACGTGCGCTGCAGAAACCCTTCGAAGGACAGTGCCGAGTAGTCTTCACGACTCTCATATGAAGTACTTGTTCACCGTCTTTTTTGCCCTCTTTTCCGCTTCTTAGCGGGATTAACTACGAATTGTCTTGTTTACCCCCAGCAGAACACCACGCGCGAAACCGAGTTCTCCAGCAAAACAAAAAAGCCAAAAAACACCGCTATTTCGACGGTTCACCAACATCACCACGTTCTTCATGGCTTTTTACGATCAGCCGCCGTGGTGAGCAACACTTGTATTGTGGCCGCCTCGCGCGGCTGCTTTATAGCAGCGACTGCAAAAGCAGCAGCAGCGACGACAAGGAGACGAGCAGCAGAAAGAGAAAAGACGACGACGACGCGCAGACATGGAGGCTTTGTTTGAGCTCCCGATCCAGTCGCCGACAGGTGACGGGACGACCGTTGCCAGACCGGTTTCAGACACACGGTCTTCGCCGCGGTTGCCGTTGTCGCCGGCGTCCTCGTCACGTCCACGCACCTCGGTACCCGGCGCGTTCATGTCGGCAAACCAGCGGTACTTGAGCAGTTCGGCGCTGAAAGCGAGAGCGAAGGCGAAGGCCAAAGCGAAAGCGAATACGAAAGCCAACACCAAAGCAAGTACCAAAGAGACGACGGCGCAGATGGGAACAGCAGCAGGACCAGCCGAGGCAGGCAGGATAGACGGTTTGGCTGCAACGGGGGGTGCTGGTCAGCTTGCGACAGGCAGCAGCGGCGGGTCGCTGCGCGATATGCGTCTTCGACGGCCGGCGTTGGTGGCCCGAGACGGCGAGCGGCCGACCACGATGGCGATGCGCACGGCGGTGGCGCAACCCAAGACACGCCGTTCGCCTAAGGCTACGGGCACCTTGCCGAAACCACTGCTACCCCTTACCGAACGCAAAAGCCAAGAGGAGAACAAGTACGACCGCCGCACCAAGACGAACCTGGCGCCGGACGCGGAGAAGTGGGACATTGCCCCGGATGGTTCGTCCGCCGGACGCGAGGGCAGACAGTTCACGGTCGCCAACGTGGGGAACAACGGCCGCATCTATCTAAGGTAAGGACGCGGCGTGTGATACTGGGAGCATAGGCGCTTGTTGCCATGCGGTTTTGTTGGAAGAGGAGAACAAGTCACGCTCGTTTATATGTCTTTGTTGTAATTTCTCGGAATTGACGTTGCTAATGGTGTTGTAGACCGACTGTTCGACCCGCCCACTTGCGATTCCCTCAGCCGACCTTTGTGTTCCCAATGACGCCACCCGGCACGGCCGGTCTAGAAGCTATGATCCCGGGGAAAGACCGGCGAGGCGAGCAGCTGCCGCTTCAACAACAACAACAACAACAGCAGCAACAGAGACAGCAGATACAGTTGCAAAGGCAGATTCACAACCTGAACGTTGCATATGGCGGCGACTGGTCGCCTGAACAAGCACCTTCGCTGTCGGACCCCACCGTATTGAGACCCTACTACGCCGTCGCCCACGGGCCGCGAACCGCGCCACTGCGGCCAACAACCGCCGGTGGCGCCAGACCACGACCGGGAGGCGGACACCGTAGGGCGGTCTCCGACTCGACTGTCCAAGATACCAGCATAGCCCGTGAGTCGGATCCCGGCGGTTTTCGAATCATAATCACCAAGCCTGCGGACGAACAGAGAGGAAAGACGCTCGAAGATCTGGATCAAAACAAAAACAACCACGGAGACCCGTCAACAACACCCTTCCTTGAGATAGCAATTCCGTCGTGGAAGCTGGGAACGCCGCAGTTCACTCGTCTTGGCACACCTGTGCTCAACAGCTCGTCGTATGCGCCGACCGACGACGTCCAGTCAAACACGCGCTCGTACTTTAACTTGTCTTTGGGCCCGTCGCCTTTCCCACAGGAGGAGCATGAGAACCCGATTTCGCCTCGGCGTGGCATTTTCGAGCACCAACGCACCGTCCAGCCCGCTGCGCCTTTGGCGTCTCCTTCAAGCCCGAGCGTGTATCCGGATGACCAGGCGTCCGGGCCTCCCGCGACATACCATTCAAGCTACGTCGTGGTGGAGCCCGCGATGTTCGACGGGCTGACTTTCAAGCCTGCGTGCGACGATCGCGCCATCGTCCGCTTCTCTCCGGCCACTCTCGCCATCACTGCCGCCACGCCGCCGCGGCTCGTTGCTGAGATCACGTCTCCCAAGTTCATGGACTACGATCTGGTTTCTGACTTTTTCCTCACGTACCGCGCTTTTATGGAGTCGTCTGACTTGCTTCGCATGCTCATTGCCCGTCTGCGATGGGCCGTGGCACGGGACGACGAAGCCGGCATGGTGGTCCGTGTACGCACCTTTGTTGCGCTGCGTCACTGGATATTGAACTACTTTCTGGACGATTTTGTCCTCGATTACGGTCTTCGCGTCCTCTTCTGCAACCTGCTTAACAGCTTTGTTGATGAGTTGTCACAAGATCCCCGTGGCCGCAAAGTTCAATTGAAAATTTTGACCGAGTTAAAGAAGTGCTGGCGGCGCTCTTGTGCGCAGTATTGGGATGGTCCCGAGTTTGACGACTCCCTGGGGCCCGAAGTGCCCATAACGCAAGGAGGCGTGGCCGGCCATCGCGATCCGACCCTAGACCCGGGTGTGTGGGAGCAGGCTTCTCGGGTTGGAGACGTCGACAACGACGGAGTGGAGGATGATACACATTTTTTGACTCATCTTCAGTCCCCTGAGTCAATGGTCGCCCCGGAGCCACCGAGTAGCTTTCGCGCCGAAGGGGCTCGGACGGGACACATCGACTCCATCGTCCTAGGTGACCAGCCACCCACTCTTGGGCGCCGGAACCAGTCAAGCGATGTCAGCGAGCGGCGGCAGGCGTCCCCCGTGAGCATCACCAGCCTCGACTTCGTCTCCTGCTCATTCCCCACCAAAAATATGCGCCTCATGCAAGCCACGTTGGGCCACCCACTCAACGTACATCCCGTCGATCCTGGCTCGATGCTTAGCAGCACGACCGGCCCCGTGGCCACGACGCCGCGTGCTCTCGTTGGCAAGCGTGTACGCCCCAGCGACCACCAACATCAACCGCCTTCGCTGCACGCGCAACAACAGCACAACCGAAACAACAGCCTCACCGACTCGCTTAGGGACCATTCTTCAACAACGGAAAAGCAACCCCAAAGGAACGCGGACCTTTCCATCCCCCCGCCGTACGCTGGCAGTCTCGTCCGCGGCGCCATTCTGCCGCCAGGGCAGCCATACGTCGAAATTATTCCTTCTGGTGTAACCGACCGTATAGATAGCCGCCAAACAATGGTTTTCTCGTCTCAACAAGTAGAGGGACCGGAGCCGCAAAAGGAGAAGGCGTCCGCGATGTCTGGCCAAGGCATGAAAAAGTTGCTCAGCAGCGTTCGGCGGGCGCTGAGCACGAAGGGGTTGACCGTGTCTCCTACGACGCACGCAACATTTATCAATATATCCCCTCCCGGCCCGCGAGGCGCTACGACCAACCGGCTTCCCGGAACTGCCATTGTTCCGCAGGCCCGGCCACGCCTGAATGGTGTCCGCGTACCCGTACGAATTGACCTATTAGGTGCTCAAGTCGCACAGGACTTCAAAATGGCGGTGCGGGAAGATGCCTTGTTAGACGCATCGGCGAAACAGGAGGATCGTGGAAGCCTTATTGAAGATACGGCGGATTCTCGGGGACCCGAAGAAATGGACGCAACATTGGCCTACTCTGATAGCATATTTTACGGACTGAATTTGGAGAGGGACGACAGTGCCGCCCGCCCGGGTAGTGATGCAGGGATCACCACAGGGAGCAAATCGATTGTCATCGTCGACGATACCGTGCCACTGGACCTGCCGGTCATGACTGGCGCTCTACCTGCAAACGGTTCTTCCATGGCGGCTTTTTCCGAGGCGTACATGACGACAGGTGCTGATCCCACGCCGCCCACGACACCACCTGGGCAAGCTGTCGGCACTCCAAGACAGTCGGATCTATTGGATCAACAAGTCGCGCCGTCGCTGCTCTCCGTCGACTCCCCTTCGTCATCCGTTCCTCGCGAGGGCGGCAACGTATTGAATGCGCCGCTTGCGGAACCACCAATGTCTCTTGCGGACGACAGCATACTCCCATCGTCTGGTGTCTTCAACCTCGATTCTAATGATATAATCCTGCCCAGGCCTCCAGTTGAAGACAGCGAAGCGGAATTCGATAAAGCCCCTGGGAGGAAAGCGAGCAATAGTCTCTCCATGGCTAGTTTTTCTGTTGCTCGGCGACCGCCGCCGAGTTGGATTCAAGGGCACTCCAGACACCGATCAAGTCGTTCGCACAGATCAAATCAATCTCTCGAGCGGAAGCGCTTTGCGTCCTTTACGAGCGGTGTAGTTGCGCACTCAACCGCTCGGAGCTTTGACGCAACCACTTACTCGGAAGCCTCAGTCGACCGTTCGCCAGAGGCGTCTGTGCCGCAACCTTTCCGTGTCCTCCGAAGGCGACCGGGCGGCGATTTGAAGGCCGTCAAGAATGTGGGTGACCTCGACCAGGTGCAGCTCCGTCGATCGCGGTCTGTTGGCTCTCTGACGACATACACGGATTCGATTCGCAGCTCGTACGTGCGGAGCCGGGCAGCGGAGTCCGGCGGTTTTGTTGATGTTGTTTCTGTGGACTATTCCCACAACAGAGAGGAAGCGTTCTCCGTGGGCATGATTACAAAACCGAAGCCGACCAAAAGGATGTCGCATTTCAGTACGTACTCGTCTAGACCCGTAATGCGGCCCTCGTTTGAGGCCGAGGCGCAAAAGCTCGCTCAAATTCCGGATGACGTGGATGACGACGGCGGTGTCGAGTCGGCGTTGCTGAAGTTGGAAGGGAAGTTTCCAAAAAAGCCAAGAGACCCCTCAATGCCGGGCGTGCTACCGCAGATACTTCCTGGCTCAACATCGGCCACCACAGCAACGGCGGCGCCCATTATGGCGCCAATAAGTGGGTTGTTCGCTTCGCATTCTACCCGGGGCAACCGTTCTAGACTGGACGAATCTTCGGATCACCGCCACCGCCACGTCCTGAATAGCGAGTTAGCACCTTCGGAGTTGTCCAGGATCCCAGAGATTAGCAGGACTGCCGGCGATGCCTTGTCCGCGGTTGGTTCTGCTGAAAGCCACCAGGGAGCTGACGAGGTCGGAGACGGCTCCACCACAACCTTCTCTCGTGTTGCTTCTCCCGCATTTTCGCCACCACCTGCTGTCCGTCCGACGGCCGTTCCTCGCATGGCTGATGATGTCCAGTCATTCCTGTCGGAGGAATCCGACGAGTCGTACTCGTCCATTCCTCTGCTTGATCGTGGCCTGACCGACGATGGTCGCAGCAGGGGCGGTACCACCGATAAATGGGGCAATCGCTCCGTCCTAGACGATGAGAGCAACAGCCCAGGCACGCAACAAATCATCCCAGCAGCAGCAGAAGGCACGGGTCACGGTGGCACGTTTCCCGAGCCCTATGAGATGGTTACGAAAACGGAAAGTATTGAAAAGATCCGGCCTGGGAATACTGTTCCGCAGAGCCCCCAGAGCCCACATCAAGGCACAGAAATGTCTTTTCTGGACGACGAAAGCGACAATGCCAGTGATTTGTCTTCGGAGCTATCCGCCGAATCCGTCGAGGGAGACCAAATCGACGACATTTACGGGCCCGTCCAGCAGGGTGTTACGAGGTCGAACACGGTTGCTTCGAGGCTACCGGTGCATCCACTCGGTGACCCTGAGCTCGAACCTGTGCGGGAACTGCAGACACCATTGCAAGAACAACATCCGGGACAGTTGGTGGAGGAACCATTTGGTTGCCATCCACCATCACCTCCAATTACTCTCGTGCAAGCTCTTCAGATGTCACCAGAAACCGCTAAGATCCCCGAGCTACACGATCACCAGTTGTGGGAAGAGAAGCCACTTCCACCCACTCCACTGCCACTCGATACGACCATGCTCGGTTCTCTGGAGACCAAGGACCAGTTACGGGAGGCCGAAATTCAGGATGGGACGCGGAACCCCGCAGCTTCAGAGGGTGCACCGGATTTGGCGAGGTCGGAGGCTGGCCGCAAGTTTTCGGTGCACTTGCCGTTTATCTTGGCGTTTGATTCCGACGTCTTGGCGCAGCAGTTCACCTTGATCGAAAAGGATGCACTTCATGAAATCGACTGGCGAGAGCTGATCGAGATGCGGTGGAAGAACGCCGGGAACAGCAACGCCCGCTCGTGGGTGGAGTTTTTGCGCAGCACCGATGCGCGCGGCATCGAGGTCGTCGTTGCACGCTTCAACATCATGGTCAAGTGGGCCATCTCGGAGGTGATTTTGACGCAGGATGTGGCGGAGCGTGCCCGCTGCATCGTCAAGTTTATCCACATTGCCGCCCACTGCCGTCGGTACCGCAACTACGCCACGATGAGCCAAATCACCATTGCGCTGACGAGCAACGAGGTCAACCGACGCACCAAGACGTGGAGCCTCGTGCCGCTGGCGGACGCGCGCACGCTGCGGGACCTCGAGGCCCTCGTGTCGCCAACGCGCAACTTTTACAACCTGCGCGCCGAGATGGAGGCGGTGGGGATCGACAACGCGGACACGGGCTGCATTCCGTTTGTCGGCATCTACACACACGACCTGCTCTTCAACGCGCAGCGGCCGTCGGAAATTGCCAGCTCGCCGACCACGCCGCCGCTGGTCAACTTTGAGCGGTGCCGGGTCGCGGCCAGCATCGTCAAGACGCTGCTGCGGCTGGTCGAGGCCAGCGCGCTCTACAACTTTCAGCCAGTGGAAGGCATCACGGAGCGCTGTCTGTGGATGAGCGCGTTGAGCGACGACGACATTCGCAAATTCTCGGAAGCTCTCGAGTGAGTTGTGTTTGGCAGAATTAAACTACAAGCTTTTGCCTCATGTTTTGATTTTCCCACGGCGATCTCATTCCCCAAGGCTTTCAAGAACCTCCATCTCCAACTTATATTACCCTTCTGTCTACGAATTTTTTTATCCATTCTTTCTACTATTTCATTTTGATTCTGAAGCCAGACATAGCGTTTCCAGCAGTGCAAATGAAGACGGATAGGGAGACGAGATAAGTGCTTGTGGTTGATTATATATACATATCGGGATCGCTCTCAGCGAAGCATTTCGCATGGAATATGGAGTTTTTCTTTTCTTTAGTTTGTTGTACTTATTTTTTCTTTCCAACTTTTCCTTTCAATCTATACCCTTGCATTTCGTTTTTACAACCCAACCCGTTTCTCCCGTTACGAAAGACACGATAATTTTTTTCTTCTGCTCTATTAGCATGTACTTTTTGGGTGTTCCCCTACATGTATGTTTCAGCAATGAGACTTTTATGGTTTGGGAAGGGTTCATATAGGGACGAGACAATCCATAATGCAAAACGTTTGTTGCTTTACACTTACTTTGCAATACCTACCAAACACAAACTTATTAGACAAACGGTGATCGTTCTTCCGCTTCAAAGAATGACAAGTAAATCAGGTACATTGTGTCCAGGTAGTCCGGTAATACCGAAGTATTTGTGCAAGCCCTCCCTTTTTTGCCTTCCCCCTCCGCCCGTACTGGTAGCCCGTTCGCGAAAATATATATTGAGCTTCTCTTTTTTTTTACCTCTCTTCCCCTGTCTCATCACGCCTCCTGCCACGGCAGACGAATGTCCACGGGCGCCAGCGTCTGTGCCAGCGCCGCCAGCGGCGCTGGCCACGACGTCCGCATGGCCGCCTCGATGCCCGCCACCGTCGCCGCGCTCACCCCCTCGCGCCGGTCGCTGTAGACGTCGATCCCTTCCTTGGTGAATAACGTCGGCGCAAACCACGTCACCACCCAGCGTTCGGTGTCGGTGCCGCCCGCCAGCGGCTGCTCTCCCCACCCGACCACCTCCCAGTGGTTCGTCACGAAGCCGAGCCAACCCTTGCCGCGCCAGTCAAACGTGCCGTCAAACGAGCGGCTGCTACTGCTGCTGCTGCTGCCACCGCCACCGCCACCACCACCAAGCACATTCACACCCTCCACCGACTTCACGCCCCCGCGCCGGCCTGGTCGGTTCGACTCGTACTCGACGCGGTCCTCGTTGCGGGCGCGCCCGCGGCGGTCGGGCGACCGCGCGCGGTAGCGGATGCGGACGTTCTGGGCGGTGCGCCACATGGCGAGGGTGGAATGGGTGACGGACCAGGTGCGGAGGAGCCAGTCCGCCGGCGGCGGCGGCGGCGGCGGCACGACCGTCTCGGAAGGCGACGCATTCGCGGCGGTGGCGTATTTGGACGGGATACGGAGAAGAAAGCTGGACGAGGCGGCGGCGGCGGCGGCGGCGGCGGCGGGTGTTGGCGCAGGAGGAGCCGGATCGGCTGCCGCTGTTGTCGGCGCTTCTGGCGCAGCCGCTTCCGTGACGGGTGTCTCTACGGACGCCATGACCGGAAGAAAACGTGGTGCTGATTCACGGCTTGGACTGCTGGCTACCTTTTTGAGGGGGAGTCGCTTCACTGAAACCCAGCTTGTCTAGATAGACACGGTTCGCCGTAACACTTGATGTTCAAGGTTGTTTTGGCATGTAAAGCAAAAGAATCACATGCCAACAGAACAATTGTTGTTTTTTGTTGTTTTTGAAGCGATCCAACAATAGTCGTCGTTCGGTCCTCTGGCTTTACCAGCCCTCGCGCGGATGATAAAACACAAAGGCTGCCGGGGCCAGATGTTGCAGATCGGAACCCCAAAAAGGTGCCCCGTTTCAGTCTGCCCCCAAAAATATATACCCCCCCTTAAGCCGACCTGCGCTTCGTCTGTCCTTTGGTTCTCGAACGCACGACCGAGCCTATTTGTAGACGGCCTGTCAGAAAAGTACGTCGAAATCAATCACGACCATTTTCCCTGCACGTGTTTTCGCTCAATTTTGTCCGCCAGGAAGTATCGGCCAGCAGGTATTTCTTGAAAAAATGTATTTTTGTCCTTTTTGGTATTTCTTTCCGCGTACTCTCCGTGTCTCGACTTCGTAAAACAATCCTTCCTCCCATATGCCATTATTCTTGCCCTTCCCTGCAGGGCTGATCGGGAAAAACGGCTTAAATAAGCGAAAAACCCCAGGGCAACTGCCTCGGAAAACGAAACCACTCAGTCTTGGGTATTGCCCGTCTATGAATTAGCTTTCTTCTTGGGTGGCCGCCCCGCATACAAAATGTTTAAACCCCTTATGGATGACGCCTGCCGTTTTCTGCCTTTCTTCTTTTTCTTGCCCAACGTCTCCCGCAGCATCGCGACTTCCTCGTCCTTAGACTCTATTCTTTTCAGTCCTTCCTTCCCTTTCCGCAACAAGCTCCCCGCCGCCGTCTCCCAGCCAAGCTCCATCGCGCCTCTCTGCGGAATATAGAAGGCACGTTCACATACATATTGATGAACGTGTATCATTGGTCGGTCAATCTTTTGTCTTTCTCATTTCTCCACTTTTTTCAGGCAAGCTTCCCATCTTCTTTCCTATTGCATTCTTCCCACACACGAACCTTCAACCGCCGCCAAATTCCCCCCCCTTTTTTTTATATATTCCATCCTCGGCACAAACTGACCTCCGTTGGTTGCTCACCCCAAGAAAGCCGCGTTTTTCAGCCAACCTTCCGAATGGCATCAGAACCCCCGGACCCCAACCCCCAGGCCACCAGCGACGAGGTTGTCGTCGATGAGGTCGACTCGGCCGCCGTCGCCGCCGCCATGGGTTTCGCCCGCTTCGGCGCCCAGGCGCCGCCTAACAAAAAGCGGCGGTTTAATCCCCAGGCAGACGACGCCATCGTCGCATCGGCGGGCCCCGAGACCAAGCCCGAGCCGGCAGCAGCAGTAGCAGCAGCAGCAGCAGCAGCTGCTGCTGCTGCTGCTGTGCCCACCCCGCCGGCGCGAGCGCAACCGCCCGTAGGCCGCAATGCTGACGAGATCGATCTCGATATGGACGACGACAACGATGACGGGGGCGCCGGCAACCGTGGAAGCCAGAAAGACGCGTCGGCGGACAACAACGACGATGACAACGACGACGACGACGATCCGGGACCGCAGTATATTGACACGTCGCGGCCGGTTGGCGAGATTCGAGAGCTCGGGGTCGCCGTTGGTGGCAGCGAGCTTGGACGACCAGGACCGGGCAGCATCGGCGACGACGATGCGATCACGCTGCAGGCGCGCATCGATGCCGTTGTGGCGGCCGGCAATGCGGCCTACGGGGTCGTCACTGCGCCGACGTCGTCCTCTCGTCCGCCGCGACCCCTGCAGCTGGACGGCAACGTCGTCTCAACAGTATTGCCCCACCACAGTCCGCATCCGCTGCGCGGCGGCGGTCTGCGCGTGACCGACCGGCACGGGTTCCGACCCGGGCTCATGCCCGGTGCTAGCGAAAGCGGTTCCGGCAGTTGGGTTGGCGGCAGCGGTGCGGCCGGTTCGGAGACGAACGACGACGATGCTGATGTGCAATTTGGTAGCGGCGGCGAAGACGGCGACGATCAGGACGGCAGTAGCCGTGGCGGCGGACATGACCGCAGCCGCAGCCACAGCCACAGCAACAGCAGCAGCACCTGGGCCGGTAGCGCGCAAGGCCGCCGCCCTGGCCGAGGCCGCGGCGGACCATACGGCGCTGCCCGGGTCCCGTGGTGGACCGACTACTACGACCCGACGAGCAACGAGAACCCGTGGGCGTTTGTGGAAGCCCAGCAGGCGCTGCCCGCGGCCCCGGGCCGCTGGTTAGACCGCGGGCACTCGTTCGTACCGCGGCCATCACCCGGCCAAGGCCGGTCACCACCCCTACCACCAGCACTAGCCCTAGTGACCACCGACACCGCCGACACGCCCGCCACGGCGGCCGCATCATCACCACCACCCACCATTGCCGGACTGGCGTGAAGGTTCGTGAGGGAGTCGAAGCTGCATGCCAAGGGCAGTTTTCCGTCCACACACCACTCTCGATGCCAATTTTTTGCGGCATGTTGTGTCCCTTTTTAGCTTTTTTGTCTGATAAAGCATTTTTCATGGCGTTTTTTTACGGCGCTCCGCATCCTTTGGGCACTCACTACCCGGTTTTGGCAGCCCGACAAGGCCCATTCGGATTCCTTTTCCCCGGCTCCACCGCGTCGGGCGTCCTTTTTTTTTCCTTTATTTTTTCTTTTTTGCGCCTTCCGTCCGGCCCCTGCATGCCTGCCCATTCTGCCCAGCCATGTGCCCAACCCTTTTTGCTTCGCGGGAAATTTATTCACAGCCGTTCCGTCACCTTTCTTCTGTTCTGTTTTCTCTTATTCGTCGGATTTGAACCTTTATTTTTTTTTCTTGACACCTTTCCATCCTGATAAAACCAATCAAGACACACCTTTTCTTCGTTCCCCCCCTTGAAAGCCTTATCACGTGATGGTGTATTCAGGGGGTAAACAAAGCCAAACAGTTAATTTGAAGGGGGTGGGTTGTTGCATGACAATGATGCCCGACCATCAGGACGGAAAGAAAAGAAAAGGAAGCAAATTTTATTCCCCATTTTCTCGGGTCAACTTGCAATACAGGCAGCATTCTCACTCTTCCGTCATTTCATCAGCATTCAACTGATTTATTCGCCCATCTTTATGTTGAGGCTGTTCTGGCGACGAAGAAACAAAGAAAAGATTAGAAAAAAACAAGAAAAACAGGATGGCAAAGACAGAGAGGAAACGAAACCCGCCAACACGTTTTGTCTTTGGTTTCCCCTCCTCTACTCATTGCCCTCCTTTGGGTCACGGGAAAGAGGGTGCGAAAGGCATGGGGGCCACACCCTACCACAAACCCCCATCACAAAGCAACATCAGCAGCAGCAGCAGCAGCAGCATCACACAGCACACCATCAATCACACGCTACCCTACACTACGCACACACACACACACAGCACGTGCTGGCAAGGGACACAGCAGCAGTCTTACAGGCTTCTTTTCCTATACGGGGCGGTCACAGGGGTTTGTCGAACGTGTCCCCATTCTTATTACTATACCAGAACGCAGACTTGCCTCAGCATACCCTACAGAACATTAAGAGAACATACATATAAACTAACAACCCAAAAAAGAAAACTATGTCCCACCCCTGACCAGTGAGGAAGGTGTTCGCAGTTCCGTCCCCCCACCCCCCGGCTCCCCCAAAAGACAAGGGCCTGCGGCCCCAAAAACGGACGCAGCAGGTGCCCTTACCGTCCACCATCTGCTGTGGTGGTGTGCCTGCTCCCTCCCCAGAGAGGGAAAGAACACACGCACCAACGGGACGGCCACCGAAAAGGGCAAGGTACCCACCCACCTTCAGCGGCCTTGCTTGCTGTTCTTGGTCTATGGAAGGAGGAGGATGTACAAATATAGCAGGGGGAGTGGGCTTTCCCTCCGTTTTTCAATGCCCACCACACCTGCTCCGTTTTCCCGTATCTCGCTCTCTCTCTTTCTCTTTCCCTCTTGCTCTCCTCCGTCTCGCACACCGTTTTCTCCCTTCCCGCCGTTCCGTTTTCCCGTGCCCACTATCACCCCAACCAGCTAGCTCGCTTGGTGTCCAGCGGGTCCCCTCCTCCCCCTTCTCCCACGCCCCCAGAGAGCAGGGAAATACAAAGAGAAAAGGGGGGGGGGGGGTGTGTGCAACGCGCCGTCGCTGCCCTTGCGCGTTTACAGCGCCCATCAGCATATAGCAGGCCACAAAGCACACTCCCCCTCCATCCTCGCTTGTCAAACTCCTGCTCCCCTTCCAAAAAGAGGCGCTCCCGCTCACGTTTTTTTTCCCGTGGCTCCCCAACTTGCCCCTTGCAGCAGGGACAAACTGAGGAGGGGGGTGTGTGCTGCGAGCGTTGCGTGCGTGCCCACTGAACCGCTTTCTCTTCTGCGGGCTACTGCAGCCCTGGCGCTTGCCGGACGGACACTCCCACCCTTTCCCCTGCCAACCCACCCTCCTTGGGGGCGTTGTACTGTACATCGAGCACCTCTCTTCGCCCGGAAGTCTCCTTTCAGTTCCGTTTTCGCCCCTGGCCCAATCATAAGTCGTAACGTCGTGGTACAGCCGCTTTCCCTCCTCCCCCGCGTAAGAAAACGTGAAAACCATCCAAAAATAGCAGAAAAATAGCAAGAAAAAAAAGACAAAAATATCCGTCCAAACAAAAAACCCACATTTTCTCCCCTGTCGGTTTCCCGTCCACCAAAAAACAATAAGAGGACAAACAACAAGCGAATGCACGCCCGATCGCCCGTCCCCTCCTCTCCCAAATTCCTGGGGCGATCGGCTCTTCTCTCACCCCCCCTGCTGTCGCCCTAGGCTTTCCCGCTTGCATGCTCGCTTGCTGCAGAACACAGAAAAAAAGATAAAAAAAGAACAGCAAATACGGAAAGACAGCAACACGTGCCCAACATTCCAAAAACGATTAAATCCCAAAAAAAGAAAAAAAAAATGGGGAGAGCGGCAGACAAAAGATGGTGGTGGGGTGTACGGAAAATGCAGCCTTGCCTTTTTTTCCTCCCCCCCCCCTCCCCACACAGTCGCTTGCTGAAATGACAGACAGAAAAAAAGGGGGCAAAACAGCTTAATGTAACAACACGCAAGAAATAAAGTTTCCGGGTAAAACGAACCCCATCTAGGAAACGCTAAAGCAAGGGAAAAAAAGGGGGGGAAGGCGCGGCCCGGTTCGGGGCGCGTCCCGCGAAACGGCGGGAATGAGGCTCCCAAAAAGTAGAACCAGATTTTAGTAGTCTGGGGACGGGTACCGTTCGCGAGCCTTTTTGTGCTCCTTCGGGTATTTCTTCGCCGCTTTCGTCTTTAGAGATCTGATTTGCCGAGAAAAAGCAACCGATTAGCATCGCATTTCGCGTTTGCACGTTTTTTGGCGCTTTTTCTCTCTCTCCCACACAAAATAACAGGGGTTTGGCAAAAATTGCCGTTTTAGGCAATTTGCTGTGTAAGGGGCCAAAACAGGGGGCGCCTGTTTTTTTTTTGTTTTTTGTTGCCTTTGTGCAACGACGCACGCAAAACTCAACACTTACGTCAACTTCTTCTGCGACCACTCCAGGTCGGCGCGCACTTCGCGTGCATCCCGCATGCCCTCCGCAAAGCGTGTACGCGCCTTGGCAAGACGGGCCTGCGCCTTTTGCTGCAGCTCCAGCAGCTCGCGCTGCTTGTCATTCAAACGCCCAGAACTAGAAAACGATTTGCCTGTTAGCCTTTTAAAGTTTTTTCACATTGTTTTCGTTTTTTTCATTTTAGCTTTTTTTCTTTCTTTTTTCTTCTTCTCAGAAACTCACGTCTGTGCCTGTGTTGCCACGCTCTTGTCGAGCGGGATGGGGTCAAACGTCTCGCTGAAGCGGTCTTGCATGTACTCGTTGAAATCCACGTTGCTGGCAGACACGGCAGAGCTGTCGTAGTCGCCCTGCATGCTGCCAGCGTAGCTGGCCGTGTTTGAGTAGCCAGAAGGGCCATAGGAAACACTGCCAGAAGCAGAGCTCACGTTCTCCGACTCGGGCGGTGACACCGAGTAGGCGCTGTGGCCGCTCTGGTAGCCCTGGTAGTAGCCGGCGTACTGGTCCTTGCCGGGAACCGGCATGGGCAGAGTGCTGGTGTACATGGGTGTAGTGTAGGAGGTAGACATGATGATGGATATGGGCTTGTGGTTTTTAAAAGAAAAGCAGTTGAAGATTGACGAAGAGGAAAATGTGAATTGATGTTGTAAGGCAAGAAGATGTTGCAAGGCAAGAAAATGCTTTGTGTTTGTGTGATTTTGGCAGAAAGTTTTGGGAAGAACTGGACTTTGAGTGTATGGATCTGATGAGACAGAAGACTCTGAAGGAGAAAAGAGAAGAAGAGAAGAAAAAAAAAGGAAAGAGAAAAGGAAGAACAAAACGAGATCCAAGCCGGGAGAGAAGGGCCATATTTATACTTTTTTCGAGCCATCTTGACCGGCAAGAAGTCGGCTTCGTCTTGACAAGAAGGATAAGAAAAGACGAGGTTGGTTTGCTAAAGGCGTACGGAAAGACAAGGACCCGCTCGGCGTCGAGGGAATATGAGGCCGAGATACGGAACAGAAAACCATGAAGACTTGTGATATGAGAACGAGAGGCGACAAAGGGGTGTGGGGGCAAGGTAGGAAATGGACGACATGGGTAGGAAGGGGGGCATCAAGGGGTGGAAGGATGGAAGGGTGGAGATGATAAAAAACGTTCAAAGACAAACAGTTAACGCACATGGACCATGAAAAGCGTCTCGGAGGAAGCACCTGGTGAAAATTCTGTTCCGTCATCGACAAGTCGTATGGATGTCCTGGTGTTTGCGATGCACAGGCAAGGTCGGGACAGCCAACCAGGGACGAGAAAGGTGTGATGTCCCCGTGGATCGTCTCCGCAAAGCCTTGGTCAAGCCAAAGAAAAGGAAAGTAGACGGCATTGCAAACACAATTTTGATTAATCACAACAAGAACGCAAGAATTGATGCTACCTACACATATGCCGAGAAAGAGCAAAGAAAATCAAGAGAAGAGCTAATGTGATATTGGTGGGTATAAGTTGGCGTTGTTGGTTGGTTGGGGTAGGGTTAGAAATCAAAGGAAGTAGGGGGCGTGTAAGTGGAAACGCGTAAAAGTAAGAACAAATCTTATAGTTGGAAACACGGAAACACACGGAGAGTAAATGTGCATGTGCGTAATTAAAAACGATGTAGAAAGAGGTGGGAGGTGAGATACGA
Organism: Fragosphaeria purpurea; assembly: GCA_002778095.1. Classification (NCBI taxonomy): domain Eukaryota; kingdom Fungi; phylum Ascomycota; class Sordariomycetes; order Ophiostomatales; family Ophiostomataceae; genus Fragosphaeria; species Fragosphaeria purpurea. The sequence goes on from PCDL01000002.1 coordinate 2,289,803, forward strand.
TGAATACGGAGAAATCCAAAGAAAGAAAAAAAAATAGTACAAATAAAATCGAACGATGAAAACGCCACGCAAGGATTGAGAAAAGAGGGTCTAAAAATGAGGTGTGGGTAAAAAAAAAAAAAGAAGAAGAAGCAAGCACAAATACAAACGGAGGACGACGGAAGCGAAAGGACAGGAAGCAAGGGAAAGGATGCAGAAGGCTAACCAGAGGGAGGTATATAAAACGGGTGTGGATGCAGTGAAAACGGGGCAAGAGACCAGAGACAAAAAATTGGAATTAAAAAAAAAAAGAAAAGAAAAGAAGACAGGAAGAGGAGAAAAAGAGGAGAAAAAAAATAAGATAGCAAAAGAAAGCGAGAAGGGATGTTCAAGACGCGAAGCTAGCAAGGATGGTCTAAGACGAAAAAAGCAAACAAAACAGACGGAGGCAAACGACCGGTAGCAAAAGAAAAATACAAAATATAAAATAAAATAAAAAAGCGGCGAAATGAAGGAGGTGATGGCGGCGAGGGCGGGCTGCATGATGGCATGGATGGAGCAAATGGGGGAGGGTGGGAGAAGCGGGTGAGTGGGCAGACGGATCATGGGCAAAAAGCAGAGAGGGACGTGTGGATCGACGAGATGGGTTAGAAGAAAACGAGAAAACCGGCAGCCGGAGGCCGATGTGAGAGGGAGAGAGAGGGTGTCTGGTCCATCATGTTCCTGGACGTCGTGGTCGTTTGTACGGTCGTAAAACGGCGGGCAAGTGAGTTTGTGTGAGCCGAGGAACACAAACCAGAAAAAAGATCAACACGGTCAAAGCAAAGAATGGAACGGAAAGGAGAAGAAGTGAGTTCAAGGTTGACCAGACGAAATACATGTCCATCCGAGAAAGTTTGGTAGAAGAAAGAAAAAATTAAAAAATTAAAAAAAAAAAGTGGGAGAAAGAAAGCCATCCAGAAACGGTCGACGGAATGGGACTAGAACAACCCTGAAGAAAACGGATAGGAGACGCCAATGGACACAAAGGAGGGAAAATGGGAAGGCAGAAACAAGGCAGGGAGAGGTATAAAACGGTGGTTGCTCCCAAACGGAGGAGGCAAAGAAAGGCCTCAGAGTCCCATGCACGCACGAGATCGAGGAAAGGGCTGCCCACCAAGACGGAAACGGAAGGTAAGAAAGAGAGGAGAGAAACGCTGGGCAATGTACTGTACATCGGCTATGGAAGGAGGGGGTGTGGGGGGGGAGGGTGTTTAACGGAGCCAAGTCAGAAGAGGAAAAGAGAGTACATATAGAAGAAAAGCAACTGGATGGAGGAGGGGGGGTGTGTGAAGGAAAGAGAGAGGGAGGAGGCAAAACGGAACAGGAGAAACGGGGAAGAGGACGAAAGTCGAGGACGAGAGAGAAGGAGAAGGAGCGGAAGAGAGAGAGAGGATGGTGTCAACGTAGCGAGGCAGTTTTTTTTTTTTTTTACTCTTACAACTTTTCCCGTATCTGCTTGTGAGACGGTAGTTCCTTGTTTTGTGCTCGACGTCAATCTGTAGATTTTGCTTTCCTCGCGTTCCAATTTGTGTGGTTATGTCACGGCATGTCTTGTTGCCCGTTTGTCTTGTCGTTCTTTCCCCAGCATTGCCCATTTTGATAAGAAAGGGGGAAAGAACAAAGGAGACGGAGATGCAAAGAAGGTGGGCGAGGCAAGAACACAACACAGTACCGTGTTAGCTCGGAGAAGGAGCGAATTGCCAAGTCTGCTCTTTCCATCAGGCAGGAGTGCAGCTGTCGGGCACGCCTTCCGTCTGTTTTTTTCTTCTTAATTTTATTTCTCTTTTTTTATTTTTTATTTTTTCTTTTTTTGCTTCCACCCCTCCCCCCTTTCATCCTGCGGCTTCAATTCGTCTTTGAACGTGGTTTCTTGTTTCTCCCTCCTCGCTTGCTCGCCTCTTCGCTCTCGTTCGGTTCTATCGTCCACCACCCGTCACTGCTCGTGCGCAGATGCGTTGGCAAGGCAAAGATGGAAGCAGGCAACAGCGGCAAGAAAAAGGCAAAGCCCAAACCACAGAACCAGAACAGAGGCGGAAGGCGCAATGTGCACACTTGTCTTGGGGGGGGAGAGAGCAACCGGCAAGAGAGACCAATTTAGCTCTTACGGGGAGGGAAGGAGCATTTAGTCACAGGGAATGCGTGCGCTCGGAATAGACCGTACGTGCATACATAGTCGTACAGAGATAGATGTATATGCAAAGAAAGTTGCCGGAACGAACAAGTCCAAAAAAAAAATGGTTTAATAATATATAAAACGCCCGCTTGCCCTATTTGTGTGCCCTGTGTGCCTGCTTCCGAAATTTGAGTGCTTTGCTCTGCCCTACCTGCCCGTTTTCGTCCCTCCTTGTGTGACAAAAAGAATAAATCATATAATAAAATACATAAAAAGAAAATCGAACGGAAAAAAAAAAAAAGCAAAAAAAAAGCAACCAAACATGCCCAGGCCCAGTTTCGGGTGAGGGGTGGAAAAGAGGGGCTTCTTTCCCCAGGTCAAGAAGAACGAACGAACACTGCGTGGGAAAAGACGGGAAGGGCCAAACAAAAAAGAAACGGCTTGACCAAGGAAAAAGGGCGTAGAATCGAAGGAAATACGTAGTCATACCGAAGAGAAACGAAACCCGGATTATGGGATTTTCTCGCATTTTCATTGGACCAAAATCCACCCAGAGTGTGGGCAACGAGAAGCGAGGTTGATTTATCTGCGTTTATACCGGGGCGAAGCTACTACTGTTTTGATTCGGCACAATTGTGAAGGTCACGGAACCAATTTATGGTGTCGAGGGCCTTTGCTCGTTTGTCTTGTTTGTCATGTTTGTATGTTCGTACGGAGTGGCTCGAGCTGAAGCTGTGTCGTGGTGGGAAAGCAATATAGATATCAGAACTAATCATAAAAGGGCCTTTAAACTACCGAAAGAAAGCCGCGGTCATGGAGGGGGGGCGTGAGAAACAGCCGCAAAAAGAGAAATGTACTACGTACGTAACACGAACAGCCAAGCCAGCAAGCCACTCAATATAAAAACGAACGAGAGGGGGAAGGGCAGGGGAGAGCTGCTCGCAAAAATGGCGTTGCTGAGAAGCGGGCGCGCTCCCTCGGACGGCAAACGGTGAAATGATCACAAGAACGGAGGCAAGACGGAGATTGGCTGGCCCGGAACCGAGCAAAGGAGACCAATAAAGCTAAGTCTGCAGTAAAAAGGAAGAACGAGATAAAGAACGGCCGAGATGAAATAGGAGAAAGACAGCTGAGAAACGGTGTCAGCGGCCGTGCTGCACGATGTGTGGGTATGATAGTGGACTCGATCATGTGGTTACTTGTCTGTGACAACATAAAAAAAAATGAAGCCGGGGAGCGGGTTGCGAAAAAAAGCCCGGCTGGAACGGGGCCCTGCGATGCGGTCTCACGTTTGTCGAGGCGTAGGGCAACCCGCCTGGGAGTCATAGTAGAAGGGGAAAAGAAAAGGATGTGTGAAAGGGGCATCAAAAGAACAGGAAAAAAAAAAATTTGCAGAGATAAAATGAAACGCGGCCTGGACTTTGTGTTCCCTACAGAAACAGGAGCACAGGTGACAGGGACGAACAGGAGGACGCCAAACACAGGGAAAAAGGCAGTGAACTTGTCAGAGACGAGAAAAGCAACATGTTGTGTAGCTCGGAAACGCAAACGCAAACGCAAGACGCCAATGCAAGACGCAAGACGCAAACGCAAGACGCAAAACTCCCGTTTTATTTATTGATTTATTTATTGATTTTTTGATTCTTTTTCTCCCGCACCCTCCTCTCCCCAGATTGTTGGGCCGTGTTTCCCCAAAGACGAGGAGGGGAAAGCCGCGGGGATGGGCTGCCTCCTGGTGGAACGGGTCGGGCGAAGCAAAAGATGAACATGAAAGAGGAGAAAATCGAAGGAAAAGGGGGAAGGGAAAGACGAAAAGAGCTAGTATTTTGTAGATAAAACCATAGTACGCGTGCATACGTTGTGAAAAAAAGACAGTAACTTATTTTGCTTCTCTATGTACATCCAACATTATTGATCTATGAAAACTTCATTGCAGATTGTTTACTCAGGTTGACGCGGAAGACACACTTATATCGTAGAGATAGATTTGAACAGATTTATTAATCGGAAATGGAGCCCACCGCATGCCGTAGGACCAGACGTGTCGTAAAACGCAATGGAAAATTCTCTCCTCTATTTAACAGAAAACGAGACGTAGCAACAAAAGAAAAGAAGAAAAAGAGACGAAGCACGCCCATTATGTTTGTGAACAGAAAAAAATCTGACGATGCTGGCAAAGCCGACAGAATAAAAGGGTAAAAAGGGTGAAAAAGGCGACAGGGGTGCAAAAAGGGGGAGACAATCAAGGGTAGTAAAGTGAAAGTGGAGAGATTAGGCGGGGACAAGGGAGGAAGGCAAAATCCAGGGTCACGCAAAAACAGACTACCCAAACACCTTGAGAAACGCCCAGATACCGACGCCGCTCAGCACTGGAATCGTCAGGTTGTCGTCCCACCCAAAGACGTCCACCACCTCGCTCGCGGCCGCCACCAAGCCGGACCACACGCTCACCACGCCGAGCGCGAGCGCGCCCGAGATGCTCGTCTGGGCGGTCGTGCCGCTGTTGTTGTCAAGGCCCAGCCACGCCACGGCCCGCGCCGGCAGGTGCAGCGTGCCCCGGAACAAGAACTGCTCGTCGCCGGGCATCGGGCCCACGTGCGGCGCCAGCCAGCCCCAGAACCACGCCGCCGTGGCCACGCCCACCACAAACGCCGCCGCCGAGCCGGCCAGCGTCTTGCCCCGCCGGATCCGCGGCGTGTAGCGCCCGTACAGGCGGCCAAACGTGCTCGCCGCCGTGTCGCACCAGCTCAGCAGCAGCACGCTCACGACGCCCACGTCCTTGGGCAGCGCGTACAGCACGGCCCACGCGCCCAGCAGGTAGAAGATCACGCCGTTGTAGCCGGCGAACTCGCTCTCGCGCATGAGCGCGCCCAGCAGCCGCACGTAGAGCCGGTTGACGGCCGCGTAGCGGTGCCGCAGCAGGTCGACGCTGGCAATGGGCAGCAGCGCGCCCATGAGGTAGGGGCACACGGCGCGCGTCTGCGTGCCGGACGCGTACAGCCAGATGACCAAAAACCCAATGGACACGTGCAGCAGCTTGCGCGGCACCTCGTGCTTGTGCACAAACGAGCGCCAGTGCCGGTGGATCGGGATCAGCCCGAGCGGGCTCGGGCTGCGGCTGAAGTCGCGCCAGCTCCACCCGCCGGCGCCGGCGATGGGCACCCCAGCCAGCGGCGGCGGCCGAAGGTGGCCGTTGGTCGTCGGTACGCGCACTCCGCCTGCTGCTGCTGCTGTTGCCGTCGCTTTCCCGTTGGTAACTGGCGCCGCTGTTGACGTCGTTGTCGCGGACGCTGCGCCGTCGCCGCTGCTCGCCTTTTGCGACGACGTGCTCTTGCTCTTACTCTTCGCAGCACCGTGGCTGGCCGTCAGCTCGCCGATCTTGCGCGCAACTATAGGGCTGCGGCTTCGTGTCCGGGCGCGCCGGAGTTCGGCGCTGCTGCTGCTGCTGCTGCTACCGCTATCGTCTCCCTTGGTGTCCTTTGTTGCCCCGCCTTGTCCGCCTCGTGTTACGCGCTTCTCTTTGCTGGTATGCTTTGCGTCGTGGCTCTTGGAACGACTGTTGTTGTTGTTGTCGTCTTCGGACTCCTCCTCCTCGACCGGTTGCGGGGTCGTCAGGCGTCTTCGCGCCGACCGCGTCACCGGCGCATAGTACGCCGCGCCGTCGACACCCTCTTGCTGCTTCTCCAGCAGGTCTTGCTGCTGTTCCGAGGGCGTGGGGCTGGGCGAGATGACGCGTGGCGTCGACGGCACGCTTCGCCGGCGGCGCTGTGTGGTGGCGGCGGACATGTCGGCGAAGGGAAACGGGGGCAGAGCGGGGGCGGCAATGACTCCGTAGAGAAACCGGCGCGGATCGTAGAGACAGAGGTACGGCCAGCAAGTGAGGCCGGACAAGAGGGACGAGGAGGAGGAGGAGGAGGAGCACGAGGAGGCGCGGCGACTTGACGTGGTCGTGGGCCGGGAAGCGGCGGCGGCGCAAAAAAGGGAAGATGCGGGCCCAGACGGCGGGGTAGCGGCAGCGAGTGAAGAGGCGGGCTGGACAGCAGTCTGCAACAGAGCGGCAACGAACTGAACTAACGGATCCACGGTGGCAGAAACGGGTGCGGCAGAGTCGGGCTCGGCCGCATGGTCAGGCTAAGGTGAGGAGAAGAAAAAGGAAGGGAAAAAAAACAGAAAAAGGACCGCGGCGGACGGGCAGTTGGCGGCGGTTTGCGGCGCACAGACAAAACGAGTGGCGCAACAAACGTTGAGTGAGAATACACGCAGAGACAAGCTGTCAACTGCTTTGTCTAGCTTTCGGATGTGTCTCGTCGCGGAGTATCTTGCCGATCTTGATATGGAGAGATATCGTCGTTGTCGTCGTCGTCGTCGTTGGCGCGCAAAGTGAGAGACGCGATAATGGCCGGGAAAGAAGAATCAACGCGGAAATGGCCGGTTATCGCAGATGTACGTGCGACCAACGGCCGAATTTGTGAGACGAAAGGGCTGGTGGTTTGCGTGGACAAAGCGTTGGGCGGTCGTTTGGTTGGGTGCGGCGAGCGGCCGTAGGAGGAGGAAACGTGATCTCACTCTGTAATCTTTCATAAGACGGGACCGGAGGAAAATTCTGTTGCGGTAGCTTCGGAAGGGGACACGGACATGGCGGCCTATTATTGGTTGATAAGGTTCAGCTGTGTTAAAAGACAACACGTGATCAAACGCACGTGACTCTAAAAGAGGCTAATTAGTCATACTCAAAATATGTTGACTACCCAAACACGCTACGCTCTAGCGCGTGCTGGTCCTGCCCGGCGAACACTGGCAGCGATATAGAACACCGCGCAATGGGCGGCTGTCAGGTTGCGCACTGGGTCCGCACGGGTGAGTTTGTCCCCAAGGCCGACGGCGACGAGTCGAGCGAGGCACCGACCAAGACGACCGAGGACAAGTTTGACTTCGCGTACAACTACGGCGTTGAGGAGGTCGGCTCTGACCTGTCCTCGCTGCCCGGCGAGCTGATCGGGGTCGAAGGCGATCCGCTGATTCCCACGGCCGCCTCCATTGACCGCGTTGTCCGCGAAGCGCGTGCGACCTGGCAGCACTTTGTCTGCGAGGCCGAGGCGCTGCCGCCGTGCTCGTTCCCCCGCTATCTCAACGACCCGTACATCTTGCTGCAAGATGTGCCGCCGTTGCCCGGCCGGCTGCCGTCGGCGCGTCTGCTGGCTGGGCAGCCGATATGGCGCGTATCGGGTCCCGGACGCGAGCAGGCAGCAACACAAGGTCCAGGGCCGACAGAGGACAGTGCCTTTGACCTGCACACCGTTGCTGGCCGGCGCGAGGACCTTGTCTTGGGGTACAAGGATGCCATAGCATGCCGCACCTCGGCTGCACTCCCCTCGGATGGACAACACCAGCAGGCTGTGCGATCGCGTGGCCATCTGATCCTGACACTTGGTTGGGCGTACATCTTGTCCGTGCGTCTCCTGGAAATCCAGCGGCGGCCTGTCGTATACACAGAGGATGCTCTGCAGCCGCAGAGCGCCACGGACGCAGCGCGCTTGCGACGGCAGGGCCGGCTGGTCCTGAACCTGACCGGCGCCGGCATCTCGGCGCAGCTTGTCCGATGGCTGTGTGCGCTGCTGTCGCCACAGCTCGGCTGGCGCGCAAAGGACGCCCGGATGGTGCCGCCATGGGCATCGCGTTGTGCTGCGGGCGATGTTGTCTTTGCCGTGGCCGCCAACGCCAATGTCCAAGAGACCGCGCCGCCGACGTCGGAAAGCGCTTCGATCCTCCTTGCCGAATTTTGTGCCCTCTATGGTCTGGATGCGGTAGATGCGCCAAACGACACGGTGACGATTTCGCCCGTCACCGCGGCATTCATGGCCGCACTCACGCTCCCCTTGTATCGACTATACGACTTGCAACCCCAGTTTCCAGTGCCACGGCTGCGGCGACGCAAGCTCTGCAAAGACGAGAGGCCAAGGCCATTCACGTGCATCAAACGCTATGTCACCGATTTGAACTACTTCATGACGCTCAGCATCAGCCCGCGGTCGGTGGCCTCCATCGTCTGGAGCGTCTTTTGGCAGCCCGACATTGACGCCAACCTGGTCAGCCCCTGGCTGGCCGGCACTTTGGATGCCCTGCGACCGACTCTAGCGTCGTTCGACGTTGTGAAACTGGTGCAGATTTTTGCAATGCGCCGGCCGCGGGTTGCTCTTTGGTGGCTTGGTATCTGTCTGCTTGGCAACCAACGCATTCTCGCATGGGTGACGCGGTATTTGGAGACGCTGGAGGAGCAGGAAGGATATGGGTCGCTGGCCACGCCCGACATCACCGCGTTCGCTTGGACCGGCGTCCAGCATGCCTTTTCACACGCACCACCGCCGCACCCGTCCAAGGACCGGTCGCAGCCGGTCGCGCGGGCAGACCTCTTGTGGCACCGATTGAATTTTAGCCTCCAAGATGCGTTCTCGATCCCGCTGGCTTGGCTCCCCTTCGGCCATGTTCGTAAAGAATGCATTGAGCTGGATATCTGGCCCTGGCTTGAGCACGGGTGCCAACGGCGTTACGTCACGTGGGTATGGTGGATCAAGGAAAAAGGCAAAGCCATTCGCAGCGAAGAGCGCGGCTTCCAGGCCGACACCGGCCGAGCCGTTCAGAACGTGCCCGATGTTCTTAGCACGCGCTGCAGCACAGCCCCGAAAACACACACCAGCGCCGCCGCAACATCCGAAAAGCCAGTTGTCAAGCTCGAGCCGTCAATGGAAGCGACGCTGCGGATGGTCAGCTTTTGCATGGCGGACATGCGGGGCGAACAAGACATGAGCTTGGCTGTTTTGAATGGAATCCGGTCACACAAGTGGCTGCGCGGATGGGGAGGCTTTGACTGAACATGCCAGACTTGATCTTCAAATCAAGAAAACTCGTATATCGGTGAGTGCCCTAAAATTACGCGAACCGTTTTTCCAATTATTTCCTCCATGATTCCCCTTGTTCCCTTTGTATTTGCCTTTGCTGCCCGACGTCACAGGATGACCTGTGATATCGATCCTCTAGACCCGCCACCCCGACCCGGATGTGTACAAGAAATAGGTAGGTTCCCACCCAATCTTGAAATGTCTCTACTACATTATAAGGCTAGACCAAGCTCCTGCATTGAAAATGCACGTTTGCACGTTTGCACTTTTGGGTCTGGAAGCCTGCATGCACATTGAGTGGCTGCCTGCTGAAAATATCTCACAATTTTTGTGTTGTTCCCCGTACGTCTGGGACAAACTATTGCGTATTTTTATGAATGTAAATGGTTATGGGAGAAGCACCCCACGTCGACGCAGTAGCATAATCGCACTTTTACGTTACCGGCTTGGACGTCAAGCACACGGCCATACATGCTATAGCGTAGTCCCTTTGATGAGATGTGTGTGTTAGATTAGTTGTACGGGATTTCTTAACGAAGCCGTAACCCGCGGGATGCGGAGCTCCGTATTGTTTTCAATACCGGCGCCGGGACGGCGTAGTGCTGTGGATGTAAGTGGTGTTATTGTACGTTGGAAGAAACACGTGATCATTAACACGTGATTTTATAGAGGCCAAGATTAATTAGTCATACTGTTTTCATGTTAATCCAAGGAGACGTTGCGCAATAGTGTACAGTACGTAAGCGAAGATTTTACGTCAAATCTCTGGAATAGATTACTGTGCTTGACACTGTACAGGACCGATTAACAAAAAAAAAAGAAAAAAGGGAAGGCTAATTAAGGCATGTGAAGTGCACATAAAACGAATGATATATATTTTGATATCAAGACATCAACCCTTCAGATCCGTTCGTATAAATTTCTTTTCTATATATTTCAGAGAGGCATATTAAATTCTGAGCAAGGACTATTTTTATATCATTTGTCTTTGATTTTATTCATAGTTTTTTGTTTTTATTCGTTTACTTGAAAACCCTCACCAGCTTTTCTCATCTTTCTTCCCATTTCAATGTTCGTCGTTTGAAAAGCCCAGATACTCCATCCTTCTTAATGGCACCGATAAAGGGCCAAAAAGTCCAGCCGGCCAAGCGCACTGCGCGCTCGTGGGCTGCTCTCGGCCTGCCCGACTGGTGCCTCGAGGTTGTCACCAGCATGGGCTTCGCCGAGCCGACGCCCTCGCAGGCCGCTGCCATCCCGCTGTTCCTCGCCAACTCGGACGTCGTGGTCGAAGCCCCCACAGGCAGCGGGAAGAGCTTGGCGTTCTTGCTGCCGCTCGCCGCGCGCCTACTGCGGCGGTTCGGTGCCGCGGCCGACGGCAGCCCGCCCACGCCCATTCCACGCGGCCACGTCGCCGCCGTCGTGCTGGCGCCCACGCGCGAGCTGGCCGACCAGCTTCACCGTGTGCTGCTGGCGTTGCTGGCCTTCCACCCACCGACGGCGGCCATCCTGCCATACGTCCAGCACCAGCAGCGTGCCGCAGGTGAGCCGATCACGGGGCCGAAACGGAAACGGTCAGCGCCGTCGTTGGCCGCGAACGGCCTGCAGATCGCTGGCGACGACGACGAGGACAACGTGGGTCACGGCGACGATCCAGAAAACAACAGCAACACGAAAGCAACCGCTCTGCACACGCGCCGCCGGCCCGCCACCACCGAGGCCGTGCTCGTGCCACAGCTCGTCGTGGGCGGCACCGCGGCCACGCCGGCCGCCGACCTGGCGCGGTTTGTGCGCCAGGGCTCCAACGTGCTCGTGGGCACGCCCGGGCGGCTGGCGTCGATGCTGGCGAGCCGCGCCGTCAACGCGACGGCGTCCTTTGAGGCACTCGTGCTGGACGAGGCCGACCGCCTGCTGGACCTGGGCTTTGCGGCCGACCTGCAGCGGATCCTGGCGTTTGTGCCGAAGCAGCGCCGGACGTTTCTCTGTTCGGCGTCTGTCAACGACGCCATCGGTGAGCTGATCAAGGTCAACCTGCGCAACCCCAAGCGCGTGGTCGTGCGGGTACAAACGCGGCGGCGGGAGAGAGAGGATGGGATCGACCGTCTTCTTCTCGGACAAAGCGCATCTGCAGCACCTGCAGCAGCAGCAGCTGCTGCTGCTGCAGCACCGCCTGACGAGCGCAAGACGCCCGCGAGCCTGCTGAACACCTACATCGTGGTGCCCGCAAGCCACAAGTGGCCTGCGCTCGTGCAGCTGCTGACGGCCGTCGAACCGCGGCCCCTGCGTACTCTCGTCTTCTTGGCGTCGTGCTTCTCCGTCAAATACTTTGCCGCCGTGCTGCCGGCGGCCCTTCCCGCGGGCTACACGGTGCTATCGTTGCACGGCAAGCTCGAGCCGCATGTACGCGAAAGGGCTTTCGCGCGGTTCCTCGCAACGACATCGCCGTGTGTGCTGTTAAGTGAGTCTTTTTTTTTCTTTTTTTTTCTCTTTCGTTTCTTTCTAGTGTTCCTTTCAATCGCTAACATTTTACAGCAACCGACGTCGCTAGCCGCGGCTTGGACGTACCCAACGTCGATCTGGTCGTCAACATCGACCCGCCCACGGACCCCAAGACGTTTTTGCACCGCTGCGGCCGCACGGGCCGCGCGGGCCGTCGTGGCCTGGCCGTGACCATGCTGCGACCCGGGCGCGAGGCCGGTGACTACGTGCCGTTCTTGGCGGTGCGGCAGACGCCCGTGGAGCGGCTCGGGGTGGCCGTGCCGGCGTTGGCAAGCGTGGCGGGGGCCACCGCCGCCAACGAGACAGACGTCGGAACGTCCGACCCGCCGCCCCACACTGCCGAGCCCGCCATGGCGCTCACCCGCCTCTTCCGGCAGCAGGTGCTGGCGGACCGCGCGCTGCACCAGCTTGGCCAGCGCGCCTTCGTATCGTGGGCGCGCGCCTTCCAAGAGCACCAAGCCGGGTCCATCTTTCGCGTGGCGGACCTCGACTGGGTGGACCTGGGCTACGCGTGGGGGCTCGTGCGGCTGCCCAAGATGCCGGAGCTGCGGGCCGCCGGGGTGACGGACCGCACGCTGGGGCTGGCCGGGCTTGTGGACGTGGACGCGATTCCGTTTCGGGACAAGGAGAAGGAGAAGAAGCGGCAAGCGGAGTTGGCGGCGGCCGCCGCCGCCGCCGCAGCAGACGATTTTGCCGGTGACGACAACAGCAGAACAAACGGGAAAAAACCGACGCTGTCCGCGGCGGAGGCCAGGCGAAAACAAAACGCACCCTGGAGCAACAAGCAGGACCGCGAGACGGTGCGGGTGGCGCGGCGCGACCGGAAGCGGCGCAAGCGGGAGGCGGAGCGGCTGGCCGCGATGACGCCCGCCGAGCGTGCCGAGGAGGAGAAGGTGGCGGCCATGGTGGCCGAGGTGCGGCGGCGCAACGAAGCGGCAGCCGCAGCCACGGCGGCCACGGCAGCGGCCGAGGAGGAGTTTGCTGGGTTCGACTGACGGGGTTGGACGAGACGTGTGGCTGTTCTCCTTGTATCGACAATGCCTTTACTTTTCTTACTATTTGCAATAGGACCCTGGAAAGACTCACGACCTATAGAAAATGAAAAATTCAAGGCTAGCGATGATGGAATACGATTTTTTTTGGTGAGTATTTCTATGCGTTTTACAAGGTTTTACTTGTTAACCCCCCGTCCGCGGCAAACCGTGGTGACCGTGACCGTGATCGTGATCGCGACCGTGGTCGATCGCGCCGGCGGTGTTCTCTCGTGTGCGCCGCCGCTCTCTCCTCGTCCCTATGTCTCTCTTTGCTTCGCCGCCGGCTCGGGTGCCGGTGGTCCGTATCCCGGCGCCGGTCCAGCACCTCTTTCTCGCGGTGCCGTCGCTCGTGCCGCTCGTGCCCAGCATGCTGTCGTCTATGCCGTCTATGCCGCTCGTCGCGGCCGCCCCTGTCGTCGTCATCTAGTGCGAACCCGTCCAGGCTGTCATCGTCGTCCCGGCTGTCGTGCTCCCGCCGCCGTTTCCTCCCGCGCCGCGCCCGCTCGCGCTCCTTTTCCCTTTCCCTTGCCCGCTCCCTCTCCGCCTCTTCCCGCACCATCGCCGCCATGTCGCGCGCACGCTGGTCCGCCTCCCGCCGCCGCTCCTGCTGTAGGGTGCGCACCGCCGCGGCGCCCTGCTTCATGGCCGCGAGGGGGTCGGCAGCCACGCCGGCGGTGGGAAGTACCGGCCGGGGACGGTCGCGGTCGCGGTCGCGGTCGCGGTCGTGGTGATGGTGGTGACGGTGGTGCTTCTTTGGCGGCATCGCGTCCCCGGCGTACCAGGCAGCAAACCCGTTGTGGCCGCCCGCGTCGGCGAAACGCAGCGACGTCGGAGGGATGGTGTCGTCGTCGGGGGCGGCGCCTGCTGTTGTCGTCCTTGTGGTCGCGGCAGCCGTCCGCGGCCGTGGGGCACCACCGGCAGACGCACCGTCCTGCGCTGGTCCTGCAGCGTCGTCCACGCCCCCAAACAAATCAATGTGCCCGTCTTTGCCTACGAGGGGGCGGGCCGCGGTAGTAGTAGCGACAGCGACGGCGTTCCGGTGCGGTGGCCGCCCCCGGTCGCCAGCAGCACCCGCGACGCGGTCCCGCGCCAGGCGCATCTCAAAGTCGGTGTCGTCTTCGCCGTGGCGCTTGCGCGGCCGCGGTGGGAAGCGGGCGTAGCCGGTCGCGGTGGGGGTGGCGGCGGTCGCCGCCGTCACCGCGGACAACGTACCATCTTCTCCTGCTGCCACCACCGCCCCCTCCTCCCCCCGCAACAAGGCCGCCTGCCGGTCCGACTCGGCGGCCCGTGCGGCACGCTCGTCGGCCTGCCGCTGGGCCTCGGCGGCGGCCTCGTCGCGGCGCACCCGCGCAACGTTGTCGGCGTTGTAGACGTGCCACGATTTTTTGCCGAGCAATTTTCTATTTTTAGCAACCAAAGGGGTTAGCAAGCGAAGAAACAAATCTAACCATACAGCTGGATATGAAGACGTACAGAGGCATGTTGGCTTTGTGTGTTGGTGCCAAAGTCAACACCAACCAAACCTTGACGTCGAGTGGTGGGTGTGGAAAGTACACAACGGGTAATGATTACTAAGCTTTATATAGGATCTACTACTTCGCAGGCACTGTATTAATCATTGACCCAAGTACGTGAGATCACGAAATGTACGAATCGGTTTAGTCCGCAGCAAACAAATTCATTATGATTTAACAGTAGATTAAAGCGGCCGCACGAAATTGAAATAAACAAATTTAAAAAAAAGAACGGCAAAGGGTATCCTGGCGACTCTCAAGAGCAAATTAGAGTGGTATCCTCCCCCTTTTTCCTTCCCATTTCCCAGAATCTCGTTTCCCGTTTTCCTCCTTCGAACTACCCATCATCACTCAACCCGGCCGTCAGGATATCCGGTTTGTCATTAGCGGGAAATACCTCTTCTTCCAAATAGCTAAAAATACAAAACATTAATGACCGCGTAGTTTTTTGGTATCGTCCGTTTTTTTGGTGCATTTTGTGTGGATTTTCGTGGGGGTATTGTTGTTGTTGTGCTTTGTTTTCCGTGACGAAAGGGGCTGACTCGGTAGTGTGGACGCAAAACTCGCAAAAGGTGAACAGCGACGCAAGAATGGACGCGCGTGCAAACGAAGGTGAACAACGGTAGAGACGTGAGAGGGGGGTGGAGGGGGGACGGGACGGAGGAATGTGTCTTCTAGATGGTGGTATTGTGCTGCCAGCCAGGTTCTGTAGTGACTGTGGCATCGGTGGCATCGCAAAAAGACGAGAAAGTCGGGCAAGCCGGCTCCCCCTCCCCCGGGCGCGCGCTTGGAGTCAGCATAACTGGCCAAATAGCAAGTAGAAAGCCACAACCACGAAATGCTTTTTTCCTTTTTTTTTCTGTATTTTTTTGCTTTTTCTCCCCGGCTTATAAAAGAAAGAAACGCTTCAGGTACCCGTGATCATTCGAGGCCAGAGAGAGCCTTAAATGTTCTCGACCACCCGGGCGTTTATAGCCTGTTGAAAACCATTGTCCTGACCTCCAAAGAAGCTGCTGGGCTCGCCGGATTCGCCAGCTTGTTGGAGGGCCTTGTCAAAGGCCGCCGAGCCAGGCATGGTCTGGTTGGTGGCCGGCAAGAAGATGACCTTGCTGTTGGCGGACTTGGCCATGGCTTGCATGGCCTCGAGGTAGCGGATCTGCATGGCGGGGGCAGACGACAGGATGTCGGCGGCCTGGCGCATCAACTTGGCGGATTCGACCTGGGTGCGTTAGTAGGAGGGAAGAAAAAGAAAGAGAAAAAAAAAGAAAAAGAAAGAAAGAAAAATTAAAACTCACCTCCGCCTTGGCGGCAATGATCTTGGACTCGCCAATCCGCTTGCTCTGGGCGGCCATGGAGAGCGACTCTTGCAGGTCCTGGCTGAAGATGATGTCCTTGATGAGCATGCTCTCGACCTGGACGCCCCAGCCGGCGGCGACGTCCTCGATGATCTCGCCGATGGACTGGGCCAGCTCCTCGCGGCGCTCGATGACGTCCTGCAGGACGCGGGCGCCGACGACGTGGCGCAGGGTGGTCTGGGTGCGCTCGATGAGGGCCTGGCGCACGTTGGTGATGCCGAAGGCGGCCTTGTGCGGGCTGACAATGTGGTAGTAGATGACCGAGGTCAGGTGCACGCTGACGTTGTCCTTGGTCATGCAGACCTGCTTGGGCACCTCGACGATCTGGATCTTGACGTCGACCTGGATGATGCGCTCGCTGAGCGGGTTGATGCGCACGAGGCCGGGGTCGACGGCCTTGTAGAAGCGGCCAAACTTGGTGACGAGGCCGACGTTGCCCTGGCTGACGTTCTTGTACGGGTTGGGGCAGCAGATGCAGCAGGGGATGGCGCCGAGCGTACCGATACAGGTACCGAGGGCGTTGACTAGGTGTGTCAGTAGATCTTTTTATTGTTTTATTTTGTTTTTCAGCGTCAAATCAACGCGACGGTCAAACATACTCATGCTGCCGTACCAGCCGGCCGGGTTGCCGTCGTCGCCGACAATGGACGCGTAGCTCTTCTGGAGATCCTCTTTGCGCGGCGGCTCGACGGCCATGTTGACCTGGGGACGGAAGCCGAGCTCGTGGACGGGCTTGCTGCCCTCGGCGCTGCTGCTGCCGGCGGTGGCGGCGTAGGCGCCGGAGGCGCCGGGGCCGTTGGCGGGCTGAGACGCGCTGCTGGCGTTGGCACTCATGGTGGTGGTCGTTGTCGATGTGGGTGATACGAGAAAAGAAGATGAAGAGAAAATGAAGGCAACGTTGGGATGTTGATGATATCAAAGAAAGACGAATGGATATTCCAATGGACCGAAACCAAATTTGGGGGGGGGGGGGGGGGGGAGAGAACTTGTTTTGTTTTGTTTCTTCTAGAAAAGAAAGGAATGCACGAAAGAGGGGGGGGACACGGTCCTTATTTATCAAAATCGGGCAGATCTCTATTTTGCGGTCAGAAGTTCTTTTTTGCGACGTATTACGGGGGAGAGAGGATTCCTCACTCTTTTTCTCTTTCGTCTTTCTCGTACGAGCGCGCCAGCTCCGGTTGTTGTTATTAGGGCAGTCTTGGCAAGGCGCTGATCTTCCAGGGCGACAAGCGCGCCGCCGTTTGTTTTGGGGGGGGGAAGAAGGAACATAGGAACCTTGGGAGTTGGTGCCAAGGGGGGCGCTACGAAGGAGAATACACATAGTGCGCCCAAGCGGGGCTTGGACAGTGCCGGGGATGAGACGAAGGAGAAGGAGGAAGGGGCGCCTTGCCCGTGCCAGGGAGGGGGAGAGCAATATGGGACAGATGGTGTGTGGAGCGATTATAGTGCGCACATGGGGGGAAGCAGCATCTCCGCGCCACCGTGTCGCGCACGGTCTGGCTGGCAGATGACAAGGTTGCACCGCCCTCGTATGGGGTACGAGGAGTACGAACTACCACACGTGATGGCTAGCGCTTTTACACTGTCGTCATCGGTACCCATAAAATGCGGCCCCAAGTGCCGCCGGCCAAGGGACGGCTCTTCGTTGGTTTTTTTTGGGCGGCGCCGGGCAGCATTGCGGTGTTGGACTCTGGAGAAGATTGGGCTGTCTTCGACCGTCTGCTGTGTCTGTTTTTGATTTGAGCATCGTGGCAGCGTGCATTCCAAGCTCGGGTGAGCAACAGCATCGACAGAGACCTCGACAGTGACCTCGACAGAGGACCAACGACGTAAGGACAGTGCGTATCGGAAGATGCACAGTGCCACCCATTCATGGTTGGCCATGCATTGCCTCGTCCTCCTTTTCGCTCGCTCTGCCCACCGGGTGCACACACCACCACGTCTGTCGTGTCGCACCTCTTTTGCTGTCAGAATACTCCCGTATGTAGACTAATTGACGCACATTACCCTACGGACAACTGCACGCCCAGAGCACACCTCTTCTGGGTTCGGGGTCGGGTGAACTCGAGGGACGTCAGCGAGGCGAAAGGAGACCAGGAAATAAAAGAAAAAAAAAGTAAAAAACCTCCCTAATGATCGCTAGCCCCGCGGGAACAAGGCGATCCGGATGATAAGCAGAAAGGCCAGCCGGTCAGCGCACGGAAGAAAACCGCAGGCGTCGGACGAGAAGGGCATCCCCCCAAAGTGTTTTGCGCCGCGAGAATGCGACGGGCTGCTTCCGTTGATGACAGAATACGAGCAGGGGCCACAGCGGGCGATTTTGCCTCGCAGGCTTTTAGCAAGGCATCAGAACGTGCTCAGGCATGCACGGCAATACGTCGTTTGTCGCTTCGGTGTAAGAAATCACGACGGGCACGACGACGATCCTGGCAGGTCGTATTTCGTATCTACGGCGTATGGACCATGCATCGCAGAACAAAACAGTGCGGAGCAGGGCCTACGACCTGTGAATGTGGGAGCAAGATACAAGACCGACTGGTCAGAGTCGTGGAAAAGCAACATATCAGTTTCCGGACTTGGATGCTGCGCCACGCAGCCAACACACAGGACAACCACTTTCTCACGTGGGACGGGTGCCGAGTTTCCGCGACCGTTTTTGATTGCACAATCTGGGGTGGACGGAGGAGAAAACGGGTTCCCAAGAAACACGGAGCCTGTTTGAGGGGGTGGGTGGTGTGAAACAAAAAAGCTTGGCCCTTCCGAGCTCCAGGGGCGGGATAGGAGAGAGTCAGTGCACTTCTTGGACTTTTTTCCAGATTGCGAGTGTTGAAGAAAAACGGAAACGGCCGAACGCCCGCAAACGAGGTCTTTCCTCCCAACGTCTGTAAGACAAGCTGGCGCGGTGGAACCCTTGGGCCAATGGCCTCTTTTGGTGCTGTAGCGCAGCAATTCCAAATTCCCACAAAGCTCATGACAGCAAAGTGGACACCCCCAAGAAACGCGCAGGCACTAGGCTTAACCGAGAAAAGGGCCGCAGCCGCACTTTGAAGCCATCCCCACTCCATATTTCGTACTTAGTACATCATGTCTCTCCCACTAACAAAGCCCAGCACAGCCTCGTCGCAGCCATCTGACCTTGACGTCGCCGGTAGCCTTCGTTTTCTTTTTTTTCTTTTTTTCTTCTTTTTTCGTTTCCGTCTCGCCGGAACCATGACCGCCCGGCTGCTTACCGGCTCGGGGCCACAGGACCGCCGATCGTCGTTGGGGCAACCCCCTTGTTCTCTCGCTTGGGGTACGATCTGAACGGATGTACTCGCACGAGACGAGTGGACGAATGGACTGGCCAGGTATTCGATCGTCATGAGGCTCAGTTCGGCGCGGCCGCCGAATGAGGTCAGCCAAGAGAAAAAAAACCGGGGGGGCAATCCAACTTGGCCCGTCATGAACACCGGCAGCCAGCTCTCCGAAAAATATATCTTCTTGGCCCGACGGAGGTCTGCATGGATTGGTTATACGAGTTCGCAGTTAGGAGGAATCCTTTGTTCTTCCGTGCTTCGCCCGTGGCTGTGTGTAATCAAAATCGCTTCGTCTGTTACAACCGCGCCCGGATTTGGTCTCCGCGAGAGCCTTGCCAAGGCCAAAAAGGATGAGCAAAAAAAATAAAATAAAAAATAAAAAAAACAAGCCACCCGGTTCATTACGGTGTTTCCGGAAGCATGGCCGACTTTGTATGGGACTCTATTTACTCACGACATAACGACTTCTCACGTGTGGCCGACGCCGCTGACAACACATATCGAAAGCCGAACGATTGCACCTTCACTCGAAAGAGCTGTGAGATGGACATGCGTTTTGTTGCTATTCCGTATTTGGATTATAAATGAGGATATAATACAGACTCCATAGGTGGCCGTGCAATCCTTCAGGGAAAAAACATCTTTCCATTCCCATTTGCTTGTCGGGTTGGATTTGCGTCGACCCGCTCCTATTTTCGGCAAACACATCCATATCAGATCAGCCATGGGCGTTTTGCGTCTCAACGCGACCTGCAATCTGTAAAGACAGCTGGGGGATCATAGATGAAATGGCGTTCATGGTGATTGACGATGCCGCGGAAAGCAAGCAACCCACAAGACTGGATGGTGAGCCTCTTGGCTATGAACGCTGTACGCTGACCCTTGCCTGGATCGATGGCTCGCCAAATCCTTATCATCCTCATCATTTTTGTCTCGCTGGAAAAGCATTAAGCGCCGTCGTTGTGAGAATCCATGCTGCCGCGGACATCATCGTTTTCCTCGTTGGTTTTTCTTTCGCGGGGGCAGTCAGCTCTGCTTTCCGCCTCGGCTCGCCTGTGGCGCCTTTGCTGTTTCTATTGTAGCGGTCGTCGACAGCGGGATGCAGGGATAGCAGCCTCACTCCCTGTGTCTCATGTCTCCAGGTTTTTCTTTTTTTTTGTTGACACGGCGACACCGCTCAGTGTCGTCCCATCATCGTAAGCGAGTCTTCTCACGTTCGTTCGTTCGTTGGTTTTTTCTTTGTTTTTCTGCGGCTTCAACCGTTTCTCCTTCGACCACGATGCCCTCCCATCTGGCGACCGCGATCGTCCAGGCGACCGCCCTCGGCGCGGCGTCCAACGTGCTGGCGCAGCTGATCGCCGCCTACCGTGCGCATGTGCGTTGATGGTTAGACAGGGCTGGACTTGGTCTTTGGAAGAAGAAAAGGGGGGGAAAAAATAAAAAAGGAGAAGAGAAAAAAAAAAAAACCGAGTTCACATCTCCAGCAACCCGTCGCCCTCGACGCGCCCCAGCTCCTCCGCTTCGTCACGTTACCCTTCTCACGGCGCCGCTCAACTACCAGTTCCAGCAGCTGATCGAGCACGCGTTTTCCGTGCGCCTCCTGCGGCCGCACCCGTACCCGCAAGCGGTCGGACGTGGAAAGCCAAGAGAAGCGTGGAGGCGGCGCAGAGGGGCTGCCGTCGACGTCGGGATCGGCCTCGGGATCGGCCTTGGCTGCAGGCACCGCGTTCCCGGCGCGGTTGTTCAGAAAGCTGCCGCAGATCGACTGGCCCAACACCCTGGCCAAGTGGTTCTTGGACTGCATGTCGCTGGGCATGTTTCTGAACACGGTCGCCTTTCCCATCATCATGGGCCTGCTCAAGGGGCAGACCACGGCCCAGATCCGGGCCAATCTCGAAGAGGTATTTTTGGGAGGGAAGGGGGGAAGAAAGCTGAGAAGACCAGTGTATTCTTTGCCCTAGACAACGGCTAACCCTCTACAGGAACTGGTGCTCATCATCCTAACGGGCTACCGGGTGTGGCCGGTGGCCTCGTTGATGAGCTTCACGTTGGTGCCCCTGGAGCGGCGCATTGCATGGTTGTCGCTGGTCGGCCTGCTGTGGGGGGTCTACATGAGTCTGGTGGCCGAGCGAGTATGAAGACGGGGAGGGGGAAGAAAAAAACCGGACAGACTTCATTGATTTGGGAACAGGCAAGCCTTTTCGGTTGTTGCATGTTTTGTGTATGTGCGGTCGAAACAGGCCTTGAGAAACAAGGTAAGACGCGACGCACACAAGCCGTATCACTAGACAAGACGAACATTCTTGCCGTTCCAAAAAAGAAACAATCTCTTTCCTGTCCGTCGCCCCATCATGCAGCATCGAAGACAACAGGACTTCCAGCGTGGTACGAAGAAGCCATTTGCGGCTGGACGGGCTGGCCAAGAACCACGAGCCGAGAGCATGTTTCCTCGGCCTTGTTGCCATGTCCTGCATTGTGATCCATGGGTCTGTCTCCCTACACCAGCCAGGAGCATTGTTTTCTCTTGCGATACCATTCACGTCCTAGGCTGAACAAGACCTGAACTGCCATTATCACCCGCACAAGGTCCGCCTACTCAAAGACTACTGAACAGTATGTGACCAGATGTATGGGTTTATCAAAGCAACCCTCTTCGCGGGAACAAAAAGCGATCAAGTGCATAAACGGGCGAGAACCACACACGACGTCTGTTTGGGACGAAAGCACGTATACCGGAGGGGAGGGGGGAAATATTCATACAAGAAACGGTTTTGCCGATGTAGGTCCCGACAAGCCGATCACCCATTATTTTATTTCGGGCGGCACTTACAGCGCTTTTGGCGGCTTCCGTCATAGGTGGCAGACCGTCGTATAAAAGACGACGTACACTGTACATGGAGCAAATCGACCTTTCAGAATATCGACATTCACCGATTCTTCGCCCTAATTGAATCTCATATATTGCATTTTTTTTTAACGCATATACTTCTCATCATGGCCTTGGAATCGGACTCACTGTACCGCCGCTACCAGGAGGAATTGCCGGCCGACCGCGACAAGGCCTGGAAGCTCCTCCAGACGTACAGCCACATACCAGCCGACGAGATCGAGCCCCATCTCCGGGCTGTGGTAGGTTTTTTTGTGTTTTTTTTTTTGTGTGTGTTTTGTCTTTTCAACTCGACATTCGCTCACACTCCGTCATACACCCCAGAGAGACAAGGCCTGGGCCATCTTTCCCTACCACTGCATCGGCGCCTGGCGCTTCCTCGACCTCTACGTCACCGACCTGCCCCAGTACCCGCGCGTCGTCGAGCGCCTGCGCACCGGCGACCGCCTGCTCGACGCCGGCTGCTGCTTCGGCTACGTGCTGCGCCAGCTCGCCGCCGACGGCGCCCCCGCCGACCACCTCGCCGGCGCCGACCTGCACCAGGCCTTTATCGACCTGGGCTACGAGCTGTTCCGCGACCGCGCCACATTTGCCGCCCAGTTTGTCGCCGGCGATATGCTGCAGGGCGTGGACCTGGCCGCGGAAGACGCCGGCGCCGGTGCCGGCGACCCAGCGCTGGCGGCCGCCCTCGACGGCCGCTTCGACATTGTCCACGCCGCCAGCTTCTTTCACCTGTTCAACTGGGTGGACCAAGTGCGCTTGGGCGTGCGCGTCGTGCGGTTTTTCCGTCCGCCGCCGGCCTCCGCCGACCCGGACCGGCCGCGGCTGCTGTTTGGCCGCCAGGTCGGCACGCCCACGCCCACGCCGGAAGACGCCGCCGAGCGGGCGGACCCGGCGCAGGGCCGGTTCCACCACAACCCGGCAACGCTGCAGCAGCTCTGGGACGAGATCGGGCAGCGGACGGGGACCCAGTGGCGCGTGGAGGCGAACCTGGTGCACGGTGGCTGGCGGCCGGACGTCGGCGGCGCCGAGGAGGGCAGCGGCGGCGGGGCCAAGAAAGAACGGTTTGTGATCCAGTTTGCCATCTACAAGGTCGATTGACGTCTGTGAGGACAGAAAAAAATTCAAAGGCTACTTATAGGTGTTCAGTTAGTTTATACATATAACTCGTCCGAAGAAAGAGACGAATGTTGTGTCAATAGGGCACAAAACTTTTGCAGCGGGCCTTTCAAACTTTTAATGCCAATTTCAGACGTAATTGTCGTTCTTTTCTCTTGTACTCTACGAAGCCCCATTGACGTTCATGGGCCTTCCTCCCAAACGAACAATGACCAGCCCTTCGGTCCAGCCACACCCCCAGCTTTTAAAAGCTCGGTTCTTCTCCGTGCCCCGAAAAAATGGAGCCTTCTAAAAGTTACAATATGAAGCCGGAAACAATATAAGCAGTTCCTTGCATGCTTCGGCACCAGGCGTATGCCTTGTTCTATTAGTCACACCACGCGGTATCATGCCCCGAAGGGATTTACAGGCCAGCTGTCTGCCAGTTTACAAAGTACAAATTTTGTAAAGAAAAAGAGAAGGGAGCTGGGCCACGGGCAATGGGCAACGGGAAACGGCCACGTTACTGTGGACACGGTCAAAGCGGCTGCAGCTTCGACACGCGAATTGCTTCACCCATGTGGCCTTTTCGGCTGGGCCTCACTTTGCGCCGAGCCGCCCTCAGCACTCTCTGGCTGCCATAGACGGGACCTTGTCCCTCATTTATTCTTTATTTTTTTATGGCGTATGCTGCGCTGGTGTCTCGATTACGGCTGCGTTCTACTTGTGCTGGCCAAGGGCTTTGCTGTTGATGCTTGATACCTCCGTTTTAGAATGGGAGTTTACGCTCGTTTCTTTAATTAGCATACTGTGGCATTTTGTTCCCGGTCGCTAGGAGAAGCTCTTAAGGTTTTTTTTTTCTCTTGCTGCCTACAGAACCACAAGAAGTGCGTGTTGTTGCCGTACGGCCAAGAACCCAAACATGAAACTTGTCGTTCTCGGCACGGGCTGCCGATATCCCCCCAGTTTTGCCCCCTTTCTTTAGCAAACTCCATACAAATGAATCACTTTAACAACGGAAGGTTCATCCGATATGGCTAACTACCAGCAAGACGTTGTCAAGTGGATGTACGTAGACAATGGTTGACTGATCCCTTTTTTTTTATGGATTCGCGGAGTCTCCTAACTTCTTTGCTTCCCCCGGAAGAACATAAAAAAAAAAAAGAACAAAGGTAGCCGAGCCTCGTGAGTCACCATGATTGGGGGACGAACGCTCTCTGGGCGTTCGTTACTGTTTTTCTTCTTGTTTGTGTGTCGTGACGATGTCGCGGCAGCAGGTAGTAATACGGACGCACACGAGGCGGGCTCTTTGTCGTCTCTCCTGCGTCGTCCACAGCTTTGCAGAGCCATCTCGCCGGCCTTTGCAACGTTCGAAACCGCCGTATGCCTAGCTTCATCGTCGGCAAATAGCAGCAGGACTCCTGCTTTCCGGCCTCCTTCGCAAGAGAGATCAGAACCAGACCAGTGCGACGGCGCCAACAAAGAAGACCGAGGCGCATCCGATGACGACGATGATGATGCCGAGGAGATCGATGCTGCCGCTACCGCCGCCGCGAACGGCTCTGAACCGGCAACGGACAACCCAGACCGACAAAGGCACGAGGCCGGACCGCAACTCCCGCAGCCATGGCGGCAAGGGAACTGCCAAACCGGCGACAAGGAGGGCGTGACCTTTTGCGCCTTTGTGCACCCGTCTTTTAGCAACGGACAGGGGCTCTCAGTCGTCACGACGGCGGAGAGGCTCCGGGCGATCGCAGCCCGACCCGTCTTCGTGACCAACGACAACACCACCGGCAGCAGCAACACCTCTGGGGAGTGGCCCCCTTACGATGCTGCCTCCGCCGCGTCTGCACCGCTCGGAATCGCCTGGCGCGAGGAGGCCATCCCGGGCAAAGACATTGGTGTCGTCGCCGCGCGGACCATCCGCCGCGGCGAGCGCGTCATGGCGCGCACGCCCGCCGTCATGGTCGACGGCCACGCCGTGGACGCGCTGACGGTGGCCGCGTTCACGGCGCTGCTGAACGACGGCGCGCAGCGCCTGCCCGCCGACCACAGCGCACACTTTTACAACCTGTCGACCAACTACGGCGCCGTTGCCGGCGGCGGCGGCGGCCATGCCGCGTACCAGATTTTTGCGACAAACGCCTTCCGGACCGGCCTCGGGGACGGCGAGCCAGACCTGCACTCGGTGTTCCGGGATGGTGTGTAACCCCTTTTTTTTTCTTTCTATTCCTCATGTCTACCGCTCTTTTATCTTTCTCCAACTCACATAAAGCAGTGTCACGCATCAACCACGGCTGCCGACCCAACTGCGCCTACTACTTTGACCCGGTGACGTTGGCGCACAACGTGTACGCCGTCGTGGACATTATGCAAGGCGAGGAGCTGACCGTGGCTTACATCGAGTACGTCTTCTTTTCTTTTTTTCGCGGTCGTGTACCGGTCATGGACCGGAATTTTGTCGTTTCTTCCTCTCTCTCTTTCTTTTTCTTACATTGAAAAAAAGCCCCATTCAGACACACGAAGAACGCCGCGCGAAGCTGCACCGGCACTGGGGGTTCAACTGCACGTGCGCCCGCTGCGCCCAGCAGCCGCACTTGCGGGCCGAGTCCGACGACCGCGTGCAGTCCATCCGGGCGCTGTTGACCGAGCTTGACAACTATGGAATGGCTGCTACCGAGGGAAACGCCACTACCGTCAAAACCCCCACCGCCGCCGCGGCGGTGGGTACGCCGGCCAAGGCCGAGCTGCTGGTGCTGCTCTTTGAGCTCGAGGGCCTGCACGCGCGCATGCACGAGGCGTACTACCGCCTCGCGGTCGAGTGGAACGGCGTGGGCGACGCGTGGCGGGCCGCGCAGGCGGCGCGCCGGTGCCTCGACCGCGGGCTCCTGGTGCGCGGGCCGGATCAGTTTTTTGTGCGAAGCATGCGGGAGCTGCTGGCAGATCCGACGACACACTGGAGCTGGGAGTTCCGGACCAAGGGGGTAGGAAGAGGACGGGGGGAGACGGGTGCCGACTAAGATGAAAGGAAAGGAAACCAAAACTGGAAAAGCGATGAACACGGTGCAGCAGACGACGACTGGGAACAACCAGGGAGCACCGAACGAAAAAAAAAAAGTGGAAAATGCATCTTTGTTTGTGAATGGTATAAGCGAGGCGTTTGGGGAGGTTTGGAGACTCGAAACGGGAAGCAAACGATGTGCTGGTCTATGCTGTTCCACCCTAATACACGTCATTGTCGACATTGCCTTGGATGAGACGGTTCGGAGGATGCCCGCAAGTGTGGCCATGAAACGTGAACAAAGATATGTTGGGTCCTCATCACCCCTGGAGATGCAAATTCCACCTCCCCCCCCAATTCCGTCGTGTTGAGCGCAGTCCCAGTTGCTGGCTGCCTTTGCAGACTTCCAATGCGACCATCCTGTCGACGCGGGCATGCCTTTTCTTCTCAAGAATGTCGCCGAGGGCTGCAATGGCTGCACCTTCCAGGCCATACATAGAACGCCGGCCGCAACAAGCCCCAGCCGCACTTCGAAGCGCCCAACTTGATCTTCTGTTGCGCTTGGGTTTCTCGACGATACATGAACGTGAATGGGGCGCTTTTCTTCCTTTTTTTGCTTTCTTGACCTCACAAGTCCATAATAAGCTGTCCCGCAATCTTTTGCAGCACGTCGACCTGGGATTTTTCGTTAGCGAGACGGACATCATCCCATAAAAGAGTGTGCAAAATGCAGAGAAAAAAAAAAAGAAAAAAACACACATCGAGAAACCCGCCGGCGCTGCGCTCGGCCACAGACCGCGCCACCGCCTCGCGCACAAAGATCTCCATGTACTTGTTGACGGCGGTGTTGGCATCTTGGGTGATGCGGGTGGTGTCGTTGTGGTTGGTGCCGCCGCCGCTACGCCCGGACGCTCGGAAAAAGTGGTGGAGCAGGCGGGCGAGGAGGGCCGGCGGCAGCGCCGTCGCCCCGGCTGTTCGGCTACCGCTGCTGATGTCGCCGGGGTGTCGGCCGTTGGCATCGCGGTCGTCGTCGTTGTCGTCGTCGTCGCCGCTGCTGCTATTGTTGTCATCGTCTCTGCCGTAGACACCACGGCCGTGGCTGTCACGGTGACGGCCGCCGGCGACGGACCGCTGTTTGGTCGTTGCCGTGCCCCCTGCCTGCCGTGACGTGGCCGTCACGGTCTCCTCTTCGACTGCGTCGTCGTCGTCATCGTCATCATCGTCGTCGTCCATGTCCATGTCCATGTCCATGCGGGTTCTCGATCGTTCGGGGACGGAGGGCCGTGACGGCTGCTTAGGCCGCGGCGGTTTGAAGGACCCCGTGCCCCGAAAGTTGCTGCCGCCTGCGGCACTCAGCGGCGGCCGTCCCCGGCCCCGGGCCCCTGTGCCCGATGCCGCCGGCGGCCGCGCCGCATTGATTTGTGGCGGCATTTTATTTTATTTATTTTCCCCCGCCTTTTCTTTCCCCAGTATTCTCTTGCCCTTTTGTTCTCTTTATCCCTCTCCCTTTCTCTAGTTGTAGAGAACCGAATGAAGAAAAGTAAATGTAACGAACGACCGCGTCGCGTCGCGTTCCAATTTGAGACCAAAGAAGACGAAAAGTGACAACGTGTTGAGAGGCCCGAAGGGTCCGAAAAGAACGAAAGCTATGACCACACGAATGGACAGCTCGGCCTTTATTCAGTCAAGGGGGGCACAACAAAAATTTGGTAGTGCTTTTTTGTTTGAATAACAGCTTTTGTGAGAAGGCAGTCGTCCATTTGTTATCGCGACATGTTCTTGAAGAGTGGGGGGCACCAGACACGTGATCACGTGTTACATATCCGGTTTGTCTTGACGTGCTTCTCAAAAGTCCCCATCCTTACAACACATGGAATTACAAGATGGCTTGACCAAGATGGAATGGCTCGAAAATAATTGATAACAGTCTTTGAAACCAGTACTATTGAAAAGTCTATCAACGTGCATGCCATCAAGGGAAAAAAAAGACAGACAACGAAAAGCAAGTATGAAGCAAGAGTCGACCCCCGGCGGAGAAGATTCGCGGCCTAGAACAAGCAAATCGGGGAAAATTGTCTCATGAGATTTGCTATAAATTACAGCACTGAGAGAAACGCAATGCCAAAGATCAGAAGAGGTGCTCACGCGACCACAGCTTACCCTGGCCACGGTCTCGTAGCGCAAAAACCGCTTCCCAACGCCTC
The DNA here is from genome assembly GCA_002778095.1 of Fragosphaeria purpurea. NCBI lineage: Eukaryota > Fungi > Ascomycota > Sordariomycetes > Ophiostomatales > Ophiostomataceae > Fragosphaeria > Fragosphaeria purpurea. The sequence continues at coordinate 2,317,718 of PCDL01000002.1, forward strand.
GATTCCATCCCAAGGTTAATCTATCGATCCGGCCTCTCTTCTCTTCCGTCATCATGGGCTGATCGCCCACCGCCACTCGCTACCCAAGCCTCCCCCTCTCTCCGCCTCTCCTCCCCTTTTCACAACAAGGCGTGGTTTTGTACAAAAGGAGTGGGTTGAGGAGTGTTTACTTGAAGGCCTTGCCGAAGAAGATGACCTGGAGCTGGTCGTAGATCGACAGCACACCAGCACCGGCGACACCACGGAGGATGTTGGCACCGGCACCCTTGAAGAGGGACTTGACACCCTCCTTGGCGACAATCTGCTGGAAGGCGTCGAAAGAACTCTTGTACTTGACGGCCTCACCGGAGGTCATCATCATGCGACGACGGACAGTGTCGAGCGGGTACGAAGCGATACCGGCACCGGTGGTGACGCACCAACCCAGAGCGAAGGAAGCCAGGAAGTTGTTCGCCAGGGGGCCGACCAGGACAACAGGCTTGATCGAGTCGTACATGCCGAAGTACAGACCGCGGTAGACAATGATACCAGCGACGGAGGGACCGAAACCACGGTACAGACCAGCAATACCGTCAGAGGCCAGCGTCTTGCGGTAGACGTCAACCAGGCCGTTGAACTGGCGCTCGCCGCCCTTCTTGGCCGACTTGGCGTCGTTGGCCAGACGGGTACGGGCGTAGTCCAGAGAGTAGACGAACAGCAGCGACGTGGCACCGGCAGCCTGCCGAGGACGTTAGTCACAATGAAAACAAAAGAGAAGGCCGGAAGAGAAAGAGACGGGAACGTACACCGCCAGACGCCAAGTTGCCGGCCATCCACTTCCAGTAGCCCTCGTCCTTCTTGTAGCCGAACATCTTCTTGAACTTGTCGCGGAAAGCGAAGTTCAGGGCCTGGGTAGGGAAGTACCGGATGACGTTGGCAGTGTTGCCACGCCACAGGGCCATGACACCCTCGTCAGCGGTGGTACGGCGGAAGCAGTCCGCAATACCAGCGTAACGGCGGTCAAGACGACCAGCCTTGATCATCTCATCCTGTTTCGGTTTGTTAGCATCGCGTCGAACCAAACGAGCACAATTGAATTAACCCAGAGAAGCGGCGAAGTCCCATTGCGTGCCGATCAATTCACGTGACGCGCAATTTTTTTCTGATCCAACGCTTCTCGGTTTTTGTCCAACGCCGCCCAATGCAATGGTGCTGCTGGTGCCAACCAAAGCGCCAAGTGCGATGAGGCTTCGTCAAATATACCAAAGAAGCGTGCACGGAAGAACAAGCCAAGGCATAGAAGGAGATGCATAAAAACGTGTGAAATGTCGAGGCTGCGGCACATACCTGGTTCTGGACGAGGAGCTTGACACGCTCAATGGGGGCGGCAGCGGTCTTCGAGACGGCGGCGGAGACACCACCCACTATGGATTGTCAGTTAAAATGTCCCATTTTCCGACGTTGTTCTCATGATATTTCGTCGATGGCGATGTGGACAAATATCGCGACCGTGTTCGAGGGCTCTATGCGAACGGATTGTACATACTCAAGAAGTCGACGAGGAAGGGCTATAGGAAAAAAGCAGCATTGTTAGCATCGTGTGTTTCAGCGGACATTTTGTATTCGGTGGGCGATGGTGGTGCAGAAGATGAGAAGGGAGGCCGGGTGGAGGAAACGTTGTCGCGATAATGCGAAACCAAGCCCGGAACAACACGGCCAAAACAGCCATAGCTGTCCATGTCCACGGGACAGAATTTCCATATATCGACCGCAAACGACAAAGAAAACAAGGAAATGAAAGGAGGGAAAGGGAGGATGCAATTGTCCGTCGTCTGGAAGAAAGGCGCAAGACAGGCAAGGAAAAAAGAGGTCGTGTTGTGGCATAGGCGGTATCGTCAAAAGGTGAGGGAAATTTCACGAATCTCGGATCAACCGAAAATCTCACGAAAAGAAAGGCTTCAACTTACGGGCATGCCCCAGATGCGGATATCTTCTTTGGAAGTCATTGTGACGGCTGGTCAAAGACGATGCTTTGGAAGAAAAAGGAGTGGAGATTGAAAGAGGAAAGAAATAAAGAACGGTGATCAAGAAGCGATCCTGCGGTGCGAAGAAGAAGACGGATGAAGGAAGAGGAAAGAAAAAAAAAGATCGGAGACCTGAGAAGAGGAGAGAAAATAGAGGGAGAAAAAAAAATCGAGGTGCAATCGCTAGGGGAAGGGGAAAAAAATTCCTCGGTTGCGGAATTTATTATGGGACAGGGAAAAGGGTGAACGGGAAACGGGGGAAGGAACCATAAAAAATTAAGGGCAAAAAAAAATAAAATAAGGAAAAACAGGGCCATTGGCGTTAGCGGTCTGTTCCTTCTGTTTCCGCAATTTTGTGCCATTTTTTGTCCCTTTTGACAGCGATTCTTTCCGGCCGGCCGCGCTAATCCCAAACCGACACCCACTTTTTTTTTCGCTTTTTTTAAGACTTTTTTCTGGGACCGCTCGTTCGCGCCTTCCCAACTGTCGCCCACGGCAACGAGGGGTGCCGTAGAGCCCGGACTGGAAGCCTGAGGCAAACACACATACGAATTATGCCGTATTCTGTGCAGTTGGTTTTTTTGCCATCCAACGGGTTATGCCGGAATCAGCTGCGATAAGAATGGTTGGCCACCTTACTTTTTTTTTCTACAACGTGCGGACTTCGTTTCAAAAGCGAAAAAGGGCGCGTCCGTAATACTCCGTTTGCAACAAACAAAGTGCACCCAGAATTCTAGATGTACGTAGGTACGGAGGATTTACGGAGTTTACAGTGTACAATTTTGTAGCAAAATTTTATGACCTGTGATCCGACACCGTTAAATCTTCATCTGGAGAACGAAGAAGACAGTTGAGCGGATGCGAGTATTCCATTGATAGCAGATGCGCTGTGGCTAGGGCTTGGCGAGGGCTTCCTCATCTTCGCCCGGCTAACGAAGGCCGAAGCATAAACCTGCATCGGGACAACTACGATGTCTACGTCTTTGGGCAGCCGAAACCTTTGGCCTTTAGTGGCTGCATGGTCCATTTTAGCGTAATTGCTCCGGACATATATATTTCGTGCCCGCAAAATGCGCATGGTGGGTACATAGCCCTCGTCGTCTGAAGCGCCCGGTGGTCCTCCATGACGGGGCTCAAAGAGGATCTAGAAACGGTCTCATCGGCACAATGCGGAGGCATTCGTGGATGTCTTTGCTGGGCCAGTCCGTCTCGATTTCGACGCAACAAGATACGCCGGCTAAGACGTTTCGGAGGCCCGCCCGGCGACGCCGGATGCGGACGGCCCGGATGAGGCTGTATTTCTACCACAGTGCGCGGGACACGTTCATGCTGACCGATATATCGTGGCAAACGGGGTTGTGGCAGTCTTTGTATGGGCTCCGAACAGCATAAGTGTTCATCACATGACGTTATTGTAATGCCTTCGGAGCCGTTGTTTATCACGTTATGAAGATGTTTATGAGTTTTTTTGATTTTTTTTAATTGAAAGCGAGACTTTGCCCCCGATTGGTTTTCTCGGGAAATCCTGCTTCTATTTTATCCCCCATCACATTGCCACATACATACAACGTTCCCCATCGTTCCAAAAGAACGACGGGGTGCGTATGGTCTGCGTTTCCGGAAGACCAGACACGGACGATGTGAAGAATAGCAACCGGAAACCCTGGTTTCACGCCATAGACCGAACAAGTCCGGCATCAAATTTCCCTTTTTGTCCTTGCCGCACCCAAAGCACAACTCCGCCAAAGCAAAAAAACATCACGTCAAAACTGTAGCTTGTCTCCCAAGGCTGGCAAGGAAGATGGGGAAAGCTTTGGTTTTCTTTTTGTTTGGTGTAACGTCGTGTGATGATGGTTGACAAAAGGTGAATTTATTCCGTGGCACCGACGGCGCGCGCTGCACGTGAGTTAGCAAAGCTTGGTCCTCTCTTTTTTTTTTGGTTTCTCGCCGCCGACCGCCAACCACTCCGTCCTTGAGCAAAGAACATAGAACGTACTGTAGATCTTCATCTTGCTGTGGCCGACCACCTGCTTGATCTGGCCCTTCTCCTCGAGATCCTTGAGGCACGTCCGTGCCAGCGAGCCGTTGATCTTTAGCCGGTCGACGAGCGTCGCGACGGTGACGAGACGGTAGGACTGCACATCCTTGTACAGCTTCTCGGAGGTGGACTTGTCCAGAATGACGGCGTGCTGGGCCTTGTCCTTGACTGTTGCGAGTTTGCATGCGTTAGCTCGCTGGGTTCGACAACATTTCTAGCTTTTCTTCCATTCATCGTCACACAGCGCATCGACGAACGGAACCATATGCTGCCCGTCGAACCAAAAAGGCTACATCTCTCGGTCGGATATGGATGGTCGTTATCGATGCGCCGCAGTTTCTTTCGAGTCCTCTGGTCGTTCTCTTCGTCCCGAAACCACAAAAAAAAGAAAGAAAAAACGTACCCTTGCCCTTGGACCACTTCTTCTTCTGCTTCTTCGCACCAGTTGCTGCGGGCGCCATGTTTTCTGATGTTTCGTTGGTTGCAACGGAATTGGACTCGTGGTGATTGCACAAAGAGAAGAAAAACGAGAGGGGGGGGGAAGGGAGAAGAGAGCGTGAAGAGGCGATCTCGAATATTCCCGCCCTTTTTGGTGCACCGAATTTTTGCCTGCAAATGGGGGGGTTTGAAAAAATGGGCTCTCAGTACAGAAAAGGCGGCGACGGAAGGCAGTATTATGTGCTACCTCTTTTTTCTCACCAACCCACCGATGAGCCCTAATTTTAAAAAATATGATTGGATATCTTTTACCTTTAAAGCGGGGCTCAATTCCCAAAGCCCTGTTTTTTTGTTCATCATATAGGTCCTGCCCATAGGCAAAGCGCAAAGAAGGGCGGTTTCCCTCCCCCACCCCCTTCCCTAACGAATTGGCCGTAGGTTGTGCAAAAAAATTACTAGCAGTGAGAAAGAAAATCCACCACCGCCTAAAAAAATTCCGGGACGCCCTCTTTTTGCCAAAACGACATCCCATACCACGACACTCACTCTCTCTCCTTTCGCTCCCCCCCCTTTCCTCCTACGACAACGTCTCAACGCCCCCTTTTGTCGGTCCAAGCAGAGGAAATTATCTGTCGTCGTTCGTCTACCGGAAACCATGTCTGACAGCGGCGAGATTGAAGTCGAGACCGTGGTCTCGTACAAGATCCTCCCTAAGGAGGTGACAGACGAGATCGGCACCATCAAGCTCTTGTACGCGAACGCCATGGCGACTGTTTCTCTGCTGGCTCGTTACTAGCCGTTGTTTTCCCGTTTGAAATACGTTTTCCGTTTGCAGCTGACATGGGTTTTTGTTGTCCTCCTTCTGCAGCAACAAGTGGAGCTACGACGATGTCGAGATCCGGGACATCTCCCTAACGTAAGTTTTCACCAGTCGAGTCAAACGAGAATCGAAGAAGGGAGGGGAAAAAAACTCTCAGAGGGTGGTTGAGCGTCATGGGGGCTTCTGTCGGGTTCTGCGAAGAACTCGCTATCCGTTCGACGGCCGGTTCGGACAGACGTGCGGAAGCGCGTGGATGGGAAGGGGCCGAACGATGTGGTGGAAAGGGAAAAGCGGAAATCAATTGTGCATGGGATTAGCATGGGTGGAGGGAAACGATACGGAATGCAATCTCTCGGGCAATGGTACTGACGCGTGCGCTTTCCAGCGACTACATCCAGATCCGCTCCCCCGTCTACATCCCGCACTCGGCCGGTCGCTATGCGGTCAAGCGCTTCCGCAAGGCCAACTGCCCTATCATCGAGCGCCTGACCAACTCCCTGATGATGCACGGCCGCAACAACGGCAAGAAGCTGATGGCTGTCCGCATTGTTGCCCACGCGTTCGAGATTGTACGTTTTTTATGCTGTTTTTAGAACGCAATTTTTTTTCTGTACCTATTCTTGCTAACACATCCGCAGATCCACCTCATGACCGACCAGAACCCCATCCAGATCGCCGTCGACGCCATTGTCAACTGCGGCCCCCGCGAAGACTCCACCCGCATCGGTTCGGCCGGTACCGTCCGGAGACAGGCCGTGGATGTGTCGCCGCTGCGCCGTGTCAACCAGGCCGTCGCTCTGCTCACCACGGGTGCGCGCGAGGCGTCGTTCCGGAACGTCAAGTCGATTGCCGAGTGCCTGGCGGAAGAGCTGATCAACGCCGCCAAGGGCAGCAGCAACTCGTACGCCATCAAGAAGAAGGACGAGCTGGAGCGTGTGGCCAAGAGCAACCGGTAAAGTGAAGAAGAACGGGGGTGGGAAAACGGCTCTTGGGAGGGGAGGAGAAAGGGAGAAAAGCTTGGGCAAAGCATCACGGTACGCAGGAAACTGGCTTTTTACTTTTTTTCTCTTTTGGTTTGGTTCGTGAGTCTTACTGTGTATTTATGGGGGGGAGGAATGCTTCTCAAACCCTCCATGGGAGTTGCGAGGGCCAAACAAAAAATCTCAAAAAAGCATAAAACAAGCACAGAAAAAAAGAAAATGGTTATATCAAAATGCAGACCCAAGGGGGAAGAAGCAACGACTTGCCGCCATTTTTCTCTTCCCTTGTCAAAAGCCCAAGATAGCCACTACAATCTCAACCGCGCTGCATGTGGTTGGGATACAGGGAGTCGTTTAGGGCATACGTGCGGCTCGATGGCAGAGTCGTAGCTACCAACTAAAAAAAACAAGACAAATGAGAATGCAAATTTAGAATGAGATGCATCTATCATAAAATCTATGCAGGTCATCGTCTTCCTCTCAGAATCATGACCGCAGCAAGTCCACCCGCTGAAACATGCCCACGTGCGGAATGCCTTCTTCCCACCAGGTGCCCATGTCCTTGTCGACGACGAACCCCAGCCGCTCGTAGAACTTGTCCAGGTGCGCCTGCGCGTGGACGCACACGAGTCCGTTGAATTTGGCCGCGGGTGTGCCTGAGGGCAATGGCGCCGCCGCCACCGCCGCAAACGGCGGACGGTCAAAGGCATCCGGGTGCGTGCGGATCCAGTCCAGGGCCTTCTCCACCAGCAGCTGGCCCAGACGCTGCCCGCGGGCGGATTGGACCACGGCCAACCGGCCGATCTTGACGTAGGGCTCCCGGCCGTCGTGAAGCGCGGTGGGGCGGTCGGCGGCGGCGGCGGCGGCGGCGACTTCAACAGAGGGAGCGCCAGCGGCCGCCGGCACATACACCAACCCGGCCTTGTCGCCGGCTCCCTGTCCGGACATCGTCGTCGCTGTGCCGTCGGTCGGCGCCACCCAGTGCCCCTGCAACACGTTCTCGCCGTGGATGATGGCGTACGCGGCGCCCGGCTGCGGGTGTGGCGGCTGGGGGTACGGCACCACGCGGACGGTGCCCAGGGGCGCCGGCGCCGGGTTGTTGTTGTCGTTGTTGTCGCTGCCGTGGCTGCCGTCCGCGTCGGCGTGGTCGTAAGCCACAAAATGACAGGAACGTGGGTCGTCCTCGTCGAGCTCGGCGTCGGGCGGCACGCCCTGCTCGTCGACGAACACGGCCAGGCGCACGGACATGGCGTCGACAAACGGCCGAGGCACGGAGGCCGGTTGGGCCGAGGCCGGCTCCCGGCGGCGGCGAGGATCGTAGCCGCTGATATCGGGTGCCTCGAGAACAGTGAAAAAAGGGCCGGCCATGTTGGCTTTACGGGTCCTTTTTGGTGTTGTTTGTGACGCCAATGCTAGATGGTTTTTTTTTTTCGCTTGAGACCGACGCTATGGAGATTCAACTAAAAGCCACAGATTCTCAAAAATGCGACGCAAATCAATTAAAAAGTTTTCTTCGAGAGATGTCTTGTATTCAAACAAAACTTGTCGTGTTTGGGAGACGGGCAAGGCTTAACTGTTGAGTCGAAATTGGGCGATGAGAAAATTTTCGGCCTTATTCTCGGTTTTCGTATGGATATGTCTCGACCCCTGGTTTACAAACAGATGTCGAAACATTGCGTGCTTCTCGAACCCAACCAAGAATGTCACTGGCACTCCACAAATAACAACATGTTTTGATAATTAAGAGAGTCCTGGAGAATTGAGGTTGACGGGTTTTATATACGAGCATCGAAAGCCGGTGGAATCATTTCTGCTAAACCGCGATATTTCGGAGAGACACCGCCAGGCCAGGCTAGGTCGATCAGTATAGTATATACATCTGAATTTCTATTCTACTTATCTTTCGACGTGTCTTGTAGCTGTCGTATATTTCAATTCATTTTTTTTTGACGCTTATCCCTCCGCTGTTCATACCACACACACTTGAATCGTCTTCTGGGCTCTCACAAGAAACATATTTTTGCTCTTCTTTTCTTCTTCTTCCTTCTCGCTCTATTTCCCGCACACGAGCTCCAGGTCGCTCAAGGTGTAGGCGCCGTCCGTGCGGTTGAACGTGGAGAAGGTGAAGGACGAGACCGCCGACAGGGTGGCGTTTGTGAAGTCGGCCAGCGGCACGGTGACCGTTCCCGGTGCGGTTCCGGCGGGCACGGAGACATTGTGGTAGGTGCTGGTGTGGGTGGTGGCGTTGCACGAGGCCTTGGTCTGCAGCTCGATCAAAAACGACGCCTCCGGGGGCCCGCCGAGCTTGAAGGAGAGGGCGCGGTAGCCGTCGGCGGCGGCGTCTTCGCACGGCAGGTTCTCGTAGAAGTAGGCGCCGGTCTTGGGGGTCAGGGAGATGGTGGAGTTGGAGACGCTGATGGCGGCCATGGTTTTGTCGTCTGGATGCTTGTCAGAATGCGGCAGCCAACAAGGAATATGGTCTGCAAAAAAAAAAAAAAAAAACCCCCTCGAAAAAAGAGACACAGAATGCTTACCGCCAGACACCGCCCCCAGGCTGTTGGTCTTGTTCGCCCACGAGGAAAAGCTGTCGATCACCTTGTTGCCCTTGCAAGCAGCACGCTTCGTAGACGCCACGGGCGAGGCCCATGCCGCGCTGGTGGCGGCGACCACGCACAAAACAGCGGTTAAAAACATGTTTTCTAAGGAACCTGGCTGGCGGTGACGGTAGGTGAGACGAGGAACAAGGCAGCGATGTTCTGAAGATGTTCTGGCCGGACGTTTGTCTGACTATGTATAGCCACTACCCCTTGGTCTGTTGCTTGAACGGAGAAAGGGACAAATAAAGAATGGGCACTCTCTTGTTAAACGCAAACCAAACCACCTTCTACCCGGGAATGAGTGCGAAAGAACAGGGACCCTAAAGGTTATAAGAGACACAAGAAAAGACGAGGAGGCAGCCAAGAAATGCTTTTTTTTGTTCATTCACCCTTAGGCTTCCTCTTAATAAATTAGATTGTTGCGGAGATGATATGGTGATGAAGCCTATAGGACAAAAGCAAGGGGTATTGTTGCCCACATCTGTTCTTCGTCTTTGCATTTTCTCGGCTTCGGGCTTGGTAGTATAGACACAGCTTGATTATAAGAACGTACAAGCACTGAGAGCAGGTAAATTTTGAACGCAAACCGCTGCCAAGCGTCCAAGAGATATCTAACTTTCATTTACTGTCCGGCAGATAGCACAGAAAGAGATGGAGTGAAGAAGCTGTCCATTTTTCGATGGACCTCTGCTTTGTTGACTCGGCTGGCCATTTTTTTTTTCTTTTTTTTTTTTCTTTTTTGCCTTCTCGTCTCCTCTATTATTTCTACGCATCAGTAATTCACCTTATCCACCCGGACCCTGCTGGCCGGTCGGTACGTAATTTGTTTATATTTCTACGGTTTTGTTTCGGTTCCTGTCCTCTGTACGCATTCTTCCTTTATACACCACAATGACGAAGACCATTTGCGGCCCGTCTTGGACGTTTTCGCGTCCACTTGCTCTAAACATGTTTTATTTTTATTTTTATTTTTTTAGGATGCATTCGATTCCTTTAGCCAGATTGAGCCGTCTGGAAAATTCTATAAATGTATAGCCGCCTGTTCGTGGCCGGCTACTTGTGGACGGCTGCAGCCAAGAAAAGGGGTAAAAGTCCGTAGCGGTATTGAAGCAGGAGGAGAAAAAATCAATCGAGGGTTCTGTTCTTACATATTAACAACCGGCGCCGGTGATCCGAGCGTAATGCTGCGGTTGCTGAAAACCTCTTTACATGGAAAGAAGGTTGGCGAGGGTCAACCGTGAGGAAATCCCATAATATTGAAGCCATATGAAAACGAAACAAGAATACAAAGATGCAGCAACGAGGGCTGTTCTCCTCTCAGCAAGGTTGCTTTTCTGCTTCAAGCCGGAAAAAGAAACATATAACACACCATATGTGAGGTTACTTGACTCACTGGTTAGCGAACTGGCTCTGCCCTTGATTTTATTGATCCGGGAGCCTCTCTTGGGGAGAAAACAGCCAAGTCACGTATACTGTGAGGTTTATTCTTTGTTAAGAGCGTAAGGTCTTTCCAAAAAGTGCGTCTCCAAGGTAAATAAACCAAGGCGGAGTAACAAACTATCCAAAAATCAATGTCGTTTTGATTCGTAACCGTTGCGTCCGTATCCCGTCCCAAAAGATGCTTCCAAAAAAAACCGCACGTTTTCCAGTCCGACGCCAACCATGCTAACCTGCCCTGCTTACCCCTGCACTGTACACCCCAAAAATTTGTGCTTCTACCTGCGCATCGACTTGAGCAAAGGTGCTATCCGCAGCTTCTTGCTCAGCCCTACCCGGAACGGTACCCGTCCCTGGCTGCTGCTGAGGCTGCCTGACGCAGCAGCAAGCTTTGCCGTAGCGCGTCCGCTGCCCTTCGTCTCGTCCGCCTTCGTATCGTCCGTCTTTGTGTCGTCCGTCGTGATGCTTGCACCCGCCTTTCGTTGGTCCACTGTTCCCGCGGACAGACTGATTGCGGCCGCGTTGCCGCTGGTTTCACGCAGAGCGGGCTTGTCTGCATCGTCCGTCCCGGCCCGTTTGGCCGCGTCGGTTACGGACTCGGCCGCCACATCGTGCGTGGGAGCCTCCGTGGCCTTAATCTTTGCAGCAGGAGAGGCAGCATCCACTTCTTTGGATAGTTCGTCGGGCGCATTCGCTTTTTGTTTCTTTGGCCGCCCACGACGCGGCTTGCCGGCCGTGGTAGGTGTTTTGGCAGGCGTTGCCGCTTCGTCGCCTGCTGCCGTCGCACGTCCCTTGGTCTCCTTTTTCCTCCGGCCCCGTTTCCTTGGCGGCCTGTCTTCTTCTTCCTCTTCTTCTTCTTCGTCTTTTAAACATGCACTTTCTGCTGGCGACAGCATCCCGCCTTCGTCCTCCGACGAGTCGGCCACGCACAGCACCGCCCTGTCTTCGTTTCCGGTATCGGTGTCTGCTCCGTCGTTGCTTTGTGACTTTCTTCGATGTGATGACGTTGCTTGACGTTTTGGCTGGTTCTTTCTAGCAGAAGGGGCGGCGGCGGCGGCGGGCGAAGGGTCCCACTCCGCATCGTCTTGTGAGACGCGATCTAACCGGTCTGCGGACAACTCGTCTCCCGTGGCGACGCTCCCCTTTTTCCGTCGGCTTGCAGGGGAGGCGACTTTTTCTCTGCCGTCGTCGCTCGTCTTCTTTAGCTTTTCTTTCAAAAAGGCTTGAAAAGCCTTTCGTCCCAACTGGGGTCGCGGCGCTGGAGCCTCGGCAATGATGTCCGGAGAAGACAATAGCTGGGGCGTAGAAAAAAAAAACCAACGAAAACGTCAGAACATAGTGCCCACAAAGACAAGAATTAAATGGCAATGGGCTATGCTTACGTCGAGTGATGCTTGTTCCGCACCACGGCCTCGTCGTGCCGGCGTCGTATGGTGCACGACGTGGTCCGAGTCCGCTTCTCCGGCCCCCGGTTCGCCTGTTGCATGGTGCACGCTGCTGTGCACCTCGCTGCGCCGTCCGGACGCGGCGTAGATGCTGGGCGTCGTGTACGCAATCGTGCTCTCGGTTATGGCTTCGCTCGCGGGGTGGCGCTGCAGCGTTTGCTGGAGCGGCCCGTCGTCCGCTCGAAGACGGGCGTCACCGTCACCGTCACCGTAGCCGTCGCCGTCGACCAGCCCATCGCTTCGGCTGCTTGCAAAGACCCGGTACTGACGCATGGTGTTGGGCGTCATGGGCGCGAGCGGAATCGAGATCTCCACCGCGCCGGAGAGGCCGCCGCTCGGGTGGTGCAGGCTGCCGGTTGTGCTCTCGATCGAGGTCGAAAAGAAGCTGTCCTTTTCGCCTCTGCCCGTCTTGTTGTGGCTGGCCCCTGCTCCCCCCAGTATGGTTGCATCGTCGTTTTCGTCGTATTCGGGCTCGTGGCTCCTTCTCAGCGCCGTTCGGCTCGTCTCGCTCGGCGGCGCGTCTTCGTTTCGCAGTTTCTTCGCGGTCGGCCCGTGTTGTGCGTCCTCCGCCTGTTCATCCACGTCAGCCGTCCACAAACACGGCGCTCCGTCGTCGTCTCGTTTTCGCTTGGCGTTGTCGAGCCGGCGCGGGCTGGCCGGCTGGGGGCTGATAGGCACCTCCCAGACGTGGTCGTCTCTGCTCGGCGGCGACGGCCCCGGGTCTTGATTGGCCGCCGCGCCGGGATTTACCGCGGACACCGAACGACGCGTGTTTGCATTGGATGGGACGTTTGTCCTCTGTTGGTCTTCGTACACACTGCAAAAAAAAGCTGGGTCGGTCGACGTGCTGGTGTCGGGTGCTTTGGTTGGTGACGGACGCGGCGGTCGAGGAGAGGGTGAAAGGGCTGGCGGCGGCGGCGGCGCAATGGGACTTGCCAACGAACTGAGCTCGCTGTCCTCCTCGTCGGAGTCATAGACCACGCGTCTAGGGGGCGCCATTGTGGCTGTCGAAGTTGTGTTGCTCATTCAATTGTCGTCGACGTGCAATTCGGCGCCAAGACGAAGACGCGACGGAGACGCGACAAGTTCGGATGAGGGGGACTCAATGTACCCATCATAGTGTTCTAGCGGGGGACTGTACTAAGGGGGGGAAGGCTGTAGGCTGTCCCGCGCGCGGCTGCAGCCGCAAGCTAAAAGCCTATTACTTGTAAAGCCCTATCGAACCCTGGAGAACTTCACAACCTCCATACCTACGATGCAGAAACGCCAATCTGTACACGATGCAACTAACAATATAAACTTTTTCCAACGCTCGCGATCCTGAATTAACAATTAAAATATGCAGTTCTATAATACGCTGTACAGCAGTTTTTGTTTGTCGTGTGGGAGTCGTAATCTTCTTTCATTCATGTACTGCCCCCAGTTCACTGGGCCACATCATTTGTCTTCCTCCTCGCCCACTGCTTCTCAAAGCTCGAACTTTAACCCCCTGCGCACACGCTACGGCGGATGCAAAGACGCCTGGTCGCCGCGCTCGGACAGCCGAATGACCGACCCGCTTGACGCAGAAGACGACGACGACGACGTAGATCGTAGGCTGGAGCTTGATGAGTCTTGGTTGCCGACTGTGTATGGATTGCGGGACTGCGCGAAGCTGTTGGCACTCGATGACTGGGAGGATGACGTCCGGGGTCGCGGCTCCGCTGCCGCCTTTCGGCGGGTTTTGCGCGGTTTGAAGCGCCCTTGCGGTTGCGGTTGTGATGGCTGTTGTGATTGTGTTTGAGTTTGCCAGTTGCCCCGGCTGGTCGATGGGACTGTGCCGGATGCGGTTGCTGTCGCGGCGACCAATGGGGTACCTGCAGATCGACTGGGAACACGGTGCGGGCGCTGGCGGCGCCTGCTTGTGCCTGTGCTGCCCTGGCTGCTGCTGCTGCGGCTGCGGCTGCTTCCTGTCGTCATGCCTGAACGGGCCGTGCGGACGGACGGTAGGCGCGTCGTTACGGCGGCGCCGCGCGGTGGTATTGGCGGCTGCCCGTAACGCACGACCTCTTCGTTTTGCAGCCGCGGTGGGTGGGGCCGTGGCTGCGTCGGGTCGCTCGGGCGCGTGCGGCGGCGACGAAGAGACGGCGACGGCGCGCCAGAGCTGAACCGCGCCGCCTCGTGGTCGGCGTCGTCTTCGCTGTCGGCGAACGAGACGTCGTCCCCGCCCGATCGAAGCGACCGTTCGTCGCCACCGTCGAGGCTATAGTCATACGCGCCGGCGTCGTCGGCGTCGTCAGCGTCGTCGTCGTCCTCGTACATTCCCAGTAGCATATGCGGGTCCAGCGGCGTCATGCGCCGCAATATCGTAGCCAGGTCGCGCATGAGCTGGCGGAACGCCGCGTGCGACAGCTTGTCGGTCGAGAACCGGGCGTACTCGTACGTGGCCACAAACGCGGACACGATGGCGCCCAACGGCCGTGCTGCCTCGTCGGCGTCGCTTTTGCCGTCGCCTTCTTCCGGGTCGCCCGCGTTCTGGTCGTCATACACGTCGAGGACGCCCAGGTCGGCCAGATGGGCGAGGTAGTCGCGCAGGCCCATGTTGGCCGGTCGCTGCAACAGGGCGACGGCCTCGGCGTCCAGTGCGGGCGGGTCCGTCGGCGACGCCGGGTCCGGCGGGGCCAGAGTCAGTGCCTTGGCTTCGATCAAACTCGGCAGCTCGGCAATGACGGTGTCGTACTGCAAGTCGACCCAGCCACCACCACCACCACCGGCGGCATCGGCAACAGCCGCCGTCGCTTGCGGCTGCACCGGCGGCGCCCACCCGTTGTGCTCAATGTCGCCCCACACAGCCTGAAACGGCGGCAGCGCAATGCCCATCTCTTTCTCCACGGTTTCGGTATGTTTGAAGCGCACGATTCTGTCCCGGCGGTCGGCTTCGTATTCTGGTTCGGCGGCCGCAGCCGGTGTGGGTGTCATCGCGACGCCGGATTGGTTGTGTACAGCAGCAGCAGCACCACCACCATCACCACCGCTCATCAAGCCCTTGCCCGCAGCATACGCACTACACCTGCTGTCCAAAAAAGCTTCGGGTAGGATGCGCGGCCGTGACACGAACGCGATGGCGGCGCTGCGGCTCAGGCCGGCGGCGATCATCTTGCGCACGGGCGCGCGCACGTCGCCCTTCTCGACAGGCACCCACGATTTCGGAATGGCGTTGAGCACGGAGCGGTTGATGTAGAGGCGGGCGAAGTAGACAAAGATGACAATCAGGATGGAGGCGACGTAGCAGGCGGCGACGATGAGGATAGGGTAGATGTTGTGGCGGGTGCGGGCCTGGTTGATGATGTCGCCGGGGGTGACGAGCAGGAGGGCCAGGAGCAGCAGGTGCAGGAAGGAGTAGAAGATGCCGTAGACGATGCGAAAGAACAGAGACAGCGAGGACGCCATGGCGGGAGCAGTGGCGTCAAGGATTGCTTATAACGACGAGGAGGACGACGAGGACGGCGACGATGGGAAGCCCGCGTGAAGTCGCCGGGAGGACGAGCGAACACAGCTGCCGGAACGAACGGGAAAGGCCGGCGGATGCGAAACAGCAACGTCGGCTGTTGATGTCATCGTGGCGCAAGCTGGCCTCCTCGCTGGGGAATATTCGATATTGAAAAAGAGAGATGGCAGAACAACTGGTTATTCAGGAGAGGGATAGAAGAAGCCGGGGCGTGCGGGCGCTGTTTACGACGTAATACTGGGGTAGCTTGCTGACTTCTCCACATGAGCAGTTTTGATTGGCTGGAAGTTTACACCTTTGACGCTTCACATGCTTACTTTCTACACTGTATCACAGAGCCTTTCCATTCCGACTTTCAAGTGCTCTTCCAGATTATGCCTTTCTTTTTCTTTCTTTTTCTTTCATTGTTTTTGTTTCTGCAATTTTTTTTGCGCATAAATGGCTCTATTAATATACATTTTGTAAATCACTGCTAGCAACCAATTCCCTTCCTTTTCCGCTACGGTCATTGTACTTCTCGCATCTCGGGGCCATAGTCGGTTTGTTTTTGCCGCCGTCCTGCTGTTGCCGCCTCTTCTGCGAGCCGCATGTCGGCCTGCGTCAGCTTGAGGTCCCGGCTGTATTGCCCAAACTCGCTCAACAATATGGCGAGGGCATCTTGGAGCGCGTCCAGAATGCTGTCCACCTCGGGACACGTCCGTTCCGCATACACGTCTGTCCAGTGGACGGGAAAGGTGGCCGTCAAGTTCTCCAGCTTCTGCGCCACCCGCGTGAAGGTCCGGATGATCGTGGCCACGTCTCGTTGCACGTGGCCGTATGTGTCTTCCTGCAGACTGTGCACCGCCAGCAGAGCGAGCGCGTTGACCGCGTTCACGTAGATGCTGGGCTCGCCGTAGGGTCCGCCCAGGACGACCGCCGTGATGCGGTTGCGGAACGTCCGCCGGAACGGCCACCCCAGCACGGGGACGGCCAGAACCCGGCGGACCGCGTTTTGCAGGCCGCTGTTGGTGTCCTCGGGCCCGCGGATGCCCCGCTGCACGTCGAGGAGCCGCTTCTTGGCGTCCACGAGGGCCTTCTTGGTCATGGGGCTGAGGCGCGGCGATTTTTGCGGGTTGACGGCCACCTTGCTCACCATTTTCTCCACCTCGCTTTGGAAATCGCGCTTCTGCGGCGTGGCCACCAGAACGGGATCCTCGCGCAGGGGCTTCGTCAAGCGCTTGACCTCGTCCGCGTGTCCTCCTGGAGGCTTCTTCGTCACATCTTGGGCGTTGCCCGTGGTGGAGGTGGTGGAGGTGGCGGCGGTGGCGGCGGTAGCAGCGGCCGCGTCGGCCGCTGCGGGCGGTGGACCGTCGATGCGCGTCTCCAACGTCGTCACCACGTCGAGGCAGAACTGGCAAATCTGCGACCACGTCGACCCGTCTTTGCGCTCGATGTCGGTGTAAATGGCGACGCGGCGGTCCGGCACGTCGCGTGCGATGAACGCCAACTCCCACAGGGAAAACGCCTTGATCTTGTCCTTTTTGCTCTTCAGCCCGTTCAGCAAGCTGCCGTTTGGGTCTCTGGACTCGGACGTCAGTGGCTGGCCGTCCTTGAGCGGCTCGTTGACCAAGAAAATGGAGAAGGCGGCGTTGCTGACGAGCAGCAGCACCGAAAACAGGGCGCCGGCCGCGATGCAGCGCGGAATAAACCCAGGCGTAGACACGTAGGGATTGGCCATCGGCGGCAACGACGATTTCGGCAAGTTGTAGAACGGGCGGAAGAAAGACAGCGTCACCCGCCACGCCATGGGCCGCAGAAAAAAGAAATACACAGGCACGCTCACGACCACGGAGACCAGGGACAGCGCCAACCCCGTAGCGAGCAAGAAGGGCAGCTGGCGGAGAAGAGTCTTGTAGAGCTGCGTGGTGCGCCCCGCGGCCGGCGGCGGCGTCGGCGTCGGCGACGGCGACGGCGACGATGCGGAAGGGCGGGTGCCGAGGGGGCGGGTGACGCCGAGCAGCAGGCGGTCGCTGTCCAAAAACAGGCGCAGCAGGGCGTTGACGGCACCCACAAAGACCACGTGCACCACCAGAAACAGCGCCCGTTCGTTCAGCCGCGTGCGGTCGCCCGGGTGGTGCGTGATCCAGCCGAGGTTGACGCTCGCCGGCATGGACCAGCGGTAGACCTGGGCGTAGAGCCAGGCGGCGAGGCAGTACGAGAGCACCGTCTCCGCCGTCGCCGGTTTCGCGACGTTGTACAGGAACGTTTCGAACGGCGAGTTCGAGGTGCGGATGCCGATGTGGAACTGGGCGATGCGCAGGACGATCACGACGAGGCCGCAGAAAAATATCACCGCCGCGCGGAACCCGGCGCCACTAAGAGGGAACCATACCCAGAGCCCTGGAGATGGTTAGCACGAAGGAAACAAACAAACCACAGCGCAGAAAGGGGCAAAAGCGCACATGACGACCAGCTAGACAGGAAAAGAGACTGCACGTAGGCCGTGGCCAAGAGCACCAAGGCCGTGGACGAAAAACGGCGATGCAGCGCCGGCTGCAGAAAGTCTTTGTATGGCAGCGCCCGTCTGACGGGGCTCGGCGTAAGGGGAAGAGAGCGCGCAACCGTCGTCGACATCCTGGCCGGCGGGGGGAATGGCGAGGGAACGGGGCAACGGAAGAAAAGGAGAGGCGTTTGCGTTGTGGTGGTGAAAATCGTGGTTAGGCGTTGTCAGTAAATAAACAAGGGCAGCAGAAAGCATCACTGTTTTCCAGTGTAGCACGAGCCTAGCGCGCTTTGCTAGCAGTTGAAGCTAATTGGTTGGTGCTCTGTTGCGCTGTTGTTCCTTGTATTCCAGGCAACAAGTTGGTCTGTGCGCTGCTATTCGTACTGGGCGGTTCAGGAAGTATATGCAAGTATTTCGGGCCAATACTGTAAGTAACAAAAGCTCCAGAAACCCGGCGACTACGTTTTTGCGCAATTTATATGCATTAACAACTTCCAAGTGAAAAGGAAACTAGAAAGCTTACCGTACTTCAAGTACGCTCAATTTAATTCACTTTCTGGACCGTCCAGTGAGACCGAGAGGCGGAACGATAGCCACGTTGTTGACGACAGTATCAGGCGGACATTGAGGCCCTCAAAGAGAGTTGGGCCGTGTTTTTACACAAACAAAAGCTTCGTCTGCAGTGTGTCGGATAGTGCTATCATATTCTTGTAGCGGTTAGCAGAGCGGTGTCGACAAAGAAGTAGTCGTTCTTGTCGATGATATCCCTCCGGAGCCTCGAAGAGGATGACCTTCTCGTGCCGATGATAGGAGGCCTATGCCGCCTCCATCTGGGGGCATGCATTCAAAGCAAAAAGGCAAGCCGGTAAGATTCAAGGCCAGGATTTAACAGCAGTTATTCGATCACAACGGCGCTTATTGTAGCCGATGTCTTGGGCCCATCTTGACCGCTTTGACAAAGGCTGCAGCGGACAAGCCCGGCAAAGGCTTTTTATCACACGCTCTATCTGAGGAGAAAAGTCAAGATAAAATCAAAAGGAAAGGGAGACGACGAATACCAGGGAGTGCTCAATGTTCACTCGGAGAAAAACGAAGAAAACCGAGAAGTCTACTTGTCCTGGCGTTTTCCTTTGAATTCCTGACCTTACACGAATAATTTTATAGAACGACCTAAAAAGGACAATGGCGTCCGTTTCTCAGAGGAGGAGCTGTAAGATAAGACAACGGAGAAAACGGCAATGCATTCGTATCTTCTCAAGAAGAAGACCGGCTTTCTCTTTCGTTGATCGCCGCCGTGAGCATATGTCGTACAAGGTTTACCGCCACGCCTTTGGCTGTCCTGTTTATATTTGCTATATGAAACGACTGAGATTAAATTTAAATTCGAGTGAACAGAGAAGGTTTTTTCGGAATATAAAATCTCTGTTATTTGTTCTCCGATGGAGGTATAACAGCTCCGACGTAAGGCAATGAGCAAGCTACAGCAAAAGAAACCAGTTAAGCATTCATCGGCGGCTAGTATAGAGAAATAGCAAGACCAGATATGTAGCTATCTTTGGAGACGATCATGTCGAAAGCAGACAGCTTGTACATAATAGGGGTGAATTTTTTTTTTAATCTTTATTTTATATATATTCTCCTAATTTGCCAAGAATTCCGTTTGTTGCTCAAGGTTGTGTTGTATTTTTTAAGATACTTCTATTAAGCAAAGATTTGGGTCTCATCACCTGTACGAATCAGCTACTCCGCAGAAAATGTTCAGATGCAAACTTTTTTCTTGGTTGCATCTTTTTGAATTCAAGACTCTTTTCGACGAGATATAAGTGAAGAATACCACGGAAACATATGTGATGTCGTCTGACTAATACCATATGTTTATACAGTGCGCGGAAAAGCTTCCTATGCAGAACAGCTTGCTTAGTAAATGTGCACACTGTTCCGTCACATCAACGCCTTGTCTCCTGGAAACTTGAGCTGCAGCAAAGTCAAGACAACGCAATATGGATGCGACAGGTTCGAGTAAGGAGGGAGGCGACGCGCGCATGAAGCTTCTGCAGTCTCTGACCATGCTCGGAAATGCAGCCTTCAACCCGCTCGATACCGACGACACACTGACCAAGGCACACCAGCGGGACTTTGAGAATCTCATACGAAAGTACGTGCTGATGTCGTGAGAAAAGCGGCTCTGTCTGTTTCCAAGCGCACTCTTGTCGCTGACTTTCCTGTGCCAGGACACGCCCCGCGGCGCTTTTGCCCGCCTTGAGCTTCCTCATCCAGCCGGGCCACACGCCCGCGTGGCTGCGCAAAGAGTTCACCAGCCAGCTGGCCCTGCTGCCACTTCGCACCGACGACGGCGGCGACGGCAGCGATGGCGCTGGAGCTGTCAGAAACGGTGGCGTGCGTGCGACGCTGGAGTTTGTTTTCTCCGTGCACCCGTCGTCGAATGCAGCGGACACAGCCGGGGCGACGGCACCGCAGAAGCAGGGTGCAAACATCACGCACGAAGCGCTGCAGATGGCCACGCGACTCCTCTCCGCGCCACCAGAGCGCATCACGGCCGATGCGTGGTTCGCGGGCATTGCGCCGCAGCTACTAGCGCTGCTCGACGGGCGCGACGGTCTGGAGCTAGCCAAGGTCGCCGCGTACGTGATTGGATTCGGCATCTTGGGCCGCAAGAGCTACGGTGCGCCAGGTAAGGCGGATTCTATTGCGTCATAAGAGGAATAATTAAAATGAGTAAATCATACCACAGTCCGGATGGAAGCTCACAAGAAGCAGGAACACCGGGGTGGACAAACTTTGCGGAGCCCATGTTGCGTTGCATCGACCCGACGACCAGCCGAGCACCGCGCCAGACCGTGGAGAGTGGCGGCGACGTGGTCGTTGATCTTCGCACAAAGGCGGCCACCATCTTAGTGTCTGGCGACGATGTTGCGCAAGGCCTGCGGCGGTTGCAGACGCTGGTTCTGTCCCACCCGAACCCGGGCCTGACGAGGCGGTTGCTGGCGCCCATTCTGCTGCCGCTCTGGGCGCTGTCCTCGTGGCCCGACGCGTCGCCGTGTTGCAGAGAGGACTATTGTTTGCCGGCCGAGAATCTACTGAAGATCTACCTCAAGATCACCACGTCCGCCGACAAGGTCCTGCCGATCGTACGCAACCTCCTCTTTGACGGCTCACGGGACGCGAGTAAAGAGCCCCAGTGGGCGTACCAGGCCAAAAAAACGGCTGGGAACACCAGCACCGATAGCGTCTGCATCGTGACCGCGCCGAGTGGCCCGCTCGACGCAGTCGAGGTACTTCAAACGCGATGGAGCGAGGTGGGCGCCAAGTCCGACGCTCTTTTGGATTTGTTAGCGTCTATTTCCACCGACGACGAGGACATCTTGTCTGTGTTTTTGGATCTTTTCAATCGCCGGATTTCTTCTGCCAAAAGCCCTACACAGAAACAGGGTGAAAAGCCTGAGATTGTGCTGCCGGGAATCGGAGACGAGGCGAAGGACGAGCAAGAAGAAGACGACGGCTCGGACGCCGCTGGCGGCTCGTTGTTAGCCGATGTGCTAGAGGGCAGCATCTTGCAAAAGATGATGGAAAAGTTTCCAGAGAAGCTTGCCGGGCACCCGGGTCGCACGCTCGAGCTTGTGGAGGGATGCCTGCGGCAAGTCGACGAAAGTGCCCTGGCCGAGGACGAAACAGTGTCGGTGCTCTTGAGCCTGCTGAATCTCGTCGTCGCGGCCCCGGGCTTCCGAAAAGCCAAGGCCGACGGCACGATCATGCACTCGATCGAAGCGTCGCTCGCCAAAGTGGCCAACGCGGCGGCCACGGAGACGACAACGGCCAAAACCGCGCAAAATCTGCTCCTGTTTCTGACGTACCGGGACGAGATCGAAGACCCCGACACCGACGCCGCAACCGCGTCGTCGGATGCGACCCGCGCCGCCAGCCGGCACGCCGAAGACAGAAAGACGCTGAACCTGGCGTTGTCGTACATCACCCAGGCCGACTCGCCGCCACCGGTCCGGTCAGAAGGCCTGAACCTGCTGCAGAGCTTGATCCGGGCGAACAGCGCCGTCCTGGACATCCCCGCCCTCCTGGTCTTGCTCTCCTCGCTGCTCGACGAGAACGAAGACTACGTCAACTTGCGCGTCATCAAGGTCTTTGCGCTCCTGGCCGACCGGCACCCCCAATCCACCACCAAGGAACTGCTGGACCACTACGTCGACGCTGCGGAGACCAAGAGCGTCGACGCGCGGCTCCGCTTCGGTGAGGCCCTGCTACAGGTCGTGCAGCGCCTGGGCGCGACGTTTGCCGGCGACACGGCGCAGCAGGTCGGCCAGGCGCTGCTGGAGACGGCGGGCCGGCGCGGCCACCGGCCCAAGACCGCGGCCAAACAGGTGCGCGACGAGCGGATGCGCGCGCGGGGGCGCCCAAACCCGGGCGCAGGCCTAGGCGACAGAACCGGCAACAACAACAACAACAATAACGACGACGAAGACGAGGACGATGTGGACCTCGACGACGCGCTGTTATCCAAAGAAGAGAAGCAGCGGAACGAGATTCTTGGCCGCATCGTCGCGGGCTGGGGCAGCACGCGCGGCAGCGAAGACGTGCGCATACGGGCCTCGGCGCTGTCGATTTTCGCCACCGGCCTCGACACCAACATCGCGGGTCTCGGCGCCGTGTTGGCGTCGGGCGCGGTCGACCTGAGCCTGCATGTGCTCACCATGGAACCGGAACCCGAAAAGGCCATCCTGCGGCGGGCCGCGATCATTGCGATTCTCAGCTTCGTGCGCGCGCTGGACGCGGCACGGCAGGCCCGGCGGCGGCTGGGCTTTGGCCTGACGCCGCAGAGCCAAGACGACATCTTGCGCATCCTGCGGTACGTGGCCGGCACGGACGAGGACGGCTTGGTGCGGGAGCACGCGGCGGACGTGATAGAGAGCCTGGAGAACTGGCAGGCGATCTCACTGCTGCCCGCGGCTGTGGGCAACGGCGGCGACGACGGCAACGAGGGGGGTTCGCTTCTAACGGCCGCCGGACCGATGGGCGGGCTACCCCGACTTGCGGGTTTTTCGCTCAACCCGCTCGGTCGGGCAGAGCCGGCGGCGCAACCGTCCTCGTCGACCTCGCCGCCCGACGCAAGCCAGACTAGGCGGCCGCGCATCGAAGAAATTGAATAAATCGGAAACCGGGAACGTATTTTTTTTCGGTGCTGCGCTGCGTGTCATGAGTTCGAGGGGCGTCACGAAAACGATTCCAAAGCTAATTTCGGTCTTTCATTTCATTACACACTCGAACTAAATATAATTACTGGTAACGACAGGTATGTCTCCGTCGGACGACGGCAGAAGAAGAGGAAAAAAAGGGGGGAAAAGGGGAAAAGAAGTCATGCACACAAAAATGACAACGGCCATAATCCGTCAACAAATACCGAAGACGCGACGCACAACATTAACGCCAAAGGGAACAATCAAAAAGCCAAAGTATCGCGCATACGACTATTCGTTCGTCCTGTCTCCTTCTGGTATCCCGTGAAGACGTACAAACCAAAACAAACATGCAACACTGGTCTCGGTTTCCACCCCTAGAACAAGACCAAGCCACATGCAAAGAGGATGATCAAAGACAACGCCGACCCGGTTGTGGCGTGAGACGCTCTCGACGTTGTGGCGGCCTGTGTCGATGATTGATCGTCTGGCGCGCCGTTGGCTGAGTTTATTGTTAGCAGCGGCTTGGGATACATAGACACACTCTCTTTCTTCCTAGGGAAAAAACTGTCTCTTACCAGACTCCAACACGGACGGCACCTCCGTCTTGCAGACGGCCATGAGCGTCGCGTTGTTGAGCAGCGCGTCCAGCTTCACCGTGGCCTGCGTGGCCTGCCGCTGGAAGGCCTCGATGCGCGTCGTGTTGCCCTCGAGCGTCGCGTTCAGCCGGCTCGCGTTGCGCGCCAGGTCCACGTCGGCCTGCAGCGCGGTGATCGCGTGGCAGTCGGCGCGCGTCTGGACGTCGGCGCAGAACGCCAGCAGCGTGGCGTTGCCCTGCAGGGCGGCCAGCTCCGGCGCGGCGGCCTGGGCTTGGTCCTGGATCCGGCCGGCCCGCGTGGCGTTGCCCCGGCTCGCCTGCGCGAGGGCCGTGGCGTTGGCGACGAGCGCGGCGCGGCCCTCGAGCGCGTGCAGGCGGTGGCAGGCGGCCTGGCTGCTCTCCTCGGCAAAGACGGCGGCGCAGGCGGCGACCAGCGTGGCGTTGGTCTGCAGCGTCTGCAAAAAGGCGCCCGCGGGCGTGGTGGCGTTCTGGAGCGCCGCGGCGTGGGCCTGGAGCGCCGCGGCGCGGGTCGCGTTGCCGTGGCTGGCCTCTTGGAGCAGGGTGGCGTTGGCGGCGGTGTCGATGACGCCGGTGAGGTGCTGGAGGACGGTGCAGCGCTCAAGGGTGGAGCCGTGGTGGAGGTGGTGGTGGCCGTGGTGGTGGCCGTGGTGGAAGCGGTGCCCGCGGTGGCCGTGGTGACGATGGTGGAAGAAAAAGGGCGGGCCGTCGCCGTGTTCTTCGCCGTGGTGCTGGCCGTCGGCGTCGTCGCCGGCGTCCGCCGTCTGATTTTGGGCCAGAGCGGATCCAGCCGCAGCAACAAGCAAGGCTGCTGTCAAAGAAAGAAACTTCATGATGCGAGCTGAAGCGAAAAAAAGGGGAGTAAATAAAATAAAGAAAAATAAAATAAAGAATTAAAGGGTATAATGCAATAATATAAATCAGGTAAGGAACGAAAGACGAGCGCTACCAGTCGCTGTCGGTATAAAAAATAAATTAAAGCCTCCTTTCAAAAGAGCGTAGCAGAAGAGAAGATGAGAAGAAAAAAGAAAGAAAAAAAAGAAAAAAAAAAAGAAAAAAAATGATCACATGAGGACGATGGGTGAGAGACGAGAGAGAAGAAAAAAGAGAAAGAAAAGAAAGAAGGAGGAAAAATAAAAAAGAAGCTATGTCAAGGTGAGCAAAGGGGGACGATCACGATGTTTATAAGAAGCCCGGATCGTAGACAAGAACAAAAACCCCGTCTTCACAGGTAGCTCTGACACATCTTGCGCTCCCTGGTTTTGGGAGAGAAACGACAAGATGAAAACCTGGAACGTCTCCGCCAAAGGAGAACATCAGATACGCCAGCAAGAAAGCAAGACGTACAAGACAGTAAAAAAAATAGAGAACGTCAAGCATTCGGTGTGCGCCGTGGCATTGTCCCTGAGGATCTTCCGTCCCCTTATTTTTTCTTAATTTCGTCCACCGTTTGCTACGCACAAGAGCGCGAGCCGGAACGCATATCTCAGTTTTTGCTCTCTGCCTGGTCTCTCTTGTGGTCGACCTCAGATCCAGGGAGGATGATCTGGGATCTGCCTCCAGGTTTCCGGGAAACACGGGGACGGGGGCGTGCCCAAAAGGGGCTGTTCTCTCGTTTTCTACGTAGTAGCAGCACAAAGCTGGCGCTGCAGAGAGAAGTAAAATTAGAATGACGGGCATCCAATACGTGCTGTTTGCATAGACCGGGTCCAGACCGTTGCGAGACAGGACGACAAGGGAGGAGGGGGAGGAAGACGCAAGACGCAGCCGAGCAACGATTCGCGGTACATGGGACCGACCGCGCACCGATCGACGTCAGGTTGCTGAACGAAGGGAACTTCGTCGTTGGTTTCTATCTTCTGCGTTGACAAGCCGCCGTGAAAGGCCTGGTCTGGCTGGTGGAAGATGAAAAGGGGGGAATGAGTTTCTGTGCAAGAGAAGTAACATATTCAAATATGTTTTTTATTTTTATTTTTTTTTTCAGTAGCAACTCCGTACATTACTTCAGCTCTTTGCATGTTATTTCTAGTATTTTTTTTATGAGATCGAACATCGTACCCAACACTTCTCGCAGAGAAAATGGGGCCAGCCCAGCAAATGATGGCGTTCCGTCAACAAGCGTAAGCAAAACACAAAACACGACCTCGCACACGAGTTTTCTCGCTGGATACGTGCCTCCTTGGGCCCTCGCTTTGACTTGACTGAAAGTCTTTCGCATTTATCCAGTTTTTCTTCTTCTTTAAACGTGTTTGATCGGTTGCTGATCAACGGACAGATCCAGTGTTGTGTGTTTGTCGTCGATACATCGGGTTTGATCGACCCTGTGGTCCCCCCTGTTGCTTGAGAAACGTCTCTTACCCATTTTCTCATAAATGTCGTCTTCTTCTTCTTTTTGGCCGAAGCTTGTAGGCTGTTCCTTGTGCTTTGAATTGGGGCGATGGCGCAAAAAAAAAAAAAAAAAAAAGAAAAGATCGACGCAATCACATGAAACACGGACACTTTCGCGCTCCGTGATCCGCTCGCCTGCACATCGTCGCCAGAAATCAATCACACCGGTCCTTTGGTTGTCTAGAACCAATTGTTTATTTTTATTTTCATTTTTTGCCTTTCTGGCCCTCGCATCCTTAATACTGAGGAACGGAAAAACTGTTTGGCGCCGCTTCGGTGGCCGATGGCCTAGTTGCAAACACTCGCGAATGCAGAAGATTTCGCATGAACAAACGAAAAGAAAAACAGCTTGTTTCACTGCTTTGCATTGAAAAGGAATCCCTAGGTCGTTCGCTGTGCACAATAAACACACCAGACTTCATCGTCTGATGGACGCTCGTCATTTTCATCCGGTTTTGCTTTGCTGGTGCTTTGACCAACATGCCTTGCAGGGTTTTGCCTGTCGTGGGCGGCCAGGCGTCTCATGCATCTTGTCGCATATCGTTCTCGGCGAATGCTTTTGTTCTGAGGTCGCTGTAAAATCCGACAGGGCGCATAAACCGTTGCTACGCCCTCTTTCGTTATATGATGGGGTTGGATCCGGCTTCCCGGTAGAATGTGAGCCGCCGGTCGGCGCCCGCCGTGCAGAAACTCTCCGTGTCGGCGCCCGCCTTGTCGCTTCGTGGCGCGAGCCACTTGACGCTCCACAGGGCCGACATGTCCGTGTCGCCGTTGGTAGCGACACACGTCCCCTGCTCAATGTTCCACACGCGCACCTTGCCGTCCATGTAGCCCGCCAACAGATACTCGCCCGAGGCCGAGAAGTCCAGCGACAAGACCCACACCGCCGCCGCCGTCGCGGACCCCGGCGGCGTGAGATGGCCCACGGGCTCGCCGTGCTTCATGTCGTAGAGCGCAATCACGCCGGCGTCGCCGCCGGCGGCCAGGCGCTTGCCCAGGGGCGAAAAGGCCACGGCGCGCACGGGCCGGGCCAGCCCCGGCAGCGCGTACGCGAGCTTCGCCGTGTCGTTGTTGAACACGTTGACGGCGCCGTTCTGGTAGCCGGCGGCCGTGTACTTGCCGTCCTGGCTGAGGTCGACGGCCATGGCGAAGCTGCTGGTGGCGCGGTTGTGCGCGCTGTAGGTCAGCAGGCGCGCGCCGGCGGCCAGGTCCCAGACGCCGATGCGGCCGTCGTGCGTCGTGTAGGCCAGGTACTGCTCGTTGTTGCTAAGCGCGAGCGCCCAGGCGTCGCTGTCTGCTGTCTTGTCCGCGGGCTGGCGGCTGCCGTTGGCGTCGCCGTCGCCAACGCCGCCGCCGCCGCCGCCGCCGCCGCCCGTGTCGCTGGGTCGCAGCGTCGTGTCCAAGGCCCAGTCGCCCGCGTCGTTGCACCGCCACACCTTCACCTCGCCGCCGAAACCGACCGAACAGGCGACGCGTCCGGGGCCGCCCTTGGCCGTGGCCACGTGGTGGCAGCCCAGCTTATGGGCGCCGTCAATGGATTGTGCGATGGCGTAGTCGGGCGCGGCGGTGCTGTGGATGCGCAACGTCGACGCGCCCGAGCCCGAGAGCACGGCACTTGGCGTTACGGCAATCGAAAAAATGTCTGTCTCGTGGGCTGAACAGCAAGAAAGAAGTCAACAAAGACGAACGTGGAAGTTCAACGGGGCGTTTCTCAGTCTTTGGGAAGATGGGGTTCGTCTTTTCAAGTTACCATTGTCAACCGCCCGGGCGATGTAATATTGTTTGGACTGCGCAGGCACATTTTTTTAGCAGAAATAACAAGGCAGGGAAATTGGAACGAAAACGTACCATCGTGGCGTTGCGCCTCGAGCATGGGGGCGGCGGGCGTTGAACATGAAAAAAAAAGAATCGGATATGTGGTTTATGGGAGAAGGACGGCTGCAGCCTTTTTGCGCTGAAAGCTGCTTTGCTGCTGAGAGCTCCAAGGTGGGGTTGACGTGAGCAAGGCAGCTTTCTCGATCTTGACGCCTTCCTAAAGCGGAACGAGCAACTTCAATTTCTATTCTGTTCTACTTCAGGAAAGAGCTATTGAACTCCAGTGGTTCTTTCCTCTTTGGAAGATTTTTATTACCATTGCAAATGTACGGACATACTTTCGGCCACAGCCTTCTCACCACTTCGTTAGAAACACGGTTAGATGCATGCTCGTCTGGCTGCTTTTAGCGATATTTTACATGCGACTGTGTTTCACTGTTGCTTTTATACGCCCTGTAGAAGCACCTTGTGAGAAGGCTCAGCCTCCAGTTCCGCTGTGAAACCGTGTACAGGAGTCCTAGTTTTTGTCCCCTATAGGCTGTTCTTCTATGCGTCGAGCCAAGTCTAATGTACAAGTCGTTGTTTCGTGTCGTCTGCTATATGCCGCCCCTGCGGCGAGTATAGCAAACCGCCGTTCACAAAAGCTCCATCAAATCCGTTTGATCTTCAACCTCAATAACACTAAGCAGCGGCGACCATACAGCCGGCTATAATGACTTCTTCAGCATTTCTCGTATTGCTAAGAAACGTTAGCAGAGATGCATCGGCTAGGTCAAGTATACCGTCTCTGGATAATCATAATCTTTTTTCCCAATCCAGAAAACAAAGACAACTTTCGTCCGGATGTAGACAACTCACTCTCCATGCAGTATGGACACAGGTGGTGCATCCGCTTCACCCGTCCGCAGGCCGGGCACTTGCACAACGAATTGACGTCCTTCAGCGCCTTGCCCGCCATTTGCCGGTGCCGCTTCTTCATGTGCGAGGTCTTCTTCTTGGGCACAGCGCGTAGAATCGACTCCCAGATGTCCCCCAGCAACGATGGCAACGACGGCAGCAACGACGGCAACGAAAGTGAGATGGCGGGCAGGAGGGGTGTCGCGGCGACCAGCTGCCGCGTGAACAGCGAAGCGAACCGCAGCGTCCGTGATAGTATGAGTGTGTTGAATGCGGCGGCGGCGGAGGAGGAGGAGGAAGAGGAGGAGGACGGCATATGCGAAAGCGAGGCGGCGAGACGGGGAAGCATCGACGCCGAGACGGCCTTCCGCGCGGGGCCGGCAACAGCGGCGGCCATGGCCTCTTGCGGCTATTTTTCAAAGAGGTGGCTATCTTTTCGTCCGTGAGCTAGTCCAATGGGTCGTGGTGTGTGCACCTATTGTTGTTGTTGTCGTCGTTGTCGTCGTCGGCGTTGTCGTCGCGTGCTGGTAACCCGAGCTTAGCCTTAGCTTTGAACTTTTTTCTCGATTTTCGTGCCCAGAACATCAGGCTACGAATTCGGCTGTAGATCTCATCACGTGCTGCTCGCTGAAAGACAGATCTGCTCTGGCTGACACGGGTGGGTCATCTTAGACTACCGGCTGGCCAATAGCGTACAACTCAGGCACACAGACGCACCTCTAGGCCAATCAGCGCCCGCCAACCCTTTCTGCTTCCCCTTTTTCTACCCCTGTTCGCGAATGACGGGAAACCGTTCGGGTCGCTCCTGACAGAATAGGGGGAAAACGCACCCAGAGAAGGGGAAAAAACGCGAGGAAGGAACAAGACGCTTCTCCCTTGCCCCCCCTAATGCTAATATAACGGGACAGAAAGTGCTACATACACCACATTTTGTTTCGCCCAATTTCCAGTTCCCCCAAAAGGAGTAGAAACGGATTCTTATTTTTTTTTCTTTTTTTCTTCTCTCAATTTCTTTCCGCAGAACATCGTGACGAAGCTTCATTTGCATCATCCCCCCATAACGCTGTCATTTCGTTCCTGCTTCTTTTCTCTTGCCGCCTTGCTTTCTGTTTTCAATCGGTGTTAGCTTTTGCTTCGTCTCGTCCTTGTTTTCTTCTTTTCCTCTTTTCCCTTTTTTCCCAAAGACCATCATGGCAGCTATGCCTCCCGCCACGATCTACCCGCAAAGCCATGTGGGTTTCGACAGCATCACGTCTCAAATCGAGCGCAAGCTCCTGAAGCGTGGCTTTCAGTTCAACGTCATCTGCGTTGGTAAGTCCAGTGTTGTTGTTTGGTCTTTCTATGGGTTGTGGGATGGTGTTGAGAAGCGACTGTAGCTCGCCGTCCTCTTTTTTATTTTCTCTATGATGTTGTCGCCGCTTCCTGCTGTAGGGCCCTCTCTCTCGTCTGACCTTCTCTTTCTCTCTCTGTTTTTTTTAGGTCAAACCGGTCTCGGTAAATCCACCCTGATCAACACCATCTTCGCCTCGCACTTGATGGAGTCCAAGGGTCGTCTGATGCCCGAGGAGACCATTCGCTCTACCACCGAGATCCACGCCGTGTCGCACATCATCGAAGAGAACGGCGTGCGGCTCCGTCTCAACATTGTTGACACCCCCGGGTACGGCGACCTCATTAACAATGACCGCTGCTGGGACCCAATCGTCAAGTACATCAAGGACCAGCACTCCGCCTACCTGCGCAAGGAGCTCACCGCCCAGCGCGAGCGCTACATCCAGGACACCCGCATCCACTGCTGCCTGTTCTTCATCCAGCCGTCGGGCCATTCGCTGAAGCCCATCGATATCGTCGTGCTCAAGAAGCTGTCCGACGTGGTCAACGTGGTGCCCGTCATTGCCAAGGCCGACTCTCTGACGCTGGAGGAGCGCCAAGAATTCAAGGCGCGCATCAAGGAGGAGTTCACCTTCCACAACCTCAAGATGTACCCGTACGACAACGACGAGTTTGACGAGGAAGAGCGTGCTGTCAACACGACAATCAAGGTGCGTGGCTTCCATTTTTTGGGGGGGTGTCTTTCCGGTGCATGCATTGTTTTACTGGACTTGCTGTAACTAATCCGTCTGCCAGAGCTTGATTCCGTTCGCCGTCGTTGGCTCCGAAAAGTCGATCATCATCAACGGCAAACAGGTCCCTGCGCGCCAAAACCGGTGGGGCGTGATCAACGTCGAGGACGAAGACCACTGCGAATTCGTTCACCTACGCAATTTCCTGCTTCGCACTCACCTACAAGATCTCATCGAAACGACGTCCCAGATCCACTACGAGACGTTCCGTGCCAAGCAATTGCTGGCTCTGAAGGAGAGCAGCGCCCAAGGCGGTGGCCACGGAAGCCGGCCCATCAGCCCGTCTGCGGATCGTGAGCTGAGCCGGAGCTCGCAGCGGATGACCATGAACGGCTACTAAACCTGAGCACTAGGCATCTGTTTTTTGCCCTAATTCAGTTTTAATTGCTTCAATAATTTTTTTGTCTTTTTGCCCCTTTTTCGGTGCGCTTTTCGGCACATGTGGCTCTCATCATACCCCTAGCTCCAGACTCGACCGATTTGTTTGTCTTTTCTTCGCTTCGTACAGAATGTGCTGTGCTTGAAGGACCGAATCAGTCAGCTCAGGAGGAAAAAAAAAAGACGGAGAGCAAAAAAAAATGTGGTGAAGGGAAAGGGAAAAAAAGAAGTTATACCTTCGTTGCGTCTGAAGGAGGAACGGCTTGTTTTTCGAGAGCGGTAACGGCGCTGGTCATGCCTCGTTGGCCTTGGCTTTTCTTTTGGTCTTTTTTCTTTTTTTTTTTCTTACTCTGGCTTTCTAATCGTCTTTTGTGCCCTTGTCCATCTATTTTCAGTTGTTGTATAGGAAACAGGCTTGCTCCTTCAGCCCGTTTCTTGGGCTGGTCACTCTTTCGGTCCACGACCTTTCTTTATAGTACCCTCACTGCTACGACGCTTATTATTATTTATTTATATTTTGTTGCTGTCCTTTGTTAATACTAAACTTTTCGTATGTCTTTATACTTGTGTCCTCAACCATCCTGCATTGTTCTGTGTACACTGTTTTCGTTTTTTTCTCCCATGGCAACTCAGTAAGTATACTGATCATCTTCGCAGTAGGTAACGCTTAGAACTGCCCTTGCCTTAAAGCAGCAATTGCAGTCTCGACGGTTACCTAGAATAAAATCATCGCAGTCGATTCGTGTCTCATGCATATTCCGTTTGCATTGTTTGTTTCTTTGCTTTGTTTTCTTCCCCCCCCTCAGCAACCGCCCCCGTTGTTATCTCCCCACTCACTCCGACGCAATGTCTCCCCCTACTTTTGCTCCGCCGGCGGTTTTTGGTACACAAATGCCTCCAGCTCCTTGTACGCTGTCTCCAGGTCGTCGTTGACGATGATCTTGTCGTGCACGCCCGGCGTCTGCGCGTACTCGAGCTCGCGCGTGGCCTGCGCCAGGCGCTTCTGCACGTTGGCCTCCGTCTCGGTGCCGCGGCCGCGCAGCCGCTGCTCCAGCACCGCAATCGACGGCGGCGCAATGAAGACATAGCGCGCCGCCCACGCATCGTCGTTGTTGTCGCCGCCGCCGCCGTTGTCGCCGCTACCGCTCTTGGCCTCCTGATGCCGCTTGTTCTTTGCTTGAATCTGCTTCACGCCCTCCATCTCAATGTCGAGCACAACCACGCGGCCCTTGGCCGCCTGGTCCGCGACCGTCTGCTTGCTCGTGCCGTAGCGGTTGCCGCCAAACTGGGCGTGCTCAACAAAAGCGTCCCGGGCGATGAGGTCCTCGAACTCGGCCATGCTGACAAAGTGATAGTGCTGGCCGTTCTGTTCGCCGGCACGGGGGCTGCGGGTTGTATGGGAGACGGCTGCCAGTCGGAAAAGAGGGGGGGTAGTCAGAACAAATTCATGATCAACAAAGAGGAAACAGACAGAGAAGGAGTTGCGTGGCACGTACACAAGCAAAAAACACCGGGGTGGCGTTCAAAGAGCATGTTGTAGAGGGTGCCCTTGCCGACTGAAACAAGAAGACGTTAGCCAAGAGAACAAAGAGCCCTCCGCCTCAACACGAAAAGAACGACGTACCCCCGGACGGGCCAGAGATCACAATGGGCCGGCGGTCGGACGGGAGCGCCATGGTGGTGCAATTGGCGACACGAGAAAACGGGCGCGGTGGCTGGCTGCGTGGGCGGCTGCGTGGGCTGCTGCGGTAGGACGGACGAGACGGCGGCCCGACGAGTGGTTGGAGGACGGTGAAGGAAGGGCGACGAAGTAAGGCCGCGGCCATGCAAAAGCAACCGACAGTAACAAGAACAAGAAAAAGCCACCAAAAAAGCAAGAGCCCAGAAAGAATGATGGAAAGCGCCGGCTGCGACAAGCGGCAGTGTAAGACTGGTATATGGGGATGGCAGCAGTGGGGAGCGAAAGGGGGGGCGGTCTGGTGGAAGAGAGTTTAAAAGCGGGTGTAGGGTGAAAGACTGGTGCGGTGGAGAAACTTTCTAGCAGTGCGCTTCCCTAAAATGGCCCTGTCCCTCCCCTGTACAGAGAGGCTGTTCAGACCATGCGACTTCTCTACATGTATGCCAACAATCTTTTCGATACGGTGTGCTACTGACTCCATTCAATGTTTTTTAGGACCGCATAAAAAATAAAAAAATAAAAAAAAGAAATCTGTAGCACTGGTTTCAATTGATGTGCTGCAACAAACGGAGTAGTGAAAGTGAAACCTCCTCCACACACAGCATCGTTACATCGGCGGGTGAATATCACGTGCTTTCCCGTAATTTTGGCGTTGCCCCGCCAGCCCCCTTGTCTCGTCAAGCAAGCACGCACTGTTCTGTTCCCCTCTGGCCTCCTCTTTTCTCAACGTCATGAACACGCGCTGCATCTCTCATCCACCGCCAACGTTAATTGCGTCATATTCTGTCCGCATTTTTCTCGCCTTTCAAGAACAAACAGAGCAGTCCACAGATTCTCACGACATAAACCATGCCGCCTAGCACCCGAAAAACCGCGGCCCACCGCACGCCCTCGGGCGGCAGCAGCGGGCGCCAGGCCACGCTCAGCTTCCACCACCGGGTGACCAAGCCCGCCGCGGCCAAGCACTCGGCCAAGGAGGCAGCTGTGGCGGCGTTGCCAACGGCAAAGGCGGAAGAGCCGAAGAAGGCAAGCGCCGCGAAGAAGGACAAGGTGGAGGCCGAGACGCAGGAGACCGAAACGGAGGACGACGGCAAGGTAGAACAAGCACCAACGCCGACACAGGAAGACGACGATAGCGCGAAGACAGAAACAGATACGCATCCGGTAGCTGTTTCCGCAGCGCCGACCCGCTCCAAAGCCGAGACCGAAGCTGAGTCCCAGGCCAAGGCCGTCAGCGACGCCCAGATCCGCCGCTATTGGCGCGGCATCGAGGCACAGACCGTCCATCAGCAGGTGCACCAGGAGGGTGTTGACGTGGGCGAAAAGGTGCTCCGCTATTTTGACGTCAGCTCGCATTTTGGCGTATGTTTTTTTTTTTTTTTTGCCTTCACCCCCCTCCCCCTTCGACATGATGTCCATGTTCTAATAGGAACAACAGCCGTGTGTGGGCATTACGCGCAAAAACCGTTGGCTGCGAGCACAGCGCCTAGGCTTGGCACCGCCCATTGAAGTGCTGGCGGCACTGCAGCAGGAGGAGGCCAAGGGCGTCGATAATGTGGAGCGGTCAACCTTTGACACGATTTTGAATACGACCACAGCAACGTGACGGGAAAAGGAGTGCGTCCCGGATGCAGAGAGTGTTTTGGATTTTTATTTTATTTTATTTTATTTTTGCTGTTTATGCCAGTTGTGGTTGGCGTCATGTATGATTATTCGTTACGGTTGTTGTTCGTGGATTCAGCGTTAAACGTAAAAGAGCTATGTAGCATTTCTAACAATGGTATCAAAAATGTAAAGTGTGCTAATGTAAGGGGAAAATGTTTGGACGCACAAGATCTATGAGGAGAAAAAAAAAACAGAAGAAAAAAATTACAACCTCAGTACCATATGCTCCGCGTCCGGTGGTGCGGTATCTCGTCTTTACCAGACGCCTCCATCTCTTTCATGGTGTCGTACAGGAAAAAATCAATCAAAACCGCGTTGATCTCGGCATCCGGATGGTTGCGCTTAATCTCCCGCCGAATGAGCTCGACGCACCAAATGCTGCAGCCTGTTTTGTTCAGCGGTTAGCAGAATGCAAATGAAAGGAAGACAAAACGGATCGTACTAATAATATCGAAAAAAAGAGGCCATGTGGCTAGAACTCACCCCGAAGCTGCATCTCCCAGCTGCTGCCACTTGCCAGTGGCTTCTTCAACTGGATCGCCGTCAGCAGCGGCGGGCTGTAGTACAAGCAACCCGTCGCGTGCAGGATCTGCGGCACGCGGTAGTCGGCAAACATGGTCAGCTTGCCGATGTCGGTGAAGGCGCCGTAGCCCTCGCCCTGGAAACAGGCCCACAGCTCGGCCGCGAGGAGCTGCGCGCGCTTGAGAAAGCGGACAGGCCGCCGGCGGTGCTCGTAGGGGAACTCGTCGCGCAGGCAGGCGAAGTCGCGCGCCAGAAGGTTGACGAGCCGCGCGGCCGAGCCCCTGGCAGCGGCCACCACGTTGGTGGCGCAGCCGTCGTACTGGGCGGCGAGCACGCGCCCGGCCTCGCGCAGGCACGCCAGCCGCTCGGCCAGCAGCGGCATCTCCTCCGCGGAGGACGAGCGGAACACCCAGCGCATGGTGCCCATGGTGCACCGGTCTTGGTTGCGCCAAAAGTCGGGCGACGTGATCGGGATGCCTGAGGAAAGTTGTGGTAAGAAGAGTCTTCTTGTCCCTTTTGTTTTTCTAGGGCATTTTGTATCAACGTACCCTCGCCCAAGGCCCGCTGCAGGGCGGCCACCAGGCTCCAGTAGCCCGTCCACCTCTTGCCGCGGTACATGATGTGGAACCGGTCCGCCTCGGACAGCTCGGACCAGAACGAGAAATTCAGCAGATCCACGGTGAAGATGAACGCCACCGTGCTGGCGTCGCGCGCCGTGGGGTGCAGCTCGTGCTTGGACCACGTCGCCGTCGAGTAGTGCTGCTGCTGCATCTGGCTGTAGATGGCGGCAGCCGTGTTCTTGCAGGAGCGCATGTCCAAGGCCACGTCAATGGCGTTGTCGTAGACGTGCTCGGCGCCCTCCAGCACGCCCGTCTCGGCGTCTTCGTCGACGGGCGCCTGGCCGAGAAAGTGCTGGCGCAAGAGTGCCAAGAGCTCGGGGTCGGCCTCGTCGTCAGACATGTTTCCTAAGAGAGGTGTGAGCCAGCAAGGACTGTGTGGTGTTCAACCAATACGTCCGCAGAAAAAGACGTATTTTACACATGGGGTTTTACTGCTCATCGAAAAAAAATATAGAAAAAAAACGAAATCTCATCACGCGCAGCGGTTCTGGACAACCACGTTGCAGCACACGACTACCAAGAAAACCAAATTCTCGTGAATGACTTACACGAGTGGGTGAAAGAGCCTGTCAATTGGCTCTCTTTTGGTTGTGTTCGCCGACAAACCCATCAGACACCGTGGTAGCAACCCCTGATTATCACCATTGTATTATATGGAGTATTGCGGGAGAGTGGCAAAGCGATAGCAAACCTGGCACGCCTGGGTCGTCGTGCCAGCTGGCAGCCTGAGGCAGGCGGGACGCGGACGGACCGGCAAAGCGCTTTACTAAGAAACGCCTCGCAGTGAATGCGCTCGAGTCGTCCTTGCCAAATGTGGCATGAGCCTGGCAGGCCTTCCAGGCTGCTATTAGAGAAGAACGCTCCTTCCCACATAGCCTGCTCCCTTTTTAGTCTGCCAATCAGTCAGCTTCGTTTCACGTTTCTTGCGACAAGACCGAGTAGTACCTTCACTTTGACCTCGACTTTGCAAGCCTTCCGTGCGCATTTTCTTTTTGTCTTCTCTTCCAACTCCAACCTTCATTTTTACGTTATTTTTTCTTTTTCGAACATATACATATCTTTATCTGCTTTTCTCATCTACGACGCATTTGTCTTTAATACTGTCACGCAGAGCGGTAGATTTCTTTGCAACTCTGAATTTTCTTTGTCTTTTTTTCTTCGTATTTTCTTTTCTTCTTTCTTCTTTTTTCACGTCGTCGGGTTTTCTTACGCTCGCCTTTCGCACAACTTCGCCGGACGTTGACATCTCTCTTCCTCCTGTGCACGCCAGACTCTACACTCCTCTGATTGATCTTTACCATGGCCACGGACGTGCAGCAACCAGCTCCCGCGTCGGCGCCGCCAACGCCACGAACTGGCATCCCTGCACGCGACTCCCACAACTACCACGCGCTGGGCTCGGCGCTCAACGCGCATGTGAAGCAGGTATGGATAATTTGGAGGAGTGATCAAGTGTGGATGTCCTGCCGTTGAAAAGGTTGGACGACGCGGCGGAAGGCCTAAGCTCTCGGCGTCTGTTTCGTGACCATTCGCTGGCGACTCGTGCTTGGGCGCGTCCGTCTTGTTTTTTTTCCTTCTTTTTTTTGCTTTTTTTTCTTTTTTTTCTTTTTGTGCTAACTTGACTGGCTATAGGCACGCGTGCTGATGGTCGGTGCTGGCGGTATTGGCTGCGAGCTGCTCAAGACGCTCGTTCTGACGGGCTTCGGCGAAGTACACATTGTCGACCTCGACACCATCGACTTGAGTAACCTGAACCGGCAGTTTCTCTTCCGCCACGAACACATCAAAAAGTCGAAAGCATTGGTACGCAGTTTGGGTTAAATTGGGAGACTACACGACGAAGAGAAGGAGCGGTTGGACGAAACACCGTGGCTAACCAGGAAAAAACAAACCAGGTCGCGCGGGACGCTGCACAGCGCTTCAACCCGTACGTCAAGCTCGTCGCGCACCACGCCAACATCAAGGACGCCGCCTTTGACGTTGCCTTTTTCCGCGGCTTTTGCATCGTCTTCAACGCGCTCGACAACCTGGACGCGCGCCGCCACGTCAACCGCATGTGCCTGGCCGCCGACGTGCCCCTGATCGAGAGCGGCACGACGGGGTTCAACGGGCAGATCCAGGTTATCAAGCGCGGCGTCACCGCGTGCTACGACTGCGCGCCCAAGGAGGCACCCAAGTCCTTCCCCGTGTGCACCATCCGCAGCACCCCGAGCCAGCCCATCCACTGCATCGTTTGGGCCAAGAGCTACCTGCTCAACGAGATGTTTGGCGACAGCGAAGACGAGTCCGCCTTTGACCACGCGGACGACGCCCAGAACGCCACGGAGATTGCCGAGTTACAGAAGGAAGCGCAGGCACTCAAGAGCATCCGGCAGGCGATCGGTACGCCCGGTTTCGCCCAAAAGCTATTCGACAAAGTGTTTGCTACAGATATCGTGCGCCTCCGCTCGATGGAGGATATGTGGAAGACACGAACGCCGCCCGAGCCGCTGACGTATGACACGGTCATGGCCCGGGTGACTGCCATGCTTCAGGATGACGCCGACGGCGCTACCAAGGCGCGCATCCTCCGTGACGGCCAAAAGGTCTGGACGCTGGAGGAGAGCGTGGTTGTGTTCAACGACAGCATCGAGCGGCTCAGCCAGCGCGTGCTTGCCAGCCGGCAGAACCGCACGGAGAAGGATGGCGATGAGGACGACGCCGCCGCCGGCGCTGCCGTCATCGAGTTCGACAAGGACGACATCGACACGCTCGATTTCGTGGCGGCCAGCGCCAACATCCGGTCGACGTTGTTTGACATTGAGCGCAAGTCGCGCTTCGACACCAAGCAGATGGCGGGCAACATCATTCCGGCCATTGCCACGACCAATGCCTCGGTCGCGGGTCTGTGCGTGCTGCAGTCCTTCAAGGTTCTGCGGGGCGAATACGATTCTGCACGCGAGGTACGGCGCAGCCTTGTCCGCTTACGAGCGTTTGTTTGATTAGGAAGTATGCAAAGACTACGCTAACACGCACAACACAGGTCTTTCTGACGCCGTTTGCAACAGACCGGCTGCTCAGCTCTGACCGGCCGCGTAAACCCAACCCCGACTGCCCTGTTTGCAGCAGTTACCAGACGAACATCCGCACGGATTTGTCCAAGGCGACACTTAACGACATCGTCGAGGACTTTATCAAGCTGCGGCTGGGTTTTGGCGAAGATCGCGAATTTGTCGTCAACAACGACGTCGGCGTTCTTTACGATGTCGAGGAAACGGAAAACCTTGACAAGAAACTTGTCGACCTCGGTGCGTCAGCCCCCGTTCCGTTGTTTTTCTATTCATTTATTCATCGTTTCTTTTATTATTCGTGTATCATCTTCGTTCTAACTACTTTATGTACCAGGCATTCGTTCGGGCAGTTTTCTCACTGTGATTGACGACGACGACGACGAGCCGTTCGTCAACGTCGTCATCAACATTCTCGATTCGTACGTTCATTTGGCTCTGCTGGCATTATTTCGGCGCGTTTGTGAAGAACCCATCTAACCTTCGCTGTAGACGAGAGCCGCTTGGCGACAACAAATCGTTTGAGACTATTGGCCTGGAGGAGAAACCGAACATTCCCAAGCGGCCAAAAAAGCCGACGCCTGCGGTCGTTTTGAACGGTGCCACAAAACAGAACGGGAAGCATTCGCTGGCCGTCGACGCGAACGACGACGTAATTCTCGAAGGACACCCTCCCAAACGGCCCCGCGAGGACGACGACAGCCAGCCCGCCCCAAAGAAGGCCAAATTCGCCGAAGCTCCGCGGACACCGTCCATTTCCAATGGCGCCGGGGCTGTTGCCGCCGCAGACGACGACGACGTTGTTGTCGTCGACGGTCCGTCTGGTGGGGCCATTGTCATAGATGACTGAGCTCGCAGCGACTTTTGAAAAAAAAAAAAAAAGCAGTTCAAGCGTCGTGCATTGGCGCCCGGCCTTTTGTCGCACCACACGTTTGCCATGGTTCACGAGCCTGCGCAACTCAAAAGTGTCTGCAACAATATCCTCTTTTGGAGTTGCCTTTTGGTGAGAGGTAAAAAATTTTTTTGGTTTCTCTCTCGCCTACCCTGCGGCGCTCAATCCGCCGTCCAGGTTGAGAACGCAGTTGTTTGCGTACTCATTTTTGGCAAGAAACACAACGGCGTCTGCCACCTCGTCCGGTGAGCCGAACCGTTTCAGCGGAATCCGGTCTTTTATTTCTGAGAGTTGCTGATCTAGCAATTTTGAAAGAGAGAGAAGGAAGAACAGCGTAAACAGAACGCGGTTGTTTTGATATTGTTAGCATATTGACCTCCATCTTTTTTTTTTTTTGCCTTTGGCCTTGGGGGCTAGTGCCCTGGCCTTTGTATTATACATGGTCTCTTTTCCGCGGAAGTCCTTGACAGGACTGGCGGTTTGCATAGGAAGCAGCACGGGACATTATCGGCAGTGCCCAAGGGAGAAGAGGTGTGCATCACGAACCGGGGGAAACGAAAGGGAAGGGATAATCTAGAGAGGGATCGGAACAGAGGCTAGAAAATTCCCCAGATATCCATGTACAAAATCATATTGGAGTCAAACTCACTTGCAATCATGTCCGTCTGGATGTAGCCGGGGACGACGACGTTCGCACGGATGCGTCGTGCGCCGCCTTCTTCCGCCAGGGCTCGCGTCAAACCTGGTAGATTTGTATAAGCTTTTTTTTTTCTTTTTCAAAAAAAAAAAAGGTTTGTTATCACGACAAACAAAGCCGTACCAACAACGCCCGCCTTGGACGCGGCATACACCGTCGCCCCGTAACCGCCTCGGACGGCCAACAGACTGCTCACGTTGATGATGCACCGGTCTAGCCTGTGTTAGATACAAACATCCGGGGAAGGGGGGCTAGCAAAAAAAAAAAAAAAACGAAGTAATGGGGAAGCCAGACCGGTGCTGCGTTTCCGCAGCCACGCCCTCATGGCTGACCGGCAACCCGCAACGGTCCCGTACAGGTTGGTGTCCAGCACGTCCCGGATGCCGGCGGGCGTCGTGCGCGCAAGCAGGCTGTTCTGCGTCACGCCGGCGGCATTGACCAACAGGTGCACGTCGGACTACCCCATCGTCAGCCCCCGGGACGTGTCACGTGTATATATATGTACATACGTTTCTCCACAGGCAGACGTACCGTGTTCGCAAACAGCGCCTCCCACAGGTCGGTGTCCCGCACGTCACCGGCCATGTAAC
This sequence comes from Fragosphaeria purpurea, assembly GCA_002778095.1. Classification (NCBI taxonomy): domain Eukaryota; kingdom Fungi; phylum Ascomycota; class Sordariomycetes; order Ophiostomatales; family Ophiostomataceae; genus Fragosphaeria; species Fragosphaeria purpurea. The sequence continues at coordinate 2,358,577 of PCDL01000002.1, forward strand.
CGTGCTCGGCAGCCGGCCGACCGCCGCCGCGGTCCGAATCCAGTGTTTGCTTCCCGTTCTCGTCGTCGGTCTCGGCCAACCGGGCCGGACGCGGCAAGGCGGCAACGGCCTGCTGCAGCGCGGCCTCGTGCCGGCCGACCAGCGTGCACACGACGCCCTCCCACGCGAGACGACGGGCCACGGCCCAGCCGATGCCGCGGCTGCCACCGGTGATGATGGCCGTCGTCCCTGCGAGCGAGGGCGAGGGCGAGGGCGAGGGTTGGTGTGATGTGAGGCGGTCGGTAGCGGCGCCGGACGGAGGCCGTCCGGCCGTGATGCCGCGCCTGTGCGCCGTGCAGCGGCGGTGCTGGACGGCCGGCCGCCACCGGGCCGCGGCGGCCACCAACGTGGATCGACCCCCGGTTCTCATCTGTATAGACACGTAGTGTATGCTACGCGATGGTGGTTCAGCTGTGCAAAGCATTCATAAGTTCAGGGTCCCACTCTTTACTTCCTGTACGTTGACGTTCGGACAGCGCCGTACAAACAGAGCTCCAAGACCACCCGCGAGCTTTTCAATTGGTTAGAGCGCCCCACGCACAGTGCGACCGTGCGCATTGGGCGCGCAACGCGTATTGATACAGTAATACTCCGTAGGCGTTGTGTAATATGTCTTAAAGGGCCCCCTATTTTCGTCAAGGCACGGTGACAAGCCCCTTTCGGTAAGGGTCCTTTTCCATTGGCGTAGCAGCCTAAAAAGTCTTGTCATGCACCGTACTCGCTACTTCTTCGCACATGTGAATTGGTGCTCACGTCCCTTCCTTTTTTTTCTTACTGCCGTTGCGCCAGATGTTTGCCCAAATCAGCAAGCTGACTAGCCCCGACACGAGTCTTACGCTTGGGCTATCTTGTTCGTTGCTTCCTTTCTCGCGCCTTCTGCTCTCTTACTCCGACTTGCGCCTTCCTTTTTTTCTTTCGTTTTTTTTTATATCCTTGGCCCATCGAACCTGCTCCTTCCTCTGGTAAAGGCCAAACTGTTCATTGACGCGTCAATGGCCTGATCGAACAAGCCCGCCTAACGAGCGCTCCTTCCTTGATGACGAGACAGACTTAATATACAAACGTGTGGGTCCCCGCTTTTATTTTCGCCCTCTGGCGTTCGTTCTCTTTTCCCCTTTTTCGTTCCTCTCTTTTGGTCTGCGCGTGGCAGCTACGCTGCTTCCTTTTACTGACTTTGTATTTGGAGCTGCTTTGCCCTCTTTCGATTTTCCTCTTTTTTCGTTTTCTTTTCTTTTCTCCGCTTGCCAACGCCCGTTTTACAAAAAACTGCGCTCCCGGAGAAACCTCCGGGGCCGCCTCGTTGTTTTCGGATGTCAAGATACCGAGCTCCGGCTGCGCCTCCGTCTGCCGACGCACCATCGGGCAATGCAACGAAAAGCCGCCACAGTCGGAAGAAGAGCCACCGCCACAACGCCGACGATGACCGCGACCGCCACCACGACCGTACGAACGACGGCAGCGACAATGACAACAAGAACGACAGTGACAGTAACAGCGACGACGACCTCGTGCCCTTTCCCGCGTTCCCCTCGTTCCCGTCCTCCTCGGAATCGCCGCCACAGACGATGAGCAGCGGCGCGCAGAATGGCGCCCCGGCTGGCCTCATCCCCTCGATCAACGTGGCAGCGGACCCGAAAGACGGCGAGAAGAATGGCGGCAACGGCGGCGGCGACGTGGTGGACGCGGGGCTGAGGAGCTTGGATCACTGTACGTAGGAGCAACGGGGGGTTCGACGGATGACCCGTGACGGGCGGTGCTTTTGGTTTTCCAGGCGCGCCCTTGGTGGTTGACGGGCCGGCTGCTAATCTGTTTTGCTTTTCGTGTGCCTTAGACAAACGTGCGCTGCCCCGGTGGCGATACCGGTTGCGCCAGCGGCTGCTACCCTTGATCCGCTGGGAGACGCCATATCTGGCCTACTTTCAGAGCAAGGTGCGCTCGCCGGCGCTCGACAGCTACTTTGCCATCACCGCCAACCTGGGCACGCACACCTTTTTCATGGTCGGGCTGCCCATGCTGTTCTGGTTCGACTATACGCAGTTTGGAAAGGGGTGGGTTTTTTGGTTTTTTTTTCTGGTTCTTTCTATGGTCTTGGCCGGAGAAGGGAAAAAACAATGCACTAACAATGTGGTTCAGGATCGTTCACGTCCTCGCCTCGGGTGTCTTCTTCAGCGGGTTTGTCAAGGACTTGTGCTCGCTGCCCCGGCCGCTGTCGCCGCCGCTGCAGCGCATCACGATGTCCGATTCCGTCGCGCTCGAGTACGGGTTCCCCTCGACGCACTCGACCAACGCCGTCTCCGTCGCCGTGTATGCCGTCTTGCAGCTTGGGGTCTCCGACTTCGCGCCGGGCACCACGCGCCTGCTGGAGCTTGTCGGGTACTTCTACGCTTTGTCCATCGTGGTCGGCCGCCTGTACTGCGGCATGCACGGTTTTTTCGACGTCATCATCGGCAGCCTCATGGGCGCCGCCATCGGTTGGATCGAGTTTTACTGGGTCCCCGCGCTGGACGTCTACATGCTGCAGAGCTCGTGGCTAGCCCCGTTGGCCGCCGTCCTGCTTATTATCGTGCTCGTGCGCATCCACCCGGAGCCCGCGGACGACTGTCCCTGTTTTGACGATTCGGTGGCCTTTGCCGGCGTTCTGATGGGCCTCGAGATCGGCACGTGGCACCTGCCACGCCTGCGCCGCGTGCTGGCGCTGGCGCCGGGCGGCGCCATCGCGGCACCCAGCGTGCCCGTGGCGCTGCTGCGCGTCGTGTTCGGCGTGCTTGTCGTGTTTGCGTGGCGCGAGATCATGAAGCCGCTGCTGCTCAAGACGCTGCCGCACCTGTTCCGCATCATTGAGACGCACGGCCTCAACCTGCCGCGCCGGTTTTTTGTCCAGGCCAGCGAGTACGGCAAGATCCCCGAGGTGCTGCGGCTGCGGACGGACAATGTCATTCCGAGCATCAGCGACATTCCCGTCATGATGCAAAACATCCGCAACGCGCGGCGTGGCCGGGCCATCAGCGTGGGCCCGCAGAGCGCGGCCGACGCGTACGAGACGCTGGCGTACCGGGAGCGGCGGCGGCGCGAAAGCATCGGCAGCCAGGGGAGCGTGGCGGAACCAGGGGCCGGGAGCAGCAGCAATACCACCAAGGCCAACAACCACAACCACCACTACTACGGCAACACCGCGAACGACCGGGACGGCAAGGGTTATACAACGTCGGGCGCGCAGCAGCATCAGCACTCGCTGGCCGAGTTTGAAGAGATGATGGGCCAGGGTGCCGTGGCCCCAGGGCCGTCCGCCTCGGTGCCGCGACTCAGCGTCAGTAACAACGGCGTTGGAGGCATCGGCGGCAGGACCGCCGCCAATGTCAATGGCGTAGACGAGCAGGACCCGTTCTCCGGACGACAAGGCGAGCTCGGCGAGAAGGAAATGTTTGAGAAGCTGGTCAAGCCCCGCGTGCGGTACGACGTCGAGGTTGTGACCAAGCTCATTGTCTACGCCGGTGAGTTTCGTTGTGTGTGTGCAAATCCACTTTTCATTCTTCGTTCAAGCTCGTGGCACTAATAACCAAACTGTGACAGGCATTGGATGGCTCGCTGTGGAAATCATTCCAGCCGCGTTTGAGCTCGTTGGATTGGGGTCATGACGAAGGGAGGGGAGGGGGACAAAAGGATTGCCTTTTGAATCTTTTGGAATGTTTCCCCCTTGCGTTTTGTATGATTTTAGATATATAAAGAGCTATGTGTTGATGTTTGCCAAGGTCAATAAGCCATTGGTTGATTATCCGTCATTTATGTTTTTCCGTTTGCCTTACTTTTCGTCGTCTTTTCTTTTTTTTTTTTTTTGGGAACCCTTTAGAACGGCGTTGCTACTGCAGAGTTGGCCTCCAGTTGAGTTTGGTTGTCTGGGATAGGACAGGGCAAAGTATAGAATGGCTATTCTTTGTTTCTTGCCATTGAGCTTTCTGCCTGTGGTGTGCTGATGGTCGGTGCAAAAGCAACGACGAGCTCTGTGACGCCACTTCATCCGCATGTTCGTTTGCAACGCGCCCAGAAAGCTGGAACGAGAAGGGGAAGGAGTTCCCAAACAAAGAAGGGCCTGAACGGCACACGCAAACCCCACCCCCGATTCTGGGAATAACGGCTCGACGGTGGTGGAGAGGTGTGGCTTCGTCTCTTGGGCTTTATTTGTCAAAGTGTTCGTACCCTAACGGTCGCCCTCATAAGGCGACAGGGCGGTTGGTGCCAGCCGCCGCCGTCTCCCCCACCCCCTTCAAGAAGGGGTCTCTAATGCAAGGTCTTCTTGCAGGCGGCAAAGCATCAGTAACGGACCAATCAGGGAGCGAAAAGGCGAGCGTTACAACAGTACTCGGTATTACAAGTTAACGGGAAGGAGAGAAAGATGCTGGACCGATCAACTAGATTGTGGCTTCTTTTCCTTATATGGTACTCCTCTGTACGGAATACTACTTAGTACGCAGTTACCGTGTTGTTACGTCTTCCTCCCTGTAGCAGCTCATTGGAAGATTCAAAAAATCGTGGCCGAGACCAAAACATCGTCTTCTCTTCTTTGGACGCCGTAAGCGCTGCCGCCACCGTCGACGTCGCGACGACAGAAAGGGGACGTGTCCCTGAATCGGCCTTTGTCCGACGGCAAGCTCAGTAACTTTGCGCGCAGTCCGAGTGTCTTGGAAAGGTCTGCGAACCAGAAATACATGATTTGTTCGGGGAAAAGGTTGTCTAGAGCGAAAGCTTACCTCCGTGTACAAAACACGCACAACAGACTCCGAGCAGACAAACCGAAAAAAGCCGGCCTAACACGCATACGGAGCAATGCCGCGCTCCATACAGAGTAAATATAGCAGTACTACTTTTGCGTACTCATACTGGATATTACTACTTGCGTCGTATTTGACTGACAAATCGTACGGAGCCGTTTCCCGCTGCGCCCCTTTTTTCTTGGGATTTTCTCGACAGGGGGGGCAACGTATGGTTCACTTGGCCGGACGTCAACTTGCAGATCCTTGTAAGATACGGAGTAGCTTAGGAATCCTTTGAACAGGCAAAAAGAAGACAAGGTCTGCGCCTCCTTCACCAACGGGCGCGTCGTACGACGGCCGAGCACAAAACCCAGGCCCAGGTTGAGCCACACACGGGGGCAGTGATAGATACGCCATGAAGAGGAGGCCCCAAAGCCGGGCAAGAGTTAGGCGATGTCTGGCACGGGACAGGACAGCAAAGAATACCAAAAAGGACTGTCCGTCTATGTTCGATCCTGGTCTCACGCCATTGCCCGTTGCCGTCTTTTGTCCCGGCTGTCGAGCATCTTTAAAGCACCGTTTTTGCGGCGGCATCACGTCTACGTTATTTATCCAAACGGCGTACGAAGTATTGATGTCTCGCGTCTCTCGTCCTCTCTCCTCGCTTTGCATGCCTGTTTTTTGTAGAAGAGACCCACGCGCTTCTGCTAAAGAAAACCAAGGGGTGGAAAAAACCCCCCCCTGACAAGTCGTGACAGAAAAAAAAAACAAAAAGGAGGTTCCACCCGCAGTAGCTGTGTTTCAACGTTGTATTACTCCGTATGCCAACGCTTCCCTTCAACCCCGTCGATTTTTACTTTATTTTTTGGCCTACCTGTATCTTTGTTCTCCTGTATTTCCAGGGCCCCATTCTTCATTCCCGGTTGACAGGTTCTCTCCCGTCGTCGGTCGTTGGTCGTTCGCCGAGTCTTTGGATTTTCGCCCAGGTCTCCAGGTTTCATCCTCCTTTTTCCCTTCGTAATGCCTTCATCCTGTCTACACATCTAATAACTTCATAATTTGTGTTGTCATAATCCCGTCTTTCTTTTGCTGTTTCTCATTGAGCGCCTGGCCAGCCCGTTTATTTGTTTTTTTCTTATTGTTTTTCTTGTGTATTTCTTTTCTTTTCTTTTTTTTTTGTCTGACGATCTTGTTGATCGGTTCCTGGTTCTCGGCCGTTCTCTTTTCTGTTTTTCCTTTTCTTTCTTTTCGTTTTTTTCCTGATTCCCCTTATTCTCCCGACCTGATTGCCCCCTTTCGCTTCCCCAACGCGTCACGGTTTGCCTTCTTTTTCTACTCTCTCTGCCGTCCGGCCTTCCCCCCTTCCACCCGGTTTCCCCCCTTCCGGCCTTCTCTCCCGCGCGCCCATCATGGACAACCCCCGCTACTTTGACGACTACTTCTTCACCTCCAACGTCTCCGGCCACACCTGCCCCGGCTTCGGCTCCTTCGAGTGCGCGCCCCCGGCCGCCTGCGCCCGCGACCCCAACACCGGCCGCCGCTACTGCTGCGACACCCGCGACGTCTGCTGGACCGTCACCCAGACCTGTGCCCACGACGGCAGCACCACCGACTGCGGCACCGGCGACACCACCTGGTGCTGCGTCGACGGCCGCGAGATCTGCACCCGCACCCGCAACCAGATCAACATCTGCTGGAGCGCTGCCCACGACCTGCTCAACAACATCTCCCTCGCCGTCCTCAACGACACCTACTCGTCGCTGAGCAACGCCCACCCGTCCGCGACCACCTGGGCGTTCGACCCCGTCAAGCTCGTGGCCGAGACGGAGCCGGCCCTGACGGCGTCGTCGTCGTCGACGACGGCAACGTCCCCGTCGTCAACATCGTCGTCGCTGCCGCCGGGGACGGTCGTGGCCAGTCCGACGGGCGGGAGCGACAACCACGACAACAGCCACGCCTCCTCGGGACTCAGCGGCGGCGCCATTGCCGGCATCGTCATTGGCGTCCTCGCGGGCGTCGCCGCCTTGTGCGCGGTGGCTTTTGTCGTCCTGCGGCGGCGGCGAAGCCGCCGACAGCAAACGACCAACAACGCGGCGGCGATTGCGGCGGCCGCCGCGACCGGCGGCCCCCCCGGCGGACCGACTGGCATGGCCCACAACCCGTCGTCGTCGTACGGCGGCGACGGCAGCATAGCCACCAGCCTCGACAACAAGCTGCGGTACGCCGCGGTACCGCAGTTTGATGCCGCAGCCGGCGGCGGCGGAGGCTACGCGCCCTACGACGCGTCCACCCCGGGCTCGTCTCCGCCACCACCACCGCCGTCGTCCGGTCTCGGCCCCCAACACCCGGGGTTCTATGCGGCCACGCCGTCGTCCGGCGCCGTGTCCGCACTGCACAGCGACACAAACGGGCCCCAGGAGTTGCCCGGTGGCGGTGTGCAGCATCCCTTTGAGCTGCCAGCGCACTCGCCGCCATGATTTTTTTTCAAGGGGACGAGGGGACTTGCGAGAGATAGAGAGGGAAACAAAAAAAGGGAAGAGAAAGGAGGGAAATATAAGAGACCAGGAGGGAAGGAAGTGGTTGTGTTGTTTTTTTCTTCATTATTGAGTTACATTAGCCATAGCATACGGATCAACCAATGGTCACGAAACCTTCTCCTGCCCTTTTTTATGTATTTTTATAGTTCCAAACATTCACACACCGCCACGTCTGTCGTTTACGCTGACAGATTCACCGTGATCACGTTGTCTTGCGTCGGGTCCGTCGTCACGGAGAAGTACGCGACCGACACCGACGGGAGGAAGCTGTAGTACGCGACCAGCAGATTGTAGTTGCAGCCGGCGATGCTCTGGCCGTCGGCGCTCACGGTGCAGACGAGGTGCGTGGCCGTCGCCGCCGGCGCCGCCACCAGCTCGAGGGCGTTGTCCACGACGACCAGGTACAGCGTCGTCGCCTGGCCCAGGAACGGCGTGTACGTGACGCCGACGTACCCCTGGGCCGTCACGAAAAACGGGATGGCCGAGTTCTTGCTCGTCGTCAACGTGACCGCGTAGCTGCCGTACGGGAACCCCGACAGCACGAGCGACCCCGCCACTTGCGACACCGTGAGGTACTGCCCGATGACGGTCACGGCGCGCGGGTCCGTCAGGACCTCGCTGGCGACGCGCCAGTGCGACGGCGTCGGCGTCGGCACGCGCGACGTCGTGGTGGTCGTCGTGGTCGCGAGGGTCACGACGTCCGTGAACGCCGACACGGCGACGCGCGTGCTCGTGTACGACGTGGCCAGCGACGTGCTGACGACGTCGACGGACGACGACACGACGGTCGTCGTGCTGCGCCGCGACGGCAGCGTCTGCGTGGACGTCTCGGTGCTCGTCGAGCTCACGAACAGCGCCGACTCGGCCGAGGCCGTCGACGCGACGCGCGTCGAGCTCAGGACCACCTCGACGGGCCCGCCGCTGGGGACGACCGTGGTGACGGAGGCGACGGCGCCGAGGCGCAGGCAGTTGTGCTGGTAGCGGCGGGTGTTGCGGCAGATGGCAGCGTACCCGGGGAGGTCGGACGGGACGATGGTGGTGGGCTGGGGCGGCGGGGCCGACCCCGATGCGGAAACCGATGCGGAAACCGATGCGGACCCCGACGCGGACGCCGAGACCGAGGCCGGGGCCGGCGACGACGGCGCGGGCTCCCGCCGGAGTTTGTGGAGCCGGCGCGTGGTGGTGGTGAACGAGACGATGACGGAGGTGTGCAGGGCCGTCGTGGTCGTGGTCACGGTGTCGGTCGAGGTGGTGACGGCAAACGAGTCGACGACGCTGTGGGCGACGCTCGCGACGACGTCGACGGACGTGTGCGTCGACACGTCGACGCTGCTCGGCTGGTAGGAGACGACCTTGTAGACCGTGATGGTGCTGGAGACGGTGTCGGTGTGGGTCTTGGTGAGCACCACCGAGGGCGTGATGAAGACGGTGCTGTGGTGGTGGTTAGTACGTCGTTCTGTCCTTCGTTTTTTTCTTCTTATTCTCCCCCCTTTATTCTGCTTCTTTTCTTATGTTGAACGGATGCACGTACGGAGTCGGCTCAATGACGGTCGTGAGCAGAAACGAGTTGCAGTCGGCAAGACCGTTGGGAGCCTCGCGAAGGTCTGCACGCCGGACGTCAATATCAAACACAGAAAGACAAAAAAAAAAAACTGGATAAACAAGTCAAATCAATCTCATCAACCCTATGTCCTGCATACATACTGTTCAAGCAAAAGTTGGGCGAGCAGTGGGCCGAGACCCGGCCGGCAAGGCCGGCGACGGCGACGGCGACGAGCGAGGCGAGATTCCGCATCGTGAACGAGAGACAGAAGCGAATTCAAAGATAAGGAACGGAACGAGCACAAGGGCTCAAAATTCTTCTTTTTTTCAAAGAGACAAAATCAAACAAACGAGCACAAAACGAGTGTGGTGATGGAATTGCCGTCCGGAACAGCTACACCATCGGGCGAGGCTGCTGATCGCGTATGACACACGAAGACAAATTTGAGAGGTATGGACAGCAAGCTCATCCACGGCCAAGACGAGATGAAGACCCTGTGGGACACAACGCACACAGATATGCTTCGTGTGCCTGTATGTGCCCCGTCCAGAGCACATCTGTCTTGGCGGTAGCCGCCGCGTTTGCCCAACTTGGCCGTCCACGCTCGCAGTGGGCATACCAATCCGGGACACTATTGAGGCAAATAATGATTTTCTGGTGTCTCCAGGGGGGAGGGCACCAACACAACGGTCCTCCATGCTCGGCAGCTGATACGTCGGCATGGGTAGGGAGTATTGCCTCGCCTTACAACCGCACGTCCCTGTTCCCCAAACGGGACGACCAGCAGGGTTGCAAACTTTTAATAAATGCGTCGTGCTAAGTAGTTGTATGCATCGTAGGGAGTAGCGTATCGTACGAGAGGCAGAGTCGATACGCAATGAGAGGGTTGGCGCGGGGAGGGCAGGCAATAAAAGCCACAAAACAAGATTAAACGCACAACAACAACATTGGGAATAGCTTCATCGGGACACTCGTTTGTTCTGGACCCGCTTACTTGGTTGCCCCCCTTTTTTTTGAAGGAGAATATATGGAAGTCGGGAGAAAGGCGTGAGGAGCAAGCTTCCAACAGAGTCCCAACAAAGTACAGACTTCCTCGAAAAGAAGCAAGATAGGGTGAAAGCTCCGTGTGAAGCATTCATCATCTGTATGCAATCCTCTGCAAAAGAAGAACAAGAGATGCCCTGAGTTCGTTCCTGAATTCGTTCCGTTGTTTGATACAACGTTTTCTCCAACGGCCCCCTTTTTTTATTTTGACGTTTTCTCTTTTTTTCCTCATTTTAAAGTTTATTGACCGGAACGGCCGTCCATTGGTCGAGGAACGCCACAACCGTTTTAGCTGGTACGCCACGCGCGAGCGTCATCATGCTATTTTATGTCCAGGTCAGAGACCGCACCCGAGGGGGACATGTCAATATATGTGGTAATTAATACGGAGAAGAAGAGAAGCGTTTACGGCCGTCCAAAAGTGGCAGTTGACTGAGAGCGAAGAGACCCCAGAGCCTTACTGGGCAGTCACGTCGCATGATCGTCTGGGGTTGCAACATGCGCCTTCCTTGTGAGGAACAAAGAGTCGTGCCGACAGGATGGGCCCGCTAGCAACGGCTCACTCCAAGCAACGCGGCATGTTGAGGAGGGAGTTGTACGTATTTCTCCATGACATAGAAGTCTGCATTCTGCTCCAGTCGAGCGTACGAAAACCAACGCAAGCGATCTAAAGGCGTCGAGCTGAAGACCTCAAAGAAGGATAGCACACATGAAAGACGATGCCTGTTCCAGGAAGCCAGGCACAGAGGTCCATATCATTACGACGGCGACTCTTGACTTCAGACTTGTATTCAACGGAGACACGCTGGTGAGAGTCTTCTGTTCGTCCATGTATAACGTAAGCCGTCACACAAAAGGACAACAACTCTGGTCGTGGAGGACCGATCGTGGCGGACGGATCCAACCTATCGCCAAAGAAACGGGCCGCAACGCCCTCTCGCGATCGGGTTTCCCAAGACACGATAGACGACATCGCTGTGGCGTGCGCCGTGGCCGGCCGTTCTGTTGTGGCCCGCCGCCAGATGTCGACACGAAAGAGGGTATAAGAAGAAAGCGTGGTGGACGCGGGACAGGATAGGGACGTGGTGCCCTGTATGTTGTGGTGACCAAATAAGATGGGGAAGACGGCGCCCCCGTCTTTCGGAATAGATCGCTGGTCGACGACACGTCCGTTGAAGACTTGGCGGAGCGGCTGAGGTGGAAGAACGGGGAGGCGAAGGCATATTGAAACCGTAGGAACTGCCGAACCAAAGTCATGTGACGAACATTGGGATGTACCGAATAGTGGGTTAAATCACCGCCACGATGGGAGCAAACACAAACTTGTTAGGGAAGAATAACGATCTCTCTCTTCCAACAAATGAAACCGAACGGTTCCGTGGTGCAGTTGGTTAGCGCATCGTACTAATATTCCCACCATTGGAATCCAATGCGAAAGTCGAGGGTTCGAGCCCCTCCGGGACCATTCTCTTTTTTGTTTGCCAACTACTTTTCTTTTGTTTTTTTTCTTCTATTTTTTTTTTGTCTTTTTTCTTAACCTTCGTACCACAACTTAGAAAAGAGCCCACAAACCGACACCAGCGGCTGCAGAACTCTCGTTCAAGAGACCCAGCCCTGTCCGGGGCCTGGCATTCTGCCGACTAACGCAGACTACGGAAGGCAAAGCACGGACCAAGGCCCGAAAAGGCGTCGAATCGAGTATGCCCGACGATTCTGTAGAATTGGTTTGCCTAATATTGATTTCGTTGCTTGTACATCGCAAGGCAGAGGACGGCGTTCGGTCGGTTCTTGGACGAGACCGTTCACGCAAGGCGCCCTTGAGTCATAGGCCGCAAGCCGGCATGCCCCACTTTTGTCGTCTGTCCTGCCCAGGCTTTCAAACCCAAACCGGCGACGTGCAGCATCTCATGTTCCTTTGCACAGGCCGTTCACCACGACGAGAGAAACATGCCTGGGGCGAGAGCATTCATTGTTCTTCTTGCGTATCATACCTCTTCGTCTTCCGGCCAGGTTATATCTTTCTTTGCTCGTTCTCTCTTGCTGGCAAGGGATTGCAATTGAGCGGTGAAGCAACATGCCCGTTTTGGCGAGACAAGCCGGCGGAAAGAAAAGAGGGTGTGTGCGCGCCGGCTGTGATTGGCGTCGACGTCATCCAAGCTACACAGGCTAACTCAGCCCACCCTTTTTCCAGCGAGAAGCAGTGTCGGAATTGGTGCCTAAGGCACACCACCACCTACTTTATGTCACACAACAAACGTAAAACCGACATGGTTGCAATTAACGTTATACGACAGGGAGATCTTTCGCCCGGCGGTGCGAAAACACGGGAGAGGATGCTTGGAGAGAGGAAATGGGCATAGTACGTGGGGACAGCCAAGCTTGTTGGCAGCGCGAAGTTTTTATGTGTTGCCCAGGCCGTGCTAATAACCGTTTTTGCTGGCAGACTCGAAGCATATATGCCTTCTGTAGTCTTGATGTCTGCAAAAAAAAAGGGAGAAAAGAAGGGGAAAAAATGAAAAAAATGAAAAAAATCATGGCTCCACCCATCGCGTTCACAAAGTATTGCGAGGACTCGTCCTTCGTACGACGCGGTTTCTATGGACCTATGCAGGACGTGCAGTAGTCTGCGCTGCCGGGGGACGCAGCAGAATTTTCTGCACAAAATAACCGCATCGTTCGCCAGACGCAGCCGCAGGCAGCACGGCCGTCACGGCATTCCAACGAAACCCTGCAAGGCATCCACAAAGACATCTGCTGGATCGATTCGATTTGGGTGATGAAAGGCAACAAGGGTTGCCGCAGCCTTTCTCTGTTTCTATTGATCAGGGATCAAAAACGGGCAAGCACAGGAAACAGGAGAGGGCTGAAACAAAGGCCGTTTGTTTTGCGTATGTGGGAAAATACTTCGTAGATTGCGAGAGCGGCTATTTCCCGGTTGCCGGCCCTCTCTCTCTCTCTCTCTCTCTCCTGTCCTGCTGGCCTAGTGCCAGACCCTCTTCATCTGGGCTTGGTGTCTTTTGCAATTTGGGCCCCCACAGGTTAGACCATTCTGTTCTCCCTCGCACCATCGTGGGTTTTTTGCCTGCGAGCGTCGTGTTCGTCTCGGCCCGGATTCGCTTTTGTTGTGTTAAACGACCCAAGGACAGTGCGCATAAAACCACACTGTACACAGTCTCTCGTACTTTCGTATCTATATTTGGTAACGCACAGTCCAACATTGAAAACTCCGACTGTGCGATGGCTAGGCTCAACCCGATATAACCGACCGGGAAAATGGGCGAGAGAGAAACAACGAAACAAAAAGCAAAGAAATGAAGAAACAAAAACAGGAAAAAGTTACCAGCATGAGCGTGCCTTGTGGTTATCTGCGAACCGTGGCATGGACCGTGGTTACGCATTGGCACGTAGTTTTGGCAGATAGACAGGAATGATCGCTGTTGAGGCTAAGGAACGCCTATGAGTACTAGTCGTAATTACAAAGAGTTACCAGTAGGAACTGGCAGGAAGCTACGAGCAAGTGTGACCGCGATACACGTTGTAACTGGCTGGAAGCCGTTGTGAAAATAGGGTTCGACGCACGGAAAAATGGGACGGTTTCAACTGTGGGCTGCTTCGCCTCTTTTTGTTTTTGATTGTCTGTCTCGCTGCCGGCATAACGAGATGATTTTGGGGGCCGATCTGCCCTTTTTTTGCGTTCCCGCGGCCATTTGCGTTGATTCCTTTCGTCTATTGAGATTTCCATGGCATTTTTATTGCATTTTTGGGATGCCCTTGTGAAGAAAAGCACAATTTTCTTTGTCTTCTTCTTCTTCGACTTGATTTCGAAATGACCGCAGCCGAGCTGAACACGTAACACAAATCCAAGCTTCGGCCGCTAAAAAAGAGCTCCAGCAGCTCTATATACGGGAGGATGTGGTGGCACAGTGGCCGGTGGTCACAGAAAACGGTTGGACGGGGCGCCTGAGCCGAGCCAACCTCTCCGTGAACGCTCTCCGCAAACGCTCTCCGTGCGAACAATTCCTACTGTAGGTAAGAAAGCTGAGAGAGAAGGCTGAGTCTAGTTAGGACGGCCCCGACCAACCCGGTAAACAGAGAAGAAAAGACGTACAGCCGGCTGTGAGGCCAAACCCTGAAAGGCACTATAAACTGAAAAAAATAGACGGAATACTAGGAAGAAAAACTAAAAAGAGGAACATGATCGATCACAGCCTGGCCATGTCGAAGCGAGCGCGAAAGACAAAAAAGATGCACGTCTGAAACATCGACACCCAGATGGGGGAAATCTCCCTTGCTGCCATGTTTGCTTGGCTCTAGGCCTGTGTTCCCTTGTACTCCGGACTCCGAACTCGTAGGAAGTACTCCCGTGGTCATGTGTGATGACAAAAAGTACTTTTTGTAGCGTCAGCAGCACGGCTACGCACAGTGCCAACAAGCCCTAACGCGAAAAACTAGGCGTTGTGTCAGCCCACAATCTCACGCACAAAGCCTCCAGTACCGTATCTTACAGCGGATTACGCCCGTCGTAAGTCGGTTTTGTAATATGGAGTACTTTCTTCCTACTTGCCGCACAGTTCGCGGCTCGCCTGCACTAATACTGTAGGACGTATCTCTTACTCATACTGGTTTGGCCGTGGGTGCCTGCTGTTTAATTTCTACTCGTACTCTTTTTTTTTTTGCTGGGAAGCTGCCCAACCGGAAAACTCATTTCAACGGGGGGGACTGCAGGACCCATAATCGTCGGCCGCTGCTTCCTTTCCTGTCTCTCTCGCTCTTTCCACCTTCATGCACCTTCCCCCCCCCTTTTTCCCCTATCAAATCGCCCCTCGCACGCACCTTCCCTCCGAACCACCCAGGCCTGAGATCTCTCCTTCCTCGTTTCTACCCCCCATGTTCTTTTTTTTCCTCTTGCGACGACAGCAAGAGGAAACAAAGGAAACCACGGCAGGATCGACCCTCAACCGGAACACGTAATCCACCGAACAAACACACAAAGAAGGGAGAGACAGAGAGAGAGAGAGAGAGAGAGAGAGTCCGAGAGATACACACAAACAACAGCGTGCCACAACCAAAGACGAAAACCCACGACAAGGCGCGCCATTTTCCGTTTCGCATCTCTCTCCCACACGAACAACCTCCCCCTCCTCCCCCCCCTTTCTTCTCCTCCCCTTCGGGCTACAACAATCCCCCCCTTCACGATCGCGTGTAGCCTTAGCGGTTGGCCATGTCCAGCGAAGCGATCGGCGCTGCGGCGCATGGGGGGGAAGACGACGTCGTCGCCGTCGCGGACCCTCTCCATCTCGCCGCCGCCGCCGCCGCCGCCTCCTCCTCCTCCTCCTCCTCCCTCTGTTCCTCCGCCGCCTCGTTCCCTGCCTCCTTCTCTCCTTCCGGCGTCTCCGCCTCGTCGCCTGCTCCGGTCGCGGCCCCGACGACCATGATCCCGGCTTCCACCGGGGTCCCGATGTCGACCACGACCGATAACCACCTTTCGGACCTTTCGACCGCCGCCGCCGCCGCCGCCGTCCCGCCTACCTCCGCTGCGTCCGGTGTCGACGGGGCCACCGGCCTTCATTCGCCGCCTGATAGCAACAACGCCACGAAGCTCGACGGCAGCAGTTCCGACTCGGAGCTGAGCGACCTCGACGACGACGTGCTCGCCCAGACCTTCAGCAGCTTGCCGCCTGACGATGCCGACGCCCCCGCGACCTCCGTCACCACGCCTACCACCGCACCGCCGGACACGGCAACCTCCTCGGCAACCTCCTCGACATCCTCCTCGACATCCTCGACGTCCGCAGCGTCCGCGGCCCCCTGCTCCTCGTCTTCGCCCTCGTCCGGCGATACTGCCACGAACGCCGCCGACGGTGCCGATGCTGCTGGCAGCCATGCCGCCGACATCGACGACATCGACGACATTGGCGAGATCGAACCGGATCACTTCTCTGGCACGGTCCCCGTCTTCCGGCCGACCATGCCGCAATTCCGTGATTTCAAGAAATTTGTGCGCATGTCCCTTTCTCCCCTCCTCCCTCGTGGCTTTTTTCGTTTCTCTTTTTTTCTTTTTTTTCCTTTGTTGGTGGGATTGGTTTCGTTGTGCCCCACAGCACAGGTTCTGCTTCGTTTCCTTCGTCGTAACATTTGCCGTTGCTATTGGTTCTAGGGAAATTTGTTTCTAACGTATCGTTTTCTTTCTTTTCTCTTTTTTTTTTCGCCCCGTGTTTAGATGGAGAAAATCGACAAGTACGGCATGAAGTCCGGCATTGTCAAGATCATCCCACCCCAGGAGTGGAAGGACTCGCTTGTTCCGCTCGACGAGATGGTCAAGGCGATCAAAGTGCGTGAACCGATCAAGCAGGACATTATGGGCTCCAACGGCACCTACCGTCAGGTCAACATACTCCACCAACGGACCTACAACCTCCCACAGTGGCGCCAGTTGTGTGACCAGAGCGAGCACCAGCCACCCGCGCGCCGCGGCGAACGGCGTGCCAACGCCGACAAGCCGAAACCCGCTCCCCGTGGGCGTGCGGCCGCTGCCGCGAACGCAGCTGCTTCCGCCGGCGCCGGCGCCGGTGCGGCTCCGGGTAGGCGAGGCAGGCGCGGCCGAGGCGGTGCGCGAAGGGGCGGGCGAACAACACAGCAGCGCCAAGTGGCCGACGACGATACGGCGTCTGTGGTGTCCGAGCCCCGACCAATGACGCCCGAGTCGCAGCGGGGCGACGACGACGAGAAAATGGCGTTGGACGATGACCAGACGTGTGTGGGCAGCGTTGGCCACAACGAAGCAGGACACGACCACGAGGAGGTGGCCAAGGCAACATGTAACAACAGCAACAACAGCAACACCACCACCACCAACAACAACACCAAAACACGCGACAAAATTGAGGATGAGATCTCTGTCGTGGTTCCGTCTGTGGAAGTGGACCGCCCGATCAAACAGGAAGAGGACGACCGGGACATGGGCACCATGGAAGATGACTGCACAGACCAAGCGCCAGCTGCTGCCGTGCCGCGCCGCATGGGCTTCACGCGCCAGGCGTCCGCCAAGACCCAGTCGACGTCCGCCCGCCGCAAGTACATCCGCCGGGAGGGATCGGCCAAGATCGACGAGGCCGCGTTCAAGGACTGGGACTACCGCATGGACGTGTCGGACTACACGCCGGAGCGCTGCGAGGAGCTGGAACGGTCGTACTGGAAGACGCTGACCTACGCCCCGCCCCTGTACGGCGCGGACTTGCCGGGCACCCTCTTTGACGAGTCCACGGAGCTGTGGAACCTGAACAAGCTGCCCAACCTGCTGGACGTCCTCGGCACCAAGGTCCCCGGTGTCAACACGGCCTACCTGTACCTGGGTATGTGGAAGGCCACGTTTGCCTGGCACCTGGAAGACGTCGACCTGTACAGCATCAACTACCTGCACTTTGGCGCCCCCAAACAGTGGTACAGCATTTCCCAGGGCGACGCCCGGCGCTTCGAAGCCGCCATGAAGAACATCTGGCCGGCCGACGCCAAGGCCTGCAACCAGTTCCTGCGCCACAAGGCGTTCCTCATCTCCCCGTCGCACTTGCAGCACCACTACAACATCCGGGTCAACAAGTGTGTGTCCTACCCGGGCGAGTTTGTCGTGACCTACCCGTACGGTTACCACTCGGGCTACAACCTCGGCTACAACTGCGCCGAGGCCGTCAACTTTGCCCTGGACTCGTGGCTGCCCATGGGAAAGATTGCCAAAAAGTGCGAGTGCGCCCAGGCCCAGGACAGCGTCTGGGTGGACGTGTACGAGATTGAGCGCAAGCTGCGCGGCATTCCCACCGACGATGAGGACGAGGACGAAGACGAGGACGACGAGGACGACAGCGACGAGGACCTGGACGACCTGGACGACGCGGAGGACCGCGAGGGCTCCGCGACGGGGCTGCCGACGCCGCCGACGGGATCGGGACGGCGCGTCGTTCGCATTCGCGTGCCCGCCACGCGAAAGCGCAAGCGCATCACCAAAGCCCGCGGCGGCAAGACGGGTGTTGACGACGCGCTGCCCGAAGACGACAACGAACGGCGCAAGATCAAGAAGATGCGCCTGCGTCTGTGGTCCGGCCTGGGCGCACCCTGCTGCCTCTGTCCCAACGACCTGCCGGACGCCGAGATGTTGCCCACAGACGACGGCCGCACCGCGCACCGCATCTGCGCGTCGTACCTGCCCGAGACGTACATTGAGACCATCGGTGGCAAGGAGGTGGTTACCAACGTGAGCAGCATCTCGCTGGCCCGCATGGAGCTGCGCTGCATGTACTGCCGTCTGCGCAAGGGCGTCTGCCTGCAGTGCTCCTACAAAAAGTGCTCGCGGTCGTACCACGCGACGTGCGCCGCGGCCGCCGGCGTCTTCGTCGAGGAGGCCGACGTGCCCGTGTTTGGCGAAGACGGCACCGAGTACAAGGAGCGGGTCGTCGAGTTCATCTGCCGCTTCCAGCGGACAAAGCGCGACAAGAAGTACGACGGCGAGGCCCTCGAGAAGAGCGAGCGGATTCGCACCGCCGCGGCCGCGCTCCAGAAGGGCGCCCTGATCCAGATGCAGCTCTACCGCTGCGACATCTTTGCGGGGTTCGTGATGGAAAACCGTCCGGACGAGGAGAACGTGTTGCTGCGAGTCATTCCAAGCGGGTACGCTTACGCTTTTTTTTTTGTTTTTGTTTTTTGGCTTCATATATCTTGTGTTCTTTGTTTGGAGGGGATACCCGCTAACTCACGACAAAATGTAGTGAACAAGTCGAGGTGGAATGGAAATGGCTGCTTCTCCCGGACTCGGCCGACTACCGTCTGCCGCGGGCGTCGCCCAACGCGCTACCCCTACCTGCGTCCCGCAAGGAAAAGGAGGAGCTCAACGCCCAGAAGCGGCCGCTGCCGGTGGCCTACGACATCTTTGTGGACGGGTACACGTGGAAGGAGTTTCATGCCTGCGACGCGTTTTCGTTCGTCCGCAACAAAAAGCAGGCCAAGGTCGACCTCAGCAAGCCCGACCAACTCTGGCACTACATCGGCGAGTCCTCTACCGAAACCAAGGCCCACTACACCGACGACCCGTCCAAGCCGGTGCACAATCGACGGAGCAACCCGTTTCCTGAAGACGTGCCGAAACTCAACACGACCCTGTACACGATGCAGCCACCAAGGCGTCCATCGCTTCCTCCCGGGCTGCCGCTCCCCCCCGGACCGGCGACTTTCGCGCTGCCAGCAGCGCCGACCTCCACATTTAGCTCTCAGTATGCGAACCAGACGCCCGGGCAGCCGGCCAACCAGCCTTCTCCGCAGTCTGGTGTTCAGACTTCAGGCGAGCCGCGACGGTCATACAGCGTGATCAAACCACCGTATGTACCGCATACCTCGCCCGGTTCCGCGGTTGCCGCATCAACACCATTAACACGGCCACCACCACCACCATCTGCATTACCAGCATCCTCGGTGGCTGCGGGCGCCGTCGACAGGCTGTACGCCTACAACCCACAGAAGCCCTTTGACAACCTTGCCACGCCGCGGCGCCCTTCGTCCAAATCCCATTCAGGCGGCTTCCACCACCAGCATCACCACAACCAGTACAGCCACCACCAATCGCCTTCTCCTCACCAACGTCCGTCGCCCTTTGGTTCATCGTTTGCCTTGCCGAAGGGCGGCCACGCCACGAACAAGTTCCCTCAGATTCAACATCCAAATCTCTCCCACGGCTACACGGCCATTCCTACGAAAAAGTCCTGGTCGTCCTCAACATCGCCACCGGGCGCAGTGTCCACTTCCTCCGCGTCGAGTGCCTCAACCACACCCGGCGAAGCCGGCAATGGTGACGCCAAGATTCGTCCGCCGCCGCCTCCTCCACCACCACCCCCACCACGGCGTGCGGCGCCCGTTTTGCAGACGAGCACATCCCAAAAATATCCCTTCTTCGCAGTCCATGGCAACCGAGATGCCAGCACCTACCGGTCTCCGTATGCGCAATCGGGCGGCTTTACCAACCACATCAACGACAACAGCGACAACAACAACAGTAGCTTGACCGACAACAGTGTGCGATCGCACACGGCCGGCAGGCAAAGCGGGTCAGGGGCCGCCGCGCTCGCCGCCGCCGCCGCGAAGCTGCACAAGCGCAGCGCTAGTAGCGCCAGCAGCGCCAGCAGCTTCAGCCTGGGCCTGGGTGTCGGTCTCAAGGGCTTGACGCGGCCGTCGACCCACACCAACTACGTGGGCCCGCCGCCGCCGCCCTCGTCCACAGCGTCGTCGCCGTACTTGTCGGGCCTCCACTTCGGCACCGGGCCCGGCTCCCCTGTTTCGTCTTACGCCTCGTACGATTCGTTAATGCACGGCGGCGGCGGTGGCGGTGCAGGCGGTGCAGGCGGGCCGCACATGTCGCCACAACAGCAGCAGCAGCAGTCGCCTGCACCCATCGACTCGAGCCCCTTTGTCGGCAGTCCCGGCCCGCAGATGGGTGCATTTGATTTCCCGTCGACATCGTCGGCGTCGTCGTCCGCCCCCTACCACCAACACCACCACCACCCCGGCATGCGCCCGCAATTCGGGGGGTCCTGGCAGCAGAGCTTCGCCGCATCATTGGGCTCGTTTGCGCAAGGTAAGCGAGCCCGAGATACACCAAGCCCATGAAAAGGGGTTTTTGTTTTGGACGTTTCCCCCCCCCGTTCCATGAGCTAACGTTTTCTCTCCCTTCCTCCCCGCTCACCTTTTTTCTTTTTGTTGCAGACATGGACCTGCATTTCTCACCACCTTCACCCATGTCGTCTGCGCTCGGCTTGCCGGGCAGCAGCGGTCTGGGTGCGCCTGCCAACATCATCCCGAACCACCAGAACCACCACAACCACCAGAATCCGTTTTCCTTGCATCACGGTTCTGCGACCTTGACCGGTGGCAGCCCCCTGGGTGCCCACGGGTTCGGCAGCCTCGACGCCATGAGCCCCCCCTTGTTGCCGGAGGCGCCGATGGACATGAGTCCACCGCTGGACGCCGCGGTAGCGGCAGCGGCGGCGGCGTCGGCGTCGCCTGCGGACGCGGGCACGAGCCAGTCGCCGGCGGACCAGTTGAAACAGCAGCTGCGCAGCATTTCGGATTCTTCGCTGCCGTCCACGTACGGGTCTTCCCTCTTTTTTTTTGCATGATTTTTGTTCTTTTGTGGTGGTTCATAATGGGCCACACCCAATGTAATGATAACATAAGTATCACACTGCTTACATGTTTTTTTCTTTTTTCTTTCTTACAGCTACCGACTCCGATGCCTGCATCAACCGCGGCGGCGCCACCAGAGCCGCAGCAGTCTGAACCGCATTTTCACGAGCCAGCTGTTGGACTTCAACCCCACGTGAAAAGGGACGGGGCGGAAAACTGATCATGTTCCCGTTTTCGACTTGGGGCCGAGCACCACTTGAACTCTGAACGAAAGGCCGCTGCCCAGGTCTTGTACGACGTGGTTGGCACTACCCCGGGGGTTCTACGACTGTGCCGGTCCCCCTCCCCCCCCACCCGGCCCAACGAAGAAACATGTCCCCGTCCCTCGCACCACCGACGACCAAACATTGGAGCGGCGATAAGAGGGACAGTGCTGCCAGTGGGCGGAGGTCAGGCTCAATGCAAAAAAGGAACCGACTGTATTCGTGTTGTAACTGCTCTGTGCCACGCCGCCGACTCGACAATGGAATGAACGTGTCCAAAAAAGGGGTTTGCATTGTTGGGCTGGTAGGAACGCGCCAACGGTTTTGTGTCTCGTGTCTATTGGGTTGCGGGCAGCGAACGGGGATTGGGAAGGAGGCCCGTCGATAATGCTGCATAGCGTTCCCACTGGAACGCTTCCGGGTCCGCTCCGCAGGGTCAATTCCCCCCATTACCTCCCGGGCAGCGCGTGGCGCACGCTTTTGTTGGGTGTTTTCCTCTCGTTTCTTTTTTTGGCCAGTTGCAGAAACCGGATAGAAAAAATATAAAAGGGGACAAAAAGATATCCTCCTGTGCGGGCAAAGAACGAGGGGGAGAAAAAAAAGCGAAGAAAAAATGGGGGAGGACAACATCATTGTGTAACCCCGGAATATTGGGGGGAAGCCTTCCTTGTACATAGCGGACTTTGGACCGAATCCAAACAAAACGAAACGCACATTGGATGATGCCAAATGTTTTTTTTCCCTCTTTCGTGAATAACCAAACGAGGACGTAATTACGCAATGTTTTTTTTGTGTGATGTCTTGGCTCCTCGCCGACCTTCTTGGGAGTAAACCCCTCCAAAACGGCGACTGCCATCAGATAAACATAGAAAATAGGAGAAAAGGAGAGAGTAAACAAAGAAAGTGCAGACGTACTCCTAAAACATCCGTGAGTCTCAGACAACTGAGAAAGTTTTTTTTTTTTTTTTGAAAGGGATTGTACATACAAAGAGCAGTAAGAGACCAGATTGGTGGGCGTCCTGCTCATCAACAAGCAACGTTTTGTCTTTTGATTTAGTACATGGATCTATGTATACACCGGCATCGTCCTGTATTCATGACCCTACGCAAGAGTCGAGAGAAGGGAGGGCCCGCCTTGGTTGCTCGTTACCCATTGCCCTTTTGCTGTCCATCTTCACGCCTTTTGTTTGGCACTGTAATATTCCGTAGGACAAAACGAAACCTTTTCAGGCCGTTTCTGCCCCCCTGTCTGACCCGTACGTATGAGCGTGGACAACGAAAGCATAGACGACGAAAAATTATCTCAAGAGGAAAGCGAGCGTGTCTCGAAAGAGGTTTGAATCTTCACAACACCACAAAACGAAATACTTGCAGCCAACAGCGTCTCTGCTTCCTATGAATGTAACCCAAATTGAACCCCAATGAACCCGCCTTGTTGCATTTTTTTATGTTCTTTTCGTCCCCTCTTTTTTTTGTTCACCACGCTCTCCTGATATATAATAAATCACACCGTTTCTCGCACGCCGCCCCCCTACCCGCTTCCCCTTACCCCATATTACCCCCCCCCCCCCCCCCCCCCCCCGGCCCCACCAGCTTTATGCAACATATCCGTGCGTCGTCAGCCACTGACGCAGGTCGGCGGCGTCCCGTGTCCGGTATGCCGCCCGGCCGCGGATGGTGTCCTTGACCGTCTCCAGGGTGCGGTCAAACGCCTTGGTGTCGCGGTCCTGGAAAAAGGCCTCGATCTCGTGCAGTGCCTCCGTGTCCGAGAACTTGTTGAGCGTCAAGTTGACGAACCGGTCCAGCAGCACGGGGTTGCCGGCGAGCTTGCGCGCCACGGCGCCGCTCCATTCCTTCTGAACGTACGCCCAGAGCAGCGGGCGCACCGCGTGGCGGTTGGCGAGGCCGCTCGACAGGTAGTGGACGTCGCTGGACGCCACCGCATCGGCGTCGGCGCCAAAGAGGAAGGGCAGCAGGTGCTCCCGCACGACGTCCGGGTCGGCCGTGGCGCTCAGGGCCAGCAGCGCGACCTCCTTGCCGTCGGGGGCGGATGTCGTCTGCCATTCCTTGCGCAGCAGCGGCACCGCGCGCGCCGGGTCAGCCTTCACGGCGGCCAGAAACACGGGCCCGCGCAGGTCGCCCTTGACCGGGTTTTGAACGGGGTCGGCGATGTAGGCATCGAACCGCTTCAAAGCCTCCTCGGTAACCCTGCGCTTGTTAGTTTTGTTTTTGTCTTGTTTTGTGTCGTTTAGATGCAGGCAGGGAAGTGTGCGGAAACTTCTTACCTTGGGTGGCCGTTGTTGACGGCGGACGTCAGAATCCGTTTGCGCAGCTCGGAGCTGTTGTAGTCTTCGTTCTTGGGGAATTCAAACGCAAAATCGTCGAGGGGCTTCTCGATCAGCCGCAGCGTAAACGCCTCGAGGCCCCGCTTGATCTTGTCGTCAGCACCAAAGATGCTCTGGATGAGGTTGAGGGCGTCCAGCGCCTGGCCGACGACGCGCACGTGCGTTTCGTTGTTGAAGCCTTCCAAAAAGGCAAGCAGAGCGGGTGTCGTCGTGTTGCCGGCAAAGGCCAGCTCGGCCGCGGACCCCGTGATCAGAATCTTGTCGGCCGTGCTGAGGCGCGCCAGCTGCGTGCCGAGCTTGCCGAGGCGCTGCGGCGGGTAGTTGACGCGGTAAAAGCCGGTGGCGCCCGAGTTGAGCGTGTAAAAGTCGCTGCTCACGCTGGTGATGACGTCCTCCTTGGTGGTGAGCGCCAGCGACTCCACGGCGTCCGTCACGGAACCGGCCGTGCTGAGACGGCCCGTGAGCGCCAGCGGCACCCACCACGTGGTCGTGTCGTCAACGGCCGGCTGCACGTCCCCCGTCGAGAGGAACCGCTGCTGCCGGACGTTGAGCTGGCCGGCGCCGTTCTCGGTGACGTTGAGCACGGGGAAACCAATCTTCTCGATCCAGGGCGCCATGAGCGTGTTGACGTCCTGGCCGGAGGCGGCGCTCAGCGCCGACCACAGCGCGGTCGTCTTGGCGTTGCCGTACTTGTGCTTGGTCAGGTAGCTGGACACACCCTGCAAGAAGGTGGCGGTGCCGAGGTGGTGGGCCAGCATGCGGATGACGGAGCAGCCCTTGAGGTAGCTGATGGCGTCAAAGACCTGGTTGACGTCGAGGGCGTCCCGCACGGGGACCTGGATGGGGTGGGACGAGCGCAGCGAGTCGAGCTTGAGGGCGCGCTCCATGCCCTCGTTGACAAACTGGGCCCACACGTCCCAGTCCGGGTGCAGTGCCTCGGTGGCCAGCCAGCCGGCCCAGGTGGCGAAACCTTCGTTGAGCCAGAGCTCGTCCCACCAGTCCATGGTGACGAGGTTGCCGAACCACTGGTGGGCGAGCTCGTGGGCGACGACGTAGGCGATGCGGTTGCGGGCGCGGTTCTCGGACAGCTGCTCGTCGAACAAGATGGCGGTCGTGCGGTACGTGACGAGGCCCCAGTTTTCCATGGCGCCGTGGGTGAACTCGGCGACGGCCAGGATGTCCGACTTGGGCAGCGGGTAGTCGATGCCGAAGCGCTCGCTGAAAAAGTCAATGTACTTGGGCGCGTGGTCCAGGGCCCACTGGCCCTGCGCCTTGAGCCCCCGCGTGGTGTAGACGCGCACGGGGACCTGCTTGCCCCCCGCGTAGCGGCGGTCCGTAAAGGCCTCGATGTACTCGAAGTCGCCCACGGCCCAGGCCAGCAGATACGTGCTCATGACGGGCGTGCGCTCAAAGACGACCACCTTCGTCCCGCCCGCCGCGGCGGCGGGCGCGGCGCCGCTGCTGCCCGGCGTCTCTTCCTTGACGGGCATGTTGCTGAGGGCGACGAGGTCGGCGGGGATCTCGATGCGGAAGTCGAAGGTGGCCTTGAGGTTGGGCTCGTCGAAGCAGGGGAACGCCCGCCGCGCGTCGCACGACTCGAACTGCGTGCTCAGCATGTAGTGGAAATCGGCGTCGCGCGGGGTCGAGGCGGCGGCCACGACGCCGGCCGGCGGCTTGTACTGCGAGCGGTAGAAGCCGGCCAGGTCGTGGTTCAGCTTGCCGGCAAAGACAATGGTGAGGGTGGCTTTGCTGGCGGGGCCCACCGCCTCGCCGCCGCCGCCGCCGCTGTCCGGCACGAAGACGAGCGTCGAGCGCTGCGACTTGGCGTCGTAGGTGATGGCGACGGCCTTTTCGCTGCGCGTGCCCTTGGTCGCCTGGGCTGTCAGCGTGGCCGACGCAATGTCGAGCTCGAGGGCGTTGAGAACGATCTCGGTGGTGGGCACGGCCAGGGCGCCGTCGATGGTGACGGTGCCCTTGAAGGACCAGTTGGCAAAGTCGAGGTCGGTGATCGAAAGGTCGTAGTGGCTGGGCTTGAAATGGCCGGGCAGGATGTCGCGGTCGGAGGCCATGGTGGCGGTGGTCGAGGAGGAGGAGGAAGAGGAGGGGGAGGAAGACGACGAAAAGGGGCGGATCGAAGACGAGATTTGGCTCGACGGGCAAAATCGTGCCGCGGCGTAGAGAGGCGAAGTGCGTCGTTGTTGGGTTGGGCGATGGGAGGGAGAAGAAGACGAAGGTGATAAAGACGCGAAGAAACGAGAGGAGGATGAGGACGACGGCGGAGACGACGAAAGAGGCAGGGCGTGGAGACGGAAAGGGGAGCGTGAAAACGAGGCGGAGAGGTAAGACGACCAGAAGAAGAAGCTGCCGCGGACGAGGACGTTGCGTGACGCCCGACGAAGGCGGGGTAACAAGACGCGGGCGGGCTGCCGTCCCTCGAGGCAAGAGCGATCGTCTGCGCCCAGAAGGAGCCCCGCAGCGCGGCGGCGATAGCAGATGCCGGGCATCCTGGTGATTAGTAGACCACCACTACCATCACCCAACGGGCAGCTCCTTCCTTGACTGCCGTGGCTGTTGCTGTTGCTGTTGCTGCTCACGCGGCCACCACCGCGCCTGCCCAACCCGCCGATACACGTCGCAGCCACGGCCGGCTTGGGCAAGCACGGCAGGTGGGGCTTCATGGTTTTGCTCGCTCTTTCCTCTTTGTCGAACGTCGTCTGTACTTGTCTTCTCGTCGCGTTTTCTTCGTCATCGGGTTCGTTCCCAGGGAGCAAACACACTAGAAAAGGGGAAGCTCGACCCTAAACGATAGCTACGAGAAGAAAGAAGCTTTGACCAGCCGTGGGCTTTTTTTGCTTTGCAAGTTTTTGCCCTAAACTCGTTAGCGGGCGGCCCCCCAATGTGTCATACCGTATGAAAAAGATTGTTGGCGATATGCGCACTGTCCTTGGGTCGGCGACCACACGAGAGCGTCCAGGAGTGAGTGCGTCACGTCAAGCACGCTACAAAGGGCTGCTTTATCTCATATGAACTACACTGCCGTGTGTGTTTCTCACCGGTTGCATGAGATAAGGACGCTCGTAGCAGATCCCTTTCTTTGTTTGGACCACGGAAATGCATGATATGGCGAAGACCGAATAAAAATGATGCAACGACATAA
This sequence comes from Fragosphaeria purpurea, assembly GCA_002778095.1. Lineage (NCBI taxonomy): Eukaryota > Fungi > Ascomycota > Sordariomycetes > Ophiostomatales > Ophiostomataceae > Fragosphaeria > Fragosphaeria purpurea. The sequence continues at coordinate 2,385,413 of PCDL01000002.1, forward strand.
TCATGTATGTGTGTGTGTATCATGCTGTCCAATGGCCGGTCGACCTCTCGCTCATATGTACTCAGTATTGGCCAATTGCCTCAGAGGGTTCTCTCCAAGCCGAGCCGACATGATGTATGAAAAAGAATGCCCTGTCCGTTTAAATGCTTTCCCACTGACCGTCTTGCAACACTATAACAAAAGAAAAGAAGATAAAAAAAAGAAACCCTGCAAATAACGGAAAGCTCGCTGATACCCGGTGTGCTCCATAACAATACCCGTGAAGTGTAAAAACAAAAAACAAGAAACAAACAAAAAAGAAACGAGGAAAAACTGATGTCCCCATGTAAATCAACCTCATGACAAAAAAAGACCCAAGAGAACTCTTATCCCAAACCCACATCTGAACAAGGCAACAAACTTTGTTACCGAAGAAAAAAAATACAAGAAAAAAGGCTGTACAATCTTATGCAGATGCTGTGGCTTCCGCCGCTTCTGCGGCCTCTGCCGCCGAAGAGACCGTCTCCCAGAAGGCACCGTGTGTCTCCCGGTCGACAGCACCGACGCGTGCTACCTCCTCCACCATCTCCCGCACGCGCTCTGCAAACTCGGCCAACCCGAGGCTAGCCAGCCGCTCGCCTGCCGTGTTGGTTTGCCGCACCTTCTCGGCCGACGATGCCGCCGCCAGCCGCGCCACCAGGTAGCCACGCAAGCGGTGTAGCAGCAACCGCAGCACGGGTTCTTGGGGGACGGCGTCGCCTTCGTTGGTGGGGGGGCCCGCTCGAGCCATGGCCACCTCCGCACTGGCGGCCAAGGTGCGCTGCACGTAGGTGCGCAGCTGCGCTCTGGTGGCCGGCGGCATCGACCGGCCGGATTCAAGCGCAGCCATGACCCCATCGAGCACGGTGCCCGACCCGAGCGTGTCGTGCAACCGCCCGGCGGCGGCCGCAGCAGCCGCGTCGGTCGCATCGACGGCAGCAGCAAGCCCCTGTTGGTGTTTGCTGCCACTGTTGCTGCTACTGTTGCTGCTACTGCTGCTGCTACTGGTGGCGGCGTCCTTTTCGGCCTTCTCCAGAACAGCCAGCACGCGGTGCGCCTCCGTTTTCCAGGGCAAACGCACATCGCGTTTGAGCAGGTTCTTGCACTGCAACAGCACAGCACCGGCCGTGACGATGCGCCGCGTGGCAGCGCCCCACTTGTGCGCCCGCGCATGGTCAAGCAAAAGCATCTCCGGCATTTCGCTGCGGGGTATGGGGCTGAGCTGCGAAAACACATCGACGAGCATTTGCATGTAGAACTGGTCGGGTGTCGGACGCGACTTGGGGTGGTGGATGCCCTCCGGATCGCGTCTGGCCGCCTCGGTCAGGATTTTGGTACGGGCCGAGCGCCACGCGGCCGTCGCGGCCGGCAATGCTTCCAGGTGCTGTTCGCTCACGAGCTCGGCGAACCGACGCGTCTCGTACTCGGTTGCCGACAAGAGCAGCCGCGGTGCCGCGACGCTGATCATAAAGTTGACGTGGTCCGTGAGCATCACGTCCACAAACGACAGCAGCGCCTGCAGCCGGTCAACGTAGTCACCCTGGTGCAGCGTCGTCTCGACAAGCTCCTTCACCTCGTCGTCGCGGATGGGCGCGCAGAGCTTCGGCAGCAGTTGGCCGATGGACGCGAAAAACCGCTCGTAGGAGAAGCTGCCCATGACAAACTGGCGGCGCGCTACCTCGGTGTCGAGCAGCTCGCCGATAAACTGGTGCATCGTCTTGCCGGGCACCGTGAGGCGTTCGAGTTTGTATCGGATGCATTCGGCGATGGCCAAGAGATAATAGAAATGCTCTTCTTGCTCCTCGCGGTTGTTGGTGGCCATGGTCTTGCGCATGCGGTGGAAGATGGGCTCCATCCACGCCGCCTGCTGCTGCTTGAACTGGGTGGCCGAAACGCGGTACTTGCGGTTGATGACGAGCTCGTGCACGACCACGCGATTTTCCGGTAAGGGGCTGCTGGAGTACCTTTCGGCCGTCGATGTGCTCCGTAGGCCGCGCAACTTCGCCTCGGCACGCGCACCGGACGACGCGTCGCCGTGGAGCGGTAGCATCCCGTCGATAGCGGCGTCACTGCTGGCGGCGCCTGTAGCACGGGAAGATGCAGCGCCCGCCGGACTCCCGATGGCGGCAGCGGCTGCCGCGGCCTTCGACAAGGCGGACGACGAAAGACCACCGTCGTGGCTGCTACTGCTGCCCTCGCCTGTGAGGTCGCCCATGGCGGTCTCAATGGTGGTGTGATCGGCCTCGCGTGGCTTCATCTCGCTGCTCGCTGCCGCCGCCTGCCGGTTGGCCTCCTCCTTGGCTCTGCGCGCCTTGCGCACGGCCTCGAAGATCTTCTTCTTGCCCTCTTCCTTACCGGCTAGCTTCTTGATCCGCACCATCAGTAGCAACTGGTTCTGCTGGATGCTCTGTCGGTACGTGTCGGACACCGAGGCATCGGTGCTGTCCTTCACGGTCTGCCAGATAGCGTCCAGCTCGACAAACTGCATGATCATGACGTCGACGAGCGCCGACGCATCGCGTGCTTTCCACGCGATAAATGCGTCGTAGAAGCCGTCGTAGGCCTCGACCAGCTCGCTGGCTAAGGCCGAGGGCGGCGTGTAGTCGTTGGCGTAGGTCAACCGCGACAGAATGGTCTCGAAACAAATCAACAAATCCTTGGCTTTGCCCACCAAGTCCTGCAACTGCGGATTAGCAAGATCGTCCTTTCCGATGGGGGTGGACAAAGGCACCGTAGTCGTCGGAAGTGTTCGAACCTGTTCCTGGTCGTTGCGGTTGTTGGTCCCTGCTGCTAACTGGGTTTTGTCTCTGCTGCCACCGCCACCGCCACCGCCACCGTTTCCGTGGCCGTTACCACCTAGATCGCCTGCATTCGTGCTTTGCCTGCTGCCGCGGCCTCCCGTAGACAGAGAGCCACGCCCGCCCTTGGCCGGTGCGTCTACTGCTCCGTTCTTGTTGCTCAACACCTGTGTAGGATGCCCGAGAATCAAAAACGCACTCAAAAACGCCCGAATGGCCACGATCTCTTTGACGGAGCTGGTTTTGCCCTCCTGGATGCCGCACAGGCGCAGGACTTTTCCGGTGGCCAGCAGCACCTTGTCCTGGCCCAGCAGCTCCACGACGTCTTCAAACGACGTCCCCCGCACGCCGTCCATGGCCAGTCCCAACTGCTGGAAGTCGGCAATGGCCCGTCTGCGGTGGTTTTTGCGCCACCAGCGCAAAATTTTGTGAGCGGCTTCGTCGGGCGTCAAAGCCGGCGTCGACGTGTCGGTGTCGGATTGGTGGTCCGCGTCTGTTGCAGACGACGGGCCAGACAGGCTGCCATCCACCTGTGAGGCGTTTTCTTTGCCCTCGGCGACTTCCGGCAGGACCTCGACCTGCTTCCGGCCCGTCGCGACGCTGTGGCCGCGCGTGCGGGTGCGGCCCGCAGCGCTAGTGCGGCGCAGCTCTTCCCGGCGACGCTCGGCCTCGTCCAGGCGGTCCTGGATCTGCTGGCGCAGACGCTGCAGGTTCGCCTCGCGCTTCTCCTTCATGCTCTCGGCGACGGCTTTGGCGCGCTTCACCTCCTCGGCACAGGACGCCGCGATCTCCGCCAGGTTCTTCTCCCGGGCCTGCGCCGCGGCTTGGGCGCGCTCTTCGCTGAGAGAGATGTCGCGGACAGCGGCCTTGGCCAAGGCGGCCCGCAAACGCACCTGCTCGGCGTGCGCCGCACGGTCGGCCAGCCGGGCCTTGCGGTCGGCCAGGATGGATGCGCGGCGCAAATGCTGGGCAACGTGCTTACTCTGCGGCGCGCCGCCACCGGGCGCCGTTGTGAGGCCGAAGCCATGGGATGAGCGCGAGTGGGTAGACGAGATGGAATTTCGTCGCGAAGACGCGGCCGAACTCTTGCGGCGCGCCTGGGCTGCTGACCGGTAGAAGCGGGCGGCAATATGGGGAGGCGGCGTGTAGATGCGGACGGGCGGCTGGGAGATAGCCATGCGGTCGTCGTCGGTTTCGGTGTCGTCGCTGGCAAGAGGAAGGGTCAGGTCGTCGTTGGGCAAGTCGGGGATGTCGGCGGAATCGTCCATGGTATCGGATAACGCGGATGGTGGTAACGATGGTTCTTGTTGCTGTGGCAAGGAAGGCGAAAAGTGCGGGTTATGGTGAGCCATCCGCGAAACAAAAAGGGAGGGAAACGGATTGCCGACAGGGCTGAGTTGTCTCGAAAGAAGCCGGGCGCGGTGCTTGCCTGGATACGAAAAGGAGGGTCGCCGACGAAGGTTGAAAGGAAAGGGAAGATGAAACGGGGTTCGAAAGAATAAAATAAATAAAATAACAAAATAATCCAGGCCCAGCAAGTCGAGCTGCGTCGACAAGGAAATGCAATCGGTCTATAAAATGCCGCCGAAAAGAAACGAAGTGGAAAAAAAATACAATCCCGCTGAAGTCGAAAGATCAAAAAGAGGAAGACGAAAGACGGAGAGAGATCTTGCCAGCAATATGAAGACGGAAAGGTCGAGACGAATCGGCACGTACGGGGGTCTGCTGGCTATGGATGATTTGAAATAAACGAAAGAGAGAAAGAAAAGAAATGCGTGGTTCTCTAGGCGCTATGGAAGAAACAAGAGAAAGGCTACTGGTAACAATAGAAGACGAATTACGTCAAGATGGGGAGACGTAGATGGCAAATGAAGGGCCACGAAAAGAAAAGAAGGAACAAGGAAGAAAAGAAGAAAAAGAAAGAAAAAGAAGGAAAAAAAAGAAAAGGGCTGAGTCAGTCTTGGACGCCTCGAAAGGAAGAACGTGAGCAAAGAAGGAGGAAAAAGCAAATCGACCCGAAACAGAATATGAACCTGGTCGAGACGGGGGCGGACGACGGGAGAAGAGGTCGTCCGAAGCGACGTCGGATGAGGGTGCTCTGAAACAAAAAAGGGACACGAAAAGGAAACGAAGAATGGAAAATGAAAAGGAAAAGGAAAAGGAAAAGGAAATCTCACGATATGAGAGGAAAGAAGAAGAAAGGTGAGGAAAACGGAAAGAGAAAAAGAGGGGGGCGGATTTGGGGAAGAGGGGGAAGGCACGATGACGGGAGCAAAGGCTGAAAATGCATGTCGGCACGACTTCTTATTTTAGGCGTGTCAAAAATAATTACTCCGTAACTACGCAAGGCGAGATTGATCGACAGTCATCAGGTGAAGAAGGCCCGCCAGAACAGAAAAGAAGGCTGGGGAACGGGGGCGCCGACGGACGGGATTGGCTGAACTTACAGTGGCGTTCGATTACGACGGTAAGCAACTTAAGTAAGCACATCCGCTACAGCGGCCGCCCAAACAGGCGCTATCGGTCGTGAAACCCGCCTAGCTGCAGCAAGGATTCTGGGTCGCATTGTGGAGCTATCCCAGAGCCGGCGAAGGCCTTATTAATGGCGTAGCAAGCCCCAAACTACAAGTAATACGTCGTATATGTAGTATCCATGTGCTTGGCAGGTGGCATTGAATATGTGAACAAGGAGATATCAACAAATTACGGGCTACGTGGAGTCAGATCCTCGGACCACTTGGCTTGCGTTTCTTTTCTTTATTTTGTATCTTTCCTGTAAACAGAGGCTGTGCACAGCTTGTTTCACTCGGTTGCGGTTGTGGCCACCAAATGCTTGTTTAACGCATCGTCTTTCCTTGCAGGCAGTGACTCATCAATCGGCCGCAGGAGAGAGCTCGCCTCTGTGCATTAGATGCAGAAGAGCGACAAGAACTGTGTTGGTCATAGAAGGTCAAGGCTGATTCACAAGGAAACGGGCTACATGAGATGCAAGGAGCCGATTTTCGTAGGTGTTTTTCTTTTCTGTCTAAAAATACAAGCCTAGCCATACAACAAAAAGATGAACGGGTTCGAACTTCGATGCGCCTCTTCGCCATCTCTCTTTATTTGTCCTGCTCCCTGTCCACCAAAAAGCTTCGTCCTTCCTTCCAAAACACATCTCGCAGGGCTCGGAGCAGCCCTTCTTGTGCCAGAAGGGGGCGAGGAAGCCACCTCGGTCTAGTGATGACGTGCGGCGGTGTCGTGCAACACACGCGGCACCAGGTTGATGGGTGCGCAACCTGCCGGAATGACGGGGCCGTGCCCGAGATGGCCGCCGTAGCCGTCGCCGAAGCCGTGACCGAAACCGTGGTTGTGGCCGCCTCCGTGACGGTGCCCAAAGCCGTGGTCGTGGCCGTGGCCGAAGCCGTGATCACGGTCGTGGTCGCGGTCGTGACCATGATGGCGGTGATGGCCGTCGTGATCCTTCGGGCCGTAATTGTCAAACTCGGCAGCAACCTCAAGGAAAGCGTACTCGACCGTGATCTGGTCCTCGTCGCAGTACGGGTGGTGATGGCAGCAGGCAACAAAGGTGCCCTCCGACTCGCCATCAGCCACAAACGCGCCGACACCAGCCTTGATCTTGTAGTTCTCCCACGGCTTCTCGTACTCGTGGATGGAGGTTTCCTTTTCAAACGCCCCGCGGCCGTCATCAAAGTAGGTTGAGTAGGCGGGCCGCAGCAGGATGGGCACAATGGCCGGGGCGTGCTGCCCGTTGTGGGCCGCCTTCACGGGGATGTATTGGGGCCCCTCGTGGCCGAGCTCGCGTTCGGGTGTCTGCACGCTCAGGGCATACGGAATCTGACGGGAGCCGCTCGGGTCGCTGATCAGGGTCAGCGGAGGCGACCTCTTGTCGTTGACGTAAAAGACGCGGCCGGGGTTCTCGGCGTCAATGCTGTGCAGCCGCACAGCCTCAGCACCGGAGCCCGTGGTGTGGGCCTGCAACACAAGGTCCTGGAAAAAGGGAGCCAAATCATTGTCGGGATCCGTGACGTTGGCCACGAGAAGAAAGCCGTCGCCGTTCGACGATGCGGCGGCGTCAGACCGCGGCAACGACGGAGACGGTGTCTCAGCATCGCGGGACGCGATGGGCTTCGCCGAGACGAGGGAAGCCCCCAGAAGGAAGAGAAGTTGGGCGTTGCGAAGCATTGTTGGACGGGGAGTATGTTTGTCTTTTTCTTCTTTTTTTTTGTGTAAAAAGAAATTTCTTGATGGGGAGATGAAGGTGGACAGAGGTTTGCGTCCACACCGAGAAATCAAAGAAAAGAAAATGCAGAGGAACGACGTAGGCTAAAGATACTCCTAAACTTATTGGGGTTGGTGATGAATTTGAAGAGAGCGTGTCAAGAAGCAAATGCGAGAGAAAAGAGGGAGAAAAACAAAAAAGGAGGAAAAGAAATGAGTATATGGTAGAACAGCAGTAGAGGAAGAAAAACGAAGAGCATAAAAGCGTCGAACAAACATGGAAAGCAAAGGAAGTGACCAGACAACCAGAACAAGGTACAGTAAACAAACAAACAACCATCTTCGCAACTTCCAGAAGTAGAGAGGAATATCCTAGGGCGACGTAGGAGGAATATCAAAACAAGCAGGTTCGTCTCTTGTTGTGAGAAGCATCGTGGGCTCTTGCCCGTTTTGCAGAATCGTCCTTCCTCTTAGACAGGTGCCTCTGCTGCTTCTGTTTCCCCCCTTCCCTTTACATACCCTCAAATGCTCTCAAAATGTCCGTGTCAGGAAGTTGCTATTGGCTGTCGAGACCGTTCGAGCTAGATTTGGGAAGGGACCTTCTCACTTTTGTTTTCAGAGAATGGAAGCCACGAAGAACGACTTGGTGTTCTTTCTCTCCGACATGACTTGCAATTACTTGAAGCAAAATGGGCAGCGGCAGCCGAGAAATAAACAAGAACATGATGCACCTTCCTTGTGGTAGGATTGACGAAAAGACAAGGGCATCGTCCTCTGATAGCACGCCATCTACGGAAAGTACGTGTCTCCTGCCTACATACATAATGCAACAATGAACCATCTCAAAGGTTGCGCCTGCCATTTGCAATTTTTTTTTCTGTTGAATCCCCGCTCATCGTTTTCTCTGGCTCTTTGTCTACTCGAACAAGGAGATCAGCCCCTGTACACTGAGGACACCGCCGGCCGGCAGGTCAAAGGTCTGGGCGAGCGTCTGCCCAGTAGCGTTGGCCTTGTGGTAGATGACGGCACGTGTTTGGGCGCCGAGGTCGTCCGCCGCCAGCGTAATGGTGCGGCGACCCTTGTCTGTGGTCATCGTGATGGCGGCCGGGCCCGGTGCCGCCGACTCGCTGCCCCGGTAGTAGGTAAAGATTGTCTGCGGCACGTCGTAGCTCGGGAACAGCTCCAGCGTCAGAGCGGGGCGCCACGTTGCGAATGAGCTTGTGCTGTTTCCGGTTGATGTCGTCGTCGTGTTGCCCGCCGCCCCCACCGCAGACCACGCGCCGGCGTTGCCCTGGTAGACGTCACCCGTCGGCACGATGGCACCCTCGCGGACGTAGACGGGCATGGACTCGAGCGGCAGGTCGACGACCTCGTGCGTGGCGCCCGGTGCGAAGACGGCCGTCTTGTTCTCGTACTCGAGGAACCGTGGACCGAGGCCGAGGCCGTGGCCGTTTTGGTCCTGCTGGGGAAACCGCACGGTGCGGCGGCCGCCGGCCGCAACGAGGGGCGCGACGAGAAACTCGCTGCCCAGGGTGTAGGCGTCGGCCGTGTCGTAGGCGGCGTCGTCCGCCGGGAAGGTGAGAAACAGAGCCCGCAGGACGGGCAGCCCCGTCCGGGTGGCCTGGTAGGCGTGGCTGCGCAGAAAGGGGACGAGGCGGGCGTGCGTGGCGGCGGTCTGCCGCAGCACGCCGACGAGGCGCGGCGTGTAGTCGTACCAGGGCGTGTGGTTGAGGCCGACCATGATCTCGTACATCGGCGACCAGGCCGAGAAGTGCATCCAGCGGGCAAACAGCTCCTCCGTGGGGCCCCCGGCGTCGCGGACGTAGCCGCCGGTGTCGGAGCCCCAGTGCGAGAAGCCGAGCAGGCCCGCGCGGATGCCCGAGGCCACGCTGTACTGCAGGCCGGTGAAGGTGGCCTGGGAGTCGCCGTTCCAGACGGCGACGCGCGTGCGGTCGCGGTCGAACGCCGAGCGGGCAAAGTTGTAGTACGACGGCGGCGTGTTGTGTGCCTTTGTTGCTGCCGTCGTCTTCTCTGCGCCCTCCATGACCTCGGCGCACAGCCGCACAAACAGGCTCTGCTGCGTGTTCTGCACGGCGTCGGGCATCTCGTGCTCCTCGCCGCGGTCGATCTTGAAGCCGCCGATGCCCGTCGCCTTCACAAACGCCGTGAGCTTGTCGCGGAAGTAGTCGTAGGCGGCCGGGATGGACAGGTTGAGGGCCGGGCCCAGAAACTGCGTCGGGCTCACGCCGGGGAAGAGCCAGTGGTGGCTCATCGAATCGTTGTACAGCCGGGTGTCGAGGAATGCACGGTTGGCGGCCCAGACCTGGAAACCGTAGCCGCGCCGGGTCAAGTTGGCAATGAAGGCGGCCGGACTGGGGTAAAACTTGGGATCAAAGTCGAAGTTGCCAAAGGAGCTGTTGCCGCTGCCGTATGGGCCTAGACAGAAGCGTCACTCTTTTAGAATAGCTTATGAAAATAAAGGGGGAAAAAAAGGGGGGAAAAAAGGGTGGGAGGAAAAAAAAAAAAAAAGAAAAACCTACGGTCGGCGAAAAAAGCCGTTGCCCGGATGCGATTCTGCTCCAGATGGTCGGCCACGTCGTTGATGTTGTCCTGCGCGTTGCGCACGCCGCTGCCGTGGAAGTCTTGCTCAAAGTCGTCGGACCACACGATGGGGCCGTAGCCGGCCTCGGCCGGCAGCAGGGGGTAGCTCGACAGGCTGGCAAAGCGCGCCAGCAAGGCCGTCAGGTTCGTGTTATACAGTACGCTGTAGGTGAGGTCGGTGGCCGCAATGGAGAAGCTGACGGTGGTTGGCCCGTCCAGACCGTCCTGCTGCTGCTGCTGAAAATCAAAGGTGCCCAACGCCGGCGAGTCGACGTAGACACCAAACCCAGATTTGGAGAAGAAAAAGGGGGCGCGCGCGTTGCTCCAGTTGATGCCGGGGAGGGTGCCGTACAAACCAATGTCGGCAGTCGGCCGGCCACCGCTGCTGCTGCTGCTGCTGCTGCTGCTGTTGCCGCCACCCGTGGACCCGTAATGATTGTTCGTGATGCTACCGTTCCACGGGTACTCCCACACGCCGTACAGGCGGTCCCCCGGCGGAAACGCAAAGCTGGCGGTGATGGGCGCATCCGCCGCGTCGGTCTCGGAGCCGGCGGTGGTATAGACGGTGACGGCGTCGTGGGCGACGTGGCCCCATTGGATGCGGCCGCCCTCGGCTGTCGTCACGCTGCCGCGCGGCCGCAGCTTGGCACGGGACGACGGGGGGGACGCGTGCCGGCGGTGACGGATGGGTCCCGTCTGCGCTTGCTGGCGGCCTAGAGAAAGCGTGCTGTGTATGATGGATGGGACGGCACGGGCACGATCACGGGCACCGCCGGCGCTGGCATCGTGGGCGAACGACATGGAGAACACGCCGTGTTCCCAGTCAAAGTCGGCCCCGAGAAACGTGGATCCGGGGGTCTCCGTCCCTTTGGCGTTTTCCAATGGCATGGATGGCGGCACTACCGCCGGCTTGGCAGAGGCTGCGACGCCATGGAAGACGGCGGCAGTGAGCACCACCCATGCAAGCCGGTGGCAGCGAATGCCGCGCTTTGGTTTGGACAACATGATTTTGCCTGTACATGCAGAACTACCGGCATTGATGGAACCTACTAGATGCCGATGAGAAGCATGTTTTTTTGTTGCGATAAGAAGCAAACAAAACAAACAGCTACGTCTTTGGCTAGGCAAAAAAAGAAAAAAAAAAATTAGAGAACACTAATCTCCTGCCATGTTGTTTTCTCTATTTTTATTGCATTTGTTTGCAGCATCAATCCCGCTTTCATTTGCAGACTTTGATCATTTCCCACGGCGCCGGGAGAATGCAATATATCCTCCGGAAAGGGGGAATAGGTACGAGAAATGGCACCCCCTTTGCACAAACAACCGCAAAGTAACACAATAACAACAAATTCAGGGGGGAAGGGGGGCAAAGTCGTGATGCAAGCAAATCAGGCCGGGAGAAAAACGCAGAGCCTGTCTTTCAGCACAAGCCTCGTCTCGGTGAAATAACCCAGCTCTAAAAGGCAGGCCTCCGATTCACGCGATTTCTAGATGTCAAATCTGGCTGAAAAGACGCAATAAAATCCCGAAAAATACGGCAATTGGTATTGTGTATGCCGTAGCGTGATAAAGCCAAGAGAGCAGGTTTTTTCAAATAAGATGGAAGCAAGGAAGTTAGAACAGAAAAAAAAGAGGACATACGAAAAAAACTCACATCGTTTAGAAACGGTAGACTGCGGCTGCTTGTCCGGGTAAAAGAAGACATCACGAAAAAAAAAACATGCGATGCTCGCGACGCTCGCGATGCTGGACACCACCCAAGCAACCACGGCGTGCTCTCTCCATCACGGCGAGCCCCTTACCCATCGTAGCTTTTCTTTCCGCTCTTCCTCGGTTAACCCAGCCGTGTTCCCTCTTTTTTTGCTGATTTCTTTCAGTCCGTATTTTCGCCTCTTTCCTTTTTCCTTGGTCTCGACTTGATCAGCTGACGTCGTTGCATTATGTTGTCCCTCTTTTTTTTGTGTACGCACCCCCTTTCTCAAATCATTCGGCGTCGGTTTTGTTTTCTTTTGTGCCTTGAACTTTGTGCATTGCATTATGCAAGGCTACAACGCCGCAGATTTCGTCGATCCATCACGGCCGTACCAAGTCTGAGGAACCATCCCGGCTGTCGATCACCAAGAACGAGAGAAAAGTTCCGGGTGGGTTCTTTTTTCTGTTCTTCTTTTTTTTTCCTTCCTTTTCTGTTTCGTATGAGGCCACCACCGTCATCACGTCTACGTGATCCACCTTTTCCTTCTTTCGTTCTTAGACCGCTCTTCAAACTCTCGGATGGGGACTCTTGGGTCCGTGCACAACAGAGACCACGTCCGCATCGCCGGGTAAATAGCAAATAAAGAAAAGAAGAAAAAAAGAATTCCATAATGAACAGGCACGCTCGTCTGATACGCGTCCCCTTTGTGAGCAAAGAACGGCGCTATCGTGCCCTGCAAAACTGACGATGCATACTGGCAGCTGTCTCCGTCCCCGTGAAGAGCCATGTTTTGTGCCGCATCACGCCTGGCTTGATGTGGTCCCCATTGGCTGACGACGACCATGTGAGCGTTGGACCAGACCTTTGCTGTCTGTCTCTTCGTGGGTTGGGCGCATGTTTCTTGCTTGCTTCCTTTTCTTTTCTTTGTCTCCTTTTTGTTGTTGTTTGCTGTGGCCCAAGCGCGTTTCGTTCGGCGTCGGCTGTTGCCCCCTTCCCCCCACTCGTCTGCACGTGCCGATGGCACCTACGGACGATTGTTGCGCAACGAATCGGGACCGACGTACATGTTGTCGTAATGGCAGCACACGAATGGTAACTGGCTACTTCGTTCGACTACTAAGTACGTCGTAGCTGCAGATGAGGCTTGCGCGACCAGGGTTGTATCCCGAGCAGGGCCACAGCTTCGGGGAGGAGGGGAGGGGTCAGAAGAGAGGACGAGAACAGTTCCCAAGAAACAGAAGGTGCCTAGGTAGAGCGGACCCTCATTCGGCTCTGTCTGTTGTGCATGATGTGATCTGCCCAGAAAACTGGCGCATTCAAGGGGAGGGGGGCGCGCCTTCCTCGTCTTTCCTCTTTTGTTTGTCATTCGTCCCTGCTCTTTTTTCCCCCACGCTCTCCTCCCTCCCTTCCTTCCTGCCCCTTCCTTTCTTGCCCCATTTTGCGCCAACGAAGGAAGATTATTGCAAGGACTACGGAGTTTATCTCTAGTGGAGTACCGGAAAGTGGGGGCGCCGAGCGCTTTTTGCTTTAGACGACCGGGCTATCAATCAATGGTCAGAACCGGCCGAACCCGCCAACGACAAAACAGCCCTTTTTTAAGTCCGGCCATGGTTCTTCAGCTGCTGTATTACTCCGTACGTGTATGCGGAAGGCAAAGGTTGGATAAAGTGGACTAGCAGTGAGTAGGGGAGAAAAGAAATAACACAAATAAAAAAGAAGGAAAGAAGGAGCGGGATACGGAAGGAAGAGAAAGAACTGAGGACCTTTCGTGACAAGCCGCGTCTGGCTTGCCACAATTTTTTTTTGTTCTTTTTTTTTTGTTCTCTAAGCTTATCCGTTCCTTCCTTTCTTTTTCCCCACTGCGGACCCAGTACATATGGTGCTGTTCGTAGCTGCCGCACATGTGTTGATGACCGCTTTCCAAGGACGCTCGGAACGAATGCCAAAGACAAGCCGGCTGGTTCCAGATTGGGAAAGAACGGTTCTGTTACGGCGACTTGGAAGGCGCTACTTTCTCGAATACGTCGCACCTGCCCTTATTCCACTTCTGGTATTTGGTTGTTCGTTACAACCGTTCTTTCCGTGTTTATAACTGACCCTCCGCAAGTGGTAATACCAACTGTGGTCGCACCCGCCAGATTCGGCACACCAATGGACATATGTATGCATGTATGTACATACGCTGTGCCACGCCCAACGGATTGTATTCAAAGAAAACTCCTCCGCCCATGATCTGGCGGATGTTACTATAGAAAGACACGCCTCATTTCCCGTGCGCCGAACGTTCGGAACGACATTAATGTAGATGCAAATTGAAGGCCGCCAAACAGGCCCAACGGCAAATGGCCGCCACAAGCTGGGCCAGGAAAAGAATGTATACTACGACTACAACACCAGGGAAAGAACGACTGACTCCAGCCTTTTGACTCGATCGATAGCGAAATCGCACTCGTCGATAGCGAACAACCCCCTCCCCCCTCCCCCCTTACCCCTGCCCTTTTCGCTACCCCATCACTCAAAGCTCACTTTCATGCAATGGCCGAAAAGGGCAAGGACGCTTTGGGTGGGTATCACGGAGTATTATGACCCTCTCTGGACCCCCCTCTCTGCCCTTCCCGATACCGAGGGCGGATCGACCGTCCGTGCGGTGGTGCCGGCGCATTGATGGCGCCTCGAGTCTGCGACTCGATCTTGCGTTCTTTCGTGCTTCCATTCGTTCGGTCGGTCGATAGGTGGTCCCCTCCTCCCGGGTCGGTCGGTCGTTCGGTCGGACGGTCGTTCGTCCTGAGTTCTCCCAGCTCGTGTTCTCCCCTTCGTCTAGACCTTTTCCTGGCCTTCGTCTCAAATTGGTAGCCTTTCGTTCTTTCCCCCACTTTCCTGTCCCCATCGAACGCACCTTCTTCCTCTTCCCCTCCTCGCCTTGCTCCCCTTCTTTCCCCTCGCTTTTTTTTAAAAAAAGCTTTTTTTTCTTCTTCTTTTTTTTGTTCTTTCCTTCCTTTCTTCTTGCTTTAGCCTCTCGTTTTTCCTCGCCATTCTCATGCTGCCGCCGGCTGCCGCCCTCTATCCCTGCCGGTCTCCACCCTTGTCCCCCCTGGGGACTGCTTATCTGATCTGCCTCAGAGGTTCGTGTGTGCGATTCCTTGGCACCTGAGATCATGGCCTCTCTGGCTGAGAGAGAGCCGACCTCCACCCCAAACCGGCCATTCTCAAACACGGCTGCCAACTAGCATCCAAACTGGGACACTCGTCGTCTATGT